>OZ022257.1:42249489-44649489 GCA_963978905.1 Trichostrongylus colubriformis | reverse complement strand
CAACAAGATGATAAACATCTTGTGGACACAATTCAAATTCAGAGTAGGAAGGTAAAAGGTAGCTTAATTGATTACCTGGTAAATTGATCGTATAAGCTCAGGGATACCAACGGCCGATGGATCAGTATTCATAACCATTTTCAAACCAGTAGGTGTTTCCATGAAATTCATCCTATACGACGACGTCTTAAAGTAACGAACCATCTGATGCCTAAATGGAGAAGAAAAGAATCCAGCATGTTATATCTAACAATGTTATACCATTCATAATCCGTAGTTTTGTCATACACTATAAACTACTTGCAAACCTTATAAACTGTGTAACCGGGAAGAAAAGCTAAAAGTGAGATGTCCTGAAAGGATGTGCACCCTTCTTTTGAGATAAATGGCTAATCTCATGCTCCAGTTGCTTCTATCTGAATATGGATACTTATATTCATAACTGCTATGCACCTTATGAATGCCCAGCTGTTTCGCACACGTGTTTTGAGATAAAGTGACTCGACTGTCTTATCCCGAAACTCAACGGTACAGGAGAGAAGATAGGGAAGGTATGATTGTAGCATGAGAAAGTAAGTATAAACACTTTGAAATACGTCAAAAACGTACCCATCTTTACTAGAAAGTCGTTCCGAGAATGATCGTAGAGATACTAGCATACCGAACATAAGTTTGAATTCCTATAAAGCTAAAATACGATGGTTACTTACATACTCTATTTCAAGGTCAAAAGTACAGAACAAGTGGAGACGCTGCGAATGTAGTTGGGGGAGACACTTTAATTTGCCAGGGTCCGAGCTATTATCCTATGCTTCAGTTGATAGAGAACCCGTCCCAACTAAGGCATAGGTAAAATTATACACTTAAATGTGCAAAATGGTGACTGCATTGTGATATCAGATGAGGAACAATGACATGACAATGAATTTACCCTCAACCACAGCAGCAAAATAGAAATATTATTTCATCAACAAGAAAACTGGACTAGCCTCGCTTTTGGCCATTCCCGATTGTTTATCTCTTCTCCACTCTTTGTAGAAAATACACGTTCCATCCCGGTTGAATAAATAAAAATTATAAATAGTCATAATTGACTCTGAAAAGAATCAATCCTGACGGACTTTCTAGAGGTAAATCAATAGAAAATAGAAGGCAGTTGAGATCGTATCTAAACCTAAGGTGCGACAGCGCGGGCGGTCGCGTGCGTATCATTGCTGGGGCGCGCTTAGCGGCGTCGTTCTGAGTGTGGGAAACTCGTAGGATATCTTGCTTGTATCTAATATGTCGTTGAGATGTGCAATACTCGTGAAGCATTGTACGTATCGATCCTTAAACGAATCCTCGTCCTTTCAAAGCATACACATATCCGACCACTTTCACTTTTCGTACTCTTGAATCACTAGAATTTCATTTGTTAGGGAAGCAAAGCGACATAGATGTTTCAATTCGACCCACTCACATACACCGAACACCTTTCTACGTTTACTTTTCTGGTGTTATAATGGATATAGCGCATTTTCATTTTGTGATTGAGTATAAAGAGCTGACAGAGTAGTGATGTTGCTTTTTCAAAAAATAAACCGTGAAACGTCACTTCTTTTGTTTCTTTTTCGCATGATCGACTATTGAAACGAGTTTCTATGAAAGGGATAGATGCGTCTCCCTGCTGTTTCTTTTTTGTGGTCCAACGACAGATATCATTCGTTTTTATTTGGTAATCAAATACGATCAGTACAAAACAAGAAAAATCTTGAGAATCATTGTGATATTGTGATCATTTTGGTTTAGTGATCATATAAGTACAAAACCGGAAAAATCTAGAGTCGTTGCGATATTGCACGAAAAGCGAGCGTGTAAAGTGTCAGTGTATTCTTCATGATCGATAAGTGGTCCTCATTGAAATTAGCCTCATTGAAAAATAGTGCCAGCTTCACATGGAGTTCGTGGAGAGCGAACATTGCTCGCGACCTGACGAAGAGAGCTGAATTACATTCTATGAATTCGTTTTCTATCAAGGGAAGAATGCAACTTACCTTATATTGTTCATGATCAGTTTGGTTGAACTGTTTTCGACTTCGGATGGCAGGTTATCAAACGCCAACTAAACAACGAATCATGCTTCCATTGTAAAGGTGAAACAAGAAATGATACCAATACTATTGCAGTATGGCATGAAGCCAATGTAGAGTGAAAGTATCGTAACACAATGACATACCTGACTAAATCTACGGAGAAGAAAACGTGAGCTGTTTTTCGCCTCTATCGCACTTCAGCTTCCTCCTATGCTCTGATCTCTAAAAACTCTACCTGATATTAGTACTTCTAACTTAAGATACATTTCTTACCGTGTAAAGTGTAACTTTTTTCAAAAGAGGCTTCGCTCCAGGCTTGGTAAGCTCGGGACGCTCCGAAATTTCATGCTCTCGGGGGCTGGACTCCAACCTTAGTTTCGACAATTTATCAATATGCTCTTGAATTTCACGTAGTTTCGCCAAAGCCTCATCCGTATCGCTATTGACAAGCCTATTCACATTCGCCATCACGACGGTGAACGCCTAAATAATTCTTTCCAGAAACCAGCTTTATACTTGTACTCAAAACCAACCATTTCTATTTTACTCCTAATCGTCTTCCTTTCTTCCAGTTGACTTTGCGGCACACTACACACATCTGAAGATGTTGGCGCTTGGACAATATCCTCGAAATCTGGTGCCAAAGGGTCTTCGGATGTTGACCGTTGAACAAAATCCGCGGGTTCTGGTGCCGAAGATTTCTCGCGGGGAATGGCTGCTCTGTTCTGTGAGATTTTCGCGGCATGACGGTGAAGACAGGAAATGCCTGTTCTATTGTCTAGACAGGTACAAGTCCAGGTGTAGGGGCATACGCTGCACAACGGACAATGAACATTGCTCGTCGAGGGACAAATACATCCTCCTTTGTTTTCCACTATAAACTTCTCCTCTGGCTTTTTTCCCTGGAGCTCCCAAATGCCGCTGCCTTTCGACAGGATCTTTTCAGGTATTTTTCCGTCGTACAATTCCTGCGCCTTGCGGTGTTGCTTCGTTGTTTGCTGCGTCCGAAAAGACGATCTTGCAAGTCGGCGCCGATCCTGAATATGCTCCTGAATACCGTTTCAAGCGATTCTGCAAACACTCTACCTTGATGTCGTTAGAATCTGCCAAGTCTTCTACTGCTCTTATAAGGAGCTCTACCAGACAATCAGCCCGAGTATTAGAGTTTCTATGTAGAACTTCATTTTTTAGTCGCAGGTGCCAGCGTTCACTCAACATTGTAGTATCCACTACAGCTCCATGGGTCCCAAAAGAGCCCCAATTGCACACTCTTCCTAAAATTGTCAACACTACAACGTGGTCAGGACGCTCTAGCAGGACTTACCCAAGTAATTGGTTCTTAAGTATTGCGCCATCTTATTCTGATTTTCAACGTCCAGGTACGCTAAAATTCTCCCGAACTTCTGCTGAAAATCATCCAGCTGTCCAGTGCGAAGCAATTGTTGCAGCTCCTTGTTTACATACTGCCGGTGCCGGGGCTGAGAAGGTTCTATGAGGACTCACGAATACTAATTCCAAAATAAAATCTCACTTCCACCAACTCTCTGACTTTACGTTCCCATGTTTTACTGATGTGCCACCGACAATAGCGAAGGGTAGTTGTCGATGACGGAAATGCTGCTTTAAAACCATTATAGAAGCAAAGTGCTTCATCGGTTACCATTTGCTTTGGGTTGAATTCTGGCATGAGCTTTTTGATTTCTTCAAAAAGCTTTTGGACATCGTCTGTCGTCATGGTCCCAGATAAAAGAAACGCTGGAAACAGTGAGTCTGATTTACCCAACTTAACACTGAGAAAACCCCAACTAACCTGCCGGAAGCCCTCTGTCCTCATTATCAGGAACTACAACAGTGGCTAATTTCAAATTGTACCGTGTTGGATGGTGTGTGTCGTCCACACAGATGCTGCGAGAAGAGAATGCCTTCAGCCATTGTAATTGTAGCGGTGTAATGATCACTGAATTCCAAAAAATTCTTTGAAGTTGATGTTCTATTTATGCGCAAGTATCCATGTAACCTCACCCATAATGAATCCTTTTCCACTATTGTCAACCGGCATTTCCAGCCGACGTATGCCATCGTCTCGATTTTCCTCGGCTGTTCGTAACTGTAGTGATACCAAATCGTTCGCATCACGGTATCCAGGTCTGAGTCCATACTTGTTAATAATATTCCACAAATCGCCCTTCGTCATAAAATGCATCCGAGATTCTTTCGCTGAGTAGCCTTGCCTGCATCGACGAATTACGTAGTCCAGTGAGTGCTCTTAAAGAATTCATGTGAGTCTAAGACATCTGAATAACTGCCCTTTGCCTACCTTCTAGTAAAGACTTCAGGAACATTTTCTGCATGTCAGACAACTTTAATAGCGCTGGTTCGACATCATGACCAATATGGCCAAAACATGCTTTGACTGTGACTGTGCCGTCGGATTTGTTACGAGCATTGACATAGCAACTACAGTGGAGAACTTCCTTCTTGCTAGAACGAACTCGACGCTCGCCCTCGCAAGCATATTTCCCAGAACGATTACACCTGCACAACGGTCATATTATCACTCCTACGGCAACAAATGAGACGAATGCTAACCTATAATAGAGGCCACCTGCCTTGCTGTACTTTGTATACAAGGACGTAACAGTTCTTTCACTCGATTCATGGAGCCACACCTGCGAAAAATCGAGTAATTTTAACTCACATCAGTAAAAACTTAATTGAACTTTCTAGCGACAGTGACTGCAATTTTCTCCGAGTAGGTGCAAATAGACGTCGTAAAATTTCCAAAAGAAAGTATTTCTCCAGCACCTTGAATTCTTCCTTCGAAGCGAACGTCACCGTGTAAACCGTGCAGTCCTGTTCCTCACCATTTGCCCCGTCGTGACTGTGATTTGCTTCACAGTGGCCAGCAAAATCTTCTTGGTTCACAAATTGTTCCTCGCAAAGAGGGCACAAGATGTGAAAAGCATCCTTCCTAATATTTGACTCCACCCTTATTTTCTCCTGCACTGATTCGACCTCTTCTTGTGAATACTTATGAACAGTTCTCAAATGGCTGTTCAGACTTCTGCGCAGCATTACTCTTTTACATACGTGACAGCTATACAACTCTTCTCTTCCTGCCGAAACCTGCAACGATTTAGGTTTCCTTGAATGCCGTTACGTTAAAGTGACCTGGCTACCATACCTCAAGAGATATTAGAAACTCGCATAACACGTGTCAAATTGGTAATCCACACGTCAGATAGATAGATAACCTCACAGAAATTCGGCAGGTCAGGACAAGAAAGATAACTTGAAAAAAAGCTGTCATTGTCAGTTGATCATCTATGGGTACGTACTCACAGAAAGTATATAAAGAGGCATAAATTGATATGAAAGATAAACTCAAAAATAAATGGAATGATAAATTCAGAAACAGCGACAGCAATGTTTTGGAGTGCATTCGTATTCATTCGGTTTACCGCAAAAAGAGGTACTTTGGAAAAAAATCTATTTGAGGCTGCCTTGTGAGCCATTTGCAATCTGCTTGCAGTTCGTAGAAATTTTAGATATATCTACTGATCCAAAAATCCTGTCATCATTTAACATTGCAGAACAGTAGAGTCCCTCTTTTTTTAATCTTCTCATAAACCGCAGGCAGACTGCAGACTGATCGCAGGAAATATTAGCCGCCTAATTCTTACTTCTGACACTGTCGATCTCAGTGAAAGTAATGCGCTCGTTTCACGGCCCCTGCTCGACGCCGTGTATTAACGCAACCTCACTTCGACTTAAAGGCAATCATAGGGGTAATTCGTGCCGAATACGGAAGGATTATTGAATATGAAGGTCGAGGTGCTCTATAGTACGGAAGCTATTCGAATGAAACGCTCAAAAACCGGAAAAATAATAACCTCTTCCGCCGTCTATTCTGAAAAGGGGCAAGTCGCCCTGAAAAAAGGCGTCTGCCATAAAACAAGTGGTTTGTTGAATAAGACGGCTCTCCGGAGGCATTCTTTCTCATCGGAAAAGCCACAAATAGTCTTCTTACCCCTAGCCTTAATTTACGTGACCCACTTTAGGAGTTTCCATTACCCACATTACCCCTATCACTGTCTTTAACAAAAAAGGCAAACAACTTGCAAAGCGATACATTAACAATTAGAAAAGATTATAAAACTCGCCAGCACGGGAGCCTCGGGATCCATAGCGAACCGATAAGTTGTGGCGCTCAACAGTAACGTTTCCTAGAAATACTCGCGAACCCGCTCAGCCAGATCGGTTTCGAAACCTGAAAATATGGATTTATCTCACAGGAGCAATAATTGGTTCCAATTGTCACTCTCAGGGGTTTCCAGCTCAGGTCGAAGTACTAAGTAGCTAAAATCGACTTGAACACCAAAAGAATACACTACTCCAAATTTTGAGAACAAGTGAAAAGTGCCTACCTCTTTTCCTGTTCGTTTAACTGGACGCGAATAACACCACAACTATACTGAATCAGCGTAACCCTTGGTAGGATGGCCCTCAAGCAGAAGGACCACACTGAAATGCTTTACGCTTTCATAAAATATAAATATAGCAATCAACATGAGAAAGAGAGAGTGCGAGCAGATTTGGGCGCATCTGTTCATCTATGATGAAATTCCTACGGAGCCACTCCATTACTTTTTTTTCCTTTTACTTTACTTTCAAAAACAAAACGGTCCCCTGCATTTGAATTCATCCCAAGAGCGACGGCTGATGAGAGCACGCTTATATTTGAACAAGGATGAGCGGATACGAATTCAAAGTTTCAAGAACTGGAAAGAGGAAGCCAACTGACTAAGAGAAATACTTAGCGATACGTACTAGCAAAGGTCGATGCGACAATGGTAACCCGAAGTAATAAGTACAAATATCATCAAGATAGAGACAGAGTGTGAGAGAGAAAGAGATAACTAACGTGGCAAACATGCGCACGCTTGGGGCTTGGAGCACTATTAACTTGCAAAATCTCATTTTTTTTGCGCGCTCTGTTTACGGCAAACAAGGGAAGAACAGCAAAGTGGCGGTGTAGCCACTTCGATATGTTGTAGATGCTCACTCATATTGCTCACCAATGAATGATGTCCTTCGAAAATTTGCATAAACTTACAAACAATAACCCATAGGCCACAAAGAGATACGAAAAGCTTACAAGATGTGACAGAAACCACAACCAAACGCATGAACACCTACTTAGCAGCATCTATGACGAAATCTTTACTACGCCGCTCCATCCCGCCCTTTTCAAATCATCTGGCGCGCCCCAGGGGAGACGGTCGTTTGGCGCGGCCTCCGTAGCTAGTTTTCCAAGGGGGCGCTGCCGAAGCTCCTCCCCTAAAAGGGCTCAGGCAAATCTGCGAGAGTCCAGACGGCGAAGGACACGCCCCCTACGATGAGCAACGGCCCATGCGCCCCAATGGAAAATTAGCTGCAGGGGCCGCGCCAAACGACATACATCCGCGCCCCAGCAATGATACGCACGCGACCGCCCGCGCTGTCGCACCTTAGGTTTAGATACGATCGGCAGTTGAACGTACACGGCTGCCGTCACATAAGGCGTCAAACATAGCAGACTTGTGCGCATCACGTACGATACTCAGGAACGCAGTCCTCTCCCGGCTGGAGGCAGTTAATGTTCGTAAGGCTGCGGATCGTACGTTCCGCAGGGTCGCAAAATCGCAAAGTCGCAGAATCGCAAATGCTGTCCTGCGCACTCCCTTGAACGTGATATTTTCCCTACACAAAGCAGTCCACTGTCACGCACCACCTAAAGTGTAAAACATCGAGTAGCACACCCAAGTGAGAGCTTATGATAGCCGGCAGCCGGCATTGCAGTCTGAGGATTCTGCGATTATGCGATCTTGCGATGCCACGGATCTAACGATGCGACGCCCAACGCCTGTTAGGCAAAAACCGTGCCATTTATGTTTGTAGAGTATTGCAGGAGAAGGCTCGTGGAAATTGTACGGGACCTTAACTCCCCAAGGATCGCATTCGATGTTCGTTCGGAGGGGACCTCTACTGGAACCATCGATACCTTAGCTGGGTTATATGTATTAGGCTGTCCGGAAAGTAATGAGACAAATGCGGTGCTGAGATTCGACAGCATATATGTTTGGACGTCGAAGTCGTGAAAGGACAAAACTCTGGAATTTAATATGGTCCACACTGAATGCATGTTCTCACACGTGCCGGATATGGATGAGAAGAAAGTGGTATGTCGGGCAGCACTCCTTCAACACTACCGTTCCGGCAAGTCCACGGATGAGGCTCATCGGCTCTTGCTGGAGGGGATGAAAAATTATGCACTCTCTCAAGCGATGTGCTTCAGAAGGTACGGCAAGTTCGGGAAATGTCTCGAAGCCGTTGTCGATCTTGACGTCCACCTTCGCGACAGAAGCAGCTTATACTTGCCATTTGTGAAGAACAACCTGACGTTACAGTGCGCGAGCTTGCGACCTCATCGAGTTTTCTAAATCCACGGCACACGATGCTCTTCGTGAGTCACGTGAAGTGGTAGTACTACTACATTGGTCTCATTACTTCCGGACAACCTTATACCTTGCGGACGGTATGATGGCGCACACTAAATCTCAGGCATCAGCTGCCGTGCATTCCCGTACTGTTGGCAGACACTGCAGTCTTTCGCTTAGTTATAATCGCCTTACCACTGTCCAACACTCTTTTATGTGTTCGTGTTATATGACCTCTCATGTCTCCTGCTGCTGAAATCTACTAGATCAGAGTAGTGTTTTGCACTATTCAGGCCTGCAACGGCAACTCGGGTTTACGCTCCCACGGTTATACACTGCGGAGCAACAAACATGAGTGTAGGTGACGTGCACTTCTTGTCACTTCATGGCAGCGCAACTACGTAAGCGAACTTTTCCGTGAAGTGAACTCTGTCGAGGTGCAGGATAAATGGGTGATACAGGTCTAATCAGGCTTATAGAAGCTAGTTAAAGGCACAATTCACGATAATTTTCATGCCTCGTTGCGCTTCATAAAGACTCTAGGAGTGTTAAAGAACACAAGTGTGAAAAAGAAACGGCGAAACTTTCCGAAAACCTTGGAAACGAAGTGTTTCTGACCTCTGGATTCGACGAGTTTGCAGCTTAAAAGCATGTAATATTTGGACAAGTTTTTACGTGATAATATCCGATAAGGTTGTTTTTACAATGGGAGTATCTCCTATCATTTCTTATCGCAGTCGATATCATGCCTCTCATTACACGTGGAAGCCACCGCTTACCAGCTGCTTGAATCGAAGATGGGGTGTGGGCCATCTTGAGGAGGTGGCCGGCATCTTATTCACATGTCCCTTACGCGTTAAGCACCCACCCTCGCGCCGTGATGACGGCACACGCTTTGCCCTTGTGGAAGGGGCTATCAGCTCGTTGATGGAACCAAGGTACTCATATTATCGTGAACTGTGCCTTTAACTGAAGAAGGCACTTATTTTTGCTTTGTTCTCGCTTACTGTGCTACAAGCATCAAATTTGCACATCCGAACGTGTACAGTGCTCCGCATAATGATACAGCCACTTCTAATAAATTGTCCAAACTCATTTGCAGTGTGATTTGCAAGAAAGTCTCCAAGTAAAAAGTGTAGTCAGTGTGGTCGTGCATGATTATGAACATCCAATTTTAGCTAGAATACGCAGAAGAACTTTCCTTCCACTACTTTTGAATATGTCTGTTTTCCCATTCTGCAAAATCACATGTGTTTTCTGCGCTTTTGACCTCCACTTGCTTAAGCTGTATCGTTGTTGTTGTGTTTTCATTTTCTGGTAAAGACAAAAGGAAAAGTGCTATCTGAATTAGAGAAAGATCAATTCACCTCAAAATGAAGTCTAGAGATGTCCGAATGTCGGGTCGCACAAAGATGTCAACGGTTTCGTGCAGTCTTCAGTGATATCATCTAGGATCCTGCAGGGCATGACACCAGAAGGAGTACTGAAAGTCTCGCTTCGCCTTCTGATAGAAACAGGCGCAGTAGTTCAGAACCGAAGTAAAGTTTTACTGGGTCATGCTCGGAAGCAAGATTTTCGCTGGAGCTCGATGTGTCAAAAGAGAGTGTACAGTCCATCTCAGAGTGCCTATCAGGGCGTGGCCTGCGGACTTGGATGACAAAGTGTCAAACTCTCACACACCCCCCGCCCCTCCCCACACACACACTCTCACTCTCGCCACGTATTCTCACTCTTGCCACTCATCCAAGTCCATAGGCCACCCGATGTTAGGCGCTCCGAAATAGACTGTATATCGGCTCCTGAACAAGTATAAGTACTTTCCTAGGCGAAAATCGATTAGGGCTTTGTTTAGGATCTCAGAACTTTGCGAGAACCAGACCATTTTCGCGAGGAGATGGATGAGTAAAGATCGGATCAGGGTGCCTGATAGTCCAAGACTTTGCACACCTTTCACTCATGTTTTTCTCGGGATTGTTCTTTCTGATGAAAATAAATCCCAGGCATGACGGCCCCGTGATAAAAATAAAGCCCAGGTATGACGGCCCGTATGACCATCGACACCAATTTTTCGGGTTTTTCACCGTTTTGCTTCTTCCCTTCTCTACTGTTACATTGCTGAGCACCCCCACTTTCATATTTCACGTCTGCCGAATCTACCCCTTCGGTGGTCTTTGAAGGAATCATTCACGGAGCAATGAGTCTTGCGTTAATTATATATTTACCAGTTGGCGGGCGCACGCTACTGCACGCGATTCATGGCGATGTTGTGCAAAATAGGTTTGATCGGCACGAAAACGGTTGTGTATGGAACTGAGCGGAAATTTCCTTTCCTCTGCTTTCAGCTGAGCTATTGAATTGGAAAAAAGCAGAGAAGATGGCGTGATAAAAAAAAGCATTCCGGTGCTATGATACTTCAGTCGTTTTGCATCGGACCCATTTTGCACGTTGTCAACATGAATCGCGCGCAGTAGTGTGCGCCAGCCAGTTGGTTCAGGTCATATCTGGAAATTCGGATAGTTTAGAGATCGATAAATTTTATTCGATGGCATCGATTGGTAACAATTTATTCACCTGCTGAGCATCTAATTCCTACACATTAATGGTAGATCCATATCCTGCTTATCGATGTTTATCGTTTTCGTAAACACGCCTCACTATCTGGAATTTTGCATAGTCTAGCGGTCGATACTCAGGGTTGCTGCCAGTACCGCATTATAAAATGACCAGTTGGCTGGCGCACATTACTGCGCGCGATTCATAACGATGTTGTGCAAAATGGGTGTGTTCGGCCACACCACAGCGGAGCAGAGATTTCCTTCCCTCTACTTTCAGCTGAGCTATTGAATTGCAAAAAAGCAGAGAAGATGGCGTGATAAGAAAGCATTTTGGTATCGGTATACTTCAATCGCTTTGCATGGAACCCATTTTGCACGTAATCCACATGAATCGCGCGCAGTAGTGTGCGCCATTCATGTGGATTACGGTCATCATTGGGAGTTTGGGTAGTTTGGAAATCGATAGTTTTTTATTCGGCTGCATCGATTGATAAAAATTTGTTCACTTGCTGAGAATCTAATTCGTACACATTGATGGTAGGCCATATCCCGCTTATCGATGTTTATCGTTTTCGTAAACATGCTTCACTACTTGAAATTTTACATGGTCCAGCGGTCAATACCCAGTGTTGCTGCAAGTACCGCATTAGAAAATGATTCCGAGTGAACCGCTTGCTTTGCTATCACAAAAATAGGTTGTATCATGATTATCAATGGAGATCGCATTATCAAGAGAAACGCACCATTTTTCGGAACGCCAGGCATTCAGCGGTCGATACATCGGCCAGTGATATCAGAACACAAACAAAATATGTTCACCTAATGGCACTGAGCATCAGACGCTATTGCTAAGGTGGTCGTACAATGTTAGCAAGGATTTCATCCCATCCAATTCCTAACGATTCTTATCAGCCTTTGTACGCCGTTATCAGTTTCACTGAGGCTCCTGTACTCAACAGTACCATGAGGTACCCGTACCACACAATACCTGCGAATATGAACATTCCACTGTTAGCCGTAGAAGCAAGCCGGCCTCGGTGACATTTCCCTTTCTCACGCTCCTAATCGAAGCTTATCAACCATTATCAGTTTGGATCACCCACTATTAATGTCCCCGTCCCACCCTGCTAAACACCCATGAGTATCAGCGCTCCTCGATCAACGCGAAAGGCCAAACGAATTTGACGACTCTAGCCTTTTTACGCCCCTTATCGAATTTTATCAACCATTATCAGTGCGGGTCACCCACGATCAACGCTCCTGCCCCATCCCGCAAAACACTTATAAATGTCAGCGCTCCAGGATCAATGCGAAGAGCGAAACGGATTCGATGGCTCTAGCCTTTTTGCGCTTCTTTTCGAATCTTATCAACCCTTATCAATTTGGATCACCCACCATTAATGTCCCTGTCTCAAGCCTTAGAACACCTATGAATATCGGCGCTCTGGGATCAACCCGAAAAGCGAAACTGATTCGACGATTCTAGCCTTTTTATGCACCTTATCAAATCTTATCAACCGTTATCAATGCGGGTCACCCACCATTAATGTTCCCGCCCCACGCCGCAGAACACCCAAGAGTTTCAGCGCTCTAGGTTCAACCCGAAAGCCGAAACGACGTTGGTGACTTTCGCCTTTCAAGGCTCCTTATCAGAGTGTATCAGCTGCTATCACTTTCGGTCCACCACCGCCTAGGTCCCCTTACCACCCCCTATATCATTTGTAAAATTCAGCTTCCCAGCTTTGCTGCGACGCGAGATATGAATTTCGTGACAGACAGACGGACACACACACACACAGACATACTTAGCGAATTATATATAGTAGGATTCCGAGTGAATCGCTTGCTTTGCTATCACAAATGTAGGTTGTATCATGATTATCAATGTAGATCGCGGTATCAAGAGAAATGCACCATTTTCTGGAACGCTAGGCAGTTCAGCGGTCGATACATCGGCCAGTGATACCAGAGCATAAAGAGAATATGTTAACCCAATGACAGTAAGCATCAGACGCGTTTGTAAAGCGGTCGTATATGTAGCAGTAGCAGCAAGCGATGTGAAGGATTTCATTGCTTTCAATTCCTAACGGTTCTTATCAGCCAATGTAAGCCGTTATCAGTTTCACTGAGGCCCGTGTAACTAACAACACCATTGAGCTCCCCGTACCCTACAATACCTGCGAATTTTAACATTTCACTGTTAGCCGCAAAAGCGAACCGGCCTTGGTGACATTTCTCGTCTCACGCTCCTTATCGAATTTTACCAACTATTATCAGTTTGGATCACCCACCATTGATGTGCCCGTCCCACTCTGCTGAACTGTTATGAGTGTCAGCGCTCTTGGACCAACGCGAAAGGCGAAACGAATTTGACGAAATATGCCTTCTTATGCTCCTTATCAAATCTTATCGACCGTTATCGATGCGAGTCACCCACCATTAATGTCCCTGTCCCAACACTCAAAACATTTGTGAATATCGGCGCTCTGGGATCAACCCGAAAGGCGAAATGGATTGGACGACTGTGTCTTTTTACGCTCATTATCAAATCTTATCAACCGTTATCAAGCTGGATCACCCACCATTAATGTCCCTGGCCCACCCTCCTAAACACCCATGAGTGTCAGCGCTCTTGGATCAACACGAAATGCGAAACGAATTTGACGACATTTGCCTTCTCATCCTCCTTATCAAATCTTATCAACCATTATCAGTTTAGATCACCCACTTTTACTGTCCCCGTCCCGCTCCACAAAAAAAAAACTGTAAGTATGAACGCTCCGAGACCAATGCGAAAAGCGAAACGGATTCAACGACTCTAGCCTTTTTACGCTCCTTATCGTATCTTATCAAGCATTATCAATTTGGATCACCCACCATTAATGTCCCTGGCCAACAGTGTTAAACACCTATGAGTGTCAGCGCTCTGAGATCAACCCGAAAGGCGAAACAGATTCGACGACTCTAGCCATTCCACGCTCGTTATCGTATCTTATCAACCTTTCTCAATGGATCACCCGCTAATAATGTTCCCGCCTCATCCCGCAAAACACCTATGAGTGTCAGCGCTCTGGGATCAACCCGAAAGGCGAAACTGATTTGGCGGCATTTGCCTTCCGAGGCTCCTTATCAGCCCCTATCAGCTGCTATCACTTTCGGTCCACCACCGCTGAGGTTCCCTAGGCACCTCCTATATCAAATGTAAAATTCAGCTTCCCAGCTTTGCTGCGACGCGAGATATGAATTTCGTGACACACAGACGGACACACACACAAACACACACACACAGACATACTAAGCGAATTATATATAGTAGGATGTTCTATTTGCCTAAAAAGGGCCGCATTCGAAGTCTCAGGCGAAAAAGTGAGAACTCGCCTGTAAAACAGCTCCCCAAATTTTCGGCCGGGTGGGCGGGCACTCCGTTTAAGAGCCCTGCCTCGTCGTCCACCGCAATCGGGGACGGAGATTCGGACTGTCCATGTGACGGTCGTTTCCTACAATTCTTCTTCGAATGCGGCAGACGACTTGGTGGGTTCTTGCTCGAATAATTTTCGTGGCTTTGCCACAGGAAATTCTTATAGCATGTGAGACCAACCATTCGGAGTACATAAATATATTACAAACTGATGACGCAGTAGTAGGTCGTAATGGCACGGATATCTTTTTGGTATGCTTGTCCTGCCTAGCACCTTCGAATCCGATGACAACCGTTTCGCTCTTGTCCTAGGACGCCCACCTGACATACTCAAAGAAGTCAAAAGGTAAACTCTTATCGTCGCCCTTACACAAGCTTTATGCAGTACCTTATTGTTCGCAAGAGTGCTTTCCCACGCGTTTGCAATCCCTCCCACAAGAAACATCGAGCGGTGGGCGTGGCTACGGGACATCATACGTTGCAGTTACTCCCTAATGACTCACTCTGACGCCGTATCTTTTGTGACCCTCTGCAGCTGCGGACCCATCTATACGCTTACAGAAGTGCGCAAGGTTGCAGTTTCCTGGTTATCATGTGTCGCTGCAGCGAAGGTCAACTGTCTTAAGTGTAAAGCGTTTTATAATCACTTATTAGGACTTCACAAGTTAAGGTCTAAGTTCTTAGGATTTTAGGTGGAATCTTTATTTCGGTCAAATTTTATGTGTGTGAAATCAGACTTTTATGAATGTTTTTTATTGCAGTTCGTTTTTATACAGTAATTTGCTATGGGCATTTATACATTTTTAATTACGGTATGAATCTTGCAGTAATCATGAAGAAGTCAACTAATGTTATATTTTGCACCCTTTGATTGGTATTAACGCCTCAGAAGCTGTTTTCCACCACGTCCTTGTTCAGCAGACCCGGTTCTCGTTCCACTCGATTCTGTAGAGGGCGTTGTCCCAACTTTCGATCTGGCTGTAGATCGCTGTTGTACGTCTTCTCGCTGAAAGGAAAAAAGATTGTTGGGATAACAATGAAACAAGCGTCTTATGGTTATCAATTTCAATATTTTCAGCAATGTATAGCAATAGGCAGCAAGCAGTTGATGAAGTGAAAGCAGGTCGGAAGAGGTTGTGGTAGCAAACATCTTACTCAGCCAGATAACTCCACTTATTACAGGCAGGATCGAAAAAGATGGCGAAATCAGGAAAGTTCATTTCTGAGGTCGATAGCTTCCTATAGCCCTTGCTCCTTTTCAAAACCTTATCATTCACGTCGCGGTCACCTCATCGAAGAGTGAGCTTTGGCCGACGTATCTTTAGCAGAGGGCAGGTCGCCCTTGATCTAGGGAGAAGTGTTGATATTTGCCATGAGTTGCTGAGAAAGCTGGTTGAGGCGGCAAATTTCACGTTCACTTACGAAAAAGTTGGTATCTAAAGCGAAATATTGCAGAAATTCCCAGAATTTTGCTGAACCGTGACCAGGGTCAAGCCAAACGTCAAGTGAAGCTTTCTAGAAACACCATTCTCCAAAAAAAAAGATTCTGGTACGACCGTAATCAAAATTTTATGAGAAATACGAGCCTCTGTTCCTGTCGCGGTTCGCCTGGGCGCTTGCCCTCCTAACCCTAGCGTGACAGTATCGTGGTTCCGAGTCTTCGGACCCCGCGCCACGCGGCTGCTTATGCCTGCGGGCTGTCACTCTCCACGTGGGCTCCCCCGAGGACCATACTGTTTTCCCTATGGTATGGCCGCCGCTCTCCGGAGGAATAGGCCCTATCTTCGATCGTATAGCCTACCCTAAGTACAAAAGTAAGTACACTGATTACGAAAACTATATTTATTATATATAATTGTTCACACTAGTCGACGTATCCTTATCGTCCTGCCGGATCACGGGTCCGATCGTTCTTCGTCCCCCGTGGGTCGACCAGAGGAATCATGGCGGCAAGCGGTAATATTGCACCATGCGAACTCTCTCTCTCGCCGCCTGCAGCCCTCGGGTATAGCGACGTGAGCGGACCAGGGCTCATCCAAGCCGACCGCACTGTGCCCGATCGCACCGTGTTCTGACGGCCTGCGGAGCGGGAGATTGAAGCTCTCGCTCTCAAGTGTCCGGCCTGGCATCCTCGCGACTGACGCCCAGTGCCCCTCTCTTCCCGGAGGGAAAGCTGTAAGCGCCGACTGGCAGTGGCGTCTCTCTTATATAGAGCCACAGCTGGAGGCGAGGCCGGGCGCGCGGTGCACTCACAGAGACAGTCGCGAACCACCTGTCGCGAAAGTCCCAACCTCCTGTTCCACGCACGCACACACACACACCCCAGTCGACGCCGCGTATGAGTGTGTGGGTCTATACTCGAACTCGAACCATCCTCCAAAAAAAAATGATCTATTAGGTCGTTCAGTATGAAATGTCCGTTTTTCAGTAGTGCATAGTTCGAGAGTCCGTATCTAAGGCAAAACGCTCCGGCAGTCCTTGGTACTGAGTTTTGGTAAAGGTGCAGCCTCCCTCTTTCTTACCTTCGGTGGACCTCCGGCTGCCGTGGAATCTGACTTTTTTAGAAAGGTTTTTGTAACGACATGGACAAGTCCAAATTGCGTGTTGTCTTGGAGTACGAGTTCCGCCGTGGAAGCACCGCAGCACAGGCAGTTCGGAATATCACCGTCGTCTTTGGAGAGGATGCCCCTAACGAACGAACAGTACGTCGATGGTTTGCAAAGTTTGAATCCGGCGACTTCGATCTTCAAAATGAGTCGAGAGGACGGCCCGAGTGCAAGCTGAACAACGATGAGCTTAAAGCCGTAGTGGAAGCTGATCCCACTCAAAGTACTCGAGAATTAGCGGCAAAGTTTGGAGTATGTAAGGTGACGATCTCGTCTCATTTGAAGCAAATTGGCAAGAGTAGGAAGCTGGACCGTTGGGTACCGCACGACTTGAGCGATCGTCAGAAGAGGGTCCGCCTTGAGGCTTGCCTTTCCTTACTTTCTAGGCAAAAAAGCGAGCCTTTCTTACACCGTCTCGTCACATGTGACGAGAAGTGGATCCACTTCGATAACAGGAAGCGGTCTTACCAGTGGTTGGACAAGTCGGAACCGCCAAAACCTACGCCGAAGCCGGACCCTCACCAGAGGAAGACTATGGTATCAGTTTGGTGGTCCTCCGCAGGAGTGATTCACTACAGCTTTACGAGACCTGGTCAGGCGATCACGGCGGAGGCGTACTGTCAACAGCTGGAGGAAATGATGGAGAAGCTTGCTGTTATGCAGCCGAGAATGATTAACAGAGACCGACCGCTCCTACTGCAGGACAACGCTCGGCCACATGTGGCAAACTCGACCTTGTTAAAATTACAGGATTTGGACTTGGAAACTCTCGTTCATCCTCCTTACTCTCCCGACCTAGCACCTACAGATTACCATTTCTTTCAAGCTTTAGATCACTTCTTGCAGGGAAAATTATTCAATTCTTATGATGATGTAGAAAGTGCCTTTCATGATTTTATTGCCTCTCGCTCCCCAGATTTTTATAGAGATGGAATTAATAAGTTACCTTTAAAATGGCAAAGATGTGTTGATAACTTAGGATCATATTTTGATTGATTGTAATTTGCGTTGTATGAGATATGATAAACTGAAGTTGACTCTCAAAAACGGACATTTCATACTGAACGACCTAATATAAGTTTTGATTATCGACTGATCTCCTTTTTCAGAGATCAGCTCTTCGCTTAGCGAAAACTGAGCGGAGGGGGAGGGGGGAGGGAAAGCGTTAGGGACTAGCCGATGAAATTTTCTGAAAAATACGACTTCCCACCTCCCAGTCTAAAACACCACACCCTCCGTCGGAGAATCCGTGTCTGAGCCACCTCTCAGTCCTTCCCATCCTACCCCATTTCTGGCCGGCTCTCCTCCCTGAAGTTAAGGAATTGTTTGTCAACCGTGGAAGGAGGAGGTGTCACCGGTCTCCAAGAGAAGGAGCCGTATCAACACCCAGTATCCTCCACAGTCCAACACTATCTCTTCTCTGACTTTAACTCTTCAAATTAATCCAACAATTGTTTTGCAAATATTGTGCATTTTCCATCTGCACCCACTCTCCCTCGGTTAATTTCTGTGGAGTGAAATGCTAGTAGCCGAGCACGGAAGCCTTGACACTGCTGATGAAGGGTGCACAATATCTTCATATATGGCATCATCACTCCAAATTGGTAAAATTCGACGCAGAATGTTATGCAGGTTGCGTAGATGAGCTACACTACACAAGCTATCCAGAAAGCGGACTTAATGCAATTTCAGTAGAAGTTGAAATAACTTTTCATATACATATCTATCCAAATGAAGTGAAGAAGCATGAGGAGGAACACGTGAAGTGCGCAGGAAAGTCATGAGGCCAGGCCTGTATGGTGCAACTGATAGTCGCGCTCTAACTGCTTGACAAGGCCTTACACTGGCCGGCGCATTTCCCGGGACCGGACTCCTCGCACATGTGAGCGTGTCATCTAATTTCGTCTCACTATAGAGTGTCACAGGCTCGCGTGTTTTCAACCAATACTTCTTTACCATCTCATTTCTTTCTTTTAAAGTTTGCTACACTCCTCTTCTCTCATATGTATTAGGTCTATGCAGAATAAATGGCCGAAACGTAATTGGCCATAACTTCGCTCAGACACAACTTTATTTGTCGAAATAAAAACCATTCAAATCTACAGAATTTTGCCAACGATCTGGTAAGGAAAATATACCATCACGATCAAATTCTGGATTGCGAGAATCAATAAAGTCAAGAATGGCATTTTTACCGTGCATAATTTTTCTGCCGCAGGTTTGTATCGGGAACCCGGAAAAAGTGGTAATCCGTCAGGGATAGGTCTGGGGAATAAGGGGGGTGAGGGAGAGGCTCGATGCCTAACTGCATCATTTTTTTACTGGGTGCGCAAAACAACGCAAAACCCCACAGTTCGCAAGTCACCCGGCAGGAACTGATCGAGACTCTCCCTCACCCCCCCCCCCTTATTCCTCAGACCTATCTTTGACGAATTACCACTTTTTCCCGGTTCTCGATGCAAACCTGGGTCAGAAGGAGTTCGCCAAAACGATGCATGTTGAAAATGCCATCGTTGACTTCATTAATTTTCGCAATCCTGAATTTGATCACGATGGCATATTTTCTTTACCAGATCGTTGGCAAGGTTGTGTAGATTCGAATGGTTTTTATTTCGACAAATAAAGTTGTGTCTCAGCGAAGTTATGGCGTTTTGAAAAAAGTAGTCCGTTTTGGCCATTTATTCTGCATAGACCTAATACTTAGCTCCTCTACTCTCGTTTTCAAGGTTTCAACGGTGATCAACTTACAGTCCATATCACAACGCTAGGCATGGCATGGGCTACGGATTTGGGTGAGGGGCGTCTATCGAATCTACAGCGCGTTTCATAATTATAAGGTCACCCCTGAATTTCAGGTTTTCTCGGCAACACTCCATTGAGGAATCTTTTCAGTCTCATAGACGGATCCCTCACCTGAAATAACCCCTGTGTCCGATTTCTGGTAGCGATCTCGTTTACCTCATGTTTTTAGGAGAATTTTTTGTTTTTTGCACCGTTTCATAATTATAAGGTCACCCTAAAAAAAGGAAAAAAGTTAAGGCCCCGGCAGGTCTGTGATGGTAGATATGTCTTCCAAATACAACTTTGAAATACATATTCAATCGTCTTGTGGCTAGCTACTATGTTCCGAGAGAAAAGCCCAGATTTGGGATTCTTGTGGTGCTAGGCTCAGTGCGAGAGCAAAAAATCGGAAGATTCC
This sequence comes from Trichostrongylus colubriformis, assembly GCA_963978905.1. NCBI lineage: Eukaryota > Metazoa > Nematoda > Chromadorea > Rhabditida > Trichostrongylidae > Trichostrongylus > Trichostrongylus colubriformis. Next base: position 44,629,160 of record OZ022257.1, on the reverse strand, counting down.
TGTGCTCATTTAGATGACATTTGAAAGATTCGGTGTCTTCAGATGTTTTTCACGTTCTGAACTCCCAGGTGAGATTATTATCATCAACGAGGAAAGGATTGTGGGGGCCACTTCCTACAGCACCTCCTCCATGGACCAGATTTGTTTGGAGTAAAACCATTTTTAGTCAGGAACCACAGAGTGTACAGCAGCAAGGAAGAGCAGAAACATCACTGAAGAAGTAATGAAGTAGTTTCCGAGGCCTACAGCACACCATAAGGCGGAACGACTTCAATTCATAAAGTTGTTCTTGAGCCACGGATTGAACGAAACTGAATTTTCATAGCAGTTGCACCCTGCATGCGATAATTCCATCCGAATTGTACTTTTGAGTCTGAAAATACTCTATTTGTATGGTGCTAGCGGGTAGAGGTGGTATTAGCTTGGTCTGAGAATTGCGACGATCTAGCCAAGTCTTGGAATTTTTGTGGGAGAAGGGTGATGGCCTAAGTGGTTTTCGGCAATGAGGTTGCATTGAATCTTCCCTTCGAAACCTGCAGAATGGATTCCAGAGACTGCTAGATGATCTTACGAACAAATCAGTTGCCTTTTGGAGCCGATCGGCTCTTCATAATTGCGTATAACTGCATGACAAGGCTGTTGTTCAAGTAGGTCATTCAACGGAATCGTGGTTAAAGTTCCGAAATACGGATCTTCAGCCATAGATGACATGTAGTCTTGGTCTCAGCTCTATTGGGGAGATCTGGAAGGCATCGCTGCAAAAATATTTACCCCAATAATCGCCAATTTTGGGAAGCAAAGCTGCTGAACAGGCAATTGTTGAAGACTGGAACAATATCTGTGGTAAGGCTCTACGAAATTTCGTTTCCACTTCCCCAAACGGCTGGTTAATGTCGTTCTTAAACAGGAGGGAACCATAGATTATGAGCCCTCTCGCATGCGCTCTTAACTCAAATCTTCCCTTTCTTCGGGGTGACCTTATAATTATGAAACGGCACAAAAATCAGAAAATATTCATAGAAATACCTGGCTAAAAGGTAATGTCATCAAATTTAGTATGGAAGGGTTTTCAGTGGTGAGGAATCTGTAAAAAATACTCAAAAAATTTTCGCCTGGCTGTGTGTTCTGAAAACCGAAGATTTGGGGGTGACCTTATAATTATGAAACGCACTGTATCGTGACCCTGGCTGGAATGCGGCGTCAGTGCGCGGGGCATGCGACGTCGCACCGTCGCCGCCAAAATGGCAGGGAATGGGGTTTCAATTTTTAGGCTCTAGCGAATCCGACTCATCTCTTTTATTATGTTGGTTACCGTTATTCGTTTCGCCCTTCTTGCTCCTTCAATAGAAGATCGTTATCTGCAGTGCTTCACTTCATAACCTGTGAAACAAAGGTTCATGGTTCTCCGTGATACATCGAAGATGTCCACACTAGAAGGGATTGGGGAGTTGACGTAGTCTGTGTTTGATTTACCAGACTAAGTAGTTGAAGCATGTAAACGATGGAATCAGTCACGACCAGAGATAAGGAAAAACTAGAGAAATGAAATAATGTTTGGTAGAAAAACCTAAGCATATTGTTTGACGTATGCTGAGGAAACACCGAGTTAAGGAATAAATATTCCGATGACATCCCCGATCCACCACGTCGCTTGCCGCATAGTCCGCTGCGCGGCGTGCGTGACTGCGAGCTGCCGGGTCACGATAGACTCGCCCATCTTTCCGCCCTGCCCAGCTCTGTGATATGGACTATATCGCTACTGTTGCCCTCAAACAGAAAAAAAGCGTAGCTCAAAGCTTACTGAAACCTTAGTGTTTGGTTTTAGATCATCCTTTGAACCGACAACACTTTCCTGAAGTGATATCTTCAGTGGTGGTAAGAATAAGTCATCGAGTAAAATTAGTGTGCCGATACAAAATAGATCACTAACCGCGGATCGAGAACCTGAAGCCTTCTTTTTGTCGAACGTCTCTAGTGATTGTGACTAAAAAATAATATGTTGCAGAGACAACCTTGTCCATTTACTACAAGGATGCTGAGTTATGGGCAAAAGCTTCGGTGGCGGACGGGACTCGAACCCGCACTTTATCCTTTCCGGGGATATGTGCTAATCCATTACACTACCGACACCACCTTCACCCTAACTCAGCTTTCTGAATGGTAAATATACCGCCACCGAAGCTTTTGCCCATAACTCAGCATCCTTGTAGTGACTTTCGCATCGCGAGCTGCGGCGATAAACAGCAGTTATCAAAAATTAAAAGTATCAAAATCATTACTAAAGCTTTCAGCTTCACGGTTCGATGCCGATATTGGCCAACCGGCTCAACACGTTATACGTGTGAGTGCTGATAAGCTATGGTAAATATACCATTCAGAAAGCTGAGTTAGGGTGAAGGTGGTGTCGGTAGTGTAATGGATTAGCACATATCCCCGGAAAGGATAAAGTGCGGGTTCGAGTCCCGTCCGCCACCGAAGCTTTTGCCCATAACTCAGCATCCTTGTAGTGACTTTCGCATCGCGAGCTGCGGCGATAAACAGCAGTTATCAAAAATTAAAAGTATCAAAATCATTACTAAAGCTTTCAGCTTCACGGTTCGATGCCGATATTGGCCAACCGGCTCAACACGTTATACGTGTGAGTGCTGATAAGCTATGGTAAATATACCATTCAGAAAGCTGAGTTAGGGTGAAGGTGGTGTCGGTAGTGTAATGGATTAGCACATATCCCCGGAAAGGATAAAGTGCGGGTTCGAGTCCCGTCCGCCACCGAAGCTTTTGCCCATAACTCAGCATCCTTGTAGTGACTTTCGCATCGCGAGCTGCGGCGATAAACAGCAGTTATCAAAAATTAAAAGTATCAAAATCTTGTCCATTTAGTTTTGACAATTTATGCGAGCACATCCCACACCTAGAGGAGAAGGCGAAACGATGATAACGCTGTGCCCGTATCTATAGTTTTGCTAACCTTCATTCTGTTTTTTAAAAACTCGTAAGGATGAATGGGAATCAGCTTTTCGACAGAAACTTGACAATTGTTACTTCTGTGACTGCTATGTACTCTGCATTGAAGGAACCGGAAGGGGTCCGAAACAAGAGGAAGATGCAAAGAAATGAGCATTTTGTAACGAACACTCAAGGTTAGAAGCGATAATAGGCGAAAAAACCTGGACTCAAAAGCGCGACGCTGCGGTGTGTATTCGCATCCGATTCGCATCCAACACACAGATTTTCCGAGTGGTCCGCTGTAGGAGGGCCGCGGGAGAAAGTTAGTTGTAGCACCTGACTCCCAGCGCAGTGGTGGCCATTCCCACTACATTAGCATTCATATAAGTACATCTAGAAACAATATAAGAAAGAACAAAGTAAAAAGTAAAAGGAAAAAATGAACATAGAAACATCTCCTTTTGGCACCATGCCAAGGCGTCAAATTGGCAAGTTTGTGCAATGGCGGCCGCTTAAACTCGTCCACACTACGTCTGTTCTACCGTAAGCCAAAATTACCCCCTACTGGTGTCTTTGGTTCCACAGTTGTCTGATGTATGTGAATAGTTCACTGCCACTAAAACGTGCAGGGACCTCATTCCAATGACACGCACAAGTCGGCACTTTACTCCAACCGAGAACAGTGCAAGAATTATATGTACACAGAACTTCTCAGAGCATTTCCTCCTAACACCGTCAGTTAAAGAACTTCAAAATGCCGGAAAGGTCTATTTTAAAAGGACCTACATCTCGCAGGAGAAATTGTAAAGGCATTGAAAGTTATGAAATTACTGACCATTAATTTTTCGATCTGGGTTCCAATCCAAACCAAAGAGTTAAGGTCCTTATCGAACTCGAGATTCTCCAGACTTGCTGAGTTCTCTTGATCCAGATCATGTTTCTAAAGATCAGTGAATAGTTATGTTATGGAAGTATTTAGACAAGCTATAAAGTTTTCTATATCATATGGCTAGTGATCTTCGTGCACCTGAAAATTGCAAAATTGAATCCGACGTCATACACGATAATTGTGCAGAAAATCAGGGAAAGTGTGACCATCGCTCAGTTTCGCTTGCTCTTTTGCCACCTCTCCATCCCCATTACCCAAACCGATAGCGCTGCAATCTTATGTTCCGGTGACGTATGTAGTTTGGGATTTTAAGAGCCTGCGATTTTGCCGTTACGCAGTGCCGTTTAGTCGATACGTCACCTTCATCCTAACTGCAAACGAATTGCAAAGTACTCATGAGTTAGGCTATCACAGAATCGCGAGCGGGCTCTTACACATTCGTTCGCTTCTGAGAGTGCTATTTCCTGCACAACGCAGGTCAGCTACCACGGCCCATGGTGCATGCCATTAGGACAGAAAATTCGTGTTGCGGCGTCCGGCGTGCCGCGATGGTGCGAGCTATGCGCCCCTGTTGGATAGGTGCTTGACGATAATGGTGCTCTACGTTTTACTCCAGGCGTAATCGCTTCAGAACTCAACAGTACGACGCCCCTATCACGCACCATCTCGTTGCACGTCAAATACGGGCGCGCGGATTTTCTGTCCTAATGGCACACCCCGGACCGCATTGGGCCACACCAGTTCTGACTCGATTGCGTGCGAGACAGCACTCGAAACATATATTGCTAGACAGCGGAATGTTGAGGTCCTAATGCAATAGTTCAAACTTGTGGAATCAGAGCGATCAGAACTGATGACCACGTCGATCGAAGCACTCTTGCTGTGACGGCGGCACTTTTGAAAAAGAGCCATTTGTCTAAGTTGACGCTGTGCACGCTGTTAGCAACTAAGAGAAAGTGGGAGGACGCTGTATAGAGCAATTGCCACCTTTCCATTCGCTTTCTTCTTAAAGACAGTGTTGGAGGTAATATGGGTGATGAGGAGTCCCTAAGAGGAGTCATACGGGTCTGGAAAACCTATTTGCGGCGAAATACCCCGCGAAAGGCGCGCCTCGGAGTTGTGGCAGAGGCGGCCTTTTCAGCTCCAGCCGCCTTTCTTGGCTCGGTCCGCCCCCTAGCGACTTGGCTGAGGTGGGAACAGAAGGTATTGCGGCCCGCTTTCTCAGTTTTAGTTTGAAGCTCACTCCAGAAAAGGGATGCTTTCTCATTCCCGAATATCTCTTCGTGTTTAAGACATGGCAACACGTCAATGGAAAACTCGTCCGTACTATCCGCCTCTTCACGGTAATGCTCCACATCGAAGATCAACGGTGGGGAGGAGTCCTATTTCTCGGGTCTTTGGCCATTTCCATCCGTTTCCTCCTGTTACTAGGCATCTCACCTCTCATATTCACTACTTCTTTTACTTTTCTGCCAAATTTCCCCAAACACTGCCTTTAATTATTTGTATCACCAGCAATTTCTCATTTGTGTTCAAGACAATTAGAACTACACTAATACTTTTTCTTTCTTTCAAATATGGCTACCCACATACCACACCGTATCTGCACCTACGTAATCCTGGTTCGTATCACTGGGACAGGATTTCCCGACGGGCGTGCAGCGTGCGAGGCATTTCGTACGAGATAGTTTCGCCATGGGTAGTTTGGGTCCCAAAGCGATTACCGTGTCGTGGGCATGGATTGATGCGCAAAACACAGTAATCGGCTTGGAACCCATCTACAGTCCATTTCGGAGCGCTTTATAAGGCGCTTCATAAGTCGTGGCCTACGGACTCGGGTGAGAGTGTGTCAAACTTTCTCAACCCTCCACACATTCTCACTCTCGCCACACACTCTCACTCTCGATACTCAGGCCATGCCCTATCAACCGCTGTAGAATGGACTGTAAGTGTATTGACAGCCTTAGGCCAATTTCATACTTTGCGGCACCCGTCGACGTGCCGCAAAGTATGAAAGCGGTTCGCACGCCTCTTATAAAAGCCTATTCTAACGTTGAACGCCTTAAATGGTCCACGCGCGGCTAGTTGGACTCCTAAAGGAATTCTCTTTACTTTAAAATGTACTGAAACTGTGACGAATTATTGTTCTTACCACATTTCCTTTGAACTCCGATTTCATTTGAAGAGGGCCTCTGGCCTTGAATTGTCGCATGTCTATTTTTTCTGCTTTCACCTTCTTAGGTTGCGGTTTCGGCAGCGATGGTTCACTTGAAGCTGATGGCTTTCCCGACAATTTGCTGTGTGAGCTTTTCACTTTCGAGTGTTTGGAACGCGACAACTTTCCCTTAAGAATATTAAGACTATTATAAAAAGGACAAAGTTGAAGAGAAATTCATTTGAGGGTATTGTTGCTGTACAATGCGGTTTTCCATAGGTGAGCTCACTAGTAATCGATTTTTAAGACGTAAAACTTGCTGGTCACATACATTGTTCATTAAAACACTTGCTAAGCCAGATGTTTGCAAGAGAACTGTGACGGTGACAAAGGATCTCGAATTGTATAAAAGAACGCGCAAAGACGAATGCAGGTAAGGTGTATTTGATAAGAGATATGGCACTTGTGTGCGATTCCATGGGTGGCATTGAGCATGCTTTGTGTTCTTGGCGATTCTATTTGATTTTTTCTGCACTTCATACGATAAAATGAATTTTGGGGGTGAACCATGAGTGGGATCAGTCTATTTCCATGTACCGAAATGCGGGCGGATTTTGAAAATCGAAATTTCTCAGTGCGGCAGGCGTAGTATGTAATATCGGGTCTGTATTAGATCGGGCGGTTTACCAATTCATTGAGTAGAACTATAGAGAAACTGTGAAGTGCACCTATGATAACCAGTGACTGTGCTACATTGAGAGGGGTGGGGGTAGGGGAGTGGTAGTGCAGCTTGTTATTGTTTTGCATGTCACCAAACTGGTAAATCACCTGTTCCCGGTAATAAACTTCTCTTATGCTACACTTCCATCCCTACACTGCCCAGGATCATCTCTTAGTTTTCGACTTAACCACCTAGCACGACCTACGTTGGTTCCGTGCTTCGAAAACTCATAAGAGATCAAATAGTTCATTAGATCAGAGGGCTTGCCATATTTTTCATCAGCCGACGATGTTTCGGGACTCAAGCCCATCTTCGGGTCTATAAGCATTAGGTTACATGATGCAGCAACTGTCCTGCCATAAAAATCCTACAAGACTTTTGGTACTGTTGTACCAAAAGTCTTGTAGGATTTTTCTCGATTATCACCTTTTATTATTATTTCTTCCAACAAACAGCAACTAGCAATCGACAACACTCTGCCACCTCATAGTGTAAGCATTTGCTTAATCCCTCTCGCTCCCATACCATGAGTCACTTCTGTCCCTCGGGGTTACGGTACTAATTCTTTGTATTCAAGGACGCATGCCGCCTCCTCGAGCAGTGACTGGTGCAGCGGCCTCGACGTTCCCTCGCCTGATCTCGACTCCCCATCAACTCATCACCTCCCCGACGTCACCTCTATGGACCCCATGTCTCCACCGGCGACTACGATCCAAGGATCTCCAAGTCATTATTCCGTGCTGTAGATCTGCTAATAAATCAATGATAAACTTTATTATCGTGATCGTAGTTTGCGCATATTATATGGAGGTCCTGTGGCATTGTCACGAAGATAACTCTAAGTTGATCGTTGATTTCTTCCTCCCAGAACTCTGTGTTCTGAGGGTCGGAGGAGTCAGCGATCGCCGTTGCAAGCAAGTCATATTCAAAGAATTTTCTCTTGGTCAGAAAGGATTCAAGAGGATGGGTAAGGTGATATTCAAAAGGGGCAAGGTCTTGAGAGGGTAGCGGGTGGGGCAGACATCCCAGCCGATCTCCTGTAACTTGGCCTGGGTACTCTTTGCGACGTGGGAGCGGGCGTCGTCATGAAGGAGGGTGACCGCGGACCTTTTCCGGCACTTTTCTCGAACAGCGATGTTGGGCTGCCGAAGCTGACTGGTGTATACGGCAGCGTTGACAGCCTCGCCTTGTACCAGCACCTCGTGGAAAAGCACTCCTTCCGCTTCCCAGCGGTAGCACAGTCCTGAGCGTGTTTCATCTTCCATGTGTCCATCTCGCCAATGCTGAAGCTGATAAACAAGCGGCACACACTCTAGTAGCTCACACATCCTTTGCCCAATGCAATGTTGATAGAGTCGCAAGGTTCCGTCTCTAGGTGCCGCAAGACCACTCATGGCAGATGACACCGCGTGCTTTGTGGGTGTCGACTACTGGCATTGTAGCTTTCTCTACGGAATCTGTCGGGCCAATATATACTTTGTTAGAAAACTAAGAGAACGTTCCACCATATACTTGAACTGCCCAGATCTGTCTAGAAGTAAGCAAAGGTTATTGATGTTTTTAAAAAAATTCTACAAGATTTTGGTACAACCTGATATAATCCGCAAAGTGTGTGGTGTATACGTGGCTGTGTGTTCGCTGACAGGAAATGTCTTCCAACTCATGACGCCCTTTTTAGAAGCGGTTTCTTGCATCGTGGGGGTGAGGGGGGGGGGGGGTACGAGCATGAAACATATAACTGTTCTCCATTTTTGCTGAGCACCCCTACGAATACCAAAAAAGGGGTTGATGGTACGATCTTCACTGAGGAAAATTTTTTGCAAAATTTGGATTTTTGGTTTCTATGCTCGTATACATTTGAATATGGAGATCGAGTGCGTCTATTCCCTCTACATTTCCAGACTACTCTCTATTGTCGGTTTTCAGCAAGTTTGACAGTCCACTTTGTTTGACCTCTCAGCGCTCATAGCGCATGAGCAAGGCGTTTCTGTGCGAAACGGATTTTATATTCGTGCTCGGAGGGTTGGACTTCTCCCGAGTGTGTACACATTGGTACGAATGACTTTCTTCGCACCCCATGTGCGAACGCTTAATTACCTCCTCGCACCTTATGTGCGAGAAAGTAATTAACTACGTGCCAGTAGTAGAGGTCAGCTATAGACCGCTCAATTTCATTAAGTGTGTGTAATGTCCATGAAGGGAAAAATAAAGCTTTTTTTATTATTGGGTCATTCCATAAGTAGTGACGCTTTTTTTCAAACGAAATTTTTTCCTATAAACTTACAAGTTCGTGTGATATTTCGCATACCATTCGAAAGAGATTCCCCTGCTCTACAAAACAACATGTTTATTTCTTTTATTTGTCGTCATTGAGCCGATTTCCAGGCTGGCGAAGTGTTGGTTCAGTAGACAAAAATTGACCAGACAGGCATTTGATCAGAACAACCTTTCACTTCGGAAAAATCTACCAACCATGTGTCTCATGCTTAGCCCCGACCTTTTCTACAAGTTCCATCAACTGGTTGCTTGAGAAATCGCTCGCTCTTTTTTGCAACTTTGACTTTTCCGCCACAACCCGGCAAATTTTGGCTATTTTCTCAAATCAAGGCTGGAAAATTTTCTCTGCCATTCAGCTGAAAGAGTGGTGAAACGTCAAGTACAGGGTAATATATAGGGGGAGGTAACATGATCGACCAGATTCCTCAAATATCTGTTGGAAAAATAACCTGTGAAATGATGCCATCTGGGTCCCCATCACATAGTTTTGAATTTCGATCTGAATCGCATCCAGAACAAAATCGAAACACACTTTTGATAGAGCAGAAAAAAATTCCGAGTGACTGATAAGGCTATGCTGAACAATGAATTTGAACGTAAAAATTTCTTTTTGAATAAACGTGAGCGCTTTTGGAAGAAAAATTTGAAAAGAACGACGTGAGTACTCGTTCAACCAATTATTGGAATTTGTAGAAGAGGTCGAGGTTAAGCACGGGACCCATGATGCGCTGATTTTCCTAAAGTGAAATACAGTGTTTTAATGAATTGCCGGTTTAGTAAATTTTTCTGAACGGGATGGACCGCTACGCCAGCCTGAAAAATCAGCATCATCCTAGAATATTCAAAAACTGAGCACATCGTTTTGTAGGGCAGAAAAATCGCTTTTGAACGATGTATTGAATGCTGCACAAACGTGTAAATTTATTAGGAAAATTTTCGCCTGAAAAAAAATATGAAATTTACAATAGGTAATGAATAAAGCTAATAAAATATAAGCTTATTAGTAAGGTATTTGGACAACATACAACAAGACCGGATTTCTTAGCGAGTAGCTCCTCTTTGGTAAATATCTGGTAATAAGTGTAATAAGTGTTCTAGTTCGTATTGTGATACAAGTGCTTTAATTCTTCCCTTTATGGACATTACACTCAGTTAATGAAGTTGAGCGGTCTATAGCTGACCTCAGCTTCTCGCACGTACTTAATTACTTTGTCGCACATGAGGTGCGAGGAGGTAATTAATTGTTCGCATATGGGGTGCGAAGAAAGTCATTCGTACCAATGTGTACACACCCGACTTCTCCCAGGGTGAGTTTCCAGCTCAATCGAGGTTTTGACCCAAGTTCGAAAATTTGAGCTGGGCATGCATCCCTTCGACTGCACGTTCGACGAAGGAGAGACGATATCACCTGTCAGGAAATTCTCACTATTTTTCTTGTTCTATGCTTGGTAGGTAAGGTTATAGCGATAGGCATTCGTTTTGTGCATATTACATTGATTTTCATCGATTTGGGGGCTATTCACTTCTACAAATAGAAAGGGCACCATGTACTCATGACCATTGACTACACTTTCTCGAAGGTAGGGTCAAAAACTGTAATAGGTTAAAAATGTGTCGTCAAGGTATTTTGACCACCTGAACACGATTCTGCCACTCATTTTGTGCGAATCAGCGAATTTCGAGCACTACGGCCCCCATGTGTCCAAAAAAGTCCGATCACCAAATTAACAGATAATTCGCAAACAGAGTCAACCTGACACGCTGTCAACAGAAACCATAGTCATTTGGCATAAACAGGCATACTTGAAGATGAAAAAGTGAAGGCAATAAATGCAAAAGTTTGCTACATCCGAGCACCCGCAACAATCGGGGAGTAGTTATGGAATTGCTAGGCACTTTCAGTACGAGATAGAGTGTTGGAAATAAGATTTCATTTCTTTCCGCATTTACCTTTGTTTTGGATGTGAATTGAAGAACACCTTTGGATCTGCACATGCTCAAAGGTGCAAAGAGCATGCGTTACAACAAGTGGGTTTGAATCGCCCTTTTGAAATAATTTTCTTTACTTCAATCGCTCTTTTGAAATAATTTTCTTTACTTCTTTTTTGGCATTGGTAGGGCCGCTCAGTAGAAAAGGAAGTCAGTTATGTTTCATGTAGATACCCTCATACAATGGAAAAACAGCTTCTCAAAAGCGCATCATGACCTGAAAGACCTCCCCCGGAGACCTTGATTTTTGCTCAGGATACTGGGGTGGCACAGCTATATTCATGGTGAGCGACCGTTCCTGATCACTGCTGATGACGGCTGATAAGGAGCGTCAAGTATGTAGGTGAATTTCATTGATTCGTTGGGCACTCCGCGTTAGCACCAGACCTTCAACATTGACAGAAATTGAATAATGTGGGACGGGACATTAATAGTGGAGGATCTAAAGTGGTAGCAACTGATAAAGACTGATAAGGGGTCCCGGAAAGCAGGTACGAAAATTCGCGTTCTTTGGGTATGCTCCTGTCACTATAGATACCAATAAAGAAACACTTATGATGGTGGATGACCCGAACGGATGTAAAGTTATAAGTCTCATAATGTGCTTTGGATGCCTTATAGCATTGAAAAAAACTGTGCTTGTCGCTCACCAGAGCGTTGCTCCAATCATCAGCGTTGTGGGATGTGGGACAGCGACAAATAATATCAGATGGCAAGTAATGACTTTCGACAAAGCTTCATGAAACCGGTAAGTTTATAATTCAATCCAACATACTACTCTCTACTACCAAACGACAACCAAAGGCCAGTTTTAGATAATCCCTGGGTAAGGCCGCGGTCATACTTTGCGGTGCCGGCGGTAGGGCGTGGCTGCGTGTCTCTGCGTCTCTGCCCATGCCACCCTGCCTCGTTGCCTGCGTCATCTCTGCACCTCCCTCGTGCCACTCTCCCTCGCTGCCTATGAACGCAGCCACCCCTGCCGGCTGTGAGTATGACCGCGGTCTAAACGTTCTGTGCCTAAACTATCAGGTGTAGCAAAACGAATGGACCGCTAAGCTGCTTACACTTCCAATTGATGATGACTTTCCGTAGGATATCAAGCACTGATAAATAGTCAAATTCTCAACCCGTAACGATAGTATGCACTGGGAGTTCCGTAAACTCAACACCCGACTCGATACCACATGCGGCAACGACCGCTATATTCTTTCAAAGGAGTGGTAGGTTGTAATGATATCAGTGCTGCTGACCCACAATACTGCACATGCCACGATGTAGAGCTTTCTCCGATATCGACTTTCATGGTAACAAAGTTTCACAGTGTGGTGCGCGCAGTACTGGGCCCCGGCGAAACTGGTTATTCTTACACCAATGCATAAATTAGGTGAAATTTAAAAGGGAACACCAAACTAAGCGGTTTCTCAGGAGGTACGGTCACGAGTGAGACTCTCCCAACTGTCATCCGTTCAGAAATGGAGTAGTCAGGTCGGTTATACTGTGATTTATCAAAAGTCATGTATCACCCATTATATCGCGTAGTCATACAGCAATGATGTCTACTCGTCCTCTAGGCTCTTCCCTTCCCTATTAATTGGTGGAATCCTCCTTTGCTCCTTCGCTTTCAGTGTCTCCTTAGTTTTCCGTTCCACAAGGTCATCGACGTTCCTGTGAGTGGCGCTCACTTTTATTTCGGGACACGCTCATTTTTAGAAATCGTCTTCGAGAAAAATTTATCCGGGTAGCCCACTCGGTTCTAGCGGGTCTCAAGTGCTCATCCAGCATTTTACAAGTTGGCCGAGTTACCTAATGTAGAATTGAGGGCATGTAACACTCTCTACTTTGCACATTGTACTTTTCAGAAGGCACATTTCTTGTTCTTCCTGGTAATACGCACAATTTGCCTGGCCACATTCACCTTCATACAGTCGTGAGGGGACGTCAGGAGACGGCGTAATGTGGGGTTGGGCGAAGCATCATTCGGATTGGCATTCCCGATTTCTTTACCACACTGTTGATATCCTTAGCAAATGCTTTCGGTGACTCATCACTGGAACCACTGGAACGGAGCCAGTCTGCAAACTGTCGTCAAGGTATTCTTAACGGCGATTTTTTTGCATAGGAATCTGAATCCTTCTATATACATAAATCTTGACTCGAGCTTCGCACCGTGGTCGCGGTTCTCTGACAAGGCAAGAATGGACATTGTGGCAGCGATCTACAGAATTGACCGTTCTCATGTCTGGAAAGAAAACGTGGGCGCAACAGCACTCACGCTACAAGAAACTCCTAGGGAAGCCACACCTTTCCCGCATAATCGAGTTTTTATGTCTACCTACAATCCAGTGTTTTTATCGAATTTGAGACCTGAAGATCAAGATTTCCGGGCGCTCGATTTCCACAAAATACTCAAAAATTCTTGCCAACTACGAATTCGCTCCGTCACAGCGGAGTGGTCTGCGAAAAGCAATGAACGCTCTCTTTGATTTCAATTAAAGAGGAGTTCAAAATTTTTGAACAAGTTCACAATAGTGTGAGTGGGCTCTTGTTGCCTAGACCCTCCTCAGTCCCTGCAGTGTCACTACAGCACTCTTGTACTTCCCGGGACCACCCCAACTCTCTTATGACCCCACCTTCTAAGGGAACAGTTAATTTGGTGTTCCCCTCTGATTTATGCATTTGCTTTTGAGGCATAGTCGCTGCATCATGTAAGATAGTGGTTATGGACCGGAAGAAGGGCTCAGGGCCCGAAACACCGCCAGTTAAGAAAATGAAACAGCCTCCTCTCTCTGATCGGTAACAAAGGAGTCACTTCTGGGACTACTCAACGATTCTTTCTCATACCTGATGTTTGTAGACTTTCTTAGCCAAGGAAACGGAAGAGGTAGGCTATCTGTGAGAAGACCGCGACGTGGCGAACTCTTTTCTCGCTTGTTTTCCTCTGTACCACTCCTCCATTCGGACGAGCCAAAGGCCACACCCACTGAACAGTCGATGCGCTATTTCTAGTTTAACGATGATGATCTCTTTGTATTTTCTGAGCGCACACTCATTTTCTGTTTCTCCGAGGGCTCACATCGTACACTGTCGTTTCTGCTTTTCACTTTTTTACATCAATTGTTCAATGCATATTGCTGTTTGCGATGTCGTAGGTCATATCGGGTTGAAGGACTCAGAGCAATGCGCCAATTAGCAATGCCCTGTTCATGGAGGAGTTGCAAACAGACGACAGCGACTCCGAAACCGGCGTTCCGATGGAAGAAGGGGAGCCAGACGCCGTTGAGGAGGAGGGCGCACCAGAGGAGAGTTTTCCGCCAGAGGTTGTTCGGAGGAACAACTCGGTGGAGGGGCGCTTGCGAGATCTCGTGGACGACATCGAGATGCAGCTAGCGGCAATAAGGGGGTATGACGCGCTTATTGAATGGCTCGAGAAAGAACCCATATGTCCGCCAAGGAATTTTGAGCAAGGAGGAATATCCCGGAAGGAGGAGAAATTCATGACATGCTGTTTTGCGAGGCGACTGGGAGACATTATTCCGATTCCTGCGTGGTTGTTCGCCTATCCGAGGAGCGCCGACAGGTCCTTCTGAGGAAAAGGAGGTGCACGCTCTGTCTGGAGAAATATTGTCCTGGTGATCGCTCAAGATACCCAAAATATTTCGCCACATGTCACCATTGTAGGTTCCCGGGCCACCATTCGGCCATTTGCGAGCTCCTAGAGCGCAGTCAAGAGACTTGGGAGAGGCTACAGGAGGCCCGTAATAATCGTTGTGAACGATTAGAGAGGCTGAGATCACTGCAGCGCATAAAGCGCTCCTTAAGCCATCACGGTTGAACGTTGATTTCCTTTTTTCCTGTATGCCGAGGTTATCTTTCTGACTTGAGCTGGCCATAAAAAATGTCGGGCGCGGGAATATCGCTGTTTGCGATGTCGTAGGTCATATCGGGTTGAAGGACTCAGGGCAATGCGCCAGTTAGGGATCCTGGGCGGAAAACACCCTTTGCGCGGGAACCGACGCCCGAGGCCCAAAATCAAATGTAGGGTCACTTCTTCTTCATTTCTTTTTGCTAATTTTTCATCATCGGCCAGGTTGGCGCAGCAAAAGTGAATCCCTCACGGTTTTAGAAATAGTGTCTCTTTGTAGCATTTGATTGTACTTGTTTTGCTAAGGATTAACTTATCACTTTGTGAGCGGTGTTCGGTGTTCACTGATGCTCACAGTAGACTTACAAAGTACAAATAGTATGATTACGATCAAAAGAATGTGATTATTGAAAGGTGCATCCAGGTCCCGGTTAGGTGAACAGAGAAATGGTGATATCATAGTAGGTTTTTATCTCTTTAAGCCAGGCGCACGAGAAAGAAGGGGGTTAGGGAATTGAATTTGTTGTGTAACTTTGTTATCGCGAAATGTTGTTCGTTGAGTTTTGTTGTGTTTAATTACCCAAGTTTGAGGTCGTGGATTGTCAATAAAAGAATTTATTGGTGCTCGTGTGTGGCTTTGGTAAACCGCGTGGCAACGGCGAGGTGTTTCCCTGCAAGTGGTATTCACTGTGCGACTTTCTGTTATTCTTTTCAATGCACTTGATTTTGAAGAAAACCACGTAACCATACGGCGACATTTCGGTTGATTTCAACATCTGTAGAAGGTGGTGGATCGTTCACAGAATCGATTATTGCTCTCGCTTGATGTGAGCACCTGGCGCATTGGGTCAAATATGTATTCGCTCGGAGCTTGTCCTTAGGAATAATAGGACCGCATATGTGTTAGTGTGACACTTGCTCAATACAAAAGCGAGTAGAGCCCTTTTAGTGGATCTGGTAATCCACCGTACTTTGGCGTCAGCGTCTATGGCGCGGACAGAGGGCATTGCGTTGAACTAATGCCATATTTGTCTTTTAGTGCCAAACTACCCCCGCTACTTCTTGCCAAAGCGATATGCATCTCAAAGACCGCCTCTTCAGCCCCATCAAAGTGTGTAACGGTGTGCCTGCTATAGGTGATGGTGCCCGGAGACGGAATATGATCACCATTACAGAGAAATGGTACAGTCGCGTTTTGCGCGCGACGCGATGGATGCTCACCTTGCGCGCCGTATTAGTCCTTTGTAAAGCGATTTATCAAAAGTAAAGAATAGGTCACCGCTATGACGCAGTTGAAACCCCGGTTTGCACCAATCATGTGGCAGCTGGATGCTGCAGAAAAAATTTCAGCACTCTGCACGCGGCAAATTAACATTATGTGGAGTGGTCCGGTATACATCGCAACGAGATTTTGCAATGAGACGCAATTCCACTACCCATTTTCAGTGATCCTTCTTTTCTTCGTCCTCTTTTCATTTCTCTGTGTTTCTTTCTCTCTGTTAACTTTTTTGTAGGTGTAGGTGTAGCAATGATGAAATATTTTTGATTCCGTTCGTTGCATTTCATCATTTATGATCGTTTCATGTATGCAGCTCCCAAACAAGGATTCGTCCGTAATACGTAACATTTTGTTGCGTTCACGTTCTACTCATGATCGTTCTGACAAATATCTGAGGATTCCTCCGTTTTTCAAATTCACTTTGAACTCATTTCAACCCTCTTCACCATTTGTCGGCGCAGTGCGCAATGTTTGATTGAGAATGAAAACATATAAAAGAAAACAGTAGTGGTGAGAGAAAAGCACGGTAAGTACGTAGGGCCGGAGGTGGGGTGAGAACGCAGCTGACGCTTAGCTTTATACTAATACCCATTTGCAGGTCAAGTAGATTACAGCCTGCAAATTACTATCTATGCGCATTTGCAGCACCTACTACTCACAACAATCATAATTATACTACGCCCCAACGGAATTTCCGCACAGCGTGCCACTATCCCAACAGCACGCATTCCCAGTGGCGCCCAACATCTCTTACCGCTTTCTTGCCATGTCTTCTTCTTCGAGCATGATGATAGTCCACTAAAATAATGAGATGTGCAAGTGATTTATCATTGCTACATAATTTGATTGACTCACGATCTTTTTTTCGTCTCATCATGCGGACATAAGATATTGCAATGATGAGTATCACACACAGTATGATAAAGACCACAGCGCCGATGATGAAAATACTTAAATCAGCAAACCTTGATTTGATTTATCCGATGACATGACTTTTCCAGGCGTTGTATATGATGCATTCCTATTGGCAGGGGAGCAGTGGGAGGAAGTGGTGTAGTGGCAGGTGGCGCGCACCCCACTCTTATGATGCAGTGATCAAATCCCGGCTGCTCTGGCCAATCGAATCTGGTATCTCTCCGGGGTAGAAGAATTGGTACCAGGCTCATTTGGGAGGATAAAAGCTGGGAAAAAATTAAAAAAATTTACCCTTTAACTCTAATGGGATAGCTAAGTATCATCTAGTATCACACATCACATGCAGCAGTCCAAAATAAGTCTACAAATAACACTTAGCAGTCGCTCCGGCAGCGCTTCATCACGATGCTTTTTACGCTTCAACGCTATTCCAGCACTTTGGAGGGGGAGTGGTAAGGTTGTCCTGCCCTCCGAATCAATGAAAACCACGCCCAATCGCGGCGCTGTGTATCTACAGAAAGGATTTCGCGGCGCGGCGCGTGACGCGATGCGCGTTGTGGGCTGATGGTAGTTGGATCTTGGGACATTTTCAGTGCTTTTTGCCTGATATATATATTACGTCGCTAGGGAAGTTCTTGCAGTTTTCTGCGTATATCTCAGCTCGTCTGAAATTTTGTCTATCGCGATAAGATCCATAAGAGTCTACACGATCCTGCCAACGAGATGCAAGCTTGCTTGTTGCCCGAAATTCGAAAAATCCAGGGGCTGTAAGTTCATTAAAGGCCCCCTCAGAACATGTTGTGTCTTTAAAGGAATCGTCCACAGAAAATTTAGTTCATTAAGGGCCACATTCAAAGTTTCACGAGAAAAGTGCGAATCCGGCCAAGATACAGCATCACAATGTCTCGGCCGGGTGGGCAAGCATGTGGCCACACCGTCGTCCGCCGCGGTTGAAGACGCATTGTAGGAACAGAAATTAAATAAACATTCCCAATCTCCGTTTCCAATCGGCGGACGACGGGACGGAGTTTTTACTCGGAGGCCCCGCCCACCGGCCAAGAATTAGTGGAGCTGTATCTTGGCCGAATCCCACTTTTTCGCGTGAAACTTTGCATGTGGCCCTTATTTGATGACGCAACATAAATGTATGAGTAACAAAGGAACTCATTGTTCCTCCCTCTACCCTTCCCCCCACATACAACCTGTCCACATGTTTGAAGAAAAGTAGTTGGTATAAGCCAGATCAGATGAATGTTGTGTATGCGGCAGAGTTTCATATCCTCGCTCATTAACCTCTTCAGGGTCATTGTGCGACATGGGACCGTGTGTTATTGTAAAAAGGATGGGTTCTTTCCTAATTGCTAGTTCTGGGCTCACTTTCTGCAGTTTGCGATGCATCTCATCGAGTTTCCCGCAGCACTTCGCAGCTGTGATCGTTTCGCCTGAGTCCTTGAAGCTGTGGTAGACTAGATCAGCCCTTGTCAAACCATTGAATAGTTCGTCGACAGTTATTCTGCGCAGAATGCGATTCCCATCACAAGCCATCATGCGGTCAAAAACTGGCTCGTTCGTGAGCTGCAGAAGAGAGTGTGCGAGACAACTTTCCCTTGGCAAATTGGTTGAATAGAGTGAGAAGAGGGTCTCAATAAGATAAGGGCAGCTTCAACGGTAAACCTAAAAAAGCTAATTAGAAAGGGGAGAATTTGAAACCGCAGGAGCTCTACGCACTTTCTTATGAAATTGTCAGGCGACTCTCTCAGAAAGCCAAGCATGATTGCAGCTTATATGCGTCATAGAAACGGGCGATCAGCAATCACAAGTTAGCCACGCAGTCTCCACTGGCGTATACTTTATATGGTTTGAATGTTTAAATACCCCACTGTTACCGACGTGACTTCTCCAGTGAGCAGATCTAGCTGTTTGTATCTCTAGAATCCCATGGAACCTAAGTGGATGAGATGACAGTATTCCGCTATCATGTGTTCATGTGAGCACACGACCAACAAAACCATGGTTTTGACATGCATAATTCCAGAACCGCTTTCTCTAGTTTTATACCGTGTGCACTGCTGGGTGGACACCCTTCCCCATCTGTGGTATCGATTGTGGAGATGAAAATAATGCTAAAAATGCCACTGTGAATCAATAGTATCAGTAGTCACCAAAGCCATGCTCTCTTGATTTCTCTTGCAAAGGGGAAAGCATGATCAAAACTCACGTAACTGCTGACATCTTTTCATCAGATGATTCCTCTGCCCCATCTCCCCTTAAAGTATGGGAGTAGATCTCTTTGCATCTTTCTTATTCGACATGCAATGCATGAATCTCACGGTGCCATCGCCGCTGTTAATGTTGGAACTGGCATTAGCTCCGTTGTTGTTGCTATTCCAGTCTGCGTCCTTGTCTTCAGCGTTGTAGTTGTAGTAGGTCTTCGAGTTGTCGTAGTGGTAGTTGTCGGTGTTGTAGTCGTTGTCTTCGTTGTGGTTGTTGGTTTTCGTGTTGTCGTAGTCTTCGTTGTGGTAGTTGTAGGTTTTCGAGTTGTCGTAGTCGTTGTCTTCGTTGTGGTTGTTGTAGGTCTTCGAGTTGTCGTAGTGGTGGTCGTCGATGTTGTAGTCGTTTTCCTCGTTGTTGTTTTGGTAGTTGTAGGTTTTCGAGTTGTTGTAGTCGTTGTCTTCGTTGTGGTTGTTGTAGGTCTTCGAGTTGTCGTAGTGGTGGTTGTCGATGTTGTAGTCGTTTTCCTCGTTGTTGTTGTTGTTGTTGTTGTAGGTCTTCGAGTTGTAGTGGTGGTTGTCATTGTGGTTGTTGTAGGTCTTCGAGTTGTCGTAGTGGTGGTCGTCGGTGTTGTAGTCGTTGTCGTCGTTGTTGTTGTTGTAGGTCTTCGAGTTGTCGTCGTTCTAGTTGTAGTCGGTCTTCGAGTTATGGTAGTGGTTTTTCGAGTTTCACTAGTGGTGGTCCTCATCATGATCCATGGCCATGGGGGCCAGCCTTCGTTGTTGTTGAAGTCGCCTGTAAGTTTTCTAATTGTAGCTTTTATTGGTCCTATGAGTCCTAATTTTTTGAACGAGCTTTCCAGAAATAATGAGTTTGCCATGTTCCAAAGTCAAAATGTTCGTCCAATGTGCCTACTCGCTTTTTGCGCGACGGATATGTTTCAAGTTCAGAAAAATGAGGGCGTTCTCTAACACATGAAAGTAGGCGGAAGTAATTTCTTGTGCCTTCTTATCAACCAGTTGGGCAATCGCATAGTACTGCACGAATAACACCACAAAATTATGCAATGGGAACGGTTGGTACTGTGCAACCGATATCGATGAGCTCCATATCGCACAATTTTACATTGTGATAAGCGCAGCAGTGAGCCCTAGCTCAACTGTAACTCTACAAATACTTCTCACTATTTGAAGTCACAGTAATTTAGCAGTCGAAATTCCATTACTACTGATATCGCAGTACAAAGTATATTCACTTGCTGAGCATTTGATGCTTAACCTATTTGGTGTCGACAATCTATTCATTTACTATTGCATATCACACCCCAGAGGAAGGTCACCATTTTTTAGCGGCTAAGATGATTCAGAGGTCGATACTTCTTGTTACAATGACATCGGAAATCATTGTGAATGGATCAGAATGAAATGT
This sequence comes from Trichostrongylus colubriformis, assembly GCA_963978905.1. Classification (NCBI taxonomy): domain Eukaryota; kingdom Metazoa; phylum Nematoda; class Chromadorea; order Rhabditida; family Trichostrongylidae; genus Trichostrongylus; species Trichostrongylus colubriformis. Next base: position 44,608,488 of record OZ022257.1, on the reverse strand, counting down.
GTTTATTCACCAGTCATTTAACTTTTTGGTTGAGTGCTCACTATTGGGAGCCTAGATAGCTTAGGGATCGGTAGCTTTGTGCTCGATTGCATCGATTGGTAGCGATTTATCCTTTTGCTGAGTGTCTAATTCTTGAATGTTGGTGGTAGACCCACATGCTGGTTATCTATGCTTAAGGTTTTCGTGGACATGCACCATTATTCGGGATTTTACATAGTATAGCGGTCGCTACTCAGTATTGTTGCTAGTACTGCATGAGAAAATGAATCAAGCACCGTTTATACTTTTAGAATTTGCAGAATTGCAGTATTGCGGAATTCATGGAAAAACATTAAATAGGTATCGATTGGGAGAACTGCGGAATTTGCAGAATTGTAGAAAGAAGAATAGATACGTATCGATTGGGAGAATTGTGGAATTCGCGGAAATACAGAATCGTGGAATTTGTGGAATCGTGGGATTTGCGGAAATGAAGATACTCCCCGCTCCCTGGTTTCTCTGATCCTCTCGTCTCTTCGTAGCATGGAACTCGATACGTATCTTATGCTTTTCCGTAACTCTCAATCAATACGTATCTTATCCCTTTCCACAATTCTGCGTTTCCGCGAAGTCCACGATCCAGCAGATTCCACAATTCCGCACTTTCCATTCCTTTCCTTTCTCTGGTCCTCTCATCTCTTCGTAGCATGGGAATACTCAAATACATTAAACAAGGTAGAATGGGGTGCTGTCGTGATGAAGGAGGGCATTTCATAAAAAGTTTCCACTTAATCATCTCTGAGAAGTCAATATTTGCGCTCAAACATACATTTTTGCCTAACAAAGGAGGTCTTTCAGGTCACGACGCGCTTTTAGGAAACTGTTGTTTCCATTATATGGGGGTACCTTCATGAAACATACAACTAACTTCCATTTTTGCTGAGCGTCCCTACATATGCCAAAAAAGGAAAAAGAACAAAAATTTTTCCAAAAAGGCAATTTTAACCCGCTCATTGTAACGCCTGCTCCTTGTAACGTTGACCATGTGCAGATCCAATGGTGTTCTTCTATTTCGCATCCAAAACAAAGTCAAATACGGGAAAAAATAAGATCTCACCTTCACTTTGTACTAAAAATGTGCAGCAGTTCCACAACGGTTCCCCGATGTAGGTATGATGCAACTGTCGGATGACCTACTGTATACGACGGTGGACTCTCAAACGGTGGAAAGGCATGGGTAGGTGGTTCGGGTCGCGACCTTGCCGTATGTCTGTTTATGCCAAATAACTATAATTTTCGCTGACAGCATGCCAAAATGACTCTGTTTACGAATTTTCAGTGGATTTGGTGACCTGACTTTTTTGGATACATAAGGGCCCGTAGCGCTCGAAATTCGCGATTTCGCGCAAAATGAGTGCCTTATTCGTGTTCGGGGGGTCAAACTGCACATTTCTAGCCAATTCCAAATTGAGACTGTAGCTTCGAAAAAGACGATCATGGATTCATGGTCCCCTTTCTATTTGTAGAAGTGAGTAACTAAAAAAATCGCAAAAAATCAGCGGAATATGCACACCATGGATGCCTATCGTCATAACTTCACCAACCAAGCATCAAGCAAGAGAAATAATCAGGATTTCTTGACAAGTGATACCGTGTCTCCTTCGCTCAACGTGCAGTCGAAGGTATACCAAAGCCCAGCTCAAATTTTCGAATTTGGGTCAAAACTTCGATTGGGCTTGAAACTCACCCCTGGGGTGGTTCGACCTCCTGAACACGTATATCAAATCCGTTTCGCGCAAAAACGCCTCGTTCGTGCGTTACGAGCGCCAAAAGGTCACGAAATTGGACTGTCAAACTTGCTGAAAACTGGCAGTAGAGGGCAGCCCGGGGTTCTAAATGTGATTACTGCACTTAATCTTCATATTCAAATGTTAACGAGCCCAAAAACTGAAAATCTAAATTTTGCAAAAATTTGTCCTCATCTCGCAAAAGGGATCGAGCCATCAACCCCATTTTTGGGATTCGTAGGGCCGCTCAGCAAAAATGGACATCAGTTATATGATTCTTGTGCGCACCCATTCTTGTGCGCACCCTCATACATGCAAAAAACAGCTTTCAAAAAGCATGTTATGAGTTGGAGGACCTTCCTCGTAAGCATCACTGGGGAGGAGAAAGGGTTCTGGCACTAATTACCCGAAGCAATCCCACTGTTATGAGTTGGAGGACCTTCCTCGTAAGCATCACTGGGGAGGAGAAAGGGTTCTGGCACTAATTACCCGAAGCAATCCCACCACCCCTTCAACCGATGCGGTCGAAGAGTTATTCTTGGAGAATCTTGCAATTTGGCTGCAAACTTCTACCCAGAGGTAGTTTGGCCTGTACATTAAAACACGAATATGACATTTGTTTGGTGCGAAAGCGCCTAGCGCCTGAGCCATGATAGCCGACGCCAAAATGGGTTTGATCACGAAACTCGCTCAAATTTGTCCCAAGAGGTAGTTTGACCTTCTCAAGAATATGGCACACACTTTGCATAAACAACATAAGGCTGCGGTCATACTTACTGCAGGTAGGGCGTGGCTGCGTTCACAGGCACCGAGGGAGAGTGACACAGAGGAGCTGCAGAGATGACCAACGCAACGAGGCAGGGTGGGGAGAAGCAGACATACGCAGCCACGCTCTTCCGCCGGCATCGCAAAAAAAAACGACCGCGGCCTGATCAGAATCCTTCGTAACAGTTTACCAATGCTTCTTTGAATATTCCTGCGCTTTATCAGCGTTTCCACGTGACGTCACTGCAATTTCTACTCACGAGGAAGGTCTTCCAACTCATGACGCGCTTTTTGAAAGCTGTTTTTTGCATGTATGGGGGGTACGTACAAGAATCATATAACTGATGTTCATTTTTGCTGCGCGACCCTACAAATGCCAAAAGCGGGATTGATGGCTCGATCCTCACTGAGGACAAATTTTGCAAAATTTAGATTTTCAGTTTTTGGACTCGTAAACATTCGAATATGAAGAATAAGTGCAGTAATCACATTTAGAACTCCGAACTGCCCTCTATTGCCAGTTTTCAACAAGTTTGACAGTCCAGTTTTTTAGCTTTTCGGCGCTCATAGCACACGAACGAGGCGTTTTTGCGCGAAACGGATCCAATATTCGTGTTCAGGAGGTCGAACTACCCCTGGGGGTAAGTTTCCAGCCCAATCGAGATTTAAGTTTCCAGCCCGATCGAGATTTTGACCCAAATTCGAAAATTTGAGCTGGGTATTGGTAAACCATCGACTGCGCCTTCGATGAAGGAGACGGCGATACCACTTGTTAGGAAATTCTCTCTATTTCTCTTGCTTAGTGCTTGATAGCTGAAATTATAGCGATAGGCATCCATGCTGTGCATACTCCGTTGATTTTCATCGGTTTTGTGAGTTACTCAATTCTACAAGTAGAAAGCGCACCATGTACCCATGACCAAACATCTTTCTCGAACAGGGTCAAAATTTGGAATTGGCAAGAAATGTGCCCCCAGGGTAGTTTGACCCCCTGACGAATATGGCACTCATTTTGTGCGAAATCGCGAATTTCGAGCGCTGCGGGCCCTTTCGTGTCCAAAAAGGTCAGGTCACCAAATCCACTGAAAATTCGTAAACAGAGTCATTTTGGCATGCTGTCAATAAAAATCGGTTTGACATGAAGAGACATATTTGAAGATGAAAGAATGAAGGCAAAATAAATGCAAAACTTTGGCATTGCCGGGATTCGAACCACCAACCCAGCACTTCATCCATCCGAGACTCCATCATCGTAACCAGTAGGCCATCTGGTCACCACACCACCCTCATATCGGGGAACTGCTATGAAACTGCTACGCACTTTTAGTTCATGGTGGAGATAAGATTTCATTTTTTTTTCGTACTTGACTTTGTTTTGAATATGAAAGAAGAAAACCTTTGGATCTGCACATGGTCAAAGTTACAAGGAGGATGCGTTACTATAAGTATGTTAAAATCGCCTTTTTGAAAAAAACTTTCTTTACTCCTTTTTTGGCATTTGTAGGGCCGCGCAGCAAAAATGGAAGTCAGTTATATGTTTCATGTAGATACCCCCGTATAATGGAAAAAATCGTTTTCCGAAAGCGCGTCATGACCTGAAAGACCTCTCTTGTTAGATATGTGTCAAAGCTCCAATGATGTGGCGTAGGAAAGATGCCAACAGCAGCGCAATAGGTTTTCGACACACCACTCATGCTTAGAAATGCCGACCCACGGTAAGCAACACCTTATCTTGTTGAAATGGAGAAGATTGGCGTTGTCCATATAGGTGCTACTTGATGTGGTGGTAATTTTGCTCAAAGGAAGTGTTTGGGGTAATAGGGTGCATCGTTCATCCAGTCTTTGATACTGATCGGTGGCCGTGATCACCACGAAAGCTGGCACGTAAAGCATTTCGATCGACACGGTATCAGTAAGGCTGCGTTCATACCAAGTTGAATGAGAGTTTTGGCGCAAAGGCGCATCGGCGCATCCGCGATTTGAGGTTTTTGACGTAACGACGTCACTCTGTTGAACGCGGCACGTGCCAACGTGCGGTGATTTCTTTTTCTCCTCTTCCCATTTCATGATTTCCCATATCTTATCGAAAGTCGATATCTGTTATGGCAAATATCGAAAATCGCGGATGCGCCAATACTCCATTTTTCGATCAGTACGTATCTTATCCTCCAGGCGAATGTGCCAATTATCTCAAATCGCGTATGCGCCAATACTCTCATTTTTTTGATCGATACGTATGTTATGCATGACGCGAAAGCGCCAATTCTCTCGAATCGCGGATGCGCAAATGCGCTCATTTTCTCGATCAATTCGTATATTTAACTTTACTCCGATGCGACAAAACTCTCATTCAGTTTGGTATGAACGCAGCCTAAGATACAATAAGTATCATACTGTTGTCATACTCATTACTCTACGCAGCCACTCCTGTGAAATGTTCAACTCAGGAGGCACCGAAACGGGAAAGGCGGCCGGAGCTGAAAAGGCTGCCACCGCCACAGCACAGGGGCGTTCTTTTCGCGGAGCATTTTGCCGCAGATATGCTTCCTAGACCCCTAGTTTTTAAGTGAATGATATCTTTTAGGGATTACTTATCACCCACATCACTCCTATCGCTGTCATGCAAAGCAATTTCGAGGTAACGGTATCGGTTCACATCCAAAGCTTCTCCTACAACGAAAAAAGGTTGTTAGGGTGTTGCCAAAATGAGGGCAGGGGCTACCTACCATGGACATCACTTTTACCTAAGCCTAGAAGGAGAAAGGAACCCCTTTTTCCACTGAAGCCCAGACAAAAACATACGTCTAAGTGTTGAAAAAAATGGCTGAGCATCCTACTCTATATAATTCGCTTAGTATGTCTGTGTGTGTGTGTGTGTCCGTCTGTCTGTCACGAAATTCATATCTCGCGTCGCAGCAAAGCTGGGACGCTGAATTTTACAAGTGATATAGGGAGTGCCAAGGGAACTCCAGCGGTGGTGGACCGAAAGTGATAGCAGCTGATACGCGTTGATAAGGAGCCTCAAAAGGAGAATGTCACCGAAGTCGTTTCGCCTTTCGGGTTGGTCCTAGAGCGCTGACACTCATAGGTGTACTGCGGGATTGGATGGGAACATTAATGGTGGGTGTTCCAGCTTGATAACGGTTGATAAGATTCGATAAGAAGCGTAAAAAGGCTGAAGTCGTCGAATCCGTTTCGCTTTTCGCATTATTCCCGGAGCGTTCATACTCACAGGTGGTTTGCGGGGTAAGACGGAGACATTAATGGTGGGTGATCCAGCTTGAAAACGGCTGATAAGATTTGATAAATAGCATTAGAAGGCGAATGTCGTCAAATTTGTTTCGCCTTTCGCCTTGATCTAGGAGCGCTGACACTCATGGGTGTTTAGCAGAGTGGGATGGGGACATTCATAAATCACTCATGGGTGTTTAGCAGAGTGGGATGGGGACATTCATAAATGGGTGACCCAAACTGATAATGCTTGATAAGATTCGATTAGAAGCGTAAGAAGGAAAATGTCACCAAGGCCGCACTTTCGCGGCTAACAGTGAAATGTTTACATTCACAGGTGCTGTAAGGTACGGGGACCTCAAGGTATTGTTGGGTACAGGGGCCTAAGTGAAACTGATAACGGCTTATAGAGGCTGATAAGAAACGTCAGCAATTGTATGGGATGAAATCCTTTACATCGCTTGCTACTACTATGCGACCGCTTTAGCAAAAGCGTCTGATGCTCAGTGCCATTGGGTGAACCTATTTTGTTCATTTTCTGATATCACTGGCCGACGTATCGACCGCTGAATTGCCTAGCGTTCCAATAATGGTGTATTTCTCTCGATACTGCGATCTACATCGATAACCATGATGCACTCGGAATCATTTTCTTTTCTAATGCGGTACTGGCAGCAACACTGGGTATCGACCGCTAAACTATGCAAAATTCCAAATAGTGAAGCATGTTCTCGAAAACGATATACGTCGATAATCGGGATTTGGATCTACTATCAATGTGTAGGAATTAGATGCTCAGCAAATGAACAAATTGTTACCAATCGATGTAATCGAATACAAAACCATCGATGTCTAAACTATTCTAACTCCCAATGGTGACCTAAACCAGCTGGCTCGCGCACACTACTGCGCGCGATTCGTGTCGATGACGTGCAAAACGGGTTCGATGCAGAGCGACGGAAGTATATTGATACTTAAATGTTTTTTTTTATCACGCCATCTTCTCTGCTTTTATCCAAAGAAATAGCTTAGCTGAAAGCTGGGGAAAGGAAGTTTCCACTCAACTCCATACACAACTGTGGTCGTGCCGATCAAACCCATTTTGCACAGCATCGCCATGAATCGCGCGCAGTAGTGTGCGCCCGCCAGCTGGTTAGATATAATATGGCTAATTGAAATTCTTGAGGGAAGTCACTATCATAGGAACTATGGGCTTGAGAAGGTTATTCATGGCGAAATCCTCGTCGAAAAGTGCCTGTAGTGACGGCACAGCGGAAAAGACCTGACGCTTTTGATAAGACCCATCTCACCTCCCAGGGTCGACTTCACCGAAAAATGACTAAGGTGTAGAGTAATAAGCGTGATAGCAGAATGATACTAGTGGTATCGTATTAAAGCCGCATCGATCGAGATGAAGTGGTGCTTGCCGTGTAAGGCAGTGTTCATAGTTCACGATTCAGGCGATCACGCGATTCAGGCGGAAGGAAAAAGATACATATTGATCGGGTGATTCAGGCGATCACGCGATCGCGTAGATGGCGCGATCGCCTGAATCGTGAACTATGAACACTGCCTAAGCTATCGTGATGAAAAGGTCCACCGGTCAGTATCAAGGATCGGAAGGAATGGAACAATCGTACCCCTAACGCTGCCTTTGGAGATTCCTCCAACATGCTTGGATGTGCAATTTTTCATAGGATGTCCCTCTTCATTACGATAGCACCGTTGCCAGTTTCGAGAGCGCTCCCAGTAACAACTCTTAATCTCAGCGCTACCGATATCTGACCATTGTTTGTAACGGCTAATTTCGGATGGAGTATTACTGTTCCAGGTGGAATATACGTGGCGGCCTTAGCTGCGTGCATAAGTATATCTATGTGGTGTTTCTTAGATATTATACAGCCTAAATTTTTGCAATCCTTTTTTGACAGTAGTTAACAACATAATTGCTTCAGAAATAAGAGAGGGGTCACCATCATCAGTATATGGGGGATCAGTTTCTTGGGGAATATATACATAATCTTCCTCAGCGATGCAGAAGTTGATGCATGGCGATAGCAGGAGCAGCTGAAGAATATACTATTAGCAAGGGCAGAACTATTCACCTAGAACGTTTATGCTGTCCTGCTGAACTCACTTGCAAAAGACCGCTGATGTAAGCGAACCTCATGGTAGGACCCTCTGCATAGCAATGGTAATGAACTCGGAGCTATGAATGTTTACATAAGACGCGGGTTGTTTGGATGAATGGTATCTGAATGGAAAAAAGAATGCATCCATTTTGCGAAGATGTTCCAGTGTGCTTGCTCAGAGCCATACGACACGATCTCGAGCTGAACAAGCACTATGCAATCCACCGGAGTTAACGGTGCGTAGTTCACCGCTAGACTCTCTGATATTCCAATTAGCGGTGCATGTACAGCAAATGATAAGCACTGGTAACTGACAAATGCAAATGGATTCACCGACTTCATAAGAAGTTAGTGGACAAAATTACTACCAATAAGGCAGCGCTCATAGTTTTGGGATTTGCGTTCTTGTGGAAAGAAGAATAGATACGTACCGATTGGAAAAACGTGGCATTTGCGTTCTTGTGAAAGTACGGAAAACCATTAGATACGTGTCAATTTCCATGCTACAAAGAGACGCGAGGATTAGAGAAAAGTAAGGCATGGGAATTGTGGAATCGTAGAATTTGCATTTCTGTAGAAATGCAGAATTGCGGAATGTGCGGAAGTGAAGAATTATGGAGAGGGACAAGATACGTATCAACTGGGAGAATTGCGGAATTCGCGTTTTTGTGGAACTGTGGAATCGTGGAGTTTGAGTTTTTGTGGAAATTGCGAAAAGGGATAAGATCCATCTCTCTTCTCTCCTTTAGCCCTCAAGATTTTGATGATATTGTGTGGGGCACCATTGGAGCAGCATTTGGGCTTCAAGATGATGCTTTGTAAATGGTACAGCAGAAAGCAAACCTGGCCACGAGCTCTGCGACACTCGAGTTTGTGATTCACATGAAGCCAAACACGGATGGGCACTCGACAATAGCACAGGTTGCCCTCAATTTTCGCTCGTTTGCGCTGTCTGAAGGAGAGCAGAAGTACTGAACGCAAAAACTAGTGACGCTATTGCTACTTTCAAAGAAATATCTAGTAATCAGCGAATAGTAGCATCCTTTCAAGAGAAAGTTTGTGAAGAGACATCATCCTACTATATATAATTCGCTTAGTATGTCTGTCTGTGTGTGTGTGTGTGTGTGTGTGTCTGTCCGTCTGTCACGAAATTCATATCTCGCGTCGCAGCAAAGCTGAGACGCTGAATTTTACAAGTGATGTGAGGGGTGGCAAGGGGACACTAATGGTGGTGGACCGAAAGTGATTGCAACTGATAAGGGCTGATAAGGAGCCTCGGAAGACAAATGTCGCCAGATCCGTTTCGCCTTTCGCGTTGATGCAAGAGCGCTGGCACTCATAAGTGTTTTACGGGACTGGCCGGGAACATTAGTGGAGGGTGACTGGCATTGATAACGGTTGATAAGATTCGATAATGAGCTTAAAAAGCTAGAGTCGTCGAATCTGTTCCGCTTTTCGCATAGGTCGCGGAGCGTTCATACTCACAGGTGTTTTGCGTAGTGGGACGGGTACATTGATGGTGGGTAATTCAGCTCGATAACGGTTGATAAGATTCGACAAGGAGCGCAAAAAGGCTAAAGTCGTCGAATCCGTTTTGCTTTTCGCATTGATCCTGGGGCGCTCATACTCACAGGTCTCCAGCGGAGTGGGACGGGGACATTGATGGTGAGTGATCCAGCTTGATAACGGTTGATAAGATCTGCAAAGGAGCATGAAAAGGCAAATGTCGTCAAATTCGTTTCGCACTTCGCTTTGATCCAAGAGCAATGACGCTCATGGGTGTTCAGCAGGGTGGGCCACGGACATCAATGGTGGGTGATCCAAATTGATAATGGTTGATAAAATTTGGTAAGGAGCATGAGTAGGCAAATGTAGTCAAATCCATATCGCCTCCGCGTTAATCCCATAACTCTGAATTTTATAGCTGTTCAGGAGGGTGGGACGGGAACATCAAGTGGGTGATCCAAATTGATGACGGTTGATAAGATTCGATAAGGAGCGTGAGAAGGGAAACGTCACCAAGGTCGGTTCGCTTTTGCGGCTATCAGTGGAATGTCCACACTCGCAGGTATTGTAGGGTACGCGGACCTCAATGGTATTGTTGGGTACAGGGGTCTTACAGTGGCTGATAAGAACCGTTAGGAATTGGATGGGATGAAATCCTTTACAACGCTTACTGCTACTATACGACCGCTTCAGCAAAAGCGTCTGATGTTCAGTGGCATTGGGTGAAAATACTTTGTTTATGTTTTGATATTACTGACCCATGTATCGCCCGCTGAATTGCCTAGCGATCCAAAAAATGGTGCATTTCCCTTGATACTGCGATCTACACTGATAATCATGATACAACCTACATTTGTGATAGCAAAGCAAGTGGTTCACTCGGAATCATTTTCTTATGCGTTACTAGCAGCAACACTGGGTATCGACCGCTAGACTATGTAAGATTCCAGATAGTGAAGCATGTTTACGAAAACGATAAACATCGATAAGCGGGATATGGATCTGCCATCAATGTGTAGGAATTAGATGCTCAGCAAGTGAACGAATTGGTACCAGTCGATGCAATCGAATACAAAACTATCAACTTCAAACTACTCAAAGTCCCAGTGTTGACCTAAACCAGTTGGCTGGCGCACACTACTGCGTGTGATTCATGTCGATAACGTGCAAAATGGGTTCGATAAAGCGACTGAAGTATATCAATACCGAAATGCTTTTTTATCACGCCATCTTCTCTGCTTTTTTTCCAATTCAATAGCTCAGCTGCAAGCAGAGGGAAGGGAATTTCCGCTCAATTCCATACATAACTGTGGTCGGGCCGATCAAACCCATTTTGCACAACATCGCCATGAATCGCGCGCAGCAATGTGCGCCAGCCAACTGGTAGGAATATAGATGGCAACATTCAGAAAGTGATCAAAACAAACACAGTCCAGTATGGTCGACCGTTGATGATGAGCTGCGAGGAATGACACGCGCTGCACACGTAACTTCCACGCTTTCCACAATTCCACAAAAACCGATTTCGCATTTCCACGAAAACGCAACTTCTGCAATTCTCCCAGCCGATACGTATCTATTCTTTTTTCCACAGAAACGCAAAAGCGCAAGTTCAAAACTATGAGCGCTGCATAATCGCGAACAAATCCAAAACTGTCAAGTGCTAGACAGTCTAATTTCCTGAATAGTGACCACTACTGCCTGAGTGCAAATTATCTGACCCCTTATCATTTGTTACAAAAGTATCGACTGCTACATCATCTGTATTCCCGAAAAGTGGCAAGATATGCAGTGGTAAATGATTGAGATACCTATCATCTATGAACATCCAGCACTGCAAGTAAACCTGTATCAGTGGCAACGGAATTTTTGACCACTAAACTGCGCAGAGTTCCGATCAGTGAATGGTGTTTGTGGAGATTTGAAAATCGCGGCGAATTTGATCACTTCAACACAGCATGATTCTATTGTTCTATTCGCGCAGTACATGTGGAGCCCAACTGGTATTTTATAAGCGACGTGGTTTTTGTGTCGGTTTGTTTGTCAGGTTGTGATATGTGTATCTGCCCGTCCACAAATGAGTGGTCGTGATAGGGGAATATAGAGGAAATCGACCACTCAATGTAAGGGGAAGCCAAGGGGTGCTGGACATTTGATCCAAGGCCTTGCTATCGTTCTGATGGCAGCCGCTACCTATAAAAGCTTATACTCACAAGGGAAGGATGGTAAGTCAAAGGCCGCGGTCATACTTTGCGCAGCTGCGTTAGTTGACACCGGTGCCGGCGTCAACTAACGCAGCTGCGCAAAGTATGACCGCGGCCAAAGTGAGTTTTCGAGATTATGTTAGTGATAGGGCTCGTGACGCCATTTGCTCTCTAGAAGTAAAATTAAAAGTGTTTAACCCATTCGTGACCGTGTCCAAGTCAGCCGGTTTGGACCCTGACAGCCATATGTGGCTGACAGACATTTCATGGACCTCCTAATTGCACCTTTCGACATTCAAGAAAGTTTTTGGGTTGAACAGATGCTTGCATTCACTTGCTTTTATGCAACCTATGGATCGTAGGAAGGGGCTGGACCCCTACAAAGATCTCCAGAACCGCCACCTTGGCAAAAAAATAGTTTGCATTGAAAATTCAACTATGGGGTTGTTCAGGGTACCAATCACGAACACAACCACCGTTTTTGATGTTGACGCCGAATTGGCTACGGCCGCACCAAATTGGTTTGCCAACTTATTCTCACTAAATTCGCTGGATTCAATACACAGGTTGCGCAGAGTGCTGATCACGAATACGGCACCCGTTTTTGGCAGTGTTTGCACCAAGTTGGTGAAATATCATGTCTTATTGCAAAGCAGTGTTATGCCAGCAAAACTGCTGAAACCTGGCCTATAGTTGTTATCTGGAGAGGCACACACCAATGTGGCATCCGTTGGTGCCGTTCAGTGCCACTATAGCGATGTTAATATAGTAGGAGCACAAAAGCTTCCTCAGTTTTTGCCTAAACCACGGAAGTCATCCTTCTTCACCAAAGCTCAGTAGAAAGTATACGCTCGCGTAAGCACATTGATGATTGTAGGATAGTGTCAGGTGACAGAGGACAGCAGAAAGATGATACTTCCCAGCTGCATAGCATCACTACTCGACAAGTGAACAAGGCTGACCCTCTTGAACCAAATGGCGTCCGAGTGATTGTCATATTCGTGACAGCATCCTGAGTAACCCCTAAACGATAATGTTAAGCTCCTATCATGTAACGGCCAAAAACGGTCACCCTCTGTTTGGTATGAAGAAGAGATTCCGGTTAGTAACTGCGGGCTGTACTTGTTGAAGTCGAGGCAGATTGAGAAAGACCGTAGGCTATTGAAGTTTATGCGTTTTTCTATCCATTTCTTGTTTGGCACTCTCTGTAGCTAGCTGTTGGCTCTAGGTGACATTCGAACGTACCAACGTCTTCCTCCAGACGTTAGCAGGCAAGTTGAAGGAAAGACACAGATGACAGCGAATTCTGGCATGGAAAATTCCTCCGAATGTCTGATGTCGGATGGCCAACTTATAGCCGCTGTATCTCAACAAGGAGGAACTCTTTATGGTAAATTTCAAAGCTAGCCACTACTGGATACAAAACTTCAAGCGAAGTTGCTGTGTTGTATTCAGACGTTAACCACATTTGTCTTCAAGAAGAGTTTTTCATAAAACGAGCACGCGCGAAAGCGGAGGAATTTTTTCCTAGAAATGAAGACGGGTGACTAATTCATGTTTTGAAAAGGGTGACTAATCTATGTCAATCAGTATGCTTGGAGACACACTTCGCAATAATCTGATGAGCCAATCTATACTTTCCTGGAATAGTGGATCTTTTGGTGATTGGTCAGGCTGCACGTTTTCGCGTCGTCACTGCGCTATAACAGCGCTACACCTGCTCGAACCCACTTTAACGCCCCCCACTTTGCTCAGTGACCAATAAGGAGCTCAAGTGCGTGGCGTCGGAGTGGGTTTGAGCAGGTGTAGCGACGTGATAGCACACCGGAGCGACGCGAAAAAGTGCAGCCTGGCTAGTTACCCACGAATCTACAATTTCGAGAAGGTAATTCAACCCACATGATTATCGCGAAATGTGCTTTGAAACTTCCATGGTATTGTCGCAAATTTTGCCCAAAATGGAAACATAATCGCAAATTTTGCCCAGAAATGGGAACATGACCGTTAGGAACGATTTGCAATGCTAACCAGAGCAAATTCGTAAAGGAACTGCGCGCTACAGGTCTTCAGCCGTAGCAGGCACGAAGGAGGTCGAGAGGATATCGCATCTATGTATGTCAGCCACAACCCATTCATTAGAGGTCATGCCACCATTTTAGCAGATGGCCATTCAAAAAAAAAGGCTTTTGTGGTGCTGTAGGCTGATTCTACTGGTTCTATAAACGATATTTTGCTTGCTATGCTCTTCGAAGTATTTATTTTGACCAGAATTGTGTAGGAGGCTTCCGGATAGAAGGTGTTTCAGAGCCTTCGATTTCGATGTGAGAACCAGCCATATCACACATTATGAGTAAGCAATTGTTGCTGGGATGGGTAAGCTCAGTAGACTTTCCTCCTCCAGCTTTATATCTGATCGATCTCCTCCAGCTGTATATCTGATCGATTCATGGACTTCAAAGACCATCGCTCTAAAATGCCAAGTGGATCAGGTCAAATTAATGAATATTTCACCAGGAGCCACATCCCAGATGCAAACACTTGCGTACTTCTTTTTATAAGCGGTTCACTTTGCGTCATTATTCATGGTTTAGTGTGCACGCACGCGATTCGGATAATTTCTTATATATTTCCATTTTGCGCGCTCGGATTCAAGATTACTTCCTTACTCACAGTACGCAGAAGGGTACTTTAATGTACATCAAGGCAAATTTCAATCACCAGAAACACCCTATCAGCATTCATTTCCACGAATTTGATAGAAAATTGTGACGTCAGAAACTGTGACAAGCTCTTCTCCATCCAATGTCCGCACTCCGAGGAGCTTTGTCGTTTTTATTTACTTTCAGCACTTCTTTTAAAGACTGAAAATGTGCATGATAGAGCATTGAAAAGATCCATCTCATCAGAAACGCTCTTTCGTAGCAAGAACGAGCACGCAAAAAATGCAAATCCTGTTTATTATGTTTGAGAAGTATCTATGAAAAAATGCAAAAAAAGCATAGTCATTAAGTAAAGGATTCGTGACCTCCAAAACTTGAGAGGCCCAAGGCCTCTCGAGGCACAGATCTGATTTACTTGGCTGTTATAGGTTTGTTGAGTTATTTCTTTTTAAGTACTTGCGACTCTGCTTTTGGAGAGGCACAGTAGATATGGAATGCAGATTGGTAAGTGGCATACCGCGCCTTTCACTGGTGTAATCCCTTTTCAAACGGCCACTTCGCCTTCGATCCCTACCCTGTCAGTGACCTCGCAGCCATTCTGCAGTGCGCTCAACACTAAGTGCCAGCACAGTAGGATGGTGCGTAGGCACGAAGATTTTTTTGGGGAACAGTAGGGCGGTGAACGTTGTGGTGAACTGAAAACTTCAAGTATCACACTGCAAGACTTCAACAATTCACAGTAATCTGCGCCATTCATCAGATTATGCGCAGACGGCAGGAAGTGTACCGTACAGGGATACAGTCGTCGAACTTTCATGTCTATAACTACACTAGTGTGCAAAACACAGGAACGAGATGGATATCATACTCTATATATAAAGCAGAAGTTTGGTGTGTTTGTTTGTCTGTCTGTCTGTCTGTCTGTCTGTGTGTGTGTCTGTCTGTCTGTCCGCTCACCGCATAATTTCCATTTCGCGTTGCAGCAAAGCTGGGACCCTGAATTTTTAAGGTAATATAGGGGTTGGTAAGGGGCATCAATGGTGAAGGAACGGAAGTGATAGCAACTGATAAGGGCTGATAAGGAGCCTCGGAAGGCGAAAGGGGGGAAAATCATATCTCGCGTCGCAGCAAAGTTGGGATCCTGAATTTTTAAGGTAATGTAGGGGTGGTAAGGGGACATTAATGGTGAATGAACGGAAGTGATAGCAACTGATAAGGGCTGATAAGGAGCCTCGAAAGGCGAATGGCGGGAAATTCATATCTCGCGTCGCAGCAAAGCTGGGATCCTGAATTTATAAGGTAATGTAGGGGTGGTAAGGGGACATTAATGGTGAGGGAACGGATGTGATAGCAACTGAAGGGCTGATAAGGAGCCTCGAAAGGCGAATGGCGACGCAGCTGTGTTGTGATGGGCCGGTAAGGAAATTACACCTAGGGATACACCGAGGGTACCCATATCACTCCCACAGTCCAGCGTCAACCATTTACAACCTGTCTGCACCACATACACCCCTATCCCATTGTTATGATGTCTCAACTGAACTGCTGTCTGGAAAGGTCGGGCATGTTAGAATTGGGTAGATGCTGACCTAAGCGCACAGAGCACATAAGAATTAAGCCTAGCTCCGCCCACTGTGAGCGAGGCTTGCGCGGAAACTGCCGGTGTTCAAATTTAAGTCCACGCTTAGGTTCCAAAAATCAGGCAGGCTAGGAATGGACCTGTAGAGGTCGGGCAAGTTAGGGATGGGTTGGGGTAAGCCAAAATGTACGGAGCACATGAGAGGCAAGCTAAAACCAGAAGTTTGGTGTGTTTGTGTGTGTGTAAGCATGTGTCCGTTTTTTGTCACATATCTACTTTCAACTCAATTGCAACGTGGAGAGGTCGGGCAAGTTGGGGATGGGTAGGGATTGACCAAAGTGTGCGGAGCTCTTTAAGGACTAAGCCTAGCTCCGCCCACCGTGAGCGGAGCTTGCGCAGAAACGGTTGAAAAAAAAATCAAGAGTGGGCATGTAGGGATCGTACAAGTTAAGACTTGGTAGGGCCTCATCTCAACTGTATCCTGGAGGGTCGCGCGAGTTAGGAGTGGGGAGGGTCTGACCTAAGCGTACAGAGCATATAAGAACTAAGCCTAGCTCCGCCCACCATGGGCGGGTCTTGCGCCGAAATCGATGAATAAACGAATTTAGGTCCTCGCTCAGGTGTTGGAAATCGGGCAAGTTTGGAAAGAGTCTGTTGAAGTCGCGCATGTAAGAACTGGGAAGGGACTGACCAAAGTAAAGGGAACACAGAACACAGGGAACGCAAATTAGGCACGGGCTGTGGAGGTCGGGCAGGTTAGTATTGGGTAGGGACCAACTGTACGGACCACATAAGTTCTAAGCCTAACTCCGCCCACCATGGGAGGGGCTTGCGCCGAAATCGATGATTAAACGAATTTAGGTCCTCGCTTAAGTGCGGAAAATCGGGCAAGTTAGGAAAGGGTTGTTGAAGTCATGCGAGTAAGGACTGGATAGGGACAGACCAAAATGTAGGGAGCACACAAGAAGCAAATTAGGAACGGGCCTGTAGAGGTAGGGCAAGTTAGGATAGCGTAGAGGAAAACATAAGTGTACGGAGCACATAAATTCTAAGCCTACCTCCGCCCATCATGGGTTGGGCTCGCCCGAAATCGATGAATAAACTAATTCAGTTCTTCGCTTAAGTGCGGAAAATCGGGCAAGTTAGGAAAGGGTTGTTGAAGTCGTGCGAGTAAGGACTGGATAGGGACAGACCAAAATGTAGGGAGCACACAAGAAGCAAATTAGGAACGGGCCTGTAGAGGTAGGGCAAGTTAGGATAGCGTAGAGGAAAACATAAGTGTACGGAGCACATAAATTCTAAGCCTACCTCCGCCCATCATGGGCTGGGCTCGCCCGAAATCGATGAATAAACGAATTCAGGTCTTCGCTCAAGTGCTTAATCGGGCAAGTTAGGAAAGGGTGGTCTGTTGAAGTCGCGCACGTAAGGACTGGGGAGGGACTGACCAAAGTGAAGGGTACAATAAGCAAATAAGGCACGGGCCTGTGGAGGCCGCGCAGGTTAGGATTGGGTAGGGGTCATGTGTGCGGAGCATATACGTTTTAAGCTTAGCTCCGCCCACTATGGGCGGGGCCTGCACCAAAACCGATGGGTTTTCAAATTTATTAACCCTCGCTTGGGTTGCAAAAATTGGGAAGGTCAGGAATGGGACTGCTCAGGTCGTGCGAGTAAGAACTGGATAGGGACAGACCAAAATGTAGGGAGCACACAAGAAGCAAATCAGGTACGGGTGTGTGGAGGTCGGGCAGGTTAGGATTGGGTAGGAGTCAACCCACCAAACTTATGTACTCTGTACACGTCAACCCCCTGTGTATAGAGTACATAAGTTCTAAGCCTAGCCTGGCCATAATTGCAATAATGGTACCACACTCACAAAGTGACTGTTTGTTCTCGGTTACCATTAGGGAGTGGTGTGTTATTATCAGATGTATCTCTCGGCAATCAGTTAAGGTCAATGTTTCTTATAGAACTGATACATGCACGTACACCATGCCCCGAAGAGAGCATATGGATTACTTCATTCAAGGAAGGATCACAGGAAAACTCGAAGAAGGTCGAACCATGACGAGCGTAGCCCAGGTATTCGGTATCGCTTACAGCGTTGTTTCACGTACATGCAGAGCGTTCCGAACCTTTGGTACTACTGCCCGAAGACAGAGGTGGCCGACCAAGGACAGCTACACCAAGGGTAGACCGTTACATTGTGCAGCAGGCAAGAAGAGATCCTCGTCAGTCAACTTCGGCTATTGCACCGACATTTAAAGACAGTGTTCGGGATAATGTGGGTGACAGGGAATCGCATAAGGAGGCATTGAGTGAAAAACCACGGGTCTGGAAGGCCTATGCATGGCGAAATCCCTCGCGGAAGGCGCCCCCTTGAGCTGTGGCGGAGACGGCCTCGTCAGGACAAGCCGCCTTGGACAAGGACAGCCCGCCTCCTGGCGACGTGATTAGTGGTTGGTCACGGTATAGTTGGTCAAGGAGATCGGCAGGATTGAAAGTATCGCTGCGCGCTTTCTCACTTTTAGCTTGAAGCTCATCTCATGAAAATAGATGCTGTCTCATCCCTTCATGTTGACGTCTTGGTAATGCCAATGGGAAACCTATGCGGACTACCTTTCCCTTGACGGAAAGGTCGTCCGCGCCTGGAGACAACGGTGGGAAGATGTCCTATTTCTCGAGTTTTTGGCCATTTCCATGCGTTTTTTCTCCACCGTCCTGATACTAGACATTTCGGCTTTCATATTCACTACTTCTTTAACTTTTCGTGCGGGTTTTCCCGAAAGCTGCCTTTAACAGGACTCTAGGGCAAGCCATCTCACGCACTACAGTGACAAGACGACTGCATGGGGGTGGTCTCCTTGCCCGACGACAGTTACGTCGTGTTCTATTGACCCTCGCCCATCGGCGGTGCAAGGAGCATGGCGAATGGACCGATGAGGAATGGAGCCGTGTGCTCTTTTCGGATGAGAGCAGGTTCAGTCTGAGCAGTGATTCTGGACGCATCCTCATATGGCGAGAGTTGGAAACACGCAACTCCCCGGAAACATTGTCGAACGTGATCGTTCGTGGTCTGAATGTTATGGTATGGGAGGCAATGCTTGGCCGTACTAATCTCCAGATTTTTGGGCATGGAATCCTCATCAATCAGCGTCAGTGCGACGAGTTTCTCCTACATCGTGTCCGTCTTTTCAAGCTGCAATGGAGCCTGACTTCATTTTCATGGATGACTATGCGCGACCGCATCGAACAACACAGGTGGGGGAATTTCTAGAACGAGAGAGTATCCGGCGAATGGGGTAACCGGCCCACTAAATCCCATCGAGCACGTGTGAGATGTACTGGGTAGACGCACTGCAGCACGCAAATGCAGCAATGACGACCAGCAATTATCAAATGCACTGATTGAGGAGTGGAATGCCCTGCCCAAGAAACTCATTAACAACCTCGTGAAGAGTATTAGATGGCGTTGCAGAGCATATGTTGCTGTCCGTAGTAACCACACATCCTATTAGGATCCGTGAACTTCTTTTGTAGTACCAGGGTAAATCGTGAAGTCTTATGTGCAACTCACATGGTTGAATACAAATGACATAACTATTCGTCTTATTCCGAGTTACTGTCAGTTGCTTTCTGTACAATATCTCTGAGGTTCTTTGTCGATATGATATGAACTTCACGAGCTATGTTGTCTGGCATAGGCACACTGATCAAAAGTTTCTTTCTTCCCTGAGTTTTGCACACCAGTGTAATAGCCCGCACTAATGAAGGATGATTCGTATAAGTGGAATTCATTTGAGTCCTACGCTATCTTTGCTTAGTCTACGGTATCTTTGCTACTGAGTTGTTTTTCAATCCATTATCGTTGACGCGTTATATACATCGCATAGCTAGAACTGGTAAGCAAAAAAGTATCAACCGTTGAACTATGTAGACTTCAGAATGGTATGAAGAGGGACGATAAGCTGCTGAGAGTGACTAAACTATCAATCGCTAATAATGCTCAAATAGTGCTCAGAAATCAATACATTCTTTACAAACAGCAGCAGCAACAAAATGTTCCAATCCCTTCTGCTGAGCTATCAGTAGTGACAGATGTTTGTAGATATTTCAGCCTACAGTATTACAATACTAGCCGGCTGGCTCGCAATACCTGCACGAATCGATCCGACCTGAGTTCCCAATTTATATAATCGGCCGAGTAAGTCTGTCAGTATTTTTGTGTCTGTGCGTCTGTTTCACAGGAAATCGAGAGCTTGCGTCTAAGTTTTACATTGAATGTAGTGGGTGGCACGGGGACATTGACGCGGGGTGGATCGTTTTGATAATAGGTGATAGTGGCTAATAAGAAGCGTAACAAGTGATTGTCACTAAACCTAATGTGCTTTTTTGGGCTTTTGCAAAGGAAGCAGATTTACGGTCGGAGTACATCGAGAATCTCCCCTCATCCAGTTTCTATACACCTTACTCAGAATGTGAACGTCCCATTGACGAGCCGCTGAAAGCCATCCTATACGCAAATGAAATTGCCCCGATAGAGAACAACAGGGAAGAACTTTGAACAAAAGTGGGAAAGTGGCAGAGAATAGACTCTGACTGAACGTCAAAGGGCCAAGCTCATAATCTCCGAAGAGTGCCCGGAATCAATAGCGGAATCAAGTCATTAGGGAAACCATCAAGAGGGTAGCAGTCCCCTGATAAATCATAAGCGATCCAGCAATTGGAGGTACCATGGACAAGGCAGTGAAGGTCCGAATAAATACACCATAAATAAGATGAAGGGCCTCCGCTAAGACTCTGTGTGATCGACGGTGCTTGTGGACGCTCAAGGGCAGGCGTACCAGTCAGTGTACTGCAGCCGATTTCTTTAAAATTAAAGGAGCATAGAGGGGTAAAGGAATCGGGAGGGGGCAAGGAGGGAAGACGATTCATGAACACTGTCTTTGGTAAGCAGATATTCAAATTAGGCAACGATGTGTAGCGAAAATCGCATTAGAATACGAGCCCTGAGGAAGCTGTTGCGATTTTTGTGCGCTTCACCTCCAACTGCACGCTTCAAGCCAACGCCACCGTCTGTTAAAGGCACATTCCAGAATTATCAGGATATCACATCTCCTGCCGTGAATGGATAGTTGACCCAAGCCATGTAGGCTGTACCTTTACCGAGGCGTGGATGTCAGTTCCTGGAGCGTGCAGAGCCAAAGAGTCTAGCGCAACAGCTCGGCCCCACCCACCCCAGCCGGGGGTCTGCCTTTACTCTTCGACTCTTATCTTTGCCATAGGTAGACCAGCTACTAGCTAAGGTCTTGAAGTTGGCAGTAAATCAATCGCCTCGTGAAACAAGCTCACTACTGAGCGACCTGACCCCACACTCGGCACCGGAATACTTGCACCACACCCCCGGCTGGAGCGGGCAGGGCCGAGCTGTTGTGCACGCTCCAGGAACTGACATCCACGCCTTGGTGAAGGTACAACCAACGTGGCTTGGGTCGCACTATCCATCCACAGCAGGAGATGTGATGTCCCAATGATCCTGGAATGTGCCTTTAACGTCGCAAAGGGTAAATTTGATTGCATTCATGTTTCTGTTAGGCAAGTCAAGTAGCACACGGCAACAAACAGGGGAAACACTAAAAGGGAAAATAAGCGAAAGAGTGAGGAAGGAGTGTTTATAACTCAATGGATTTACACTCAACGTCTTGACAAAGCCTTCTGTGGCAGGAATTACGAGCCAACGTAAGCCCATCCCGGGAGCAACATTGCTACATCACGATGTCTTTTCCTTCATCGATGACAAATGTCCCTGCCGGTAACTTGCCGAATATATGTATAAAAAATTCGTTCTTCAAATATGAAAATGAGAGTGAAGTGCGAAGCAGGTGGAAGTAGGTCATTCGTACCAAGTGTGCCACCCCTTCCCCTCCCATCCCCGAGAGCAGTCCTAGGTGCCATGGTGTCTTTGTCCGAAAATATCATGTCGGTCTCCATTAGCTGTTTTGCTTTTTTTGCTGTCTATTCAATGAGGATATTCGATTGCGATCACTGGGTGTTCAGTTTCAACAATATGAACAGGGAATTCACGAGTAGGACAGCCTAAAAGCAGGTGAGCCTATAGGGGCCAGGATACACGCTGTAATTTGAATCTTTTCGCAAAGGCTATGTTGTATACAATGCTGAAGAGATGTGTCTTATTTCCATCGCTTGTACATATCTGGAAATATATCGCTCAAGCAGCGTATGTAATGTGTTATGGATGTCACCTGTTTTTCTGCTCAAAATCGAAGGTTTCGTACTGAATCGTACCATTTCCTTTTTCTCGCAGGTCTGCTGTTAATGAAAGACGGCAATATGAAGTTGCTTGCCACTTATCTAATCCCTTGTCTGACTCACTGATCTGGTGAGGCACCAAAATTTCTCACAGATTTGAAAAGCCATTGCAATTTGGTTGTTTGCCGATTTTCGTAAAGATATGGTAAGCGCTGCTATTAGTTGTCACTTCGTGACCATCAGTCGCTTTCTGACCTTCAAGGATATCATCCTAATCACTACACGTCCAAGCACTTGTGGCTTGGTGTACAAAAAATTCCTATCTTCTGATCCAGAATCGATGGAGCCACGAGACGCTGTCTAATAGTAGACGGCATTAATAGTGAGTGCATCATAAATATTGGCAGTTCTTCTCTTAATCAACAAAGTGCAGACACTAATTATAAATTATGGATCTCAAGATGTGGTTGTATAGGCGCCGGTATTGCAACGAGGACACCTCAGATATTCGAAAAAAAAAACCCATTTAAGGAGACTAACATATTATTGTAATTACTAACTTTTAATTACTAACTTACTAAAATTCGAAAGCAGTGCAACCACAAGAAACTTCGAAAGCGTCAGACTCATGCACTAACCTAATATATCGATACCCTGCAAAAATGCTAGAAATACAAACACACAACAGCGACAAATATTGGGTAGTCTTAAAAGTCTTTTCGTATTTTTAAATATGCTTTTTCCCTCCAAACTGCTTTCCAGCAATCTCCCCTGTACATACACATGTAGTACAAGTCCACACGCATCTGTGGGTATTATTGTCTTCCATCTCCCAGATAACCTTTTCCGGCAAAATAAAAATATCAAAGGTCAACCTCATTTTCAATACAAAAATTTTTCTTTGAATAGCGTTAGACAGAGAAAGGAAAAGGTAAAAGTCCGATGGAGCAAGATCAGGGCTATAAGGTGGATGGGGCAGCAATTTTTATCAAAGCTCGAGAGTTTTTTGGCGAATCACTTTTTCCATAGGGGAAAGACTTGCCAAAAAATTGCCTCGCCAAAAAATTCTCGAGCTTGAATTAAAATTGCTGCCCCATCCACCTTATCCCTGATCTTGCACCATCGGATTATTACCTTTTCCTTTCTCTGTCTAACGCCACTCGAATAAAAACTTTTGTATTGTAAATGAGGTTGACCTCTCATATGTTTATTTTGCCGAAAAAGGTTATCCGGGAATTGGAAGACAATAATACCTATAGATGCGTGTGGACTTGCATTACATGCGTATGTACAGAGGAGGTTGCTGGAAAGCAGTTTGGAGGGAGAAAGCGGTATTTGAAAATACGAAAAGACTTTTCAGACTACCCAATAGCTTGATTGTGGCCAAAGTCACCAAGACGATCCGTCTTGGAGCAAGCTTAACGGCATTTAGCCCATACGATTGGCGAAATAGAAACATCGACCTATCGCTTGATGTTTTACTCAGGTGGTTTGGTTATCTTTGGGCTAAATCACACTCAACAATGTGAAGTTTTCGCCATCCTATCTTATAAGCACATTTTATTTCTCATGAGTTACCATCCAAATAATTAAATTTTACAATTAAGAAGAATTTTGCGTTATTTAATTTTTAGTAAATATGCCATGAGTGAATTATAAATTATGGCGCTGTTTCCTCAAGCCATTGATTAGATAGGATTGAAAGATGCTTAGGGCGACCCTTTTTTTCGTGGGGATGTAGATTCCGCGGAACTTGTCTTTGTTGCTTCGAGACTAGGGATTCGTGATTTCTTCTTCTGGAAAGAATTTAAGTTTAGTAATCATCGCACAACTAACTCAACTTCTACCGACGTTTTCGATACTGGCTTGTGTGCCTCCCCCCGAGCTCACCTCGTTCAGTAAGCCAGTCTTTCGTTTTTCCGACGCTGATGTCGTGATGCAGGTTGCCAACCTCTAGAAAAAAAAATTCCTGACAAAATAGCTACCCAATTCCCAACCTTATTGACCTACAGAGTCATCGATATATATCATCCATGGTGGTCGTTCAGGAATATCAGGAGTAGTGTTTTCAGCAGAATCCGTTGTCCGACGTTGAGAAAGTGATTTGCATGTCATTAAATCCTGCAAAAGGTCAACCAATGGAAGACTTTTCCTGAATATGTTCTTAACTACATAGAACTTTACCTTTTCGCTATCTTGTGTCTGTTCTGTATGTCCCACAATTTTTTCAACTTCCGTCCCAATTTTTACTATAGAATTTTGTGCTGTGTCGAAAGCTAGGGTGTGAAGACTTGTGGATCGAATATCTTGTAGTGCATGCTTCTGGAAAGTTGCAAATCAAGGTTTCCATAGTCAGATATTCAAACCAGAAATTATAGATCTCACAACGTCTCCACAAAAGGAATTTTTCATGATAAGTGGCCCTTTGTCCTTGAACTGTGACATATCTAGAGTCACCGGCTCGACTTCTCGTGGTTCCTGTATGTATTTATCGCTTCAAAATCACTTCTCTGGGCACCTTCAAATACGACTCTTGATCATTCCCTACGTCTCTTGTTCGATTATACAGAGCTTGACCTAACAGCAAAATAACGTTACTATTCTCCTTTTCCGCAGAAATCTTGGAGAACTGTTGAGACGAGAAATACCCTTGACTCGTTGGGAACGCCCATTTCGATTACGCCATTTTCTCGGTCACCTCTCGAGGTGGAATGGAGATTGAGTAGTGGAGTGATGTGAATGATACTCATCGTGTCAGGTATATGCCATTAGGACAGAAAACTCGCGTGGCCTCGTTTTGCGCGCGACGTGATGGTGCCAGCTATGGGCACCGTATTGGTTGAGTCCTGAAACGATTACACCTAGAATGAGCAGCGTCATTGCTTTAGGGCCCATCCGATACGGCGCGCATAGCTCGCACCATCGTGTTACACATCGAATGCCGCAGAACGGATTTTGTGTCCTAATGGCATACACCCTTGTCGTGTCGTATTACTGTCGTGTAGTCAAAACGTGATGCCTACACTGTCGGCTCTCTTAGTGAAAGCGTCCACCGATTGATAACAATGGCTTGACCCTACCATTTTCCTAGCCCTCTTTCCTTTCTGCAGGTGGGAGAATCGTGTGGCTGCACGTTTTCACGGCCACGGCGTGTCTACAGCTAGCCAAACTATTCAGAGCGCAGCGATGCTGTTCATCAGCTTGGTGCTTGGTCTCCTAAGAACCGTGGCCTCAACGGCAACATCATGGAATGTGAAACGATGCGCTGCATTTTCTGGTTGACGAACATAGTTCCTGCAGCAATCCGTAATTCACACAGCGTAACGCAGCCGTTGATATTTAAATGGCGAATTCGAATGAGAATAAGGTTCATCTGTTTAGGATGGCGAGGAATTTTCACACTAGTCACCCTTTTTCGAAATTTCTCTTAAGGCTAATTAGGGGTAATGTGGTTATTGAAAAATCCCTAATAGAAGTCCGTTATATAGGAAGTAGGGGTCTAAGAGGTCTATCTCAGGCGAAATCCCCGTCGAAAACGCCCCAACAGAGGAAATGGCGATGATATACCCCTCCTCGAGGCGACGTGATTCTCGATTGGGTAGAATGAGAGCGGCCAAGGATTCCCTTGTGTTTTCTTGGCAACATGCCAATGGAGAACTAGTCCGGACTACCTTCTCTTGACGGGAAGGACGTCCGCGTCGAAAATAAATGAAGGGCAGTGGTCCTATTTCTCGGTTCTTTGGCCATCTCCTTCCGTTTTCCTTCAAGTCGTATGACTGAGCATCTTGCCTTTCATATTCACTACATTTTTTATAATCCGTCCGAGTTTCCCCTATAGCTGCCTCTAAACAGGTGAGCATATAAATCAGTACTGGATCGTGCATCAATGCGCATACCCTCTCTCCATCGAATGTACGCAAAATTTACCACTTGGAAAGTTTTGCAAGCTCCCGAAAAAAAACCCGCTACTCTTCCTTCTTTCTCAAAAGCAAAGTTCAAGGTTTCGTTTATAGAAATTTGCTTCTGAGATGAAGGATGCTGATGTTTCTGAGGTAAATACGCTTTTGGAAAAACTGCAATCTTCTAAAGATGTGGTGTGGAACAGAGCGGATCAAGGGGCTATTCATAGACAGTGACATGGGTAAGGTGAGTGATAACGAATTCCGGAAAGATGTCATTCACTTGAAAACTGGGGGTCTAGGAAGCTATCTGCGGCGGACCCTCGCGGAAAAAGTTCCTCTGAGCTGTGGCGGAGGCGGCCTTATAGCTTCAGCCGCCCTTTTTATCCCGCCCCGCTTCCCAGGGTTGAATTTGGCGAAGAATGACTGAGGTGTAGAATAATGAGCATGGTCAGAATGATACTCATCGTATGGTATTGATGCCATATTGATCGTGCTCCACGTGACAGATTTCGTAGTGAAACTTTCGTCAGTAGTATCAGAAATTAGAATGAATTTTGCAGCCGAATTATCCCTGTTACTGCCTGCGATAGTTCACTCTCCATATTCAGCGTTTGTAAGGTCTTACAGGCAAGCATTCGTGGTGAATGAAAAGATCTGCGATAAGGACCTTCTAATTGGCTCACTCCGCGCTTCGATCGCCTAATTGATTCTGTTGTGAACTGACCGTATGCGACGGATCGCGGCAGCAGCGGGGCGGGATCATCTTCAGCTTATTAAATCACCAAGGAATCCTAAAGAATCTGGCTAGGAAATTTGTTGCGCTTGAGCACTCTACGAATGAATCTTATTGTGATCCGCAGAGTCAAAGCCGGGAGAATATCCGCTGTTTCCTTTTTGTAGCAAAACCCGAAGGCATGACGTTGCAAAAGGCAAGGACTTTCCTTATAGTCTGCACACGACAAGGGAAACGACTTTCTAATCGCTCCGCTGAGTCATGCACCTGGTTTGAGTTTCACGAATAAGATTTCTCCGTGTCTGCCGATCTTATTTGTCGGTTCACTTTGGAGATGTTCTTTTCGAGAATCAGCAGCGACCGCGTGTAGACTGACATGTATCCATATGCTACCAGTTATGTCTTTACCAGTTGCGCTATCGCACAGTACTGCGCTAATCGCCTAGTAGATTTCCTTAATTTTGAAATGGCTGATCTGGCAAGTGATAACAAGGAAGTCCATATTGCATAATTCCAGCTGGAAAGTGCTGCTCTGAGCGCTAGCTCATCTGGTAACTCCACAAACGTCCATCACTGGGAATTTACTTTTGCTAATTTTCAGAAGTCCAGATGATTCTTTGGTGGACAGCTCTTACTGCAGCTGCTGTCGGATGAAGAACAAAGTTTGGTGACCCACTGATAGGCTGCAGTGCTCACTGTATGGGAGTTGGATAGTATAGCTTTCGATAGTTTGGCGCATCGACCTTGATAACGATTCATGAGACGGTAAGATATCTGGCAACTAGGAAACCCTGTGCATTGTCAACTACTTCAATACGACCGCTATAGTTGCAATTTCTGATGCGCAGTGGCACTGTGTAAGCATGTTCAGCGTCTGGATTTGATACATAAATCAAATTGCGATCCAGATTTCTAATATTGTGGAGCAAGTGAATCATTTTCTTATGCGGGCCTTTGCTTCCAGCATGATCCAGCATAAGCATATCGACCGCTAAACTATTTTAAATTCTAAACAGTGGTGCATCTCTAGAAAAATGATAAGAATAGTCCATTTCCCGAAAACTGATTGGGCGTGTCCTACGACCTTGGGTGAATGACGAGATGAGAGTACGTGGAAAGAGTGAGAGTGTGTGACGGGGTGGGAGAATTGAGAGAGTTTGATACACGTTCATACAAGTTCGTAGGACACGCCCAGTTAGTTTTTGGGAAATGAACTGTACCTATCCTACCTTTATATAATCGGCTAAATGTGTCTGTTGGTGTGTGTGTGGGTCGAAAGTGATAACGGCTTACAGGAGCTCATTAGCGCCATTAGAAAATGGGGAAGGGATATAATCCGGTACACCGCTTATTATACTGTACGACTGCTGTAGTGAATGCGTCTGATGCTCAGTACCATTGGGTGAACATATTTTGTTTATGTTCTGATATCTGCTGCCGATGTATCAACCGCTAAATTTCCTGGCGATCCAAATAATGGTGCATGATTTTTGATACTGCTATCTACATGGATGATCAAAACACGATCTAGATTTGTGATAGCAAAGCAAGCAATTCATTCTCTCATGCGGCCAGCAACAGTACTGGGTATCGACCGCTAGACTATAAATTCCAAATAGAGGTGCATTTTTACAAAAACGATAAGCATCGATAACTGGCACACGGATCTACCACCAATATGTAGGAAATAGATGCTCAGCAAATGGACATTGCCAACTCCCAATAGTGACCAATTCAGCCGAAAGGTTAACTGATTTGTGAATTTACCCATGTCATTGCTGAACATTGATCGTCGATATCATTGTGACAAAAGGTGTGGAGCGCTACATCATCTGGACCTCTGAAATTGGTGACCTCCCTCAGCGGTGATATCTTCGATATCGGTCGATATCTATCACCTATATGTAGAAAGTAGATGCTTAGCAAAAAAAACAACATCGACCAATTCCCTTCTATTGAGTTTAATAAATATTTAATAATTCGCACGGTACTGTGCGATAGCCCAACCGGTGAATAATAATAACTTGCAAATGGCTCTGGCTCTACTACCAGCAATCAGAAAAACGCTCTGTGTGTGGGCAAATTGCTCCCAGTTGGTGTGAACGACTCCTATCGAACGCTAGTTTATTCAGACTCCCAGATAGTGACCACTACAACCCATGGGTTAAATGATCCGTAGGTCACCGAACTCTGCTCTCTATCCGATATCAGCTGCAGTAAAATGTATCCACCACTAAATCATCTGGACTTCTCAAAACAGTCAGATGTTATATGCAGTGGTGAATTATCAACCAACATATAGCTCAAGTAATGTATACTCAGCAAGTGAAAATGATTAGTATTTCCATAACAGTAGGAATATTTGATCGCAAAACTGTGAAAATTTGCAATAGTGATATATATATTTGTGGAGATATGAGTTAAGCTCAGTACAGCGCTATTCACCGTGTGGAAAGAGGAAAACCTCGTTGGTGCGATTGGTGCTAAGCAATCAAAGATGCTGAGGACAAAATATGAAAATACCACGAGCCTAATGAAGTGAGACTTTTCTAGTAATGCTGGAAGACAAGCAAGTCGATTTCTCCCTCTCTGTACTCGCCATATGCATAACTAAGATATTGTGAATGTCTGCAGAAGAATAAAAGTCATCTCAGAGTTCCATTTTGCGCCGAAAAGAAATAGCGTAATAAGTTCTTGGGAAACACAATCGCCTACCTTTGCCTCGCGCTCCTTTCTCATTCGTCTTTCTCTAGCTCTTTTTCTTGCTGAATGTGTGACGAATTACCTTTGCTGGTGTGTTACTGATCACTGAGGGACTCATTAATCGCATTGTAACCTTGTAATGTACCTCGAGATATTTTTCTCAAGTTGTAGTACAAATACAGCAGCATTGCGACCACGAAGAGGAGTATTGGAGCGACAACAGCAAAGCGAAGGAAGTACTGCCTTAAAATTTTGACAGAAATTACTTAAACGTGTAAAAATAATGTGACGCTCCGGAATCAATTTGACTGTTTTTTTTTTGAAATAGTCTTTTGGAATAAATTTTGGAGCATCACAAGTCAGCCATCGCAAAAACTCAATGAAGTAATTTTTCTACACAATAAGTTCCAGAAGGAAATTATCCATGGATAAGTAAACTTGTCATGAAAACGGGTATATTGTGAGATTTATCTTTCTATTATATAAACCACTAGATTTATATGCCTTTTCATCAGCATTTCAGTATGCCTGTTTATCTGCAAATGAGTGATTGTAATAAGGAAGTTGATTGGATATCAGTAGCAACATAATGTTTTGAATGCCTAACTGCGTTAAATTCGAGTGGTGAAAGGTGTTTGCAGAGAAACTAGTTGACTGAATGCTCAGGGTTGCTCATATTTTTGTCCTTGTTGGTCGGTATCGCATAATCCGCATATCGCATATTCACATCACATAATCCTATCCTGTTAGAGAGCGCTCATAAGTTGCGGAGTTGTCGAACCTACGGGGTTTTTGCGGAGTTGTCGAGCCTACGGAAAAGTATAGGGTAGGTATGGACTGGTAAAATTGCGGAATTGGTTTTTGTGAAAATGCACAGTTATGGAATATAAGAAATTGTGGAATATGCAGAGAAGGGTAGATACGTGTCGATCGGAAGCAGAGTGGAGATTGCGCTTCCGTGGAAACTTGGAGTTTCGGGATCCTCACCTCTGTGATCCTTTAGTTTCTTCCAAGCTTGGGAATCGATCGATACGTATCTTATCCATTTCCGCATCAACCACAACTCCACATGTTCACAGAAATGCAAATACTGCAGTTTTCCCGAAGGATACGTATCTTTATCGTTTTTCGCAGATTCACAAGTTCTGTAAGCAAAAACGCGAATTCCTCCAACATGAATTGATTAATGATCATGATTATTCGCGTTGTACTATGCGATGGCTCAACTGTTTTTTATGATGTGCCTACTTAGAGCACTTGCAGTTACTCTGTGGTGTCTTAACGCTGGAATAGATGTCAATGCTGGAATAGATGTCAGCACAAAAGAGACGTGCGCAGATGTGTAATCTGCTAGAGAATCTGTACGATTTAGACAAGGTCGGTCAAGAAAAAGTTGAGCATGTGAAAGCGATTGCAAGTTTTCTTTAACAAGTCGTCTGATATCCCAAGTAGTGGCGCATCATCAGAAAATGAAATGATTAACTACAAGGATGCTGAGTTATGGGCAAAAGCTTCGGTGCCGGACGGGACTCGAACCCGCACTTCATCCTTTCCGGGGATATGTGCTAATCCATTACACTACCGACACCACCTTCACCCTAACTCAGCTTTCTGAATGGTATATTTACCATAGCTTATCAGCTCTCACACGTATAACGTGATGAGCCGGTTGGCCAATATCGGCATCGAACCGTGAAGCTGAAAGCTTTAGTAATGATTTTGATATTTTTTAATTTTTGATAACTGCTGTTTATCGCCGCAGCTCGCGATGCGAAAGTTACTACAAGGATGCTGAGTTATGGGCAAAAGCTTCGCACACTGAGTTAGGGTGAAGGTGGTGTCGGTAGTGTAATGGATTAGCACATATCCCCGGAAAGGATGAAGTGCGGGTTCGAGTCCCGTCCGGCACCGAAGCTTTTGCCCATAACTCAGCATCCTTGTAGTAACTTTCGCATCGCGAGCTGCGGCGATAAACAGCAGTTATCAAAAATTAAAAAATATTGAAATGATTAAGTTGTGAAGAGAGGGCCGCAAACAAAGAATGGGCCACACCATCAGAATGGGTCCCAGAATCTTAGCTGCGCGATGTCCTCGCATGTTGCTCGTCAATGCTGGCGGGCCACGCCGAAAGTAATCTGCACAAGAGTTGTCATCGATGTATGTTAGTTTAGACTGCAGCCTACAACGGTATGTTAACATTTACGCAACTAGACCCATCCATAGGTGTGGATATCAATTATATGTAGCGTTTAAAGTTGTGCGACACTATTCCTTTGATGATGTGATCCATCACCTGTATCTGGCCCCTGTGCACAATCTCGTTACTGGCTGAGCTGATCATAATTTCTTGAAAAGTCTGCAGTCACTTCACGGGCTCCACTTACTTCACCCGACACGGAGACCAAACAGTGCTGTAACTTAAGCAGCTTTCACATATACGCACAGGGTCAATTTAAGTCGGAAGGCAGGGATGGTCGAGTGGTTGAGAGCGTAGGCTAACATCTGCACATTCGAGACCACTGAGTTCGATCCCTGTCGAGGCACAAAACCATGCCTTACAAGAAATTGCAAAAAATGGTGACGTTACCAGCATCAGGCCCAGGGTGACAGGTCGGCTGATGGAGAAACCTAGTCACGAAATCATGTTTCAAGTTGCAAAAAGAATCACTCATAATGCGAGGTCACCCGGAAGTAGCGCTCAGAACCCTCGCCCGAGTTCGTGGTCAGTATGCGAGGGCTATCGAGGATATACATAGATGGAGAGCGCATGAAGAGTTTTTGATTTCAACCGATACTCTGCCTGTGATGATTTTATATAGCATGATTAAATCAAATTTTTCTTCTGCATTCAAGAGATTCAAGGCCA
Source organism: Trichostrongylus colubriformis (assembly GCA_963978905.1). Classification (NCBI taxonomy): domain Eukaryota; kingdom Metazoa; phylum Nematoda; class Chromadorea; order Rhabditida; family Trichostrongylidae; genus Trichostrongylus; species Trichostrongylus colubriformis. The sequence goes on along the minus strand of OZ022257.1, from coordinate 44,576,174 downwards.
AGCATCTTGTTTCTAATAACACCTCTGGGTATGGCCTTGTAGTTGAAGCCCAACGCGCGAATCAGTAATTTTCCGGAAACATTGTTTTGGACAACTTCTAATCTCAACATCAACTTCTTCATATGAGGGAAATACACCGCTATCCCATACTCCATTATAGGGCGGATATACATTTTGTATGCCTTTATAGGCGTACAATGGTCATCGGTAAACAAGCTTCTCAAAAGCTGGAAAAGTCTAGCTTCGGCTTTCTTAGCAATAAAGTTACAGTGAGGTTCAAATGTCAGCTTACTATCAATGACTATGGCTAGATTTGACCTCACTAACGTTTCCTCGCCGTAATAAGTGTTGGTGAGCCGGGTTTGACCTATGTGTAAGACTGAAGTTTTCTCAAAAGCTAATGGTAGTTTTCCAAGTTGGGACTAAGCTGTACGAGAGGCTTAGCGATTCAAGGCTGAGAGAACTCATCTCTATCTCCCAGAAACAGTGCGGGTTCATGCCCGAGAAATCCACAACCGACGCCATCTTTACCGCCAGGCAAGTGACCATGCTACCTAGAACTCTTCGAAGTCGAGAAGGCTTTCGTCTGTCTCCCCAGGGCAGTGCTCTGAAATGCCTCGCGGAAACTCCATGTACCGGAACGGCTGATCGCCCTCATAAGGGATATGTACGATGGATCTAAGGCAGCTGTACGTACTCCGCACGGCCTTTCGATTGAAGTGGATATTACGGTAGGGATGCATCAAGGATCGGTCCTGAGCCCGTACCTCTTCCTCCTCACTCTAGATGTGATGGTAGAAGATTGGGATGACCCCTGAATACCATCCTGTACGCGGAAGATATAGCAGCGGTCGCGGAAAGCAGGGAAGAATTGCAAGCGAAAGTACAGGCTGGCAAAGAATGGGCTCCCATTGAACGCCTATAAGACCAAGTCCATAAGCTCTGAATAATGCCCGTAACCGATAACGGTTTGCCATGGGGAGACCATCGAGAAGGTAGGAGACTTCAGACATCTCGGCAGTGATCTAGCGGCTGATGGTACAGTAGACCAGGCAGTGAAGATCCGGATCAACTCGGCATGGATAAAGTGGAGGGAGTCCACTGGAATATTCTGCGATCGGCGATGCTCCAGGATGCTCAAAGGCAAGGTGTATCGATCGGTGGTAAGGCCCGTAATGCTGTACGGAAGCGAGTGCTGGCCCACAACTAAGATACACGAAAGGCAGCTGCATGCAGCTGAAATGAGGATGTTGAGATGGGCATGCGCTGGACGCGACTGGACAAGGTCAGGAACGAGGACGTAAGAGCAATCACCCCGACGGCTCCGGTCCAGCTGAAGTTGCGAGAGCAACAGCTGCGATGGTATAGCACGTGCTGAGGAGATTAGAAGACCATCCTATAAGAAAAGCACTGGAGTTCGAAGCGCAAGGGAAGCGACCATGTGGAGCCCCGAAGAAGAAGTGGAGAGATGTCATCAAGAGCGACCTCACCGAAGTGAAGGCTACGGCGAAGGATGCCTTGGAAGGAGGAAGTGGCGACGTCTGACAAGAACAGCGGACCCTGTGACGGCGTGGGACTATCAGAAGAAGAAGGAGGTCAATTAAAGTCGGGAGAGGGGACGAGAGGTTGCGGGTGAAGAAAACGCAGAATTTTCACCGAGAGCGTTTCTCCTTTTCTTCTCCAAACTTAGACAAAGCAGATGAGACACATACTTTTTCATGTAAGCGGAGGAGACATGCATTTGGGTCCTGGCCGAGAGAAGGAAGGAGCTTCGACGTCGTTGCGTTTCCCGCCACCCCCCCCCCCTGAGCTTACAGGTAGTGCGAAGTACTTTGCGAGTACCAAGCGGTAATATAATGGTAGGCGTTATTGTAGTCTTAGATCGATACTAAAAGACCAATTACCGTTCACCACCGTGAGTGGGTGTTTTTTGCCTTATCACGATCACACTATTCCGTACGGTCAAATAGGCAGGCACACCAACATATCGATCGACATATCGGTATATCATTCAACATACATATCGACACACATGCCCATAAACGGACACACAATGTAGTGGTTTATATGATCGGGCAAGTGTGTCTGTCGGTGTGTGTTTGTGTTTGTCCGTTTAGCCGGGAATTCACATCTCGGTCGCAGAATTGTAGAGACCTCGATTTTGCAAATGTTATAGGCAGCAGTAGGCTGAGAACATTAGTGGTGTCTGACCGAAGTGGATGACAGCTGATAGAGCTACGAGCTTTTAGAGGTGAATGTCACCGATTCCGTTACTCTCTTTGGACTGACAGTAGAAAGTTGACACTCACAAAACATGTTAGTGGAACGGGGTTACCGATGAAGAGCGATCTGAACTGATAAGGGCTGACGGAAACTGACAACGGGAGTGGGTTTCAAAAGTCATCAACTCCGTTGCGGGCTTTCCGGGTCGACTGTGGAGCGTTGTTACTCATGTACATACTATATCACGTGATTTGCCACAGGTACATTAACGGTGGGCGAACAAAATTGATTGCAACTGATCGCCAGATCCGTTTAGCTTTTCCAGCTGCTAATAGAGTGTTCACACTCATAGGCGTTGTGGGGTGTGGTACGCAAACCTCAGTGGTGACCCAAACTGATATGAACTGAGAATGGCTGATATGAGCCATTAGCAGATGAATAGAATGAAATCCTGTGTACCACTACAATACGCCCACTATGATCTTTTCGATTTGGTCAAATTCTCGAATTGACTGAAAACTTGTCCCAGAGGGTGATTTGATCCTCTGAACACGGAATTCACACTGGTTTTGCGTGAAAACGTATGTTCCACGCGCTATGGGCTCGCAAGCATACCATAAAATAGTATTACTCTTTTTTTCAGAAAACCTTCATAACTTTATTCAGGTAATTGTTTGACAGATTATGAATACAGATTTGAGATCAGCATTTGAAAGCGCGTACAGTGATATGTGTGTCATTGCAAATGACCATTTCGACAAACCGTCTGATGGCAAAGTGCCTCGCCAATGAGTCACAGGCAAACTTTGACCCATCGCAACTCGTTTCAGGATGCCATTTGGCAATTTTGGTTTCACGGTTTCGAGACTCTATCGATCCCCCCGGGTCTCATTTCAAAGTTCCATGGAAAGAAAAATACCTTCCCTTGTGAGTGTCTGTTGCATCAACGTGTTCGTTTTCGGTTTTACTCCAGAGCGTTGACATTGATGGTATTATGGTGTGAAAAGCATGATTCAGGTTACCACAAGGGATGACTTTTGATGAAGACTGATGAGAGGCTTTAATAAATGTAAAGTAAACAAAAGGTAAATGCCGCAATGTTCGCTGCGCTTTCTGCGTTGACTTTCGGGTGTTGACACTCACGAAAGCACTGATAAAGGTAGATAGGCAAGCGCCACTGCTTTTGGCAGATTATGAATACAGGTAATTGTTTGACAGATTATGAATACAGATTTGAGATCAGCATTTGAAAGCGCGTACAGTGATATGTGTGTCATTGCAAATGACCATCGACACCGCTCAGAACTGCGAAACCATCATCATAGCTCAATATGATGACAAATGGGTAAATGCATCACTATGCCAGGCGCAGCAGGAGGGATCGAATTGCTAAAATATGTACGGAGACATTCAGTCAGTGGTGGTTGGGCATTGAAGTATAAAAAGTCGTTAAAGTGACTAGGTTACCACACGCCACCACTATGCCGAATGCTCAGTGAGCACAAAATCTACGCCGAGATCAGTAGCAACAAAGTGGGTGCTCATAGAATTACCAGTTTGGATAGCACACAGACTGATCGAGTCACGCTGTGGATATTCCATCGATATTGATCAGTTAGTAGCTACAACTTCATAACATGCTTCACCTTTTGCTGCGCGCACTATTGTGATAGCAAGACAAGCTATGTGTATATAGCAGGATTAATAAATAAGGTTCCGTGAAACATTATGAAGTTTCAAAGAGCTATAAGGTCTTATAATTTCTGTGGATTTGTATAGCGTTATAAGATGTCATTGAAGTGTCTTCTTTAGCCACTATCACTCCTGCTGACAGTTTTCAGCTTCCTAGTCTTTTGTTTATGATCCGAAAAGCTCCAATTTTCGTTTACGCACTGCTTATACGTTTACAAGTAATAAACTAAACAAAGAAAAGGAAATCCTCCAGGTTATCGAGAAAAACTCATGGCTGATGGGGTTAGGCATTAGAGCAGTAGCTCAAACTACTCGCTCAGGTGGATTTGTTCCCTAGGGGGCACGGAATTTTTCAGTGCGAAATCGGCGGTTCGGTAAAGAATGGGAGGGGGGGGCAGTGTAACGGAATGCATTCGGACTTTGGTATAGCGGTGTGCCTTCCACCCCAATGCACGCTTCACACGCTCGATTTCCGCGTAGGCAAGCGAAGAACGTGCTATAGCATTGGGCGATGTGCAATCAGAAAAGGGTGATGAGAGGTCCTCAATGCACGCCTATCCGTCAATGAGTGGTGGTCGGAGAACAGTTTAGCGACGAATTCGCAGATCAAATGAGCTAAACGCTATTTGTCTCGATTATTGTTTTGCCTGGACCTTTGCTGATGGGATCGTTATAATTCATACCGAACCCGAAATGGCTGCTGGCCCAACATGTTTGATCCCTTATCAAAAACTTCTGATGAAGGAATAAGGCACTACATGCGGTTTGACTGTCGTAGATTAGACTGAGTCTACTGCTTCGAACGACAAGGATGTCGCTGACGATCTCACACACGTCAGACGAGAGGTTATCTTGAAATGAATAACGGAAGCTTACAATGCTTTGTTGTGACCTTCCTTATTCTTCACTTCGGGTTTCCACCAATGCTCTCTTAAAAAAAGCACTCACGAGCGTCGCAAAAAGATCTAATTCGTTCGCTTACATCGTGATAACTCGAGGTGTTGTGGTAGTATCGACTAATTCCAGGGAAACGGTTTGAGAGACACTCGTTTCTGTGGACGCTCTATCAGGAGTCGCTGCAGTTGCTGTGGTTTCTTCCTCCTTTACGGCTAGAGTTTCCAACGGCAGCGTACTTCTGTGCACTTGTGTAGCTGATCCTTCCATGGAGACATTATGTGTTGGTGTAAGGCCCACTAACGATGTGCGAACGACCTTCAGCTCCGATCTGACAGGGGAGGATGCTTCTAGTGTACTCCTTCTCAGAGTCGAAGTGTAAGGCGTCATTTCGGAAACTACACTGGTGGTGTCATCAGGTGTCTTCAGTGTTGGTTCCACTTCATTTTCGGTGGTCACTGGTGGATTTGAAAAGCTTTTGAACTTTGTTGACTGAGGCACACTTTCATTTTCTTTATTCAACTTTACTGAAGCTGTTTTCTGTTCAAGTATAGTAGGAGGTACCATTGTGTAGGAATATCCCACAGTTGATGAAGGCGACATCGTTTCTAACTCAACATTCGTAGTCGTTGCCGTTTGATTAGCGGTTGACGTCGAGAGGAAATTTCCATGTGATGAATACTTTTCTTCAGTCACAAGAGGTTCGGAATTACTTGGGGAAGTCGTCTTTGTCGGAGATTCCGAGGAAAATTCCCCAAGCAATGAAGTTGGTGTTCCAGATTCGAATTTTGACGCTTTGCTGTGCTTGGATCCACTTCCTGCTGTTGAGGCGGCTCCCACATTCATTGAGATTTTCGGATTTCGCGAAAGCTGTGCAGTAGTTGAACCGTCCTCGACGTCATATGCTATGGTCATCGATACCGGCGTTGTAGATATGTCTGAAGCAAAGCAGTTGCACAACTCATTACTTTATCCTTTAGCGATCTTTGATACTACTTTATAAGATTCTTATGGTAGCTATTTCGCTTATAGTAGCAACTTCACATGTCATCAACTGGATGCTCTCAGGCAAAGAAATCGTTTAAAGGAATCGTCCATAGAAAATTAGTTTTTTTATACTCATATTAATGTTGCATTTGCCTAATAAGGCCGCATGCGAAGTTTTACGCGAAAAAGTGAGAATTTGGCCAAGATACAGCCTCCAAATCCTTAACTGGGTAGGCGAGGCCTTCGAGTGAGAGCCCCGTCCCGTCGTGCGCCGCGGTTGGGAACGGAGAAAGGGACTGTTTACGAACTTTCTGGTCCTACATCTCCGACTGCCGTGAACGGCGGAGTGGGGACTTACTCGGAGGCCCCGCCCACCCGGCCAAGATTTTTGGTGCTCTATCATAACCGCATTCACATTTTTTGCGTGAAACTTTGCATGCGGCCTACATTAGGCAAATACAACATAAATAATTGTGTAACATAAAGAATCATTTTTCCGTGGACGATTCCATTGAGGCCCAGAGTGGGCAAAAGTGCACAGTGGCTTGGATAAGAAGCTCCAGAATGCGGTGAGCTAAGACAAGGAGTGGGACCTATTGCAAGTGATCAAATTCCATAGTTAAATCATCTGAGGTGACTTCATCTGGAAATTAATTGCTGCTCAAATTATCTTCATAGCACAGGAGGCACTCCAAACTGTGCTTTGCTTGTAGAAGACCTCTATATACTTTCAAAATTTTTCACGAACTGCTTATTCCATCATTTGGATTTTGTTCAAGGGTAACGATTGTAATCGTAGGTAAGCAGACGAAGAGGATCATGTCAAATCCATCCTTGAGCGAATGCTCGAAGACACGAGAGGTTGCGCGTCTCCCTCCTGTTCCCCTCCGCGAACTGGCGATTATAAGATACATATTCATCAAAAAGATACACAGACTGTCGCCTAATCGCATCCATCGTCAACTATAAACGACTCCTTGTGTTTTCACATTCATGGAGCTCTTGAAGGAATCCTGCACGGATAAATGAGCTTCTTCACTATACTTATATAGGTTATATTTGCTTTATAAAGGTGGCATTCAAAGTTTTACGCGAAAAAGTGGGAATCCGGCTTAAATATAACTCCTCAGAGTGGTGGCCGAGGGGGCGTAGCCTTAGACTGGATGCCCACCCCGTCGTCAGCCGTCGACGGAGACGAAGAGTGGGACCGTTTACGTAATTTTCTGTTCCTACCATACCTCTCCGACAGCGTCGAACAACGGGGCGGGGCACTTACTCTGAGGGACTGCTCCTTTGGTCACCACTCTGTGGAGCTACATCTTGGCCTAATTCTCACTTTTTCACGTGAATTTTTGCATGTGGCCTTTATTAATCAAATACAGCATAAATATGTGGGTAAGAGGGGATCCCATTTTTCGTGCACAATTCCCCTGATAGAACTATCTTTACGTGGCGCTTGGGCTTGTAACTAGATTCCCCTGGAATCCGCCTCTTGTTAGTGAGGGATTTATCGCGTTGTGTGGGGGTGCTTCCTTATTTACATGTTTCATCAGTAGTGGATGGACCTGTTTGGGATGTAGAGAAGGGAAGTTCGTCATCCGTGGCAAACGCTCGTCTTGACAAAGCATAGGTCATGGTTCCACTCGAATACTCCAGAAAAATTATAATCTGAAAGACGTATTCGTTAGTACGCTTTCTTATTGAGTAAATACATGAGCGACGCTGTATTTTTTGTCCGAAGCTCTATGGAACCCGGGTCAATGTGGTGAGATGGGGAGGGGGAGGGGGGATGAGGAGACGTAACTACACACTTCATGTCGCAAGCTCGCGGACACCTGTAAACGTCCAGGGCCGTTTTCGTTCCTACACCGAATGATCGCAGATGCTCTTTTGTTTGGAAGGAGGGAGGTATGAGTTTCAGCCTGAGCTTTGGGACGGGGGGGGGGGGAGCGCTTTGACGTGCTCGAGACAATTTCCATGAGGAAGAAGAGCCTTCTCAGAGATGGAGTCATGGAACGTGAACTTGCGTCTATTTCCCCCGGTCCACATTGTTCCAAAGAATCCTGGTGTGCAATTAGGACAGAAATTTCGCATGGTCGCGTTTCGCGCGACGAAATGGTGCGAGATAGGGGCGCCATGCTAATTCGGTCCGAAAGCGATTACGCCTACAACAAGGGGCAGGGTACCACCATCCTTCAGGATCCATCCAATAAGACACGCATTACTCGCACCACGGCGTCGCCCGCTGGACGCGCAACGCGATTTTCCACTCAGATAGATGTCCAGCATCACAGCACCAGTGCTGGACGCCATATTCAAATGTTCAGCATGGCAGTACAACTCTCCGCCCTCTCTCTGTGATTGACCGGCCAATTCATTTCCATTGGAAGTACGCGACATCAGTTTGAGACTTTGTTCTGGAAACTAATTTATTAGGATTAACTTCAGATCCCCTTGACTGAAAGTTCTCACTTTGTTGCTCGTCAAATCCTACAGAGCCTTTTGCACTTAGATGAGTTTCGCGTGACCGGTCTCAGGTTGATCTGCTCTCTCTACTTCCCATGACGGGATTGTCTTAGTCGAAGACTCGACGAAACAAGGTGTATTCATTCGAAGCACGCGGAATTTGACATTTCAGATAACCGAGCTGACCAGCGTGATCAGCACCCTCGAAAACTCCTCTATGCAAGTTTTCATGAAGAAGTAAGGTTTTGATTTTTTTGGGTGCAATCTGGAACACGAAAATCTGATTCCATCGATGTCATTAGGATAAATAACGCATATTACTGTGAATGAGATGTACAGTAGTAGTGACAATGGGATTGGACAGTAGCAATGCAGCATGGTTCCAGTAATGCTTCAGCGTTACTATTACCACTATGCGGCAGGGAGAGACGGGCCTAAGGGGACCGGCTTAGCGGGGCGAGACCTCCAGTGCTACTGACCGCAGCATGATAGCTGCATTAATCTGCAATCTGATGGCAACAGCACAGCATTAGAAATCTTGGCAGCAACTGCTGCTAGCTTGGCAATACGTCCTGCACCGGCTCCACCTACATTAGCAGACAGAAGGCACTGTCTTGTCAGAGATAGTCTTGTCGTGCTAGTGCTATCCTGCTGGACATTTATCTGAGCTGGCCTAGTGGCACACAACCGAAGAACATCTTATGAAAAAGCACGTCGTTGGGTGCTTGTGATTTTGAAACCTTCACGATTGTTCGAAGCCGTCTCATTTGATCCTCCAAACAGTGCGTGTATAAAACGTAATGCCATTCAGGTTGCCAGTTTTGAATGTAAAACCAATGCTGTAACGTTTTCCAGTTGTTCATGACGAAAGAATACTTCTCGTCAAGAGAACTTGATGAAAAAACTGTAATTTGATGAGTAAACCCACGTGTAAAAACTCTCCTGTGAAATAATAACCGGCCTCCTGTGGAGGCCCAGGCATGAGAATGGAAGCTGCTGGATTCTTCTTCCATGATAAGATCAGCTTCCTGTTGATTTATTCCTTCTGTGGTGAATATCCCACCTTACGAAATCGGTTGAATGTATCCAGTGGTGTCTGTTTGGTAATCTATGTCTTGTCACAGAGGTGAAGGGGCTCGGAATCTTGCAAGTTTCATAGGCGTTGGAACGAAAACATCAATGAGTTCAACTGGGTGCTATGACAATGAAGGAGGCATCCTATAGAAGGTCACATTTGAGCAAAGCTTGATGAGAAGTCATGTCACTGAAGTGCTTTTTACACATTCCGTCCCAGTTTTCCCTATCACTGCCTTGAAGTGGTTTCGCAGTAACACAGTGCAGAAACAGGACAGCCAGAGGGCTGTCGGCCGACACTCCACCGAGCAAGCACTCGAGTGACATGACTTCCCATCTCAGACTCCTGTGTCTGCACTATGTCAGACCTTTCATACTTTGCGCTCCGACGCCATCACCGGCGACCACGACGTCAGTTTGACACCGTTACCTGCGTCGATCTGACGCTGCCGCAGCGTTTGCCAAATTCTTGACCCATTCACACTACAGTATGGTGATCGTGGCCGCTTCGTGTATTAGTAGAGCGCCAAGATTCGAAGCGGCCACAATCACCATACTGTGGTGTGAATGGATCAAGAGTTTTACAAACGCTGCGCAGCACCTATAGACGCCGTCGTCGGCGGCGGGCAAATAGTTGCGTGAGTTTGACGCCGTCACCGGTGGTAACGACGTCAAATCGACGCAGGTGACGGTGTCAAATTGAGCCGTCGCCGCCGGTGACGGCGTCGGAGCGAAAAGTATGAAAGCGGCTTCAGTGCGAAACCACTTCAAGGTAGTGATGGGGAAACTTCGGACGAAATGTGAAAAAAGTGGGCATATAACAGGCTATTAGGTTGTAAGGAAAGTTCTGGCCGCTTTTTCGCGTTCACAAGATAAATTTAAATATCAGAGCGTGTCAACATGAATCAGCTGACATATTGTGCTCGTTAGATGGACAAAAAGTTGCCTTTGTCTCTGGTTTCAGAAGTGCAGAAATGAGAACGAGCTGCTTGGATTTTCAATTGATCAAATCCCTTTAACTAAAACGGCAGAAGGCGATGAGCGTCCATATTTGCAGGGGATATCCACAAGTATTGGCCCTCAACAAGCAACCTTAGCTGACCACTTCAAGTGGCCTTGATTTGGAAAAATCCAAAAAATTGGGTGCCGCGGGACGGCTCACGGCAGTCATGCGCAAGCGCATTTTTCACAAATCCTCTTCCACTAATTGAAGCAGTTGCAGGGTAAGGCCCTTACTCGTCTATCATGTTCATCAGATCTAGCGCTAATTATGCCCCACTTCCCGAAACATCTGGCCAGCTCCTTCAGTAGCAGTGTGTTTAGAAAGAGTGGCGATTTGGAGTCGACTTTTTTTCATTTCGCGCAATATAAATTATCAGCCCTTCATCAAATTGAGATATGTGGGTGTGCATAGTGTTGCCAAGAGTGTAGCGAATCTAATGGTGCTTATTCTGTGAGAAAAGATGCACTCTGAGCCGAGTTATGATCTCTCGAAGTTGAAATTTCAAAAACCGGCCAAAACTTTCCTTACAACCTAATAGATGATCAGTGATACGACGGTGAGGAGAAAAGTGACAAGAAACTCGAAAAAACCCCCTTTCCCACTACTGATTCTCAACGTGGACGACCATTCCGTCTAGAGGCGGGTAATCCGGAGAACTCCGCCATCGGCATGTAGGCAAGTAATCAAAACGCAAAAACAGCGAGGAGGCAATACAAATCCTAGAAGGCATCCCATATTTAACTGCAGAGGAGCGAAGGCAACAAGAGAAAATAATGAAAAAGAAAGGATGAATAGAAAAGAAAAACTCGTAAGTTTTACGGGTGAGCTGCAAATATCAAAAACACTGAAAAGAAAATCAGCTGATCAGAAAAGGGTATGCGACGTATTGTTTTTGAAAGCGCGCTCCGATCTTGCTCCAGCCGTGCCGCATCGCCTTGGCCCCTCCTACACCCCAGCCAATTAGACCGCGGTCATACTTTGCGCAGCTGCGTTAGTTGACGCCAGTGCCGACGTCAACTCACGCAGACACTTGCGTGAGTTGACGCCGGTACCGGCGTCAAACTCACGCAGCTGCGGAAAAAATGACCGCGGCCTTAGAGATGCTGGTCGTTAAAAGGCGGACAAGAAAGGCCGCAGCAACTGAAAAGACCGCCTCTGCCACAGCTCGGAGACATACTGCAAGGGAATTCCCCGTACATATCTTTCAAACCCGTAATTTTTCACTGGATGACTTCTTTTGGGAAACCTTATCACCCACATTATGCCTATCACTCTTCCGGGCTACGGCTTTTGAGAGCGTTGGAGTTGCTGAAAGTCATGATAAACCACCCATCATAGAGGACCTTCGAAAAACATGTTTGTTTTTCCCGTGTTTGAGCGTTTCACACTCCCTCACCTTTTAGTTCGAATGTGCTTTGCACGAAGTTTGGCCGCTTATTCGATTGTATGACTCTGCTTCGTAGCTCTTTCGTTTGAAGCATGAATTAACTTTATCAAGTGATTTTCAAGGTGATCGTCATCACATGCCACTCAAACTTGAACACAGGAGTTGGCTGTAAGTTGGAACATTTCAATGAGTACTCATGACCGGGATGACTTTCGAAAAAAAGCGCGAGGCAACCCCACATCCCCATGAAGCGGGCGTTATCAAATCATTACTAGTGTCAAATCGTTGTCACGTTGGCACGCATTTCGCTGTCGGGAGGTGTGCTCTACGTGGTGTGCAGTATTTGAAGATTAATCCCAATTGTGCCTTCTATTATGTAGGTTAGTGCATAAGTCTTGCAACGTTTTCAAACTCCATTGTGGTTTCACTGCAATCGAGCTGCATAAAGTACTACTAATTATTCTAAGCTAGAAGCATTCTCCGAAGATTTTCTAAAAATTATGTGAGTTAGTCCCGCTGCATTGTAGCAAAGATCGGCTCAAAGTCAAGACCACGTTTTTGGATTCATCCCGTGTTGCAAGCGTCTTCAGGATCCTTGTTTGAACAAACAACTGCTAATACTATAGCGCGTGCACTATAAATGCCATTTGTTATTACCAGTCGGATCGCCCAGCAGCCGCTGGGCTCCCTTAAACTTCATTTTTACTATGAATGCATATACACTCTTTACGCAGGTCAACGTTATTATTGATATAGATACACAATGAGCACTCGGTGATAAAAATTTCGAGCTGGTATGTGGCAAAGTGTTCGGCAAACACTGAGCAGGATGGAAAGCGCATACCTCCCGCAAAGACTTCACTCTATCTAATCGATAGGTAGCGAAAGAGAACACAATATGGCCATACGTCTGATCAAAGATTCACCTAGTCACATCTCGGCGTTATTGTGGTTATTATTTTGTCAAATATGAATTTAACATACATTGTCTCATTCTCCTAGCATCCTCAAGAAACAACTGCTCGCTGCTCTTCAAAGACCTCAGCGATTGTAGCTTTTTGCATAAGAACGGAGAAGGAATCAAAAGACTAGTCACGGCGGAAGAATTGGGATATGCATAAAGTTTCAGTTATGACTGCTTTTACGAAGATCACATGGTCCACAGCCGGCATGACTCCGCAGAGGAATTTGATCTGATCTGAACACTAAGCCTCATGTGTCGATCGACATGGAAGCCAAGCCATATAGATTTGGCAGAGCCGGTACTGCAACCTCAAAAAGCAGGCACTGGAGTAGAGTAATAAACTCTGACTCCCTGTACGTAAAGAGTGGCTAACAATAATAGAAAAATGAATTCTGAAAGGGCTTTGACTCCCTGTACGTAAAGAGTGGCTAACAATAATAGAAAAATGAATTCTGAAAGGGCTTACGAAGCCGTCTTCCTAAGAAGGAGAGGGCGACGGCGGCTTGGCGATCCGACTGATATCCATTAGATAATGTTGACAGGAGCTGCTCGCAGTGTGATTTAACAAGGATTATTATATAACATTGTTGGATTCACACTTATCCGCATATCCATTGGTGCACCCATTGGTTACAGAAATCAAAGAACGTATACCCTCATGAGGTCCAACATCCTCTCCGGCCCTCCAAGTACTTCGTGATAGGCCACTCATGGCCTGTGAAAAAGATTGCAATTGCTTTAATTTACACAGTCACCCATTTTGCAATCGGTTAAGTTCAAGAATGAGGTGAGGGTACGACTTAGGTGTTTATATAAGTTGGAGATGCCATCACTACGTTAACATGGCCTTACGATGATACTCATTACCCAACGGTTTTTCCCGATACAGAGCGGTTGTTTGCTTTATCATTACCTAAACACAATCACTCGCTTGCGGACAGATAGTACAGACCGACATACAAAGTAAATGGTTTTTGTAATAGAGGGATATGTAGTGGTATCCTGATCATGAAGTGTGGAACGCAGTATTAAAAGACGCACACATTTTTGGACACCAAACAGTTTAGCGGTCGCTACATCGGCAACTGATATCAAAACATAATCAAACTATGCTCACGCAGTGGCACTAATAATCAGACGCTTTCATTGTAGCGGTCGTGTAGTAGTAGTCAGCGATGCGCTGGGTTTTACACAATCCTCTTCCTAACTGCCCTTACAGCGCTAAGCAGTTGTTATATCCAATCCGTCCCCATTGTGGTCCCGCTTCGGATTATTTCCTCCTACAACATCTATGTGTTTACGTTCCACTTTTTGTTGGGAGGGAGCGGATTTCGAGACATTGGCCTTTTTACGCTTCCTATCGAATCTTATCAACCGTTATCAATGCCGGTCACCCACCATTAATGTCTCCGTCCCAGCCGGCATAACACCTGTGAGTATAAACGCTCCAGGGTCAATGCGCAAACAAAACGGATCCATCGACCCTTTTACTCTCCTTGTCGAATCTTATCAACCGTTATCAGTGCGTGTCACCCACCATTAATGTTTCCGTCCCACCTCGCACAATTCCTGGGAGGGTCAACGCTCTACGGCCAACGCGAAAGGCGGAGCGACTTTAGTGACATTCGCTTCCGGACACTCCTTATCAGCACTTATTAGCTGCTATCACTTTTGGTCCACCACCGCTAGGATCCCTACACCACCCTCTACAGCACTTATAAAATGCGGGGTCCCACATTTGCCGCGCCGCGAGATGTGAGTTTCGTGACAAACGGCTGGACACCCACACAGGCAAACGGATTATCTATAGTAGGAATGTTGAATTCACACTTATCCGCAAATCCACTGGTACCACCCATTAGTCACAGATCAGGGAATGTACCTGCTTAGGTCCACCATCGCTCAAGGCTGCGTTCATACCAAATTGAATGAGAGTTTTGGCCCATTCGCTTCATGCATGAGATACGTATCGATCAGAATATGAGAGTATTGGCGCATCCGCGATTTAAGAGAATGGGCGGACCGGCGGGCGCATCGGCGCATCCGCGAACTGAAATTGACACATTACGTCGCGCTAACAAGAGTTATCTCTTAATTATACGATCTGAAAATTTCAATAGTTCAGTTGGAGCCGCCATCAAGAATCGGGCCTGAAGTAGTCCTAGCGAACGGGACGAAAATCTGCTGCTTTTGCATGCGAGAAGCACCGTCTAGCCGATTTGGCGTCAAACTTGTCAAGATTACTCAGGGAATCAGCTGTAGATTGCAGGCATTCGCATTCAAAATGAACTGTAGTCCTCGATCAAGAAACCAAGAAGACTCGATCGAGAAAGACGGCCTTAATCACACCACAAGGCCTCGACATTGATGAGAAGCCAAGCTCGTTCGAGATATCAGTTCCACCAAGATTTCGTGAATCACCCTAATACAACTGGTTCCGGTGAATCTCCGTTAACTTTGACAACCGCCTCCACTGAATTATTTTTTGCCAGAAAAATGACCCGGAGAAAATACTGGTGAAAAAGATGATCCAGAGAAAATTCTAGTGGAAAATTCGAATTATAAATCAATCGGGAAGTTAGTGGAAACGTTGCACAATCTCCACTCATAGATGTTTTGCTGGGTGGAACTGGAACATTTTGGTGGGTGATCCGCATTGATAACCGTTGATAAGTTTCTATAAGGAGCGTCTGAAGGTAAATGTCACAAAATCCGTTTCCTCTCTCAACGGATAGTGGAGTGCCCAAACTCATAGTTGTTGAAGGAGGTAGTACGGGGACCTTAATAGTGACGGATTGGATCTGATAACGACTGCTTACCGCTGATAAGATCCGTTAGGAAGTGGGCTGGGTAAAATACAGTACACCGCCGATTACTACACGACTAACGCGTCCTACATTTCATGATCAGAATACGATCCATTTATATATGATAGTAAAGCATGTGAAACATTTCCTCATGCGGTACCAGCCGCAGTAGCGATCGCTAGGCTATGTTAATTTCGAAATAGTGGTGCATGTTTACAAAAACGATAAGCTTCGATAACTGGCATACGGATCCATCACCAACATGCAAGCATTAGATGCTCAATACAAAAACTGGCTCCCATTCGACGCAATCGAACACAAAACCATCGATCCCTTAGCTACCTAAACTGCCAATGGTGACCATTTTGGCCAAAGTGTCAAATGATTAGTGGAAAACACATTTCATTCCTAATCGATTTACATCACTAGCCAATCCTACTTTATATAATCGGCTAAGTGTGTCTGTTGGTGTGTCTGTGTGTGTGTGTGTGTCTGTTTGACCGGAAATTCATATTCTCGCGTCGCAACAAAGCTGGGACCCTGAAATTTACAAGTGATATAGGGGGTGGTAAGGGGACCGGAACGGTGATGGACCAAAAGTGATGCAGCTGATAAGGGCTGATAAGGAGCCTTGAAAGTCGTACGTTGCCGAATTCGTTTCACCTTTCGGGTTGATCTCAGAGTGCCGACACTCACGGGTGTTAGGGGTGGGACAGGCCCATCGATGATGAGTGATCCGAACTGATAGCGGTTGATAAGATTCGATAAGGAGCGTCACAAGGCAAATGTCGTTAAATCCGTCTCACCTTTCGGGTTGATAATAGGGTGCCGACACTTATACGTGTTTTGAGGGGGGAGGGGGAGACGGGCACATCAGTGGTGGGTGATCCAAAATGATAACGGTTGATAAGATACGATAAGGAGGTCAAAATAATAATGTCGCCAAATAGGTTTGGCCTTTCTGGCGTTCACACTCACAGGTATACAGGGTACGGAGACCTTAATTGTGACCTTTCGAAACATGATTGCGGATTACAGGGGCTGATAAGAGCCTTCAGGAAATGGGGAGGAGATAAAGTCCGGTACACCGCTTACTACTACTATAAGACTGCTATAGCAAATGCGTCCGTTGCTCAGTAACATTGGGTGAACCTATTTTGTTTATGTTCTGACATCTGCTGCCGATGTATCGACCGCTAAATTGCCCAGCCTTCCGAATAACAGTGCATGCCTTTTGATACTACGACCTACATGGATGATGAGGACACGATCTAGATTTGTGATAGCAAAGCAAGCAATTCATTCTCTCATGCGGCCAGCAACAGTACTGGATATCGACCGGTAGACTATGTGAAATTCCAAAAAGTGGTGCATGTGTACAAAAACGATAAGCATCCATAACTGCATATGGATTTACCACCATTATGTAGGAAACCAGTTGGGCTGGCCCACACTACTGCGCGCATCAAACAGGGGAGCACGCAAAATGTGCTTGATCGATATGGATTGATATGGAGGTAGGATGGAACTCACGACATTTTGTTTCCCTTCTCCGTTTTCTGCATGGGTCTCTTTTAGCAAACCGTTTGAATGATGATACCCAACAATCGATATCGACCAAGCTCATTTTGCGTGCTCCCCTGTTCGATGCGCGCAGTAGTGTGCGCCAGCCCAACTGGTATCATTATAACGAAGATATCGACCTCTACATCATTTGGACGTCTAAAATGTGAGAGCTGCCTTTGGGGAAGCGATATGCAGCGGTAAATGAATAGATTATCGATAAACACTATGCATAGAGGCACACCACAGCACCAATAATCAGATTAGTGATTTACTTCCTTGGAGCTGGTAGGTCCTTGGATAACTGCTCACGCTGCATCTTCGTTGCGGCTGCACGGTGCACCCTCACGATTTTGTGCCTGCTTGAACACAACCGAGCCACGTCTACACAAACAAATCACCCCTAGTCTCAGACGAACATATTTCCAGCGTGGCGTCACGTAGCTCGCGATAAGAGAAGATGATTTGATGGAGCAGCCATTTCGACGATGAAAGCAGCTTCCACAATGGGAATTGTTCGTCTGAGGCCAGGTGTGATCTGGTTGGGTGGGTGTGGCTCGGTTGTGTTCGAGAAGTCACAACGCCATGAGGGCGCACTGTGCAGTTTGAGCAGTTATCCAAGGACCTACTAGCCCAATAAAGTAACTGATTTGATTACCGCGTGGTGTGCCATTAATCACCAAATGTTCGGCGACTGAACGTGCTTAGTTATCCAGTAGAAATAGATGGAAACCGTACGACTGTTAAACTACGTAAAAGTCCAAATAGTGACAGGTCTCTCCAAATAGTGACAGGTCTCCCCAATTTTTTAGGGAGACCAGTTAAGCAAGGGCTCAGTACTGCGCTTATCACAATGTGAAGTCATGCGATATGGACTTCTTCGGTATTGGTTGATCATTACCATCGCGTTATTCGCGCAGTACTGTGCGACAGCTCAACTAGGACTCAGGAAAGGGTCTAACTGGAGGTATGACGAAATGACACGGGGGATGAAAAGGTATGAGGACGAAGAAGAGAAGTGCTACAGGGCGGTTAATACGAAACGTCTCAGTAGCAGCTTGCACAGCATTTTGCGATTTTCGAGTCAGCTGTGAAGAGATTTGTCAAAAGTAAAAAAGTCAGGGAGCCCACTCCTACAAAATCGAGATAGGAGAATTTCGCAAGTTAACTTCTCGACCCTACATGACCTTTGTCTAAGTAGCGAACATTCAGAAGGAAACTTCATAATAGAGTCAGCTGACCATTTGCATTTCTAGTGTCCAGCGTAGTATGATTGCGGTAATTTAAAGAAAAGGCTCTCCGCCGAAAACCGCATACTTCGCTCTCACTCTAACAAGGAAAGGTATTTTACTTCCCATGGAACTTTGAAATGAGACCCGAGGGATCGATAGAGCTTTGAACGCTGATTATAACTGTGAAAACCAAAATTGCCAAATGGCATCCTGAAGCGAGTTACGAGGGGTCAAAGTTTGCCTGTGACACCTCATTGACGAGGCACTTTGCCATCAGACGGTTTGTCGAAATGGTCATTTGCAATGACACACATATCACTGTACGCGCTTTCAAATGCTGATCTCAAATCTGTATTCATAGTCTGTCAAACAATTACCTGAATGAAGTTATGAAGATTTTTCTGAATAAAAGAGTAATACCCTACATGGTATGTTTGGAAGCCCATAGCGCGCGAGCCATACGTTTTCACGCAAAACCAGTGTGATTTTCGTGTACAGGGGATCAAATTACCCTATGGGGCGAGTTTTCAGCCAATTCGAGAATTTGACGGAGGCCATTACTGGCTCTGCGCTAGTCATGCTGATGACGAAGCGCCTCGCCATTGAGATGTCACAGGCGAACTTTGAGCCCTCGTAACTCGCTTCAGGATGCCATTTGGCAGTTTTGGTTTTCACAGATATAATCAGCGTTCGGAGCTCTATCGATCCCTCTGTGACTCATTTCAAAGTTCCGGGGGAAGTAAAACACCTTTCCTTGTAAGAGGCAGAGTAGAATGAGCACGTGAATATCTGAGTTGGGTAATCTCGCACTTCTATTATTATGAGACCAAATTCATGCTGTCAAATGAGGGCTAGAGTGAGCATCCACAACTTCATTGTAGAGAACATTCCGATGGAGAACATCATCTTCCATATCGGAGAAGGCCAGATGCTGGGCCTGGACTTCAAGGTGTAATCTCTCGAAAACAAACGTCCTTGATTCAAAAGCTTCTCGAGGTCGTGAATGCGGATGCATACGCGAAGATTTTCGTAAACATTGCGTATATATATACGTAAGGAGCTTCTACGGTTACGACATTGCTCTGCAGAACAACGTTCAAAGTAGCGCATTCCTGACGTGTCGAACTGGTTTCAGCAAGATCATGTGCATTGACTGGAGTCGCTTAGCCAGTAGTCCGGCTGAAACTTCACTTGACCACTGCGGAGGACGTGTTGAAAGCCTAATAGGAAAGGCTGCTGAGAGTAAAACAGCAAATGTCACTCAATTCGAAGCAAAGTGGAGGACCAACCCTCAGTCGGCAGTGAAGTTACTCACTGATTCCGCTCTTCAGTGCTGTGACCCTTTCACGATTCAACGTGTAGCAACGTATTTCTAGCCTCATTTGTATTGCTTTTTCCATCATTTTTCACTAAAATTCTCTAGCATCCTTTTGTTATGCGATCAACCATCACAGCCCATATCGACATCTGAGGTACTAGTCTTGATTGAGAAAGAGATTCCATCGAAACATGAAAAAATCAAAACACGAGCAAGATACAAGAGTGTCTATCAAAGTTTTGGTCAAATTCCAAGAGCGTAAATATTTTATACTTCGAGTATATACAAATTATAGAATACGAAAAACAGGAAAATCGAGAACCTCGCGTCGGCCTTGTATTGCGCACAGCCATATAAGTCGATACTTTTCACCAAATTTATAAAAACCAGCGTTGAAGTTCGAATACCCAACTTAAAGCTAGATTGAGCTCTCTTTATACTTCTCTCCACACGATCTGTCAGTATTTAGCTGCGCGATGTACTTTATGCGTGAGTGGTATACGTATACGAAACTGTTAACGGAAGGCATTCAGTAAGCGAATTAGCAGAGATATCTCTGACAGTGAGTTCACACTACTGCGAGTGGACTCTTTGGTGCTGTGAAGCTTGTGTTAGTGCATGCTAGTGATACCAAAATTTTTATTTCAAATTAGACAAAGAGGTTTCACAAAAATACCACAAAAGAAATTTGTGCCTGTTAGAGAGCTTTCGGCGCCGAAGGCTCGCCAATGAGCTAAAACTTCTTGAGTTGGGTCATGAGTCATTTCAAATAATCGCAACTCAACATTATTTCTGCACATTATATTGACTGGAGGCCTCGGGAGAGAAAACAGCTATGTACAAACTATTTTACTACTCGAATGTAACTTTCAGATGCGTCAGTGACAGATGGGACTTCGACGAATGGTAATGTTGAGACCAGAACAGAGTCCACAGTAACGCCTGGATCCACCATACCGATTCCCATCATAACCACAGCTACCTCACCGAATCAGAACACGGCAACTACCACACACATTTTCAGCACGACCACAGCCACCACACTAATGCCCACTACAACCACATCTACCACAATCATTCCCACTACAACCACATCTACCACAATCATTCCCACTACAACAACATCTACCATAATAATTCCCACTACGACCACATCCACCACAGCAACGCCCCCTTCAACCACATCTACCACAATCATTCCCACTACAACCACATCCACTACAACAACGCCCCCTTCAACCACATCTACCACAATCATTCCCACTACAACCACATCCACTACAACAACGCCCCCTTCAACCACATCTACCTTAATCATTCCCACTACAACCACATCCACTACAACAACACCCACTACGATCACATTCAGCACAACAACTCTCACTATAACTAGATCTACCGCAACAACTCCCACTACGTCCAGATCCAGCACAATAGAGGTTCCAGAAGTAGAAACGACAGCAACTGAAGCAATACTCAATTTTACCACGGCTTCACCTGCTTCCGAAAACGCAACTGTATCTATTACCAAAGAGCCATTTCTTAATACAACCATACTCATCCCTGAACTCCCAACTGTCATGGAGAGCAGTAGTACATCGGAAACTATAATCACAAGCACATCAACAGAAGACTATGACGAGTATACTAGGGAGACGACAAAACCGACGAAAAAGACACCGTCAGTCAAGTGAGTTGCAGCTTTTTCAAGACTTAATGGTGTAAAATTTCGAAGAGACATATCGTTTCTTCTTTTCCATTCATTTTTTGTGTCAGTGCAGTGTCCAATCAGCAGTTACGCCTGTCAGATGACTATCAAATCGCAGTCCTGTTTGAAATTTCACTCCTGGTTTTGGAAAATCGATGAAGAGCCGTTGAACTCATAACTATCTTCGAAAGGGATTGAATGAAATGATCGCAGCGGATAGATTTTGGGGCCGCACTGTTGATTGAAATTCATAGCAATATGAACAGGTCGTCTTTCCCGTCTGAAAAATCTACACATACTACATATACTTCCCCACTGAGCGCTTGTCGTAACTCGTGTGCTGCCTAACCATGCTTGTAGTATCCAGAAACAACAAGGGAAAAAGCAACAAAATTCGTGAAGAACTAATCAGCTAAGTGCAGAATGGTTATTTTGATTCTTGATATCCTACTATATATAATTCGCTTAGTATGTCTGTCTGTCTGTGTGTGTGTATGTGTGTGTCTGTCCGTCTGTCACGAAATTCATATCTCACCTCGCAGTAAAGCTGGGACCATGAATTTTACAAGTGATGTGAGGGGTGGCAAGAGGAGACTAATGGTGGTGGACCGAAAGTGATTGCAACTGATAAGGGCTGATAAGGAGCCTCGGAAGACGAATGTCGCCAGATCCGTTTCGCCTTTCGCGTTGATGCCAGGGACATTAATGGTGGGTGACTCGCATTGATGACGGCTGATAAAATTCGATAAGGAGCGTAAAAAGGCTAGAGTAGTCAAATCCGTTCCGCTTTTCGCACAGGTCGCGGAGTGTTCATACTCACAGGTATTTTGCGTAGTGGGACGGGTACATAGATGGTGGGTGATTCAGCTCGATAACGGTTGATAAGATTCGATAAGGAGCGCAAAAAGGCTAAAGTCGTCAAATCCGTTTTGGTTTTCGCATTGATCCTGGGGCGCTCATACTCACAGGTCTCCTGCGGAATGGGACGGGGACATTAATGGTGGATGACCCGCATCGATAACGGTTGATAAGATTCGATAAGGAGCGTAAAAAGGCTAGAGTAGTCAAATCCGTTCCGCTTTTCGTACAGATCGCGGAGCGGTCATACTCACAAGTGTTTTGCGGGGTGGGACGGGGACATTGGTGGTGGGTGATCCACATTGATAACGGTTGATAAGATTCGATAATGAGCGTAAAAAGGCCAGAGCCGTCCAATCCATTTTACCTTTCGGGTTGATCCCAGAGCGTTCATACTCACAAGTGTTTTGTGGAGTGGGACAGGGACATTGATGGCGGGTGATCCACTTTGATAACGGTTGATAAGATTTGATGAGGAGCATGTGAAGGCAAATGTCGTCAAATTCGTTTCGCCTTTCGTGTTGATCCAAGAGCGCCAACACTCATAGCTGTTTGGCAGGGTGGACGGGCACATCTATGGTGGGTGTTCAAAATTGATAATGGCTGATAAGATTCGATAAGGAGCGCGAGAAGGGAAATGTCATCAAGGCCGGTTCGCTTTTGTGGCTAACAGCGGAATGTTCACATTCGCAGGTATTGTAGGGTACGGGGACCTCAATGGTATTGTTGGGTACAAGGGCCTCAGTGATTCGAAATCGGCTCACAGTGGCTGATAAGGAACCGTTAGGAATTAGATGGGATAAAATCCTTCACACCGCTTACTACTACTATATGATCGCTCTAGCAAAGGCGTCTGAGTCTCGGTGTCATTGGGCGAACACATTTTATGTTCTGATATCACTCGCCGATGTATCGACCGCTGAACTGCATGGCCTTCCAAGAAAATGGTGCATTTCTCTCGATACTGCGATCTACACTGATAGTCATGATACACCTATATTTGTGATAGCAAAGCAAGCGTTTCTCTGGGAATCATTTTCTAATGCGGTACTGGCAGCACCACTGGGTATCGACCGCTAGACTACACAAAATTCCAAATAGTGAAGCATGTATACGAAAACGATAAACATTGATAAGCGGGATATGGATCTACCATCAATGTGTAGGAATTAGATGCTCAGCAAGTAAACAAATTCTTTCCAATCGATGCATTCGAATACAAAACTATCGATCTCCAAACTATCCAGACTCCCATTGATGACCTAACCAGTTGGCTGGCGCACACTACTGCGCGCGATTCATGTCGAGGTTCGATGCAAAGCGAGTGATGTATATTAATATCGAAAAGCTTTTTTTCATCACGCCATCTTCTCTTCTTTTTTCCAGTTCTATAGCTCAGCTGAAAGCAGAGGAAGGGAAATTTCGCTCAATTCCATACATAACTGTGGACGTGCCGATCAAACCCATTTTGCACAATATTGCCATGAATCGCGCGCAGTAGTGTGCGCCAGCCAACTGGTGTAACAATAAGCCAGTCGATATTCACATATCCTGTCAAATTTTACAATGTGTGGAAGGCAAGTATCCCGTCGAGGGTGAATTTTGAAGGAATTATTTTACTGAAGATTCATGAAAAGGACGACTATTTTTACTACATCTGTTACTAAGTGGAACGAGAAGAGATGCACAATCTAGCACGGAGTAGGGCTAGTATTTCGTTGCACACCACCTAACCACTTCTCATGAACGGCAGCTCACGTTAGTACCGCTTAGGCAGAGAGTCACAGGGTACCTTGCTGTCAACTGAACTTTCATTTTCCTTCTATCCGAACGTTCGTGCACGTCATTCTGTAGCGATTTCGTGATGTATAGGTCGAACAGCTAGCTTGGCCACTTCCATAAATGCATTTGTTTTCGCTCAAACCACTCTTGCACGGCGGCGGCACGCTTCAAGCCTTAGTTCTGCGAAAACATCCTACTATATATAATTCGCTTGGTATGTCTGTGTGTTTGTCCGTCTGTCACTAAATTCATATCTCGCGTCGCAGCAAAGCTGGGACCATGAATTTTACAAGTGATGTAGGGGGGCAAGGGGACACCATTGGTGGTGGACCGAAAGTGATAGCAATTGATAAGGGCTGATAAGGAGCCTCGGAAGACAAATGTCGCCAAATCTGTTTCGTCTTTCGCGTTGACCCAAGAGCGCTGACACTCATAGGTGTTCAGCAGAGTGGGCCAGAGACATAAATGGTGGGTGACTCGCATCGATAACGGCTGATAAGATTCGATAAGGAACTCAAAAAGGCTAGAGTCGCGAATCCGTTTCGCTTTTCGCATTGATCCTAGAGCGTTCATACTTACAGGCTTTTTGCGGAGTGAAACAGGGACATTGATGGTGTGTGATCCAGCTTAATAACGGTGATAAGATTTGATAAGGAGCACGAGAAGGCAAATGTCGTCGAATTCGTTTCACCTTTCGTGTTGATCCGTGACGATGGGTGTTTAGGAGGGTGGGCCAGGGACATTAATGGTGGGTGATCCTGATAACGGTTGATAAGATTTGATAATGAGCGTAAAAAGGCTAGAGTCGTCTAATCCATTTCGCCTTTCGGGTTGATCCCAGAGCGCCGATATTCATAAATGTTCAGAGTGTTGGGACAGGGACATTAATGGTGGGTGACTCGCATCGATAACGGCTGATAAGATTCGATAAGGAGCTCAAAAAGGCTAGAGTCGTCGAATCGGTTTCGCTTTTCGCATTGATCCTAGAGCGTTCATACTTACAGGCTTTTTGCGGAGTGAAACAGGGACATTGATTGTGTGTGATCCAGCTTAACAACAGTTGATAAGATTTGATAAGGAGCATGAGAAGGCAAATGTCGTCAAATTCGTTTCTCCTTTCGTGTTGATTCAAGACGATGGGTGTTTAGGAGGGTGGGCCAGAGACATTAATGGAGGGTGATCCAGCTTGATAACGGTTGATAAGATTTGATAATGAGCGTAAAAAGGCTAGAGTCGTCTAATCCATTTCGCCTTTCGGGTTGATTCCAGAGCGCCGATATTCATAAATGCTCAGAGTGTTGGGACAGGGACATTAATGGTGGGTGACTCGCATCGATAACGGCTGATAAGATTCGATAAGGAGCATGAGAAGGCATATGTCGTCAAATTCGTTTCTCCTTTCGCGTTGGTCCAAGAGCGCTGACACTCATAACTGTTCAGCAGGGTGGGACGGGCACATCAATGGTGGGTGATCCAAACTGATAATAGTTGATACGAATAGATAAGGAGCGTGAGAAGGGAAATGCCACCAAGGCCGATTCGCTTTTCGGCTAACAGTGAAATGTTAAAATTCGCAGTTATTGTAGGATACGGGGAGCTCAATGGTGTTGTTGGTTACACGGGCCTCAGTGAAACTGATAACGGCTTACATTGTCTGATAAGAACCGTTAGGAATTGAAAGGGATGAAATCCTTCACATCGCTTGCTGCTACTGCTACATATATGACTGATTTACAAACGCGTCTGATGCTTACTGTCATTGGGTTAACATATTCTGTTTATGTTCTGATATCACCGGCCGATGTATCGACCGCTGAACTGCCTAGCGTTCCAGAAAATGGTGCATTTCTCTTGATACTGCGATCTACATTGATAATTATGATACAACCTACATTTGTGACAGCAAAGCAAGCGATTCACTCGGAATCATTTTATAATGCGGTACTGGCACAACTCTGAGTATCGACCGCTGGACTATGCAAAATTCCAAATAGTGAGGCGTGTTTACGAAAACGAAGAACATCGATAATCGGGATATGGATCTGCCATCAATGTGTGGGAATTAGATGCTCAGCGGGTAAATAAATTGTTACCAATCGATGCGATCGAATACAATTCATCGATCTCTAAACTATCCGAATTCCCAAATATGACCTGTATCGGTTGGCTGGTGCACACTTCTGCTCGCGATTCATGTTGACAACGTGCAAAATGGGTCCGATGCAAAGCGACTGAAGTATCATAGCACCGGAATGCTTTTTTTAATCACGCCATCTTCTCTGCTTCTTTCCAATTCAATAGCTCAGCTGAAAGCAGAGGAGAGGGAATTTCCGCTCAGTTCCATACACAACCGTGTTCGTGCCGATCGAACTTATCTTGCACAACATCGCCATGAATCGCGCGCAGTAGTGTGCGCCCGCCACGATGAGCTGTAAAAAAGTAGCTAGTATCCATGATAGCTAGTATCCATGAAAACAAACCACAAAAGAAGAGCGGTGTCACAGTGACACAAAGGAGGCTGAGCGATATTCGCCTCCCCCTCACTTGTATTCATCCTTTCTTCGTTTCGGTACCTCTCTGAAGCACAGTACGCACTTGGGCATAAGCTCCCTCATCAGCGCTAAAGCTCGTCCAGCGAATGCTATCACCCTATTCTTGCTCTGAGTGGTTCTAATCACTCCCATCTTTCTTCAGTACTGCTTTGGGAGAGCATTGCAATTTTTCGTAGAGATAGTTACCTGAATAGTTCCACATTCCGCCCTATGTGCAGGCCTTCGCTTTTTAGTGTGCCCAGCACTGTTTGGTCATTCAACATCTCCATCGACCTTTGTCCTGGTGTCAAGGCTGTGCTCAAAGCGAAGTCCAAATTTCTGTAGTAAACCGACAAATCACAGTAGGGCGCGCCCACCACGGTGATTCCTGTCACCTTTTCCGGAAAAACCGTGATAGCAAACAAGCGCAGATAACGGCTGTCATGGAGCGTGTCGGAAAACTTGTATCTCCTCCTTCGTTGCGCGGATTTGTCTGCAGAGCATTGACATTTCACAGATCTCTGTGGAACGGAACGTAACCATTATTGCGGTTCGATCCAGACAGAGCTGACGGAATTGCTTTCCAGAGCCATTAAATGACAATTTCATCGCGTCGCAGCAGTGGTGGAATCCTGAGTTTCAGAAGTGATTTGGAAGATGGTACAGGGGGATCTATGGTGGGGGAACAGTACTGATAACAACGGGTAAGAATCAATAATGAGCGTTGGAAGATCAGTATCACCAGGTCCGTTGCGCTTTTTGAGGTAAAGGCAGAGCTTCGTCACTCGCGACTGTTATATCGGTGAAGAGGACATCAGTGGTTGGCGATCGGAAGTGATAGCAACTGAAAAGAGCGCATTAGAAGCCTAACGTATACAAAATTCGTTGTGCTCTTCAAATTACCGTAAATCATTGACACTCTGAGGTGCTAACGGGGTGCAGTGGAGCATCAAAGATGGGTAATTCAAATCAAGTGCGTGCGATGTTTTAGGTGATAAGGGTAGACAAGTGGCACAAATTCGTTGTGCTTTCTGGGATGACGAGGTGGTGCGACCCTCATAGATGTCATGTGGGGTGGAATCGGAGCATTAATATTAGGTGAGTGAAACGGGTAGCAGATGGTCAAGGATGGTAAGAAAAGCGGGAGTTTTCCAATGTCTTCGTATCCGTTGCGTTTTGCTGACTGAACCAAGAGCGTCGCCACAGTCTGTCGAATATAGTCTGAGGCGACACGAAAACTGATGCTTTCTTATAAGCACCAAGTGCTCTGCAAGTGATTATGCTTTTTACTTCGATATCTGTAGCAACGGGTTAATTCAACTGCTACACTACGTGGAATTCCAAGTAGTGAATTAATTGAGCCATGCCAGTTGGGTTAACACTCAGTATTGCGCTTATCACAATGTGGACCTGTGCGATATGGACTTTCTCGACATTAGTTGATGTCTATCACCAATATGTAAGACGTAGATGCTCAGCAATAAATTCATTACCAGTTATTTTCCCATTACATAATTCTGTTTTGTTATTCGTGCAGTACTGTGCGATAGCCCAAGAGGTACCTCAACTGTGGTGAGGTGGTGAGGGGGATTGAAGAACTTCTATTGTGAGTTATTCAAATAGAAACAGAAGATCTTGACTATCATAAGTGGCACAGTTTCCGGTGAAAGGCGCCTCTAAAAGATTTATGAGAGCTCCGCCTCTAGACGCGCTCCACCTTTCCCAACGGCCCACCTCCTAAGGTTGACTTTGCCGAACAATGACTGAGATGTAGAGTCGTAAGTATGATAGCAGAGTGAAGCGCATCTTACCGTGATATTGCCGTATCGATCGAAATTGCGTGGTGCTTGACATGTCGATTTTCTTGGAAAAACGTCCAGCGGTCAGTATCAGAAAGTAGGGTGAATGAATACACCGATCTACGCATACCTGTTGCCTTTAATTGTTGAATGATCAGTGGTCAAACACTGTTACGATACTGTTTTCATATCAGTCGCCAAACTGCTGACCTCTGCTATCTTGATTTCAAAGTAGTGGTGGCTGCTTGCAAAAGTGTGACAAGTTGTAATGTATTATCAATTTATCAACGGCTTTCAGTAAATCAATCCTCAAGTGCTCTCCAAGCGACTACAGTAGTTACCCAACACCTATTTCAACAAAACTTTGACCGCTAAGATATCTAGACTTCTACATAGTGAAGACCCGTTAAACAATTAGATGAGCAGCGGTAAACAACTTCTTGTAAAGTTAGGAAGCTTGAGTATCAAATTTCCGGCATTCACGTATCCGAGCGAACGAGGTGTGTACACTTATGTCAAATTTTCGCCGTGCGACGTCGCACTCGCCGCGCCATCAGCACAACTTGCCGCAGTCGGTTAGAATCCCGCTATGGATGCAAGGGTCTGGTACCATGGAGGTCTTTCAAGAAGAGGCTCTTCATCTCATCATTATCCAAAAACAACTTTTGCGCCTTATAGAATAGAATAGTAACATAAAAAGTAAGAGAAATGATAGCATCACATGATAACAATCCTAATTGAAAAATAATTAATTCGGGCATAAAGTTCTAGAGAGAGTTACTACAAAGATGCTGAGTTGCAGGTGATGCTCGTTTCTTTTACTTTTTTTGTTATTATTCTGTCTTTTTCGAGAATAAAAATTATTGTTTTAAGATAATCCTACTATATATAATTCGCTTAGTATGTCTGTGTGTGTCCGTCTGTCTGTCACGAAACTCATATCTCTCGTCGCAGCGAAGCTGGGAAGCTGAATTTTACAAGTGATATAGGGGGTGCCAAGGGAACCCCAGCGGTGGTTGACCGAAAGTGATAGCAGCTGATAACGGCTGATAAGGAGCCTTGGAAGGCAAGTGTCATCAAAACCGTTTCGCCTTTCGCGTTGATCCAAAAGCGCTAACACTCATAGGTGTTGTGCGGGGTGGGACGGGAATATTAATAGTAGGTGATACAATTTATAACGGTTGATAAGATACGATAAGGAGCGTGAAATGGCAAATGTCGTCAAGTCCGTTTCGCTTTTCGCATTGGTCCTGGAGCGTTCATACTCACAGGTGTTCTGCGGAGCGAGAAGCGTTCATACTCACAGGTGTTCTGCGGAGCAAGACGAGGAAGTTGATGGTGGGCGATCCAGCTTGATAATGGTTGGTAAGATTCGATAAGGAGCGTAAAAAGGCTAGAGTCGTAATCCGTTTCGCTTTTGCATTGGTCCCGGAGCGTTCATACTCACAGGTGTTCTGCGGAGCGAGACGGGGAAGTTGATGGTGGGCGATCCAGCTTGATAATGGTTGATAAGATTCGATAAGGAGCGTAAAAAGCTTAGAGTCGTCAAATCCGTTTCGTTTTTCGCATTGGTCTCGGAGCGTTCATACTCACAGGTGTTTTGCGGAGCGAGACGGGGAAGTTGATGGTGGGCGATCCAGCTTGATAATGGTTGATTAGATTTGATAAGGAGCGTAAAAAGGCCAGAGTCGTCAAATCCGTTTCGTTTTTCGCATTGGACTCGGAGCGTTCATTCTCATAAGTGTTTTGCGGAGCGTGACGGGGAATTTGATGGTGGGCGATCCAGCTTGATAAGAATTGATAAGATTCGATAAGGAACGTGTGAAGGAAAAGTTCACTAAGGTCGGTACGCTCAATGGTACTGCTGGGTACAGAACTCTTAGTGACAACGGATCACAGTGGCTGATAAGAACCGTTAGGGATCGAATGGGATGTAAACCTTTACATCGCTTGATACTACTATTCGACCGCCTTAGCAAAAGCGTCTGATCTCAGGGCCATTGGTTGAACATATTTTGTTTATGTTTTGATATCACTGACCGATCTATCGACCGCTGAATTGCCTAGCGTTCCAAAAAATGGAGCATTTCTTTTGATACTGCGATCTACACTGACATGATACAGCCTATATTTGTGATAGCAAAGCAAACGTTTCACTCGGAATCATTTTCTAATGCGGTACTGGCAGCAACACTGGGTATCGATCGCTAGACCATGTGAAATTCCAAATAGTGAAACATGTTCATGAAAATGATAGACATCGATAATCGAGATATGGATCTACCATCAATGTGTAGGAATTAGATGCTCAGCAAGTGAGATTTGTTACCAATCGACGCAATCGAATACATAACTTTCGTTCTCTAGAATATCCAAATTCTCAGTGATGACCTATACCAGTTGGCTGGCGCTCACTACTGCGCGCCATTCATGTCAATGACGTGCAAAACGAGTTCGATGCAAAGCGGCTGAAAGAATATCATTGTCGAAAACAAATAGCTCAGCTGAAAGCTGGGTGCGCTAGCCAACTGGTGATCAGATAACCAGCCATTTCTAAAAGTACCCCCATGGTATCAGACTCCTACGTCCAACCAACCGCGGCAAGTTGTGCTGGTGGCGCCGCAAGTGCGATGTCGCAGAGAAAAAAGTGTACACACTCGTGCGAACGTATCTATTCCGATATCAGTATTATCGAGGAGCTTCATTCGTTGAACTATCTGAGTTTCGGAGAAGTATTTGGTTTCATAGAGATACTAGTTCAGCTAGCACAGTACTGTGCGATAACAAACTGGTGTTTCTCAGCCTGTCTTGTTTTGCACTGCACTTTCATATATCAATTCAGGAAGAAAAAAGGAGAAGACGACAAGCTCCAGTCCAGGTAATAGAGACTGAACAGCGAGTACTTTTTCGTTAACCTTTGGCTCGTACTGGTACAGCAAGTCTTTCAGGGACGCAACCTTGGTAGTAGTGTTTCTGATCGTTGTTGGCGTTTTTCTACTGATTTCTGCCATTCTGCTCACCTACACCAAAAGAACCACCAAAGGTTAGTCTTTATATCCCAGCTACATATGCAGGGGGCGGCAAAAGTATTGACCTCTTGAAGCCTTATCGTAGGAATGAGAAAGCAGATATCAGCGGGTATTTCGCGGAGCTGCTTTCAGCCCATACACCTTGACGAGAAAGCGGTGAGAGAGCGGGTGGGGGTCGATCGGTCGAATTTTCACGCGACCACCCGCGGCGAGTGGTGCGGCGGGTACGAGTCATTTGAAATTCTGCTCAAGACGCAATCAGCTGGTACCGTAAGGGACTTTTAAAGGTAGTCGAACTCCCCAAGTTCTCAACTTGCAATCTTTAAAGGTCCCTTACGGTACCAGCCCGTTGCATCTTAAGCGGAAATCCGAGCGACTCGTACAGAGGGCGCCGCTAGTGCAACGCCGACCAATCGACCCTCACCCTAGGAGAGCATGTGGCGTGAGATCAGTTGGCGATGGTGCGAATTACCTCAAACTTCCGTTGAGTGGACTTCAGAGAATCGCGCCCTCCAAGGCAATAGAAAAGGAATGTCAAGCAGGTCATGTTTTATGCTATTTAGTGGGTGATTTCTGCGAGTTGACGAAGTCGTGGAAATGCTCTGAGTTCATTGTTGGAATGATCACGTCTTGTGGGCCGATTTTGCGTCCTTTGAAAGTATCGGAATTGGGTGCGGATGACCATTTCATGTCGGGATGTGTGTCGTGACTAGATTGTTGAGTCAGTTTTGCAGATTGGATTCGACTTGAACATAGTCGGGTTTGCCTTATTCTGATACTCCGCTGCACCGTCACCCAATCTCGAGACTGTCCGCGCACACCGCACGATAATTAGATTTACTTTCTTAGAGCGAGTAGGTGTCGGAGGATGGAAAGTTTTCTTGGATAACTGCTCAGACAGCATTTTTGTTGCGACTGCACGGTGCACTCTCACGGTGTTGACTTTCAGTATGTGATTAGCCCCGTCTCCGTCAACTCGGATCGTGTCACGTAGCCTTGCCATCTAACCGTTGGAGGTCTTTCAGCTCTTCAATAAAGGGATGCGATGCCCTCACAGATTGTCCAGAATTGAACTATAGTGGTTGCTTGATGGTAGTGAGCGGTCTGTCTGATTCCATTCAACCTACACGTTTTCATCAAACTGTAGTCATCAAATTTTCCCTTTATCACCTTACATCAGTTTGGACAATCCATCAGTCTCCTTACCGCCCTCTAGTGATAGTGAGCGTCAACATTCCACTGTAAGCCCAGAAAAGTGACATTGTTCATTCAGTTTTCGGCGCCCATTATCAGCATTTATTTGTTTTGTCATTTCAAATTCTCGACTCCTGAGGTCCACTTTTTATCATCAATGCGAGTCGTAAAGCCTTGAGGCTAATTCGAAGAGCGCAACAGATTACTTACTTGCTTACTTGCTTAATTATCCTCCTTAGCTCGCATTGAGTGCTGCTGTAGGTGCCACTGGAACGCAAGGTCTTCACAGTTCTCCTCCACTGCAATCTGTCCTTGGCCACTATCTTTGCCTGCTGAATACTAAATCTGCAATTAGAAAGATCTTTCGATATCTGTTTCAACCATGTTTTCTTCGGTGCTCCGCGCTGAATCTTCCAGTCATGCGGCCGAATTCTCCATAAGGTCTTATGGGGATATCGTTCCGGCTGCATTCTGCAAACATGGCCAAACAACGAAGCCGTCGTTGTTGGATTTCCATTTCGACGGTTGTTTGGCGACAGGCGACATTGTTACCTTATCACTTCGTTTTTCAGTCGGTCGCGAAGCGATACACCGAGTATACGTCTAAGGCATCTCATTTGAAAGGATTCCAATTTTCGGATGTCAGATCGCAGTGATGTCCAAGTTTCAGAGCCGTAAAGAAGTACTGGTAGCAACAGGGAGCGAAATATCTTCATTTTCAAGTGTATCCTTATGTTATGTTTCCTCCATACACACCAGGAGAGTGTGCCAAAAACTTTCGATGCTGAGCCAATCCTATACACAACTTCTGTTGATGACGCTACTTTCTTCTCCTCCACAGTCGAGCCCAGATACTTGAAATGTGAGACTTGTTCAAAAACATTTCCATTCAGATGCACTCGTGCAGCACTTCCGTCGGATGTGAGAACCTTCGTTTTATCAGTATTGACGACTAATTCATAAGGCCTTGCAGCTCTTTCAAATCTGGACACTATTTCACAAGCTTCAGTATCATCATTGGCAAAGATAGCGACGTCATCAGCATACATGAGATCCGTGATGAATTGTCCTTCTCCAAACTGTATGCCTGTTTGATTCACTTGAGCAGATTTCATGATGATGTCAATGACAGTATTGAAGAGTACTGGTGACAACACGCATCCTTGACGAACACCAGTGTTGACTACGAAATCTTCCGACAATTCTCCCTTTATGCGAACTCTGCTACGGGAGTCTTCGTATGCGTTGCGTAGTAGTCGAATCAGCTTTTCGGGAATGCCTTCTGCTGCAAGCGTTTCCCAAAGAGCCACCCGGTTGAGGCTGTCGAATGCAGAAGCGAAGTCAATGAACACGATGATGAGACGCTTCCCGCAGCAAACACGTTCCTCTAGGACTTGCGTCAGGGTGAAAATTTGGTCAGAACATCCACGATTAGGACGAAATTCCGCTTGTTCATCCCGATTCATCTGTTCTCGTCGTCGCTGGATTCGCCCGAGTATGATTTTCATGAAGACCTTCCCAATAATAGATAACAAGCTAATTCCGCGGTAGTTCTTGCATTCGTGAGTATCTCCTTTCTTGTGAATTGGTATGACGATCGCCTGTCTCCACGAAGTAGGTATACTTTCGGAAGTCCAAACAAGATGTAGCAGTGAGTGCAATCGTTGTCGGAGAACGTCACCACCAGCTTTTAAGGCTTCAGATGTCACACCATCATTTCCCGCTGATTTCCCACGCTTCAACCTGATTCACCGCAGTTTCAATTTCACCGATATCAGGAGGTTCCACGGAAATACGATCAAACGATTGATTGTGAGAAGAATTTGGCGGCAATTCGTCTGGGATGGGATGGTTGTAGAGCTGGCAAAAATACTTTTTCTACCTGCCAAGTCGCTCTGTACGCGATCGTACGTAGCTTCCATCACTTTTCTTGATGTTGTCATCTACGCTTCTAATCGTTGTCATCTACGCTTCTAATCTTCCCTTCAAGACGGCGAAGAGTTGCACATAGTCGGCGATAAGCTCTGCGGTTGGCTTGATTCTCAAGTTTTGCTACGACACTGTACCAGTATTGTTTCCTTTCCATTCTGAGACGACTACGTACGACACGATGAAGCTCCCGGTATCTTTGTAAATCAGTCAGTTTGCATTGTTTTCGTTGATCCACCAGATCAAAAGTTTCATCAGAAATCCATGCTTGGGTGCGATGCCGGCGAAGTGGACACGTGGATATGGCCGACTCAGTAACAACCGCAGCAAATTGATCAGTTGCATCGTCAGCGTTTTCGGATGTTGTTAGAACAGCGAACCTGTTTGACAGAGATATTTGGAAGTGCTGTCTGAAGAAAGGGTCATCCAATTTACTCCAATCTCTGCGTGATGGTATGTTCACTGATGTCTGGTGGCTCTTCAGTTTCAGTCGCACACACGCAAGCACAAGATGATGATCAGATCCGCAGTCAGCTCCTCGCATGACACGAATATCCGAGAAAGAGGATCCAAATCGGCTTGGAATGAGAAAGTAGTCGAGCATAGCCAGATCCCTCCCATTGGGGGACCGCCATGTTAGCTGATGCTTCAGTGGGTGACGAAATACGGTGTTGCCTATGATCAGATGGTTCGACAGCGCAAACGACAGTAATCGAAGTCCATTCTCATTGCTTTCTCCGTGTCCAAAATGGCCCAGCGCGTCTTTCCATCCTTCTCTGTTGGCGCCCGTGTGCGTGTTCAGATCACCTCCAATTACAATCATGTCACGACGTGGTAGTGAATCAATCCGGGCTGGCCTCTGTAGGGGCGTATGCAACAACAAGATGCATCCTGATTTTGCCTTCGATGGTAAGCACAGCCAATCTGCTCGAGAACGGCTGAAAAGCGATGACACTTGAATGCCTCAGAATCGACCGCGAAGCCCACTCCTTCAGTATGATTTTCACCGCCTGAGAAATAGAGCCTCATCCACTTTCCGTGATCGCAGCGACACCCTGTAGCGAAGCAGTTCTTGCACAACTATTTCTTTCTGGAGGACATGATTCCCTGTTCTGATATTCCACGTTGCGAGCCTGAGTGTCGTTTTCGGTGATAGGAGCTTGTTTGATGAGAGACCAGTCGCATACTTTTCATCGACATCCTGGTCCAATGCCGACGCATCGGCTTCCTCGAATGCGGTAGCTTTTACAAAATTCTTGCGAGTATTCTCCATGTGGTTACAAGCCTACATTTTACGATCCCTCGGCGGGGGATCAACCTCCTCCTTTATCTGGGCTTGGGACCGGCTGCGGTTACCCACAGGCGGAGTTGCGCAACAGATTGATGGCATTTACTAGTTAACTTCCCTTACCCGTTTTATCTGTTGTTATCACTTTGAGTTTCGCAGCACCAACGTCTCCTTCTCACTCACACATAATACTTATGGAAATCAACGCTCTAGGATAAGCATAAAAGCGCAATAGATTCAGTGACAGATGTCTTCAAGCTGTTCCTTATAGGCCCTTATAAGTTTCTATCATCAGTGCAGTCACCGATTATCGGCGTCTCCATCGCACAACACCCGTAAGTGTCAACGCTTCATAGTCACCCGGTAATCGCAGCGAATTCGGTGACTTCCAGCGCCCATTATCAGTCGTTATCGGCTACTGTGAGGAGCGTTTACCCACCACCTCTCTTTCCTATCTCACAGACGCCTGTAAGTATTAGCACTCCATAGCACATCCACCCTCCCCCTCACATCTCTGCAAAAACCAAGATTCCACTACTGTGAGGTATGAATTCATTGGCAAGCAAATGGACACCCATACACAAACATACATAGTGGATTGTAAATGATAGGATCTTGAGCACTGCCTCATCTCGAAGCCTCATGTTGATCTGGGGCTATGATATGTTTCATCTCCGATACTCGACGGCGAAATTTACGTTTTGTCAGACGGTATAGGCTTTATTCTTATACACTGCGGTGCATAATGATAAAGCCACTCATAAATTGTTCATAAACTTTCATAGTAAGATGTTTCTGGGAAACCTCTTAGGTACAGATTGTAGCAAATTTGATCGCGCATCTACACATCAATACCAAACTTGAGCTTGAAATAACAGAACAAATTTATCTTCATTTTTTCAAAAAATGCAGCTTTTCCGATGGTGCAAAATGATAAAGCCAGTAAGGAATTTCAACAACTCGTAAACAACAGAGGGACAATACGCTACTCTAATAATCCGTTGGCCTTCTCTCTCTGAATAACCTGAAAAATCCGATTGTCTAGACTCATGTAAAGATTATTAATAAGATCTTGGTCCACTTGGTGCCACGCG
Organism: Trichostrongylus colubriformis; assembly: GCA_963978905.1. Taxonomy (NCBI): domain Eukaryota; kingdom Metazoa; phylum Nematoda; class Chromadorea; order Rhabditida; family Trichostrongylidae; genus Trichostrongylus; species Trichostrongylus colubriformis. Next base: position 44,539,352 of record OZ022257.1, on the reverse strand, counting down.
TAGATTATAGCCTTTTTGAGCTCCTTAACTCCTTGGATTTCCCTGTTATCTGCATAAATCCGTCGCACCATGAAGCGCCATACATTTTCCATCGGATTAAGGCCTGGGCTATTTGCCGGCCAGGGCAGGAGCCTTATTCAATGACGGCTGAACCATGCAATTGTGCTCTGGCTGTGCCCTTATCTTGCATGAAAACAAGATTTCAGCTTCGATTTTCACGCCAGAACGGGAGAAGTGCACGGCGCATGACCACTTGGTAACCGGGGGAACTCATCTTTTTAGGAACAAAACATAACTTCAGACGTTTCTTCGATGAAATGGCGGCCCACACCACAACGCCCCCTCCTTTGAAATTCCTTCTCAAAAATCGTAGCTTGTTCTTTCTTAGATCATGCCAGTAATATCGGAGTGTCTCCTTCAGCCTTACAAAACAATCTGGAGAGGAAAAACATCATATGAAAGCAAGAAGGATTCTACTACCTAATACCCTACCTTACTCCAGACCCTCGGCTGCATGTTTTGACGAACTGCACTCGATTTTTGCGGTGTTCTCGTGTCATGAATGGTGCTTTCCTCATTTTCTGTCGCGAGATAAACTTGCACTTTTTTCAGAACCCGCAAAACAGTTGTTTTAGAGACGTTTAGCTCCAAAGAAGACCTGGTATCGGAGCTTGACTTGGTGAAATTCGATACTTTTTCTGAGAATGCGGCGCTTATCCTTCTCGGAAAGTGAAGGAGATCGCCCAGAACTCTTCTTAGTTCAGGATCCTTGAGAAAGTTGTCGACAACTGTGTGGCTGCGGTTAAATTCTTGCGCAATTGACGATTTGACTATCCCCCCGCTTTTTTTGCAACAATTTGGCTTTTTTCGAAATCAGATAGGGGTTTTCCTTTCCCCATAACCTGAAAAAGAAAAACATTACCGCAGCAAAACGTTTCAGCAAATACAGATGAGAAGCGACGGAATAACTTAGGGGGCTTTATCATTTTGCACCATCGGAAAAGTGCATTTTTTTTGAAAAAATGAAGATAAATTTGTTCTACTATTTCGAGCTCAAGTTTGGTGTTATGTGTAGATGCGCGATTAAATTTGCTACAATCTATACCTGGGAAGTTTCCCAGAAACATCTTACTATGAAAGTTTATGAACAATTTATGAGTGGCTTTATCATTATGCACCGCAGCGTACTTCGTGTCGCACAAGGTCAAATGTACAAATGACTATAACTGTACAAACTCTGCGTATAAAGCGAGATCGCAAGACCACAGTGACATTGTAACATACGTCGATAGCAGCATCCGTGATTGCCTTGATAATTAGACAAGGGTTACTGAAACGTGTATGATATGATGCAATCTAGCGTTACTAAGCACTTTACAATATGACAAAAATATAGTGTATCAACCTGACACAGGATCACAGGAAAAACCTGGCATGGGAATACATCAAGCTTTTCACCCGCAACTTGTGGTTAAAGCGAATCTCTAATCACTAAATGAATCAACTTTGAGTCCTGGAAGAGCTCAATAACGGCATTTACAACTGTCTGAAACAATCCTATGTGGCAATTTTGACTGATGAAAATTGCATTAATAATTACAACCTCGTAAGGTTATACGCTACATTGACTAGTAAAACGCACATATTACACTGATGGGATATGACTCGTATGTACATCGTGTATTAATATCACAATGATGTCGAGAAAACGAGAGAACAGAGTTCTTCGAAGACCATTCTGCCCCGCGGACCGGATTTCACCACCGCCAGTTTGCAAGAACGAATCTTCGCTGTAAAATCTGATTTTATAGTGTGCCACTCGATGACACGCATCTTCTGGATCTGTAATCATAACTATGGCATGCTGCTCCGGCTAAATAAACGGAGGGTTGTAGTTCTCGAGGAATCCTATATCTGAAAACGGAGCTCTGTGAGAGCTCATGTTTGTCGTGTTTCGTAGCTACACCCTCTTGTGGTGAATCAAGTCAGTGGTGCGAGATGGACGACATTCTCTGAAAATCGTAAGAGAGAAAATGAAAGAGGAATACGACAAAGATTCCCTCCTCTTGTTGTCGAGGGTGAGATGGGAGGGGGAGTTAACAAGTATTACGAAAGCCGGAATGAGGAATTACGGGTCGCCCTGCCGCGACGCGGACGCTTCGGCCTTTGCTTGGTCACGCAGACCCGTTCTACAGCTCCCGTCCCGTACGGGAGCCGCCTGTAGTTGCGTGAACTACAAAACTCTATTATTGAACAATGTGAGACTTGCAGAAATTATCCCAAGGGACTCAAACAGACTACAAAATCGGCTGCAAAAAATCATTGCCTAAGGATTTCGAGCTTTATAGGAGAGCTTGCGGCGCCTAGCGCCTTCCTTAAGCCCGAAGTGGTACAGATTAAATCCTATCGATAGACTCTATTCTAGAGCCACTAATAATGATAGGATATATCTATCTATCTGTCCGTCTGTCTATCTACCTCTTTGACTGACTGACTGCCTGTTTGCCAATTTCTTTGCCTACCTACCTGCCTGTCTGCTTGTCTGTCTCTCTGTGTCTGCTTCTGTCTCTGTTATCGTGTCTATCTGTTTGTCACGCAATCTGTTGTTACGTAGGAAGCAAGGATCAGCTTGAAGACGTTGAGGAGGTCGTGTCTCGTGTTATGTTTGGATCGGATAGAGCGTGGAAGAGGAAGTAGGAAACTGACATGTACTAGTCTAAATTTTCATTGAGTTCCAAAAGAGCCCAAAGGCGAGGGATAATTCGTGGCCTGCTCATCATAGCCTAGATCAGAAAAGGACCGGGGAATATCAAATGCTAAGCTCAGCTTAATACTTTCAAAAGAAGCAAAGGCCAATTTACAACATTTCAGAGAGTGCACTTGATCAAAAATACAAGTGTGCGGTTGAGTTCTGAGAAGGGTTAGGTATGTGGAAAAATAAGCGTGGTCAGTAGGAACTGGAGTGGTAGAAGAGTTTTTGCTTCTTCGGTCACGCGGTGTACAGAGCTTCGCGGACTCCTCAAATGAGATTTGCCTTTTGTCAGCGTTTATCAATCGTTATTGTTCTCTGTCACCCACCGTTTCCATGCCACCCTGTCGTAGCAGTGCCAACGTCTCACCGCCTATTCCGAAAAGCACAACGAAGTCGGAGGCACTGGCATTTGGAGGCTCCGCATCGGTCGCTCAAGCTGTTATCAGCGCCGTTACTACCACCATTGTTCCCTGTCAGCCACTATATGAAAGTTGTGTGTATGTCGTTAGGACTCAAAGATCGCGCGGCCGCGTGTGCCGTGCGACGATCGCGCACGAGTTGTCCAATTCTGATTGGGGCAACGCATTTGCGCAAGAGCAACAGCGCTTTTACAGAATATTTTTCGTTGTGTTCAGTTTTTTGTTAAGTTATTAGTTTTTTCTAATTGCGAACGTAAAGGTGATAGGGAATAAGGTGAAAGTAAACAGTAAATAAGACAAAGAATTCGGAAACTTTCACTTTCAAACCTGAGCACTTCAATTCCAAGTAAAGGTAGAAAAAGAGATAATGTGCCTGGGAGGGGTGACGGGGGAGGGCGAAATCCACCCGTCTCACCGTTATACGATCAATTCTATGTTTCTACCTGAGCCTTATTTTAAGAAAGGTAAGAGCTAACCCCTTAACTGAGGTTTGGGCTGAAGACCTAGGTAAAATAGCGTCGGACACCGAGCTTAGTCTGGTGGTCCTCCCCACGACTACATTAGCACATGTAAATGTTAGGATGTGAAAAAAATGTAAAATGGTCACGATACGGATAACGGCCACCTATACATCGAAAAGAGATTGCTTCAATCAGAAACTCGTGGCCACTCGTGCGCGAACGCCGCGGACGCGAATCCGCATCGTAATCTTTCTTGTCTCAACGACATACACCCTATAAAGGTTTCACCTCCGTGCAATATAAGGTATGAATGTTGTAACAAACGGACAGATACCGGCACAGAACACACAAACAGGCAACCATAGATAGCGGGTCCCATACAGTAGAACGAAGCATAATGAACTAGTATGATGCGCGCAGCTGCCTGAGTGGTTCGAAAAAAAATAATACAATCCACGTATTTAGGAAGGTCAACATACAGAACTCGAGGGAGGATTTATCAAAGCAGATCGACATCATCCTCTGTAAGTGCCTCAGTTGTGCTTGCGGACGTGTTTCACACTTCGATTACTCTGATGCAGAATTCCCTAAAGGCAGTACGTGCGAAAATTCAACTCTTCCGGTTCCTTTCGTGAGCAGTAAGCTCTTTTCGCAACTGCATCAGGTCAACGGGAAAAAATTAGCAAGATAGGTGAATTACGGGTGATCGTGTCACGTTAAAACCTTTAACGGCCTACATATGTGTGAGAAGTTGCCTCGTCGGAGCGGCCTCGTTTTATAGTTTTTGGAGAATTTCTTCGATATTCCTTCACTTACACGCTTTTAGCACTGAAAAAAATCACTGAACGTGATGACACAGGAAAATCGTTGTAACTGTGCCTATAATGCAACAGGTCAACGGGGAAAGATTAGCAAGATAGGTGACTTACGGGTAATCGCGTCACGTTAAAATCTTTTGAGAGCCTACATATGTGTGAGAGGTGACTTGGTCGGAGCTGGAGGCCTCGTTTTATGGTTTTTGAAGGCTTTCTTCGATGTTCCCTTATTAACATGCTTTTAACTCTATAAAATCCACTGGATGTGATGACACAAGAAAAATTGAAACTGGGCCTATAAATGCTCATAATAGCTTCCAAAAATTCATTTTCAGACTGGAAAGCAGCGAACCTCTTCAGCACAGACTAGAAAATCTGCTAAGCAGGTAATGTATTGCATCATCTGAGTGAAATTTCCATGGCTATTCTTCGACATCTATAGGAGCATTGTCGCGACTTTTCAATCTGAGGAACAATTGAAGGAGGGAGAGTGTTGCTTATTTCTCCATAGTTGTCATGCGAGGCGCCTATGGCGTCTTGTGGTTTGTGGCTTCGGAGCTCCTTCTGTGGCGCATATGCCTTGTCTTAGCTCGAACGACTGATTTCCCTTTCGCCTGGCATACGGCTAGAGGAGAAGTTTTGTGTTTGCTGTCTTTCGAAGGTAACGATAGTCACTGATTTATAGTAGTCATGCTTTACTGCAGGCTCTTACATTGCCCACCGATGTTAGAGTCTGGGGATGAGCATGACTACTATCGACAAAATCGGGAGGTCCAAGAGGATACTGTAGTAACTTTGGGATACCCTGTAGACTGAATGAAATGGTAACGATTCGACTAGGGAATGTTTGCATCTTGCACATGATTGTGCTGTAGCACTGTTGGGAAGTGTGCCTTAAGCTCACGCCGACCTGCAACTCCTTGATCTCCCTTATAAGTCTGTGCATCCTGTGCTGCACATAACTGCTTCACGTTGCCTATTGTTGCGTTACTGATTGATACGCTGACGATGGGCTGCGCCAAGAGGCATATTCGCTTCCAAATGAGGGTGTCAAATATTAACCATACTCTGGTTTTGCAACCATTTCATTTCTTTCTTCTACACTGTCGCATTACTCAATACGTCCACTTTTATCTCCAAAGGGGCAAACTGTTTTATGCACCACTGAGCTTTCTTTAGTGCGTTCGAACTTGATAAATGTTGGGATTCGCAAAAACGGTTGGCGAGAGACTATACAGAAGAAACGAGAAAGGGATCAAGGTAGGGGAGATGACACATAAGCCGTATGCTTCGAACATTGGAAGGTCATGCCCTTGCACAGTGGACTTGTTGATCTCATGGACCCTTAGCTCCATAGGGCTCTCCCTCCTCTCACGACAGGTATATTTTTACATCTGCTCAGTGTAGATGACCGGGTTATTGTAGTTCGGAAACACAGCACAACAACTGGAAGTCATGACCTTAATCGAGGTCTGCATTTATGGGGTGAGAAATGAATGCTTGTGATGAGACCAATTATCAGTCGATTCCTATGCACACGACAGAGGTATATATACAACATATATGATGTTGGCTGGCTCGGTCTATATGCGAGCAAAACGGCGTGCTCAAGTGTTTGTGAGATGTGTCTCTAAAGGTACTGATAAAAATCGTAAGACGTTCGGAATTGTGAGGAAAGGGGGGAGGAGTGGGGGCCACAAAAGAGAGAACACCGGAGACACCTTGTCATGACTAACGAGGCGGGCTATCTTGAGGACCTACTGACGTAAGCCATACGCTGATTGTCGTATACCGTAGCCGATAGTTCCTTCTTATGCCCCTTTTGCTCGTATATAGTTGACCATCCTAACCCATACACTGTAGTCCTCGAGGCTAACGCGACATCACAACGACAACTAACACAACAACAACTCACTACAGCTATCGTAGTACAATAGGACACAACATGATATCATGACACACATTTATTACGCAATAAACAATAATACAATCCAAGTTCTCTCTTCGTGAAACCTCAGCATTGGAGTTGGTTACAATTTTCTGTTGTGCCAACGAGGTTGTTAGGTGGAATCTTTATTTACGGCCTAACGTTCGCCCAGATCGTCTTCCTCAAAGGCCTAAACGTGGCTCAAAATTTATGATTTTGTCCACTACACCACCGAACGCCTCATCCATCTAGCGGTTCTGACGAAACATCAAGGAACCGCCGAAGGGACCCCATACGAAAGAACATAACTCACCCAGTTCACCCCCGCAAAAGTGGAACGCCTCCACTCGAGTCAGTTGTCCTAATGGGAGATTCCATTCTGTCCTTATACATCCTACTATATATAATTCGCTTAGTATGTCTGTCTGTGTGTGTGTGTGTGCCTGTCCGTCTGTCACGAAATTCATATCTCGCGTCGCAGCAAAGCTGAGACGCTGAATTTCACAAGTTATATGGGGAGTGCCAAGGGAACCCCAGCGGTGGTGGATCGAAAGTGATAGCGGCTGATACGCGCTGATAAGGAGCACCGGAAGACAAATGTCGCCAGATCCGTTTCGCCTTTCGAGTTGATTCAAGAGCGCTGGCACTCATAAGTGTTTTACGGGACTGGCCGGAAACATTAATGGAGGGTGACCAGCATTGATAACGGTTGATAAGATTCGATAAGGAGCGTAAAAAGGTTAAAGCCGTCATATCTGTTTCGCTTTTCGCATTGGTCCCGGAGCGTTCATACTCACAGGTGTTTTGCGTAGTGGGACGGGTACATTGATGGTGGGTGATCCAGCTTGATAACGGTTGATAAGATTCGATAAGGAGCGCAAAAAGGCTAGAGTCGTCGAATCCGTTTTGCTTTCCGCATTGGTGCCGGAGCGTTCATACTCACAGGTGTTGTGCGGGGTAAGTCGGGGTCATTAGTGGTAGGTTGTCCAGCTTGATAACGGTTGATAAGACTTGATAAGCAGCATGAGAAGGCGAATGTCGTCAAATTTGTTTCGCCTTTCGCGCTGATCCAAGAGCGCTGACACTCATGGGTGCTATGCAGAGTGGGATAGGGACATTCATAAATGGTGACCCAAACTGATAATGGTTGATAAGATTCGATTAGGAGTGTGAGAAGGAAAATGTCATCAAGGCCGGTGCTTTTGCGGCCAACAGAGGAATGTTCACATCGCAGGTATTGTAGGGTACGGGGACCTCAATGGTATTGTTGGGTACAGGGGCCTCAGTGAAACTGATAACGGCTCACAGAGGCTTATAAGAATCATTAGGATTGGATGGGATGAATCCTTTACTCGCTTGATATTACTATACGACCGCTTTAGCAAAAGCGCCTGATGCTCAGTGCCATTGGGTGAACATGTTTTGTCTATGTTCTGATATCACTGACCGATGTATCGACCGCTGAATTGTTTAGCAATCCAAAAAATGGTGCATTTCCCTTGATACAGTGATCTACATTGATTATCATAACACAACCTATAGTTGTGGAAGCAAAGCTAGCGATTCACTCGGAATCATTTTCTGATGCGGTACTGACAGCAACACTGGGTATCGACCGCCAAACCATGCAAAATTCCAAATAGTGAAGCATGTTTACGAAAACGATATACGTTGAAATCGGGATTCGGATCTACTATCAATGTGTAGGAATAGATGCTCAGCAAATGAACGCATTGTTACCAATCGATGCAATCGAATGCAAAACTATCGATGTCTAAAGTATTCAAACTCCCAATGATGACCTCGCACACACTACAGCAATTAGTGTCGATGACGTGTAAAACGGGCTCGATGCAAAGCGACTGAAGTATGACCGAAATGCTTTTTTATCACGCCGTCTTTTCTGCTCTTATCCGAATAAATAACTCAGCTGAAAGCTGTGGAAAGGAAATTTCCACTCAACTCCATACACAACTGTGGTCGTGCCGATCAAACCCATTTTGCACAGCATCGCCATGAATCGCGCGCAGTAGTGTGCGCCTGCCAGCTGGTATAATATAATAGGGATATGCATGTCTCCCTCTTCATATCGGTAGATCAATATGGCGCAAATGGCAAGTGGTCATTCGTAATGGATAAGCGCTCATTTCGGTTGTTCATACTTGGATTTCTTGCAGAAATCCGAAACGCTTCAGACGATTTCCTGGCAGAAATCTCAGCCTCGAACGTCAGAATACTGCACCTCACATCAAAGTCATTTCCGCCATGCTCCTCAGTCATGTGCTTTCCCAGAGGTGTTCTTGTGTTACCTAGACGTTTGCCAGCAAGATGTTCTTTGATCCGTATTGCTAGTCTTCTTCCAGTTTCCCCCAATGTACGTTGCGTTACATGTCCGACATTCAGTTTGATAGACTACGCCATTTTTGGCGCAATCCCCGGTTGTACCATACTGGCATGTAACACAACTCTCTGATACGCAACGCTTATCGCAAAGCCTATTTTGCACGAGTTGGCTTTTGATGTTGCCACTAGAGACATTCACTAAGACAACATCATCATCCAGCTGTGCTTGAACAAGGCATCTTTGGATTGCAGCAGTTACTTTGACAGAGATGAAAGGTATGCATATGTTACGGTGCTCAGTGCGTATTCTCCTACGACGTTCTGATACAACATAGCTTCGATGCAGCTATGCCAGAAGCCAGACTTATAGATTCTCTGGCCGCTCTGTCGGACCTTTGCATACATTTTCAGCGGTCTTGAACATGTTCTCAACAACTGCATGTTTCACAGTCGTGGGATGTGCAGATGTGGCGTGAATCAAGATGTACTTAGATCTAGCTTTTCTGAACCACTTCACGATGAGCATGCCATCGGACACTTTCACCTGCGTGTTCAGGTAGGGAAGCCAACCATGCCGTGGTACTTCTCTAGTTAATGTGATATACTGCGATTGCTGGTTTATTAGCCGGAACTACTCATCCATCTCGAACTGTGTTGGTGTTATATTGAAGCAGTCATCTATGCATCTGCAGTACATCAATGGTAAGCGTTCCAGTACTGGTTCTTCTATTCTGCTCATAAAGAAGATCGCAAGTACTGGAGCTAAGCGCTGACCCATTGCCAAACCTCTAATTGACAGTACGTACCCGACCACCTGAAGATGTTGCACTGCAAGTATTCCTTGATTAAAGTCATGATGTGCGCTTTATTCGGTCCAAAAGTATCTATGGTTCCAAAATACCTGTCCAGCATTTCGGACAGTGGTTGTAAAGTTTGATCGTTTCGAACATTAGTGTAAAGCGCAGTGACATCGAGTGACTCCATCACGCAACCTGCTTTCAAGGGTAAATTGCGTCCAAGGAGCTCAGTCGTGTTGGTCAGATGCGATGGAATTTTGGTCAGCAGCTGGCTCACAATACAGTTGAGGAATCATGAAATTCGATCGGTTGGTCCGCCTACACAACCTATTATCGGTCGTATCTTGAGAGTGTCCGCTGACAGTGATAGCACATCCACAGGGGGAAGTTGTGGATTTTTACAAGGCTATAGAAGCCAGGAAAATCCGGATTATCAAGACTCAATCCACTGAGGAGCTTCATGTCGAGGCCCATGAACTGACCTTGAGTCATCCAAGCATTGTTGAAATGTGTTGAAACGTCTACATTGGGTCAGAATTCTTGCTCTGTCGCGCGACCATAGACGGATGTGTCTGCCAGGTGGAAGTTTGTAATCTCACAATCGACTGCTTGCAGCATGACCACAAACTCTCCACCTTTATCAAAAGATACGTAACTCCTGAAGATAACAAGATAACAAGATAAGACAACACCTCATACATACCTAACTTCCTAGATCGCCTCCACTAGGGCAACTCCCGACGGTTGGCTGACGCAGTAGACCCCATCCGGCTTATGTTACGTAGCCATGCAGCCTAGAGTGTCTTGCAGAGGTTTAAACACACGGCTGCTCCCAGTCGGAGTGCAGAGGTAGATACCCATCAACTCGTGTGCCAGCTTTCCGCCACCCCGAGAGCCAAGAGTGCCACTGCACCCTCGTGTCCGGAATAGCATCATGGCGTTATTCCGTTGAAAGTTAACTGGCAGTTGGCAACGGCCTCATACCCATATACCGGCCTCGACCACAGAAGGCGGAGCCACCGCACGTTGTGTGACGCGGAGAGAGGGTGCTGCCTATCACGCATGGGCCAGGGAGCGAGATGCCCCCAAGGCCATCGTTGCAATCCGCGACGAGACGTGACGTCCACCTATAGGGGCACATAAGCTCATCATTTGAATCAGGCAGTACGCATTATCGGCGAGAAACGGAGAAGGCGACGGTCTTGGGTCCATTCTGACGCCAGCTTACGACGCGTGTTGCAAGTTGTTTTGAAAGCTGTCGATGCAGAATTTTTTCAGAAAAAGCCGAAAATTGATGTAAAACGTGACGATAAGGTGAAGAAGGGACGAGAACCTGCGCTCCGCCCATATATGGATGCGTAAGGAGTCGAAAGAGGCAGATGGTGAAAATGATCGTCTCTTAACGTCATATACATACTAGAATATAGCTCTTGTCAACTAAATTAGATTCTACTTCAGTTCCTGCTCATAATCGTATTAAATTAAATGCTTGTTCCATAGTTGTTCAGAAAAATGGCACAGATTTGTTTATGCTCTTCGTTCCTGTTTTTTTGTTCTAGGATGCTTCCCTTTTCAGTGCCGAGTGAAAAGGCTATGAACGTGTAGCGGGCAAGCGTAGCACCCCCGACGCTATCGAATTCAGATCGCGTATACCATGGAGTAGGCTGTAGTATTATAGTTCTACCCACGTTCACTGGTACATTACCTAAACTTGGTCGTACTTCAGCAGGTACCATCTTACTATGTATTTGATCTTGTCGGTGTATTCGTCGGTCTATTGTCACAAAATTCAATCTTATAGCAGCAGAGCAGTAAAACCCAGAATCTCGCAAGTGATCTAAGGGGTGATGCGGGCACATCAAAAGTGGGGAGTAGAAGTAATGACAACTGATAAAGGTCAATGAAGAGCATCAATAGACATAATTCACCAAAGCCGTCACGGGACACTCGTGACTGTTACATAGAGTGGTACGACCTGATGTGAATAGATGGATGATGAAAGATCAATTGAACGAGGCTGATACAACACCTGTTGAAAGGCAAGCCTCACGAAACTTTCTGTTTTCTTCAGATTGGCAGTAATTAACACCTACAGTTATCACCAGAATAGAGAAAGTGATGCCAAGGGTAACTGTTCCAAAGTGTTATTAGCTGATAACAGGTGATAAGTGGTGTGGAAGTGCAAGTAACACGAAATCCGTCACGCTTTTCGGCTTCACGATAGAGCCTTGACACTTATAAATGTCGCGTGGTGCGGGTGGAAAATTATCCATCTGTATAGTATGTAATTACGAATTCCTAATACATCAATGTCCTCATCATTCTCCATACATCACTTAGAAATGTCGGTACCTTACAATCAATCAAAAAAGTGCAACCTAATCAATGCTTTCCGATGCTCCTTATTGGCCCTTGTGGATGCTATCAATATGGACTGATCTTTCATGGTTCCGCATTACCCTCTATATTACTTGTGAAAATCAGATTGCGACAAACAGAAAGGCACGCCGAGTCATACTTAGCGGATTATGAATGGTAGGACACCTTGTCAGATCACATATTACGTATTGAGCAAGTGGCAGATATCGGCATCGAACCGTGAAGCTCAAGTAAGTACTAATGACATTTGATTTTCGCTAATTTTTGGCTGCGGGGCGAATGTTGCTACAAGGATGCTGAGTTATGGGCAAAACACTGATATCGGACCAAAATCAAACCTGCACTCAGTGCCGTGTTAATTCATCTTCGTTTCCCGTTTAGCAGTCTACCTCTGGCCACGACTATTCATCGCATTTGGAAATCTATCATGTTTGGGTCTCGGTAACCGTAAAGCGTGCGCCAGGTGTTATTCCGCAGAATAGATGTGATACTCACGTTCAGGTGTCCGAACAACCTCTGAAGTTTTTTTTTCAGCCACTTTGGTACTTTGACCTTGTCTTAGGAAAAGTGGATTGGCTATGGATCCTCCACCTTTCATCCAATTGATGAAACGGATACTCTGACAAATGTAGGAACAACCACGTAGCAAGGAACACTACCGCAGGAATTGCATGTATTAAAGGAATCGTCCACGGAAAATCAGTTTTTGTGTTACCCATATGTTTATGTTGTATTTGCCTAATGTTGGCCTCATGCAAAATTTCTCGCGAAAAAATGTGAATCTGGCTGAGATACAGCGCCACAAAGTGCGGTCCCAGTGGGCGGAGCCTCCGTGTAAAAGCCTCGTCCCGTCTTCCGCCGCAGTTGGGAACGGAGAGTGGGACCGTTTACGTAACCTTCTGTTCCTACAATGCGTCTCCGACCACGGCGGACGCTGTACGAGGCTTTTACACGGAGGCCCGCCCACTGGGACCGCACTTTGTGGTGCTGTATCTCAGCCAGATTCAAATTTTTTCGCGTGAAATTTTGCATGAGGCCAACATTAGGCAAATACAACATAAATGTATGGGTAACACAAAAACTCATTTTCCGTGGATGATTCCTTTAAGTCCCATAAAGAAGTAATCTTTCTTGATCCCTGTTTTCCTTCGTGTACGCATTGCCATATACAAATCAGCGACCAAATGGTTGGAAAATGGTAGTCAGAGATAGTCTGATACGAAAGGAAGAGAAAAAGTATTTCATCAAATGTTGGTGTGTGTGAAGTGTTGATTGTGACCGTGTGAAGTGGGCATTTCTTTCTTTCAATGTTCATGAAACAAAAACATTTACCAAAAAATTCTACCATATGTCAGTGATAGTATCGCCAAAAGGGAAGAGGCTGTCAAGTTCGTGATTGTTGTGATATTTGAAGCGCCTCCGACCGTGAAGGACTTGCTTACATCATCGCGACCTATGGAAAAAAATGACCATGCCAATTATGTATCCATGGGTTTGTCTAGTCGAAGCTTGTGAACTCCACTGTAAAGGGCATCGAGCAACTAGTCAGTCTTTGACGGTAAGAGGTGGAAGATAGCAACTATTATATTATCCATACATATATATATCCAGAGGCTTTTAAGTAATAAAGCCTCGAAAAAAAGTTGCATGTGTCGCAAGAATTATGCACCAACCTACAATAATCAGGTGACGCTTGAAACAAAAACTTCAGTCCGGCTCTAGAATGGTCTGAGGATTGGAAAAGTGAGGGTGGCCAGTACAATATCGCTCACGTTTTCTGAATAATCGACACCGTGCGACGGATTAATCACTTGCAAACTTTCGCGTAGTCATAACTACTTGTATAGTTGATGGAATGTAGGAAGGTGAACAGCGTTGGATTGGTGTCGATGCGACGAGTTCAGTCTTGTACAAATTGCCAAATTTCGATAGTTAGTTCACCAGGTGTTGCTCAGCAGAGGATTTCTTTTTTTCCTTTCATAGGTCTCCGACTCTTTCACGCCTACACTCTCATGGTCAATTGTTGCCCGCTTACATTCCGCACAAACATCATTTTCCCGTGCATTCTCTTGTAACTACAAGACTCTTTCCAGCAAGAGCATCTGACAAAAGTTTCCGAACTATTGAAGCTCATTTCGCCAAAATCAGAGGTATACTGAAGAAATTACTCACTGACTACAAATTACATGCTGCGTGGCGCAGTGCAGCTTATTCGGATTATTTACTGGCAGTGCCTCCATGATAAAGACTTAACCCATTGACGACCTTGGGACACGACGTCGTGTCACACCATGTTGGCCGCATGGGACCGTGTGACACGATGTCGTGTCACAGTCTTGTAACTTATATTTTAGGCTCCTTTTTATACTTATACTTGATCTTTTTTTAATTATGTATGCCCCATATAGGGAGGTTTTCATCACGGAGCGTGGTCTACGAAAACAACTTGTGATTGTTGAATTATTGAACTTCTTAACAGGAGGTAGATAACCATTACTTATTTTGAAAACATTCAATACACAAATAGTGTCTGCATCTGCTGCAATGGGTACGGACTCTTTTGGCATAGGATGCAGCGTATTTGCGCCCTTAAATTCTGCACATTTCTTCATAACAGCTAACGCATCGCCTGCGATCATTCGCCTAGAAGCTTAATACAAAGCTTGGTACAAGAAAGCGTAATTTAAATGTGGTCTATATATTATTATATATGCAGGTGGGAACATAATTAGAATGCAAAAAGGTGAAAAATGATGGCTTCCCTGTGGTGTCCCTGTGGGAAAGGTGTCCCTGTGGGACGTGTCACACGCGGAGCATGGGAAAATCCTGCGCGGTGCCACGCGCCAGACAAGCAAAAATGCAGCGGTCGTCAATGGGTTAATATCGGTGCACAGCCTACTTTCAATGCAAGACAATTTCCTCTTTCACTTCTAAAATAGCATGTCTAAACAATGAAATCCCATGGAGTTTCAAGAAGCAAGTACTACACCCTCATGATTAGTTCCACATGAAAGTATGAAGATAACTGAAGACATGCCAACCGTGATGAAATTTACGCTGCTGTGTTTGAGAGGAAAATTGCTGTTCAGTGAAGTAAAAGTTATTACACAGTGTAGGTTTCTTCTTTTATTGTTGCCTTCTATGTTTAAGGGGTCGCGCAGTCAAGCAAGTAATGCTCATCGACCTCCCAATTACTGTGCGCAGATCACTTCAATGCCTCGTGGTGTTTCCACATCGCATCGGAAGACACCATATATGAAAACTGCTCACTCTTGTCGATGAGTACCATGCAAAAGTTGCGTGCGAGAGAGGATTTGATCCCGAGAAAAATGTGCTCGAACAATGATATTCGAAATAGACGGAACTGATCATAGGATTGACGGGAAGAAAGATATTTACCAGACTTTCGATGTGGGTGATTCAACCCGTGAAATGAGAATGCCGTAGGATCCTAATTGTTTAGCCCACACCTTATGAGGGTCTCTAGTTTTTCATTTACAGCAGCGAACAGTCCGTAAAATGTGGTGAGAACCGATGCTATTGATAACGTCACGAGGCACTGACGTGATCTGCGCACATATATTAGGAAGTTAATGGTCTTCACTTGCACTCTGCGGCCTCTAAAGAATAGGGAGGCAGCAATAAGAGAATGAAATCGACGCTGAGTAATGGTTTTTACCTCATCAGACAGCAATTTCCCTTCTGATGTAGCGTGAATTTCATCAGTGTTTGCATGTTTTCAGTTTGTCTTCATACTTTCATGTCGAACTGGTACACCTTCGAAATTCACGATTTTGAGTATTGTTTGAACACAAATATTATTTTACGAGGAAAGAGTTTCCTTCTTGAAAACTCTACGCGATTTCACTGCTCATACATACTATTTTAAAAGTGAAAGTGGAAATTGGCTTGAATTGAAAGTAGGTCGTGCACCGATGATCAGGCTTAATCATGGAGAACCTGCCTGGGTGTCTCCGAAAGGCAGTATTGATAGCCAGTATTGACTGGAATTCGGTTGAGCAATTCCAATCAGTCCACTGGCGCATATCGTGATGGGGGCAGAAGTGTGCGCTTACCCAACTGGTAATCCATGAGTTCCTATTCCGTCATAAAAAGTATCCCAAGTCGCATATGCTCACACTTCCCTACATTTGTGATGCTGAATGCCCAAAAATGCTAAAAGTGGATACAACCCAAGCACCAAGATCGACCGTATTAACAGTAGTTGAAAAACAATGTTTCAAAAAATTAAACGATTTCACAAAACATTGCGAAAGAAAGTTGAGCCAATGAGCAAGCTTTCGATACAAGGGGCTCTTCCTAACCTGGACTGAAGCGATTCATTCCATTTCATATATTGACAGCTTTTGAAGGAGCCAGGAGATATGTATCCAACTGCACTGCTGCCACGTACCCTATCCTTACCGCCTTGATGGGAGTGGGGCATAAATCTGGCAGTGAGTCCGCCGAATACATTTGGCTGACTCCCTTCAAAAAGTATCAATACATAAAATGAAATGAATTGCTTTATTTTGCGCTTGAGAAAGGCGTTAGATACCGTATGCTTGCCAATAGTCTCAAATTTCTTTGGGAATATTTTGTAGACTTTTGAAATAAAAATTTTGGAGCCTCACTTCATTTTCACTCTTACACTGGCATGAGGCGGCACTTAACAATATTCAGAGTAGCAAAATTGCCAAGTGACGGTTTTTGAGAAAAGTGATTTGGAAGTGCTCTGGGTACAAAATCCCTCCCAGTGTCTTCGTCACCGTTTGTTGACCTTGCATAATCGCAGCTTTCGTGGTATGTGTGGAGAAAGAGAGCGTCCAGCTATGACCAGCTCGCTTACGTGGTAACTTCGCAAGCAAAATATGCATTTATATAACCCATCTAGAAACAACGACAATTTCACATAAAATCTCGTGAGGTAAGTATTTAATTTAATACAATTATTCCTGGAAACGAACAGTAATTTGCATAGTTGATCAGAAATTCTATTCGAAATAGATAAAGTTTTACAAGGCGATCTTTCTCAATGTCGGCCTTTCCGGACAGCTGCCAGATCGTAGTATTGAGGGGACTTAGCATTTCGTTTTTTCTTACCCTTACCACCGTGTTTCGCAGCACTTCTTGTTCCCTAAAAGGTAATTTCATTACATTGCAATTCTCTGGAAACAAACATTCCACTTCATTCCATTCCCATGATGTGTGGCGAAACCCGGAATGGTAAAAAGCTCTCATCATGATCTCGCGCGCCGCCAGTAACGTTGCCTCAAATCCAGCAAACGACTTTCTGAGAGGGTGATCAGCATTCGCGCCTAGCTTGCTCAGTCCTCCACCCCTGTATATCTGTCCCACCGGCTTCTGATCCAGAAGGCGCAAAAAAGAAGGAACAGGGAGGGTTCTGTGCTACCATTTTTTCGAGTTTTACGTGGTGACGCATTTAGTTGCTCATAATTTGCGTTCTTAAATGCGGTAATGACTATTGCCGCATACTGATCGAATATCACCATACCCTGAACGTGATATACGACTGATTGTTTGCTGACATTGCATTGGAACTTCTACTCAGATCCTACTATATATAATTCGCTTGGTATGTCTGTGTGTGTGTGTGTCCGTCTGTTTGTCACGAAACTCATATCTCACGTCGCAGCAAAGCTGGGACTCTGAATCCCACAAGTGAGATAGGGGAGCCAAGGAAACCCCAACGAGGGTGGATCGAAAGTGATAGCAGCTGATAGGGGCTGATAAGGAGCCTCGGAAGGCAAATGTCGCCACATTTGTTTCGCTGACACCCATGGGTGTTTAGCAGAGTGGGACGGGGACATCAATTGTGGGTGACCCGCACTGATAACGCTTGATAAGATTCGATAAGGAGCGTAAAAAAGCTAGAGTCGTCAAATCTGCTTCGCTTATCGCACTGGTCCCGGAGCGTTCTTACTCACAGGTGTTTTGCGGGGTAGGACGGCGACATTAATGGTGGGTGACTCGCATTGATAACGGTTGATAAGATTCGATAAGGAGCGTGAGAAGAAAAAGCGTGTCACCAAAACCGGTACGCTTTTCGCATTGGCTCCGGAGCGTTCATACTCACAAGTGTTTTGCGGAGCGGGACGGGGACATTGATGGTGGCCGATCCAAACTAAAGATGATTGTTAATTTTTGATAAGGAGCATGAGAAGACGAATGCCGTCAAATTCGTTTCGCCTTTAGCGATGATCTGAGAGCCCTGACACTCATGGATGTTTAGTAGAGTGGGACGGAACATTAATAGTGGGTGATCCAAACTAATGATGGTTGATAGGATTCGATCAGGAGCGTGAGAAGGAAAATGTCACCTAGGCCGGTGCGCTCTTGCGGCTAACAGTGGAATGTTGACATTCGTAGGTATTGTAGGGTACAGGGTTCTCAATGGTACTGCTGGGTACAGAGGCCTCAGTGATAGCGGCTTACGGTGGCTGATAAAGAACCGTTAGGAATCGGATGAAATGAAATCCTTTACATCGCTTGCTACTATTATATTACCGCTTTAGCAAAAGCGCTTAATGCACAGTGCCATTGGGTGAACATATTTTTGCTGAGCATTTAATTCCTACGTATCGATGGTAGATCCATATCCCGATTGTCGACGTTTATCATTTTTGTGAACATGTTTCATTATCTGGCATTATACATAGTCTAGCGGTCGATACCCACTGTTGCTGCCAGTACCGCATTAGAAAATGATTCCGAGTGAATCCTTACTTTGCTATCACAAATATAGGTTGTATCATGATTATCAATGCAGATCGCAGTATCAAGTGAAATGCACCATTTCTTGGAACTCTTGGCATCAGCGGTCGATGTATCGGCCAGTGATTTGAGAACATAAGAACACATTGATACCAGTCGATGCAATCGAATACAAAACTATCAATGTCTGAACTGTCAAAACTCCAAGTGATGACCTAAACCAGTTGACTCGCGCACACTACTGCGCGACTGAAGTAAGGTATCGATACCGAAATGCTTTTTATCACGCCATCTTCTCTGCTTTTGCTAAAGTAAATAGCATAGCTGAAAGCAGAAAGCAGAGGGAAGGAAATTTCTACTCAACTCCATACACAATTGTGGTCGTGCCAATCAAACCCATTTTGCACAACTTCGCCATGAATCGCGCGCAGTAGTGTGCGCGAGCCAACTGGTATGCTGGCACGCATAGCGCCGGCTGGCAAGATGCCGGCACGTCCCCGGGGAGCCCGAATTTTGCCCTTGGGACCAGCAGCCCATTGTGTCCCAGCGGAGCTTCTTGCTCGGGGGAATGCGTCCCGGTGGAGCCTTCGGGCGGTGAACGCGGTGAGGCTACCGAATGCGAGGTCATCCAAAAGTAGGGATAAGGCCATGTAGCAATACCCGAACTGCATTGACAGAACGTACCGTAGTGATGCCAGACCTCGTATGTGACGACAACCGATGTTTACCCTGGAAATGTTTGGTTAAAGACGGATACAATACCGCTCAAATTTTTAGAAATATCGACTCCTGGCGACGAAATAATCCGCGCAAATCGCCCCACCGTCATGACTTCGTTGAATGATAATAAAATGGGGAAAAATGGAAGCGTGAGATTTGTCATGGTGCGACCAGTTCAACGACCTATCACACGTCGAATTTTGATAAGCAGAGCTCTTTGGTGAAAGCTGCAAAAACTCCCCTCTTCATTCTCAGGCAGGACTCGGACTTTCCACGTGTTCAATTGGTGCTCGGCTATGCTCCGCACGAACGTCATATTTTTAGTGAATTCTGTTGAAGTTTCAGGAAACTTTTTGGTATTAGCTTTTCACGACATTATCGAAAATTGCAAAATTCATTTCATCAGAATCGATCGAGTAACTGGAAGAATCACTTACCTTCCACAGACTACTAGCTGCGTACCGCAGAAATCACCTTAACTTCCAAAATGCAGAAACGCTTCTTCTACGATACATGATGTCTTCAAATATGACATTTTACTCCTTCAGAAAATGAAAGCGGCATTCAAACAGTGCCCATTATCATGAATCCAAGGTGTTAAATTGCACATAAAAATATGAAAAGGACGGACAATAATCAATCTAAGACGAATTTTATACTGTTGAATCTGTATCGAAAATGCTGTTCAGTGCTGTAAAGGTCATCTCATTGCGATTGTTCTGAATTTTCCCACTAATTTCGTATTACTTTCAAGAGTCGTTGGCACCGACGCTGCTTGTTGACCTCTTATTTACTCAGCGGCGCCCTCCTTGGATCAGGTCATTGCCTCGCGGTGTTATTACATCATATCAATGCACACTATTGATCTTCAAAACCGTTCACTGTTCTTATTCAGTGATGTCTTGAGCACTTCCTTTTCAGGGAACTGGGAGAGGCAGTTTCCTTGAACTGAGGAATTTGCCTCTAAAATTTGCCTTGCCCGCTCTTAAACGCTGCTTCAGTAACTGGTAGAAAGACGCGGGAGCACACGAATAATCACGAACAGTCCACATCACTAAGTCCGAATACAGAGCTGCCTCAAAAACCGGTGGGAAGGCAGCACAGGTCAAGAGATCGCAGTTCGTGCGCACTCGTCAAATGATTATTCGTAAGGGTTCGAGTCTTCTGCTCTTTGTGACGTTTGCAAAAGTATGCACGTAATTAGTTGTGTGCTCCTGCGCTTTTCCGACCAGTAATTGAAGCAACTTTTTGGACCAATTCGAAAAGCTGCCCCTCCCACCCCCCTTCCCAGCTCCTTGAAACGGAGCAATTAAGAGGTCAGCAAGTAGCGTCTGTGCCACCACGCTTGAAAAAAATACGAGAGCAATGGTAAAATACGCCGTGCACTGATGTTTGGGCATCATAGAAGAAGCCTTTTCTGTAATTTGGAAGTTAAGGTGATTTCTGCATCACGCATCAACCAGCCTGGAAAAGGTGTGTCTTCCAATCTCTCGTCCGATTCTGACGAAACGAGCCTTAAACTTGCGATAAATTCGTGACAAGCTCATGGCGGAAAGTGTCCTGTCACTCAAAGATAAGTCACTAAAAATACGGTTTGTGCGGAACAAGGACGAGTACCAAAAGAAAATGAAAGTGTGGGCGCAGAAAAGTCGTAGTCCTGCCTGAGGGTAAAGAGAGGAATTTGTGCAGCTTTCGTCGAGAAGCTGGTGACCTATCTGGGAAAAGTAGTCGTTCTATAGGTCGTTGAACTGGTCGCATCGAGACGAATACAGCGCTTTTAATCTTTCCCATTACATAAACTTTGAACAAATTTATGACGGTGCTACGATTTGTGCGGATCAATCCGTCGCCAGGTGTCGATTTTTCGGAAAACCTGCGCGGTATTGCATTTCAGAACACATTTCCAAGATGCATTTCGCGACAAATTGGTGCGAGTTGCTGCTCTCCTTCTGTAAGTCAGAGAGTTGTAGAGAAGGTGTTTGTGCAGATTTTACTGTTCCATGGAGCCATGAGTCTGATTAAATCCTTGGCAAGTGATAAGAATGCTATACTACTCTACTAGTCCTCACTTAGAAGGATGTTTCTGAGGTGCAGAAGAACGCGCGCTAAGAAAATTAGAGAATTAGGCTTGTGATAGAGTACGATGTGTGCCGTAGCAATATCATTGGAATTTACTCCTTGCTCTTTTCGAAATTCACGCCCACACTCATTGTAGTCGCAGTATAGTAGGTAGTATACCACTTTTTTATCATAAAACGACTGAATTTGTGAGCATGTTGTTGGAATGCTGGTGGGAAGGTCTGTCGATGTGCCTGTTTGTCCGACCATTCATAAATGAGTGTTTGCGGTAAGGAAGCCGATAGAGAGAAACATTCACCCAACAGAGCAGCTGAATGGTCACGAGTTGTCAATCTAATGCGATAGCACCTGTTCTTTATATAAACGCATGAGCAGTGTAGATACAACTGCAGTCTGTTGTATGTCTGCAGCCTCTGAGATGAACTGTCGCTACACTGGGTGCTAAAAGACAAGAAAGGTGCACAAATGTGAAAGCTGGCTGATGAACAGTGCGGCTCAGAATAGTTTGGTGGTAGGAAATCGAGCACATTTTCCAATAAGTCATGGTCAGTTCAGTCAGTCACTGGATTGTGTACAGAGATCCAGAAACGGTTGACAGCCGTTTCCGGATAACCTTGAAGTTCTGAGACATTACCTCCCCCCGTGATGAGCCCCATCATGGCTGATGAGCCATGGTGGGGCTCATCACGGAGGGAGGTAGTGTATCAGAACTTCAAGGTAATTGGTCGCACCGTTGGAAGGGACTTCCATAAGTCCTACATTCTATTATAGGTGGTGAACCACAACCGGTGTATGCTAAACTACATGCATAGTCCGCTCTCCGCAGTACCGAGCGACGTGCGAGATACATCGAGCACCTAGAACTAATGTACGATACTGCTGTCATCCTGTCTTGCCCTTCTCTTGTCCCTTCTGAATTTCATTCGGGAAGTCGTCCCCAATGCTACACTTTCTTTGTGCAGACTTTATTGTGTATTGTGTACTTTATTGTGCACTACTTTTTGCGCATGGAGGGCTTGATGAACACCAACAGTTCAAATGAGAAACAGTGGTAGGGTTGATTCGGTTGCATCGTAAATTCCAATCTTTGATGCTGACCGGCACGAAAGCTTACACGTGAAGCACCAAGCATATCATTCTATTATCATGCTCATCATTCTACACCTCAGTCATTCCTCGGCAAAGTTGACCGTAGGACGCGGACGGAGCCAAGAAAGGAGGCTGGAGCTGAAGAGGCTGCCTCCGCCTGAGCTCTAGGATGCTTTTTTTCGTGAAGGACTTTTCGTCCGATTTTGTCGCAGATAAGCTTCTTACAAAGGAAACTATTTTACTTCCCATGGAACTTTGAAATGAGACCAGGGGGATCAATAGAGCTTCGAACGCTGATTATAACTGTGAAAACCAAAATTGCTACCTGGGATTCTGAAGCGAGTTACTATGGGTCTAAATTTGCCTGTGACACCTCATTGGCGAGGCAATTTGACATCAGCAGGGCCGTTGCTAACAAGGGAGGTCTTTCAGGTCATGACGCGCTTTCGGGGAACGGTTTTTTCCATCTTATGGGGGTATCTACAGGGGGTGCCAAAAAAAGTAATTTTGCCCACGGCTCACATCTGCCAATTTTACAAAACGTAGGGAAACGAAAGAGTTAAAGGTATTGGGGCAAAACATTCCCGAAATGTTCCTCCAAAAGTAGGAATAAGCTGTGGCTCCTCACATTCATGTTCATAAAAATATGGAGGTTTCATTCGGCGCAGTCGGGCTTCGGAGTACCTACATTTAAAAACTCGCTAAAAACAGTGGAGCCAAGCTCCGTGGTAGGTCTTTTGTGGGAAGCTTCCTGAGGGTTGGCCCTTTGGTTCTTGGAAGTCACACAGCCCCTGCTGCTTGGACAAGGCTGCTATGATCCAAAGTATCAGTTTCATGCCTCAAATCCGCCTCCGGAGGGGTTTCAGTGGTAGGGGAACATTTTGGCGCTTGGAAACGAAGGGCGCTGGGAACCCGGGAAAACGCAATGTTAAAGAACACCATCCGGTATGAATCCTCTTGGGTACCCAGATTGAACGGACGTCAGCAAGGTTGTGAAAGAGGGCGAAGAAAATTCGGATTTTGCCCAGTTGAGGTGATACATCTTGTTCAGTCTTTCCTTGCTCCCGTTCCTGCTCGTGCAGGAGGCTGCCACGGAGTATAGTGATAGAGTTAGGTCTGCTCTTGATTCTGGGGATGAGAATACCTCAATAGAATTTACTGTAGTTTGGCTAAATGGGGTCGAAAGTGGAGGAGACAAAATTACTTTTTTTTGGCACCCCCTGTACATGAGACATATAACTGACTTCCATTTTTGCTGCGCTGCCCTACAAATGCCAAAAAAGGAGTAAAGAAAATTTTGTTCAAAAAAGGCGATTTTAACCTATTTATAGTAACGCATCTTTGCAACTTTGATCATGTGCAGATCCAAAGGTGTTTTTCTATTTCACATTCAAAATAAAGTCATATACGGGAGAAAAATGAAATTTATCTCCACCATGTACTAAAAGTGCGTAGCACTCTCATAAGGGCTCCCCGATGTACGG
The DNA here is from genome assembly GCA_963978905.1 of Trichostrongylus colubriformis. Lineage (NCBI taxonomy): Eukaryota > Metazoa > Nematoda > Chromadorea > Rhabditida > Trichostrongylidae > Trichostrongylus > Trichostrongylus colubriformis. Next base: position 44,515,352 of record OZ022257.1, on the reverse strand, counting down.
ATGCTGCAAAGACTCGATGGCCTACTGGGTACGGCGATGGACTCTTAAACGGGATGAAATGCTGGGTTGGGGTTCGGATCCAGGTTCTACCAAAGCTTTGCATTTTTTTGCATTCATTTTTTCGTCTTCAAATATGTCTGTTTATGCCAAGTGACTACGATTTTCGTTGACAGCATGCCAAAATGACTATTTACGAATTGTCAGTGAATTTGGTGATGTGACCTCTTCGGACACGAAAGGGCCCGTAGCGCTCGAAATTTGTGATTTCGCACAAATGAGTGTCATATTCGTGTTCAGGAAGTCAAACTACCCTTGGGGACACATTTCTAGCCAATTCCAAATTTTGACCATAACTTCGAGAAAGATGTTTGTCATGGGTACATGGTGCGCTTTCTACTTGTAGAAGTGAGTAGCTCACAAAATCGATGAAAATAAATGGAATATGCTCAGCACAGATGTCTATCGCTATAATTTCAGCTATCAAGCACCAAGCAAGAGAAATAGAGAGAAATTCCTAACAAGTGGTATCGCCGTCTCCTTCATCGAATGTGCAGTCGATGGTATACCAATAACCAGCTCAAATTTTCGAACTTGGGTCAAAATCTCAATTGGGCTGGAAACTTACCCCCAGGGGTAGTTCGACCTGCTGAACACGAATATTGAATCCGTTTCGCGCAAAAACGCCTCGTTCGTGTGCTATGAGCGCAGAAAAGCTAAAAAATTGGACTGTCAAACTTGCTGAAAACTGGCAATAGGGGGCAGTTCGGAGTTCTAGATATGATTACTGCACTTAATCTTCATATTCGAATGTTACGAGTCCAAAAACTGAAAACCAAAATTTTGCAAAAATTTGTCCTCAGTGGGGATCGAACCATCAACCCCGTTTTTGACATTTGTAGGGCCGCGCAGCAAAAATGAACATCAGTTATATGATTCTTGTACGTTCCCCCATACATGCAAGAAACAGCTTTCAAAAAGCGCGTCATGAGTTGGAAGACCTTCCTCGTAAGCCCAATCACCAACGAACCCAAACCCGCAGATCTGGAACACTACCAGTAAGCCACTGTGGTCAATTCTGGCTATCCAACGGCCTTGCTGATGGCAAAGGGCCTCGCCAATGAGATGTCACAGGCAAGTCACAGGCAAAATTTGACCCATCGTAACTCGCTTCAGAATCCCGGGTAGCAATTTTGGTTTTCACAGGTATAACCAGCGTTCGAAGCTCTATCGATTCCCCCGGGTCTCATTTCAAAGTTCCATGGGAAGTAAAATACCTTCCCTTGTCAGACACCTAGTTCTCACGTGAAGGAGCTTCTTAGGCGCTGGTAAGGGTGATTCTGATTGTTTTTTGGAAATGTAGAGATGCTAAGCAATGCAACAGTGAAAACGGCCAAAGTTTCAAAATATGGGACTTTTTTCCACAACCATGGACGTACTTCCGCGCCTTCAGTGAAGTGTGTGCTTCAGATAGCGAGGATGGTGAAAGGTATCGTGAAGGATAAGTAGAAGATGAGAATTTGAAATACCTGTCCGTTGAAAACAAAGATTTTATTTCAGAAGAAGAGACGCGTGGATAAACTCGCATTGAAAGAGCGCACCTTTGGCTCATCACGGTTTCGCAACACTGTCTGCCATACATGTGGAGATGCTGCTTGTTGGGCGGAGCAACGGCCGGCTAACCTCATTCGTCTGCATCTGTCTCTCCGGCTAGTGGTACAGAAGGGTGCAATAGGGAAAGAGGGAAAAGGAGTGGGGTGTTCGAGTTCCTATTCCTCAGATTATTCGCCCTAATATTTCGTCCTTTTGCTACAGCCACACTGCTAAGTATCTCTACTCCCGTATTCTATTATCTGCCGAATTAACCCCTTCGGTCTCTTTGAACCAGCGTTGCCAACGTTGCTCTGCCATTAGGCTACATCACCGAGGTGTTCACCTTCAGTCTAGAAAGTATACGGCAAGATAATTACAGGACAACAATAGGTCACTTCGCACCTCACCCGCACCTCTTAGGCTGTCTGTAGGGTGTCCCTATTTCATTGCTTGCACCGACAGTTGACCTTCAAAATGAAAGAAGTAATGCACTTGTAGGGAGAAGGTGAAAGTACATAAATAAAGAATTCAATCGTAGTTTGCAGTAACACTTACTTACTTACTTACTTAGGGTACCTAGGAGCCCGTAGTCGGCTGGGCGCAGCGGCGGCTTCCATCGTTGTCGGTTCTTCGCAACTTGAGACCAGTGCTCGTCGAGGGTGCTGAACTTCTTAAGGGAGTCGCTCTAGCGCGTTGCAGGACACCGAGCGTCCCCTTGACGTCTCGCGGGTACCAGAAAGTCGTTCGGCTTGTCCATCGGTCATCGGTGAGCCTGGAGATGTGCACGGCCCAACGCAGTTTCGCGGTGTCGATGTATTCGGCTGCGTCTCTGATGCCAGATTGTTGTCGTAGATCCGCGCTGCGTAGTTTCTTCTGGCTCTGATCTCTTCTGTTCGTTTTGAAGAGGCATCTTTCCAGAGCGCGTTGGCATCTCGTGATCATCGTTGCCGTGGCTTTCGTGCTGCTCCATGTCTCAGCGCCATAGCATAGAGCTGAGCTGGTAGCACCGTGGAGTCGGATAATTAGCTTGTTTTTTTTTGGATTTTCTGGGTTTTGGGATCGCTGATCAAATGGGATGCTTCTTTAATGTTTCCCATGGCTGCCCACGCGGCTTTTCTTCTTCTGCTTATCTCAACGGTTAGCTCGTTCGCCATTGTGACGTCTCGGTCCAGGTAGACTTAGTGATCCACGTCTGTTAGTTCTCGTCATCGAGGAGGATTAACGTCATGTCAGCCCGAGGAGGATTAACGTCATGTCAGCCCATTGGTTTGCATTACTTCGGTCTTACTGCGATTCAACTCGAGTCCTATGGCTTTGCCGGCACGTTGAGTTCGTCGAGCATCTGCTGGAGCTCGGCGGCGTCGTTTCTGATCAGGACGATATCGTCTGCAAATCGCAGGTGGAAGAGCTTCTTGCCGTCGATACGGACGCCTTTGTTGGACCAGTCAAGATTCGTCATGGCATGTTGGAGGGCATGTCGGCGATGCCCTCCACTTGCGGGCTGGGCGGCCTGCTAATGACGGTTCTGGAGCTGAAGAGGCCGGTGTAGAACTTCTGGACGGCATCTTCAATCTCCGATCTCCTGGTCTGGAGGTACCCGTTCTGGTCTCGTATTGCTGTAATGATCGTGCTGTCGTCGTCAGGTCCTGCTTGCATCTTTTGAGGCCTACTTTCTTCTGGACACTTTCTTTTAGCTTGTCGTTTCTGAATCTTCGTATGGATTCCTGAACTGCGACACGGCATGCCTTGTTTATTGTCAGCTTCTCCAGAGCTGTAGCCGTCAGGTTTGTAATAATCTCGACTCTCTTCTTCAGCAATCCTCGGGCTGCGGCATCAATACGGTCTCTTGACGCAGGAGATCTTGTGGCAGCTATCGATGCACATTGGAGGATGTTATGGCACATAGCACTTCGTTGATACGAACCAACCTCTCAATCACGCCACGCATGCGTGCCAAAAATTTGTCAGCTAATCGGTACATTATGGGTACATAAACGTCCTACTCGCTTCTGAAGAAATAATCAATAGAGATTCATGAGATAGTGGGGGAAGGTGGGATGCAACTTGTAAGGAATCGGGAGTTTGGCGAGTGGTTAGTAGCCATAAAAGTCTGAGCAGGGGTTTGAAATTAGGGCTGATGGAAGATCAATGTGGAAAGAAAGTGGACGCTGAACTTGAAGAATGGGGTTTCTGAAAGGTTGGTGCCGGTAGGGACGCAGAATTCGGATATAAAATGGGAGCCCATGGTGTGAACAGTGAGTTCTGTTGTGATGCCGAGACCACATGCAACAAAGGAGGTGCCACACGCATAGTGCCATAGCAAGATGAGAGAGAGGAAAGGCTCATAACCTGGAAACATGGGGGAGCGATGTGAGAGATAGCCTGGTAGGATCCATGCACAAGTAATCGGCGTATAAAGCATATGGCTGTGCTGGGGTGATGTTATTGGAAGGATCTTCAAGGGAAAACTGCAGAAAGAACCTGGAAGGATTTTTATGCGAAACTGACCCTAAGGAAGGAGATTAACTGTTCTCTTCAAACTTCTATAACTACCTCTTGTATGACTTTTCAATAGATGATAGGAAAAAGGAGAAACTTTTTGCCAAGTACAAGTGTAGGAGGTCTACTCTATGAACTGAACAAAGACAAAAAGAAATTTTTCAGGCACACATGCTTGGGCTGAATAAACTTGAGAGTTTGGTTTGTATCAGCGAAGTGTTACTGCAAAATAAGATTGAATTTCCTTATTTATACACTTTCACTTTGAACACGACTTGTACACGAGCATTAAACTTTCATCCTGAAGGGAAATCTCATAGAGACCATTTTCTTGGCCCTCACTGAGTTTTTACTCAGCGCGCCCCTACTCGGAAATCTCATAGAGAGGGCCTCAGAAGAAAACGCATCACGCCACTACACTATGCCGACAACATTGACCGAACACTAAGAATGAACTAAACTGACTGCATCTGCCGAGAGCACGACCATGCATTACTCTGCGGCATTATCTGTAGGCAATTCTCCACATGAAACATTAGGGCAGCTTCGTATTTAGCAATTGACCAAATTTCCCATGCTACTACCCTCATGATTATAATACATGATGTATACATGATTATGAGCATCCTCAAAAAGTCTCGCAATCTATACATCGCACATATGTATGTTAACAAAGAATCGTCATTCGCAAGATCACCGTGAAGGAATGTGTCTCTCTTAGGCGATAACTCACGCTCGTAGTAGAGGAAGTCGTACTGCTCCTGAGTCGACTGGCATTGACTCTGTGCACTATTCTGCCTAAGCATAACAGCCCAGTAGTGGTTTCGAACTCTAGCACTGGTTTTGACTAACCTCCAGGCCGTTTTCTGCTTCTCATAAGATAAAAGGCAATGAATAATATAAAGATTCCGATCACCATTAAAACTACCACTATCAAAGTTATGTCTCTGAAACGACTCAACCGTACTAGTGAACAAGTGATAATCAACAGAAACGTGCACTTCCTGCCACAATCTGTGATACCTCGTTTGAGGCTCGTCGTATGCTGCTTTCTTCCTCCTGAACACATACGCTATGGCAACAGAAATTGGTTGCAAAATAACATTGCACCTTATAGGCAAGCTTTCAGTGCCTAGCGCCTTTATCATGCCTCAAATGATGCAAACTGGATCTAAGTCAGGGACATTGTTTGAGAGCCGCAGTTGTTGCACTTTACCGATTTGCTGCTGGGACAGGATTACTATCCATACCAGCTCGATAAGAGCCGTGAGAGATCGTGATCCTGTGGCAGTAGCAAGTCCGTAAATTTAAAATATCGTTTTGAGAGACTTCTTGCACCAACTTTTCAACCCCCACACGACATCATGTACACTTGCAGAAGGGATGTAATGCGCTTCCATATTGTCTTATTCTGCTTTCTCCCGGAATCTCAGAGCATAGTGGAAGCTGGAACACACCTGCTTTGTTTACCTCTTTTCGTTGTCTTCTTTGTAGCCATGGGGGAATGGTCGCCGTAGTATTCTGTAGTAGTGCTAGTACTCTCAGATTCTGTTGTGCTACTGGGTTCTACGCTAGTATGGGCTTCCGTGATGACTGTTTCCGGTGCTGATTCAGTTTTGGTTGCTATACTAGTAGTTTCCGCTGTTGTGGTTGGTGTTGTTCCAGGAGAAGTTCGTGTGCTGGTTGTGATCGTGGTAGGAGCTGCTGGTGTCGTAGCCTTAGTGGTTGTTGGAGTAGTTTTCGTGGAAGTTGTGGTGGTGCTTGTTGTAATGAGAGTTGTTGTTGTCGTGCTAGTAGTGGTTGTTATAGTAGTTGCAAAGGGAGTTGTACTGGTGGTTGTAGTGGTGGTTGTAGTGGGAGTTGTGGTGGGAGCCGCTGTTGTCGTGGTGGTAGTGGTTGTTGTAGTAGTTGCAGTGGGAGTTGTGGTGGAAGTTATAATGGGAGCTGTGGTGGTAGTTGTAGTGGGAGTTGTTGAGGTGTATGTGGATGTAGAAGGAATCGGTGTAGTCGACGAGCTTGTTTCAGTCTTTGCTGGTGTGTGCTGTGATTCAGACTCATCCTCGTTTTCCAGTGGGTTTCCATCAGGTAAAAGGGCAGCTGGAACACAAAGTATTTCCAATGGCTCTGTCTCAGCTTCTATTATTTTAATCATATGTTGAAAGCTTTTGTATTTGTTTAGCATGGTGATAATCTTCAGCAGTAATTGGTCAATAAATCATATAAATATTAGAAAGGCTTACTAGAGAGGCACTAACACGTGCTAGCACTATTTGGAAACTATAGTGGCATCACTTGGAAATTGAGCCATGGCGCCTTTTCTTTAGTTGTTTTCATGTCATATGTGTATGTTTTGCGTCTTATGTTTGTGTGATGTTTTTTATGTGTCAAACTATGGCTGAGAAATTATTGCAAATCGTAGTACTATGTGTTTTCCATGTACGTTTAATTGCAAGGGGAGGAAGTTTCGCAGTAGAATTTTAGTTTTGCTGTAAAATTTTGTTTGTATTCTTCGAAGCTTTCTCAACTCCCAAAGAGTGATTCAGAATCTCATTGTTCTTGCACTTTTTTTGAAAGCCAGCCACAGTGTTCGAGCGCCGATACCTCTACCGATTGAGCGATGGCTGGTCCATGGAACCATCTTCTTAGAGTTCCATCTAATCATCTTGACTTGCATTTAACTGGATTTTCTTGCAAAGCAAAGAGGTTTTGGTAAAAGTCACGATCATTGTCGATCAATTCTGATGTATGTAACAGCCTATTCTGTACTCCAATGTGCAATCCGTCGGTGCGTCTATGCCTTTTGGGCTTTGAGTAAATGGGCTCATTGGTTTTCCGCCCATGCACTACTACTCATCCCATATTGACTCGACCTATACAGGTTAGAAATCAGAAACGAATACTACATGTAAAAAAGGTTTGTAATTGAATTGAATTTTTATTGTGGTTTTACATGTACTTTCTGAAAGTGACTCCAGTGCATGAGCGCCGCGGTGCTCATTCACAAGAGCGCGGTGAAGATAACTACGACAGTGAGAAACCTCTGACGTGATCACCCGATTGAGTGCAAGAGGTCTAAGAAGAATGAATGTGGTACAGCTCCCAGTGAAATACGTGACCATAAGATTTAGGGAAACCATCGTTTTTGACGTTTTTGACCGTTTTTATTCTGCCTTTCTCAAGTGATCTCCTAATATCCATTTGGCGAACGAACACTAAGGTGACTAAGGTGTGCCTTCAAGTACAAGGGTAGAGATAAGACGGTGGTATCTTATTCGAATTTTGGACAGCGACAGGTGGACGCGGCCACCGCGAAAATGAAGTGTTCAGCACATTGCAGCACATTTCCATCCACACATTTGATTTCCATCGATATGGCAGTAGTAAAATTAGTATCACTCTGTCAATCACACCGCCACTCTTTTACTCCACACCCCGTTCATTGTTCGACAAACTCTACTACAGGGAACCGGCTTCTACAAAGGAGGCTGCTCGGAAAGACGCCTCCTTTACAGCTCGAGAGCGTGCTCTTGATCCGGTATTGTTTTTCAATGTGGAGACTATGTGTCTAAGACTTCCTCAATGATCGCGTCACCCCTGTTACTGACTGCGCAAGGCACAGTTTTGTGCGCATGCAGGAAACGACCACCCATAGAAGGAGGTTCAACACTTGACGTCTACGGCGATGTAATGATTCTGACTGTCTTGCTTAGTTGACGCCTACTGATCCAATTCGCGGTCATTTTGCAAGAGCATAGGAAAATTCGCCAAGTCTGGCTGTTTTCAGATCTCCACTACTAGGTTGAGCAAGGTTTTAAAGTAATGTGAGAAATGCAGTGATGGGATTCAACAGTATATTTTTTTTGGAAGCCGAAGTTGACAAAACAGTCTTCAGCTCCCACAAACTGGCGGAGATGAATGGGTAGAAAGAGCTATACCGGCCAAGCCTCCTACACTACCGTTCCGGCAAATCCGCGGAGGCCCATAGGCTCGTGCTAGAGGAAATGAAAAGTGAAGCACGTTCTCGAGCGACGGCTTCAGATGGTACGGCAAGTTCGACAAAATTGAGAAATGTCCTGAAGACTGTATTCACTCGGAACGTCCACCCACGCAAAAGGAACAGCTCATACTTGCCGTCTGTGAGGAACGGCCTGACTTCACAGTACACGAGCTTGCGGCCTCCTCGCAAGGTCCTAAATTTACGGTATACGACGTACTTCGTGCGTCAGTAAACCGGTAAAGTTGCCTCAGGTTTTTCCGCACGCTCTCAGTTTCGCAACAAGGAGAAGCGTGTAGAAGTGTGCAGCTTTCTGCTTAGCCGTTATCGCATGTTTCTTAGATCAACTCCGTTGTCACCACGGATGAGTATTGTGTCTACGATAACAAGTTTCGACGAAAAAATTGGACCATTATCAACGAACTGCAGAAACCATAGCCAAAACACCCCGATCATGACAAGAACGGGTTGCCCCAATTCTGGTAGGATACTGATGGCCCCGTGTTGTGCAAACTGGTTCCAACTAGCTCCATGGTCGACTTCAAAGGATTCTGTGTTTAGCAAAACAAATGTAGCTAAAATTCTGCGTAATCGCTGTCGTGAGAGGCAAAATTCTGCTCTTCAACGCCAGGCGATGCACGACGAAAAAGACTCAGAATATGCTGAAAGAAGTAGAGATCGAATTTCTGCTTTATCACCCGTACTCGCTAGAACTCGCCCTCATTCCCCTCAACCAGTAAGTACCCTCAATACGGCAGCGGCGGATAGGACCGCTCGGGACGGGCTGCTAATTTTAAAGCTACAACAGACAGATTACATCAAGGAGGACTATGCTGATCATCTGTACTTCCAGAGCACGAACACTAGCATCGGAAGCGAGTAACGAAGACCTTGATGCAAGTCAATAAGATCAAGTACGATGTCATCGGACTGACCGAGGCGATAAGCATCACACGCTACATGCCGTCTACGAGACTGGAGAAGAACTGTTCTTTAGAACATGCGATAGGAGAGGCCTTTGCGGTGAGGGCTTTCTCGTCAACACGCACTTGGCTATTAACATCGATTCGTACGAAAATCTGACAACCCGAATCGTTTGCGACTGAGAAGATGTGAATCATCAGGCTTGGACCATCTTCGGTGCATACGCACCAACATCAAGCCACAACGAGGGAAAACTCAAAGCGTTTTCTGTGGGTTTGGAAAAAATCTATTTTGAGGGAGGCCATCTTAAGGGAATGGAATGAACAAGGTGATTGGCTTCCGAGTTTTCTATGTCGATCAACTCCATCCATGGTAACTCAGAGTTCCAGAAGCCCTCTCACCTGCAATGGATTTGGGAGCCCCCCGTAGACAATTCCATAATAATATCGTTCACGTCATCCTCAATCGAAGTTTTTGCCTGATCGACGTCGATCTTGCTCCGAAGTTCAAACAGGATCAGACCATCGACTCGTTCGCGTAAAGCTCCTCTTTTCAAAGCGTGGAGAGAGAGGAGTGAGATCCAAGAGGCGAAGCCTCGAAACAGTCATCAGCTGATACCGCTTCCCTTCTCTTGCTGGTGTATGAGAGGATTCCGTATCGAATTCGTCGATGACGAGTGCAACCGACTCGTTGGAGATCCACACATAGTATCAGCAAGGCAGAGGGTTTAAAGTCACCAAGAAAGGACTCTCTCCGGAAATCGTCGAACTGATGCGCCAACGTGGAGCCGCAGGAGCCGTAGATGATTACCAATTAACATCTGAGCTTGCGAAGCAGTGCAGAGAAGCGAAAAAAGAAGATTCCAAGGAGAGAAGAGCTGCAGGGCAGGCTGATGCAGCAGAGGCTGGGAAAAGCATCCGCAATGCTAGTCGGAGTTTTGCCAGTTATAGGACCAAAATGACGGTTTCCGACGTATTGTCGGTACAGTATTGCTTCTCAATGGGAATAGGAGAAGGTCATCTATGACTTCTACCCCCATTTCTTTGATAATAAATAAAAAGTAAATACATAAATAAATGAGCGAATAAATAGTATATGAAATAAACCAGCTGGCTCGCGCACACCACTGCGCGCGATTCATGGCGATGCTGTGCAAAATGGGTTTGATCGGCACGATCACAGTTGTGTATGGAGTTGAGTGGAAACTTCCTTTCCTCACCTTTCAGCTGGGTCATTTATTTGAATAAAAGAAGAGAAGATGGCTTGATAAAAAAGTATTTCGGTATAATCATACTTCAGTCGCTATCGAACCCGTTTTACACGTCATCGACGCGAACCGCGCGCAGTAGTGTGCGCGAGCCAGCTGGTTTAGGTCATCATTGGGAGTCTGAATAGTTTAGACATCGATGGTTTTGTACACATTGATAGTAGATCCAAGTCCCGATTATCGACGTATATCGTTTTCGTAAACATGCTTCACTAATCGGAATTTTGCTCAGTTTAGCGGTTGATGCCCACTGTTGCGGCCAGTACGGCCTTAGAAAATGATTCCGAGTGAATCGCTTGCTTTGTAATCACAAATATACATAGGTTGCATCATGGTTATCAATGTAGATCGCAGTATCAAGAGAAATGCACCATTTTTTGGAACGCTAGGCAATTCAGCGGTCGATACATCGGCCACTGATATCAGAACATTATCAAAATATGTTCACCCAATGGCACTGAGCATAAGACGCTTTTGCTGAAGCGGTCGTATAGTAGTATCAAGCGATGTGGAGGATTTCATCTCCCAATTCCTAACGGTTCTTATCAGACTCTGTAAGCCGTAGTCCGTTTCACTGAGGCCCCTGTATCCAACAATACCATTGAGGTCCCCGTACCCTACAACACCTGCGAATGTGAACATTCCACTGTTAGCCGCGAAAGCGTACCGCCCTTGGTGACATTTTCCTTCTCACGCTCCAAATCGAATCTTATCAACCATTATCAGTTCGGGTCACCCACAATTAATGTTCCCGTCGCACCCCGCAAAACAGCTATGGGTATGAACGCTCCAGGACCAATGCGAATAGCGAAACGGATTTGGCGACTCTAACTTTTTTACGTTTTTTATCGAATCTTATCAACCGTTATCAGTGCGGGTCACCCACCATTAATGTTCCCGTCGCACATCGCAAAACACCTGTGTGTTGAACGCTCCAGGACCAATGCGAATAGCGAAACGGTTCCGACGACATTCGCCTTCTCATGCTCCTTATCAAATCTTATCAACCGTTATCAACCTGGATCAGCCACCATTAATGTCCCCGTCTTACCCCGCAAAAGACTTGTGAGTATGAACGCTCCGGGACTAATGCGAAAAGCGAAACCAATTCGACGACTCTAGCCTTTTTACGCTCCATATCGAATCTTATCAACCGTTATCAATGCAGGTCACCCACCATTAATGTCCCTGGCTCCTCCTGCTAAACACTTATGAGTGCCAGCGCTCTTGCATCAACGCGAAAGGCGAAACGGATCTGGCGACATTTGTCTTCCAAGGCTCCTTATCAGCCCTTATCAGTTGCAATCACTTTCGGTCCACCACCATTAGTGTCCCCTTGCCACCCCTCACATCACTTGTAAAATTCATGGTCCCAGCTTTACTGCGAGGTGAGATATGAATTTCGTGACAGACGGACAGACACACACACAGACAGACAGACATACTAAGCGAATTATATATAGTAGGATAGCCATGGTCGTCGGCCTAGGAGAGCTATGAAGCAGGATGGATATGTCGTTCCTTCAGTTCATCTTTGCGGAATCAAACACGCCATCTCGGCGGTGAGGAACGGTACAGAACCCGGCCCCGAGTGGATCAGGCTGGAACATCTGTGAATCTGCTGCCAGTCATCGTCAAAACTCCGGCTCGACTCTCCACGCGCTACTTGTTGGGTACCATGCAATGTAATAGGTTGATTCATAATAAATCGGACAAATGGAAGTTATGATTTCTAGAGATCATAACTCAGTAGAATTAACGAAAATGGACGCGCGAGGTACCGTTGGGATGAGTATGAAAAGCTCTTCAAAGTACCGCAAAATAATCACTCCAGAGTAAATTCATTCCGCCACAATGCCGCACGATTTCAAGCGGTCCAGAGACCACATCCGCAACGTCATACTATTTATATCGCTATCTGGCCAGGAACCCGCTGATATCGGCAGACGTCTGATAAAAGTTCACAAGGAGCATGCCCCCGGCAGAAGTACACTGTAGTTGTAGCATTCGAAGTTTGCGTCAGGCGACTATTCCATCGAAGACGAAAACAGCGGTTGGTGGAGCGTACACGGCGTAGAGTACTGGGAGCTGCTCGATGAAGGTACCACAGTATCCGCCGACGTGTACGTTCGTCAATTACGAGAATTGAAGGCCAATGTCCAAAGTTCGCTACGGCGACGGTCACATGTCTACTTCCAGCACGACAACGTGTCTACTTCCACAGATCGCACTTCGCAAGATCGACCAAGGCCGAGCTGCTGTCGTACAGTTGGACCGTACTTCTATACCCACCGTGCTCCCCAGACCTGGCCCCTTCAGATTTCCACCTTTTCTCCCACAGCCAACGCCAGCTGGACGGCCAAGACTTCAAAACTCGCGACGAGGTCAAGGCGGCACTCGGCAAATTCTTCGAGCTCCAGCTTCCGGCCTTCTGGAGCAAGGGCATCCATGATCTGCCTATACCGTGGCAGAAGGTCATCGATAAAGATGGAGTATATTTCAAGTGAATCCCTGTGGTCGTAAAAAAGTTGTACGGCAATGATTAAAATTGGTCAATTTGTCCGATTTATTATGAATGAACCTAATAGAATGCATGGTACTCACCTTGTGACAAGCCACGAAGACTTTTTGAAGGAAGATACACGCGACAACTATCGTCTAATTTGCTTGTAGACTACAGACCTGCTGTCTGTAGTCTACAAGTTCTTCACTCGAGTCATCTTGAATAGGACTAGTAGAGCTTTAGACGAAGGACAGCCAAGCATGCAAGTAGGGTTTCGGAGGGGGTTCAGTACAGTGGTTCACATTCACACGCTCACTAGGGTCACTGAGGTGTTGCGAGAGTACAAGATGCCGTTATGTCTTACATTCATCGATATGGAGAAAGCCTCCGACACCTTTGGGACAGAAGCCGTTATTGGAGCCCTGGGGAACCAGGGTGCCTGCTCACTACAGAAAGGTACTTGGTGAGCTCCACGATCATCACCATAACGCATGTCGGACACGACAAGCGATATGGTGATGACCGTTGAACTAGAGTGCTTACCCAATAGATCCCTCGGGACGTCAAACGAGCACCTGGACGAAAGTCGACCCGATAGATAGACTTCTTCACGGAGGTCTGTGTGAAGAAAACGAGAGGCTACGTATCCCTGGAACAACTTGGCGACCAGGATCCCGCCATTGTATAAGGAAGTCATCATTAACGTGAAGAGAGTGTTTCGACAAGGCAACACCATCTCGCCTAAACTTCTCAGCGCCGGTCATGAAAACGTCATGATTTGGACTGCGAGTGTGGAACAATTGGATTACAGGTGTACTTAACGAAGACGATTTTCATGAGGAAAGGATGGTGCCCGATGACCCATTCATGCTCGATGGGACAAACATCAGTGAATGCTCTAAATATATGTACTTAGGTCGGGGAGTCAACATGATGGCTCAGCAGCAGAGCTGAGCAGGAGAGAGAGCGGCTTGAGGTGCCTCCAAAACCATCGAGTGGGAATAGCGAAGAGGACGGAGAGCATCCGGCTCCACGCCCATCTCTTTGATTCCGCTGTCCTTCCTGCTTTAGCCTACGATCGGCATCATCCAACGCGGTATCAAAAGAGTGATGGTAGGAGTATCCCGATGCACGGAAGTGCAAAGGGAAATCTGGATCATCAAACTCCGTGGACGATCGAAGATCGGAGACGCAGCCGTATTCACCAAAAAATATCAGATTGGCCGGACACGACATGCGATATGGTGATGACCGTTGGACTAGAGTGGCTACCCACTGGATCCCTCGGGACGTCAAACGAGCACCTGGACGAAAGTCGACCCGATAGACAGACTTCTTCACGAAAGCTCTATCTGAAGAAAACGAGAGGCTACGTATCTCTGGAGTCAGAAAGTTTCACCGGACTTCTGTGGCTCGCGACAAGGACGAATGGAGATGTTGCTGACGTCCGCTCGAGACTCTCAGTGAGTAACTGGATGACAGGTGATGCAGATGTTAGAGTTCTGGAGGCTCCCACGAGGAGGTCGCAGGCACTGCCAGATTGCAACCTGGCTCCAGTTTGCTCTCTTCAAGGCCATGATCTCAATCAATTCGACCACCTTGTTTGTTTATAAGACGTGTAATATAAAATTATGGAGCATTCATAATAGGTCCATGAAAAATCATTGGGGCAAAAACAATTTCTTCTGACACTTCACCCATAGCTGCCCCTCCGTTGGTCTTGATAGTGACGACCAGGTAAACTATCATGCAACTTATCAGTTGGATAAAAATATGTCATTCATTTAGGGAAATCTCCGTGCTGTTGTCATAGGCGCTGGAGGCCAGAGAGGCTGCGATCACTTCCTCTATAATGTGTATACAAATGTTGTCTGACTTCGTGACTGTGATCATGGATATCACGTTATTTTGTATAAAAATATCAATATACACATTTTCATGAAAAATGACACGATGCCCGAATCTCAACCAGTAAGAGACAAGCTGTCAAGATAAGTTTTAAAAAGCTGATCACGGCTGGCCGCCAGCGCCTACCTCGCCCTAAATGAAAGAGATATTTGCATTATGCTACTGAAAGTCCTCGAGTACAATTTTTCAGCCAAATTGATACGTCAAATGACAGTTCACATTTTCTTCACAATCGAGATTAGTCCTGTGGCTATGGGCAAATTTCTAGAATTTTTTTGTTTCAATAATTTCTCACGGGAGTATTATGAGTGCTCATAAACAAACCAGTTGGCTGGGGCATACTACTGTGGGCAATTCGTGGCGATGTTGTGGAAATCGATTTGATCGACATGACCACATTTGTCTTCGGGATTGAGTGGAAGCTTTCTTTCCACTTGAGCTTTCAAATAGTAAAGGTGTGTAATAATAATGAAGGTATAATAATAATATAATAATAATAATAATATAATAATATAATAATATATATAATATATATAATATATATAATATATATAATATATATAATATATATAATATATATAATATATATAATATATATAATATAATATATGTATATAATATATATAATATATAATATATATCATACCCTATATATAAACCAGGAGTTTGGTGTGTTTGTAATGATGTCTGTCTGTCTGTCTGTCTGTCTGTCTGTGTGACCGGTTCAATTACCCAAGTTTGGGGTACAGTACGGACGTGGGTGAGTGGCTAGGGTGAGAGAACGTGGAGGGAGTGAGAGTGTGTGGCGGGGTGAGAGAGTTCGATACACGCGCTAATTTTGCATGCTTCCATGTGTGACGCGCGTAGAGCGCGCCAGCCCAACTGGTAATATATATAATATATATAATATATATAATATATATATAATATATAATATAATATAAATATAATATAATATAATATAATATAAAATATAATATAATAATATAAATAAATAAATAAAAATAAATAAATAATAAACAAATAAATAATAATAATATAAATGTGTATAAGGCAATGTGAGACTTCCAAAATTTATTCCAAAAGACTCAAAACAGCTTTTACAAAACCGATTGCAAAAAATTGGTTGCAAAAGATATTTTAGCCTTATAGGCAAGCTTTCGGCGCCTAGCGCCTTTATCAAGCCTGAAAATGTACAAATTAGATTTTATTTATAGACTCTGTTGGAGAGTCTACAGTCGTATTTGTACTCTATAAATAGAGTCTATAAATAAAATCTAATTTGTACATTTTCAGGCTTGATAAAGGCGCTAGGCGCCGAAAGCTTGCCTATAAGGCTAAAATATCTTTTGCAACCAATTTTTTGCAATCGGTTTTGTAAAAGCTGTTTTGAGTCTTTTGGAATAAATTTTGGAAGTCTCACATTGCCTTATACGCATTCAGATCAACATGAGGCTTCGGGACAAGACAATGTTTAATAATAATATAATGATGTAAATAATTTTACGCCAGGATTAGTGTAGCATGGTTGCAAACACTAAACTTTCGTTTCTGTTTCCACATATCACAGAAGTGGTTCCCACTTCCACGAGAAGTCTATTTCACCTATCGTCGCTCTTTCGGTAAGAACTTGGTCGCGGTCGGATGGGTATTTATTGTAAAGGTAGGACTTCGCGTGGCGGCGTGCGGCGTCATGGGTGTGGGCTGGAGGTGCCATATGTGATTGCGAGTACAGGGCGACGTACGAAATTGTCCAGCAGCGACCTATTTTCCATATGATCATGTCACAACACCTTGTTTCAGACATCCTAATAGTTACTGTACGCTATGCGATTCCTACAGCAACATGCGTCTTCTTATGTCGCAATAAGGGCGTGTGAAAAGAGTGATCTTTACGCTTTCCCTTTTTTCTTCAGGTGAATCTACATATCCTCTCGCGCAGAATCAACAAAACTGCCTACCCCCTATCCTACTTTATATAATCGGCTAAGTGTGTCTGTTGGTGTGTCTGTGTGTGTGTGTGTGTGTGTCTGTTTGACCGGAAATTCATATCTCGCGTCGCAGCAAAGGTGAGGTCCTAAATTCTAGATATGATATAGAGGGTGGCAAGGGTACCCCAGCGGTGGTGGACCGAAAGTGATAGCAGCTGATAAGGGCTGATAAGGAGCCTCGAAATACGTATATCGCCAAATTCGTTTCGCCTTTCGGATCGATCTTAGAGCAACGACACTCATAGGTGGTTTAGGGGGTGGGACGGGTACATAAATGGTGGGTGATCCAAACCGATAACGCTTGATAAGATTTGATAAGGAGCGTCAAAAGACAAATATGGCCAAATCCGTTTCCCCATTCGGGTCGATCCTAGAGCACCGACACTCATAGGTGTTTTAGGGGGTGGGACGGGTACATAAATGGTGGGTGATCCAAACCGATAACGCTTGATAAGATTCGATAAGGAGCGTCAAAAGACAAATATGGCCGAATCCGTTTCCCCATTCGGGTCGATCCTAGAGCACCGACACTCATAGGTGTTTTGGGGGGTGGGACGGGTACATAAATGGTGGGTGATCCAAACCGATAACGCTTGATAAGATTCGATAAGGAGCGTCAAAAGACAAATATGGCCAAATCCGTTTCCCCATTCGGGTCGATCTTAGAGCACCGACACTCATAGGTGTTTTAGGGGGTGGGACGGGTACATAAATGGTGGGTGATCAAAACCGATAACGCTTGATAAGATTCGATAAGGAGCGTCAAAAGACAAATATGGCCGAATCCGTTTCCCCATTCGGGTCGATCTTAGAGCACCGACACTCATAGGTGTTTTAGGGGGTGGGACGGGTACATAAATGGTGGGTGATCAAAACCGATAACGCTTGATAAGATTCGATAAGGAGCGTCAAAAGACAAATATGGCCAAATCCGTTTCCCCATTCGGGTCGATCTTAGAGCACCGACACTCATAGGTGTTTTAGAAGGTGGGAAGGACACTTAAATGGTGGGTGATCAAAACCGATAACGCTTGATAAGATTCGATAAGGAGCGTCAAAAGACAAATATGGCCGAATCCGTCTCCCCATTCGGGTCGATCGTAGAGCACCGACACTCATAGGTGTTTTAGGGGGTGGGACGGGTACATAAATGGTGGGTGATCAAAACCGATAACGCTTGATAAGATTCGATAAGGAGCGTCAAAAGACAAATATGGCCGAATCCGTTTCCCCATTCGGGTCGATCTTAGAGCACCGACACTCATAGGTGTTTTAGGGGGTGGGACGGGTACATAAATGGTGGGGGATCAAAACCGATAACGCTTGATAAGATTCGATAAGGAGCGTCAAAAGACAAATATGGCCGAATCCGTTTCCCCATTCGGGTCGATCTTAGAGCACCGACACTCATAGGTGTTTTAGAAGGTGCGACGGACACTTAAATGGTGGGTGATCAAAACCGATAACGCTTGATAAGATTCGATAAGGAGCGTCAAAAGACAAATATGGCCGAATCCGTTTTCCCATTCGGGTCGATCTTAGAGCACCGACACTCATAGGTGTTTTAGAAGGTGGGACGGACACTTAAATGGTGGGTGATCCAAACTTATAACGCTTGATAAGATTCGATAAGCAGCGTCAGGAGACAAATGTGGCCAGACCCGTTTCCCCATACGCATTGATCTTAGAGCGTCGACACTCATAGGTTTTGTGAGGGGTGGAACTGGCACATCTATGGTGTGTGATCCAAAATGATAAGGGTTGATGCGATTAAAGGGGTGTAAAAAGGCTAATGTAACCAGATCCGTTTCGCTCTTCTGGCTAACAATGGAATATTCACATTCACAGGGGTACGAGAACCTCAATGGTGACTTTTCGAAACTAATAACGGCTTACAGGGGCTGATAAGACCCATCAGGAGGTGGGGAAGAGATAAAATCCGGTACATCACATACTACTACCATACGAATGCTATAGTCAGAGCGTCTGATGCTCAGTGTCATTGGATGAACATATTTTGTTTGTGTTCTGATATCTGCTGCCGATGAATCGACCACTAAATTAGCTAGCGTTCCGAATAATGATGCATGTCTTTTGATACTGCGTTCTACATGGATGATCAAGACACCATCTAGACTTGTGATGGTAAAGCAAGCGATTCATCCTCTCATGCTGTGCCAGCAACAACACTGTGTATCGACCGCTAGACTATGTGAAATTCGGAATAGTGGTGAATGTTTACAAAAACGATGAGCATAGATAACTGGCATATGGATCTGCCACCAATATATAGGAAATAGGTGCTCAGCAAATGAACGAATTGCTACCAATTGATGCAGTAGAATCCGAAACTGTCGATCCCTAAACTATCCAAACTCCCAATAGCGACCACTTCAGCCGAAGGGTTAAAGATCAGTGGGCAAACAGTCCTTCCTAATCCATTTACTTTGACCAGTTGGGCTGGCGCACACTACTGCGCGCATCAGACAGGCGAGCACGCAAAATGGGTTTGATCGATATCGATTGTTGGGTATGATCATTCACACGGTTTGCTAAGAGAGACCTCCGCAGAAAAAGGGAAAGGGAAACGGAATCCCGTGAATTCCATCTTTCCTCATATCAATCGATATCGATCATGCTCATTTTGAGTGCTGAACTGTTTTATGCGCGCAGTAGTGTGCGCCAGCCCAACTGGTCTAGCAAAAGCTGATATGGTTCCCGTGTCAGTATGTGTCGAGGGAGGGGAGGTAAGGTGAGTTGCAGGCGTTCCGATTTCTAGAGGCCGGCTGAATCGGGTCACCGCGCGCGGCGACACTTCGCGAATTGTCCGAATGGTGGCGTGTTCTTCGCCGTCTGGCTCTTCCAGATTTGCCTGAGCCTTTTCAGGGTAGGAGCTTTGGCAGCGTGTTTCCACCTGCCTTTACCTGATTGCAATCCGCCGCGCGCGAATGGGCGTGTTCGCCGCGCAACCTGACCTGGCCTCACCAGTCGGACATTTGCTTTCCACCCGGGAGAGGAAGTGGGCAGATAGAAACGTGCCTTCACGTTCTATGACTGGATGCTATCGTATCGCGCGCCATCACTCACAAACATGGAAAGACATGACAATGACGTGACTACTTAAGTGACCTGTAGCACTCTTAGTGACCGTGTCGAACTAAACAATCACTGAATCGAGTTTATACTCACAACAACTTATTATGCCCAAATCAAATCGACATGCGATCACGAGCACCTGAAACAACACCATAGTGACAACCTCTATAACAAGCTTCTAATGTGAGCAGCATGAAATGAATTGATCATACAGTAGAGTAGGCAGCCAATCTTAGAGCGAGACCCATAAAAATAAACGTCTAAAAGCTTTGAGACAAGTGAAAGCAAAACAAACTTGTTTTTCTAGAATGATTACTCCACAGCCAGCTTTATACATAGTCTTTTCGGGATGGTATTCACCGCTACAGACTGTGCGATGCATGCCGGTCTGTGTGTGTGTGTGCTCAAAGCCACACGGAATCCATATCTTACGCTGCAGCAAAGCTGGGATGCTGAATTCTGCAAGTGATATAGAGGGTGGTAAGGGATACCTAGCGGTGTTGAAGCGAAGGTGATAGCAGCTGATGAAGACTGATGAGGAGCCTCGAAAGGCAAACGTCGCCGAATCCGTTCCGCCTTTCTGGTTGATAGAGCGCCGAAGTCACAGGCATCTAGTAAGTTGGGTCGGAAACATTAATGGTGGCTGATTCAGGTTGATAACGGTTGATCAAATTCGATAAGAAGGGAGAACTGAAATTATTCATAGGTGTTTATCAAGGTGCGGGAGCATTGCTGGTGGGTGATCCAATTTTGCAACGGTTGAAGAGATTCGACAAGGAGCATGAGAGGGCAAATGTCATCAAGGTCGTTTCGCTTTTCCGGCTGACAGGTACTATGAGGTACTGAGACCTTAATGGTGACTTATCAAAACCGATAACGACTCATAGGGGCTGTAAGATCCGCTATGAAGTGGATGGAAAAAGCAGAAAACCGGTACATCGCTCGCTACTACTATGCGATCGCTGAGGTATAACTGTCTGATACTCAGTGCCACTGGGTAAACATATTTTGTTTATTTTCTGGCATTACTTGCC
This sequence comes from Trichostrongylus colubriformis, assembly GCA_963978905.1. Lineage (NCBI taxonomy): Eukaryota > Metazoa > Nematoda > Chromadorea > Rhabditida > Trichostrongylidae > Trichostrongylus > Trichostrongylus colubriformis. The sequence goes on along the minus strand of OZ022257.1, from coordinate 44,494,546 downwards.
GATGTATTCGCCTGTGAAAAGCTTAGTGTTCCGAAAACTGCGCACACTCTTTGATACTGCGATCTACAAGGATTATCAAGATACGACCTAAAATTGTGATAGCCAAGCAAGTAATTCATTTTCTCATGTGGTACCAGCAACAATAATGGGTTAACCGCTAGGTCATGTAAAATTCCACGTGATTGTTCATGTTCACAATAAAGATAAGCGTCGATTACTGGCATATGGATTTATCAGTTGAGTTTTCGCACAGTACTGTGCGGATAACACTATGGTTAGTGATTAACCGATTTCGAAGAAGTTCATATCCCGTATCTTCGCATTGTGATAAGCGCAGTACTGAACGCTGCTCCACTGGTCTCCCTACAGTGGCCTGTCACTATTTGGAATTTCACATAGTTTAACAATGGTAGGGTTTTCGTTATTTCTATCGGATGACGGAGAACGTTCAGTCGCCGAACGTTTACGGCTTAGGCCGCGGTCATACTTTACGTGTCTGCGGCAGGGCATGGCCGCGTATCTTGCGTCTCCTCACTGCCTCGTTGCCTGCGTCATCTCTGCACCTCCCCCGTGCCACTCTCTCTCACAGGCAGCGAGAGAGAGTGGCACGGGGGAGGTGCAGAGATGACGCAGGCAACGAGGCAGTGTGGAGACGCAAGATACGCGGCCACGCCCTGCCGCAGACACGTAAAGTATGACCGCGGCCCTAAGCTTAGTGTTTATCGATAATCTATTCATCCACCACTGCATATCGCTCTCCCAAAGAGGGCCACCACTCTGAGGAAGTCCAGATCACTTAGCGGTTGATACCCTTATTACGATGATATTGACTATCAGCGTCAATGGATCAGGAATGAAATGTGTTTCCCTCTAATCATTAACTTTTGTCAAAGTGGTCACTATTGAGATTTTGGATAGTTTAGTGGTTGATGGTTTGTGTTCGATTGCGCCGATTGGGAGCCCACTTTTCACTCAGTGAGCACCTAATTCTTGCATGTTGGAGGTAGATCCGTACGTCAGTTATCAATGCTTATCGTTTTTGCAAGCATGCACCACTATTCCGAATTTCGCATAGCCTAGTGGTCAATACCCGGTATTGTTGGTGGTACCGCATCAGAGATCGATTCACTCGCTCTAGGCAGCGTTCATACTTTTGGAGTTTGCGTTTTTGCGTTTTTGCGTTTTTGTGGAAAGAAGCATAGATACGTATCGATATGCGTTTTTGCGTTTTTGTGGAAATGCGGAATTGTGGAAATGCGGATAAAGCATTAGATACGTATCGATTCCCATGCCACGAAGAGACGAGAGAATTAGAGAAAGGAGAGTGTGGAATATGCGTTTTTGCGTTTTTGTGGAAATGTGGAATCGTGGAGTTTGCGTTTTTGTGGAAATGCGGAAAGGGATAAGATACGTATCGATTTGCGGAACTTGCTTTTTGCGTTCCTGTGGAAATGCGGAATCGTGGAATTTGCGTTTTTGCGTTTTTGTGGAGAGAAGATTAGATACGTATCGATTTGCGGAATTTGCGTTTTTGTGGAAATGAGGAAATGGATAAGATACGTGCCGTTTGCTTCGTCAGCGAACGTGGACGATAAGACAAAGCACTTTCTACACTGAAGGAACAGATTGATTTTATACATTGCTTTTCAACAGGTTTTCCCCTTCTCGTTCACTCCTTCGTGCTCTCGATCATTCGTTTTTGATATGTGACTTTCGCCTGCTGTCACACCGTAGTGTGTCTTTGGGTGGCGTGCGAGTGTTCCGAACGGCGTACCTGGAGTTCATGTCAGCAGTGTTGTGTGGAGAGTAATAACGACGAGATCAAGATCCTTTACGGGCTGTCACGGACTAGCCTCCCCTCTTCATCATAGATCTGCTTTCAGTGAGAATTTGTATCTGTGAAGATGCCCTAATTTAATTATTCCAATTACAAGTTTTCCATCTTTCTTGCATATTTACCTTTACAAGTATCTGCCTTTATTCTCGACGCTTATCCGTGACATGAGTGGACCAGCTACGTAGCCAAGATCTTGAATAGGTAGTAAATCAATCCTCTCGTGAAGTAACCCCACTCATGGGTGTCCTGACCCCACAGTAATCATCGAAACTCTTGCAACACACCCATGCTAAGATGAATTTTCAATAACGATCTTGAACAGATTTCAAATATGTCTGACTTTTGTGTAAGGAATTCATAGGGAAGGAAGTGGTAGACTTCTTCTGAATCGGTTCTAGATCGTAATTGACAATCCACCTTAGCACAACCGTGTGACATTCGACTTTGGAAAGGAAATGTACTTCTCACAAAATTATGTCTATATCCCTGCACGAAAATGGCAGTTTCTCTTCAAAGTCGACTAAAACCATTTATCAAATGTATATAAGTTCTTATCCTTTTATCCTGATTTATATAAGCGCTTTAACTCAAGAAAATGAGAACAAATAGCTCATCATCATCCGTTCGACCGTTCGCGAATGATGAGCTGCGTGGAATGACACGCACCGCGCACGTGGCTTCCACGCTTCACAATTCCACAACGCAAATTCCACGATTCCGCATTTCCACAAAAAGGCAAAAACGCAAATTTCGCGAATCGGTACGTATCTACTATTCTTTCCACAAAAACGCAAAAATGCAGTTTTCCCAATCGATACGTATCTATTCTTCTTTCCACAAAAAACGCAAAAACGCGAATTCCAAATGTATGAACGCTGCCTTACTATCCTACTTTATATAATCGGCTAAGTGTGTCTGTTGGTGTGTGTATGTGTGTTTGTGTGTTAGTGTGTGTGTGTCTGTTTGACCGGAAATTCATATCTCGCGACGCAGCAAAGATAGGATCCTGAATTTTAGATATGATATAGTGGGGATCCCAGCGGTGGTGAACCGAAAGTGATAGCAGCTGATCAAGGCTGATAAGGAGCCTCGAAAGGCTAATGTCGCCAAATCCATTTCGCCTTTCGGGTCGATCCTAGAGCGCCCTTACTCATAGGTGTTTTGAGGGATGGGACGGGCACATCAAATGTGGGTGATTCGAATTGATAGCGCTTGATAAGATTCGATAAGGAGCGGTAAAAGGCGGAAGTCGCCGAATTCCTTTCACCTTTCGGGTTGATCCTAGACCGCCGACAATCAGATGTTTTGAAGGGTGGGACGTGCACATCAATGGTGGGTGATCCAAATTGATAACACCTGATAAGATTCGATGAGGAACCACGAAACGAATGTCGCCAAATTCGATCTCCCATTTAGGTTGATCCTAGAACGCCGACACTCATAGGCGTTTTGAGGGGTGGGTCGCGCACATCAACGGTGGGTGATCCAAACTGATAACGGTTGATAAGATTCAATAAGGAGCGTCGAAATGCTGATGTCGCCAAATACGTTTCGCTCTCCCGGCTAACAGTGGAATGTTCACACTCAGAGGTATTACAGGGTACGGCGACCTCAATGACCACTTTTCGAAACTGATAACGGCTTACATGGGTGATAAGAACCAAAAGGAAATGGGGAAGGATAAAATCCGGTACTAATTGCTTCTGATACCCAGTACCATTGAGTGAACATATTTTGTTTATGTTCTGATATCTGCTGCCGATGTATCAACCGCTAAATCGCCTAGCGTTCCAAATAATGGTGCATGTCTTATGATACTGCGATCTACGTGGATGATCAAGACACGACCTAGAATTGTGATAGCAAAACAGGCGATTCATTCTCTCACACGGTGCCAGCAACAGTACTGGGTATCGACCGCTAGATTATGTGAAATTCCAAATAGTGGTGCATGTTCACAGAAACGGTAAGCATCGATGACAGGCATACGGATCTATCAATTGTATGTAGAAAGTAGATGCTCCGCAAAAAGGCAAAATTGACACCTTCCCCATTATTTCTATTGAGGAGGATAAATCATGAATAATTCGCACAATACTGTGCGATAGCCCAACTGGTCACATATAAGTCGTATCCTGATTATGAAATGTAGAACGCTGTATCAAAAGACGCTCACCATTATTCGGACACTAGGCAATTGAGCGGTCGATACATCGACAACCGATATCAGAACAATCAAATTATGTTCACCCAACGGCACTATTCCTCGGATGCTTTCATTGTAGCGGTCGTGTAGTAACAGTCAGCGGTGTACTGCACTTTACCCAACCCACTTCCTAACGGCTCTTGTCAGCGCTGAGCAGTCGTTAATCGAATTCGTCATCATTAAGGTCCCCGTACCACCTCCTGCAACAACTATGAGCTTGGACACTCCACTATTTGTTGAGACAAGAGAAGGATTTCGCGACATTTGCCTTTTGATGCTTCTTATCTAGTCTTATCAACCGTTATCAAGCTAGACTGACCACCATCCATGTACTCGTCCCACTCCGTAAACCGCCTATGAGTATGAAGCTCCAGGATCAATGCGAAAAGCGGAACGAATTCGACAACTCTAGCCTTTTCGCGCTCCTTGTCTAATCTTATCAACCGTTATCAATGCGGATCTCCCACCATCAATGTCCCCGTCCCATCCCGCACAACACCTATAAGAGTCAACGCTCTAGGATCAACGCGAGAGGCGAAACGACATCAATGACAGTCGCCATTTGACGGTCCTCATCAGCCCCTATCAGTTGGCATCAGAACCGGTCCCCCACCATTAGTGTCCCCTTTCCATCCCCCACATCACTTACAAAAATCAGGGTTCGCGCTTTACTGCGACGCGAGATGAATTTCGTGACAAACAGACACACACATACACACACGGACAGACAGACGTACTTAGCGGATTATATATAGTAGGGTCACAAACGTGTAAAAATTAGACGCTCAGCAAGTGGAGAAATTGGTACGAATTGATGCAGTTTAACACAAAACCATCGCTCCCTTAGCTATGTAATCTCACAGTAGTTACCACTTCAGCTAAAGTGGTAAATGATTAGTGGATGAACGCATTCTATTCCTGATCAGTCCACTCTGAGCGTCGATATCATTGTAACAAGGCGTATCGACCGCTGTATCATCTGAACCGTCAAAAAGGGTGGCCTTCATCAGCAATGCATCCTGCAGTGGTAAACGACGATTATCGACACCCAAAATGTTAAGCACTGTATGCTCACAAGGGAAGGATACCAGGTCGCCCTGGCCATTTGTATCGAGACCTATATCATCAGACGCACTTCTGGATACTGATCTCAAATCAGTCTTCAAAATCTGCAAAGCGATTCTCAGAACGGAGTTATGGAGGTTTTTCTGAATGAACGGCTACAATTGGAACGTGGTTTTCATCACTGCGGCGGGTAGAGCGGGGGCATCCATGCCGGTGATGTGGCACAGATGTCATGGAGGTAAGCGTTCGGTCTTACAACCGGCAGGCTATGGATCAAGTTCTGTGCTGGCGACTTTTTTTTTGCATTTATGAAATTCTTCCTTTGTGCTTGAGAAGCCCTTTATGATGATATGCATGCATTATAAGGTTCCAAATCATGCATGAGTTGGTGTGCTCCCTGCTTCAGTACTGCAGAAAACTTCGTGATCCAGCTTATTTATAACGCGGACTCTCATAACGCGCGAATTAGGCGTTGTTGCGTGAAACAATTACGATATTCGCGCTCATGGGGTCGAGTTACCCCTCAGCCAATTTTCAGCCGAATCGAGTTTTTGGTCCAACTTCGGAAAATTGGGGGTGGCCAATGGATAAAGTGGTAGTTTTTGAAATTTCTTCTACAAAAAAACCTGCAGCTTAAACAAGGTGACTACACATACCTGTTACACTTGGCCATCGCACTAAACGTACAACAAGAGTCAAATAAGAGCATTTCTTTAGCAACGGTCAACTTCTCCTTTGTTCAGTGTGTTGCCACACAATAGATCGTGAATTTTTTTCGAAATTTGGGCATATTCTGGAAATGGCTAAAAACTTGTACCCTGGTTTAATTTGACTCCCTGAACACGAAAGTCACACTAGTTCTGCTCGAGAAGGGCTGGCTCGCGCGCTATGGGCTTCCGAACTTACCGTGTAATAGTATTATTTCTTCAGAAAAACCCCCATAACTCCATTCAGAGAATTGCTTTGCAGATTTTGAAAACTGATTCGAGATCAGCATCCAGAAACGCGTCTGACGATATATGCCTCGTTACGAATAGCCAGGGCGGCCTGATATCCTTCCCTTGTCAGCTCTCTACCACTCTGCATTGCGATATCAGATTCATCGGAAGGTTCCTATTGCTAAACTCGTGGAATTCTAAATAAAGGATAAAAGTAAAGGATAAAGATTCTGGCGTTAATCAATCCCTCCTTGGGATGTGCAGCACATTCTAGTTCCGTTTAGAATGGGATGGCTGGTGAGTGTAATGTTGCCTATACGATGACTTGCTGTGGCCAGCCGATGTACGAGTCAGTGCTTTTGTCCTCCCAGACGAGTATGTTACCTATTCGCCGACCCAAGAAGGATGGGAGGATTGGCTGCATTGAGCGGGCGTTGATGCGGAATTTGATCCCCGTTCCATGAAAGTGGGGAGTGCGCCAGCTGTCACTGCACCACGTCAGCCCACGAAGTTCCCCTCCATCCCCTCAAAGTCAATTTCAAGGATGTCCTTGTGTCGGTTGGATTAGGTCTGTCAAAATGCATCCGCCATTTTGCATTGCCTGAATTAGGCAAATCCCGCACAAACACAAACGATTGTAACGAAACAGAAATGGTTATAATCAGCCCACTTTTTTCTACAATTACAATGCAGATCCTATTATCATTCGAAATTTCCTGTCCTTGAAATCTCGAAAGTGTTGATAGGCGATTTTGACATTTCGCTCCCACCTTGGATCCATACCTCCATTGGGAGATGCTGCAGAGTGCCGAAAAGTTCTGATACGTATTGATACACTCTATATTTGCAATGACTAGAGCAAAACTTTCGCATTTAACTTTGTGCAGTTTTTTGGATAGTTCATCCCCGAATGTGGTGGTTTTGGTGTCACCGCGGGAGTCGCTGGGACCTTACCTGTGCAACGGAAGAAAGCGTATTTCTGGTGAACTCAGATCAGTTTTTCAATGAAAGATTGCGGTGCTGTGTAAAGGGTTTGCTCGCAGAATTCGGGCGGAATGCGTATACGATAAGCAATGAAAAAGAGACCAAAGCATGCATAACGTTGGACCTTTTCTCCCTAAACGTACATTTGCAGGGCTGCTCTACCACTATCCACGGCTGAACGTCCCTCTCAGAGCCAGTCGTTGTATTCCTAACTGACTGCTACGAATTTTCTAGAAGTTTTGAGGCATCTCGCACCACCATCTAAAAATCGTACTTCTCTATGGTCTGAAAAAAAAAACGGTTGAAATCACTCTTTCTGATGATCGCCTTCAAAGCGTGCACGGAAAAGTCCAAATAATGGCTTGCGACGTAAGAAGCAAATGGTTGTACATGTGTTAAGGCCCAAGTGAGATACTTATTATTTCAACTGATTGCCACTTGGCATTGCAGAGCAGTCTCTAAATGGAGTCAAGATTCGACCAGAAGTAGAGTCGAGGCAGAAAAGTCAACCGAGCTCTCCCAATCCAGCATGTTGCTCACTCATGATATGTGAGGTGATAAAATTGCGAAAGCGATTCACTCCTCCAGGAATGCTCTGTCATAGCAAAATCAAGCACTCGAAGGACGCAAACGTCCTTCAGAGCATTAACGAAAAAACATCGAAAAGGTATGTTCACCAAGGAAACGAACCAGAAACCTCTCTAACTTAAGCTCGAGCACTTATCCACTCGACTCTCTAGGCACGCAGCTTCAGCGCGCTTATCCTGTACATGCTGAATCTTTCCTTTTCAAACTCTTGTAATCTACTCCTATAAACTCGCAGCAGATATGGAATGTAGATTGGTGAATGACATCCCGAGCCTCACAGGTATGATTGTTGGTCACATACACCAATGAAATCATGTTGGCACCTCTTTTGGTTCCAGTATGGTAGCGCTTTGCCAGGCGGTCAGTGTCTTGCCGCACCTTTACTTAATTAGCTTAACATGCCTGCGCGTGTGTGAATGTCTGTCTTTCTGTCACGAAATTCATATCTTACTCCTACTCCTACTAGCTACAGTGAGACCCTCAATTTAATAGCACCATTAGAGGTAAGGGAAAACTGAGATCTGGAAGTACATGTTCTCTGAAACGAACCTTCTACTTCAGAAGGGGTCACATGTGGTGAAAATCGTATAAAAAAACGCGACTTGGGGTCTTATGGCGGCCCCGCAGCTCGTCATGCCGTTATGCCGTTATGCGCCCGGGGGAGTCGACGTGGAGGGGCGGGACAACAATCGCGGCCGGCTGGTTGAGACTCTGGCCTGTCTTCAGTCCACTCCGACCAGGGACGCAGAGGACGAGAGAGAAAAAGAGAAATTTCGGGTTCCTTTTTCTTGGTTTTTTCGCCGTTTTATGTCGTTCTTTTTCTACTGTTATATTTCTGAGCACCTCTACTTTCGTAATCCTCCAATTTGCCAAAATTGCCCCTAACGGTGTCTAACGGTGTTATTAGGAGATAGTAGGAGACACTAGCGGTTTCAAAATGATAGCAACTGATAAGGGCAAATGTCGCTGAAGTCGTTTCGCCTTTCGCTTTGGCATTAGAGCGCTGATACTCATAGATGATTGGAGCAGTCGAGGACATTGATGTTGCTGATTCAGCTGGATAACTCGTCATAATTTCATAAGGAGCGTCAGAAAACAATTGTCATCAGTGTCTTTGAGCCTTTCGAGTCAACACTAAAACGCTGGCGCTCTCAGATGTTTTGCTAGGCGGCGGGTCAACGCATATTGATAGCAGCTGACAAAATTCATTAGGAAAAGACGAATATCGCTTGATCCGTTTCCTCTCTCAACAGACAGTGGGGTGTCCAAACTCGTCATCGCTGCAGAAATTGGTAGGGGACCTCGATGGTGGAGAGTTAACTCTGATAACATTGATTAGCTTTGGTAAGAGTCATTAGCAATTGGACTATAGGACATCTTGTGAACCGCTCGATGCTACAATACGACTGCAATAAGTCAAGCGTGTGACGCCCACTGTCACTGAGAAACCTATAGCATGAGCAGAAGCATACATATTGTGCTCTAATGTCAGTTACAGCATATGTGGACCGGGCAAATGCGGTACCAAAAGCAACAAGGCGCATCAACTTCCTAGGTCAGGTCATGAAACTCTAAAATAGTAGTGCATGCTCAGCAATTACCTAGCATGGGTAACTGGCAAACGATGCACTACCGATACATGAGAATTAGAGGCTCGTCGAGTAAAAAAATCGCTACAATCGATGATCTGAAAATTGGAGATAGTTAACTCATTTGGACCGCTCCGGTTTTCGAAAAATGGTGCGTTCGGACAGGATGAATTGTGATCGAGGCCATGCTGGTCACCACTATGTGGCTGTCATGGTCCCATGGGCCATTTTTTATTCTCTTTGTATTTCAATGGTTCTTTTGTTTTTTTTCGTTTTTTTCGTTAATGTAGTTAGAGGGGTGCCTATTCAGTGTGTCCAAGGTCCACTAGGTGCTAATATTGGGGAGGGGCCACTCCATTGTGCTCGCCATCCGGTGCTATTTTCGTCTAGGTTTTAGACTAAATCTTATCATAGGAGAAACCCCTACAACCTTCAGTAAGGCTTAGGGGAAGATATATGCTAGAGTACATAAACTGATGACAGTAGAACGGTTTCGAGTGAGGAATGACAGGCGACGTTCCATGGCCCTCTCCAACTACATATACATTAACACCCCTTTCGATCACTGGAAAGTGACGATAGGATGATTATCTGTTTCTTTCGATGAAGCATTTTCTAATTACTTTTTGTTGCACTATTCAACTATCACTCCCACCAAACACCGCGAGTTGTGTAAAAAATAATTTCCGTTGAAACTCTGCCTATGGGGGTTGTATGGGGTGCGGAACACAAATATAACTTCAATTTGTGATGCGGACGCCATTTGGCTCAAGATGTCGCCAGCTTTGTTCATTTATGCTGTAGTGCTGCTAATGTAACCGCGAGGAGGGGGTGCCATCGTTCTGCTGTCGTCTTTCACCTGATACTATCACATAATCATAAATTTGTACACTCAAGCGTATATTTGCGCCTAAGCCTCAAAGGAGAAAGGGAGGATTGCCTTCTTTTTCAAGGCTTAGGCAAAACTTACGCAGAGAGTGTGTGCCTCTACTACGCTGGTGTGCAAAACTTGGGGACGAGAGGGATAAAGTAACATAAAACACTAATGGCTGTGTGGAAGTGAATGAAAGTGTGGAAGAATGTTACTACTCGCCTAAGAGATATGCACATGAAGCTAGACTTTTCTCGGTGAAAAAAGAGCCTGAATATAGTGCTAAATATGGCCGACCGCGCAAATCGAGGCAGTCTATAAGTATGAAAACTTTTTTCTCAATCAACGAGTAACTGCAAAGAAGTGTGGTAGCATCCCTCGGTACTCGAAGAAGGTCGAACTATGACGAGTGTAGCCCAGGAGCTCGGTATCGCTCACAGCGTTGTTTCACATGCTTGGAGAGCGTTCCGATCCTTTGATACTGCTGTCTGAAGACGAGGAAGTGGCCGATCAAGCACAACTACACCAAGGGACGACCGCTACATTGTGCAGCAGGCAAGAAGAGATCCTCGTCAGTCAACTTCGGCTATTGCAACGACGTTTAACAAGCCATCTCACGCACAACAGTGGCAAGACGACTGCATGAGTGTGGCCTCTTCGCTCGACGACCGTTACGTTGTGTTCCGTTAACCCCCGTGCCTCAGCGAGGCCGTTTACGGTGGTGCCCGGATGGCAAATGGATCGATGAGAAATGGAGCCGTGTGCTCTTTTCGGATGATAGCAGGTTTAGTCTGAGCAGTGATTCTGGACGCGCCCTCATATTGCGAGAGGTGGCAACACGCAACTCCTCCGGAAACATTGTCGAACGTGATCGTTCTGGTGATTGAGGTGTTATTGTATGGGGAGGCATCATGTTGCATGACCGTATTGACCTCCACATTTTTGAGCATGGAACCCTCACCAGTCAGCGTTACTGCGACGAGATTCTCCTACATCATGTCCGTCTTTTCAGAGCTGCGAACGGCCCTGAATTCATTTTCATAGATGACAATGCGCGACCGCATCGAAGAGTACCAGTGGGGGAGCTACTAGAACGAGAGAATATCCGGCGAATGGAGTGGTCCGCCGCTTTCCGCGACCTAAATCCCATCGAGCACGTGTGGGATGCACTGAATAGACGCGTTGCAGCACGATCAAGTGCACCACTGACGATCCAGCATTTGCCAAATGCACTGATTGAGGAGTGTAATGCCCTGCCTCATTACCAACCTCGTGGAGAGCATGGGATCGCATTGCAGAGCATATATTGCTGTCCGTAGCGATCACACACCCTACTAGGATCCGTGTAACTTCTCTGGTAGTACCAGGATAAATCGTGAAGACTTAAGCGTAATCGACATGGTTGAATAAAAATAAAGATTTCTGCTCCATACCAGGGAACCAACTGGCGGTAAGTATAGCGGTCCTGTGGCAGCAGTAAGTTGATTAAGTACAAATACGACTGTAGACTCTCCAACAGAGTCTATAAATAAAATCTAATTTGTACATTTTCAGGCTTGATAAAGGCGCTAGGCGCCGAAAGCTTGCCTATAAGGCTAAAATATCTTTTGCAACCAATTTTTGCAATCGGTTTTGTAAAAGCTGTTTTGAGTCTTTTGGAATAAATTTTGGAAGTCTCACATTGCCTTATACACATTGTAATCGACATTGTTGAATAAAAATGTCATGACTATTCGTCTTATTCCGAATTTCTGTCAGTTGCTTTCTGTACAATACCGTTAAAGGCACGGTTCACGATAATATGAGTGCCTTGGTTCCATCAACGAGCTGATAGCCCCTTCCACAAGGGCAAAGCGTGTGCCGTCATCACGGCGCGAGGGTGGGTGCTTAACGCGTAAGGGACATGTGAATAAGATGTCGGCCACCTCCTCAAGATGCCCCACACCCCATCTTCGATTCAAGCAGCTGGTAAGCGGTGGCTTCCACGTGTAATGAGAGGCATGATATCGACTGCGATAAGAAATGATAGGAGATACTTCCATTGTAAAAACAACCTTATCGGATATTAACACGTAAAAACTTGTACAAATATTACTTGCTTTTAAGCTGCAAACTCGTCGAATCCAGAGGTCAGAAACACTTCGTTTCCAAGGTTTTCGGAAAGTTTCGCCGTTTCTTTTTCACACTTGTGTTCTTTAGCACTCACAGAGTCTTTATGAAGCGCAACGAGGCGTGAAAATTATCGTGAATTGTGCTTTTAAGGTTCTCTCTTGATATGATATGAATTTCAATGGGCCATGTTGTCTGGCAGAGGCACAGAAATCGAAAGTTGCTTTCGTCCCTTAGCATTCACACCAGTGTATATTAGCACTTTAGCAGAACTAAACGACGCTAGCGTCTCGGACGGATGTTATATTCTCTGTGAGCACCTCAAATATCCCTCCTGGCTGAGTTCAGTGATTTTGGTAAAAATGGGTTTTTGCACTGACCTAGTGCAGTTGCACCAAAGTGGCGCTAACGCCAAGAACGGATGTTATTTCGCGATCAGCGCCCCAAATAACCGCCCTGGGCAAATTTTCAGTTCATACTATTTTTTTGCCCAACCGACGGTATTAGAGGTCTTCATAAGGGTACAGGCCCCCTTCCTCCAGCCGATGTCTTGCATAAGAGCAGGAGGGTGCAGGCAGTTGTTTGACCCAAAAAACTCTCCTTAATGTGAGAAGGTGTTAGCAGGAGGTCCACGAAACGTCTGACAGTCACCGGTGAATGTCATTGTCCGAACCGGCCGACTCGGTGTCAGTCACCGGTGACTGTCATGGTCACGAATGGGTTAAGTTGTTTAGATTCTCAAGTAGTGATCACTGTGAGCTAAGTGTCAAACGATCAGTGGTCGAAGTATTTGTTTCCGATCCGGTATCAGTTGTAAGATAGGGGTGAACAGCGAAATCATATGAACTTTGGAAAAGTGGCAGATGTCCATAGTATTTAAAGGCACCATTAGGGGTAAAGGAAAACTGAGACCAGGAAGTACATGTTCTCTGAAACGAACCTTCTACTACAGAAGGGGTCACATGTGGTGAAAAGCGCATAAAAAAAAAAGCGACTTGGGATCTTATGGCGGCCCCGCAGCTCGTCATGTCGTTATGCCGTTATGCGACCGGGGGAGTCGACGTGGAGGGGCGGAACAACAATCGCTGCCGGCTGGTTGAGACTCTGGCCTGTCTTCAGTCCACTCCGACCAGAGACGCAGAGGACGAGAGAGAAGGGGGAATTTCGGGTTCCTGTTTCTCGGTTTTTTCGCCGTTTTATGTCGTTCTTTTCTACTGTTATACTACTGAGCACCTCTACTTTCGTAATCCCCCGATTTGCCAGAATTGCCCTAACGGTAACTTTAAAATATTCAGGCAACATCAAGGGTTTATCAAATGCTCAGCAAATGAACATGGTCTGGAACCCGCTATCAAGAAGAATGTTTCGACCTATGGGCGCCATTGTCCTGAGCGGTAATGGGTGTGCAAAGATAGGAAGCCTTCATAGTTTTAGAGTTTGCAAAATTGCAGAGTAGCGGAATTTGTGGAGTGTGGAAAGAAGAATAGATGCGTATCGGTTGGTAGAGTTTTGGGAATGAGGAATTGTGGATTCGCCGAAATGCAGTATTGTGAAATTTCCTTAGTTTCTTTAATTTCTGCTCTCTTCGTGGCATGGAAATCAATCCGTATCTAATGCTTTTCCCCAAGTACCGCTATTCTCCCGAACGATGCGTTCTTATCCATTGTCGCTAATTCCACGATTCGACATTTCCACAACTCCGCAGTCTCCATTCTCTCTGATCCTCTCGGCTCTTCGTAGCATGGAAATCGATACCTATCTCATGCTTTCCCGCAAATTCCTCAAGTCTGCATTTCCACAATTTCAGAAATCCCCCTATTCTCCCATTTGATACGTATCTTTACCGCATTCCGCGATTCTGCAGTTCCGCGAACCTCAAAACTATGATTGCAGCCATAGCAGTTAAGCTAGCAAGCAGAGTAATGCGCTTATCACAGTGAGGAATCGTGAGGTATGGACTTATGTGATATCGGCTGATCATCTGTGTTTCTACTTTATGCAGTTCTACCGTGTTATTAGTGCAATACTGTGCCATTTATAAAATGATTTTATTCAGATATGCCTTGTGAACACAATGTTGCTCCCGGTAGCAATCACAAGCCACTATTTATTTATTTATTTATTTATTATTTATTTATTGTGCGCGTATGGTGCACCTTAAAGCAGCGGGGAAGGGCTGAGTGAAAAAGGAAGATGGGAAAAGATGATGGTTCCGAAATGAACATTTGAGATCGGAGCGAGAAAAGCGATAATCGGTAGAGGAACTTAAGCGTGCAAAAGCGCGACGTTGTGGTCTGCATTCGCATCTCTCGCGTATTCCGTCGAACTGCAGCATCACTTTTCCGAGTTCTGGCTGTAGAAGATGTCGCCTGCTGTGTGGTAGAAAATTTTTCGTCAATTCTGATGTAAAATAAGTGAAACAACAAAAAGCAGCAATCAAGTAAAACGACGAATGAGACAATAAGCGAAAGGATAAGGCAAAAGGTGCTGGTGAAAAAATCAATCGAATTCACACTTGACGTCATAGAAAGGTGTCGTGTGCAATGTCTGCAATCGGACGAATTGTAAGCGTCACAGTAGGTCTTTTCTTAGTACAGAATTGCCACTTACCGGTGTCCAAGATTGGCAATAACAGGGCAATGAGAAGCTAAGAACAAATACAGTTAAGCAACATAATATTCACAAAGCTGAATTTGCTCAACTAATTTCGAAGTTAGTGGTGTATGGCGCCTATAACGGATCGGTTGGCAGCAGCTGAATCCATCTTGTTCTCCGTTAAATAGGTAGTTGAGAACCTCATGTGGTGTTCTGCTCAATTCAGGTTACCAAAGATGTGGTGCGACCTCTGTTTGACGTAGATTCTTAAGATTTGTTTGTCCCTGATGTGAGTTTGCCTTTCAACATCCTGCGGCGGAACACAATATAATTGATCACCGTCCTATGCAAAAATGATTCGTGTCTGAAACGATGTGAGCAATCCTTACTTATAATCGGGTAAACAGCGTGATGTGGCATTGGGTTGACGTCGATATGTCAAGAATCCAGTGGTTTGCTGAACTTTTTTGAATTTTGCTAGGAGTTTCTTGGTGTGAGGGCTCCATATCCGCGATCCATATTCTGGTATAGGAACAACATCCTCACAGAGTTTGACAACTGAAACATAGTGATTAATGTTCCTAATCATCCTGAAGAAAAGCGTCATCTTGGAGGCTTTTCAAACGACACCATCTATGTATATAGTCTAGATCGTTCTTAATAAGAATTCCTAAAATACGCAATTTGCGGGAGGTACCAATAGTAACATGATTTAAATGTATGAAACTCAATGTCATCAGCTTAGTTTTCACTAACTGATGTGGGCATGGGTAAAAAGGCAAGTTACGGGTGAGGTCAGGGATAGCAAAGTTGATAATACACTTCCATATAGAACACTCCTACGGCAAGGAAACTTTTGCAAAAACCAGTTTCACTTCAACGCTCACACACATGGCTGTTAAGATAGGACCGAATCCACTGAACAGGGGGTCTCTGATTGTCACTGCTGGTACTGTTTGAAAAGAATATTTCCATGATAAACTCCATCAAATGCTTCAGACAGGTCGAAATGGATAATGTCCACACCATTTCCTTCGTTGCTGGCAAGAATTTCAATAATATACACCTTTACATGATTGAACTTGTGCGGGCCCGGTAATAAACCCGTTTTAGTCGAATCAGAAGGAATAAACTATTCCTTCTCGCATGAGGTATCGTTATGCTTGGTATTTTTTTCCGACGAAACTCCATTTCATAGACCTGTAGAAGCCATTCACTAGGCGCACGCTAGACGTGGTCTAGCCCAATATGGAGAGTGTATAAAATGGCTGAGAAGGGCAAGAGCACCCTTGATCCCTTGAGTGTTAACACAGGGACTAAGCTCCTTCATCTGGAGATAGAATCTCGCATGAGTTTAAGGAGTGACAATGGAAGACTGCGAACGGAAGTGAACAAGACGTGTAGCTAATACGATATAATGATAGCCAGAAAGAGAGCGCGTCCAAACTCATTTCCCTTTCTTCTTGTTTATAATTTCTGACCATCAATTTAGAAGGATAGAGCTTGCTCTCATGGGTTTTCAAATACTCTGACGCTCCAAATATCCAATGATCCTTTTGTTATGTAGATCTCTCACCTTGTGCATTCTTGTCGTTTCGGCCACTAAGGATCGATTTGTCAGTCTGCCCGTCCGTATGTCGGTCTTACAGATGCCGTGTATTGCTCGAGCTATATCATTCAGGGAAGGAGCAGTAAGAAAGCTCGATGCTGTTTGGGCTGTTTTTTCCGCATTTCCAGAATTGCACTGAATAAAAACTCCCTTCTTAACTCATGCTCTGAAGGTCTTTCATCATTCTTTTTGAAGTACTAAGTGGAATGGTACTCAAGGTGAACATAAATGGCGAACTGTAAACTAAGCTGCAATAAGGGAAACACAATTTGAACTAACCTTCCACAAAAATTTTAGGCTGAAGGAGGCGGCGCCGATTTACAAAGGATGTGATCGCAGCATTGATGCCAGATGGCTTTGTGCCTTTGCACTCAAATGAAGGGCTGAGGTTGAACCTGGCTTGCTACTAGTTGCCAGGGCTCCCACATGGAAATTTGGTAACTTTGGGCGCGACATTGTATTCGCACTCTCTAACCTACATTTCCCTTTTCTAGTGCAAGAGGAACTATAAAATTCTGGGACATTAGAAGCCGATGCAATTTGTGGAAGACAGCCGTTGTTCAATGCTATAGTCTGGGCATGTTTCACATTACACAGCATAGAATAATTTATTCAAACATAATCTGCCGCGGATATTTTTACACATTAATCATGGTATGGACATTGCGATAATCATGAAGAAGTCAACCAATGTTGCATTTTGGATTGAAATAAAATGAGATATTTTGCTTATCACTTCCGCCTCTGTTTTTGTAAGTCAGCCAGATTGTAGTACCTTGGAGTCTTGTCACCTCCTGCGTTTCGAGTTTGCCACTTCTCAACTGAGGACTTCGACTGAGCTGATGAAATGTCATTTCGTTTGCTCAGTTTCTGCACCGATGATTTGCTGTCTGATACAAAGTTTGCTGCTGGCCGGTCCTGACGCGCTTCAACCTGCAGGCAAAGGAGATAATGATAAAATGGAGTTAGTCAATAACGTTGTGCACAGTTTGACTCAAGCTCGCATATCGTTTAATGACACACTGTGCAGTAATCAGATCGCGGTCCTTTAGTTTTGGGGCAAATAAACCATTGCATAATTGCTCATGTTATACCCTTGTTGCGGCCTCACAACGCATTCTCAGCGCGTTTGTTCTCACGAATTACACCAACATCCTCTCACATAATTAAATCACACCGGCACTGAACGAACCCATT
Source organism: Trichostrongylus colubriformis (assembly GCA_963978905.1). Classification (NCBI taxonomy): domain Eukaryota; kingdom Metazoa; phylum Nematoda; class Chromadorea; order Rhabditida; family Trichostrongylidae; genus Trichostrongylus; species Trichostrongylus colubriformis. The sequence continues at coordinate 44,476,958 of OZ022257.1, read as the reverse complement.
ACCAACGTGGTTTTGACGTGGCGAAGGAAGGTGGCAAACCGTCATAATAAGATAGGCAAGACAGAAATCTAATGATGATGACAATGTGAACAGGGAGGAACAATCGTTATCGCTAAATTGGGCGCGATACAACCAAGAAAAGTCTCGCTTCTAGGGGTGTAGTAAACTCGATGAATGGATCAAAACTTTTCTTTTCAGTAATTATCTGACTATAGCGCGATAACGTATGCAATCTATCACGATCAAACCTTCAAGGACACACCTCGTACGCAATCAACCACGAGATATGGCTTTAAAGGCACACCTCGTGGTAGATTGCATGCATACGTTATTGCGCTATAGTCAGATCAGTGGTTTACTTCCTCGGGACAAGTAGGTTCCCAGATAAGTGCTCACACTGCACCTTTGTTGCGGCTGAACGATGCACCCTCACGGTGGTATACCGAGCACGCAAACCCGACCAAATCGAACAATTCCCTGTGTGGAAGCTGCTTTCATCATCGAAATGGCTCTTTCATCACATTATCTTCTCTTATTGCAAGTTTCCTTACCCCGTGAGCCCACGATGAAAATCTCTTCATCTGCAGTTAGATGTGATTTGGCTGTGTGGCGTGGCTTGGTTGTGTTCCGACTGACACAAAACTGTGCAGCCACATCAGAGGTGCGGCCTGAGCTGTTATCCAAGGACCCATTCGCCCCAGAAAGTGAGCCACTAATCTGATTATCGCGTGGAGTGCTCTCAAGTGATAAAGAAATTCACCCCAAATTTTTAAGAGATTCTTTTCTCTCAAACAAGTGTTGCTATGTTGCTTGACTCAGTGTTTTTGAATTTTCTGCATCCTGATTCTGCCTGTTTCTGCCAAAACCGCTCTTTGTTGTAATACGTCTATACTTTACAGATCCCACTGCCGCCAGTCACCGCGTCACCTCCTCTTACTCCTACTGATTAGCGCTTTCCCTCTAGCTGTTCCCCTTCTGCTACGATGCTGCAATACCAAAACGGTCAACGTTGACCAATCGCTATCTAGCAAAGTCAGCGACAGCGGTGAGGCTTGAGCAATGGAGCTACAGTTCACGTCTCAAAGGCACACCCTGCTATAATCAGATCTGTGGCATACTTTCTCTGGGCAAGTAGGTTACATAACTGTTGAGGCTGCACTTTTGTTGCGGCTACGGTGCGCAATCACGGTGTTTGGACACATCCAAGCCACGCCCACGCAACCAGATTATACCTTGCTTCAGATGACAAATCGCCACTATGGAAGCTACTTTCATCATCAAAATGGCGCCCCATTGAATTCACTTTTCTTATCGCAGGTATCCTTCTCCACGTAAGCGCCATGTTGGACATTCATTCGTCTAAGGCCAGGTGTGACTTGGTTGTGTGGGTGTGGGTTGGTTGTGTTCGGACAGGCACGACTCTGTGCCAGCAAAGGTGCAACTTGAAGAGTTATCCTACTCCGAGTTATCCCCGAGGTAGTAAGCCACCACATGATGATCGCGTGATATGCCTTTGAAGGCACACCACGCGATAATCGAAGTGGTCGCCTACCTTCTCAGGGCAGGTAGACCCTTGGATGGTCGTAGAGATCGCACGCTTTTCGCGGCGCCACGGCTCACCCTCTCCGCGCACGGCCTGATCAACCTGAGCCGAGTTGAGCCCACCGAGCCGAATCACACCTGGTCTTTGGCGAACAAATTTCCAACGAAGCTCTTACGTGGGGAAGGATACTTGCGATAAGACAAGATAAGGTGGCGATTTCAATAGTGAAGGCAGCTTCAACAGGGAAGAACAGGTGATATCATAGCATCATCGAGCAAAAACGCATTTCCAATTTCCGATACTCGTACAAGGACCGAAGGCAGGGAGCTTTATTTTTGGGGACAGTGAAGGGCGTTGATTCATTTTTCTTCACTGGTGGATCAACCAGGGCCTCTACATCCTGTAACACGCATAGCTCTCACAGTTTTTTACGAGGTGTGCCTTTCAATACGTCAGGAGGACGGCAATTTTTGTTTACGGCATGGTAGGGCAATGGCTTGTATTAGGTTGTAAGGAATTTGGCCGGTTTTCGCAAATTTAACTTTGGGGAGATCATAACACGGCTCAGACTGCATTTTTTCTCACAGAATGAGATCCATTCGATTTGCTACACTTTTGGCAATATCAAAAATATTTAAATATCTCATTTTGGTAAAGGGCTTACGATTCATGCGAGGAGCGCAAAATGAAAAAAGTCGACTCCAAACAATTCTTCCTGGGCACATTACTGTTGAAGGAGCTGTCTAGATGTTTGGAATAGTTAGGCTTAGTTAGCGCTAGACCTGGTGGATGATGGACAAGTAAGGGCTTCAGCCCATTATTGCTACGATTACTGGATGAGGATTTGTTGGAAATGCGCTCGCGCATAGCTGTTCCGAGGGGTCTCGCGACACTCCATTTTTTGGGTTTCTCCAAATCAAGGCTACTTGAGGTGGTCAACCAAGTTTGTGTGTAAAGGGACAATACTTTCGGATATCCTCTGCAAGGATGGGTGCTCATCGTTTTCTGCGGTTTTAGTCAAGGCGATTTGATCAAATGAAAATTCGAGCAACTCGTTCTCAATTCTGCACGTCTGAAACCAAGGACAAAGTTTTCAGTCCAATGCTTCACCTCCTCCCCTTGCAGCACTCAGATTTGTGGTCACCTTCGCTAGGGCTCGGCTAAACAAGAACTCGTTAAGTGAAGTCATCTAAAAAGTGCATTTTTCGCAGTACTTAAAAAATTTTCCTTGTCATTCGAAAACCTTATGTCATTCCGAATAAAACATATATTCAGATAAAGCAACTTTTTGTCTATCTGACGAGCACAATATATAAGCTGATACATGTTGACGCGCCCCGAGAATGGAGTTCATCTTGTCGACGCGTAAAAGCTGCCAGAGTCTTTTTCAACCTAATAGTCGCCGCAGTGCACACGTCGCCTTGCCGAGACGTCGAAAGTATATTCATAAGGTTTTAGTTGTGATCACAATTTTTTACACGGTCGCTTATTCTTCATCCAATTGTATTAATCACTTGTTGTTGTGTGTTGTTTCACTTATTTCACATAATCACGAATGAAAAAAATACACCCTACGAGACAACAAATGACATCACTACAGCGGACAACTCGGAAAGTCAGTGTGTTGACGCGAATACACACCACGATTTTGAATCCTGTTTTCCACCGATTATCCTACTCTATATAATTCGCTTAGTATGTCGGTGTGTGTGTGTCCGTCTGTCTATCACGAAATTCATATCTCGCGTCGCAGCAAAGCTGGGACGCTGAATTTTACAAGTATATAGGGGGTGTCAAGGGAACCCCAGCGGTGGTGGACCGAAAGTGATAGCAGCTGATACGCGCTGATAAGGAGCCTATAAAGGCGAATGTCACCGAAGTCGTTTCGCTTTCCGGGTTGATCCTAGAGCGCTGACACTCATAGGTGTTTTGCGGGATTGGACGGGAACATCAATAGTGGGTGATCCAGGTTGATAACGGTTGATAAGATTCGATAAGAAGGGTAAAAAGACTCGAGTCGTCGAATCCGTCTCGCTCTCCGCATTGGTCCCGAAGCGTTCATACTCACAGGTGTTTTGCGGGATTGGACGGGAACATCAATAGTGAGTGATCCAGCTTGATAAGGGCTGATGAGATTCGATAAGAACGTAAAAAGGCTAGAGTCGTCGAATCCGTTTCGCTTTTCGCATTGGTCTCGAAGCGTTCATACTCACAAGTGTTTTGCGGGGTACGACGGGGAATGGTAAACGGACAAATGTGCGGTGGTACTCACTACCGCAACGCGTGAGCTTGCGTCGCGGTTCGTCGTCAGTGGGCACAGGTTTTCTCCCGTCTCGTCGCTCCGTCTGCGCACTCCGCGTAAGAGAGTGCACGTGGCGAGATACTCGCAGCGTGTACTACGCATGATTGGTACGGAAGCCAACGTTGATCTCATCGGATAGTCCGACGAGACGGAGGGTACTGTGGAGCAGCGGCGAAGTAGAGGAGGATGATCAGTTGTCATTGCGATTGGGGTTCCAAATCGCCAATTTAGTAGTTGCGGAAGCCTTCGGTTCCCGTTGTTGTAGGGTCGGCGCATTATAGCGGCGAATGCAGAGTTGCTTCTGTCCCACTGTTCTCAACAATGATGTTTGGCGACACCCCATATTAGCCCCCACGTCGGGGCTTCCTTCCCTTGCAGGCTTAGGTTAAAATGGACACTTGAGTATACATTCTGCGATGACAAGTGTAGCTTTCTTCTCACCGATGTCATAAACTCAACAACGATATTTGGCGACGGCCCATATTAGCCCCCACGTCGGGGCTTCCTTCCTTTGCAGGCTTAGGTTAAAATATACACTTGAGTATACATTCGGTGATGACAAGTGTCGCTTTCTTCTCACCGATGCCATAAACTCAACAACGATATTTGGCGACGGCCCATATTAGCCCCCACGTCGAGGCTTCCTTCCCTGCGCGCGACTCTTGGCTCGTCGCTTTAGCGGCGAGTTAGGAGTCACTCTTTTACACAAACCTTAGTAAACGAAGATCTCATGTGCTGCTCACGAAGAGCCTTGCCCGATGAGATAAGAAGACCTAGAGCTCATAAGCATGCCAGCGCGCGCCATGATGGAGGCCGCGACGCGTGAGCTTATGCGTCGCGGCAGTGAGGACCGCCGCACATTTGTCCGTTTACCGACACTCGGGGTACGACGGGGACAATGACGGTGGGTGATCCAGCTTGAAAACGATTGATAAGATTTGATAATGAGCATGAGAAGGCGAATGTCGTCAAATTCGTATCGTCTTTCGCGTTGATCCAAGAGCGCTGACACTCATAGGTGTTCAGCAGAGTGGGATGGGGACAATCATAAGCGGGTGATCCAAACTGATAATGGTTGATAAGATTCGATAAGGAGCGTGAGAAGGAAAATGTCATCAAGGCCGGTACGCTTTTGCGGCTAACAGTGGAATGTTCACATTCGTAGGTATTGTAGGGTACGGGGAGTTTAATGGTATTGTTGGGTACAGGGGCCTCAGTGAAATTGATAACGGCTTACAGAGGCTGATAAGAAACGTTAGGATTTGGATGGGATGAAATTCTTTACATCGCTTGATACTACTATACGACCGCTTCAGCAAAAGCGTCTGATGCTAAGTGCCATTGGGAGAACATATTCTGTTCATGTTCCGATATCACTGGCCGAAGTATCGACCGCTGAATTGCCCAGCATTCCAAAAAATGGTGCATTTCTCTTGATATTGCGATCTACATTGATAACCATGATGCAACCTATATTTGTGATAGCAAAGCAAGCGATTCACTCGGAATCATTTTCTAATGCGGTACTGGCAGCAACACTGGGTATCGACCGTTAAACTATGCAAAATTCCAAATAGTGAAGCATGTTTACGAAAACGATATACCTCGATAATCGGGATGGATTTGGATCTACTATCAATGTGTAGGAATTAGATGCTCAGCAAATGAACAAATTGTTACCAATCGATGCAATCGAATACAAAACTATCTATGTCTAAACTATTCAAACCCTCAATGGTGACCTTAACCAGCTGGCTCGCGCACACTACTGCGCGCGATTCGTGTCGATGACGTGCAAAACGGGTCCAATGCAAAGCGACTAAAGTATAATAACACCAAAATGCTCTTTTATCAAGCCATCTTCCAGCCACTCAGCTGAAAGCTGAGGAAGAGAAGTTTCCGCTCAACTTCATACACAACTGTGGTCGTGCCGATCAAACCGATTTTGCACAGCATTCCCATGAATCGCGCGCGGTGGTGTGCGCCCGCCAGCTGGTCACCTAAAACCTTGAATGTTCGTTACAAAATGGTCATTTGTTTGCATCATCCTTCTTCTTCGAATCCCTTCTAGTTCCTTTGATCCATAATTCATCCATACCACGCTTGAATCATGTTCCTCATGAGATTTACTTGAATTTCGTATATGGCACGTACACAAAGCAAACACAAAAAGAGCAGATGTTTGCTGATCTCATTTTTTCTTTGTTGTGATTTTTCGTACTTTGGCAACTTTGTGAACCTCAGTTCTTCTCTCTCCCTCCCTTTTCTTCTGCATAGTTGAAAATAAGCCACAATTACTTCAACACTTACCGATTCTTTGGATGCTGTTTTCAATCCTTCAGCCGATACGCTTAGATCACCCTAAAACTGGTTCTCATGTCAGAGAAGGCAATAGTTAATAATCCATGACGTTTCACCCCTCGCTTTGATTTCGACGGAGGTCCTATCCGTGATCGTTGTGGCTGAAGGTAAGTGCATAACAAAGACGTACTTATACAATGATACGAATCACATGAAGATTTCGGCAGGTTTCAGTTTAGTGGAAAGATGATACGAATGTGAAAGTTTATGTCAACAATTGTTGTACATGCTCACCATCAATTTTTCCACTGTGGTTCCAATAAGAACGAATGAATTAAGATCCTGATCGTACTTCAGATCTCTAAGACTTTCGGAGCCCTCAACATCAAGGTCGTGTCTCTGAAAATGAAATTTTATGAATTGTTCGTGATGCTATCGCAATAAGGGAGCATCTTATTAAAAGTTGCAGATTTAAGCAACTCGGAGGGGGGGGGCAATCGCAGCCATTCGAATAATTTCGCTTGTAGTCAAGTGGAGAGAGGAAGAGTAGTATCCTATTTGGAAACCAATACTTGGGTAATCCGTTTTTATGGCTTGTTTATATAGATCTAGCTAACGTACCACGGTGCCTTTGTATTCGGTTCTCATCTCCAGTGGACCACGATCCTTGAATTTACGTATATCAAGCTGTTCCGATTTCATTTTCTTCGGTCTCATTGCCGCCACTATCGGCTGATTTGAATGTCCCTGCCTGCTTTCTTTTGGCGTTTTCGATCTGACCATCTGGAAGAATCGGTTGAACAGTTTATGAAGTAGAATGCTGCCATTTCCACCATTTCCGATGGCGCAAGGCTCCTAGTGCCTTAGCTACTCATTTTCAAGTTGCGAAAATGGGCAGTCTTTGCATAGTTTATATTTATCCACAGGAGACTTAAAGACACATTTCGCGATAATCAAATGGGTCGATTTACCTCGTTGAATTATAAGATCCTTGGGTAACAAGTCAGGCTGCACCTTTTTCGCGTCGCTCCGGCGTGCTATCACGGCCCTACACCTGCTGAACCCACTGCGACGCCACCCACTTGAACTCTCTTATTGGTCAACTGAACAAAATGGGCGGCGTCGCAGTGCATTCAATCAGATGTAGCGCCGTACTAGCGCACAGAAGGACGCGAAAAAGGTGCAGCCAGACTAGTTATCAAGAATCTACTGTTCCAAGAAGGTAAGTCGATTCATTTGATTAACGCAAAATGTGCCTTTAGTCAGTCACGTCATTGCGAGACGAGCTGTCAAATGGAGTTTTTAGCAGCAATGTTCACCTTGATGGGATTGGGATGGGCTCCATTCCCATGCACATGAGGAGCGTTGGGCGCTGAAAAAAACAAAGAAAAGGTCGATGTAGGCGACTTTTTGTTTTCTTTTCAGTGGTCGCTGCCAGTATTATATTATGAAGGCAATCATTCCAGTTGAGGCAAGATATAGACTGGCACAACACTCGCTGAAGACTGGTGGAATACACTTGCTGGAACGCGGAACTGTTCAAAACTGGCGTCCCATTCTCATCTAGAATGAAGAAGACCGGCTCCCCATTCCTATCTCTCACCAAGGCTCAGTCAGCCCCGGATGCAGCATGAATATAGCGGTCTTTTTTCGGTTTACGTCTACAGGTTCGCACTTCATTGGTGCGAAAGTATGAAGCGCTGAGGATTAGCAGTGCAAAAAAATCAAGACACCAATACAAAGCGAATTTTGAGTGTTTTGGCGGGTTCAAAAAGCATTTTTCTTCGATCATAGTAGGCCACTACTATGTCATTTTATTCGCGCTGCCCATGCTGGAACGCGGAACTGTTTAGAATATTGCTCATCCTTCCCTTCAATTAATGAGTTTTCAAACTCAATTTAAAAGTTCCCATGTTCTCCCTTGTTGAAACCTCGGCATAGTTGTCGATTGTTTTTCTTTTGTATGCCAACACGAGGTTAGTTGTGGGACCTTTATTGGCCTAACGTCTCGACCTTCTCGTCTTCTTCAGAGGCCTGAAGATGGCTCGAAGCTCTTGATTTGCAAAATATCCGAACAAGCGCCTCCCCCCCTCTAGCCGCTCTCCTGAGGCGCGAGCGGCTGCTCCGCTGGTGGAATCTTGGGTGAGTTTGTTGTTTCATTACCGGCTTGTCCGACAGCGATCTCGAAACGACGCCGGAAACGCTAGGGGGGAGGAGGCGCTTGTTCGGATATTTTGCAAATCAAGAGCTTCGAGCCATCTTCAGGCCTCTGAAGAAGACGAGAAGGTCGAAACGTTAGGTCAATTTAAAAGTTTTTTTTCGACTAATGATCGTTCCCTGCCAATATTCGTTGATCAGAACTTACTCTGTTTCATTTTTCTGTTCTTAGACCGAACGAACGACAGCGCAGCGATAATGACAATACACACCGGGATTACAACAAGAATACCAACAATCAAAACACTGAACGACAAAAGCGTTCGTGTTCGTCCATAAAAAAGCTCGGTTTTGGAGCACCAAAGTGCACCATCTATGCAGACTACACTAGACTACAAGTCGGAAGCGAGTTTTTGACTTGCTAATCACACGAAATACTTGAAAAAGATTTAAAAAAAAATAAAGGGCCAGTGTGGTTTTGGTCCTGCTGCGCAATAACACATTATCGTGCGCTAGCAAACTAGATTCTATGTACACCCACCACTATTCGGAGGATCAGTAGTATACATACAGTAGCTCTTTGTGGATACTGCTATTAGAGTAGACGTTCCCCCCACACGGCATTTGATGGCTACATTAGTATTATTCGTTGAATAGATTGTTATGAATATTTATAGAGCCCCCATGGATAATCACCAGTTTGGAAGTATAGATTATTACGCGGCCGACATTTTTATAGCGAAAACTGCATAAAACTTAGAAATAGTCGATGAAGAAAGTTATTACTCAAACCGAAAGCTACACTACAACATATGATATACGATATAACATAGCATAGGTATCTCACTACAGTGCTCTGCATAGTGATACAGCCATCTATAAGCAGCCCAAAAACTCGGTAATATCCTTCAGTTGGAGAGCGTAGCCAGCGTAGTCATGCATGAATATCGAGTTCAAGGTTAAAAACTTTTGAAAACTCCCTTCCATGTGTTTTGAAAAGGCCTCTTCTCATAATTTTCAAAGACATAGCTCTCTTTGTTTTCGCATGTGCTTTCTGATGTTTCCTCGTCGCTTTTGACTTCCACTTGTTGAAGCTGTACTGTTATGGTAGTATCTATTTTCTGGTTAAGGCAAGAGAGAAATTGCTATCTGATGCGAACAAATATTATTTTGCCTCAAAATAGTTTGAAGATGTTCGAATGTCAAATCGCGCGAAAAAGGCGAGTCATCAATGATTTCATTAAGGATTCCGTGAGGTATGAAACCGGAACTGGTACTGAAGATCTTGCCATGTCTATCGATAGAAATAGGCGCAGTATCCGAAAGCAGAAGTCAAGTTTTAGTGGGCATGCCCGGGAGCAAGATCTTCGTTGTATCACACTGCCAAAAAAGACTGTTTGTCGAGTCCTGAGGATGTGCAAGTTCATTTCTAGGCGCGAAGTAGGTAGGGCAATGTTCAGAGCTCCAGAACATCGCGGAAGCCACACTAATTCCGCCAGGAGATGCACACCTACCTCTTATTGTTTTTTGCAGGCTGTTCCTTATTGCGGAAGAAAAGCAGCTATGACCGCCCGGACGACTATCGGCACCACAGGTCAGACTTCACTTTTCGGAATGAACTCCAAAGGGGAAGTATCATGTGACTTTCGAATTTTCGATTAGTTCTGAAAGGGACGAACAATCCGATTTCCCAGTCTTCGTGCGCCATACCAGTGTTTCATATCGCATTTCGAAATACTCGTTAAAATCATGTTACTATGCAAGTTAATGGGCCAACTCATGTAAAACGAGCATTCAATCATGGTTTAGTCATCATCGAGTGGACGATAAGACCTGAACTACGAGCCGCCCGACCCTTATGTGATGAAGAATTCTGAACGACTATCGCACCACCCTTATCCTGCGGAGAGTTCGTCGGCATTTCATCGTGAGAGATTTATGCCGTGAGAATCCATTTGGATGAACAAAATTCTTGGCTATTCAAAACAGTGGAGGACCAGATGCCTCTGGATTCAGCGTTTTTTGTTTCCTCGTTATTGAATGCTGGAATCTGTTAAATGGCGGTGTAATTTTTCAGAGTAGTAGAAACGACATTTTCAAAACATATGTAGAGAAACGTTGTCTGCGTTCCTCAGCTGAAATTCGATGGCGATGCCCAAATGCGCATGGCTACACTTTCTAGTTGATCAGTACTCTCTCGCCACCTCTCGGAATAGATGAAGTGAAGTCCTTGAGAAAGGATGCGCTTTTCCCATCCTGCTCAACAACTGCCACATATCACCTCAAAATCTTTATTCCTCAAACCTCAAAATCGCCGAGCGCTAATTTTCATCGTTCATCTCAGTAATAATCTCTGACGTGTGTGAAGAAAGTGTAAATCGCATTCATAGAAAAAAATTGAAATTTCAAAGGAGCTCGACGAAGTCGGACCCTCCCAAAATGGAGGTGCGCACGGCAGTAGCTGGGCGATCCGACTGGTAGAACGAAATTTCATGCAAGTTCCTTGCGCATTATTGGAAACGCTTTTATCAGAGTTATGCAACAAATTCAGTTATTCAGGACATCAGAAAGAGTTCCCAACATGGTGCGGGTTTCCGTTTTCGGAACTGTACTTTCAGTAGGTCTCACACGATTATTGTCTGCTTAGAAATTGCTCTAAACTAAGCGCTTTCCACAAGATTGTTCTGTTGTGGTGCAATTGTCAACATGATGTAATGCAATCACTTTCCTTTCACTTCGTTATACTATATCTAAATTTCATCTGCTCCTTCTCCATTGCACTACAGCAAACTTCTTCCGGGGAGAGCTACCTATTCGTTTACATTTGAAACACATGCCTCCGGCAATCTCCGCATTTGTAATGTTGTGCGATCACACTTCGTCATTGTGGAGCAGCCGGCTGAGTGACATGATGCTGATTGCAGCGAAAACCCTTTCGGGAATTACGACGAGAGGGAAAAAAGGGAACGGTTCTTCCAACCCATTACTGCGCTCTTCTCAAACATGAGATCCAGGTTCGGTAATGGTACAGACAACATAAATACAGTTTCTGTTAGAAAATTGTAGCCCTAGAAAACCCGGTACGAAGATAGATTTGTGGTCTTGTTACAGGACTGGAATATTGGCTACTTTTTCTGAAATTATTTCGTCTTTATTATTGTGCTGATTGAGTTGAGAATTGAATATAGTGGCTCGGCGAGTAAGAAAGTAAAAGTAGCGAAAAACAGTTGTAGTTAATGTAGCAGTAGTTGAAGAATTCTTAGCAATTGCACTGGAAAGGGGCGTCGATTACGTGAAAGGATGGTGCTGCATGCGGCGCATTGCAAAGCGGTCTACTTGCTTACCCTCTTCTACACATCCTTCTCAAATTTACGCATTGAGCAAATGCAGCTATTGCACAGTACCGTGATCAGTACTTGTTTAGGTGCTTGACGAAGTCATTTAGCTGTTAAAAATGCATGAGTTCCCTGAGGTAGCTGTTGAGTGGTAGAAATGGATGAAAGCAGTGCGACCTCACTCTCGCACAGTTCCGTCAGGGTCCTGCGGTAAAAATGCTTTTGCGAACAATCCACTGGTGATTTCAAAGCATGCGAACTGTTCTTGTGAAAAATTCTGCTTGATCGAGAGAATGTGATTAACATTTGGTATATCCTATGAAAGTAAAATGTTCTAGCAAACTCACTCTGTTGTCCTTATGCCAGACTTACTCTCTTCCCTGCGTTTATACGGGGGCGGTCTGAAATAAAAGAGACCCGTTTGGAGCCGTCCGGCTAAGGAATGAAATGTATCCTCCTTGCGCATTGAACTGAAATCGTTTCCCTTGTCATTTCACTACAGACAGAACTTTCCCTACTTTTGCATGCATTATCCGCCCATGATAGTCGTGATTGTCCTAAATTTTATATTCTGTGGACATATGCGACGTGAGGCAACCATCCCATTGAATTCACAATAAAACTTGTCGTACTTTGTGCAGATGATAAGACTGTACTAGTAAAATAGTATAGATGGATAGATAAGATTAAACACAGCACATTTGTTGGAACGATGTCGCAATTGGAGAATTTGTCCAAATTCTTATGAAGCTGGCATTCTTCGTAATACAAAATACGAATTTTTTGACACAGTGTGCTCACCGTCTAGAAGACATATGGCAGGAACAGCAAGGGTTGTGACCCTTTCCCCTAAGCAACCCTCACTCAAACCCTCATACGCAACGCCGACAGGACATGTGTGCGATCATAGGCAGCTAGGCAGAGTGGCACAAGGAAAGTGCAGAGAGAACGTAGGCAACGAGGCAGGGTGGCATAGGCATAGGCGTAGAGACACGCAGCCACCCGCTGGTACAGCAAGAGTATATCCGCTACTTTGTGCAAGCGATGCATAAGCATTTTATAAAAATTTTCTCCTCAAAAAGTAGAGATACTGCACTACGGCTGTGCGACGACGCTCACCTAGCAGTCATTGAGCACTAGAAGGGTCTCAGGCTCCCACGGAAACTCTGAAATGAGGCATAGGTAGATCGGTAGGGCCTTGAATGGTGATTACAAATATCATACCCTATATATAAACTAGGAGTTTGGATGTTTGTTTATGTGTCCACCCACAACCGAGTTCTGCCCGCGGAACAAGCGGGAAAGATCAGGCCAGGGATGGGTTGGGTGGGGCGTGGAAGAAGATGTACAGAGCACAACGTGTAGAACTCCGCCCGCTGTGGGCAGAGGATGCACCACAACGTTCGTTGCTCGAGCGGAAAACTCTCTAATTCGTTCAGAAAGAACTCAGACGTCGAGAAGAGTTGAGTGAAGATGAATACAGGGCATTTAAAGCAGCAAAACGAGACCCTGCTTCGTTCTTCAAGTGGGCGGTGCTCACCAAAACTGTTCAAAGTTCAGTTCCGATTGAGACTGCGAAAAATAGGTAGAGGCAAGCGATGTTCAAGCTGTGTTGACTATAATTGAAGTGAGTGGAGATCCGTCCACAATGAATGGGGCGTCGACCAGATCGTGCTCACTAAAAAAAATCGTAGTTTTACTGTGAAGAAATCCAGAGGCCGCGTAAAATGTGTGCGACAGGTAAAAAGACAAAAATAGCGTTAAATGGATTCAGCAGGCGGAGCCCTCGCGAGGATGTTGATTGAAAATATCAGTTTTTATGCGATGACCCATCGTCGGGTACCTTGCTTGGAGTAATGCATAGCTTCGAAATGGCATTTCGCAGTTTTGGTTTTTATATTTGTAATCAACATTCGAGACTCCGCCAAACCAACTAGGTCTCATGTCAATGTTCCACGGGAATCCGAAAACCTTTCTCGGTAAGTATCTCTATTTTCATTCTTTCGAGCACCTAGATAACCACCAGCGCACCCGCACCTAGATAGGTTTTCAGCAAGTTCGCGTCGTAGCAGGGATCAAGTTGAACCGTTTCAGCAGAAGGGGGTATTTTCAACGAGTCAGCGACTTACAAAAGTGTGAGGCACATTTTCCCCAACGTTTTCTTGCGGACAAACTTTTATCTCGACTAGCCTTTTCTGCGAAAGCAACACGTTATTTTGTAGCATGTTTGCCTTCCAAGGTACTGCGAGAGGTATTCGATGCATATTGAAGAAGAGGAACGACGTTGTACTGCAGACTCGAAAAATGAGGCCACTTTTCAGTATCGGCACAACGTATGGGTCATAGAGTGGAGTGGAAGCTCAGCATGAAGGGTAAAGGTGAAGAGATTGATTTCAAACAAACAAAGTAACGAGAAAAAATTAGTAGTTATACGTCTTATCAATGACCAGTGCCCACCTCTCCATCCAAGTTTGGTTTGGTTGTAGAGTCGGACAATGACCAAGGGCCCAACGTGGCTATGTAAAGTAATAGAGGGGCCATGTTAAAAAACTTGAGACCGTCCATCAACGCCACTTGCTCCAACCGTCAACCCCTCAGACTCATCGTAGCGGATATGTACCCATTTTCGGAACTCCCAAATTACGGCTCTCGAAGGATAAAGAAATTGATACTGATTAGGCAGCGGTATCGATGATGAGTTCAGGCCTGTTGTGAAGGACAAACAAAGATACACAACAAAGTCAATAAGATGACTTCAAATGCACAGAAGAAGAGGGCTATTCACAGTGCCTCATTAGGTTTCCAGTAACCTATTAGGCAATATGATCCTATATGAAGGATCGAAAAATCGCTTCAAATCGTAAATCAAAGCAATTGTGAAAAGCGTAAAATTATAAACTAGGCAAAAAAAATTCAATTGAAAATTAAAAAACGTTTTCATTGAGAGAACTAACTTTTTGAATGGGAGAGGAAATTCTGTAGACACTACAGTAAGAGGGTGCTTTAGCGGCTGCGATGTTGTTGTGACGATTTTCTCCTCTGATATGATAGTTGGCTTTGTGTTTGTCCTTGTAGAAATAGTGGTCAACACTGCATTCGTTTTAGCCATTATTGTTTTTGCAGCGGTGGTAGTCCTCCTAGTAGTGGATGTAGGATTGGTAAAAATACTCTCTATTGTCTTGAAAGTATTCCTTGTCTCTATCTGTGCAATAGTTGATCTCGTTGATTGTGCTGTTGCAGTGGTAGTGGGCGGAGTCGTTGCTGCCGTAGTTCTAGCATCTGTCGTTATCACTGGAGTTGTTCTCATCAATGTAGTAACGACAGCCGCCATAGTGGGTCTACGCGATCTTGCCGTGGTTGTAAGCTCCGACGTTCTAACTGGAGCAGTAGGTGTTGTTGTCATTATTGAGGTGGTGTCCGTACTAAACGTTCTTATCCTCGTTGTAATGGACTCAGTCTTAATCACGGTGACTCGTGTTGTCATCGTTTTAGCAGCACTAGGCATTCTTGTCGTCATAAGTGTGGTAGACCTACTCGTTTCTACAGTGGTAGGCCTTCTTGTCCTCACAGCAGTGGTTTCTGGCACGGTGGGGGTTTCAGCAATGGTAGCAACCTTTGACGCCTTTCCGGCAGTCATTTTAGCTGAAGGCTGCCTGCTATTGACAGCAGAGTAGCCAAATCCCGGCGTAGTGGACTGCAGTATGGAGCTGACATCGAAACCCGTCGGAATATGTGGCTGAGTTCGCTCTTCGAGCCACCACGGTGGCTCTTTCCTTGGGATTGTCCATCGTGATGGAGCTGCAACATGCCGGATTTAATACTCAACGATGGATTGGTACCGACGAAGAGATAACTGCTGTTTTTGTAGTATTTACACGACCACTGAATAGATGGGTATGACAGTGGCACCAGATGACTCTGCCTTGCTACTACTGCTGCTAAACGGCATTCCCAAATGGGCGCAACACCGCAACAAACGCTGGTTATCTGGTTTCGAGCTGCTTAAGTCTACTGATCTATACCCCTGATGAAAGGGGATTGATGCTCAAAACATTCGAAAAGTGGTTACGGCGAGAACAACCTTCGGATATAATGCTTTGAAGTATGCATCTTCATTAAAGGCACATTCCAGGATTAGGGGAACATTGCAGTCCTTTCACATGACCTAATAGTTCCCCAAACGGGCAGGGAGGCTGTGCACATATCGAAGCGCGATGATGAGTCATCGCAGCGCGCGGAGCTCTCGAAACCAGCTCGGCAGCACCCTGGAGCTCGGGCGCGCCCATTCCAGACGTGATTGCTGGCAATGACGGTGGCAATGATGGCAACAACGTGGCAAATGAGGCCTACGATTTGTGTGATAATATAAGATAAGGAAGAGATGCCAATGATAAAGGAGACATTGACATGAGAAAGCAGGTGATAACCTATAGTTCCTTCTGATACCAGCCAGCGGAAACTGATTCAACGGCTCGTTTTCACGCGGTAATCTCGTCTAAGCCCAGATGACAGGAGGTCTTATTTTTGCCCTTTTCGGGGATTTTTTTCGGATTTTCCTCAGTCGGCGTATTCCTCAGCATCTCGGACTTCATAGCTTAGCGCTTTAACTCACTCAGGGTAATCCTGGAATGTGCCTTTAAACTTGTCGGAGTGTTACGACGTCAATGATGTCGCTTACTTGTCACTGAGTTGCTAATTTTTACTATACATTTCCGACCACTAAAGCAAGTCTATCTCGCTTTTCAAGTGGACGAATCGGGCAAATCCAGGGTGTGAAACCTACCTAGGTAAAGTCACTGATTCTGCATTACTTACATATAATACAACACTGCTCACATTTTTTAAAATATCGATGCCTTGCGACGAATAAACCGCGAACAAACCGTCGCACCGTCATAACATCGTTCGAATTTTATAAAACGGAGAGATATTAGAAGCACTGAATTTGCCTCCTCTCATTGACTACAAAAATGTACGAACTGTCAGATTTCGATGAGTAGTAATTCTAAATCGTGCAAAAACGCGTTTTTGCGTTTTTTTTGCTATAAATCGGTTGTTCGGAATCAACCCGTCGAGTTTTACGGAAGGGTCTTACTTTTTTTGTTTTTCATGAACCTATACCAGGTAACTGTTCTTCGACCTGTTCTTGTTAGTGACACCACGGTTTGGCTAAAGCACAGTACTGTGCGTATGACACGTATTGGCATTGTATCACGCACTTAGTGACCGCTGACCAATCACAGTCGACAACTCCATATTGCTCAATTCCACAACGTTATATGTGCACTACCGCTGATTAGGCTGAATGGCATTTCTAGAAGAATCTAGATTCCAAGAGCTCAGGCAGGTTAGCGGTGGGAACATTTTATTGCTACTGATGTACAATTATTGGGTTGATGCACAAATTTGACAATGCTTCTTGAATTTCTTGTGGTTCCACGGCTATAGAACTATACAAGTATTAGTTGCCATACTGAGGGCAAGCTATGATTTTTTGGCTATCTCGTTACGCTAAAACGAGGATCAGCTAAAACTCAAAACCCCATATTTGAACAATTAATTTTTGAGCACTCTAAGACCCTTAGTTGAGGGAATAGGTACAACTTTCACTCACCTCAATACTGTCTAGAATCCTACAGTAGTTATCATATATCGCTGCTTCAATCGTTTCCGAGAAGTAGATTCAAAGCTTGTGCCCAACACACAGAATTGGCCGCCTTTGGCATGGAGAGGTGATCTTCTCTATGGTATAAAGCGAATTGGAAAGTGCTATAGATACAGTGACTGTTACTGTACATATATACAGAATAGTCTAGGCTCCAAGAGAGGGACTGTGATCGAATCTAGTGCGTTGCCATTTTTATGGGTCAGACAAACCATCAATGTAAGTGGCTGAGGACTTTTATTGTGCTGTACTTGGATGACACAAGATTGGCGAAACATTATGGCTGGCGACGAAAGCTGGGAGCTCCAGATCAACCATAACAAATGGTTCCACTGGCAAAATGGAAGAGAATGGTTTCTCGTATGGCTATAGCTTGATATTACTACAGCCATTTGCTCCATACTTCCTCAGGAGTACCACAATTAAAGCTGCTTGGCGAGCTTGCAACAACCGTTATTCATGCTAAGAAAATGCAGAAACTGGCTAACCTTTCTCTTTCTTTCCTTTCTTCGCTTTCTCAATTTTTTCGGAGAGCAGGAACTTGGTCTTACGGCTGGGTCATGTGCTACTTCATGTTGCAAGCTTAAAGCAGGGAAGCCAAGAGGCTCAGCTGTGAAGTTCCATTTTGCCCCACCTAAGCTTACATACAAACAAGATTTATCTAGCTGCTCTTTTTTTGACTACCTAGATGCCGCTATCTGTTTCGATAAGTTACTGTTATGGTCGCCGTACCCTGCAATACTTGTGAGTTTGGACATTTCACTGTCAAATGCACTACCGCTATTAAGAAGTCCACCTACCACATACTGTCAGGAATTTCTCAAACTGCATTCATTCACCCTACTCTATATAATTGGCATGCGATTCCCTTGGGCAGCGTTCATAGTTTTGTAAATTATGGTATTGCAGAAATGTGGGTTTGCGGAAAAGCATTAGATACGTATTGATCTTCATGCCACGAAGGGACAAGAGTGTTAGATAAATTGTGAAGAAGGGAGTATCTCATTTCCGCAACTTCCGCAATTCCACAAATGCCACGATTCTTCCGATTGCTATGTATCCATTTTTCTTTCCACAATTCCGCGAATTCCGCAATTCTGCAATTCCGCGAATTCCTAAACTATGAACGCTGCCTCAATGTGTATGCGTGCAGGTGTCGCCTTGAAAAGCAAATGTCGTCAATCGCTTCGACTTTCGCGTTGGTCCTTGAGCGCTACCGCTTATCCTACTATATATAATCCGTTTTTCTTTTTTTTCCTTTTCTTTTTTCTTCCTACTTTTTCTAAACTATGAACGCTGCCTCAATGTGTATGCGTGCAGGTGTGGCCTTGAAAAGCAAATGTCGTCAATCGCTTCGACTTTCGCGATGGTCCTTGAGTGCTACCGCTTATCCTACTATAGCGATAGCGATAGCGACATCATCACGACCTTATGAGAATCAGTGTGGAAGATCAAACTGCACGATCTGTACGACTGATCACGAGGTGTGCCAGCTGAAGTGTGTTGTATATAAAGTAGAATGCCTCCCTTGTCATGATTTCTATATAGGAGAAACAGAAAAACTTCTATATAAAAGAATGGAAGAACATATAAGAGCCCTGCGTAGCCCTCAAAGCTATCCAGAGAATCCATTCTCGAAACACCGCACACTCAAGCACGCCCAAGAAGTACCGCCACAACTACGAGTCTCCATTGTTCAGAGAAACCTAATTGATCCGGTCGAAAGGAAGATAAGGGAAGCAATGGAAATAAAACAGTGCAAACCACCAATCAACAGCAGGGAGGAAATGAAGATGGCAATGAGGTTGATAGCAATGTAAACAACGTGATATGTGAGGAGTGGTGACTTACATGACAAAATGAAGATCTGTCACTATCCCTGCCTATATAAAGGATATGCTATCCCCTCCGTCATTTCTAGTCGACATCTCTAAGACCATCCCCCGCCCTCCCTTCCCGTCCTAACAGTAGCGTCATACTATCGCGCTTTAGGACTTGGTTGGTAGCTTTGATTTTTAGTATCATTGCACTCATGTTGTGATGTTGTTAGCAATAGTTTTCAGCTGATCTGAAGAAGGGCTTATGCCCGAAACGTCATCAATAAAAATAATAATCGAGCCTTCATTTCTACATAATTAAGATTCAATAATCCGTTTTTCTGTCTGTCTGTATGCGTGCGTACGCCCGTTCGTTTGTTTATCGCGAAATTCATATCTCGTGTCACAGTAAAGCTGGGACCCTGAATTTCACGAGTGTTGTAGGCGGTGGTAAAGGGACCCTAGCGGTGGTGGACTGAAAGAGATATCAGCTGATAAGAACTGATAAAGAGCGCTGATAGGGGATGTCACCAAAGTCGTTCCGTTTTGCGTTGACCTAGAGCGTTGACCTTCATAGGTGTAGTGGGGGGTGGGACGGGGACATTAATGGTGGGTGAGCCGCATTGATGACGGTTGATAAGATTCGATAAGGAGCGTGAAAACCTAAAATCGTCGAATTTGTTTCGCTTTTCGCATTGATCCTAGAACGTTCATACTCACAGGTCTCCTGCGAAGTGGGACAGAGACAACAATGGTGGGTGATCCGGCTTGATAACGGTTGGTGATTTTGAATGAGGAACGTCAAAAGGCAAATGTCGCAGAATCCGTTCCCTCTCTTAACAGATAGTGGAGTGTCCAAACTCATAGTTGTCGTAGGGGGTGATACGGAGACCTTGATGGTAACGGACTAAATCTGATAACGACTGCTTCGCGCTGATAAGAGCCGTTAGGAAGTGGGTTGGGCGAAGTCCAGTAAACTGCTGTCTACTACTGCACGACCGCAACAATTAAAAGCGTCTGGTGAACATTGTCATTGCGGGAACATACCTATTTTGATTATTCTCTGATATCAGTTGCCGATGAGTCGACCGCTAAATTGCCGAGCGTCCGAATAATGATGCGCATCTTTTGATGCTGCGCACTACATTCATGAACAGAAATGACCCTATATGTGACAGTAAAGCAAGTGAATCACTTCCTCATGCGGTACCAGCAACAGTAGTGGGTATTGACTGCTAGGCTATGTGAAACTCGAAATGTAGTGCATGTTTACAAAAACTACAAGCATCGATAACTGGCATACGGGTCTATCACCAACATGCAAGAACTCGATGCTGAAAGATGGCTCCCAATCGAAGCAATCGAACACAAAACCATCGATCTCCAACATATCTGAACTCCCAATAGTGACCACTTTATTCAAAATCTCGAATGATTAATGGATGCACACATTTCATTCCTAATCCATTAACATTGATAGTCAACATCATTGCAACAAGAGTATCGACCGGTAAATCATCTAGACCTCCGGTAAGTGTGGCCCTCTTTGGGGAAACAATATGCAGTGGTAAATGAATAGATTATTAATAAACACCAAGCTTGAGCACTAAATGTCCGGCGACTAAACGTGCTTCGTAATCGAGTAGGTAAACGGAAACCCTGCGACTGTTGAACTACGTGAAGACCCACCGCGACGCATGAGCTCGCGCTTGGCGACCTCCATCATGGGCCGCGTTGGCGTGCTTCTAAGCTTTAGGTCTCCTTATTTCATCGGGCAAGGCTCTTTGTGATCAGCACATGAGATCTTCGCCCTGCGATGTAAAAAGCAAGAGTCACACGCGCTCCGCGCGCATTGCATGGGAAGCAAGCATTGACGTGGGGCCTGATATGGAGTGTCACCAAATATCGTTGTTTGAGCTTGTAACATCGGTGCAAAAAGCAACGCTTAGCTCGCCGATGAAGCGGCGAGCTCAGGGTGAACCAAAGGGAGGAGCCCACTTCACAGCGACCCTAACTGCAAATAACGATTCGGAACCCCAATCGCGATCACAACAGCAAACCCTCCTCTACTTAGCTACTGCTCCACAGCATTCTCCCTTTTTGTCGAACTAATCAGTGTTATCTACGTGGCTTCCCCACCAATCATGTGGGTGGCTTGATGGCTGGCTTTCCCACCAATCATTGGTACACTCAGCGAGTAGTTCGCCACATTCTCTCACGCAAAGTGCCAGACGGAGTGACGAAACGGAAGAAATTCTGTACTCAATAATGGGTCTTCCCTCTGCACATTTGTCCGTTTACCACTCCCCCTCAGTACCTCAGTACTGACCTTATCACAATATGAAGTCATGCGACAAGGACTTTAGGTTGATCATCACCATCGTGTTATTCGCGCAGTACTGTGCGGTAGCTGAACTGATGGGTATCCTGCTTTTTGTTATCGGCTGAGTGTGTCTGTTGGGTGTGTTTGTCTGTGTGTTTGACCGGAAACTCATATCTCGCGTCGCAGCAAAAATGGGATCCTGGATTTCACGTCCTACTATATATAATTCGCTTAGTACATATGTTTGTGTGTGTGCGTGTTCTGTCCGTCTCTCTGTCACGAAATTCATATCTCGCGTTACAGTAAAGCTGGGACGCTGAATTTTACAAGCGATATAGGGGGTGCCAAGGGACCCCAGCGGTGGTGGACCGAAAGTGATAGCAGCTGATACGCGCCGATAAGGAGCCTATAAAGGCGAATGTCACCGAAGTCGTTTCGCCTTTCGGGTTGATCCTAGAGCGCTGACACTCATAGGTGATTTGCGGGATTGGACGGGAACATTGATGGTGGATGATCCTGCTTGATAACGGTTGATAAGATTTGATAAAAAGCGTAAAAAGGCTAGAGTCGTCGAATTCGTTTCGCTTTTCGCATTGGTCCCGGAGCGTTCATAATCACAAGTGTTTTGCGGGCTAAGACGGGGACAATAACGGTGTGTGATCCAGCTTGATAACGGTTTATAAAATTTGGTGAGGAGCATGAGAAGGCGAATGTCGCCAAATTCGTTTCGCCTTTCGCGTTGATCCAAGAGAAGGAAAATGTTACCAATTCCGGAACGCTTTTGCGGCTAACAGTAGAATGTTCACATTCGCAGGTATTGTAGGGTACAGGGACCTCATTGGTACTGTTGGGTACAGGGGGCTCAGTGATAACGGCTTACGGTGGCTGATAAGAACCGTTAGGAACTGGATGTAATGAAATTCTTTACATCGCTTGCAATTACTATACGACCGCTTTAACAAAGCGTCTGATGCTCATTGTCATTAGGCGAATATGTTTTGTTTATGTTCTGATATCAATGGCCGATGTATCGGCTACTGAATTGCCTGGCGTTCTAAAAAATGATGCATTTCTCCTGGTGCTGCGATCTACATTGATAACCATGATGCAACCTATATTTGTGATGGCAAAGCAAGCGGTTAGCTCGGAATCATTTTTCAATGCGGTACTGGCAGCAACACGTATCGACCGCTAAACTATGCGAAATTCCAAATAGTGAGGTATGTTTACGAAAACGATATACGTCGATAATCGGGATTTGGATCTATTATCAATGTGTAGGAATTAGATGCTCAGCAAATGAACAAATTGTTACCAATCGATGCAATCGAATACAAAACTATCAATATCTAAACTATTCAAACTCCCAATGGTGACCTAAACCAGCTGGCTCACGCACACTACTGCGCGTGATTCGTTCCGATGACGTGTTAAACGGGTTCGATGCGAAGCGACTAAAGTATTATGATAACACCCAAATGCTTTTTTATCATCTTCTCTGCTTTTATTCAAATAAATAACTGACAATAAGCTGAAAGCTGAGGAAAGGATGTTTCCACTCAACTCCATACACAACTTTGTCGTGCCAATCAAACCCAGTTTGCACAGCATCGCCATGAATCGCGCGCAGTAGTGTGCGCTCGCCAGCTGGTATCATATAGGGGGGTGGAAAGTGGATCCCAGCAATGGTAGACCGAAACTGGTAGAAGCTGATACGGGCTGATAAGGAGTCTCGAAAGCTAATGTCGCCTAATCCGTTTCGCCTTTCGGGTCGATATTAGAGTCCCCACACTCGTAGGTGTTTTGAGGGGTGGGACGGGTGGGTGATCAAAATTGATAACGCTAATAAGGGCTGATAAGGAGTCCTAGAAGGCGAATATTGCCAATTTCGTTTCACCTTTCGAGTCGATAGAGTACTGACACTCATAGGTGTTTTCAGAGTAGGGATGGGTACATCAATGGTGGGTGTTACTAATTGATAACGGTTGGTGAGGGCTGATAAGGAGCCCTGGAAAGCAAATTCGCCAAATCCGTTTCACCCTGCGGGTCGATCCTAGAACGCCGACACTCATAGTTGTTTTGAGTGGTGCGATAGGCACATCAATGGTGGGTGATACAATTTGATAACGGTGGATAAGACCCGATAAGGAGCGTCAAAAGGCGAATGTCGCCGAATCTGTTTTTCTCTTCTGCCTAACAGTGGAATGCTCACAGTTACAGGTATCACAGGGTATGGGGACCTACTGGTGACTTTTCGAAAGTGACAACGGCTTGCAGGGGCTGACAAGAGCCATTAGAGTTTGGAAAAGGGACAAAATTCGGTACACTGCTCACTATTACTATAGACTGCTGTAGTAAATGCGTCTGATGCCCAGTCCCATTGGGTGAACATATTTTGTCTATGTTCTGATAACTGCTGTCGATATATCAACTGTCAAATTGCCTTGCGCTCTCAATGATGGTGCTTGTCTTTTGATACCGCGATATACGTGGATGAGTGGATGATCAAGGCACGATCAGATTTGTGATAACAACGCAAGCGATTTATTCTCTCACGCGTGGCAGCAACATTACTAGGTATCGACCGCTCGATTATGTGAAATTCCAAATAGTGACGCATGTTTACAGAAACGATGAGCTTCGATAACTGGCTTATGGATTAACCACCAATAAGTAAGAATAAGGTGCTCAGTGAATATACAAAATGCTGCCATTTGTTGCACTTAATTCCAAAACTCTCGTTCCCTAAACTATCTAAGCTCCCAGTAGTGACCACTTCAGCCGAAGGGTTAACTGATTGGTGAATTTACCCATGTCAATCTCAAGAGCTTATCGTCGATATCATCACAACAAAAGGTATCGACCGCTAAATCTTCCGGACCTCTGAAAAATCTCTACCTCAGCGGTGATATCTTCGATATAGGTTGATAACTATCACTTATATATACAAAGTTGATGCTCATCAAAAAGTCAACATCGACCATTTCCCAATTACATAATTCTATTGTGTTATTCGCGCAGTACTGTGCGATAGCCTAACTGGTTATTTATGCTTTTCTCTGCTATACCAATGTGGCTGTTAGGTAGAGCTTTTATAGACAGCCTGACGTTCCGACCAGATCGCCTTCTTCAAAGGCTTACTCCATCACCATGGAGGCGGAACGTCGCCACTCCGTGCCTCAAATGCCCCGTCCACTACCGCTCTCGCGGTGGTGGACGGCGCATTTGAGGATGACGATCTGGTCAGAACGAGATGCCGTCAATAAAATGTTCTACGTAACGACCTCGTTGGCGTAGCACAGGAAATTGCAATCAACATAGATGCCGAGGTTTGACGGAGAGAGAAGTTGGAATCTGTGAGATTGGATAGATGCACGATTGAAGTTGGTGACGGTCAATACGATTCAGTAATGAGGATGATAAGCAATTATAGTGGAATCCGCTTCGCTTTTTGTGTTGACCTTGACGCATTGACACTCACAGACGTTTGTGGGATGGAATGGAGAGATTATTATGTAGGATTGAAGTGGTTCATGGGTTTTAATAAGGAGCTGTGGAAGGCAGATGTTGCCATGTCGTTCCGCTATTCCGGATGACAATGGAATATTCATGTTCAAAGGTATTGTAAAATACGGGATCTTTATGGTGGCTTTCGAAACCCGATAACTGCTTACAGTAGCTGATAAGAACCGCTCGGAAGTGGATGAGATAAAATCCGGTACACCGCTTACTACTACCATACGATCGCTTCAGGAAAGGAGTTGATGGTCGTGGCTACTGTGTGAATATACATATTTGTTTATGTTCTGATTCTGATTTTCAATATTTTTTGTGATACGTAGGGAGCTGACGCGATGAGAAGAAGAGGCATCCAACCATGGACATTGTTCTTACCTAAACCCCAAACCTAGAAGGGAAGGGGAACCTTTTCTTCTCATATTGAGACCTAGCAAAAATAGGCATATGATTGTGAAGATTGACACGATAGGGATAGGGGAGATGAGATATAACATTTGTGGAAGTTTAAGATCGCAACGCTCTGCTCGTCGCACACCATTGAACCACCATAGTGAACATCACATTAGGAGAAAGCTCAAACGGCGTGACCTGACTTTTCGACAGTTGATCTTTCCCAACTTCCAGATTTTCAACATCCCTTCCCGGTTTGGCGCTAATGCGACAAGGTCTCTTTCTATGCCAGCTCTTCCCTTTCTATTTTTTTTTCTTACAAACCAGGAACTCACCTATGGAAATGAATTCATAGCATAATATTATCACACACACCTGAAAACTTACAACTGAGCGTTGTACGTCACACAAGTACTTGGAAAATGTGAAGGATAACATAAAACCTCAGCCGAGAGGTGGATGGACCTCATAACAGCCGTTTAAACTGACAATGATCATGCGTGAAGTTTCGCACAACTTTTAAAATGACACAAGTAGGGTGATACACACTCGAGACAATTTTGTCAATATTTACTGCAGGTGTGATAGAGGCACGTTTCCTGTTAGGTGGTTAACTCAATTGTGCCAAAAGATTTGCTCACAAGAAACCTTCTTACAGGTGTGAGCCTTGCTCAATGCTGTCATCCACGACAGCTCTGACATTGGTCCGCAAAATAAGTCAGTTTTCACCTACCAGTTGGGCAATCGCACAGAACTGCTCGAGTAAGGCAATGGGATTACACATATGATGGGGAAATTGACAATACTTACCAGCCGATATCGAATTAGTCAATATCGCACAGTCCACATTGTGAGATGCGCAGTACTGAGTGCTAGCTCAAGTGGTATGTCTACAAGTAGCTATCGTAAGTTGTAATTTCACGAAGTTTACCGACGGTTTGAGTTTATCACCATCGAAATATCCCGTTGCTACTGAAATCAGAGCACGAAGTATATTGACTCGCTGAGCATCTAGTGCTTCAGCCTTATAGGTGGTCGTTTACTGCATAATGCACCCCTTGAGCCGTACGTTCACACTTCGTGGTGCCAGCGAGGGCGTGGCTCCCCGTCCATGCCACCCTGTCTCTTTTTCTGCGTCTTCTCTGCGCTTCCTTCATGCCCCTCTGCCTCGCTCCTTGTGAACACAGCCACACCTTGCCGAAGCAAAGTATTAGAATGGAGCATAATCGATGCATCTTCTTGATGCTGCATTTTTTTTGTGAAAATTGTCGTTTTAACGACTTCGAAAGGAGAGCAATCCCGCTGCGGTGGTAAAAATGCACCACGTTTTTGCTAAATTTTGACCATTGTTTCTGCTAAATAAAATTGTTGGAAAAGTCCGCATTAACTATGCACCACCCCAAAGGAAGAGGCTCAAGAAGACTACCACTTTTCAGAGTTCCAGAAGATTCAGCTGTTAAAATCTTTTGTAATAAATATATTGACGACCAATGCAACTTGATCGAAAATGTAATGGGTTTATTCACTGATCATTCAACACACTTGCAGAAACGGTCAGAAACTGAGTTTAGATAGTTTGGGGATCGATAGTTTCGGGTTCAGTCGCATCGGTTGGGCAGTTTACTTATTGAACATCCACTCCTACATGCTGGTGGTGAAACCATTCGCCACGTATTGACGATTATCATTTTGATATGCATCACTATTTCGAATTTTTCATAGTCTAGCCAGTTGATAGCCATTACTGTTAGTGGTTATGCATAAGCGAATAAACCACTTGTCCTGCTATCACAGATAATGCGATTTCTACATGAATGATCAGGATACAGATCTCATCCTGATCATTCATGTAGATCGCTTTAATAAAAAGTTTAAAATAATCGCTTTATCAAAGGAAAAACAGTATTTTTGAATGCTAGGCAATTCAGCAGTGGATACATTGGCAGCTGATATCAGAACATAGACAAAACATGTTCACTCAATGGCACAAAAGGTCATATGCTTTTACAAAAGCGCTAATAATGTAGTGGTTCAGTACGGGGCACGTGGACCTTAACGGTGTTTTCGCGGAGCACATAGACTTGAACGGCGTCACCATTCAGGCCTTCGTCAGCCAGAAAAACGAGACAGACTTGGCGATATTTGCCTCGTGACACTCAGTATATAATCTTATTTTATCAACGTTATCAATATAGATTGCCAACTATTGATGCTTCCGTCCCATCCTGCAAACACATACTATGAGTGCCAGCGTTCTGGGATCAACGAGAAGGCTGGAATTGACGACGTTTGTCAATTGACGCTCCTTATCGAAGGCTGCTATCACTAGCCTTCAAAACACCTGTGAGTATGAACGCCCTCGGATCAATGCGAAAAGCTAAACGGATTCTTATCGAAGGCTGCTATCACTAGCCTTCAAAACACCTGTGAGTATGAACGCCCTCGGATCAATGCGAAAAGCTAAACGGATTCTTATCGAAGGCTGCTATCACTAGCCTTCAAAACACCTGTGAGTATGAACGCCCTCGGATCAATGCGAAAAGCTAAACGGATTCGACGACTCAAGCCTTTTTGAGCTCCTTATCAAATCTAATCAACCATTATCAAGCTGGATCACCCACTGTCAATGTCCCCGTCCTACTCCGCGAGAGACTTGTGAGTATGAGCGCTCTAGGATCATGCGAAAAGCGAAACGGATCCGACGTCTATAGCCTTTTTACGCTCCTTATCGAATCTTATCAACCGTTATCAATGCGGGTCACCCGTTATTAATGTCCCCGTCCCCACTGCACAACACCTGTGAGTATCAGCGCTCTTGGATCAACGCGAAAGGCGAAAAGGATTTGGCGACATTTGTCTTCCGAGGCTCCTTATCAGCCCTTATCAGTTGCTATCACTTTCGGTCCACCACCATTAGTGTCCCCTTGCCACCCCCTGCATCACTTGTAAAATTCATGGTCCCAGCTTTACTGCGACGCGAGATATGAATTTCGTGACAGACGGACAATCACACACACAGAGACATACTAAGCGAATTATATATAGTAGGATATCGTTTTCGTGTACATGTTTCACTATTTGGAATTTTACATAGTCTAGCGGTCGATACCCACTGTTGCTGCCAGTACCGCATTAGAATATGATTCCGTGTGTAACGTTTGCTTTGTTATCACAAACATAGGCTGTATCATGGTTATCAGTGTAGATCGCAGTATCAAGAGAAGGCACCATTTTCTGGAACGCTAGGCAATTCAGCGGTCGATACATCTGCCAGTGATATCAGAACATAACAAAATATGCTCACCCAATGGCACTGTGCATCAGACGTTCTCGCTAAAGCAGTCGTGTGGTAGTAGCAGGCGATGTAAAGGATTTCATCCTATCCGATCCCTTACGTTATTATCAGCCACCGTAAGCCCGTTACCACTTAGGTCCCTGTGCCCTACAATACCTGCGAATGTGAACATTCCACTGTGAGCCGCAAAGGCGTGCTGGCCTTGGTGACATTTTCCTTCTCACGCTCCTAATCGAATTATATCAACCGTTATCAGTTTGGACACCCACTATTAATGTCTCCGTCCCGATCCGCAAAACACCTGTGAGTATGAACGATCCGGGACTTATGCGAAAAGCGAAACGGATTCAACGACTCTAGCCATTTCACGCTCCTTATCGTATCTACATCACTTGTAAAATTCAGTGTCCCAGCTTTGCTGCGACGCGAGATATGAATTCCGTGACAGACGGACAAACACACACAGACATACTAAGCGAATTATATGTAGTAGGATACCAGTTGGCGGGCGCACACAACTGCGCGCGATTCATGGCGATGTTGTGCAAAATGAGTTTGATAGGCACGACCACAGTTGTGAAGTTGAATGAATATTTCCGTCCCTCGGCTTTTAGCTTAGCTATTTATTCGGATAAAAGCAGAGAAGATGGCGTGATAAGAAAGCATTTCGGTGTTATTATACTTTAGTCGCTTTGCATCGAACACGATTGCGCGTCTGGCGACACGAATCGCACGCAGTGGTGTGCGCAAGCCAACTGGTTTCGGTTATCATTGGGAATTTGAATTGTTTAGAGATCGATAGTTTTGTATTCGACTGCATCGATTGGTCACGATTTTCACTTGCTATGCATCTAATTTCTACACATCAATGGTAGATCCATATCCCGCTTATCGATGTATATCGTTTTAAACATACTTCACTATTTGGAATTTTACATAGTCTAGCGGTCGATACCCAGTGTTGCTGCCAGTATCGCATTAGAAAATGATTCCGAGTGAAACGCTTGTTTTGCTATTACAAATATAGCCGTATCATGATTACCAATGTAGATCGCAGTATCAAAAGAAATGCTCCATTTTTTTGGAGCGCTGGGCAATTCAGCGGTCGATCACTGCTGTCTTTTCTCCCTGTAAGAAAAATGATATTGTTTGCTAGAGCGTGTACAGAATATTTTCACTCGTAAACTTGCTCCTCGTTTCTCTGGACTAAGCTATGCATCTTTACCACATGCAAGTGAGAAGCGTCGACATTATGCTTTGACGTCTTTGACCAAAAGAAGATTGGTCAATGATCTCATTATGTCTTTTAAAATTCTTAGTAGAAAAGTCGCTCTTTACCCTACAGACTTCTTCACTCTAGTAGGATCTGGGACCAGGTGTAGTGCCATTAAAATAAGATGCTCTGTAATGAGATTTCAGGTCAGAGCGAAATTCTTTGCAATCAGAGTGTTACCCTACATAAATAAAATGTTCAATAAACATACTTTACACTTGTCCCTTGGTTCATTTCTTAGAAAAGCCATTAAGTTAATCAATGCTGTAGTTTCTTAAAAAAAAACAAACAATGCATGATTTGGATTTGCTCCCATCACTTACTGGTCTTGTTCAGACGTACCTAATCCGATTCACCTCAGTATCGTACCTATGTTTAAATTTCCTCTGTCGGATTGTTCATCATTCGCAATCTACTTCATTTCATTGTAATATCCACACAGATAGTCTGCGTCTATGAATAAATAAATAAGTGAATAAATATAGGGGTGGTGAGGGAATCCCAGCGGTGGTGGAACGAAAGTGATAGCAGCTGATAAGAGTTGATAAGAAGCAACGAAAGTTAATGTCGCCAAATCCGTTTCTCCTTTCGGGTCGATCCTAGAGCGCCCATACTCATAGGCGTTTTGAGGGATGGGACGGGCACATCAATGGTGGGTGACCCAACTTGATTACGGTTGATAAGGGATGATAAGGAGCCTCGAAAAACAAATGTCGGCCGTTTCGTTTCGCTCCTCTGGCTGACACTGGAATGTTCACACTCGCAGGTAAAGGGCACGGGGATCTTAATGGTGACTTTTCGAGACTGATAACTTACAAAGGCTGATAAGAGTCATTAGGAAATGGGGAAAGGGTAAAATCCGGTACACCGTTTACTATCACTATACGATTGCTGTATTGAATGCGTCTGATGCTCAGTACCATTGGGTGAACATATTTTGATTATGTTCTGATATCTGCTGATATCAACCGCTAAATTTCTTAGCGTTCCAAATAATGCTGCATGTCTTTTGGTACTGCGTTTTACATAGATGATCAAGACACGTTTTAGATTTGTGATTACTAAGCTAGCGATTGGTTCTCTCATGCGGTGCCAGCAACAAAACTGGGTATCGACTGCTAGACTATGTAAACTTCCAAACAGTGGTGCATGTCTACAAGAACCATAAGCATCAATAGCTGACATATCGATCTACCACTAATATATGGGAAATAGATGCTCAACAAATGAACAAGTCGCTACCAGCCGATGCAGTTGAATCCAAAACTGTCGATCCCTAAACTATCAAACTCCCAATAGTGAACACTTTAGTCGAAGGGTTAACTGATTAGTGGATTAACCCATGTAATTTCTGAACAGATCGTCGATATCATTGTAACAAAGGGTATCGACCGCTTGATCATCTGAACCCATGGAAAATGGTGACCTTCCTCAGCGCAGATACCTTCATATCGGTTAATGTCTATCACCTATATGTAGAAAGTAGATGCTCAGCAGAAAGTCAACATCGACCATTTCCATTACATATTCTACTGAGTTAAATAAGTAATGAATAATTCGCACATTACTGTGCCACAGCTCAACTGCTCTTTGTTAAATGATGGAGAAAGTTGTGAAACACAGGGAATAAAAAACGGCACTAATTTTTCACAACCTTCTGGGGAATATCATCCTACTTCTACCCTCAGTAGGGATTCAGGGACATTTTTTAGGGAAAGAAGTGCTGGGCTCCGGAGCTTGATTCTGGAACGAAGAATTCTATAACTTATTAATTAAGGACGATTGTGTGCACTGGTGGTTGATATAATGTTGGTTGATATGCTTCACTGGAGGCAGACTATTTTGGTCACGATAAGAGCAATACTTCATATGAATAATCATGTAAATTCAAAGAGCATTACACCATTGCCACAAATAGTACGTAAGCAGATGTACAAACTATGCCAAAAATTGTGTTACGCGTAATATCAATATTTATCAATTTTTGTGAGAGGCAAATCGTACATTGCACGGAAACACACTTTGAATATATATTGTATTGATTTAAGAAGTCAACAAATGTTACTCGTTTAATAATGCCGTATTTGTTTTGTAAGCTTAATGATATTTCCTATGATGTTTTCGTCTTTTCAGCGCTTCCGGAAGAAGCGGTTTTTTCTCTACTTCCTGTGAACCTGGTAGTCGTTGTATCGTCGCTCTCCAAAGACGGTGTCTGTGTTCGGTCTATAGATCGCATTAGTGCTTTCGGAGCCGGTGTTGTAGTTGGCGTTGGTTGTGTTTTGGACATTGGATCGAGGTTCTCCTTAAAGATTTATTTTGGCATGATCTGTCCTCTAAAACGCAAATCGACAACGATACACAAATTTGTAGTCCAGAATGCAGATTTGTGCCAAGTATGGGTTCAATCAAAAGACAACACGGCTTGCTGACTATGTAGGGAACGAGCCTCATTTAATGAAGTAATTGCGGTTATTTATTGTCACAGGAACATTAAATTTATTTGGTAGCAGCTTTGTTGAAGGAGCATTGAACAAAAAATGGGAAAAATATCGCGTCAGCGGTTGCATGGCATGACAAAATATGATGACAAAAACCTTATTCCCTACAAAATTAGTTGAGATGTCGTGCTATAGTTTACGAAGGTGAAAGCGAAGCGGCGGTTTGCTCTGTCCGGAGTTCTCACGCTACACATGGTGTAACCTTTCACAGCTGTGCATTACCTTCTGAAGTATCGGTCTTCGAAAGTTTTCTCGCATACAAGAGATTACATCTGTTAAGTGCCGGACAACGTGACAGCAACCAGCGTGGTCCCTCGGACACGATGATTGCTTCAGAAGAGCATCTACAAAGTTCACTTCCCATATAATCCAAGGGAATTCGTCTCGTGTGAATCATGGGAGGTCTTTGGATGGGTAGCTCGTGATCCACGGGCCGGTATCGCATGGTGATCACTCCATCGTCAAAGCAAGATGCTCAGAGCATGTGATCGGGGTACTGATGCTTTTTGCTTTGCCATGGTCATATACTGATCACTAATATTTTGCTCCTTCTGATAGGATATCGCAGTAGCGACATATTCGCCTCCTTTCAGGTGCACATGTTGACTTCGATGCAGGAAGCGATGGACTTCAATAGGTTATCGTGTACGTCTGTGCAAACTCTCATCAGGCTTTTTGGTTGCTTCCAAACTGTCCAATATGCCACCAAATTGGGAGCGAGTGGAAGAAAGAGGAAAAAAGGAGTGCAAGATAATTCCTTACGTAGGTGCGATCTCCTTGCTCGATAGACTGGGATTGCTGAAAAACAGAATTATGGAAATCCTTCGCACCCATCGTTGCAGTACTGCATAAATAGGAAGGTAGGATTAAATTTTTCTCACCCCTTCAAGTCTTTCAATGTCAGTACCGATCAGAAAAATTTCGTTTTGACTAGGATCAAACTTGATTTTTTTAAGGCTGACGGACTTGTCTTCGTCAAGACGATGTTTCTGGAATCAGGTGAAAGGAGAACCCTTCCCAAGTAATATTCGGAGCAAGTATTCGGATACGTACTACTTCTCCTCTCAAAGCAGCCTGCAATACCAACGGCCCCCTCGCCTTGAACTCTCTTGGATCCAGCTTCGCTGCACGCATTTGACGTGGCCGCTTCTTCTGAAAGTACAGCAATCTAGGGCTATAAACATTTGAGACAGATGGCTTGAAAGTGTTTCATTATCTTGGAGGCTCATATCGCGATAAACTGTGAGAGTTATGAGCGTAATAGAGGAAGGAGAGGCCTTGATTTACTCACCAATGAAGAAAAGAATGGAACAAATCACAAAAGTAAGGGTTCTTGACCTTAGTCCTCGTAAAAATATTGGAGCTCAAAGACAGCGTCAAGAATGATTTGGTTGATGTAAGTTCCCCGCAAGAAGTCACTCACATAGAATTTATGGGCCTGAGAAGACTGTTCATGGCGAAATCCCTGTCGAAAAGCGGGCCCCGAGCAGTAGTGACGGCGTGGCGGATAACACCTGACGCCTTGCATAACCGGTTTTCGCCTCCTAGCGTCGACTTTATCGAAGAGTGGCTGGGGTGTAGAGTAATAAGCGTGATAGCAGAATGATACTAATCGTATCGTATTAAAGCCGTACCGATCAGAATGACGTGGTGCTTGATGATGGATGAAACACTCGAATTACTCCTAACGCTACCTTTGAAAACGAGTCCTTGCTCGATGACATCGCAAAGGGCGCTGCGATATCACTTGTTGCTCTCTGTTGAAGTCGCTTTCACTATTTAAGATGCCTTATCTTGCTTTATGGCAATTTTCCTTGTCAACGTAAGCGCCACGTTGGAAATATGTTCCTCTGAAGCCAATTGAGATTTGGCTGGGTGAGTGCAGCTTGGTTATGTTCAAACGGACACAACGCCGTGATGGTTCACCATGACCAGGGTGAAGTGTGGTGCTGAGAAGAATTTCTAAAGAACCAACAAAATATATTTATATGCGTGATGAGAGCGTCTCGTCCTCCGATGAAAAAGGAGAAGGCTTAAAAGTCATGCTTTAAGGTCAGGGATAAAGGATGAAAATAACGATTGAATAGTTAGAGTAAATAACTAGGATTCATGTAATGCACTCCGAGGCGATCGCCGTGCCGCGGTATTGCGGTAGCGACGCGGCGATCACTACGGAGCGTGGTATTTTACCATTAGTAAATCTGAATTCTTGAGTACCTGTAGCTTCTGTAAACTGTTTCTTGATAACCTTCTCAGACCAATCTCTTATGGAAATCCAGTGAAGGAAAATTTTGAAAATTTTCGAAGCGTTTCACTTTGAGTGGTTGTAATTTCCATAAAGTTAACCTTATGAGTGCTATTTTGCCCAGGGTCTGTAAGGTTGCCACCTTCCGATTTTCATTTTGACCATATCATATCTCCAAAATGAGGAAAAGTTTTTTGAACGAGGCCAGTCCAAGAAATTTTTTTCGTCGCCGTGCAAGTAGAGATCTTCCCACCATCTCTTGGACGACATGATGCATTGTGCCCGTTATGCCTCAATTACAATTGTTTTCCTTTCAACTCAAGATCGACTGGAGGGTAGTTGGCCTTGTTGCGGGATTCCAGTGAGTACGAAAGTTTTTGCGTTCCACAAGGCTCGCTAGCGCCATATCACGTACTTGCAATCGTAGAAAGCCATCAAAGAAGTTCATTTCAGCTGGGTTTTTGTTTTCATCGTATAGTTACTTAAGTAGTGATTCTGGCAGGTACCCGTGGATAGATGTTGCTTCCCACGTCTGATAGGTGAATTTATGGGGTCTCTCTGTGCATGGTTTCGGTGCCAGCGGAGCAACTAAAGGTCTATTGGAGTTAACCGGCTTCGATGGAGATTGCATCACGAATGAGGTTCTCATCGACGAGCTATCAGGTTAAAGGGTACTTTATTTTTGTGGTTGTCATGGAGTTGCATACTGTGAACAAAGCTTCAGGTATCGACCTTGCACCACACAGCATAAGCAATGAGCGTTTGATTGCAGAAACTTGACACCCTGTTCACAGTCCACAATTTCATGAGGACCAAGGAAGTGGTCTAGCCTTTGACTTTGTCTATCTTTTGCGTTGTCCATGCGCTCTGTTCTATACAATATCGTCTGAACACTCATCATAGAAATTGTGTGTTTCACCTCGTTTCCCATCTGTGTGGTGCCGCTTTCCGTTCCTTCAAAAACTTAGGTGAAGATCAAATGAAATATGAGCTCTGGATTCTAACCCAGTTAGTCAGTTTACACTTTGGACCGACCTGAGAAATTCCGTTGATCGCTGCCTACCTCGACGATTACGACCCCCTCTCCCAGCGGGCCAAATACGACCCCCCGTCGAGGATTCCTAGACGGAGACTTGAACTTGAGTGTTACCACAACAAGGGTGCAGTCCACGTAGTTAACCAAGAATGGCTCGTTCAAATACAATAAGCCACGATATGCCTCTGAGTTGTCTATTAATCTAGTGCTTGAGCTAGTTATATGTCACAAGTATTGAGGGTCGCGTAATTCAAATGGGTGAAGTGTGGTGTTACATACTGCCGCCTCTCACCTCGAAACTGTGTAAGAAGAGCCACTATGAGTGTTGCAAACACCTCTCTTTTATGGCACCATATTTATCTCTTCGGAAAGCGATGAGACAAATACAGTGATGACATTCAACAACATATATTTCTCGGAAGTCGAAGTCGTGAAAGGACAGAACTCTGGAGTTAATTGCATCATGACCCTAGATATACGCCATCAAGGGCACAAACGTGTCGGGGATGGTTGGAAAAAAGCGCTGTACTGGGCAGGTCTTCGTCTAAGCTACTGTTCCGGCAAATCCGCAGATAAGGATTATTGGCTCCTGGAGGAGGATATGTAGAATTGAGCAGCTTTTCGAGCCACGTGCTTCAGATGGTACGGCATGTTTGACAGAGGTGAAAAATGTCTCGGAGACTGCAGACGCTCTGGACATCTACCTACCTAGGAATAAGAAGGAGCTTATACTCGCCATCTGTGAAGAACGATTTTTTTGATCGATGTGAAAAAGTTCAGTGGTCAGTGGCTCAGATTATTTGATTGACATAGCCGAGATGACCCTACCGGTGCCTTCGAATGCACCGTCAGGGGTAATTTTGGATTGCCGTACATTTGTGGAATATGCGACTCGAGTCACTAATGTGACAGTAGAGTATGGCTGGAATACGATGGTTAAAAACGAGAGAAATAGGATCTCGAAAATTTTTACACCCCGTTCTTCTCTTTTGCTCCATTTGCATCGCTAGCCTGTGGTGGTAGTTGCAGATGAACGAGGGACAAAGTGTCGCGAAAGATGGCGCCTCACGCAGCAGTGATGGCATGATCACTCGGAAAACTGGTCGGAACCCTTGCACGCAACCCGCCCTCGGGCAACGCGCTCATGACGCGCAACAGCGTGGTTATGAGAGCCCCAAGGCGCGTTATAAAAGTGGGAGTTAATTCTAGTGTTCACTCTCCCCCTATTGACACAGTTCATCTCCACTGAAATAGAAACTCTGTTCCTGAAGATCATTTCTCCACAGTTCTCATTTTCTCCTAACCCCAAGCGGTGTTTTTAATCAGTACTTGAGTTTTACAAGTTGTGTGATAATGTGCATTTTTGTTAATAAAAAATGGTCAGAGAAATGAGTGACTGCCTTCGTTAACTTTCATACTACAGCGCCTTCATCTGCTCTTAGAGACTGGTAATCTGCGCTTCGAACCCCTCAAATTTTTTCAGAGCACACCAGCGCTCAGCAAAGAAACGAGGTGTCGTGTTACCTTCCTTTCTAGTTTCTCCTTCTCCTTCTTCTGTTGCAGCTTCTTTTCCATCAGTATACCTTAAGTGTTAGCTACAGTACAGCCTGTGCTTTATGATAAAAATTGTACTCGTTTTCTTACGCTGCCGCTTTCTTGCAATTTTCACTTTTCTGTGGTCATAGTACACGTAAGCAAGCACTGCAGCTACCAAAACCGCGGCCACGATCCAAAGCAGGATAATCCTAGTATACGAATAGATTATTCCTCAAGCGGCTTCCAGTCCGATCTAATCAGTCCTTCAGTGCTATACAAAAAAAAAATACAGGAAATGGAAATACTTTGTATAGTCCTCTCTGCCCTTCTTTCTCCTTCTGGGTCTGAAAGAAGAGGTGTGAATTTCCATCTTCCTTTTCTGATTTCTCATTTACTCGCTCCACAATGCCATCAGTTTTCCGTGCGACGCACAGTGCTAGGCCGATTCTTTCCGAGCATGTGAAAAAGCGCAGCGGCGGGGTCACTCAGGAGAGGCGAGAAAGAGGAGAGAACGTTTGATAGATTCCCTGATAACTTGCAGTTGACTCGGTCTCGGATGGCTGTTTGTCTTTTGATTATAAAATTTCATCCTTTTTGAAGCCGGAGGCATTAGGTATCATATTCTGCTCTGAGGGACAATTGTGTATGCAATACTAAGACAGCACTTCCCAAGCAGTTTGCTACTGGCGGCACGATGCGTGTGGGATAAGGTCGCCGCTCATATGTGGTTCGGTCCCAAGGTTTGCGCACTGAATTGCGAAACGCTACCTTACCGATGCATACTTGGAACACCTCAGGTTGAGATATAGAGGAGAAAGCCTTCTGCATGGAACAGCCGCATTTTGGGATTCTTCAAAATTTCACTTGTGTTTGGGTACATAAGTGGTTGACGCGGTATCTAGCAAGTCGTCTAGATTGATGCCGTTATCACTTAGACTAGCACCAACACATCGAGCGCGAAGGGCGCAAGACTTACTCTGGCCGGGTGCAGACTGACCCAGAAAAATTGACTATCTGCCGCTATACCCATTCCACACCAGAATAGGTGAGTGAGTATGCCATCACCATGATTCTAACTGATCTTATTCAATTAATGAGTTGGTCAAATTTCTGCTCCTGCTCCTTTGGAAGTGACGCTTTCATTATCCCAAATGCGGAAGCTTACAATTCTCTTGCAAAGTCTGATATACATAACTATGTAAAATCTCTAACGCAGAATTGCAATTTCATCTGTGTTCACTGCATTTGTCATCTGCTTCTGTAATGCATAGGTGTATGGTATTGCAGTTGCTCAGTTGTCATTTGTCCACTTCCCTTAAACTCTTGCGTACATTAATGCGTGCTTCATTGGTCGTTCAGTACCTTTCATGCGATTCGCTCACGAAAACAAAGTAAGAACCCTTCAGAAAAACTTTGTACTCACCCAGGAGGAACTATAATCGCTGATTCAGTCGACGTGGAGGAGTCCGTAGTAATTGCTGGTTCGATGGGTGTGGTTGTAGTTGCAATGGTAGTGGTGGTTTTAGTGGTAGTGGAAGTAGTCGTGGTTGTCGTGGTACTGGTCGACGAGGTGGTAGTGGTGGTTGTAGTGGTGGTAGGGCTGGGTGTCCTGGTGGTAGTCGTAGATGTAGTGGTGGTGGTGGTGAAAGGTGTCGTGGTGGTAGTGATAGGTGTAGTGGTGGTAGTGATAGGTGTAGTGGTGGTGATAATGGTAGGTGTAGTGATGGTGGTGGTTGTTGTTGTAGGTGTGGTGGTGGTGGTTGTTGTAGGTGTGGTGGTTGTGGTAGTGGTTCTGGTAACTGTCGTGGTTGTCGTAGTGGTGGGTGTGGTGGTGGTTGTCGTAGTAGGTAAGGCGGTAGTTGTTGTGGTAGGTGTGATGGTGGTTGTTGTTGTAGGTGTGGTGGTGGTGGTTGTGGTTCTGGTAACTGTCGTGGTTGTCGTAGTGGTAGGTGTGGTGATGGTTGTTGTAGTAGGTAAGGCGGTGGGTGTAGGGGTAGGTGTGGCGGTGGATGTAGAGATAGTAGGGGCGGTAGTTGTTGTGGTAGGTGTGATGGTGGTTGTTGTTGTAGGTGTGGCGAAAGGTGAAGTGGTAGGTGTGACGGTGGATGTAGACGTAATAGGGGTGGTGGTTGTTGAGGTAAGTGTGACGGTGGATGCTGTGGTAGTTATGACAGTAGTATCAGGTGTAGTGGTAACAGGTGTGGTGGTGATGGGTATAGTGGTAGTGCTAGGTGTAGCATTTGCTATTGTTAGGGGTGAGATGGTAGTTGTATTAGTGGTAGGCGAAAAGATAGACGAATTCGATGGAAATATCGTGGCTTCGGTACCGGCGGAGGTATTTGTAGTTATGGTAGCTGTAATAGAAGGGACAACGGGCTGCATAGCTGCAGTACTTGTTGTGATTGGAATAATTTTGGTCGTTGTTGTATTAGTGGAGATTGATGGGCTAGATATTGCAGTGGAGGATATATGAGGGGCAGTAGTGGACGTTGCGGTAGTAGTATACAATAAATGAAAACTTGTATTCGTGGGTATGTTTGCTTTTGTAGCGGAAGTATTTGTGATCTTGTATCCTTTATCTTCTGTGTTTTCAGGTATAGCAGAAGCTGTCGTGGTGCTCTCGAATCTTTGGTGTAAGACTGTTGTGATAGTTTCGGGTTCACTGTGGACTGTGGGATCACCTGTACGTGTATGCATAGAGGAGGCTGTCGCGACAGTTACGGACCCATTATGTGATTGGGTAAGGTTTGAGGGGAGCACTGTTCCTGCACTTTCTTTTGTAGCGATTCCTTCAAAGTCTCCCTCTGTGATGAAATTTGTGATCGATGACATCTTCTTACTGGTGGTTTCTTTCGATGAGAAGGATTCAGTATTGTCGGAAAGCACCCCACTTCCATCTGTTTGATCATCTCCAGAAGGGATTCCAGTTGTTTCAACTTCTCTTCCGCTTTTTGAAACTGTCAACTTTTCGAGTAGTGCATTCGCTAAACTCCTTAAATTTCTTGTGAATGTGTGAACGCGCCTTCTATCCCGTCTAATTACAAAATCATCCGTATTGCTCTCAAGGGCTCTGCCTTGGAAATCCCCAGCTGCTCCTTGCAAACTACTTTTCGTTTTCCTTTGGATCTTTTTTGAAATTGCAACCAGTGGATTCATTTCCGTGTCCGAAGTAGTTTTCTCTCCAGAACTCTCCTCAAGACTTTTGATTCTGTGTCCACCTTAAAAGAAACAAAGCATAGCTCTCAGATCAACGCGAATCACGGATTTGATGACTACCGCAATCCCACGCTTCTTATAGGCAATTATCAGTCTCTATTACCCAAGCTCAATATGCCAGTTCCATCCACTTATGGGTGCAAGGCCGCCTTCATATACTACGGCACACGGCACCGGAGTCGCATTCGGACATCAACTCTTCTTTTTCAATCTGCTCCATTATCCACACATCCTATGACTCTCCTTAACGCTTCTTTATCAGCTGCTATCAGTAGCTGGCAAGCTGTAGAACTCGTAACCAGAAGACCTGTACATGCACGAAGGTCACAAAAAGGACAACACACGCCAGGTCTAAACTACCCTGAAAGGGAGGGACTGCAAATCCAGAGCCTTGATAGCCGCCTAGAAGATCTTCAGACCAGCCAAAGCTTGGCAAAGAGACTTCAGGGCGGCAAAGACTGTAGAAAACAGCGATCTTGAAAAAGACAGACAAAATAAAGAGAAGATAGTAGGAATACTCAGGGGGCTTCCCAGATGGGATCCCATGGGGTTGGCAGTCTGCTACACCGTCCCAATATTCAAACATGAGAATGGTGCAGTGGAACGCCCCAGTTACCACTCGATCAAGTTGGCAGCGCCTACCATGGAGATGTGAGAGACTGACGGACTCGAGTCTCAAGAAACTCATCTCTATACCTCGAGAGCAGTTCGGGCTCATGCGTAGAGCATCCATAACTCACCCCATCTTTTTTCCCAGGCAGGTAGAAGTACCGTGAGAAGAAGTCACCATGCTACTGAGCATTTCTCGATCATAAGAGAGAATTCGACCGTTCTTCCAGACCAGGGACGGTAGTTATCTACTCGAAACTGGCAGTTAAGAACAATGAATAGGTGTCGCTAGCACGGACAACATGACAGTTGAGAGGTCGCGACTCTCGTAATTAGCATCTTTTTCCGTTGTAAGCAGAACTTACAAGAGCACCTTTTCCCAACCCTTGACCTCACGTTTCATAGTCAGCATTAGTGCCACTACACCACGTAGTACTAATAAATTCTGAGATGAATCTCCTCTATAGAGTATGAAAAAGTGCTGCTCAACTTGGGTTAGCAATCAACATCTCTCAACGTGATTGACGTTCAAGAGCTGTAACACTTCCACTGTCATCATTCCTGCGCCGCATCATTGGAGTTTAGCCATATCGTATCAAGGGTTTGGCCGTGTCATCTGCCACGCTTGCCACGTGACCCTAGTGCCTCGCAGTCTCTCTACACACACTCTCCTTCTTTTTCTCTAATGCTCAGCCCTTCTACCTTTTCTATTCTACCTCTACAGGATTTCACGCATTCCATTTGGCTCACGACTACTACTTCATTACTATGCAAATCAAAGACTTACTTGGAGGTAGCTAGTGAGGTGGAAGGACAATGGAGTGGATGCAGTTAAGTTACATGCAGCAAGATGTCCTCCAGAGGACTTTTGCTGCAGATAACTAGTCTGCGTCTCTGCATTTACTCAAAATTTCCTGCGTGGTTTGGTCACCGCGGACTACGACTTAGCTAGTAGTTCTCCACATCGCTATGCTGATGTGACTTTGCAATGAATTTATCTCACCTGTACTTTATTCACTTTAATTAGCAGGAAGGCTTGTTGAGCCGGTTTAACTCGCTATACGAATTCTACAGCTTACTCGGAAGTAAAT
Source organism: Trichostrongylus colubriformis (assembly GCA_963978905.1). NCBI lineage: Eukaryota > Metazoa > Nematoda > Chromadorea > Rhabditida > Trichostrongylidae > Trichostrongylus > Trichostrongylus colubriformis. The sequence continues at coordinate 44,434,807 of OZ022257.1, read as the reverse complement.
GGATCCTCGAAACTGCCTTTTTCGGCTACTTTACTACCGTCTCAGTACTCTGGATTGCTTTGCGAGGACTCCACGTTTGAGAGAGCTGTATCTATCGCATGGGTTGTTATACGTGATATTGTAGTAGGGGCATAAACACAAAGTATCAGCTCCAAGCTCGTTCCTCTTCCTGCTCACTCTGGATGTGCGACCTATGGTGGGACAGCTGAAGCCCGTCCTGTACGCAAATGACATTGTCCTGGCAGTGGATTAACCAGAACTGATAGTAGTCAATGAAGTCTGATAAGAATTTATGCGGATTGTCACTTATCCAATACACGATTCACGACTGCACTACAACCACCATAGCCAAAGTGCTCAATGATTAATGGGTCAACAAATTTCGTTCCTGATCCATTATCATTGTGCATGGTATCGACAGCTGAATCGTTGGAGCATCCAGAATGTATTAGAAACAGTTGTGGTATGCAATGGTAGACAGGTTAAGGTGCGTTCGCAATGAGGGCATTCCATTATAGACACAATTTTCACCAGACCTTAGAAGTTGGAAGACAATTTTCACCAGACCTTTCTCCCTCCACATATGAAGTCTTAAGCAAAAGGATACGTCTGGATGTGCACACTGACTCCTTGAAAATCCCTTTAAGATGCATAGATGTGAACTTTCAATGCCCCTCCCCCGCCCTCCCCTCATACTTATGGTATCGTATCAAGGCGGCATCGATCAAGAATGCCACCTTGATACGATACCATAAGTATGACGGGTGGGGGTGGAGGGTATACTGAGCGTAGTAATGTCGCATCGATGGAAATGGCGTGGTGCTTAACGTGTCCGTTTTTCTCATGAAAACTTCCACCGGTCAGTATCGAAGATTGGGATGAATAATATGACCAAATCATCCTTACCACTGCCTTAAACAAGTGAGCTTTTTGAACTCCGATATCGGTGCGGGAGAAATTTCAACCGCTAAACTGCGTGAAACTCCGAATAGTGATAACTGATTCTAGAGATATCAGCTGGGCTACCGCTCGGTACTGAGCTTATCAGAGTGTGGAGTCATAGCATGCAAAGTTTGGTGAGGCAGTATCAAACATTCGCACTTTATATGACTCTATTATGTTATTCGCGCAGTACCATAGGCTAGCTGGTGGTGTCTATTATACCGAAGATCCTTTCACTGCAACGTGATATGTGACAATCGTTACAGTAACATCGTAGCATATACATGGGCGCATGAGTTACGCATGTAACAGAACAGGACCGCTCTGGCAGCAATAGTAGCCCTTATCTTACACGCGTACAATTCATATCAATTTTGCAAGCGCTGATAAGGTAGCTTCTGCGAACTTATGATCTAAAGGGCGAATTGTACTGCTGCTTCACTGCACCAGCTTTTTATAGTTTTGGAATCCAACAGGGTTCCACGCGATGTCTGCACCTTCGTTACCATATGAGATATTGAATACTCACTGGACTCATTAGCAATGCCACACAGTATCGCAACAACGCTGGCTGCTGTCAAAAGAGTCTGAAATTGATGACCGAAGCATGCATGTTACCTTGTGGAATACAGATTTTGAATCGGCGAACCAGAGTAATACGGGTGAATATTCTTCGCCTTCGTTGCCGAGCATCTTCTGCCATCACCTTACACTAAGCACCATTCATATAAAATAGGACCACCACGCATGATGGTTATTTACGCTGTGTGTTCAGCTCCCAGTATCACTACCGATATGAATAGATAAAATTCCATCACTTTGAGCATTATAAAGTGGTTCAACAAAGTATCTCCGCGGTTTCGATCCATCTGGTGCACTTCTGATATTGGCCTATTTGCTGATTTCATGTAGCTCGAGGCAAGATAAATGCTCTGGCTACCTCACCTGGCACTATGTTGATGAGGGCTGTGGGCATCTCGATTAATGTTGAACAGAGTGATGGCAACGTGCAACTCAAGCATATATTTCTTGGTCAACTTTGAAGTCAGTGTCAAGGGTGATTTGATAGTTCCATTCCTTCCAATCTTTGATACTGACCGGTGAACGTGATCACCACGAAAGTTCACACGCCAAGCACCACGTCATTTCGACCAATATGACACTAATACGATACACTACATGTCTCAGTTCCAGAGATGTATCGGCCGCTGAAATGACTAGCTTCCAAATGAAGGCGTATTTCCTTTTATATTGCCACATATGTATGTGAATGATCAAGATGCTACCTATACCAGTAATTGCGAAAATTAAATCATTTTCCATGGTTTTATCACGAGCAACGAAGCGAATCAATCGCTAAACTATCTAAAATTTCAGGTAGAATAATAAGCATTGGTGAATGACTGAGTGCTGCTAATAAATAGAACAGGATGTGGTTCGTACCTCTTGTAAATTGATTGATGTGCTCTTCACGCTGCTCTATATGTTTTGCAAATTTTACATTTCACCCAGCCCAACTCGCCTTCAGAGTTCAAACATTTGAGCACCACCCCTCCCATCTTTGTCAATCCTGTTCCTGTTTTCTTGAAAAGTAATACCAATTTTTGGTCTTGCTTCCACCTATTAGCACAAAAAGCCTCTTTAATCTGCCAACCTTTCGGTTACTCTAGCTGCTATATAATCCATAAATTCCACGATTTCGCACCGTTGCAAAACCGAAACGTATTTTTTGTAACTGCCATCTGATTGCTTGCCATTAACGTGGACATTCCCTATTTCTTTCTAAGCCACCTACTATCAGTGGGTCGTACCAACCCATACAACTCTTATGAGAGTAAGCATTTCAGTGCCATTCAGCAAAGCACAACGAATGATGACTTTTTTCGTCTTACCCCTTCTGTCAGCTATTTTCAAGATTTATCGCTTTCGCTTATGGATGCTATGGTTTTTTTTCAGGTCTATAACATGTGGCAATTTGAACGCTCCGATGACTAGAGAATGTAGATATTTAGTTTTTAGTGAAACACGTGCACCAACAGGCACCACTGCCAGATTGTGTAGAAGTTACTGCGTTGGCGAAAAGCAAAGTCACAGTTCGAAAACTGAGAAAATCAGATCACAGAAATGTACATTGATAGTAGCATTAGAAAATTTACCGAAAAAATAAATCTAATTTATTGTATCTAAAGTGGTAATTTACAATCAAACTCTTTGATAATGCCTTTTAATTATCAACTGAAGTAAGATTGGTTAACTTAAGCATGATTAGATCTTGCGATCATTTCTCCACTAACGTCTTCCTCGCATAAACGAAGATAAGTTATAATACTGCGGGGATTTCCTCCTTCCTCTTTTCGGAGAGCGATGTCGAGACGCTTCCCTAGTTCTCGATCTGTGCCTTGGCTGGAAGTAAAATAAAGTAAATTAGTCTTTCACTAAAAACTTTCTATTTAGCCATAGTCACAACAATGTGAAGCATTCTCTGATAGCTCCGAAATGACCTCGTAAAAAGGGTTTCCTTTGATAGTTAAAGGCACCAGTAGAGGTAAGGGAAAATTGAGATCTGGGAGTACATGTTCTTTGAAAACGAACCTTCCACTTCAGAAGAGGTCACATATGGCGAAAATCGCATAAAAAACGCGGTCTGGGGTCTTATGGCGACCCGAGAGAGACGAGGGAGAGAACGGGGATCTTCAGGTTGCTATTGCTCGGTTTTTTCGCAGTTTTATGTCGTTCTTTCTCTACTAATACCTTGCTGAGCACCTCTACTTTCGTGATCCCCCAATTTGCCAAGTTTACCCGTCCCGGTGTGGAGAACGGTGGAGTGGGGAACGACCCATACTCTTATCACTGATGTTGGTACTCAAAAGTGGATGTGTGCCGTTAAGACAGTATTTTGCATTGCAGTGCGCGGCGTGCATGCTAAGGGTGCAGTATGCAGCTGTGTCTTGTGACACACGTGTCCCATGTCTAAACTAGGGCACACTACACAATAATCGTTCCAGGATCGACCGCATACGGCACAGTCAGTTCGCATGTACATGAGTCCTGGAGTGTTATTTCACTTACTGCACGCCGCACGCTGCTTTGCGGATTTATACTAACAATGTACAGGGACGATTCCCCGAGCGACCCTCACCTGATACTATACCCATCTCCCTGAACAACCCTAAATACGACTAATTTCTCAACTAACGATCCTACGTGCAATACATCACAAGCAGCATTCTCTCATACACTGTTGGTAAGTGGGACATAACCCAAGGTTGTATCTTGCCGTTATGTCGTTTTTTGCATTCGTGAACCTTCTGTAAGACGGATGTGTTCCGTTATGTCAGGATTTCGCACGATGTCGAACGGCGTGCGACGCAGTGCGTGGGAGCTAAGCGCTTCGCGGCAGTTGGGTCTTGGATTGATTACACGGTTATTCTATTGTGTTATTCGCGTAGTGCTGTGCGATAGCCCAACTACACGGTTATGCTAGGGGCGCCATACGCAGTTGACTTGTAATCGCTTCGAGACTTAACAACATGGCGCCGTTAGCTCGTCCGCATTACTTCGCTTGCGACATGTTGCGGTGCAAAATCCTGACATAAGGGTGCACACCCCTGTAAGACGGGTATGCACCCTTACGTCAGGATTCTGCACCGCGGCGGACGGCGTGCGAGCTGGGGGATCTCATCCAAATGAGATTTATAGTGATTAGCTCTACTTCTCAAATAAGGTAATCATTTCCACCTCAACTGAACAAGACCCCATCTCACACGCATCGCGAAACCGCCAACAGCGGTGCTAAATTCTGAGGTAAGACCCCATCTCACACGCATCGCGAAACCGCCAACAGCGGTGCTAAATTCTGAGGTAAGGGCGTGCACCTGGAAGACTCAAAGCACAAAACTCCATCCAACAAAAAAATCCCATTCAAGTCAACATCGATTTGTACATCGCAACGAATTCTAATGCCTGTTGCTGTAACACCAAACTGTGATCGGCACATCTCATCAAATAGTGCTGAACCGGAGAGCTCACCGAAGGACCACGTGTTCTCCTGCGTGTTCGAGAAGAAATGCTGCTCTGGAATGGATTAGATGAATAATTGTTTACATTCACATATTAGGATGATGAACCCAAAAATATTTGCTTTCTACGAAGAAATGCTCGCTATAGTGTATGGAAACAATGAAAAATCTCAGATATATGAAACTTGCAGTAGAGGAAGAATACGTTGTGCCTATAGTTCCTCGAATTCTACCCCATCGACTCATAGCTGCTGAAATGTTCGCCGTTATCTAACAGCAGGAAAAAAAGAACTGGAAAAAAGCTCCCATAATGAGTTCCAAAAATCCGTGCGGACAAAACTCAAAAAGTTTTTTTTTGAAAAAAAAAAACAGAGGAAGTTATGATCTCACCACGGCTCTTTTACTCCTTTCGACCGATTAGGCCTGGTATGTTTTACATTCAACTCAGAACTAACCTGTGCGAACAGCAGTCTTATAACTGAAATAGAAGTATGCGCACGATATCAAGACGAGTGTAACTGCGGCGACAATGATTATTATGAATAGCTTTTCATTTTCCCTAAACTATCACACAACACATAATTATTGAGAGTTAGCGTTTTCCTTCATCGAAAACTCACCGTATGATTTTCGGTATGAGGTCATCATCTTTACCCACTGATGGCGCTTGATCCCTGAATCAGTGAACCATATGCCTTGTGTTAGATGAATCAACATTCGCTGGTCATGTGCCCGCACCAGTTAACGCTGCTATGCGCTACCACCTTTTTCCACAGCTTCATTGTTAACTCAATGATAGCGGCATACTGAAGGTTTTCCACAAATATGCCTTCAGAAGCACACTTCGCGATAATAAAATCAGCCGGCTAACTGTCTGGGACAGATAGTTACTCGGGTAAACTGTACAAGCTTTACTCTGTTGGAGCCGCCTTTGCACCTCCTGACGGTTCCAAGCCATTTCGAATCCTCTACTATGCCGCCCATCCACTACGACAACACCTGGCATTGGTTAGCAGCGTCAGTGGAGAAGGAACTAAGCGAAAGAAGTCCTGAAAACTAGGAACCCGAAAACCCTTTTCTAATCCCCCCTCTGCGTCACTGGTTGAAGGTAGATTGCAGACGAATAGAGGTTAACAGCCGGTAACGAACGTTGTCCCGTATTCACCGGCCCGGCTGCATGACAGGAGAACGACCTGCCGTGCTGCGGGTTGTGGTGAGACCCCAAGCCGCGCTTTACAATGCGTGTTTCGCCACACATCATCTACTCTGAAGTAGGTTTGTTTTTGAGAACATGTACTCACAGTTCTCAGTTTTCCTTTACCCCTCCCGGTGTCTTTGAGGCAACATCGGCAGGGAGATACATCGTTGAACTGTGAGTGATTCCATCCAGCAAAGACTAGTCTCCAACTATAGTTCCATCGTTTCTGGTTTTGCCTTGCTTGCTTTGCTGTTTTGGGTTTTGTTGGTTTTTTATCTCTGGGGAACGTGAAATTGAGATCCACGTTTAGTAGTGGACGAGATAGCGCTCACAATTCATCGCGAATGTGCCTTCAATTATCAGTGACCAGCGTGAAGTCTGACATGGCTCCACCATTTGCCTTCAATTGCAAAAGAATCATCCACGAAAATTTGAGTTTCTGATACCCATATACAGTCCATTTCGGATCGCTTGATAGGGTACGGAATGAGTGGCGGAAGTGAGAGTTTCATACACTTTCACCATGGTCCGTAGGCCACGCACGCGCTATCAAGCGCTCCAAAACGAACTGTACTCATGTCTTATTTGCTTACCAGGAGCAAAGTTTAACACGAAAGGACAAGAATCTGGCTGAGATACATCTACCTAAAGTAAATTCTGACTAGGTGGAACTGTCCGTAGAGACGCTAGAGCACTGTGTAGCAGGGAGCGGTGAGCAGTGGCCGAGACGCAGAGTTGGACGCTAATCGGTATCAAGCCAAAACTCTGGCCTGGGTTTCTTTCCGCCAATAGATATACGGTTATTTGACTAAGTTGAAATGAACTGAAGTTTTCTCACATTTCACTTTCTGCGTTTGAACAAAGAGTAGTTTTCAGGCGTTTTAATGTTTCTTTTTAATCAGTGCATCTGTAGTGGTTTTGAGAGGAATTAGAATTTATGGATTTCCCTGGATGATTCATCTAAGTAGGTTAAACCGCTTCAAAGGCGCAAGAAGCTTTGTAACATTCTTCTAATTTAAGGCACACCACGCGATAATCACATTAGTGGCTTACTTTCTTGGGGCAAGTAGGTCCTCAAATAGGTACTCAGGCTGCACTCTTCTTGCGGCTTGATAGTGCATCAATACGGCGATAGGCGCGCTCTACCCGAACCGAGTTGAGCCCATCGAGCAAAATCACACCTGGTCTAAGACGAACAACTTCCAACGTGGCTCTTACAAGGAGAAAGAAACATGCGATAAGACAAGATAAAGCAGCGATTTCATAGTGAAGGCAGCTTCAACAGGGAAGATTAGGTGATATCGTAGCACTTTGCGCGATATCATCGAGCAAAAACTCATTTCTAGTCTCCAATACTAGTACGAAGACTGAGGACAAGGCGCTTTATTTTTGGGGGTTGTAAGGATTTTTGATTCTTTTTACTTTACTTGTGAGTAAACCAGGACCTGTAACACGCGCGATAGCTATCAAAATTTATCGCAGGTGTGCCTTCAAAATCGCAGGTGTGCCTTCAAAATACAAAGTCGAAAGTACGGCTCAGCTCGAACTCTTCTACTTGAAGCACAAAACTGAGAGTTCGGTTCACCTCGAAAGCATTGTCCGGCATCTAGCTGGTCTCTGGTGGGGTTGGGGGGGGGGAGGACGATCAGGGTGTATATCGTTAGGGCAGAAACGTCGCGTGACCGTGTTCGGCACGAGACGGGATGGTGCGAGCTATGCGCGCCGTATTGGATGGGTCTTGAAGCGATGACGGTGCTCTACCCCTCACTCTAGGCGTAATCGCTTCAGGACTCAACTAATACGGCGCGCATAGCTCGCACCATCCCGTCGCTTGCCGAACACGGCCACGCGACGTTTCTCTCCTAACGATATGCACCCGGGACGATCATACGTGATATTCCCTTCTGTTTAGTGTTTATGAAGGGGCCTGCACAGCGGGAGTCTTTTGCTTCGGCAAATGCTCCTGGCAGGTTCAACCATGCTGAGAAGGAGTAAAGTCCTAGCAAAGAGCGGACCCCCCCCCTCCCCCCTTCACTCTGTTTCGATGGCTGAGGAAGGGGCCTGCGGACGCACGCGCTGCAACGCTTCGTCAGGACAACAGAGAACAAAACGCTCAACCAGCAGAAAAACAGCCTCAGTACCCCAGACACCAGGCTCTGCCGTCTCCGACGTTGGAAGGTACGACAACCGGTGAGAAGCGAAGAAATCTCGGGTTGCGCAGGACGTCATGGATTCTGGACAATGACGACACCCCTCGTGCACGGCACGAGACTGCTTCATGCTCTGCACCTACAACGCCAGAACAGTCTCGTCCAACGCCGATCTCCATGCTCTCCTCGACGCTGCGACTCGCATCGAGTTCCATGTGATCGCGCTACAAGAAACAAAGAGCAGAAGAACCGAGTTGCGACAGTTTAACAACGGGACTCTTGTTATCCGTGGAGAGAAGATCCCGTCGTGGAATGTCGGAAGCGTTGGATTTATCGTGGACCCGTCTGTCGTCCGCCACGTCGACTCTCACGAAATTCTGTCTCTTCGTCTAGCCATTCTACGTCTTCATCCACCGCATCAGAAGACCATCTCAATCATCAACTGCTACTCACCACACGCAGCAGCTGACGATTCCGAACTGGATGCGTTCTATGAACACCTGGAAGAAGTCATCCCAAAGAAAAGTCCTTCTACAAATTCATTGTCGGTGACTTCAACGCAAGGTTAGGAAAAGGCAACAGCGAGGAACACAGGATCGGAAAATTCGGGATAGGCGATAGGAACGACGACGGAAGTCGTCTCGTTGACCTCATGTCTGCAGCACGTCTCTTCCAAGCTAATTCGCTGTTTGAGAAGAAGGAACACAGCCGCTGGACATGGGAGTCACCCAATGGCACGACTCATCTGAGATCGACCACATTTTAACAAACAGAAGATGGTGCCTCTAGTGGTGCCATCTTTCTGCTGTGGATCCGATCATCGCCTTCTTCGCGCCAAAATCAGGTTCGACATTCGACTGGAGAAGAACACCTGTCACCGACCGAAGGGGAGGAAGCAAGTTGTGTATGACGAGAACCTTCTGAACGAAACACTTTCCGTTATGACTGGCAAGTCGCGGAGGACCCGACCGAAGACTACGAGCTGCTTCTCAAAGGATTGCAAACCTGTGCTGATCTTGCATGTCTTCAACAATCAAGCAGAAGCGATCGGATTTCATCGAACACAAGACGCTGCTTGATAGGAGGAGAAGTTTGAGGCTGGATCCAAATGCAACTCATATCGAGCGACTGGTTATCAATGCCAGTTGCAGAAATGCGTCACAGGAGGATCTTGCGCAGTATAGGAAGAGAAGAATTCTAGAGGCGGCGCAGGAAAGACGAAGTCTGAAGAAGTGCCGTCGGGACCTCAACGAGTTCAGTATTCCGCTATCATCATTGAAAACTGAAGACGGAACTGTCACTATTTCCGTTACGAGATGGAGTCAATCACGGAGAGGTTCTACACCTATCTGTTCCGTTGCACATTACCCCTGCCAGATCCAGACATCCCCGCTGGTGGAACACCACTAAAGATTCTGCCGTCTGAAGTGCGACTCGCAATTAGGAGTATGAAGAGCGGCACGGCTCCAGGGCCAGACAAGATCTCTCCGATCTTCTTCGAGCAGGAAACCACGTCCTGCACTCACTACTCGCGGCACATGAGACGTCCTACCTTCAGAAGGAGCAGATCCCGGATCAGTGGAGGAGTTCGCGCACTGTCTTCTAGCACAAGAAAGGTGACAGGGATGGTCTTCACAGCTACCGACCGATTAGCTTGCTGAGCGTACTCTACAAGCTTCTCACGAAGATCATCCTCACGCGAATATCGCGCACATTGGATGAGGCCCAGCCATAAGAACAAGCTGGATTCCGTCAGAGATTCGGCTGAATGGACCACATTCAAACCATTGCGATGGTCATTGAAGCCTGCAGAGAATACCATCTTCCCCTCGTCGTAACCTTCGTCGATTACGAAAAGGCCTTGACAGCGTCGAAACGAATGCTATCCTGTCTGCGTTGGTCGACCAAGTAGTGGACGAGTCCTATATTCGAACACTGGCTGACTGCTACCACCGCTGTTTTGCGACAATACAGCTCTTCCAACGCCCAATCAACATCGCTCGACTGGGACGACAAGGGCATATGTGTGGACGGAAAATTCCTCTCGAACCTTCGTTTCGCAGACGACATCGTCATCTTTTCGCGTAGTACCAATGAAGCAGAGGCGATGCTCCGAGAGCTGAACGAAGCCGGAAGTAAGATCGGACTGCGGATCAATCGGATGAAGAAACAGTTCATGAAGAACGCCTGGCGCGATGGAGGAAATGTCAAAATCGACGGCTCTCCCATCGCCGCAACGAAGTCGCACGTCTATCTTGGGCGTTCTATGAACATGGACAACGACATGAAGGAAGAGCGCGACAGAAGAAAGAGAGCTGCATGGTCAGCCTACGGGACTATTAAAGAGGCCACCGACCAGCTAAAGGATCTTGACCTACGCGCCCGTCTATTCGACTCGACAGTCCTTCCTGCTCTGTGTTACGCTGCCGAGACGTGGCCTGATACGTCAGCCACGGCGAAGTCCTTGCAGGTGACTCACAGAGCACTCGAGAGATGTCTTCTGAAGTACACCCGGCTATCTCAATATCGTGCCGGGCTTCGCAGCTCCTATTCGAGGCAGATGTCTCGTCTACGGGACCCTGCGGAATACACATCGAAGGCTAAACACCGATGGGCCGGCCATATAATGCGGAGAGAAGACGATAGGTGGACAAGAAGAACAGTGGAGTGGATTCCATGGGATTGTCCGCGTCCCCGCGGAACACCTCCCAAAAGATGGGGAGATGTGTTCGTTGAACACGTTAAACTAATGAGAAATTCCAGAACGGCTGATTCTCGTGGTCGCCACCAACGGAGTCAACGAACGAGCTGGATGACGATCGCGAAAGAGCGAACCGAATGGAAATTGTGTTGGGGCCCGCACAACCAGTGAAGACGAGCCATCCAAGTATCTAATATGTTAGTGTTTATGTTGAGGGGGTGTAGCCGCGTGCCGTACTTTAAAAGTTAAGTTGAAGGATAAAGTTTTTGGCGTTAATCAATCCCTTCTGTGGGATGCGCCGCACATTCTAGTTCCATTCAGAATCGTGATGGCTGGTGAATGTGATGTGGCCTATACAATGACTTGCGGTGGCCAGCCGATGTACAAGTCAGTGCTTTCATCCTCCCAGACGAGTCTGGTACCAATTTACCGACCCCGGAGGGATGGAAGGCTTGGTTGGCCTGGGCGGGCGTTGATGCGGGATTTTATCCCCGCACCATGAGAGTGGGGTGCGCGCCACCTGTCACTACACCACCTCCGCCCTATGCCGTACTTTAAAAAATAAAAAAGTAGCACACATATGCAGCGCACGAAAAGCGGAAAGTTCGCGTGGGGTTACTTCTTCAGGCGCTTCACAGTTTGGTATGAGAAAATATTACTTGTACCGCATACTCACTCTCCACTCGGAGTAAAAGGATCGGGATCATTTGGTTTTCTGGTGCGCTTTTTTCGAGTAGTTCTGTCACTGTCTGTTTCTTCTCCCTGATCTGTTTCTGTATCCTCACTTGTCCCAGTTTCCGTAGTGGTTTCATCCTCTGTCGTAGCAGCGGTTTCAGAAGTGAATGTACTCGCAGTTTCAAAAATTGTAGTGGAGGTAGTGGGCTCATAGAAGGTTGCAGAAGTGGAGAGATCGGTAGTTGTGATCACAATGATGTCGGTGGTAGTGGTGGTGGATACGATAGTTGTTGTGGTAGTTTTAGGTGATGGCGTAGATGTCGTTGTTGATATTGTTGTTGTTGCTAGTGTAGGCGTGGGTGTAATAGTGGAGACAGGCACGGTTGAAGTAGCGGAGGTAGCTGCCAAGGTTGCTGGTATCGACGGTGTCGTATCCGTGGCATTCACTGTAGCTGCTGAAAGAAGTTTTATTGCGGAGCGCAACTCGTTATACTCAGTAGTGGTAATGCGTTTGTAAAACTCGACACATAGTGAGTATACCGTTCGATGAGAAACGCATCATTCAAAGAACGACATGTCGCTGAGAAGAATTCTAAGATCACAGGTGAGTACGCATTCATTATGAGTTCGTCGCATGACTTCTAAATTCCGCTAAATTCTTTACTTCAAAATTGTAAAGGGTTTCATACCAATCCAAAAACCACCACCAACTTTAAATTAATTAAAGATGGTCTACGTGACGCCTATGAAAGTGTGATAGGTGCTTGACTAACTCAAAACCAGGAGCTGCACGACCTTGGAAAAGCCTGGGAGATGAAGTTCGTATCTTTGTGCTGAGTCCGCGACTCCTCCTTATTTGACCGCGCCTTGTCCCTCTCAGCTCCTTTCGTTGCCCCGAGAAGGTTTCATAAGAACGACGACGTGTATTATCAACCGGGTACTTCTTGGCTCTCAAAGTGTCTCAACTGACATTAAAAGAAGAATGGCCTCCATAGATTCGACGATTCAAGATCGAGCCTGTAGCACATGAGTCAGTGTGATCTGCGGTAGTCAGCTCCAATGGAATAAAATGGAGCAAGGAAGAGTCATTGCTAATGATTGAGATGAACTAAATATAGAGTGCACAGAGTAATGTCAAACTAAGCGGGTGGGATATTCATAAAATGCATCTCTATGCGCGAGGGAAAGGTAAAGCCGTTAGTCAGAGCTGCCAGGCCTAAAAACACAACATCAGCATCTACTTCAAGACAGTGATTCGGGTCATGTGGGTTGTGAGATCTCCCAAAGCCATCAAAATGAAAACTACCGACCAGGAAAACTATTTGTGACGAATTTCCTGATGAAAGAGAGCGCGCCCGGGCGTTATGAGAGCCGTCCTTCCCAACATTTGCTACTCGTTTCAACAGTGTCCGCCTCTCTCGCTGAAAGAGCCGGCGTCTTTTCGGAACCGAAGGTGGCAAAGAGGTCCGAATTCTAGGGTTTTAGCAGTTCCATTTCATTTTTTCCTCAGCGTAGTAAGCAGCTGGTCTTTCGTATTCAACAATATTTTGCTATTCGGACGTAAAGGAATCGTCCACTGAAAAATGAGTTTTTGTGTTACCCATATGTTTATGTTGTATTTGCCTAATGTGGGCCTCATGCAAAATTTCACGCGAAAAATGTGAATCCGCCTGAGATACAGCACCGCAAAGTACGTCCAGGTGGGCGGGCCTCCGAGTAAAGACCTCGTCCCGTCGGCCGCCGTGGTCGGAGAAGCATTGTAGGAAAAGGAAGTTACGTAAACAGTCCCACTCTCCGTTCCCAACGGCGGCGGACGACGGGACTAACTTTTACGCGGAGGCCCCGCCCACCCGGACGTACTTTGTGCTGCTGTATCTCGGCCACATTCACATTTTTTGAAATTGAAATTGAAATTTTGGATGAGGCCAACATTAGGCAAGTACAACATTAACATATGTGTAAAACAAAAACTCATTTTTCCGTGGACTATTCATTCAACTATTCCTGCCACTGCCTCTGAACCAGCCGACCCTCTAACGTGGTAGACTATTTTATTGACAGTCTTTGTCAGGCGGACTGTGTCTTCGATTCTGGGAAGTCACTGGCTTTTTGCTGCTCGGAAGCTAGCTGCTGCCATATTCCACAGAATTGCCTTCCATGCGCGAGCCTGCTCCGGAGGGATAATGTGGCACTCAGTACTAGGAAACGGAGGAGGACTTTAGGGATCTGGAGAAAAAGCACTGCTCTAGAGTATGGGAGGAAGCAAATCACAATCGGGAGGAACTCAAAACTGCGCTTGTTCTCGTCAACAGCTGCTGATAAGTCGCTCTGTGGCAGAAATTTCAAAATGCTAAAGCTTCCTCACATTTCAAGTTTTTGATCAGCATGAATCGCGAACAGTGTCTTACGAATGTTTCCAGGAATTCTTGTGTATTGGTGAACCGATATACCATTGATATATAAGGATTACAGTCCATTTCCCGACCGCTGGCAGGGCGAGGCATACGGACTTGTATCGATCTCTCTCATCCCGCCACACACTCCCACCCAACTCTGTAGGCCACGCCCTGCCAGCCTTCGGGAACTGCACTGTATGTATTGGGTTGAGGATTAAGCCCCCGCCGTTTTTTTAAAAACCCGTTTTTCACATTGTTTCCTTAATCTTTCGACAAAGCTTGTTTTGTTGTTGATACATGTTTTCGATAGAGCTTTTTCTGCTCTACAACACTATACTATCGGTTTTTTGATTCCTTCGACTACCTAATATTTACGTGCTTTGAAAATGAAGTAAGCTCAAGGCAAAAAATTGGCACTTGCACACCTCATCTTTCTCGTCTGCTCTCGGCATCAAAAAATGTGAGTGTATATATTTCGATAAAGCTCTTTCAGCTCTACAAAGCGGTGCTACTTTTCATCGAAATCGCTCAAATTTTTGCTGTTTTAAAGACTCACGAATGCAGTACTCGCAAAAGAGTACACTTTCGTTATCTCCTCTTCCTTGCCTACCATCGAGATTGGAGAGAATATTTTTATATGCATTCGATAAAGCTTCTTTTGCTCTACAAGAAGATACCACTATCCTTTTGCATCCTCTCATATTTTAGCATGTAGAAATGAGTTTCCACCTGTTTTTCAATTTAGAACCGCGTGATGAAAATGAATTTTTTGGCAAAATGATTCATATCATTCGATAGAGCTCTTCTCGCTCTACAAGATGGTGTTCACGGTTTTTGTTCAAATGAATTTTTGCCGTTTTTAGATTGTTTGAAACGACGAAATCGAGCATTTTTGTCACATAGGTTCGAAAATGCTCGATTTCGTCGACTTTTGAATAATCTAAAAAGGCAAACATCAGTTTGTACAAAAACGTATACACTGTCTTGTAGAGCTAAAAGAGCTCTATCGAAAGATTCAAAACTCTCTGCCAAAAAATTCATTTTCGTTACGCGATTCTAAATTGAAAAAAAAGGTGGAAACTCACTTCTACATGCTAAAGTATGAGAGGATGCAAAAGAATAGTGGTATCGTCTTGTAGAGCAAAAGAATCTCTATCGAATGCATATAAAAATGTTCTCTCCAATCTCGATGGTAGGCAAGGAAGAGGAGATAACGAAAGTTTACTCTTTTGCGAGTACTGCATACATGAGTTTTTAAAACGGTAAAAAGTTGAGCGATTTGAATGAAAAGTAGCACCGCTTGTAGAGCTGAAAGAGCTCTATCGAAACATAGACACTCACATTTTTTGATACCGATAGCAGACGAGAAAGATGAGGTGCGCAAGTGCCATTTTTTGCTTTCAGCTTACTTCATTTTCAAACCTCATGAATATTAGGTAGTCGAAGGAAACGAAAAAAGGACAGTAATATTTTGTAGAGCAAAAAAAGCTCTATCGAAAACATATATAAGCTTTGTCGAAAGATGAAGGTAACAATGTGAAAAACGGGATTTGAAAAAAAGGCGGGGGCTTATTCCTCAACCCAATAGATGCTCAGTATGCGATCGAATCGAAGGCTATCGAACACTGTGTCATCACAACTCCTAAATAGTAACCACTACAGCCCAAGTGACGAATGATCAGTAGTTCCAGATTTCGTTCTTGATCCGATATCAGTTGTAAGAAAGAGGACGTTAACATTGTGGACTTCTTAGGAGGCTATGAAAAGATTGGTTGATTTACTCTACCTAATTCAAAGAAAAAGAATCACTCTCAGCTGTAAGATTTTGTCCCTAGAAAGGAAGTAGGTGCGATGTTTATCCGGTCGAGAGGAGTCGAGAGAAAGGGTAAGATGGGAAGGAATGATCGTTTCGGAAGGAAAAGTCGTGGTCAGTGGAGAAACCCAGATTCAAAAGCGACGTTGCGTATGTTTTCGCATCTCCCGCCCATTTTTTTGAATTGCAACATCATCTTTCCGAGTTGCTCTCTGTAGAAGGTGTCATTTGCTGACTCGTAAGGTGTATCTTATTAATTCATAATGATGTGAATCCAGTAAAAAAACAGACAGCAGCGCTGAAGCAAAGCAGTGAATGGCAGAAGAAGCGACAAGGAAATGAAATGGTGCTCGTGTTACAAAAATCCATTGAATCTATCGAAATCCATCGACGTCATAGCAAGGGGTCGTATGTGCAATCTCTGCTGGCTAGCGGAGCATACGGTAGGCTCACGGTAGGCCAAAATCGCCACCTCCCGATGTCTCGAGTTCGGGTGGTGGCCACGTTTTTTTTTTTGAAATTTTACAACTGTTGCAGTTACTATGAGAATAAGATGCTATTTTCGACTCTAGATAGCTGCTGATTATCGCCGCAGCCCGCGATGCGAGAGTTACTACTAGAATGCCGAGTGATGGGGAAAAGTTTAGGATCGAACGGGACTCGAACCCGCACTTCATGCTTTTCGGACATATGTGCTAATTGTTCCGGGCAATTGCTATTCCTTCTTACGAAAGGTCTTTCTCCAAATATTTTAGTCCAGATAGCATGCCTTGAGACTCAAATACAGTACAATACGAATGAACTGTGCCTTTACAGTAGTGAACTGTGCCTTTAACAAACGTTACTCAAGTGATCAAAATGCAGACTATCCACACTAGTACCAGTTGGGCTATCGCACAGTACTGCCGAATAACGCAGTAGAACTATGTAGTGGAAAAAGTTCGATACTGGCCAACCACTATCGAAGAAGTCTATATCATACAATTCCACAGGGTGATAAGGGCAGTACTGAGGTGCAGTACTGGCATCTCTACAAATACCTATTACTAATGGGATTCCACGTAACCTGGTACTCGAAACATCCCGTTCCTAGTGATATCGAAGTACAAAGTCTGTTCACTTTCTAGACATTAAGTGTTTAAGCTATTGGGTGTCCACTGTCTCGTCATTCGAAGACAGCATTAGGGATGATGTGACTATTGAAACATCCTTAGAAGGTGCCACTTTCATGGGATTTATAGGTCCAAGTAGGCTATCTGTGGAGAAGTCCCGGTGAAAAAGCGCGTCTCCAAGCTGTAGAAACGGCGCAACGGATATCACCTAACGCTTTTAGATGACCGGCCTCGCCTCCTAGGATCGACTTTGCCCAACAATGACTGAGGTGTAAAGTAATGAGCAATAGCTGAATGATGTAGCCATATCGATCGGAATGACGTGGTGCTTGACGTGTAAGCTTTCGCGTTGAAAACGTCCAGCGGTCACTATCAACATTGGAATGATTGAAACAACTGAATTACCCCTAACACTGCCTTCAAGATATTGCAACTACACCGCTGAGAAAGGTCTTCATTTTTGAAGGACCAGATGATTTCAAGGTCGGTACCTCTGTATCGACAACAATGTAATTAGATCAGGAATGGAATGTGTTCATCCACTAATCACTTAACATTTTGGCTGATGTAATAACTATTGGGGGTTTAGACAGCATAGGGCACTTTGTCCATTTGCTTAACACCTAATTCCTACGTATTGGTGCTAGAATCATATGCCAGTTATCAGTGTTTATCGTTTTTGTAAACATTCTTCACTATTTTGAAGCTTGCATAGTATAATGGTCGATACCTACATAGTATTGTTGCTGGCCCCGCATGAGAGAATGAGTCGCTTGCTTTTCTAACACAAATGTGGATCGTGTATTGATCGTCCATGTCAAAAGACGCGCACTGTTATTCAGGACGCTAGGCAATTTAGCGGTCGGTACATCGGCAGCATATATCAGAACAGAAACAGAATATGTTCACCCTAAGGCACTGTGCATCAGACGTTTTTACTATGGCGGTCGTCTTGTAGTAGTAAGCGGTGCGCCGAATTTCATCCAATCCAGTTTCTAGTGGTTCTTTTCACCTCCCGTGTGAGTAGTTATCAGTTTCGATAAATCACCATTAAGGTCCTCGCGCCCTACAATACCTGTGAATGTGATCATTGACACTGACAGACGGAAAAGCAGACTAGGTTCGATGACATTTGCCTTTTACGCTCCTTAGGACTTGGCCACATTTGCCTTTTGATGCTCCCCATTGAATCTCGTCAACCGCTATCTATTCCGATCACCCATTATGAATGTCACCATCCCACTCTGCCAAACACCTATGAGAGTCAGCGCTTTGGGATAAATGCCAAAGGCGAAATGGATTTAATGACATTTGCCTTTTCATGCTACTTATCGAATTTTATCAGCTGCTGTCACTTTCGGTCCACCACCTTCAAGGTCCCCTTACCTCCCATAGATCACTTGCATAATTCAACTTCGCTGCGACGAGAGATATTCAAACAGACACACACCAACGGTCTCACTTAGCCGATTATATGAAGTAGGTACATAGAAATCGCGAAATTCGCTCCTATCGCATTATATCGGCAATATGCGATTGATTGCAAATTAGTTCTACGAGGATTATGAGGTGGCGTAAGCCCAATCGTTCAAGGCCCACCCGTATCTGCTCACCTGGAGAGCTAAAAGAGGTGCTATCGCAGTGAGGAGGACAGGGAGCATCTCACAAAATATTGCACATCTAGGCATCTTGGGGGATCTTTTAAGGGTCAATCTGCAAATTCAGGCGTATATGAAGGGTCCGCCAATAAGCGCGCTCTATCTTTGACAGCTCATGGCGGCCACGTTGTTTATGGTGGAGTTGTAAAACCCAGTTGTTATTATTCAGTGTATCTTCACAAATCACCATGAACCGATTCAGCCGCGTGCAACGTGTGCATATCATTAAAACTTATTAAGAAAATCATTCATCGGTTCGAGCAACTTCCGCGCGCTCCGCTAATTTTACTGTGCAATTAGTTGTCCTGCTGAGTCGACTATCCGTCGTTTGATAAACATGAATATGTAGTTTCAGCAGGCTGGCGCTACGAGCCGCACAGAACGCGCCACAATGGATCTTCTGCACGAGGGCTTCTGAGGAAAGGTTATCTCTCACAGAGGCGACACCAACCAGCCACCGAGATCGTGCGATTCAACCCCACTAGACTATTTCGTATGGGGTTTTCTTGAATCGCAGGTCTACGAAACCAGCAACAAAACACTGATGACCTCAAAGTCAACATACGCCACGCCATCGATGAAATAGAGCCCGATTTGTGCGCCAGAGTCACTGAAAATTGAACTTCTCGTATGCGCGCCACCAAGCGAAGCCAAGGTGGCCATTTGAACGACATTATTTTCCATACATAATGCCTTCGAATACTCTTTCAAACAAAAAATAAATTTCATTCATACCTCTCACACTACTTGCTTTATTTCATTTTGAAGATGGAGCGCGCTTATTGGCGGACCCTATATAATTGCCTAAGCTTCGGTAGAGGGAAAGATGGGTCTCTTTTCCCTCCCTGACTTAGGTAGAAACAATGTTTACAGTGGGTTGCTCCTCCTGCACAATGCGGCAGCGCACTGATAGAGTTCGTTGATTAGGGTTGAGATGTCATCAAGCCGCAGTATGCTGACATATTACATTAAGGGTACGGACACCTGGATCTCGCTTTGATCATTCACGCACTGCTAGAAGAGAACAAGCTGCTCCTCTTGTCATATCTTCCTCTGTCTATCATGAAGCAAAATGTACCGGGGGGGGGGAACCTTGCCAAGTTTTCCCTTGTAGTTAAAGGTTTGTGGTTCCGCATTTTTGTGGCACACCTTAGAGTGTGAGTGAGCAAATAAATAAGTGAATAAGTAAATAAATAAATTCTTATGAACAGTGGATATGTGAATAAATAAGCTTCCTACCCCGATAGCCGTAGCAAAGAAATGCTTCGATTGTGAACTGCGTAATATTCCGAATAGTGGCAGGTGTTTATAGAGATGCCGATTAGGCCAACGCCACTACACTTGAAGACAGTGTTTGGGATAATGTGGGTGACAGAGAATCCGAAATGAAGTCATTTAGTGGAAAACTACGAGTCTGAGAGGCCTTTGCACGGCGAAATCTCCCGCGGAAGGCGCCCCCTTGAGCTGTGGCGGAGCGGCCTTATCAGGGCAAGCTGCCTTTGCTCAGGGCCGCCCGCCTTCTGGCGACGAGCTCCCCATGATTGGCTGTGGTGGGAGGGGCTAAGGCGATGCGGCCGGCTGGAGTGATTGGGCACGCTTCCGTAAACAGAGCGTCGCATACCCTTTCCTGATCAGCTGATTATTATTTTTGGTGGTTTTGATTTTTGCTGCTTACCCGGGGAGTTCGCGAGTTTTTCTTTTCTATTCTTCTTTTCTTTCCCTTTAATTCTCACTTATTGTCCTCTCCCTTCTGCAGTCAACGATGGGATGCCTTTCAAGTTTTTTATATTATTTCCACGCTGTTTTTGCGCATTGATTACCTGGTTACATGCCAATGGCAAAGTCGTACGGGCCACCCGCCTGTCGACGAAATGATCGTCCACCTCGAGAATCAACGGTGGGGAGTGGGTCCTATTTCTCGGGTTTTTGACCAGTTCCATCCGTTTTTCTTACTGTCCTATGACCAGGCATCTCGACTTTTATATTCACTACTTCTTTTACTTTTCGTCCGAATTTTCCCTAATACTGCCTTCGAACAGTGTGGAATGATGCGATACAGACTCGAAATTGGTTGACCGGTAATGGCTCTCCACATTACGTAGTTTCACCGTGTTATTAGCGCAGTACTATACGATAGCCCAACCGATAAGGTTACGCGGATGCCGCGTTTTTTTCTATTCGAGACTTCTGCATTGTCCCACTATGACTATGGCTATAGCACAGCACAGCATCATGCGGTGAAACTACGCAAGTGATTTAAAGACACCGTTAGGGGCAATTTTGGCAAGTTGGGGGATTACGAAAGTAGAGGTGATCAGTAATATAACAGCAGAAAAAGAACGACATAAAACGGCGAAAAAATCAAGCAATAGGAACCCGAAATTCCCCCTTCACTCTCTCGTCCTCTACGTCTCTGGTCGGAGTGGACTAAAGACAGGCCAGAGTCTCAACCAGCCAGCCGCGATTGTTGTCCCGCCCCTCCACGTCGACTCCCCCAGGCGCATAACGGCATAACGGCATGACGAGCCGCGGGGCCGCCATAAGACCCCAAGTCGCGTTTTTTGATGCGATTTTCACCACATGTGTCCCCTTCAAAAGTAGAAGTTTTGTTTCAGGGAACATGTACTTCCAGATCTCAGTTTTCCCTTACCCCTAATGGTGCCTTTAAGCTCAGCCCGAGCTAACTATTAATATAGGTGAACCATTTCCGCGTAGTTCTAGGGCGTTTTTTCCCTCACTGAGTGGGATTTTCGGAGCATCGGGGTGCATCGGCTCATCCGCGATTGGAGATTTTTGAGGCTGCTCATGCCACCACGTCAGTTTACCACATTGCGACAAATAGTCAAAACCGCGGACGCGTCATTACTCTCATTTTCGCGCTCGATACGTATCCTATGCATGACGCGAATGCGCCAAAAACTACATTCAGTTCGGTATGATCTCGGCCATGAGATACGCGCAGCGTAGTTAAAGTAAGTAGGAGTAATAAGAATAGGAATCTGCGAGAAGTGAGATTTTGGAATGCAGGGTGATATAATAACGCGACATTTTCAATAATAAGGAATAGCTTACAATTCACTGAGGATTTCCATCTCAAGCAGTACGTTAGTATTACCATCTGAAAAGTTGAAGGTGCTTTCTTCGATGTGGTAAGGAGGCACGCATAACGTACACGAAGCAAATGCGTGGATGAAGAGCATTCGCTCATAATTGACTATCACTGTTGAAAGATTACCGCCCTTTGGAAATGACCAACATAGAAGTGAAGCACACACCCCTAGGTTGTGCAAGTTGAGTATTAGGGTACTCAACATTATTGAAACTCAATTGAGATATTCGCTAAACTTGCCAAAACATGTTTACACTGATCTCACTAAAGCATTGCATAGAGGCACATTGCTCTTCCACACCACCAAGTTTGACGACCCAAAGTAGCGCTGACTCTACTATCCCACATTGTGTAATCGGTTAAAAGCACAGTCCACGGTAATATGAGTATCCCCACGCACGGAAAAATAGGCCCTCCCACAACGACACAGTGTATGCCATTGAGGCGACGCGAAGGGCAGTGCCAAACGCTAAATGACGGTCACCGTTTCAAAATGGCCCACACCCATCTACGATTTAGCCAGCCAGGCAGCGGTTGCTCGTACGTGGATAATAGGCATATTATCGACTACGATGCAATAGCATAGGAGAAATTCCTACAGCGACAGCAACCTCGTCGATTGATATTATGTGAAAACTTGTCTAAATGCTTGCTTCTAGGCTGCAGACTCGTCAAAGCCAAAGGGCAGAAACTCCTTATTCGAAGGAACTTCGTAATTTTTTTTCGTTTCTTCTTCACTTTTGTGTTCTTCAGCACTCCCCGAGGTTTACGAAGCGCGAGGAGGCACGAGCATCATCGTGAGTTGCAAATTCAAGTAGATTGCCTGTGTGTTTGCGTGCATATGTGTCTGCGTATGTGTGTATGTTTGTTTGACGGAAAACTTGTGTCTTAGCAATGAGACGATACTGATTCTGGTAAGCAGGGTGGCAAGGGGCATAAGGCTATCAGTGGCAGATGAGTGAAGCTGGAAGCAACTGACAGGGAAAAAATAATGAGGGTAAGGAGGCGAATGTCAGAAGTTTCTTTGTGGTTCCCTGGTTGGTTTTGAGAAATTAAAAGACCAAACTGGAATGAGATGAAGACGTTAGTGGTTGATGTCCAGAAGTGATATTAATCTGTAGTGCCTGGTCACGGCGTCGGTTGTTATTTCATGGTCAGCAGTAGAACTTTGTCTTTAATGAGTATAAAAGTAAAAAAGGGAGCATCGTTGTTGTCTGAGCAAAGATAGCTTATACGGTTCAGTAAGAGTTCTTATCTAGCGAGCACGATAAAACTTGCTGAAGAGGATGATTAATAGAATATGACCACTGTAGCCTACGTTGTTCCCAATATGTAAGCCATTCCAGCATCGACGCTCAACGTTGTGGATTCCAAACAAGTGAGAGGTGCTTATAAAGACGCTAGCTGAGGCTGAAGTTGTACCTTGCGATCGTGCGGTTCGCAGGATCGCAAAATAGCCAAATCACATTATCGCAGAATATTCAGACTGCAATGCAGGCTATTGTTATGTGCTCTCACTTGGGTGTGTATGCTATTTTCCAGAGTTCTTTCCCACTCTGGGACCTGAGTGACAACGTAGCAGATTTGTGGAGGGAAAACATCACGCTCAACTGGAAATGCGCAGGACGACACTTGCGACTATGCGATATTGCAATTTCACGATTTTACCATTTTACGACCCTGCAATTTGTACGGTGCGCAAGGTATAAGCTAAATCTAAAGATTAATGATCCTATCCTACTATATATAATTCGCTTAGTATGTCTGTGTGTGTGTCTGTGTGTGTTTGTCCGTCTGTCACAAAATTCATATCTTGCGTCGCAGCAAAGCTGGGACGCTGAATTTTACAAGTGATATAGGGGGTGCCAAGGAACCTCAGCGGTGGTGGACCGAAAGTGATAGCAGCTGATGAGGGCTGATAAGGAGCCTCGGAAGGCAAATGTCACCAAATCCGTTTCGCCTATCGGGTTGATCCTAAAGCGCTGACACCCATAGGTGTTTTGCGGGATGGGACGGGGACATTAATGGTGGATAACCAGCATTGATAACGGTGATAAGATTCGATAAGGAGCGTAAAAAGGCTAGAGTCGTCAAATCCGTTTCGCCTATCGGGTTGATCCTAAAGCGCTGACACCCATAGGTGTTTTGCGGGATGGGACGGGGACATTAATGGTGGATAACCAGCATTGATAACGGTGATAAGATTCGATAAGGAGCGTAAAAAGGCTAGAGTCGTCAAATCCGTTTCGCCTATCGGGTTGATCCTAAAGCGCTGACACCCATAGGTGTTTTGCGGGATGGGACGGGGACATTAATGGTGGATAACCAGCATTGATAACGGTGATAAGATTCGATAAGGAGCGTAAAAAGGCTAGAGTCGTCAAATCCATTTCGCCTTTCCGGTTGATCGCAGAGCACCGATGTTCATAGGTGTTTAGCAGGGTGGGTCAGGGACATTAATGGTGGGTGATCCAAGTTGATAATGGTTGATAAGCTTCGATTAGGAACGTGAGAAAGGAAATGTCACCGAGGCTGGCTTGCATCTACGGCTAGCAGTGGAATGTTCATATTCGCAGGAATTGTAGGGTACGGGTA
The DNA here is from genome assembly GCA_963978905.1 of Trichostrongylus colubriformis. Classification (NCBI taxonomy): domain Eukaryota; kingdom Metazoa; phylum Nematoda; class Chromadorea; order Rhabditida; family Trichostrongylidae; genus Trichostrongylus; species Trichostrongylus colubriformis. Next base: position 44,410,439 of record OZ022257.1, on the reverse strand, counting down.
CCTCAACGGTACTGTTGGGTACAGGGGCCTCAGTGAAACTGAGAACGGCTTACAGTGACTGATAAGAACCGTTAGAAATTGCATGGGATGAAATCCTTGCTAACATTGTACGACCGCTTTAGCAAAAGCGTCTGATGCGCAGTGGCATCGGGTGAACATATTTTGTTTGTTCTGATATCTCTGACCGATGTATCGACCGCTGAACGCCTGGCGTTCCAAAAAATGGTGCATTTCTCTTGATAATGCGATCTCTATTGATAATCATGATACAACCTATTTTTGTGATAGCAAAGCAAGCGGTTCACTCGGAATCATTTTCTAATGCGGTACTTGCAGCAAACTGGGTATTGACCGCTAGACTATGTAAAATTTTAAGAAGTGAAGCATGTTTACGAAAACGATAAACATCGATAAGCGGGATATGGCCTACCATCAATGTGTACGAATTAGATTCTCAGCAAGTGATCTATTTGTTACCAATCGATGCAATCGAATACAAAACTATCGATTTTCAAACTACCCAAACTCCCAACGATGACCAGTTGGCTGGCGCACACTACTGCGCGCGATTCATGTGGATCACGTGCAAAATGGGTTCCATGCAAAGCGATTGAAGTATACCGATACCAAAATGCTTTTTTTTATCACGCCATCTTCTCTGCTTTTTTGCAATTCAATAGCTCAGCTGAAAGCAGAGGGAAGGGAATCTCCGCTCTGCTGTGGTCAGGCCGAACACACCCATTTCGCACAACATCGCCATGAATCGCGCGCAGTAATCTGCGCCAGCCAAGTGGTACTAATATAATTCGCTTAGTATGTCTGTCTGTGTGTGTTTGTTCGTCTGTCGCGAAATTCATATCTCGCGTCGCAGTAAAGCTGGGACCATGAATTTACAAGTGATGTAGAAGATAGCAAGTGGACACTAATGGTGGTGGAACGAAAGTAATAGCAACTGATAAGGGCTGATAAGGAGCTTCGGAGAACAAGTGTCGCTAAATCCGTTTCGCCTTTCGCGTTGATCCAGAAGCGCTAACACTCATAGGTGTTTCAGCAGGGTGGCTCAGGGACATCAATGGTGGGTGACTCGCATTGATAGCGGTTGATAAGATCCGATAAAGAGCGTAAAAAGGCTAGAGGCGTCGAATCCGTTTCCCTTTTCGCATTGATCCTGGAGCGTTCACACTCACAGGTTTCTTGCAGAGTGAGATGAGGACATTAATGGTGGGTGATCCAGCTTGATAACGGTTGATAAGATTTGATAAGGAGGATGGGAAGGCAAATGTCGTCAAATTCGTTTCGCCTTTCGCGTTGGTCCAAGAGCGCTGACATTCAGGGTGTTCAGCAGGTAGGGCCAGGGGCATTGATAGTGGGTGATCCAGCCTGATAACGGTTGATAAGATTCGATAATGAGCGTAAAAAGGCTATAGTCGTCCAATCCATTTCGCCTTTCCGGTTGATCCCAGAGCACCGATATTCATAGGTGTTTAGAGTGTTTGGACAGAAACGTCAATGGTGGGTGATCCGGACTGATAATGGTTGATAAAATTCGATTAGGAGCGTGAGAGGGGAAATGTCCCCGAGGCCGGTTTGCTATTTCGGCTACAGTGGAATGTTCACATTCACAAGTATTGTAGGTTACGGGGACCTCAATGGTCTTGTGGAGTACAGGGGCCTCAGTGAAACTGATAACGGCTAACGTCGGCTGATAAGAGCCGTCTGGAATTGAGTGGGTTGGAATCCTTCACATCGCTTGATACTACTATACGACCGCTTAAGCAAAACGTCTGATGCTCAGTGCCATTGGGTGAACACATTTCGTTTATGTTCTGATACCACTGGCTGATTTATCGACCGCTGAATTGTCTAGCGTTCCAAAAAAGGTGCATTTCCCTTGATAATGCGATCTACATCGATAGTCATGATACAACCTATATTTGTGAAAGCAAGCAAGCGGTTCACTCGGATCATTTTCTAATGCCGTACTGGCAGCAACACTGGGTATCGACCGCTAGACTATGTAGTAGTGAAGCATGTTTATGAATCAATGTGTAGGAATTAAATGATCAGGAAGTGAGCAATTGTTACCAATCGATGCAATCAAATACAGAACTATCGACCTCTAAACTATCCAAACCCCCAATGATGACCTAAACCAGTTGGCTGGCGCACACTACTGCGCGCGATTCATGTCCATGACGTGCAAGATGGGTTCGATGCAAAGCGACTGAAGTATGTTGGTAGCGAAATGCTTTTTTATCACGCCATCTTCTCTGCTTTTTCCCAGTGCGATAGCTCAGTTGAAAGTAGAGAAAGGAAATTTCCGCTCAATTACATACACAAATGGGGTCGGGCCGATCGAACCCATTTTGCACATCATCGCCATGAAACGCGCGCAGCAGTGTGCGCCCACCAACTGGTTACCTCATAACTGACCACTGTAGATCGTTAACTAGGCATTCTGTGTAGAACGTAAGCATGTACAATAATCCATCGATGTCACACATTTCAAGATCAAGTTCAAGATCTCCTATCCGTATCAACCCTCTACGCGCATCATGATATCTTACTGTGCCGTCCAGGATTGGTAGAAGGATCGCAACCAATTCAATTTACTCAACTGATTCACTCCTTTATTGGTCGAGTCCAATCGGCACGGCTCCGCCGACAACCTAGACCCGGCGGTTTCTCCCTGGTTTGCCGTATCACTTCCTCATCACAATCACTTGCGGGCTGACAGACGTATCAACAACCCACCGGTAAACAGATGTACAAAGTTACTGGCCATTTTATAGGCAACCAGTCGACCCATCGCACAGTACTGCGCGGATAACACAATGAATATTAACGACCGATATCGAAGAAGTCCATATCGCATGACTTCACAATGTGATAATCGCAGTATTGAGCGCTTGCCAGACAGACGACAGACAGACAGACCGATAGACAGACAGACAGATAGACAGATAGACAGATAGACAGGCGGACAGATAGACAGGTAGACAGATAGACAGATAGACAGAGAAACAGATAGACAGGTAGACAGATAGACAGATAGACAGATAGATAGATAGACAGGTAGACAGATAGACAGATAGACAGATAGACAGAGAGACAGATAGACAGATAGACAGATAGACGGAGAGACAGAGAGACAGATAGACAGATAGACAGATAGACAGGTAGACAGAGAGACAGATAGACAGATAGACAGATAGACGGAGAGACAGAGAGACAGATAGACAGATAGACAGATAGACAGGTAGACAGAGAGACAGATAGAGAGACGGACAGAGAGACAGACAGATATATAGACAGATAGACAGATAGACAGACGGACAGATAGACAGGTAGACAGAGAGACAGATTGACAGATAGACAGATAGACGGAGAGTCAGATAGACAGAGAGACAGATAGACAGGCGGACAGATAGACAGATAGAGAGATAGACAGACGGACAGATAGACAGACGGACAGATAGACAGGTAGATAGAGAGACAGATAAACAGATAGACAGATAGACGGAGAGGCAGATAGACAGAGAGACAGATAAACAGATAGACAGATAGACAGATAGACAGATGGACAGATAGACAGACGGACAGATAGAAAGACAGACAGATAGACAGATAGACAGATAGACCGATAGACAGACAGACAGATAGACAGATAGACAGATAGACAGGCGGACAGATAGACAGGTAGACAGATAGACAGATAGACAGAGAAACAGATAGACAGGTAGACAGATAGACAGATAGATAGATAGACAGGTAGACAGATAGACAGATAGACAGATAGACAGAGAGACAGATAGACAGATAGACAGATAGACGGAGAGACAGAGAGACAGATAGACAGATAGACAGATAGACAGGTAGACAGAGAGACAGATAGAGAGACGGACAGAGAGACAGACAGATATATAGACAGATAGACAGATAGACAGACGGACAGATAGACAGGTAGACAGAGAGACAGATTGACAGATAGACAGATAGACGGAGAGTCAGATAGACAGAGAGACAGATAGACAGGCGGACAGATAGACAGATAGAGAGATAGACAGACGGACAGATAGACAGACGGACAGATAGACAGGTAGATAGAGAGACAGATAAACAGATAGACAGATAGACGGAGAGGCAGATAGACAGAGAGACAGATAAACAGATAGACAGATAGACAGATAGACAGCTGGACAGACGGACAGATAGAAAGACAGACAGATAGACAGATAGACAGATAGACCGATAGACAGACAGACAGATAGACAGGCGGACAAATAGACAGGTAGACAGATAGACGGATAGACAGATAGACAGAGAGACAGATAGACAGGCGGACAGAGAGACAGATAGACAGATAGTCAGAGAGACAGGATACTAAGGGAATTGAGCCAGTATTGTTCAGTAGGCTCAACAGTGCAGCGGTCATATCGCAGCAACTGAGCATTATTCTTCTATCATATAAACGATTGACTTTGTGTGTCTGTTTATGGACGTGTAGTCGTCATGTAAATGAAGAAGACTGTTCGTCCAAAAATGAATGATTGTGAAAAGGGAGTCGACAGAGAAAAACAGCCGCTCATAGAGATGAGTAACCGGGCAACTACACTGTTTGCGGTATCAATCTATGCATGTGGTTTCTCAGTGAATGACTCCTTTTTGGATTCCCTATCACCCATATTACTCTTATCACTGTCTTCAACTCAAATCGATTGGAAACTCCGTACCAATGTTAGCATTTCTATCATTTTCGGTTCCCCACCTCTAAATTCGCCGTTCTACACCTACGTCACCTGCAAAAGTCAAGGTTCCATGTTTGTCACCACATCCATAAATGACTAACAAACAGACGTACACAGAAACACACACAAGACCTACACAGCGGCTTATTATAGGGGATCACCAGATAGGTTATGCAACGGTGGTGCAACAATCGTGTCTTGCTCGCCAACCAACAAGACATTCACGATTCTCCCTTCGCAAATGATTTTTGAGCCAGAAGAAAAGGTCATGGTTGAGAGAGATCAAGTTGTGGGATCAATTATTGTCAAGGCATCTCATTCCATTCCGCCTCCTTCAACTGCCAAGCGCGTGGAGTAACATGGAGTTGGACGTTTAACTGGACGGAGTTTTTTTTTTTCGCGTGGGCCTCTTTTTTCCCAATGGGCGCTCTCCGTTCAGACTTCACTTGCTACCCTCCATTCATCAGATTCTAGCGGAACATTCTCATCCATCAGGAACAAGGTTTTCACCAATTTTTTAAAAACTCTGCTGCTCAGAACTAGTTCGAAGTTCATATTTTATGCTTTAAGTGGTGAAAACGAAGTGGCAAATATGGTGAGAAGCCAGAGAATGAGACGCTGAAGAATGTTGGCAAGTAGAAGAATATACATGGAGGGAACTGAGGGCTATATTATAATGGAATACATTGCAACTTCCCGCTTACAATCAGCTTTCACCTTTCTACTGTTGAGACTGTGGTGTCTTTCGGGTGTTTCCACTGGGCAGTGGTCAATTTACAGTCATGAGCACGAAGTTGGCCACGGAGAACGCGCACAACATATCCTCACTAAATTTGCGATGGTTCGGAAGATCCAGCGTGTTCTCTGTGGCGACGATTTAGAAGAGTGAGTAATCAAACTCTTATCGCACTATACAACCACGGAGAAATAGATACACGAGATGTTATCCATGGTTACACAGAACGGAAGCACTCATTCATATTCATGCACAAACCCGATTAGGTTAATGGCTTTAAAACACTGCTTGGTATGCTTTTAACTTCCGAGACTGGTTCTTTTTTTTACAACAGCACAGTTTTCGCAACCCAAATACTTACATTTTTGCCCAGTGAAGTAATCAATCAAACGTTAAGGCCTTGGTCGTCACGGTAGCTCCACTTTTCTCAAATAGAGGTAGGTAATTCAAGGCTACCGTTGTATTAACAATAGTGAAAGCTGTAAGTGTTGTTCATAAAAAGTAACTTAGATAGATCCAGGTGCTATAAGGCTGCCTTCATACCAAATTGAATGAGAGTTTTGGCACATCGGCGTAAAGTTAAGTATACTAATCGATCGAGAATATGAGCGCATCGGCGCATCCGCGATTTGAGAGAATTGGCGCATATGCGACTTTGGATATTTGCCATAACAGATATCGACTTTCGATAAGATATGGAAAATCAAGTAATGGAAAGAGGAGAAAAAGAAATCAACAGCATGTTGGCACGCGCGCGTTCAACGACCGCGATTGCTAGAACGATGTAGTCATCGTGGATGCGTCAAAAATCCCAAACCGCGGATACGTCGATGCGCCCATGCGCCAAAACTCATTCAGTTTGGTATGAACGCAGCCTAATAGTGAGAAGTATGCTATAAAGGTTCAACGCCTAAACATGGCGTCATCCTAGTGAGGAAGGAGGCACGTCCCTGAATGTGGTGAATGGCAACTATGCCTGCGTGACATGTTCTTGAAGTTCTGGTAGTATACTATTACCAGTTGGCGGGAGCATATACTGCGCGCGATTCATATTCATTGCGATGTTGTGCAAAATGGGTTTGACCGCTCCGACCACTGCTGTGTATGGAACTGAGCGGAAATTTCTTTCCCTATGCTTCCAACTATTGAATTATTGGACTAATTACTGAGCTGAGCTTATTGAGCTATTGAATTGAAAAAAAAAGCAGAGATGTGATAAAAAAGCATTTCGGTATTTACATACTTCAGTAGCTTTGCATCGAATCCATTTTGCACGTCATCGACATGAATCGCGCGCAGTAGTGTGCGCCAGCCAACTGGTTTAGGTCATCATTGGGAGTTTGAATAGTTTAGAGATCGGTAGTTTTGTATCCTATTGCATCGATTGGTAACAAACTGTTCATTTGCTGAACATCTAATTCTTACACACTAATGGTAGATCCATATCCCGCTTAGCGATGCTTATCGTTTTCGTAAACATGCCTCACTATTTGGGATTCTACGTAATCTAACGGTCGATACCCAGTGCTGCTGCCAATATCGCATTAGAAGAGTGAACCGCTTGATTTTCTATCACAAATATAGGTTGTATCATGATTATCGTAGATCGCAGTTTCAAGAAAAATGCACCATTTTTTGGAACGCTATGCAATTCAGCGGTCGATACATCCGCCATAAAAAAACATAAACAAAATGTGTTCACCCAATGGCACTGAGCATCAAAAAATTTTGCTAGAGCGGTCGCAAAGAAGTAGGAGGCGATGTAAAAAATTCCATCCCATCTTATTCCTGACGGTTCTTATCAGCCTTTATGGGCCGTTATCAGTTTCACTGAGGCCCCTCTACCCATCGCCGTGCCCTACAATACCTGCGAATATGAACATTCCAATGTTAGCCGCAAAAGCGAACCGGCCTCGGTGACACTCTCCTTCTCACGCTCCTAATCAAATCTTATTAACCATTATCAAATTGGATCACCCACCATTAATGTCTCTGGCCCACTCCGTGAAACACCTGTGGTATGATAGCGCCAGGATCAATGCGAACAGCGAAACGAATCTGACGACATTTGCCTTCTCACGCTTCTGATCGAGTCTAGTCAACCATTATCAGTTTGGATCACCCACCATCAGTGTCCCTGTACCACCCTGCTAAACACCTATGAGCGTCAGCGTTCCTGGATCAACGCGGAAGGTGAATCGAATTTGACGACATTTGCCTTCTTATGCTCCTTATCGAATCTTATCAAGCGTTATCAATGTGGATTACCCACCACTATTGCCCCCGTTCCACTCTGCAAAACACCATTGAGTATGAATGCTCTAAGATTAATGCGAAAAGCAAAACGGATTTGACCACTCAACCTGTTTGAGCTCCTTATCAAATCTTATCTTTATAAGATTGGAACTATCAAGAAGATTGAGACAGTACAAAACAGTTTCACCAGGAAACTGATGGTGAGGGCTCTTGGATTTCTCTACTCTATTCCTTCGGCTAGTGTGAGGAACAAGAACCTGGGGCTAACAACCTTAGAATATAGGCGGAGAAAGAGTGATCTCTTACTATACCACAAATTAATACACGGCAAAACTCGCATGAATCTTGCAGAACTTTGGTCTCTACGAAACTCGATAACAAGAGGCGGCAAGTTGAAAGTAGATGTAGGTAGAGCCAAGCTCAACTGTAGGCGTCATTTTTTCACTCACAGGGTGGTCCCCTTGTTTAGGGAGTTATGCAAAAAGCATCGGATAATCATTTCATCATACAACACTTTCAAAAAATGCCTGGATAAATGCCTGAGTCCTTGAAATCCTTTTTCTTGCCTTTTTTCATTGTTCTGTTTATTTTGGTTTTAAGCAAGCATTACTCACCATTACCTTGTTTACTTTGGTACTTATGGTCTAGTTTCATTGTAATTTGTATCCACACGAATTTGCTCGTGTAACAAATATAAATATATATATTATCGATCGTTCATGCGGGTTACCCACCATTAATGTCTCCATCCCACTTCGAAAAACAAATGTGGGATCAGCGTACTGGGATCAATGCGAAAGAAACGGGTTTGGCGGCATTTGTCTTCCATGGCTCCTTATCAGCCCTTATCAGTTGCTATCACTTCCGGTCCACCAACGCTGAGGTTCCCCTGGTACCTCCTACATCACTTGTAAAATTCAGAGTCCCAGCTTTACTGCGACGCGAGATATGATTCTGTGACAGACAGACGGAGCACTTTTAGTCTGTTGTACTTGGAGACACTTACTCAATATAGTACTTTGGCGCTCAACGGTGTATGTTACGTGGTTCAATGCAATTTTTTGTTTTCGGAGTGCCATCCCTATGCCGACCCGCGTGCCGTTGTCATCAAAAGTTGTGGTCTCTCTACAAAAAATTTATGTTCTTTAAGGCTTGCTCATTTTGGTTTTGTAGAGAAAGCCGTTTTTTTTGGCCAAGCCTTTTACTTTTTTCGGTGGTCTGATAGTAAATTCTTGTAAAAAAAGCCATGAAAAGAGTGAAGCGGCACTCAAGTAGAAGAAAATGTTGACAATAGGTTCAGACACCACATATTAAAATTTTGTCAAATTTGATCAAGTTGAAAAAAAGATATGACAAAAAGTGTTGGCCGAATACTTTTGAACGCTACTGTATATAGTAGAAGCATTTGCTTTCTGTATTTGTCGGTATGTCAGCCGGTTATTCGTGTCTCCAGTGTTTATCTGTCTGTCCGTCAGCAAATGGAAGCTGCCAGTTTGTTATTGCGATGATTGCGTCATAGGAGACAATAGAAAAGGCACCACTCATGGAAATGAGCAGCTCAACGGTCGCACGGCATTAATCCACGATTACCACTTATTTAAACGAATATATGATACACTTTCAAAAGATTTGCGGTTTACTGACGCGGACACACTGACAAACACACACACACACACACACGGACAGACATACTAAGCGAATTATGTATATACCAGTTGAGCTATCGCACACTACTGCGCGAATAACACGTTGATAATGATCAGCCGATAACGAAGTCCATATCGCATGACTTAACTTTGTAATAATCGCAGTACTGATCGCTTCTCGGTACTGCGATTATTACAAAGTTGCGTGACATGATTACTGCCAGCTTTCGATGCTTGTCTTTTTTCAAAACATGCACCACTATTTGGAATTTCACATAGTCGAACGGTCGATACCCCCTATTGTTGCTAGTTCCGCATTAGAAAATGATTCGCTTGCTTTGCTGCCATAAATCTCGATCCTATCTTAATGATCCATGTAGATCGCAGTATCAAAAGACATGCACCATTATTTGGAACATTAGACAGTTTAGCGGTCGATACATCGGTATCTGATATCACACGCAAACAAAATATATTATCCAGTTGCACTGACGCTTTTACTTTAGCGGTTGTGTAGTAGTAGTAAACAGTGAACCGGATATTATCCCATCCACTTCCTCCTACCAACCTCTGTAAGCCGCTATCAGTAAGTCACCATTAATCCCCGTACCCCGCAATATCTGTGAATGTGGACATCCCACTGCCGGTCGGAAAAGTAATCGGACTTGGTGGCATTTGCTTTCCGACGCTCCTTATCGAATCTTATCAACCGTTATCAACTTGGATCATCCACCAATAGTGTTCCCGTTTCACCCTGCTAAACACCTATGAATGTCAGCGCCCTAGGGTCAACGCGAAAGACGAAACGCACTTGACGACATTTGCCATTTCACGCTCGTTATCATATCTTATCAATTGTTATCAACTTGGGTCATCCACCAATAGTGTTCCCGTTCCACCCTGCTAAACATCTATGAATGTCAGCGCTCTAGGGTCAACGCGAAAGATGAAACGCACTTGACGACATTTGCCCTTTCACGCTCGTTATCATATCTTATCAACCGTTATAAAGTTGGATCATCCACCAATAGCATTCCCGTTCCACCCTGCTAAACATCTATGAATGTCAGCGCGCTAGGGTCAACGCGAAAGATGAAACGCACTTGACGACATTTGCCATTTCACGTTCCTTATCGTATCTTATCAACCGTTACAAAGTTGGATCATGCACCATTAGTTTCCTGTTCCACCCTGCTAAACACCTATGAATGTCGGCGCTCTAGGGTCAACGCAAGACGAAGCGGACTTGACGACATTTGCCTTCCGACGCTCCTTATCGAATCTTATCAACAGTTATAAAGTTGGATCACCCACTATTAATGTTCCCGTCCAATCCCGCAAAACACCTATGAGTGTCAGCGCTCTAGGGCCAACCCGAAAGGCGAAACGACTTTGGTGACATTCGCCTTTTGAGGCTCCTTATCAGCGCGTATCAGCTGCTATCACTTTCGGTCCACCATCGCCTGGGTCCCCTTACCACCCCCCATATCATTTGTAAAATTCAGCGTCCCAGCTCTGCTGCGTCGCGAGATATGAATTTCGGGACAGACAGACGGACACACACACACACAGACATACTACGCGAATTATATAGAGTAGGATAGTAGGATATTACGAGCGTATATGGTACGTGCTTTACATTTCACAGAATATATACCGGTGACCCATTTAGAGTGTTTTGGCCTACACCTCATTTCCCAGGTTTCGGTAAATTTATTTCTGTTTTCGGTACTACTTCAATAGGGGAGCATCCTATAAAATGTCGTACACCTAAGCTCACTGGCACGTTAACGAAAGAGGAAGGGTGCTCCTTTCCCTTCCTAAAGCTTATGCTACTATATACAATTCGCTTAGTATTTCTGTGCGTGTGTGTCTCCGTCCACCTGTCTGTCACGAAGTTCATATATCGCATCGAACCAATAAATGAAAAATAAATGTTAGTACAATTTCAACTGTTAAGGAGTGTTAAATGGTTCGTTTCGCCTCAAACCCTCAGACGAACCATTGTCCACACCAACCCCTGAGGCTCCTCAGTGAGGGGGGTTGGTGAACAAACAAATGTGTGAGAAGGTCTGAGTCTGATTAAACGAAAGGATAGAAAAAGGTTAGAAGTGAGAGAAACAAAATGTGAGAAAGGATTGAAAGATGTTAAAACAAAAGAATGAGAAGGAAATTAGTAACAACAAAGAAACAAGATGAGAAGAAAATTAGTTAGAATGAAAAAAGAGAGAAAATAGGCCCAGAGTTTGAAATTACTAGGTTTGATACTCAGCTAAGTCCGGTCAGATAAATGGCGGTGGGGCAGCGAAACATAGAAGGGAAGCAAGTAGAATGCAATATGTGGCGAGAAGGTAAAGGATAAATAGTGATTAAACATGATTAGTATCTTAGTAACTTAGGTGAGATTAACTAGGAACTTAAATATAAGAAAGGAATTATACATTACTAATATTCATTGAAACAACAAATGAACTTAATAAAATTAACAATGCTTTCCAAATTGCTAGTTATAGAGAATTTGTAACATATGTGCTTTTTAATACATAAACACTTTATAATATTAGCCATGACAAAATCCTCAGAATATCCATTACTTTTCAGTGTTACAACCATTTCATTGATTTTCTTCAGAAAGGTTTCAATGTTGGAACATGTATTTGCAATTCTTAAAGTTTCTGTATAAATTACGGAGCCCTTGATTGTTTTGGATATATTAGTGCTACTATGCGGAAATCTTAAGACCTTGAAATCAAAATCATCTGTTTTATTGTATAGAGTGGTTACAATTCTCCCATTAACTATATCTATTTTAAGATCTAGGTAGTTACTGCTAAGTTCCGTTTTATTAGTCTTTTTTAATTCCAGAATATTATTATACACTATATTTAATCTGGCTTCCACTTCCGCTTCTGCTTGGTTATGTATGACAAGGAGATCATCCATATATCGATAAGGAATAAATAAATTTATTAATCCACTACGTTGTTGTCTAGCATAATTGTATTCTATTATAGATAATGTTAGATCTGCTAACAAAGGACTAAAGTTTCCCCCTTGAGGTACACCTTTTTTCTGCTTATATATGTTACCGGAAAATATACAAAAGCTATTGTTCAACAAATAATCAATGAGATAAAGTAAGTCATTAATGTTGTACAGTCTGTAGTTGCTTTTGACAACCCTACCATCCGTGTAAAATACATGAAATCCGTTTGTAGCTACCATAGACTTGTTAGCGTTTTTAAAGCATATTTTCATAAGCTCTTTCATATTACAAAGAATAAGTTTATGTTCCAAATTAGTGAACATGTCAGTGAAGTCTGCTGTGTAGATTTTTAAATTACTATGTTGGATGTTATTAAGCTCATAACTAATATTAGTGTTATTAATCGACCAGTACATTTTAATCAAACTACTACGATTTTGAATTACCCCAATATAATTTATAAAATGTTTTTTAAAGTGTGCAAAAATGCTATGTAGTTCTTGCGCCAATGGTTTTAAACTGCTGTTATGGGCTCCAGTGATAAACCTAAATTTTATTGGGTTTTTATGAAGTTTAGGTAAAGCATATATGATGGGTAAATCAGCGTTTATTTCAACTTTTAGATTATTACGTACACATAAGAACTTATGTTTAAGTATAACAGGGTACTTACTACCGTTATGTGTGATTTCATAAGTGTTGTTTGTACTGTAGTGAATATAAGTTTCATTATTTAAATCATAAGTAATGCCCATTTCTTTCATTAGACTAAGTAAATAGAATTTTTTACAGATAATCCCATAGTTGTTACTAGCTTTATCTAGAGGACAAAAAACAAAACTTTTTTGGTACCTTTTAATAATCTTATATGGGAAAGTAGAGTTTAAATTTATTAAATTATCTTTCGTTAGTAGTGGTTTGATGATCTTGCGATAACAGTGTTGAAGATGTTGTTTTAATAAACTAATTTTGAGGTCATTGATTTTGTATTTAACATTAATGAGGTTTATTATTTTATTAATGACTTCCTCATACAAATTTTTAATATCTAGTCTATTAACAGGCGAGTCTATTCTGTATTTAGTACCCTTATTTAATAAGGATCTTAGTTCGTACTCTTTAATTATGTTCAAATTTCCGGTTATTACATGCCCGTAATATTGATCAACACAACTCTTAACATCTATATCGGCACACTTACAATCTCTAGTAATAATCTCTTTTAATTCATTTTTATCTAAGTGTTTAAGTACTTTATTATAGTTATATATGGAACTTGATATAGCTTTATCATATTTGTATATTATTCTAATAGGAATAAATGATTTTTCTTCCACATTAATTATACTTTTGACTATTTTGGAATTGATAATTCTATTAAAAGGAATATGATCCAAAACACGATTGCAAAAATGTGCGGTAATGTTAAGAAATGTTTTATTTGGTTTATTATTAATTTCCTTTTTATAAAGAAAGTGAGCCAGTAAACATAAAACTAAGAACTTTAATTTTCGGTCAATGGTTTCCAAAAAGTTATGTGACACTGATAGTTTAAGTAACTTATGTACTTCATCTTTACGTAAGCTGTTAAGCATTCTAAAATAAGTTATAGGCTTAAGTGTTGTTCTATTACTAGTTATTTCCTCTAAAATCCTTTCTAATCCAATCTTGCGCTTATCTTTTTTCTTTTTTGTTTTACCGCGATTGTAACGTAGCTTTGTGATTTTTAGGTCAAAATATGGTGGTTTAGTTTTGTGATATAAAGGATTACTTATACGGGAAATGTTGCCGTAACCCTTTATACTGTCGTTTAGACCAAAAGGATAAGGTGTCATGAGTAATTTGATCCAGAACAATTCTTTTTCTGCAAGGGTTTTCCTATCATTTTCTTTACCGGAGTCTAAAATGTTTACAGTTATCCCTTTGTCGCATTTATAAAATTGGTCATATAAAGGCGTATGTTTTTTGTGTGTAAGTATATTAGTAAGATGTTCTCCTATTCTATCCTTGACTTTTCTGGTAGTCATGCCTACATATTGTATTCCGCAGTTATTACAAGTTATGCAATAAATAACACCTTCAGTCTGACAGTTAGTATTAACTTGTTTAAATGTGTTTATATGTAAACCAGTTACATGTGATATTATATAATTATCCATTGTTGTGACTCTGCAAACTCTACATTCCCTTTCACAACAACGTCCAGTAATGTTGTTACCAAAATTGTGTAAATGATAGTTTTGCCCATCCCTAACCTTAACAAAATTGGTTTGTTTGAAGTAATAAGAGCTTTGATTGTTACAATGGTTTTTAGACCGATAATACTTGCGTAATGAGCGGTCCTTCCCAAACGCAAGGAGGGAACTTCCTGAAAGGTTCTGAGTCTGGGAGGCTGAATTTGACAAGTGATATAGGGGATATCAAGGGAACCCCAGAGGTGGTGGACCGAAAGTGACAGCAGCCGATAAGGGCTGATAAGGAGCTTCGGAAGACCAATGTCGTCAAATCCGTTTAGACTTTCGCGTTGATCCCAGAGCGCTAACACTCATAGGTTTTGTGCAGGGTGGGACGGGGACATCAATAGTGGCTGACCCGCGTTGTTAACGGCTGATGAGATTTATAAGGAGCGTAAAAAGGAGTCGTCGAATCCGTTCCTTTTTTCGCATTGGTCCCGGAGCGTTCATACTCACAGGTGTTTTGCGGGGTATGACGGAGACATTGATGGTGGCTGATCCAGCTTGATAACGGTTGATGAGATTTGATGAGGAGCATGGGAAGGCGAATGTCGTCAGATTCGTTTAGCCTTTCACTTTGGTCCAAAAGCGCTGACACTCATGGGTGTTTGGCAGAGTGGGACGAGGCATTAATAGTGGGTGATCCAAACTGATAATTGTTGATAAGATTCGCTCGGGAGCGTGGGAAGGAAACGTCACCAAGGCCGGTACGCTTTTGCGGCTTACAGTGGAAAGTTCACATTAGTTTGTTGTGAGGTACAGGTACCTCAATGGCTCTGTTGGGTACAGGGACCTCAGTGTGATAGGGCTTACGGTGGCTGATAAGAGCCATTGGAAATCGGATGGGATGAAGTTCTTTACATCGCTTGCTACTACTAACGACCGCTCTGGAAAAAGCGTCTGATGCTCAGTGCCATTGGGTGAACATATTTTGCTTATGTTCCATATCACTGGCCGATGTATCGACCGCTGAATTGCCTAGCGTTCCAAAAAATGGTTCATTTCTCTTGATACTGCGATCTACATTGATAATCATGATTCAACCTATGTTTGTGATAGCAAAGCGAGCGGTGAACTTGAAATCTTTTCCTAATGCGGTACTGGCAGCAACAGTGGTTATCGACCGCTAGACTATGTAGAATTCCAAATAGTGAAGCATGTTTACGAAAACGATAAACATCGATAATCGGACATCGATCGACCATCAATGTATAGAAAATAGATGCTCACAAGGGAAGGATGGTAAGTCGAAGTGGCCGTTTGAAATGGGGTCCATACCAATGACAGGGCTCGGGATGCCATTCACCAATCTGCGTTCCATATCTGCTGTCCGTCTCTGGGAGCAGATTTACAAGCGTTGAAAGAGAAGAAACTCACAAGGGGAGAATCCCAGGTCGAAGTGGCCATTCGGAATGGGATATATATGGACCGACGTATTTTCGGACGCTGATCTCGAAGTTGTATTCGAAATTTGCAGATCGATTTTCTTAGCGGAGTTATGGAGGTTTTTGAAAAAGCAGTACTACTATATGGTAGGTTTGAAAGCCCATAGCACGCGAGCCAGACGTTCTTGCGCAAAACCAGGGTGAATTTCGTGTTCAGGGAGTCAAAGTACTCCAAGGGACAAGTTTTTAGCCAATTCGAGAATTTGACCAAATTTCGAAAAGATTCAAGGGCTATTTATTGGGTGGCAGCACATTGAACAAAAGAGAAGTCGTAGACCCTTGCCTGGAGAATGATCCTAATTGACGCTTGTTTCGTACATTTAGTGCGATGGGCAAGTGTAAAAGGTATGTGTAGGCTATCTTGTTCGGGTTGCAGGGTTTTCTGTAAAAGAAAATTCAAAATTTACCACTTTATAACCTGGCCACCCCCAATTTTTTGAAGTTGGACCAAAAACTGGATGTGGCTGAAAATTTGCACAGAGGGGCAATTCGACCCCCTCTGCGCGAATAACATAATCTTTTACGCAACAACGCCTAATTCGTGTGGTACGGGATTCCTTCGACTTGGTATCCTTCCTTGTGAGTAATGTTAGTAGTTATAAATAAAGTGGCAGAGTAAATGATGGGTGCGATAGGTACCAGTACAAGGAAACGTCCAGAAGCGAAAGAAAAGCACTTACTGACAATGACACACAAAATGCGAAAGGACCCGGACTGGCGGGGAGCAAACCCATGAACCCTGGTCTGCAGATCCGGAACACTATCTGTGAGCCACAAATGCCGTTAGTTGAAGCTGCAACGGCCGTGCTGATGACATAGTGCCTCGCAAATTGTAACTCTGCTCTCAGAGACGCATAGCAGATTTGGCATGCAGATTGGTGAATGGCATCCCGAGCCCTATCATTGGTATAAACCCCATTTTAAACGGCCACTTCGACTTACCATCCTTCCCTTGTCAGCAAGTGGACAAATTGCTTCCAATCGATGCGATCGAATAAGAAACTATCGATCTCTCAACTATCCAAACTCCCATTGATGACCTAAACAAGATGGCTGGCGCACACTACTGCGCGCGATTCATGTCGATGACGTGCAAAATGGGTTCGATGCGAAGCGACTGCAGTATAATAACACTGAAATGGTTTTTTTTATTACGCCATCTTCTCTGCTTTTATCCAAATCAATAGCTCAGCCGAAAGCAGGGGAAGGGAAATTTACACTCAACTCCATACACAACTGTGGTCATGCCGATCAAATCCATTTTCCACAATATCGCTATGAATCGCGCGCAGTAGTGTGCGCGAGCCGACTGGTGCAATTAAGAGCACAGTGGGTGCCCAGCAAAGCACCCGATTTTTCTTCACTGCCCTCTCATCCTTACATCCGTGAGAAAAGGACTCTCTCCTTATGTCCGCCTCGCACGAAGCGCCAGTACATCTTCAAGGCCAATGGCCCCATATGCGGACATAGTGAACGAAAAGTCTTAGCACCAGCTTTAGCAGGACTTCTTCGGCATGAAAAATGTAAAATAAGTCCCGTAATGCTGCAGCAAGGTTGCTAAAGTCTCTCCTCTGTGTGCAGATCTTTTCGAGTGCCCACCTATTGTCAGGAAGAATGCCAACAATTCAGGAACTCATAACTGAAACACTTACTGAAAGTAGTGACCTTGATTTGGATTTCCACATTAGAGTAACTGCAGCATTTTCAGGTATCGCCTATTCCAATGCAACCACTACATTGTTTGGCAAAACAACAACAGTCATGCAAGAAACCCCTTCGAGCACAGAAGCTCATAAAAACGGCACAAACACACTATTGAAGACCGATTCTCCTGATGATCTGGAAACACGTGAAACTACGAAAGCGCTACGGAAGGATAGTACAACACTGGATGATCACACGTCAAGCATTTCTTCAACATTACATGGTGCTTCTCAAGCATTCTCGTTCACTACTGAGAGCTTGAAAGAGCGAACCGATACCACGGCACCGTTGGGCAATGAAGCGTCAAGCAATACAGCTTCTGCTCCAAAATCTAGTTCTCTGCTAACTACTGAAGGTTCAAGAGAACGTACCAGCGAAACAGCTTCAGTTTCACAGAGCTCTCATGCTTCATCATCAGGCACTGAAGGCTTGGAGAAGCGAACGAACGGCACAGAAGCGTCACCCACAGAAACGTTGAGCAGTACATATTCAACTCCGGGGCTTAGTTTTCAGGCTTCTCCGACCACTACTGGGAACGAATTGCTAAGCAGCACCACAACAACATTGGCTACAACGAGTGATCCAAGCTCAACATCGGATACATATTCACGTACCTCAACAAAGGTGCTCACGGAAACGTCCACGGCAGATGTGGTCTCTAACCAAATCTCTGCAGGATTTTCAAGTACGACACTTAGAGCGACAGCTTCAACTTACTCATCCGTACAAGAGGCATCCACTTCCTCAGAGTATACCTCTTCAGAAAATGTATCATCTACAACTTCTAGCTATACATTATCGATGCCAACAGAATCGTATACTTCTACACCGGAGCGCGATTTGAATATTACTGAAACAGCTACGGAATCGCACACAAAAAGCGTTTTGGCAACGATATCCAAATCATCGACTGCTGAGATAACAACGGAGGAGACAAATTTCTCTGGCCCTCTATATCTTGAATCGACGACGATTCACTTTCCGCCGACACCATCGGATGAGTGAGATCATTGGCTTTGTCCTTACATCATACTAAAAAAACTCTAGAATAGAAAATAAGATAACATAATTATAGCAGCCCGCGTTACTATTTCATCACCAATTTTTGGGCGATGGTAGAGGGAATTCCTCGTCTCATGTTACAGAAGTATCAGTCAAAAGTGGTATCCTCTTGATGGCGTCACGCTAAGCTCAGTACAGTAGCGGTCAAAAGTTTGGAAACTTTTTTTCAACCTCCCTCGACTAAGAAACAACCGAGTTGTCTCAAATTCACATGGTAAGTATAGAATTGAGTAGGAAACACATGCGTGACATCGCTTGCCGATAATCGATTAATTGATCTACAGTATGTGATTTACTCATAATATGGCGCGTCAAAAGTATGGAAACTCTCTTGTAACGATATCATCCCGCTGCTAATTTGTGAAGGTTTGCAATGGTTTCATAGTTTTAGGTAAAGTTATGGCACAGTATCTCATTTTCAGATGGGATCTGGTAAAGAAGTAGCACCAGCTGTGAGGAGGGGATTGTTTGAGCCATTCAATCTGGAACGCCCAAAACCTTTTTGCAGAGCAATATCACCTCGTTAAAAGCACGATCACCAAGATTTTCAAGCACTACCAAAGGCAAGGAGGTGTAGTGAAGACTCATCGTTCAGGAAGACCTCGTAAAACGACACCAAGGGACGACATGTTCATCGTAAGGGCCTCGCGTGCTGACCCGCGCGCTTCGTCAACGGACACTCTCGAACAAAAGACAAATTATTTGAGTTTTTCTGACAGCCGAAGTACTGTTCAGCGTCGTCTGAAAGGTGGCGGATTATTTGGAAGACGTCCCAGCAGGAAGCCACTAGTGAGCTCAAGGAATAGGAAGGCGCGACTGAGTTTCGTACGTCAGCACCTTACCCGGACCAGAGAAGAGTGGGGAAAAGTGTTGTTCGGCGATGAATCGATGTTCTGCCTCTTTGGCAGCGATGGTTTGAAGTACGTGAGGCGTCCTGTGAACAAGAGAAATCTTCCAAAGTACCAGGTACCAACAGTGAAGCATGGCGGAGGTAATGTGATGGTATGGGGATCTTTTGGTCCATGTGGCGTTGGCCCACTTTTCCGTATCCAAGGGTATATGGACTCGTTCGCGTACAAGGGTATCCTGGAGAGTACCATGCTTTCTTTTGCTCATTAAAGAATGCCTAGGGAATGGGTTTTTCAGCATGACAATGATCCGAAGCATGTCTCCCTCCTCGTGACCGACTTCCTGAGATCGAATAAAATTACTGTCATAAAGTGGCCAAGCCAAAGTCCGAACCTCAATCCCACCTTTGGGAGGAACTTCAGCGTCGTACAAGACGCATTCCAGTGAAGAATTGCGATGAAAAGTATGATATTCTGTTGAAAGAATGGGCTTCGATTCCTCAGTCCAAAATTGATGCTCTGATCGAGTCAGTGCCCAGGTGTAAGGCTGTCATTGATTCACGCGGTTATCAAACGAAGTACTAGTTTTTGTCTCGTATTCTGACGTTGTTAGGCTCGATTTTCTTTGCTATTGAGAAGTTTCCAAACTTTTGACGCGCCCTTTTTGAAATAAACAGCATTTCCTCACTCAAAATTTCCACTCTCGAAAAACGACGTCCCACATCGTGTTCTCTACTTGATTTTATGCCTATTCTGTGAATTTGAGACAACTCGGTTGTTTCTTAATCGAGGGAGGTTGAAAATTCAAAAGTTTCCAAACTTTTGACCGCCACTGTATATCACCTGGTTTTTTTGATAGCGTTACCTCCACTTTTTTCTTCGCAATTTTTATCTCACTCTATCTTATTGCAATTACTTTCAGGCTTTCTTTGTCACGTAGGCCCAATTTTTCTTAAAGACACATCCAGTGACAGGTGTGGTCAGCTTACAATGAGATAGGCGGAAAAGCTCGAGTCTGATCCGCGTTATTCCTGAAGTTTTCGTTCCTTCTCTCATGGGTGTTTAAAAACTGACAGGAGTAATGTGGTGAGGTACCCCACATGAGGGCGGACTCATATACCAGACTTCAGGGTACTTTGTTCTTCGAACTTGGTATGGGATATTTAATGGGATGTTAACTACTAAACAGGCTTTTTTCACACCCCACCTTTCCTGTTTTTCTCATTTTGAAAGCTATGCAGAGTGGAGGAAATTTCCACTCAATGCCATTTACATCGATGATCGTATTGATGACATCCTCTCTGCACATAGCCATGAGTAGCGCGCAGTAGTGTGCGCCAGCAAACTGGTTGTAGAATAATGCGCCAAATTGAACCGCTTAGTTGCATGGCGTTCCAATTGTGGGTATATGGCAAAGCAAGAGGATCATTTGCTCGTGCGATAGTAGCACAATATCGACCGCTAGACTATGTGATATTCTAAAAAGTGTTGCATGTTTACAAATCCGATCGATCGTTGATTCCTGAACTATTTAAATCCCAGCAATGCCCACTTCAGCCAAAGTGCTGAATGATGAGAGATAAGCACATTCATTCCGATCCACTCTCGGTCGTCGGTATCATTGTACGAGAGGTATCGACCGCTGAGCCAATGGAACCACCAAATGATGGCGCCCTTTAGTGGTACGATATGCAGTAGAAAATGATCAGATTATCGGCACTCAATAGCTTGAGCTCTGAATGGTTAGCAAAAGAATATACATTGTACTCCATTATCACTAGCAGCAGTATGCTTCGACTGGTGAAATATGTACGTAGAATACCAAATAGCTGATAGGTATTAGTAGAGATATCTGTTCGGCTAGCGCTCACTACTGCGCCGATCACTATGAGGAACTGTGCGATATGGAATTCTTCGATATCGGTTGCTCAGTATCGGGTATTCCCCCACTACGTAATTCTCTTGTGAAACCTGCGCAGTGCTGTGCGACAGCCCACCTGGTACATATATATAATGCTTTTTGCTTTCCAGCCTTTAGAACTTTTCATTGTCTTTTCCTTTCTTTTTCTCTATCATTTCAATTTTTTAAAATTTATTCACCTTGATTTTTTTTTTAATTTTTCTTTTCCTTTCTCTAATTACTCAAAATCTCTCTTCAATATTGAGTGCCATAGGTAATCAAGGATACGAGTGTGCTCTCGAGCACGTTATTAAAAGAGAGTTTAGGAATGTTAAAATACTTGAAGGCTTTCTATTTACATGTTTGCCATTAGTTAGGAAACGTTGTGGAAAAATTTCGAAGAAATGAAGATGGTGTGTTGCTTCATATTCCCCGTGTTTGTAGGTTCCCTATTGCCCTGGCTGGTATAATATTCCTTGTTGTCGCAGTGCTAGTGATTGTAACAGCATTCATATGGAAAACCAAGAAGGCAGATGGTGGCAAAGGTAATGTTTGCATGTGAATTCTGAGCTCATAGGAAATTCCACGTCACGAGTGGCACTCACCACATCAAGCACCAAGTTGGTAGGTGACTTACATACCACCTTACATTCGCAGGAACCTTCCAAGAAATACCGATTTCTTCCTTTCTGACACGTTTTATGTAGTCGTCTATGAAGCTAGATCTGCCTGAAAAGGTGAACCTTTTTGGTGTCGACCACTTACTAAGTGGAAGGCACTTCAATACATATGTATATCAAGAGTTGCAGTACTCGCAGATTACTGCTCTTTGACACTGCTGACTCCCACTTATCCCCTCCTCCTTCAAAATCCTCTGCTTTGTTATTTTTGACTTTTGATAGTGGTAACCCTCTGCTTTGTGTTTTGTTTGAGTCATTCTTTCCTTTTATCGGTTATTGTGTCGATAAGTGGTTTGTTCAAATATCACCTTTATGCTTCCGATTAGTCAGCCAACTCGCAGGAGCAAGGACCAGCTCAGCACTCTAATGGTGCAGCAGGCTCCAAAACACGTCCGCGAGTCTTTGGACCTTTTCTATGCTTCGAGGCACAACTATTCACCTTCGTTCGCTTACAGTTAGAATCCAGAAAGTAGCTTTGAGTGCGCGTTTCACCATTGATAATTATCACAAGTTCCTATGAACTCCTCAAAAGTCTCTCCTCAAAGTCTCTCCTCAAAGTCTCTCCTCAAAACTTAAGCCAATCCTGTAATACCAAAGTATTTGTTGCATTCAGTTACTGCTGTTTTAACGGCTGTAGGAGGTAAGAAAAAGAATAACGGTGGTATAGTTAGAGATGAGAACACACTATAAAGGAGACCAATAGTGCCGGAGAAATGGCGCTTCTGCAATACTTGCAAAGTTCTTGAGATGGGGAGAAGATAGGATGAGACATCTCCAAAAACCAAAAGTTGTAATATGGTGTCAAACGGTTTCCAAGTTTAACACGAGACTGTGAAAAAGCTGTTTGATTTCATTCTTGTAGAAATTCAATGAAAGATGAATACTAAAAGCGAATACATATATAAGCCTATCAGTTGCATCGATGTCGATTTGCAGGCGCAAGAAAGTTTGCGAAAAAGAGTGAGAGGAATCTTCCACCCTCCAAATCGCAAGGTTCTAAAACCTCAACCTCGAAGGTAATTTTGATCTCAACGCGCATACCCTCAAAATAGTCTTGTGCATATGTTAATATAGCCAGTAAGTCTTCTCCATTTTCATACAGTCTATATGGACAGCAGTCTAAGACTTGAAATCTCATGATTTTTTGGTCCGTTGCTTGTAATAAAGAAAACAGGGTTTTTTTTAGCCAGCCAGTGAGGATAGGTTATAAAAACCGCTAAACACAGGAACACCCTTCGCCTCGCTAACACACCAGCTCATGAGCACAACCTTTGAATATCAGGAGAATAAACGAGGCTAAAAGGGGAAGACCATCGAAGGGATGTAGATCAAGTAGTTTCCAACGGAATTGTGTCCGGTAAATGAGATTAGTCTTCTAGTCGCTTTTGAGCGGCCTTGGCGATATAATGGCTGACAGCCACGTAGCATCATATTTCGCACGCGCATTTCGGGGTCTATATACCTAGAGAAATCAGATGATTCCCCGAAAAACAGGTTCGCAACAGAAAAGCATCAACTTCCTTCACTGCCGCCCTACACAGCCCCTCTTCTTCTGTTCAGCGTCAGTTACCCCTCGCTATTCCTTCATGTGTGGCAACATCATGTGTCGCACTTGGCACCGCCATCGCTTGCTGTTCTGAAGCGTGCTATAAAGATCCGACCTACTGTTTGTAGGAGAATGATACCAGAAAGATATGTTATTCTCTATATTCAAAAGCATGGTGGTAGCACTGGACTACGATACTTTCAAAAATCAAAATGGGTTTGATAATTTTGCAACATCATGTGTTGCACGCGATGCGTAATGGGTTAACTGCATCGAATTCAAGAGTTTCTCAAATGTATATATCTGAGAGCTCCATAGTAGCAACCTTTATAAGGAACCGCTGCGTGTGTTGCAAGACAAGTACAGATCTGATTTTACTACTACCAGAATACATGAGCGAGCTTCGATGTTGCGTGAAAACTCTCATGAAATGTTCAAGAATGTGGGTTAATGCACACTCAGCTTCTCGCAACTTCTGACCTAATCCCCACCCTCAATAGCTACGAGCCGCAAAATTGCAACAAAGGCGTCGAAAAAGAAAACAGCAAATAACCTACCTATGTATTGACCGAAAACTCGCTTCGCTTAATAATTTAGAAAGCATCTCCGTATAAGAGGCTATGTAATGTACTGAAAAACCAGCAACAAAGTCTAGCTAGAAAACATGGGATTTTCCTCCGAACTTCCTTTTAGAAAGCTTCTCTTCCTAATCGATGTGATACAGTCACCAAAAAATAGCTCCAAATATGTACGAAATAACAAAAGACGGGAACTGTTGTCCTAGAGTATTTGGTCCTTCATTGTTATGGATAGCAAAATTTACGAATCCCTAATCCTGGATAGTAATGTTTTCAGTAAGTCTTATACCACGTGGCTTCATACTTTAAGAATAGCCTAAAATTCCTTGAACTCATCGAAATGGTTTTTTTGAGCCAAATTCCTCCCCCCATGAGACTCCACATGGATAAAGGATAGAACCATTTGCAGGCCATATAAAAAATTCTAATAAGTGAAGGCTACACCATGCTCGAGTGTTCCATCTGACATGAATTGGTGCATTACTTGCATGAGAACAAGATGTTGGTGCGGACTCAGATATTCACTACAGAAGAAGAGTACAATGCATGAAGGCTCAGTGACCGGATGGTTCATCCTTTGTGGCACAAAAAATCCAAGATAGAATTGAGCTTTTTCATTAGAAAGAACAACATGAAGGAAAAAAAGAGTAGAAGCACAAACCTTAGGACGTATAAGGCACTCAGTCCAACCAGCTTTTGTCATAATCGGCTCAGTTTCTGGAATTTTGTGGCCATGATCAATCCCTTCCTTATTTGCCGCCGAGAAACCAACTCGCACTTCTACAGCGTCTGATAAATATTCATCGATAACACATTACGCTCCAGCGATGATGTAACGCGCAATGGGTCAGCAGGCTCCCTTTTGAAATGTAACGTTTGACTTCATCAGAAAGTAAATCAAGATCTTTCCAGTACTCTTCCTGGTTTTACGTCTGCAGAATCCTTATTGGAATTATCAAAGTCTGCGTAAAATCGTTATAATTCTTGTCAATCTGATATTCGGACAATCCCAGTCCTTTTTTGAGGTTTTTGTTTAGATGGCACTTTCGCTGTTGTCATTACCTTGAAGAAAAGATGCTGCAAAAAAAAACACCCTCAGCAGGTGGAAATCAAAGGCAATGCGAGAACCTGAGGGGCCGTATCTGGCATATATAAACCATTATATAAACCTGAGGTGGTTGTATTTGCGAATAGGAAAAGCGGCATTTCAAAAAGCGGTACCTTCGAACCAGATGAAGAGAATTTTTTGGTATCTTCTAGATAGAATTTGGTATTCACGTGCAGATACGCAACCTCATAGCTACACTTTCTGATTGGAGGGCTTTTCGGAATCATTTCGGCGTCAAGAGAGTTTTTGACAATTTATAGGCAGTTGTATAATTATGCAGAGCACTGCATGAGGTATAAGCATTAAGTGTCGTGTGTAGCGGAGATAACTACTACAGTTAAACGACCTTATGCATTGTAATCGTCTACTTTCCTGATCACTATTTCTATGGCAGAAGAAACAAGAGCGAAGAAAGAGTACTAGAGGCAAGGCAAGCCCAGAAACCTCGTCAGGTGTGACGAAAGAGAAACCACCAAATCAGGGAAAAAAAGCAGAGCACCTCGATCAGTTGAAAAATGAACCTCAACACGAAGGCAAGGAAGCAGCAACTAAGCCGTCTCAAGGAGTAGACCAAGACAAGCAAAAGGCTTTAGCTGTCAAGGTGATCTTTTGATAGACAAACTGAAATATCAGATATACCTAGAGTACGATGAAACAGAATCCTCGTAATGATTTGGAACCTTTAAGAGAGTGACATTTGATTTTCCGAACCACTGTCCCAAAGTGCACGACTGTCACCCTCCTCTCTCCCACGTAAACCAACAACCTACTTGGTGTAATTATTCGTCAATCTAAGAATTGGTCAGTGTGATGAGAAAGTTGGAGCGGAAAATTTAAGGCTCTTATGAGGAGGAATATAATCCTTTGAACTCTTATGAGTAAGAATATAATCCTTTGAAATCTTGACTGAGGACATGTTGGATTATGATTCCATATAAAATTGCTATCCTACTATATATAATTCGCTTAGTATGTCTGTGTGTGTGTTTGTCCGTCTATCACAAAATTCATATCTCGCGTCGCAGCAAAGCTGGGACGCTGAATTTTACAAGTTATATAGGGGGTACCAAGGGAACCCCAGCGGTGGTGGACCGAAAGTGAGCAGCTGATAGGGGCTGATAAGAAGCCTCGGAAGGCAAATGTCACCAAATCCGTTTCGCCTTTCGCATTGGCCCCGGAGCATTCATACTCATAGATGTTGTGCGGGGTGGGACGGGGACATTAATGGTGGGTGACCCGCGTTGATATCGCTTGATAAGATTCGATAAGTAGCGTAAAAAGGCTAGAGTCGTCAAATGGGTTTCCCTTTTCGCATTGGTCTCGGAGCGTTCATACTCACAGATGTTTTGCGGGGTAAGACGGGGACATTAATGGTGGGAGACCCGCACTGATATCGCTTGATAAGATTCGATAAGTAGCGTAAAAAGGCTAGAGTCGTCAAATCCGTTTCCCTTTTCGCATTGGTCCCGGAGCGTTCATACTCACAGGTGCGAGGTGAAGCGGGGACATTAATGGTGGGTGATCCAGCTTGATAACTGTTGATAAGATTTGATGAGGAGCGTAAAAAGGCTAGAGTCGTCGAATCCGTTTCGCTTTTCGCATTGGTCCCGGAGCGTTCATACTCACAGGCGTTTTGCGGGGTAGGACGGGGACATTGATGGTGGGTGACCCGCAATGATAACTGTTGATACGATTTGATAAGGAGCGTAAAAAGGCTAGAGTCGTCGAATCCGTTCCGCTTTTCGCATTGGTCCCGGAGCGTTCATACTCGCAGGTGTTTTGCGGATTAGGACGGGGACATTGATGGTGGGTGACCCGCATTGATAACTGTTGGTAAGAATCGATGAGGAGCATGAGAAGGCGAATGTCGTCAGATTCGTTTGCCTTTCGCGTTGATCCAAGAGCGCTGACACTCACGGGTGTTTAGCAGAGTGGGACGGGGACATCAGTAGTGGGTGATCCAAGCTGATAATGGTTTATAAGATTCGATTAGGAGCGTGAGAAGGAAAATGTCACCGAGGCCGGTACGCTTTGTCAGCTAACTGTGGGATGTTCACATTCGTAGATATTGTAGGGTGCAGGGACCTCAACAGTACTGTTGTGTACAAGGGCCTCAGTGACGCTTACGGTGGCTGATAAGAGCCGTTAGGAATCGGATGGGATGAAATTCTTTACATCGCTTGATACTACTGAACGACCGCTTCAGCAAAAGCGTCTGATACTCAGTGTCATTAGGTGAGCATATTTTGTTTATGTTCTGATATCACTGACCGAAGTATCCACCGCTGAATTGCCTAGCGTTCGAAAAAATGGTGCATTTCTCTTGAAACTACGATCTACTTTGATAATCATGATACAATCTATATTTGTGACAGCAAAGCAAGCGTTTCACTCAGAATCATTTTCTAATTCGCTACTGGCAGCAACACTGGATATCGACCGCTAGACTATGTAAAATCCCAAGTAATGAAGCATTTCTACAAAAACTGTAAATATCGATAATCGGGATATGGATCTGCCATCATTGTGTAGGAATTAGATGCTCAGCAAGTGAACAAATTGTTACCACTCGATGCAATCAATACAAAACTATCAATGTTCAAACTATCCAATTTCCCAATGATGACCTTAACAAGTTGGCTCGCGCACACTATTTTGCACGATTCGTGTCGATGACATGCAAAATGGGTTCGATGCAAAGCGACTGAAGTATAAAATGCTTCTTTATCGCGCCATCTCTTGCTTTTTTCCAAATAAATAGCTGCGCTTAAGGCAGAGGAAAAGAAATTTCCACTCAACTCCATACACAACTGTGGTCGTGCCGATCAAACCCATTCTGCACAACATCGCCATGAATCGCGCGCGCAGTAGTGTGCGCCCGCCAGCTGGTTACGGATAATCCATCTTGAAACTTGGAATGACGTGGAATCTCTAAAAAGACCATGAACTTTGCAGCAACTAGCAGCTCCTGATATTTTTCCGTTCACAGTGGCTGAGTTGGAACGTCAACAGGTTGGTTTCTCTGATTGCACGTCTGAACTATGGAAATGCTCATTTTACCATGAAATCATTGTTAGGTGAACGAATTCAACATGTACATCGACAAACTGACGGCCAAGAAGACAAATTCGGGATCAATGATGTCAACGGTCATCTGAATCCTCCGAAAAATATATATTAGAGCTACAAAAAATATCCAACTATCTGAATTCATTACAAGTTACTGTGTAATCTCTTACATTAATTAAAAGAATAAACACTTCGCCCAGTATTTGCGTCGAACTGTGTGCAAGTCAAATAAGACACCCTTTTGAGTGTATTGCTCTAAAGCTGGGTAATTTGCTGACATCCAGTACGATCCTCAGTGGTTGACCGTTTGTGAACACTCCAATCAATTTGATCAATATCTGGAGCTTCTTCTTGATCGGTATTTGCGGACTAGGCTGCTATTCAACTTTTGCCTGAAAAACCGAGTTCATAATGAGAAAGATGACGTAGCAAGTGGAACCCGAGAATCAGTCTATTGTATCTCTCTATTATATAAAGCAACATCTTTGTGTGTTTACTGGTTTGAACGTCGGTCTGTATGCCTGTCCGTCCGCAGCTGAGTGGTTGTGAAAGGTGATGGGGGAAACCGACCGCTCAATATATGGGCGTACTAATTGGTGTTGCTCTATCAAGCTAAGACCACATTATTATTGTGACAGCACTTCTACATATGTAAAGGCCAACCACTTGCACTCGCCATTCTGCAGTGTGCTGGCATCGCACAATGTGGGATAGTATGTTGAGCTGTGTTAAGAGCCGCGCCGTTTGGACTATACCGATCAAAGACGGGTAATTGGGTGATTGCGTGAGAGAAGACGACTGTAGATGGTCAGCAAAAGAAAAAATTGCTACCATTCGATTCAATCGAACACAAACTATCGATTCCTGAACTATCTAGATACTCAAGCGTGACCACTTCAGTCGAAGAGTGACAAGGGTAATCGAGCGCTTAATCATTTGTACTTCTATAAAAAGCTGACTTTCTTCAGCAGTGCAATAAGAAATGGTAAGTGAATAGATCATCAACACCCAATAATTTAAGCACTATATGCTCAGCAAGTGAACATATATACTCTGGACGACGATGTACAAGATGTATCAACTGCTGAATAGTGTGAGATCTCGAAGAGTGATAGGTATTTGTAGAGATATCAGTGAAGCTTGCACTCAGTATCGCACCTATTACAGTGTGTAACTATGCTATATGGACGTCCTAGAAATCGGATGGTCACTAACACCCATTTCCCCATTACATAGTTCTAGCGTGTTATTCGCGCAGCACTGTGCGATAGCCCAACTGTATGTATTATTAGGTCTGTGCAGAATAAATGGCCAAAGCATAACTGGCCATAACTTCGCTCAGACACAAGTTTACTTGTTGAAATAAGAACCATTCGAATCTACAGAATTTCGCCAATGATCTGTTGAAGAAAATATGTCACCATGATCAATTCGGGATTGCTAGAATCAATAAAGTCAAGAATGGCATTTTTACCGTGCATAATTTTTCTGCCGCAGGTTTGCATCGGGAACCCGGAAAAAGTGGTAATCCGTCAGGGATAGGTCTGGGGAATAAGGGGGGTGAGGGAGAGGCTCAATGCCTAACTGCATCATTTTTTTACTGGGTGCGCAAAACAAGGCAAAACCCCACAGTTCGCAAGTCACCCGGCAGAAACTGATCGAGACTCTCCCTCACCCCCTTCTTCCTCAGACTTATCTCTGACGAATTACCACTTTTTCCCGGTTCTCGATGCAAACCTGGGTCAGAAGGAGTTCGCCGAAACGATGCATGTTGAAAATGCCATCGTTGACTTCATTAATCTTCGCAATCCTGAATTTGATCGTGATGGTATATTTTCCTTACGAGATCGTTGGCAAAATTCTGCAGATTCGAATGGTTTTTATTTCGACAAATAAAGTTGTGTCTGAGCGAAGTTATGGCGTTTTGAAAAAAGTGTTCCGTTTTGGCCATTTATTCTGCACAGACCTAATATGTTATTTGAGAAGGGAGCATTAATACTGGAAGACTGGAGGTGATAATAACTGATAGACTGATAAGAAGTATTAAGTGATTAATGCCATTGCGCTTTTGCGCCCATCTCGAAGCGTTAACACTCACAGGAGCTATGGAAGCTGGTACGTAAAACCTGTTTATCTTTGTACCCTAAAGTCCCATAGATAAGAGCGGCCCGTAGATAAGAGCGGTTTGTGCTAGAAAATGAAAATTGACGTTTGTATACGTTTTTCTTTGGCGCTGTGTGCTCATGATTATCGCATTAATAGCCTACAACTTTACTTTTATTCTTACTGTTCTCTATACTTTTTCTATTGCTATTTTTATTAGGTTGTAAGGAAAGTTCTGGCCGCATTCGCGCGTTCACAAGATAAACTCAAACTTCGAAGCGCGTCTACATGAAATAAATTACAAGTTGTGCTCCTTAGATAGAGAAAAAGTTGCTCTTTCCGGATATATGCTTTTCTTGAAATGTTACAAGTTTTTCGAGTTAATAGGAAAATTATAAAGTACTGCGAAAATGGCACTTTTTAGATGACTTCACTTCACGAGTTTTTGTTTAGCTGAGTCTCAGCGAAGGTGACCACAAATGTCAGTGCTGCAAGGGGAGGGGGTGAAGCATTGTACTGAACAC
Source organism: Trichostrongylus colubriformis (assembly GCA_963978905.1). NCBI lineage: Eukaryota > Metazoa > Nematoda > Chromadorea > Rhabditida > Trichostrongylidae > Trichostrongylus > Trichostrongylus colubriformis. The sequence goes on along the minus strand of OZ022257.1, from coordinate 44,379,266 downwards.
TTTGTCCCTGGTTTAAGAAGTGCAGAAGTGAGAACGAGTTGCTCGAATTTTCAATTGATCAAATCGCTTTAACTAAAGCGACAGAAAGCGATGAGCGCCCATACTTGCAGGGAATATCCACAAGTATTGGCCCTCAACAAACAAGCTTGACCAACCACCTCAAGTAGCCTTGATTTGGAAAAACCCAAAGAAATGGGTGCCAAGGGACCCCTCAGGGCAGCTATGCGCAAGCGCATTTTCTACAAATCCTCTTCCAGTAATTGAAGCAGTTGAAGGCTGAAGCCATTACTCGTCTATCATATCCACCAGATCTAGCGCTAACTATGTCCCACTTTTCCAAACATCTGGACAGCTTCTTCAGCAGCAGTGAGTTCGGAAAGAATGATGGTTTGAAGTCGACTTTTTTTGTTTTCCCGCTCTATGAATCATCAGCCCTTCTTCAAAACGAGATATGCAACTATCCACAATACTTCCAAAAGTGTAGCGAATCAAACTGTGCTTATTCTGTGAGAAAAGATGCAGTCTGAGCCGAGTTATGATCTCCCAAATTTGAAATTGCGAAACCGGCTATGAGAAATCTAATTTTACTGTTGCATTGGGAGTGACTGCTGCTGGAGAGAAATTTGAGACAATGCTAATCTTTAGAAATTTTTTAAAGAATTTTGAGAATTTTTAAGAATTGTTTTTTACCGGTAAATCAAACCGCTCTTATCTATGGGACTTTAGGGTAGTTAACAGTAAGCATGAAAACCAACCGCATACTGATCAGAAGTGGGCATCCTCCCCTATCGGAAGGCTACTCTCTCAATTGCAGTATCACCTTTGTGGAGAGTAACTCTTGAATGTCTAACGTTGTGATTAGCGGGCGATGTATTACACAATCCTTATTTTGGTGTGGTCCTTCCCGAAGTAACAACTTCATCCTTTCCACTCAATCTTGCTCCAATCATTTTGGGGTACAATTGTGACTTATCAGCCGTCTCTCTGACCACACTGAGTAGAATCTGGACGATGCACACTGAGTGTCCTTACAAACATCTTGCCATACAAAGTACCATTACTCAGTGATTGTTTTTATCATGAAAGAGATCCTTCCGAATGGAATCGTTCCAGATGCAATAGATATCGCCAGTGAACGTTGTATAGAGATGATTAAAAGTTCGTGGTTGTCGACCGTTCACGTCGCAGTATCAAAAGAAATGCGCCATTTTTTGGAACGCTAGGCAATTCAGCGGTCTATACATCGGTCAGTGATATCAGAGCAAACAAAATATGCTCACCTAATGATACTGAGCATCAGATTCTTTTGCGAGAGCGGTCGTATAGTAGCATCAAGCGATGTAAAGGTTTTCATCCCATCTGATTTAACGATTCTTATCAGCCACCGTTAGCCCTTATCACTGAGGCCCCTGTACCCAATAAGACCATTGAGGTCCCTGTACCTTACAACACCTACGAATGTAACATTCCACTGTTAGCCGCAAAAACGTACCGACCTTGGTGACATTTTCCATCCCATGCTCCTGAGCGAATCTTATCAACAATTATCAGTTTGGATCACTTACTATTAATGTTCTCGTCCCACTCTGCTGAACACCCGTAAGTGTCAGCGTTTTGGATCAAAGCGAAAGGCCGAACGAATCTGACGACATTCGCCTTCTCATGCTCCTTATCAAATCTCATCAACCGTCATCGAGCTGGATCACCCACCATCAATGTCCCCGTCCTACCCCGCAAAACACCTATGAGTATGAACACTCCGGGACCAATGCGAAAAGGAAACGGATTTGACGACTCTAGCCTTTTTCCGCTCCTTATCAAATCTCATCAACCATTATCAAGGTGGATCACCCACCATCAATGTCCCCGTCCTAACCCGCAAAACACCTGTGAGTATGAACGCTCCGGGACCAATGCGAAAGGGGAAAAGGATTTGACGACTCTAGCCTTTTTTCGCTCCTTATCAAACCTCATCAACCGTTATCAATGCGGGTCACCCATCATTAAAGTCCCGTCCCACCCCACATCTATGAGTGTTAGCGCTCTTGGATCAACGCGAAATGCGAAATGGATTTGGCGACATTTGCCTTCCGAGGCTCATCAGCCCTTATCAGCTGCTGTCACTTTCGGTCCACCACCACTGGGGTTCCCTTGGCCCTATATCATTCGTGAAATTCAGCGTCCCAGCTTTGCTGCGACGCGAGATATGAATTTCGTGACAAACAGACGGACATACACACACGCAGAGACATACTAAGCGAATTATATTAGGTTGATTCATAAGAAATCGGACAAATGGTAGTAATGATTTCTAGAGATCATAACTCAGCAACGATTTAACGAAAATGGACGCGCGAGGTACCGTTGGAATGAGTATGAAAAGCTCTTCAAAGTACCGCAAAATAATCACTCCAAAGTAAATTCATTCCGCCACAATGCCGCACGATTTCAAGCGGTCCAGAGACCACATCCGCAACGTCATACTATTTATATTGCTATTTAGCCAGGATTCCGCGGATATCGGCAGACGTCTAAAAGAAGTTTACAAGGAGAATGCCCCCGCCAGAAATACAGTGTACTTGTGGCATTCGAAGTTTGCGTCAGGCGACTATTCCATCGAAGACGAAAACCGCGGTTGGTGGAGCGTACACGGCGTAGAGTGCCGGGAGCCGCTCGATGAAGGTACAACAGTATCCGCCGACGTCTACGTTCGTCAATTACGAGAATTAAAGGCAAATGTCCAAAATTCGCAACGGCGGCGGTCACATGTCTACTTCCAGCACGACAACGCGAGACCGCACATTGCAAGATCGACCAAGGCCGAGCTGCTGGCGTATAATTGGAACCGTGCTTCCACACCCGCCGTACTCCCCAGACCTGACCCCTTCAGATTTCCACCTTTTCTCCCATAGTCAACGCCATCTGGACGGCCAAGACTTCAAAACTCGCGACGACGTCAAGACGGCACTCGGCAAGTTCTTCGAGCTCCAGCCTCCGGTCTTCTGGAGCAAGGGCATCCATGAACTGCGTAACCCATGGCAGAGGTCATCGATAAAGATGGAGCATATTTCAAGTGAATTCCAGTTGTCGTTAAAAAGTTGTACGAGTCCGATTTATTTTGAATCAACCTAATATACAGGGGGTGTCAAAAAAAGTAATTTCGCCCAAGGCTCACATCTGCCAATTATACAAAACATAGGGAAACGAAAGAGATAAAACTATTGGGACAAAATATTCCCAAAACACTCCTCTAGGAGCAGAAACAAGCTGAGGCTCGCTACTTTCACATTCACAAAAATATGGAGCTTTCATTCGGCGCAGTCGGGCTTCGGAGGACCTACAGTCTCAAGATCCGCTTAAAACAGTGAAGCCAGGCTCCGTGGTAGGTCTTTTGTGGGAAGCTTCCTGAGGATTGGCCCTTCGGTTCATGGAAGTCACAGAGCTCCTGCTGCTTGGACAAGGCTGCTGTGATCCGAAGTATCATTTTCATGCCCAAATCCGCCTCCGGAGGAGTTTCAGTGGTAAGGGCACGTATTGGAAACGAAAGGTGCTGGGAACCCGAAAAAAACGGAATGTTAAAGACCACCACCCAGTATGAATCTCCGTAGGCACCCAGAGTGAAGGGACATCAGCAAGGTTGTGAACGAGGGGGACGAAATTTCGGATTTTGCCCAGTTGAGGTGAAACATCTTGTTCACTCTTTCCTCGCTCCCATTCCTGCTCGTGCAGAAGGCTGCCACGGAGTATAGTGATAGAGTGAGGTCTGCTCTTGAGTCTGGGGATGAAAATACCTCTACAGAATTTGCTGTAGTTTGACTAAAGTGGGGTGAAAGAGGAGGAGACTAAATTACTTTTTTTGTCACCCCTGTATAGTAGGACAGGCTCTGACAGATAAGAGAAATGAGGTGGTGCAACTGGCTGTTTTTCAAGATAAGAACCTGTATTCACTACTAGTGCAACGTGGTCCCCACCTTAGAGCTGCTGGATTCTTTTTCTGAACAATTGCCTTACTGCAGTCGATCGCGCCTACGATTTGTAATTGTATATCGGCCTCCTGACCCCCTACTTTCTGACGATGAGAAACTTATTTACCTGCTAGCATCTTTAACGAGTACGTTGGGTGCCTTCAGTATCAGTGCTAGCTGGCGAAATTCAAACCCTAAGAGCTCAAAGTCATTCTTGTTTCTCAGTCGTTTTCATAGCACTGCCTCTGAGCAGATGGTAGATGATTCCAATCTAATCATAAAGACCGTGCGCTAGATATCGTTATAACAATCACTCCGATTACTGCGAACGTGAAAGTTCCTCTCTTCTTTGGTCAGCTCAGATCACTGTATGACAGAATTCGATATATTGGGACCACACCCTGTTCTTTTACCATCCGTAGCGGACTCGATACGGACTTCATTTTGGTTAATGGTAGCTTCAGTGTCGTGGATTGACTGAAAACTTCCAACGATTTCAGATCCGTTACTGAAGTTCATCAGAGTTTTGTTCCCTTGTTTCCCAAGAATCGGCACTATATGTACCCTTCGAAAAAAATTAACAACATAGAACTTGCTACCTTTATCAAATACAGAATAAGTTGGCTCAAAAAAACGTATTTTCTGACTGTCGTCTGATCTACCAGTAACGCTCTAAATGAAAAGTTTGCGCTGATACCGATACCATCACAAGAAGTACTGCGCTAATATTGAGAGACGATTTACCGCGCACACTTCTGTGAAAGAGCTCCATGTCTACATATGCGTTGAAGTGAGGATGAAGAGGAATCCATTACCACCCACTGGTTTGAATGGGGTGATATGCACTTCTGATACCGATGAGGCCAGACCACTCGGCAGTTTCTCCGCCACAGAATCAGAGATTCCAGTTGTCGGATCCTATAAGAGTGAACAGAAGATATCCATTCCCATCCACCTTAAATGAGGAATATTTCGAGTGAGGTCAAGGGTTCAAAATCGATGCTCAACGCAGGTTTTGCTCACAACGGAAAAATGTTGCTCGTCTTGAGAGCGGTAACCTCCCTATCTCATCTGCTATGATCCCAGCGCTATCGGCTGCGAATCATTGTGCAGTTTCAACCACTTTACTACCGTTCCTGATCTTTTGCCATACCCTAGCACAACTACCAGTAGTTTCTGCGACGTACTAAGCAGCCCGTGAATGTTGGACATCCTGCAATGGTTTTCTCTCACTATATAAATGTGGTTCCAAACTCGTGAACCAACTTCTGTTTTCATAGCGCATCATAGAGTGTAAACGATGAATAATTGAACTGCACCTCCGCAAACTGCACAATTCTGCATTCAGACAGAAACGCCAATTCCGCAGCCCTTCCAATCAATGCCCATGTCATCCTTTTGCTCAGATTCTACAATTTCGCCAAAACGCAAATTTTACAACCATGATTGCTGCCTTGGTGTAGCAGTGACTAATGTAGTTGAAAACTGGTGATAGTAAAAAACACAAGGATTTCATGGCACTGAGGTTATCCCATGGTTTGGATGATTTGCATGAGAACGGTCGGCATACATGGCTGCTTCTGGCAATCAATTGCTATAATCTACATTGTTGCGGTAAGCAAGTCTGTACTCTTTAGTATTTCCTTTCTCGCACGGCTCTCATGTCGAAAGCACTAGAGCTCCTACTACCTTGTCTCTCTTTCTACTGCATATAAATGGCTAAGAATGTCCGTCTATCCGTAACCGTAGGATAGGAACCGTAGGATTCTGACTTCTGAAACTGATATAGCTTTCGATGTGAGAACATCAGTAATGGGAAACCGAACTGTGACAATTGATACGGCTTCATATAGGGCAATGGAAGGCAAATGTCACCAGATCCATTGTGTGTTTTGAAATTACAGTGAAGCCTTGGCTCCCATAGGGACTATGCGTAATGGCTTACATGTTCGGTAGGCGATGAAAACTTATAAAAATCGATAAAACGGGAGCGTGAGTTAGTAGTTTTCATTCCTGATCCGATATCGGTTGTAGCAAAGGTATAAGGAGTATAACAGTACAGAATTGTGCGATATGGATATCTCTAATACTATTTGTCGGTTGAGCCACTTCTATGTTACTTAGTTCTAACGCATTATTGGTGCAGTACTGTGCAATAGCCACCCTGGTGCTGTTGTATGATTGAACAGTTGCGGTGAAGATAGGTATTTCAATTCATATGTGATCGGTTTTCCCATTGAATTTTCGGAAGATTGTATTTGGGTAACACTGATCATCTGGCGCCTGTCGTTCCGTTGCTCATCGAAAATCTCGAGATGGAGCCAGTAACGTCTCTACCCTTCTCTGCTGCGAGTCAGAGTAGTCTAGTCAGCCTTTGTGCTCCAGAAACACCCAGCCCCTCGTTTTGTTCGTACAGAGCTTTGGTCAGGAAGGTCCGACCATTTGGTCAGTTATTGTCCAAGTGTTCACTTGATGTTCCAAAGAATTCATTCGGTAACCGCACTGGTCCTACGGCCATCGCGATGTCGTATGATATGTCCGGCAAATCTAATCTTTTATTCCTCAGCAAAAACGGCAGCGTCCATAACCTTGGACGGAATTGGGAACTGCAGAATTTCTTAGGCACTCGACGGGGTGTGGAACTGCAGAGCTTTTAGGCACTTGAGTGTATCGAGGCACTTCCAGCACCGTTCTTCCCAAAGCACGTTGATTGGCACTGACATCATGCCCATCCTGTTTACGTAAAGACCAGATTTCCGAGGCAAACGTCATTGCAGGAAGGTCGGTGAAATTGAAGAGATGGGCGCAAAGCCAGATGTTCTTTTTCTTCGCTACTCTTCGATGGTCTTGAACGCTCGTCAAGCCGCTCGCTTCCTTCTGCTCAGCTCTGGTGCTGAGTCGCTCTTCTTTGTCATGGTTCCTTTACGGCCTTGTGTACCATCATAAGCGCACTCGACCTCGAAGGGTCGTTCGTCAGGCAAGGGCTATCGCAAGAGTCCGCACTGGGGTCTCAACGCGCAGGCTACCGTAATCACCGACCAGCCCGAAGCAGTCTCATGAGCCTAATCGAAGTGACTCACATCGGTTTTTCGCGCTCACCTGAACGGACGTCGTCTCACCGCAGCTGCTTCCCCGCGCCGCTGCCACCTTCGCCAACGAGGATGACGCGCACTTTGCGGAGGAAAGGATTAGCGCAGGTAATTTTGCCCCTCTGGCAGGACGTGACCGGTAGTGGCGCAGGCCCACGGCCACGTGCCTGACCCTGATGGTCATGAGGGCTTCGGACTGTCAAATCCCCTAGATTAGGCAGGGTGACGGCCCTTTTGTCTAGAAAGCAAGATAGGTTGTTTGCTTATTGTTGTTATGATTAACTCACAGAGATCTAACATAAAAGAAGCTTGTTTTTTTTCGTTTCCTTTCGTGAAAGGATAGCACGTTTGTCGTGCGTGTATTTCTCGTACCTTCTACACTTTATTGATTTCTCTTTTTTGTGGAGCACATTGATTGCCCTTTTTTCAACGATATAATGCAGACGCACAGAAAACACAGCACAGTTGGTGGGGGACCACGCTGGATTGGAAACAGCGCAAGTGACGGTGGAATTACTGCGCAGGCAAGTCTACGCAGCATCTTCACCGGTAGGAGCAACTAGGAACAAGACCGCCTTCCTCGCGTGGCAGTGTCGAGTAGCGCTACCCCTAGGAGCTCTCTTAGACAACACGACGCAGGCGCACTCACCCGTCTTGACTGCAGCTTGCTCCAAGTGTGGCTTACAGGCAGTGATAGGAGTAATCCGACTACATCATTCATACCAGTCTTTGATACAGACCTGTGGACGTTTCCACCACAAAAGCTGACACTTCAAGCACCACCCACGTCATGTCGATCAATACGGCTCTAATACGACATGATAAGTATGACTGGGTGTATTGCAAGTGTTCCGGTGATTAGTGTGGGGTCTCACCCCTGAGTGGGTTTACCTCACGAGATGATCGATTTACTACAAATTTCAAGACCCTGGCCACGTAGCTGGTCTATTTCTGTCAAGGATAAGGACTGAAGAATGAAGGCCGATATTTATGAAGTTACATATGTAGTAAAGTTGTATATGCAGTAGCGGTCAAAATTATATGCGGTTTGGACCTCAATCATAATTTTGGTCGACGTTTAAAAACTCGTTTTTCAGTAATTTGAGGGCGACTGCTACTTCATGAAAAGGTATCTCAACCGGAGATGCAGTGTGAAGGTCGAAAAATTGCTCACTGGAAGCTCTGCCAATGACCGAAACTGTCAAAAAATCCAGTCATCATGAAAAGCTCATAACTCAACGAAAGTTGAGCAAAAATAGAACGCAATGAGGCTAAAACATTGCTACCCTTCATTTGGAACATGACAACAATTTACAGCACTGAAGCACGGTGCTGATCATTTGCAGTGTTATCAGTTAAATAATTCTTCTCACCTTCACGCTGCATCCTACTCGGCTGAGAAACTTTATTTCAATGAGTGACAGTTGCTTTCTAAGCACAAAAAATTGAACGTGGTATGTAAACGCTGCTCAAAGTTATGGCTGAAATAAGAAACCGCATAAATTTCTGACCTCTACTGTATGTTTCTCAAATGATTCCCATTAATCCCATATGTTCCCATTAAATACAGTCTCTGACTGAAAGCAGATGCGATCTACGGTGAAGGTGGAAGCTACTTACTGTAACAGTCCATAATACAATATTTTTGTCTGATAAGAATGTTGACTTCGTCGTTTCTATAGTGGATTACCCGCCATACAACACTGGCGACCTGAGCTCCTGGGATACTGGTCAGAACACTTGCACGTCCCCCGACCGAACCAAGACAGGCGGCTACAGCTAGAAAGGCCGCCTCCTCCACAGCGTAGGAGCGCTTTTTTTGCGGCGAATTTCTCCGCAGATAGACCTCTCGAACCTCCAGTTTTTTAGTAAGTGCCGCCTTCGCCACAGGGTAGGGGCGCTTTTTTGAGGCGAATTTCTCCGCAGATAGATCTCCCGATCCCCCCGTTTTTAGTAAGTGCCGCCTCCTCCACAGCGTAGGGGCGCTTTTTTTTGTGGGGACTTCTCCGCAAATTGACCTCTCGGACCCCCAGTTTTTAGTGAGTGACATCTTTTAGGGATTCCTTATCACCCACATTGTCCCTATCACTGTCTTTGAGTAGAATCACATCGCTGAAGGATCTATAGGATTTCCAGGGGTCTTCTGTACGAATTTCACATCTCAAGCGCACTACGCCACCTATGGAAAATAAAACTTCCGGTCTTCACAATTTCAAGGTATGTTATTATGTAATTCGTTGAACATATCACTCTTGATATAAACGGTTTTGCTTATTATTGAGTTTAACCATCGTCGTATTCGTCTCAAAAGAGTGGTTGCGATAACTTCGGTGTGTGGGCAGGATAGCTGATTACGTTTCTTTCGAAGAAGAACTAGGGGTCTGAGGCGATTTTTTTTGTGGAGCGTGTGATAGCAGAGAGATACTGTAGTTGTATGGAGTCATTGCCGTATCCGCTGGAATTAAGTGTTAGCCTCCGCGATTACCAGGTCCATAGTCAGAATGAAAGGTAAGCCCGCGCTCACACCAAACTGGATGAGCGTTTTGGCGCATTGGCGTAAAGTTAAATATACGTATCGATCGAGAAAATGAGCGCATTTGCGCATCTGCAATTTGAGAGAATTGGCAGATCGGCGCATCCGCGATTTTGACTTTTTGCCACAGGCAAATGAACGATGTGGTGGTACATGGCATCGCCAAAAATCACAAATCGTGGATGCGCGGATGCGCCATAATTCTCATTCAATCTGGTATGAACGCAGCCCAAGACTGATACAATTGAGCTATCGCAAGGCACATACTGCGATCAGGCTGGCAACTGACATCCTTAGGGCAGGTACATCCTCGGGTAACCGTCTGAGCTGCACACTCTTTGCGGCGTCGCGGTGCGTCCTCTGCGCACCAGTTCAGCTCGAGCCTCTCCGATGCCACCCACCCACTTCGAGCACACCTGGCATTGGACGGAGTTTTTTTCCAACGAGTTTTTTCCAACGTGACGTCACGTTGGACTGTGATTCATGCGATAAGGTAAGACAAAGAAGAAACTTCAGTGGGTAAAGCCAGTGATAGCGTTAAGTTTGGTAATAAATTGCTATACTGGGTCACGCAAATGAAAGCTACGGGGTGTAAGAAGACCACATGTGGCGAAATTCTCGAAGAGAAAGTGCGCTCCCAGGCTTTATGAAAGCCCTCTTCTGCTACCACTTGCCAGCCCGCCTCCATCTTTTTTCGGCCCACCTGCACCTTTGAGAATGAGTGGCGAAAAGGGGAAGTTATTTCTTGTAATTTTGACGTTTCCATTCCGTTTTTCTCCTTTTTCGTAATATCAAGCACGACGGCCTTCATGTTTGACGATTTTCCCTTAATTACCCCTATCAATACCTTCAAGGAAAAGTTCACATGGAGGAACAGTTTTCCCAAGGTTCCTTATGACATCAGCCATGGGAAACTAGTTCGAGGGCTCCTTTTCACGCGGTAACTTCGCACAAGACCGTGTACTAGGACTCACTATTGTTGCCATTTTCGAGAGCATCGTTTGGATTTTTTTTCCACTGGAAATTCCATAATTCAGTGCTTCATTAGATGAGGGGCCTAAGCTGTTTTACTCTCTTCAAATCGTGCAACACCACTTGTTGCATTTGGCCACCCGGAATCGCTTTTTTATATGAAAGCGTCGATTTATGAGAGTTGAAGCAATAAGGCTACGTTTTCGAATATAGAGAACAACACAGTATCTATCAGTCATTGTACCAGTGTACGAATTCTTTTGTATTAGGTTGTTACAAAAGCCTTGTAGTATTTTTCCAAAAAAAATCAGTAACTCTTGTTCACTTCGAGGCATGTCCAGGCGGGTCAGGAATATGGTAAAACAATCCCTAAGCTTTCTAGGAAAATATATATTGACCCACCAGATCCCGTGGAGAGAGCTACAATGTCCGTTGTCGATACCCAGCCAACTCGCGGTGTCATCTATTATGAGCGGTCTTGCGGCACCAGAGCGACGGAAGCTTGTCACTCCATCGGCGCTGTATTGGGCAAGGGATGTGTGAGCTACGAGACCATGCGCCGGTGGTTCATTAGCTTCAGCAACGGCGAGATTGACATGAAAGACAAACCACGCTTGGGACTGTGCTGGTTCTGGGACGCGGAAGGAATGCTTTTCCGCGAGGTGCTGGTACAAGGCGAGACAGTCACCGCTGCTGTATGCACCCACCAGCTCCAGCAGCTCGGCGTCGCTGTTCGAGAAAAGTGCCGGAAAAGGTCCGCGGTCATCCTTTTTCATGACGACGCCCGCTCCCATTTCGCTCCCATCTCGCGAAAAGTTCCCAGGCCAAGTTATAGGAGCTCGGCTGGGATGTGCTGCCCCACCCGCCATACACTCCAGGCATTGCCCATTCTGACCAACACCTTACCCATCCTCTCGAATCCTTCCTGGCCAAGAGAAAATTCGTTGATTATGACTTGCTTGCGAAGGCGATCGCTGACTTTTTCGACTCTCAGAACCCAGAGTTCTGGGGGAAGGGAATCAACAATCATACTCTATATATAAAGCAGAAGTTCGGTGTGTTTGTTTGTCTGTCTGTGTGTGTGTCTGTCTGTCTGTCTGTCCGCTCACCGCATAATATCTCGCGTCGCAGCAAAGCTGGGATCCTGAATTTTAAAGGTAATGTAGGGGTGTTAAGAGGACATCAATGGTGAGGGAACGGAAGTGATAGCACTGATAAGGGCTGATAAGGAGCCCCGAAAGGCGAATGGCGGGAAATCATATCTCGCGTCGCAGCAAAGCTGGGACCCTGAATTTTTAAGATAATATAGGGGTGGAAAGGGGACATTAATGGTGAGGGAACGGAAGTGATAGCAACTGATAAGGGCTGATAAGGAGCCCCGAAAGGCGAATGGCGGGAAATTCATACATCGCGTCACAGCAAAGCTGGGACCCTGAATTTTTAAGGTAATGTAGGGGTGGTAAGGGGACATTAATGGTGAGGGAACGGATGTGATAGCAACTGATAAGGGCTGATAAAGAGCCTCGAAAGGCGAATGGCGACGCAGCTGTGTTGTGATGGGCCGGTAAGGAACGGAGGCATTACCTGGGGATACGCCGAGGGTACCTATGTCACTTTCACAGTCCAGCGTCAACCATTTACAACCTGTCTGCACCACATACACCCCTATCCCATTGTTATGATCTCTCAACTGAACTGCTGTCTGGAAAGGTCGGGCATGTTAGAATTGGGTAGATGCTGACCTAAGCGCACAGCACATAAGAATTAAGCCTAGCTCCGCCCACTGTGAGCGGGGCTTGCGCAGAAACTGCCGGTGTTCAAATTTAAGTCCACGCTCAGGTTCCAAAAATCAGGCAGGCTAGGAATGGACCTGTAGAGGTCGGGCAAGTTAGGGATGGGTTGGGGAAAGCCAAAATGTACTGAGCACATGAGAGGCAAGCTAAAACCAGAATGGTGTGTTTGTGTGTGTGTGTGCATGTGTCCGTTTTTTGTCACATAATCTACTCTCAACTCATTTGCAACATGGAGAGGTCGGGCAAGTTGGGAATGGGTAGGGGTTGACCAAAGTGTGCGGAGCCCATTAAGGACTAGGCCTAGCTCCGCCCACCGTGAGCGGGGCTTGCGCAGAAATGGTTCAAAAAATTAGCTAAATCAAGAGTGGGCCTGTAGGGATCGGGCAAGTTAAGACTCGGTAGGGCCTCATCTCAACTGTATCCTGGAGGGTCGCGCGAGTAAGGAGTGGTTAGGGGCTGACCTAAGCGTACAGAGCATATAAGAACTGAGCCTAGCTCCGCCCACCATGGGCGGGTCTTGCGCCGAAATGATGAATAAACGAATTTAGGTCCTCGCTCAGGTGTTGGAAATCGGCCAAGTTAGGAAAGAGTCTGTTGAAGTCGCGCATGTAAGGACTGGGGAGGGACTGACCAAAGTAAAGGGAACACACAACAAGCAAATTAGGCACGGGCTGTGGAGGTCGGGCAGGTTAGTATTGGGTAGGGACCAAGTGTACGGAGCACATAGGTTCTAAGCCTAACTCCGCCCACCATGGGGGGGGCCTGCGCCGAAACCGATGGGTGCTCCAATTTAAGTCCTCGCCTGGGTTCCGAAAATCGGGACGGTCAGGAATGGGACTGCTCAGGTCGTGCGAGTAAGGAGTGTGTAGAGACTGACCAAATTGTAGGGAGCACACAAGGAGCAGAACAGACCTGTAGAGGTAGGGCAAGTTAGGATAGCGCAGGGGCAAACACAAGTGTACGGAGCACATAAGTTCTAAGCCTACCTCCGCCCACCATGGGCTGGGCTTGGGCCGAAATCGATGAATAAACGAATTTAGGTCTTCGCTTAAGTGCAGAAAATCGGACAAGTTAGGAAAGGGTTGTTGAAGTCGTGCGAGTAAGGACTGGACAGGGACAGACCAAAATGTAGGGAGCACACAAGAAGCAAATTAGGAACGGGCCTGTAGAGGTAGGGCAAGTTAGGATAGCGTAGAGGAAAACATAAGTGTACGGAGCATATAAGTTCTAAGCCTAGCTCCGTCCACCATGGGGGGGGGGCTTGCGCCGAAATCAATGAATAAAGGAATTCAGGTCTTCGCTCAAGTGCTGAAAATCGGACAAGTTAGGAAAGGGTCTGTTGAAGTCGCGCATGTAAGGACTGGGGAGGGACTGACCAAAGTGAAGGGTGCACACAACAAGCAGATAAGGCACGGGCCTGTGGAGGTCAGGCAGGTTAGGATTGGGTAGGGGTCATGTGTACGGAGCATATAAGTTTCAAGCTTAACTCCGCCCACCATGGGCGGGACCTGCGCTGAAACCGATGGGTGCTCAAATTTAGTCCTCGCCTGGGTTCCGAAAATCGGGAAGGTCGGGAATGGGTATGTTGATATCGTGCGTGTGAGGACTGGGTAGGGACTGACCAAGGTGTTGGGAGCACACAAGAAGCAAGTTAGGTACGGGCATGTGGAAGTCGGGCAGGTTACGATTGAGTAGAGGCCATGTGTACGCAGCACATAAGTCCTGAGTCTAGCTCCGTCCATTACGGGCGGGACCTGCGCCGGAACCGATGGGTGCTCAAGTTTATAAACTATCGCTTGGGTTCCGAAAATCGGGAAGGTCAGGAATGGAACTGCTCAGGTCGTGCGAGTAAGAACTGGATAGGGACAGACGAAAATGGGTACGAGTGTGTGGAGGTCGGGCAGGTTAGGATTGGGTAGGAGTCAACCCACCAAACTTATGTACTCTGTACACGTCAACCCCCTGTGTATAGAGTACATAAGTTCTGAGCCTATCCTGGCCATAATTGCAATATTGGTACCACACTCACAAAGTGACTGTCTGTTCTCGGTTACCATTAGGGAGTGGTGTGTTATTATCAGGTGTATCTCTCGGCAATCAGTTAAGGTTAATGTTTCTTATAGAACTGATACATGCACGTCCTCCAAAACTTTTAATCCTCAAAAGTTAACTACCACGGAGCGCCTCAGCGCTCACGATGAGACACCTCCAACTGCTGCCGCTCCTTTTAGCGTGGCCGCCCCTCTGCGATTGTGCCTTACACACTCGATCAACGATGGGAAGGGGGTCTTCTTTCTTGGATTTTTTGAGAGTTTCGATCCATCTTCCTTACTTTGGTACTACTAAGTGCTTCAAATCTACTTTTGTGTTCGGATCGAATCCTGCCTTTCTTTAAAGGGGTTTTGCCTTCAGTGGGGAAGGGGTTACAGATGAGTGTGGTGTCTCTTAGTTTCAACCAAAGCCGATGATCGTTGCAGGTTTGCTCACAATATATACAAGCCACATATTATCGTTCCCTGCTGCAATGTGCGCTCCCTATACACAGGGCTTATTCCTACTGCAATGCGCGCGAAGCGCGCATGCGAAAGTCGGCTCGCCGCGCTAGCGGCGAGCCGAGAGTCGCTCCTCGCTACAAAGCAGAAAGCCCCAAAGCCACCCTGCCGGGGCGGCGAAGCCGCCCCCACGAGGATTGGCCGGCTAAGCCGGCCAATCCGAGTTCAGGACGGTTGGCCGGCGTCAGCCGGCCAACCCGACTGGTTTTCCTATAAAGTGGCAGAGGGTTGCCGATAACAATCGTCAATACGTTGTTGCCTATTTGTTATTTGTTGGGCGAAAAAAAAATAAAAAGTGATGATCGAAAAAAAATACTACAAGACTTTTGGAACAACCTAATATTTCAACGCCAACACTACTGATACATATAACTCACTGTACATGCATGCAACACCAAGTATTTTCTTGAGTGAAGACTGCTATTGTTTAGACTGTGAAAAACATTATAAAAGTGCATACACGTGTATAACGTCACGAGCAATGAATTGGTTTTGTCATTGCTCTGCACATGCTGCTCGAACGCTTGCTGTCGAAATCCTATCTTCTTTTAGAGGAGAAAGATTTCAGAAAGATACGTCATTCTCCATATTCGAGAACATATGGTGGTAGCATGTGACTGCGATACTTCCTAAAAACAAAGAACTGAGGTTTGAAACTGTGCAACACCATGTATTGCACGCTCTACGCTGTGGGTTAAAGGCACATTCCAGGATTATCAGGATATCACATCTCCTGCGGTAGATGGATAGTTCGACCCGAGCCACGTGAGCTGTACCTTTACCGAGGCGTGGGTGTCAGTTCCTGGAGCGTGCAGAGCCAAAGAATCTAGCGCAACAGCTCGGCCCCGCCCAACCTAGCCGGGGGTCTGCCTTTACTCTTCGACTCTTATCTTTGACATAGGTAAACCAGCTACTAGCCAAGATCTTGATATTGGCAGTAAACCAATCGCCTCGTGAAGTAAACCCACTATTGAGTGACCTGAACCCACACTAAGCACCGGAACACTTGCAAACACCCCCTGGGGTGAGCCGGGCCGAGCCGTTGCGCCAGATTCTTTGGCTCTGCACGCTCTAGGAACTGACATCCACGCCTCGGTAAAGGGGCAGCCTACGTGGCTTGGGTCGAACTATCCATCCACGGCAGGAGGTGTGATATTCCAATAATTCTGGAACGTGCCTTTAGTCCATCAAGAGGTAATCGCAGAATGTGCCATTAATGATGGTGACTACTCATTGTGAATGGCTCCTTCAGGCATGACATTTCGCCTCTGTGAGATAGCGCTAGATAGCCATTTCCGAAACCTGGAAAACAACTTGAAAGAGCGTTTTTCGCTTTTCGTACTTCTTGTATTCGTTGATGAGATTTTGACTTTGATGCATTCACTAGATCTGTCAGCATGATCAGCAGTACTCCTTCCCTTGCTCAGGATTAGGATGTATATCGTTAGGACAGAAAAGTCGTGTGGCCGTATTTGGCGCGCGACGAGATGGTGCGAGCTATGCGCGCCGTATCGGATGGGTCTTGAAGCGATGGCGGTGCTCTACGCTTCATTCTAGGCATAATCGCTTCAGGACTCAACTAAGTCGGCGCGCACAGCTCGCACCATCCCGTCGCGTGCCGAACACGGCTACGCGACGTTTCTGTCCTAACGATATACACCCCTCAGGATGAGATTAATGTCCGCATTCATTATTTTCAATCCTCTATTTTCATAGTCCTTGTCCATAGTGCCGTTATAGTACAATGGCGAAGATCGCACTTTTGGCATCTCCTCCTCTTCGCCTATTATCTAGATCAAGAAACATGTGCATACACTCCATTTGGCACGCCTGATAGAGAGTGGCCTACGGAATTGGGTGAGTGACGAGAATAAGAGCGCATGGCAAAAGTGGGAGTGTGCGGCAAAGTGAGAATTTGATACACTCTCACCCAAGTCCGTAGGCCACGCCCCATCAGGCGCTCCAAAATGGAGGGTATATGTATTCGATAGCGCTTTCTTATTCACTCTACAAACGGTGATGTTTGTTTTTGATTACTCAGTTGCATTTTGTTTTCATTGCTTCAAGGCATATAAATCGAAAATTTTGTGAGCAAATTTCTATACATGCGGCACATGACCTTCTCCATGCCAGTTCCCACTAAACGAAACTTTTTGGTGAAGCCTCCATTTTCAGCTGGAAAAGGCAGAAGCAGAACATGCAGATTTTTGTCCAGTATCCCATTTTTAAGCATCATAGATAACAACATGTGAAAGAATATAGTAACAAATAGTACATACTTCCATAGGCTGATTTTCATGTAATGCCTAATTTCATGACAGACGGACGGAAGAATCGACAGATAGACGAAGCAATTTATATTTAGTAGGGATTTTGGACTTCGATGGTTGACAAAGAAGGGGAGATGTCGGTAAGGCGAAATTTCGCCCCCTTATCACTCTATTTTCACGCTACAGAAATGGTAAACAATTGAAGTAGCAAAAAGCCATTGGCACGATTCGTAGAGTAGAAGAAGCATTATACGACCCAGTCTAATAAATTACATGAGTGTGGTGAACCAAGATTCGAAGGTTCTAATGCCGGAAGATTATCAATAAACGTAAGCAAAGGGCTTAAGAATACAAGAGGCATCATGCAAAATAGTGGCCACTCCGATATTTCGCAATGTAATGCAGCTCCCTCACTCATCATTGAGTTTTACTGGATGTCTTCAAAATTTGCCACACTCTTCAATGTTGGCGGCACAGTGTTTGACAATGAAGACACGTTGAATCAGGTAGCTCCAAGGTACGATTAGGAAAAATAAGATAAAATATAAATTAGAGGAAGCATCATGCAAGATGGTATCACTCAGATGTTTCACACTGTCATGCAATTCCTTCACTCATCATTAAGTTTTAGCTTCAGTTTTCATAACTGTAACATTCTTTTTGAGGCAGTTTTCAAAACTGTAACATCCTTCTTGATGCCGGTTCTGTAGGGAACGATAGCGGCAACTCGTCCGAGCACAGAAGCTAGCAACAGCACAGTGTCTGACCATGAAGACACGTTGAATCAAACAAGCTCTAAGGTACGATTGGGAAAAATAACCGATATTTCACATTGTCGTGCGCCTAATTCACTCATCATTAAGTTTTACCGAATGTCTTCAAAATTTGCAACATTCTTTACTGTTAGCGGTTTTGTAAGAAACGATAGCGGCAACCTATACTTGTGCAGGTGCTAGTAACAACACAGCGTCAGATCATGGGGAGACGCTAATTCAAAATAGCTCCGAGACACGATTAGGAAGAAGGATAAGAAATAGATAATAGGAAGTATAATTCAAAATGGGCGGAGGTGGTGTAGTGACAGGTGGAGCATACACCACTCTCATGGTGCGGGGATCAAATTCCGCATCAACGCCTTCCCAGGCCAACCAAGCCTGGGAAGGCGTTGATGCGTTGATTATCCTTTCAAACTTTTACTTTATCATGCAAAATGTTGCCCAAACCGTTATTTTATAACGTAAAGTGGCAGAGTCATGACCCCGCTGCTCGAGTCGAGTTTTACCACAGTTTTCAAAATTGTAGCATTCTTTTAGTCATTGCTTTGCAGGAAACAATTGTGGCAACCCGTAGGAGCACATATGCTTACAACAGCACAGTGTCTGACCATGAGACCATGCTAAATCAGACTCGCAACGAGGTATGAAGTAATTTTCCGCTCAAGTGGGTATTGCCATCCAACTGGGAAGAATTCTATAAATGTATTGGGTGCGGCAATGCCATTGACCGACTGTATGAACTAGAAAGAGTGCATCAAGAAGACATGAATCCTGTACAAAGCGCAGATGGTGGACAGCATTTCATAATGTGACCTTGCAATTCTTTAAGACCGCTACTAGACGCTGACGAAAAGAGGAAGGGAGAGCGCATGCCCGACGTAGATAACCTTCGAATTTGATCTTATATCTACAACAGTGGTTCGAAGCATGCATGTCTGGTTTCGTTGATGAACTTTCACTGCCTTCACTGAAACGAACACTATCGGTTCGAATTTGTAGAGCAAATTGTTGGCCCTGCTTTCGTGAAAGTGGCCCAAAGTGGCTGAAAATAAGAGTAACGAAAGCCGCGCCCGTGATGAATGTGATCATGTCTATTATGTCTACTGTCGGAGATTTCTTGTTCCATTTTGTAAGCGAGATATACAGTAGCGCTCAAAAGTCTTCGGCCAAAACTTTTTTGTGATAACTTTTTTTCTACTTGACCAAATTTGACAAAATTTTAGTATGTGGTGCCTGAACCTATTGTCAACATTTCCTTCTACTTGAGCGCCGCTTGCCACTTTTCATGATTTTTTACAAGAATTTACTACAAGACCACCCAAAAAAAGTAGAAGGCTTGTTCAAGAAAAACGGCTTTCTATACAAAAACAAAAAGAGCAAGCCTCAAAGAACATTAATATTTTGTAAAAAGACCACGACTTTTGATGACAGCGGCACAGCGGGACGGCATAGGGATGGCACTCCAAAAACAAAAAATTTCATATAACCACGTAACCTACACCGTTGCGCGCCAAAATAGTATATTAAGTATGCAGTGTCTCCAAGTACAACATACTAAAATTTCTCTTAAATCGGTGCAGTTCAAAAAAGTTACAAGTGAAAAACCCAAGGGGGAGACCATTTCGCCAAAGACTTTTGAGCGCTACTGTATGTAAGCCAGAGCGATTGGCCTGGCCGTTGAGCCCGAGACCGGCTTCGCTGACTTTGTAAGGGTGACGCCTCTCGGCTTGTCGTTTACGCGCCAAGCCCGCATTTGCGCTCCCTTAGCGCGCCTGTAGGGAGGCTCCGGTGTGTGAGTGTGCAAAATAATTGTAGGTAAACTTCCGATCATCACCGGCTTTTGCTGACACTGAGAAATACCGAACCTACTTATAATCCGCCCACTGAAGACAGGTTCCTTTCAAAGGCTGTTGAGGCCATATATGAAAAGGAAGTCGAAGTGCTTAGTAGTATAGGAGTGAAGAAAAACGGTGCAGAGCGGTCGAATAATATTTTCTTCCCATCGTTGATTACGGGGGGGGGGGGGCACACGATAAAGAACGGGCGAGTCACCTTGAAACGGACGGTTAGCAGCCGCTGAAAAGTTGAAAAAAGCGTCTACTTCTAGGCTCAGAGGTGCTCCCTGCCTCGTGAGCCCTGCCAAATACAATCCTCTCATATCCTAACTTACAACCAGGGGACTCATTGAGAGCTCTCATTACCCACATTATCCCTAACACCGTCCTTGGGTTTTCCAATTACTTGTTCAACCTAAAGAAATCTTCCACGTAAAAAATGATTACCTTTGTCATGCTATATTTGCTCAATAAGCGAAGCGTGCAAAGTTTCACGCGAAAAGTGAAATTTTCTGAGATACAGCTCCTCAAACTCTCCGCCGGGTGGGCGGACCTGTGAAAGCCCCGTCCCATCGTCCGCCGCGGTTCGGGGAATCTTTTTCATCACTTCCACCATTTTGCTGACCTCTCAACTTCCCCCCGCCTCTGAGCCATTTTGGAATTGAATCAGAAATTTTTACTCAAACACTAAGTGTTTCAGAGCACGTTTCGCCCCTGGTGGGCGAAACGAGTATCACCGTTCATTTGCTTTCTCTTGGTAGCCTTTATGTCCGTCTTCTTGTCCCTCCTTGAAGAGAGGTTCCAAGCTGTGCTAGAACTTCCAAGCCCCGCCTATTCAAAATTCGCCATGCTCACCGCACTCAGGCTACATAGAATCGTGCCATCGACTTTATCCCAACTTCTCCCCATGTTGTCCATTTTGGATCTGAATTAGAAGCTTTCAGCTGAGTATCAAATCTTCAGCGCACGCCTCGCCCATTGTGGGAGGGCATAGCACTGTTCACATGCGCCTCTTACTTCTTCACCCAGGCACTACCTATTCCACACTTAACTGACCTTCATAAGTTGCTCTTCAGATAGTTTTGAATTTCGTGACAGACGCTGGTAGACTTCATGAGATCTAGGATGCAAAAATGGGAGTAATGTGGATCATTAACAACTCCTGAAATAACCCATTCGGATAAAACCGTTTTGAATCGAGCTATGTGGATGGAACAGCTGGGACCAAAGAGGACATTGTACCGCGATTCTGGGAGAAATACACGACTCTATTCTGGGAGCCTCGTCAAAACTTCGCAGCATCGGCTCCACACCCATGTTTGAGTACTGCAAACAATCCCCATGGGCAGCATGGCACGACGAAAGCTCCACTCCGATATCTATTATATAATCCATCTAATATATAAACCACAAAATTTGTGTGTCTGTTTGTCGGTGGATTGGTCGGTATGCCCGTGCGTTCGCAAATGAGTTATTGTGGAGTAATAGAGCAAAGCAACCACTTCGGGTACATATAGAGAAACTGATGCATCCCAGAGTATCATTGTAAGCAATGTTATCCTAGCGATAGCACCTCCTGCTAATATAAACTTCTATTTGGTACTCTGCCGTCACTGTGCGGCGTGCTGACGTCGCACAAGGCTCCGGCACACCGGGATGGCATGCAGGTATGCTGGGTTGTCGAAGGAGCACTGTCCTCTCGACTAGACCAGTCAAAGAGCGGATAATTGCGCAAATGGAAACAATTGAGATCTTTTTAATAAGTTATGAACGTCTTAGATAGCTATCATGAAGTGCGTAGAGGGCTCAAAGCGGATGGTGGTCCTTACCATCAGCGGTACACACATTGTGACGGAAACAGGGTTTTTCTATCGCCACAGTTGCGTTGTGTATCATTGATTTTTCATCGAGATAAGCGCAGAAACACGAGTACGAAACCGGGCTCGTGTTTTTTATTTCACGTGGAGATGGCCTTTTTTATATCATCGGGTTTGCCATGTGGACGATCACTCACTGGTCATACCCTCAATTACAATTTCCTTCTGAGGAAAGCAGCGGATTGCACGAACAATTTTGTCGTAAATCCGGAAGCGGTACTGAAGAAACGGAACTACTGTTACGGAAAATGTTTATAGACCGATGGCAACATGACAACGATTCCTCAAGAAAACTCTAGTCACATAACAATGTCTGTCATAATCAGAACTACTGCGGCGAGATACTCAACACTGGTCAGTGGATTTTATGTCATTATCATTACTTTGAGTGGGAGAGTTATTTTCAGATTTTCTATCTAGACTTGATCAATTTTACAGGTGAGTAATTCGCCAACAATAGACTCTAACGGCAGTATTCAGCTGAATGACAGTTATTCACAAAACAACAATACGATCGATTATGCGGAGAGGTATTTGCTACCTTATGCATTTGGCTTACAGGAGATTCTGAGCATTTCATCCCCCAAACCATAAAGCGCATACCAGAGATGGCTTCTAACAAGGGAAGGTATTTTACTTCCCATGGAACTTTGAAATGAGACCTGGGGGGATCGATAGGGCATCGAACGCTGATTATAACTGTGTAAATCAAAACTGCCAAATGGCATCCTGAAGGGAGTCACGAGGGGTCAAAGTCTGCCTAAGACACCTCATTGGCGAGGCACTTTGCCATCAGACGGTTTGTCGAAATGGCCATTTGCAATGAGACACATACCACTGTACGCGCTTTTAAATGCTGATCTCAAATCTGTATTTAGAATCTGTCAAACAATTACCTGAATGATGTTATGAAGGTTTTTCTGAAACAAAGAGTAATACCATTTCATGGTATGTTTGGGAGCCCATAGCGGGCGAGCCTTACGTTTTCACGCGAAACCAGTGCGATTTTCTTGTTCCGGGGATCAAACTACCTCATGAGACAAGTTGTCTGCCGATTCGAGAATTACAAAGCGGAAAAATTGATGGGCTGGCAACCCATTTAACAAAGGAGAAGTCGTTGACGCTTGCCCAGCAAATGCTCTTATTTGGCGCTTGTTACGTGCGTTTGGTGTGATGGGCAAGTATGACAGGTATGTGTAGGTTATCTTGTACAGGTTGCAGGAATTTTTGTCGAGGAAATTTCAAAAGCTATCACTTTACCCCCTGGCCACCCCCAATTTTACGAAGTTGATCCTGAAACTTTGACCCCTCGTTCGCTTCAGCATGCCATTTGGCAATTTTGGTTTTCACAGTTATAATCAGCGTTGGAAGCTCTATCGATCCCCCCGGGTCCCATTTCAAAGTTCCATGGGAAGTAAAGTACCTACCCTTGTAAGACACAAACATATCACACCCCGCACAAAGGGCCTTCCCCGTTCTCCGTACTTTTTCTACACATTATTTTTTTGCAACAAATTGAACCCTTGCTAACCAAAGCAAAGTTTCAATTTTTGCTGCCGTTCACAGTACCCTCTGTTCAGTAACTAAATCAAAATCAATTGGAACAAGAATCAGATGCACGCAAAAGGAGGATTAAAAGGAAGATAAAATAGAAGAAAGAACTCGTCGGAGGGTCTAAACCGGATGGTTCTCCGTACAGTAATGTGATGTTGATAGTTGCGGGTGTGATTCACAACGTACCATCATAGTCTGCCGTGCCTCGGTGGGAGGGGGGGGGGTGAGGGTTGAAGCCTTATGTGGACCCGAGTACGATAACACTGCAAAGGCTCCTCTTGCGTCACTCCCTCGCTTTAACACGGTGGCGATCGCGCGTTTCTTTGCGTGTCTGCCACGGGAGACATTGCGCGCTCACCTATGCCGAGAATTGCGTTCCAGCATGGGGTTTTTGGTACCCTCTTTCCTAACCCACTGAATTTCGCACGTACCTTGAGTGCTAATACAAAGTAGTGAGCGCTGCGAAACTTTAAATATCCCTCGAGAACTTGAGTAAGAGATCACTGCATGGCAATGATGGGAAGTGCTTAACGAGGGCATGGGCATGTGCAAAAAGTCGACGTCTCGCGAGTATACATCTTGACTAAGAATTGAATGGCCACAAATCTCCTAGCTGACTATGGATTCCTGCGACAACTTAACAGAGCTGAATGCTAGTTTTAACGACCTGTTGGTCGACAGCGATGATAAGGAACCTGTACTGGATGACGATACAAAGCATAAAAAAACTTATTGGAAAGGTGTAAGCGGACCATGTTCACCCTAGATACCTTGTGCATGTTGATTAAAATCGATCGGGCTGCATCCCAGCATCGGGACGAATTGTCCCACGCGGCAGAAAACGTGCGTCTCAACATCGGGACGCAATGTCGCCAACGTGTTAAAGTAAACTCCATCACAATCACACCGCTAGATTACGTTGAGACTTGAAGTTCCACAAAGCGTCCAGTCCTTTGATGAAATCTCTAGAGCAGACAGGGCATGACAGCGATACGATTGTCGAAAATAAGAGAGGAAGCAGTAAGTGAACGAGAAATCTCAACACCAATGATGCGACCACGCTCATAGGATTTGCTAGCTGTATTCCAAGGAGATCTTTCAGTTGATGGACCATTAAATTTATCTCATAACCTACCATTTCAGTGGAAACTTCACGTCTGCCACTCCTACGAAGAAGTTGAAGGTTCCGCTTGTCACATGGTGAGAATCTACGGTTAATGTACATGAAGTTGGCATTCCAACGAATTTACTTCGAAAACACTAATTAAGATATCCTCAAATACGCCCAGGATCCGAAAGGAATTCCGCTGGGTTTCTTAATGTGAATATTATCGCGCTGTACTCGTTCGACTCTTCGTATCTTTCAGAGCATTTATACGTATTAAACTCACTGAGACTAGGTCCTCATACCAAATTAGGTCAAAGCGCGGAGAAACCAAGGCCATGCATTCATCGTAACAGATTTCAAGCTGATAGGTTCCATAATCATAATATATAATACCCAGTCGGCTGGCGCACGCTACTGTGCGCGTAATACCACGGGCGTCAGTAGGTCAATCGGAATTGATTTTTTTCATGAAACTCACAGGTTGTAACAGCTCCGCTCATATGGGAAGGCTTGGACACTGTTGTTCCTACCGATTTTTTCCTGGACTCAAGGCCACGTATGATCTAGTTATAAGTTTTTGTTGTAAGGACCGCTAAGTCGAGGTATGCCTAGGCCTCTTTCATGACCTTGAGAACTCATTCCTGACCTTAATCCACCTTTCCCTCACTTTTGGGTCATATTGCATTTGGGGTTTCTGCTAACCGAACACTCCAGTACACGCCCCGCTCATCGTAGGCTCATGTGTGCTCCATACTTCTTGCCCCATACCCTACCCATCCCAACTTTTCATATCATACCCTAATTTTTTGACAGACGGATGGAGGGAGGGGGCACGCACGAACGGACGAATGTGCAGATTGACGAAGCATTTTATATATTGTAGAAATTTTAGTGGATAAAGGAACTTTCCGCTGAAATAGTGACTAGGCTGGATCTAATTAAAGGTGAAGTGGTGGGTGACGCGTCTCCTCCCTTCTTTGGGGAAAATGGCGTGGCGAATCAGACCCAAATGTTCGACACCAATAACGACCTAGCTTGACCTCCCCCCTTCAGGAAACCTAGGGTTGTACCCTTATGTCGGAATTTCGCGTAGCGGTGAGCGGCATGCGATGTTTGGGGGGCGAGATGCACTCGGTAAGAATCGCGTGCATTTGCGTAAGAGGAGAGATAACCATGTCCTACGTTCAGCACTGAACTAAGTTCGTTTCTAGCCTGTTTACATTTCATTTGACAGAACTCAATTCTTTGGTCCACCATTGATTTATGACAAGTTTTGAATGCATTCATTCACTTTCTTGATATGTATGTTATCCTTACGTGTATCATTCAGTAGAAACAGTGCAAAACAATCACTTCCTGCATGTCACAAACATACTAGGTTCATTTTGTTCTTGAATACAAATTTTTAACTTATTCAAATGGCGTACTGCTGTGCCTAGCTGTTGGATGTTATACATATTGAACTTTAGCTTACTAAGGTATAGATAGATATTAGCATATTGAACTATTAGAGACCTATGAACTTACTGGGTCAAGAAGGGAAACATTAGAAAAATTGTGATATCTAAGAACTGTAACAATAGGAAACATCGTCCGGCATACTATTCCGAGGCAAGCGAGGCGTCGAGGAAGATTTGCAAGAAAAACGAGCCTCTCCCCTGAATAGGAGCTCTATACTATCCTTTCCCCCTTCTTCAGATTCCGCTATTGCTGTGGATTCCAGTCAATGCAGTTCATTAAGGAAGTTAAGAGCCTACGGTTGAAAAATACTGTGATCAAACACGTGACTGAATAAGGGAAATAAGAACCTAACAAAATTCAATAGTTATGTCCAAAGCGAAAGCAACGCCGATCATGTACCCGCGCTTTAAAGGCACACCACGCGATAATCCAATTAGTGGCTTACTTTCGTAGAGCGAGTGTGCCCTTGGATGACTGCTTAAATTGCATCCTTGTTGCGGCTGCACGGTGCACCCTCATGGTGTTGTGCCTGCTTGGACACAACCGAGCCACGCCCATCCGGCTGGTTCACATCCGGCCCTAGACCAACAAATCCTAACGTGGGGCTCACGTGAAAAATGAAATTTCCTTCAAGAGATAATAATTGAATGGAACAGCCATTTCGGTATGGAAGGCAGCTTCCACATCGGAAAATCTTCCATCTAACACCGCGTATGATTCAGCTGAGTGGGCGTGGCTCGGTTTTGCTCAAGCAGGCACAACACCGTTAGGGTGCACCGTGCAGCCGCAACAAAGATGCAGTTTGAGCAATTATCCAAGGACCTACTGGCCCCACGAAAGTAAGCCACTGATTGGATTATCGCGTGGTATGCCTTTAATGGAAAAGAAAAGTGTTAAAAATCATGCAAGTTATGGGGCAGGAACAGCATTAAAAAAGAAGGATAGGAAAGTGAAAAACTGAACACAAGCCTTGTAATGAGCTCCTCAGTGATTGCCGCTATTGTAGTAGCGACGTGGAGGACACAATGGAGCGCGCTATCTTCTTCATAGTGAATCTGGACATTATTCAAACGCCTGTGATTTTACTAAAACTCACTCTTCCAACGTATTGTGAACTGTTTTCGTAATAACACCCTTGGCAAAATCTACTGGCCCCTTGGTTTCCCTAGTGTCTCCATAATTCTCTACATGCAAATCCAAACCTGGAAATTTTTTAAAAGTTTTCGAAATGCCTCACTTCAAATGGACGTAACCTACTTCAAATCTAACTTTATAAGTGCGCATTTCCGGTATGGGATCTACGAGATTGCTGCCTTGTGATGATTTTTTGAATTATATCATATGCTTTGCTTTTCCGGTCCGCCTAGAGGCTCCCTATCACCAGTTCACGTGCTTGCAATCGTGGTAATGTATGAAAAGAGCCCATATCAACTTTTTACTTGTCATTGTAAAGCTTCTTTAGTATACACTCTGTAACCCGTGATTAAAGGAATCGTCCACGAAAAATGCGTTTTTGTGTTACCCATACGTTTATGTTGTATTTGCTTAATGTGGGCTTCATGCAAAATTTCACGCGAAAAAATGCGAATCTGGCTGAGATACAGCACCACAAAGTGCGGTCCCAGTGGGCGGGGCCTCCATGTAAAAGCCTCGTCCCGTCGTCCGCCGCCGTTGGGAACGGAGAGTGGGACTGTTTACGAAACTTTCTGCTCCTACAATGCGTCTCCGACCACGGCGGACGACGGGACGAGGCTTTTCTCTTAGGCCCCGCCCACTGGGACCGCACTTTGTGGTGCTGTATCCCAGCCAGATTCGCATTTTTTTGCGTGAAATTTTGCATGAGGCCCACATTAGGCGAATACAACATAAAAGTATGGTTAACACAAAAACTCATTTTCCGTGGACGATTTCTTTAAATAACGCGCCGCGCGGTCAATTGGTGGACATCGGAGGTCCCTTTGTACGTATTTTCAGTGTAAGCGGACCAACGAAAGGGCCACTGCGGCTTCGTTGTGGGACGCGTCATGCATGAGGTTACCATAGACAGTTCATCAGGTTAAGGGTACGCTATTCCGATTCCTGAAGTTGTGAGTTGTGAATGAGACATCAAGGATCGATCTGCACCCCAGCTTATGTCAGGCGCGTTTGTTACAGAGTTTTGTTGTCTCGTTCGCAGTTCACAATTGCAAGGGAACCAAGAAAACATTGCGGCTCTAGACTCTGTTAATCCTTTACATTGTGCACACGCTCTCTCTCCTCGTATCGTTTCGAGCACCTATCTTAAAACTTTTGTGTCTTACTTCGTCTCCTAGTCTTGGATAGACTGATCTAAATAAAATAGGCGTAGGACATGGCTAACGCTCTTCTTACGCAGTTACACGTAATTCCCAACGCGTTCAGCCGCCTTGCTTGCAAAAGTCGCACCATGCGACGCAGAATCCTGACATAAGTGTAAAAGCCCAGGAAAGCGCGATATGCGCCTGAGAAGTAATCATACTTATTTTTGAGGCTATCGTTGTTGTTGGTGATCGCGGCTAGTCTCATAGGAATCGGAATATGTTTCGCATTGATGTTATATCTAGTTTCGACACAACTTCCAAACGTTGCAAGCGAAAGATATCAAGAAAAGGTGAAAACTAGGGCGAGTATTTTTCAGTGATTTTTTGTTGAAATAGCCCATACAGTACTTCACAAAATGGATCCATGCCTTCGCTTTTTTGAAAGTATCAAATTTTAAATGATGTGCGATTATGACTAAGATTTACAGAGAAGATTGTGAGCCATATTGACTTTAGGTATAGAATTAGTCAGAAAGCGATCTCTCCGAGCTTAATACCATGGCGAGAGAGAGATTCACAAGTAGCCTATTTATTGAGGCAGGTCACCTGTGACTGACCTGACATTGCGTGCGACTATTGCTTTAAGGCTCAAAGCCTGATCTCTATTCTTGATAAACAGCATTTGCCATTGGAATCTTGCACGGAAATTTCATGATTCTACTCCCATTAAAATTCCATGGTTACTGAACACAAACCCAAAAATAACGAAAACATCCCATTTGTTCAGATACAGAAATCGAAAGAACTGCAACTTTTCTGAATTCCCACCAAAAAACCTCACAACAGTTGAGCCGCGGTCATCTTTGCGGTGCCGGCGGCAGGGCATGGCTGCGTATCTCTGCGTCTCCGCTTATGCCACCTTGCCTCTTTGCCTGCGTCATCTCTGCACCTCCTCCGTGCCACTCTCTCTCGCTGCCTGTGAACGCAGCCACGCTCTGGCGGCGGTTACTATGACCGGGGCCTTATTTGTGAAAATAAGCGCATCCTACGGTATCACGTCCAGTTTGATTTGCTCTCGCACTGCATCACCGATCACTTGTCCACCGCCGAGGCTCCGCTCACCACCGTATGAAAACTTTCAAGGTGATGTACCCCCGTTGGATTTTGGTTCTCCTCTTGAAACTTTGCAAATGGCCCGTAGTATAAAAACACAATATAATTGTACTAGGAAAAAAAACTCGAATTCTCGTGAGCGATTGCTCCGAAGATGACAGCATTGAAGGATGGTGAACATACTTTTCTGAATAGAGACATGATCAAAAAATTTGTAGCTCCTCTCATAAACACAATCTCACCGAGCTTCGAAAAAAAAGCGGAAAAGCCACATAGAGTGATTTTTGAAGTTCAACTTTTTGTGAGCGGCTGATTGTCGCCATGCGGAAATGCGAAAAATGCGAAATTGGTGACAGAAATGCTGATTTCGTTAGTATTTGATGAGTAAAACCTTGGTCTCGGTCTCGTGACCAAAGGAGTTTTGAAAGAAGTCTTTGTGATGGATTGGCTCTTATGCTCTGTAACGTTTGAGACCAAAGCGTTTGCTCATAACTCAGTGTCCTCGCAACAGCTAGAGAAAGTACTCGGAAGTTACTTTTGATGCGTCGATTCGATAATGTGGACGTTCAGATGTGTCCGTTCTGCTCTTTCTCAGATAAACTTCACAGTAGCCTATTTAGAAGACACGTACGCTCAGTGTGGAAAATGTTCAAGGCGCACGAAAAACTTCTGAAAGGGTAGATTCCGAAAGTAAAAAGCAATCTGAAAGCGAAACCGACAAACCACTCCTGGTCAGTGGTTTTGGCGCAATACATCGCTTGATGGTTGCAGAAGTTTGTTGACATAACGTCATTTATAATTTCTTTTCAGAAGCCTCCCAAAAACAGCGATTTTATTGTCGAAAAGACTCAAATGGACTATTCTGATCCGAACGCCGTGAGTGATTTCATATAATCCCAGTTTCAGCTACGCGATGTACCTTGCGCGTCTTACGTTACTGGGAATATGGATGGAAATTCCGAAAACGTCATATCGAATACGCATTTATGCGTTCATTCATCCATTAATGACAATACTCCACACTCGGTGCTATCACAATGAGGGAGGAGGGGGGGGTTGTGCAGATATGATGGAGAGTCGCGTAGCCGCCCGCGGCGGGTATGAGTGCAAGTGGCAGGGTATGGCAGCCTTCAAGCGAGGCAGTGTGGCATGGATGGAAGCGCAGAGGTGACGCAGCCACGCTCTACCGGGTTTTCAAGAGCAATCGATTCGCAAGTCCTACTGGTGACGCCGCGAGTGAAACGCCGCGAAGCGATTCTTCGTCATATCTGCACACACCAGATAGCCCCTTAATGCACCTGGCCCCTTAATGCTGTGGCCCATTACCCTTTCGGCCCTCTGCGTACAATAAGATAAGCCGACTTCGATTTCTTAAAAAATTTGTGATCACATCTATGTGTCTGGTTTCCCACAATTTTAACAGGTCTAGCCTAACCGCATTGTTTCCTTCCGCTCCCCAAAAAAAGTATCACATTTCCGCATATTTCCCCTGTACTGACATCTGTGACGTCAGCATCTCGCAAACTGCGTACTACGTAAACGTTTATGTTAGTAGGAGGAGCTGGTAGTCTATCCTGCCCTGGATGGCCGATTTTCTTCTTCATCGTGCATACTACGGGCAAATGCACCAAAAACAGATCGACAAACCGACAGACGGAAAGACACACAAAGTGGATGGTTTATAGACTAGAAAAAAAAATACCTCATAACCTCTGCTCATCAAATTGATATTACATCAAACGAGACCTATACGAAACATACAATGATCTTGTCCTTACCATGACGATACGCGTGAAGGCTTCCTCACGATAACCATTGCGCTCATTCTCCACTCATCCAAGATCCTTTTTCGACGAACACCGTGTTAAGAAAGTCAATGAGTCACATCGTCGTACTCTCCAAGCGTCTCCTATCTTTATTCGTACTTCATTTGTACCAACACCATCATCATCATCTCTAAAACTTGTGAGCTCTTCTTACGTTCAGATATCCAGGGCTACCTTTGCATTCCATTCGTGAGCCTTGCTCACAAGGAATGTTTGAATATAATAAGCCCCCTCACTGGTTTTTGCGGCGCATGCAAACCGAGGTCTTGAATGATTGGATGATTCGATGCAAGACACTAACCAGCAGAGAAAATTATTTGTACTCCTTCACAGCACCGCTCGAATGATTGCGAAGAGTACCTCTATGTACATACATCACTGAATAAAGTGTCACCACCTAATGTGAAGGCACACTTGGGCAGACATGACCCTTGCGCAAAGATAAGTACAAACGCGTACAGAAGCTGTGAATCGGAACTATTCGGCTGTTACAACCCCAGATACCGCGAGTTGGTCAGAAAAAATTTCCGCTGAAACTTTGCCTAGAGGGGTTATTTGGGGTGCTGATCACGAATATGACATCCGTTTTTGATCCTGGCGCCAAATTGGCGCAATTGCACCATGTTGGTGCAACAACTCATTTTCACCAAATTCGCTGAAGCTTTGCCCAGGGGGTTATTTGAGGTGCTGATCACGAATATGACATCGGTTTTCAGCGCGGGCGCCGTTTTCAGCGCCTTTCAAGGCTGCGCCAGCCATGTTCATTTTAGCTGCAGTGTTTGAATAGCTGGAGAGCGTCATCTTTCCGCTGTCTCCTTCATTTGATACTATCGTACAGTATCATTGCACACACAAGTGTATGTTTTCGCCTAAGCCTCAAAGGGGAAGCGGAGGTTCCCTTCTTCTTAAGGCTTAGGCATAACTTGCGGGAACAGTGTGGCGCCCCTACCATATCAGCACTGTAATGGAACTAAACGACACTAGCGCCAAAAATGGATGTCATACTCGTGATCAGCACCCCAACTAACCCTCCTGGACAAAGTTTCAGCGAAAATAATTTTTTTGACCAACTCGCGGTATCTGGGGTTGTGATAGCCGAATAGTTCCCGTGAATCTTATGATACCCACAGTTCAAGATTGCTAACATCCCATTTCAATTAAAGACAGTGTTTGGGATAATGTGGGTGACAGAAAATCCAAAATGGAGTCATTTTGTGAAAAACTACGGGTCTGAGAGGCCTTTGCATGGCGAAATCCCCCACGGAAGGCGTCCCCTTGAGCTGTGGCGGAGGCGGCCTCATCAGGGCAAGCCGCCTTTGCTCAGGGCAGCCCACCTTCTGGCGACGAGCTCCCCATGATTGGCTGGGGTGGGAGGGGCCAAGGCGATGCGGCCGACTGGGGCGATCGGGCGCGCTTCCGTAGACAGAGCGTCGCAGACCCTTTTCTAATCAGCTGATTATCTGTTTTAGTGTTTCTGCTTTTTGCTGCTTACCCGTGGAGTTCGCGAATTTTTCTTTTCTATTCCTCTTTTCTTTTCCTTTAACTCTCACTTATTGTGTTCTCTCGTCTGCAGTCAACGATGAGATGCCTTTCAAGTTTCTTCTATTATTTCCACGCTGTTTTTGCGCATTGATTACCTGGTCACATGCCAATGGCAGAGTCGTTCGGGCCACCCGCCTGTTGACGAAATGGTCGTCCACTTCGAGAATCAACGGTGGGGTAGGGTCCTAATTCTTGGGTTTTTGGTCAATTCCAACCGTTTTTTCTTCACTGTCCTATTAATAGGCATCTCGACTTTCATATTCACTACTTCTTTTACCTTTCGTCCGAATTTTCCCTAATACTGCCTTTAAACTACCGGGGTAGCACTGGCAATCGCGTGGCAGAACAGGTAACGATATTGGCGAATGACAGTACGAAAACAACGCGCAAACGCCTGATTGTGTACTGTAAACTTGGCGAAATCAAAAGCTGGGAGCTATACCATTTCTCAGTCTTTGTAGGTTTCCTTTGGCTCATTGTTTACTTGAGCGTTCCTTGAATTCCAAATGAATGCGATTACCCACGAGAATTACCGTGAATTGTGCCTTTAAGGAGCCACGACATAGCAAAAAGTCAACGCTTGCTGAAAAGCGTTCTGATGAAGTTGAGGTCGCAATGAACACGAACACATCCGGACAGTCTGTTCAATCGAAATTAGAATCGAGTTCACAGCAGTTGACAAAGAGCAGTGAAGCACCGCGTCGGAGTGGAAAGGCGGCGGGACGTTCTGCATCGCATCCTTCACCAGTGATAAAAGTCGAAGGTCGCAAAACGAAGACCGCTCAGAAAGAGGAAGGAAGTAACGAAAAAGGAAAGGAATCAGGAGAAAGAAGAAAAAGGAAAAGAGGAGTCCATGGGCGTGTACGAAGCGATGAAGCCGAAAACATACCACTGAAAGCACCTCATAGACGCTCACACTGATCACAAGCATGGGTCAAATTCTGAAAATTAATAAAACGCACAGATCTTCAAAATCAAAAATTGAATTTTTGCACGAACCCTATTTGGATGAAAATAAATTTCCATATCAGTATTATGCTGTTTGCAGTCTCGTGGTGCTTAACTTTCAACATGATATGGAAGGCGAAAAATCTATTTCAAAAAATTCTGAAAATTAAACTTAAGGATCCAGAAATATACGGCTCACATACCCATACCTCATCGCGCCTCGCGCGGGAGGGTCCACACAGAAGGACATTATATTGAAGGCACATTTCAGGATTATGTAGATACCACATCTCCTGCCGTGGATGGATAGTTCGACCCAAGCCACGTAGGCTGTATTACCGAGACGTGGGCGTCAGCTTCTACAGCGTGCAGAGCGAAAGAATCTAACGCAACAGCTCGGCCCCGCCCACCCTAGCCGGGGGTCTGCTTTTATCTTCGACCCCTATCTTTGACATAGGTAGAGCAGCTACGTAGCCAAGATCATGAAACTGGCAGTAAAGCAATCGTCTCGTGAATTAAATCCACTACTTTGTGACCTGACCCCACACTGAGCACCGGAATACTTATAACACACCTCCGGCTGGGGCGGGCAGGGCCGAGCTGTTGTGCACGCTCCAGGAACTGACATTCACGCCTTGGTGAAGGTACAACCTACGTGGCTTGGGTCGAACTATCCATCCACGGCAGGAGATGTGATGTCCCAATGATCGTGGAATGTGCCTTTAAGTAGCCTGAGTGCTCACAAAATGTTATCAACTGAAAAGTTAGTGTACCATCTTCAAAGCTCAGTAGCACAGCATGTTTACTTAGAGCTCCTTTGCGGCTACTGGCGGCCAGCTTCTGCTCAGCTTTACCACAGTTCTTTGCTGATTGCAACTTGGAAATCGGAGAAATATATATATCGTTCCAAATCAAGCATGTACTGCAGAGCATGTACAGACATTTCTCAGTGTAGTTCACGTTAAGTTGAAAGAAGTAGTGAGCATCGATACGTTGAATTATTAGGTTGTAAGAAAGGTTTTGGCCGGTTTTTGAAATTTTTACTTCAGGAGATCATAACTCGTCTCAGAGTGCAACAGAGTGACACCATTCGATTCGCTACACTCTTGGCAACATTACGCATACCTACTTTTCTCAATATGATGAAGAGCCGATGATTTATATCGCGCGAAATGAAAAAGTCGTTTCCAAATCGCCACTCTTTCTGAACATACTGCTACTGAAGCAGCTGTCCAGATATGTGGAAAAGTGAGGCTTAGTCAACGCTAAATATGGTGGATATGATGCACGAGTGAGGGCTTCGGCCAGTAACTACTTAAATTACTGGAATAGGATTTGTGGAAAATGCGCTTGTGCGTAACTGCCGTAAGGGGTTCCGCGGCACCCTTTTTTGGATTTTTCCGGATCGAGGCTACTTGAGGTGGCCAACTAAGTTTGCTTGTTGAGGGCCAATACTTGTAGATATCCCTGCAAATATGGACGCTCATCGCCTCCTGCCGTTTTAGTTAAAGCGATTTGATCAGTTGAAAATCCAAGCAGCTCGCTCTCATTTCCGCACTTCTGAAACCATGGGCAAAGCGCTCCATCAAATGCTTCACCCCATCCTCTTGCAGTATTTACATCTGTGGTCACATTCGCTGGGGCTCGGCTAAACAAGAACTCGTGAAGTGAAGTCATCTTAAAAGTGCCATTCTCGCATACTTTAAAATTTCCCTAATAGTTCGAAAACCTTGAGGCATTCCGAATAAAACATTATTCAGAAAGACCAACTTTTTTTCTATCCAAGGAGACAATATGTAAGCTGATTCATGTTGACGCGCTCTGATATTTGAATTTATCCTGTGAACGCAAAAAAGCGGTTAGTACTTTCCTTGCAACCTAATAGCTGATGCAATTAGTGCAGGCATCTCACCATTTTCGACCCTGCAAAGCCTTGTGGTTCCCTTTATCCATATATTTACGATGTATTTGCCTAATGTGGCCCCAGGTGAAGTTTCTCGCAAAAAAATGGGAATCTGGCTTGGATACAGCACCACAAGTCTCGGCCGGGTGGGCGAGCTTCCGGGCAAGTGCCTTCCTTGTCGTTAGCTGCGGTCGGAGACTTATTGTACGTCCCAATCTGCGTTCCTAACCGCGGCGGACGACGAAACATAGCTTTTACCCAGAGGTTCCGCCCATCCGGCCGAGAATTTGGGAAGCCGTATCTTACAAGGGAAGGACCCCAGGTCGAAGTGGCCATTTGGAATGGGATACATATGGTCCGACGTAGTTTCGGACGCTGATCTCGAATCTGTATTCGAAATTTGCAAAACGATTCTCTGAGCGGAGTTATGGAGGTTTTTTTTTTGAATGAACGGTTCATCAGCATGGCCGTTGCTGAGCAGTCAACGGCCTCAGCGGCTTAGGGATAGTGCTCCGGATCTGCATGAGAGGGGTCGAGGGTTTGCTCCCCGCCAGTGCGAGTTTTTATGCATTTTGTGTTTCATTGTCAGTAAGTGCTTTTCTTCCACTTCTGGACGTTTCCTTGGACTGGTACCTATCACACCCATCATTTACTCTGCCACTTTATTTATAACTGCTAACATTACTCAGGGAAGGATACCAAGTCGAAGAGAATCCCGTACCACACAAATTAGGCGTTTTTGCGTGAAAAGATTATGATACTCGTGCACAGGGGGTCGAATTACCCCTCTGTGCAAAGTTTCAGCCAAATCCAGTTTTTGGTCCAACTTCGGAAAATTGGGGGTGGCCAAGTTATAAAGTGGTAGATTTTGAATTTTCTTCTACAAAAATTCTTGCAATCTCAACAGGATAGCCTACACATACCTTTTACACTTGTCCATCGCACTAAATGTACGAAACAAGCGTCAATTAGGAGCATTTCCTAGGCAAGGGTCAACGACTTCTCCTTTGTTCAATGGGCTGCCAGCCAATAATAGCCCGTGAATTTTTCCGAAATTTGGTCAAATTCTCGAATTGGCTAAAAACTTGTCTTCTGAGGTAATCTGACTCCCTGAACACGAAAATCTCCCTGGTTTCGCGCGAGAAGGTCTGGCTCGCGTGCTATGGGCTTCCATACCTACCATAATAGTATTGTTTTTTCAAAAAAAAAAGCCTCCATAACTCCGTTCAGAGAATCGTTTTGCAAATTTCGAATACAGATTCGAGATCAGCGTCCGAAAATAC
This sequence comes from Trichostrongylus colubriformis, assembly GCA_963978905.1. NCBI lineage: Eukaryota > Metazoa > Nematoda > Chromadorea > Rhabditida > Trichostrongylidae > Trichostrongylus > Trichostrongylus colubriformis. Next base: position 44,342,587 of record OZ022257.1, on the reverse strand, counting down.
GTCGGACCATATATACAGTAACGCTCAAAAGTGTTCGGCGAAATGGTCTCTCACTGGGTTTTTTCACTTGTAACTTTTTTGTAACTGCACCGATTCAAGAGAAATTTTAGTATGTTGTACTCGGAGACACTGCATACTTAATATACCATTTTGGCGCGCAACGGCATAGGTTACGTGGTTATATGAAATTTTTTAATTTTGGCATGCCATTGCTATGCCGTCCCGCAGTGCCGCTGTCATCAAAAGTCGTGGTCTTTCAACAGAATATTAATGTTCTCTGAGGCTTGCTCTTTTTGTTTTTGTATAGAAAGCCGGTTTTCTCGAACAAGCCTCTTACTTTTTTTGGGTGTTCTTGTAGTAAATTCTTGTAAAAAATCATGAAAAGTGGCAAGCGGCGCTCAAGTAGTAGGAAATGTTGACAATAGGTTCAGGCACCACATACTAAAATTTTGGCCGGAGACTTTTGAGCGCTACTGTATCTCATTCCGAATGGCCACTTCGATCTGGGGTCCTTCCCTTGTTAGTAGATTACACACTTTTTCGCGTGAAACGTTGCATCTGGCCCTCATTAGACAAATGCAAGATAAATATATTGGTACCAGACAAACTAATTTTTTCATGGACGATTCCTTTAGAAGCATCTCACGCGCTCATTTTCATAGTTTTGCTTGCCATGGTAATTCGAATTTTGTTTGTCATGGTATTTCACTTTTGGTGATAATTGCATGAAAATATTGCCCTCTCCTGCCGATCTGAACAATTGCTTTCCATTTTTCGACTGTTTTGTGATCCTACTGTTTATTGGCACAGCTCACCACCATTTGTCACAATATCATAAGGAAGGGCAGCAATGGGCAAAATTGATCGGCCGAATGTTGATCAGTTGATTAGTTCTCCGCTATCAACAAACAAAATGCGATTCGCATGTGTGAAAAGCACGATGTTTCCGTGTATAATTAAGGCTATGCACAACTTGGGTTGTTTTTTGATTGAACACACCATAAAAACGCAAGACAAATGATGAAGTCGAAGTGAACAACAGAAGAATTTTCAAAAAAGGAGTTCAATGCCCTACGAGCCACATCGCTTAATAACATTTGAAAATCATCCACGCAGATATGCTCTGTGATGGACTATGTGCTCGGAAGTTCGCGTGGCTGCGTGGCACGCGACGCGATGGATGCAAGCTAGAGGCGTCACATTAAATTGTTTTTGAGGCGATAACGCCTAGGATGAGGGTTCAAAAACCGTCGTCGCTTCGGACCCAACTAGCGGCACCGTTAACTCGCATTGCTCGCAACGCAACTTTTCTCTGCTAGTGCTTACACGACTACGTCTTCAGTGTGTTGTGCCGAACAGCCACCGAAAAGTAATGTGAGGGAACCTAAACTGCGTTTTCCAGTGCAAATAACACACCGTTTCCTTACAAGGCCATCCTCCATTTATAACAATCATATTTCCTCACCCTTGAATTCCCAAATTACGTGCGTGCTCCTTGTTCGGCTTTCTTTCAATCTCGGCATAGATGAACCCAGTGGACACTTCTATTGGAGTCTTTCCTATATTCGCGACGTTTATGTACACAGGAGCTAACCTTTCGGCATCTTCGCTTTTCAAACACCGAAAAGCCACAAAAGCTTGAGTTCATTTACTTTTGAGGAATCGTTCACGGAGCAATGAGTTTTCTGTTACCCATATACTTCCGTTGTATTTGCCTAAGGTAGGCCGCATGCAAAGTTTCACGCGAAAAATATGAATTCGACTAAGATACATCACCACAAAATCTGGCCAGGTGGGCGGGTCTCGGATCAAGTGCCCGCCCCGTCGTCCGTCGCAGTTGGAGGCACTGTAGGAACTGAAGTTACGTGAGCAGTCCCACTCCCCGCTTCCAACCATGACGGACGACGGGACGGGGCTTCACTTGGAGGCTTCGCCCAACCGCCCGTAAACTTAGGGAGCTGTATCTTAGCCGACTTCACATTTTTCGCGTGAAACCTTGCATGCGGCCCATATTAGGCAAAAAATGGGTAACAGAGATATCCCTCTCTCTCCGTGGACGATATCTTTAATATCTCAACAATCCTGAGAACATTTTCAATAGAACCCCAAACCAGCTCTCAGTATCGAATCGGCTGTGTCGCCTTAGCGTTCGGCGAACGGGTGCAATATGATCCATCACTTAGATAAATTTTGATAAGCTGAGGGGTACCACCTTAACCTCCCTGACCTTGACCGCGTGGTATGTCAAGACTGACAAAGAGCAAAGAAGAGTGCTAGGTTCCGGTAAAGGCCATTCCAGTTTCTACTCATTTTAGGATCTGTCGCCGTGATCAAAAGGCCTCTGTTGTTTCGACAAATGTTTCGGGTTCGAGTGCCAGGATGGTGAAAGAGCACATACCGTATCACCATGGCACTGATCACGATGCACTTCTAATCGAGCTTGGGCTCTTGACATTTTAATTCCTTCAAAAGTTGCTCCATCAGCGTGTGGGAAGAACTCCCTTCTCCGCCCACCTACATAATCATTGTCGCGGTCTGACAGCGGGTAAAATACATTGTTTCCTGCTTCATGCGGAGATCCTTAGTGTTCAAGGGGCAGAAGACGCAAGCAGAGGGGTCACACGAGTTATCATACATGCGGCTTCAAACCAACTGTTTTCTGAGATTACCGGTGGTATCGCCACAACCTTGCCTTCTTCCTTTAGATCTTACCAGTTGGGCTAGCGCACACATAGGCGTCAGTTAAACGATCGGGCTGCTTTTTTTCTATAAATTTACTCAATATCCATTACTACTCACCTTCCGCCCATTGTGGGGCGGATTTTCGCTCTTCTCAAACGTGTACAGCTTCGACATTGAGCATTTCAAACGATTTTCTCCTGGTTTCAAGGCTGTGTTGTGGCCGAGTTATGAGTTTTTATTTTACCGACCGCTATCTCGGAGTGCCCTCCGATCACTTTGCCCGAGCCTCTTTTATGGCGCACGGAGAGCCTTTTCAGAAACTCATCAATGACCCTAATCCATTTTCCTCAAGTTTGATGCACATTTAAACAAAATAACAGTTTTCAGTCCGCCAACGAAACATTACAATGCATACACCGCCCAACGTGGGCGGAACTAACTTGTTCCAAAAGTGATCTTTGTTATCCTTAGGTGTTTTTCATGTCATGCCTAATATCGTGACAGATAGAGAGACGGATGGACGAAAGGATGGAGGGACAGAAAGACGAGGCGTTTCATATATAGAAGGGATCGGTCGGAGCCTTTTGCTGATCTCGACTAGGTGTGAGGTACCCCTAAGCTGTGACCCTCTCTAGGAGTACGCAATAGACCGTGCAATGTTGTGGGCCATATACAGCGGCACTTGTCTCCTGCCTGTGTTCCGGATCCTAGTCGACTGCATTGGTCGCTCTAAACATACTGCCGAATGCAGGCTGCTTCACTCTCACGGGGTGAAAACAAAGACAGGAAATGTCCACTAACTAGGGAAGGTATTTTACTTCCCATGGAACTTTGAAATGAGACCCGGGGATCGATAGAGCTTCGAACGCTGATTATAACTGTGAAAACCAAAATTGCTACCTTGCATTCTGAAGCAAGTTACGATGGGTCAAAGTTTGCCTGTGACACCTCATTGGCGAGGCACTTTGCCATCAGACGGTTTGTCGAAATGGCCATTTGCAATGAGACACATACTACTATACGCGCTTCCAAATGCTGATCTTATATCTGTATTCAGAACCTGTCAAACAATTACCTCAATGAAGTTATGAAGGTTTTTCTGAAAAAAGAGTAATACCATTTCATGGTATGTTTGGGAGCCCATAGCGAGCGAGTTATACGTTTTCACGCAAAATCAGTGTGATTTTCGTGTACAGGAGATCAATTTACCCTATGGGACAAGATTTCAGCCAATTTGAGAATTTGACAAAATCTCGGAAAAATTGATGGGCTATTGGCTGGTAACCCATTCAACAAAGGAGGAGTCGTTAACCCTTGCCGAGCAAATGCTCATATTTGGCGCTTGTTACGTGCGTTTAGTGTGATGGGCAAGTGTGATAGGTATGTTTAGGTTATCTTGTTCGGCTTGCAGGATTTTTTGTGGAAGGAAATTCGAAAACTCCTACTTAACCCCAGGCCACTCCCAATTTTTCCGAGGTTGGGCCAAAAACTGGATCCGGCTGAAAATTTGCACAGAGGGGTAATTTGACCCCCTACGCGCGAATATCATACAAGGAAACGTTTAGAAGTGAAAGAAAAGCACTTGCTGACAATGAGACACAAAATGCAAAAGAAGCCACAGCGGCGGGAAGCAAACCCACAACCTCGCGCCTGCAGAACGGGGCACTACCACTGAGCCACAGAGGCCATTAGTGGCTTCTCGCGAGAGACGGTCGATTCTATCGTCACGCCCACTGCGCCGCGTTGCGCACACCGCGCGCGGCCACTTATGCGGCAGATGGCGATGGAGAGCTTAGGCATTGCGGGTTTATTGTTTTGAATGTCCTTTTAAGACGAGAGCTTTCCTCTACACCATTCAGTATAACAGCAATTAGTAAAACTACAGTTTTCTGAGCCAATTACTCTGCCCGCAGTTGTTTTCATGAAAGTCAGCTTACGAAGGTTGATGTCAGTTTCCATTGTAGTACATTCGCCATTTCAAGACCTATACAGAAGCTATGAGTAAGACAGAAGTGGGTAAAAACTATGAAAGAACACAGATTGTTAACAGTTGTTTGGGCGGCCGCTTTCAATGGAAGAGCCTATCCGCCTTCATAATAAGACAATACTGACTAATACAATGTTCTGAGAATACATTATCACTTATTTAGCAATAGTTATTCACTGTCCCCCTTTACGATTCAAAGCCTGTTTCCTGCCATCTTGGCCGCGAGGAATGCGACGCCGCATGCCCCACCCACTGGCGCGGCATCGCGGTTCGGGTCACGATAGAATCGACCCTCACCCGCTTCTCGCTAGTCATCCTGATGACGAAGCGTCGCGCCATTGAGATGTCACAGGCAAGTCACAGGCAAACTTTGACCCCTCCTAACTCGCTTCAGAATGCCATTTAGCAATTTTGGTTTTCACGGTTATAATCAGCGTTCAAAGCTCTATCGATCCCCCCTGGTCTCACTTCAAAGTTCCATGGGAATTCAAATACCTTCTTAGTAAGATGCTGCCTTTACCTCTGTACAGGAATCTATTACCATTTTGAAAGCTGACCAGAATCCTCATGGAAGAGATCCGCTGCATTGATTACTGGTGGTGAACACATGTATCAATCATATGAAAAAGTGTTTTCGAAAGACCAGGGTTATGAATTTGCTGCACAAATAGCATCGTTTGACACAATACCATTGAAAACACGGAAACGCCATAAATCTCACAATATCACAGGGATAATACAAACAAAATCGAAGCCACGAAAGTTGATGCCCTGGGAGAGAGGTGAACAAGCACAGAGAGATGTCTATATTCCACCCCGACTTCATTCACCTATTCTGCTCACGTTTCTGAGAGTGTTGGTGCTCACTTCTTGACTCACGCGCTTCGAAAGCCTTCTTTTTTATTTGCATCTTTCTGAAACACTTTCCTGCTGTACTTTTTGCTCTTCTTCGGTTTGACACTGTTATCGTTTTACTGACCATCTTTGTCTGTTTCGGAAGGAAGTGGTCAAACCCGTCACAATATTTGGTTTGTGCTAAGCAGTTGTTACCGGAAGCGACAAAGCTACTGATCGCTTAACAAAGCCTTACCATGCTAAAGGAACGTATGTATAAACATGAATTTCATTGGAATATGCCCGTCCCCGCCCCCCCCCCCCCCCCCCTTCCGGCCGAGTTCTAGACAATCCTTCGGCTCCAACACAATAACGACGACGGCGAGTGAAAGCTGCTGCTGCTTTTATGGGACGACACCGCAATTAGTGCCTCCCTCCTCCTACTACATTGGCACCAAACATTTTTTATGTTACACGCACTGTATGGAGTGCAATTTCAATGTGACTTGAAAAAAGCATCGTTTCATCTGCCTTGAAGTAACTCCATTCACTTCAGGAGATGTGAGTTTCGGCCTGTCCCTAGAAAGGGGAAAGAGTTTTGGATGAGCGAGCCACTTTTCACGTGTTACACTCCTTCGTGCAGAAAAATATTATCTCTTTCACCCGTAGCACTTTCTCCTTCCGGGGCTTGGGCTAAAATTCACACCCCCTCCCCTCTACAAAAAAAAACACTTCTGCTTAGGAGTATTGTGTGTTTCAACTTACGATCGAAGAGGAAGAGGAAGGAGCTTAGGGATGAGTGGAACAATTTCTTTGTCCAGAAGGGAATTTTCAACGTGAGGAACGGTTCACACTTCCCGCAACTCTTTTCCTTTCGGCACGGCACACCGAGGCATATTCACTCAGTGATGCATGTAGCAGCCTAAAGGGTGGGTCTACTTACGACAAAATCGCGTGGCCGCCCGCGAAGAGCGGCGCGGCGAGTGCGAGTGCCAGTGAGTGGGCATGGCGTAGCAGCCTTCAAGCAAGGCAGTGTGGCATGGGTGGAGTAAGCAGGGTGGCATGGGTGCAGGAGGCAGTGTGGCATGGGTGGAAGTGGAGAGGTGACGCAGCCACGCTCTGCCGGGCTCCCAAGGGCAATCGGTTCGGCAAGTCGTACTGGTGGCGCCGCGAGTGCGACGCCGCGAAACGATTTTCTGTCATATGTACCCACGCCAGCCTGAAGAGTATCAATGGCAGCTTTCAGAAACGTTGACAGAGCGCGCACTGGAATACAGTCAGAGCTGGCAGCATGATAGAGTGATTGCGCGCAACGCGATAGACGGTATATATTGTTAACACCGTAGTTTCATAGAAAAAAGAGCGCGCTCCATTGCTACCGAGACGCCTTTTCTTCTCCATAGTAACTTGAGGACTTTTAAATACTTGTGATTATACTAAGACTTGATCTTCCGAAGTATGCGAACTACATTCATTGTAATTCCTTTGGCCTAGTCTGTGCCAGTAAGGAAACTAAGCGAAATAGGCCGCTCGGTTTTCCTAATGACCGAGTAGTTGTCCAAATGCAAATTTCGTCGGAGAAAGTTTCTCATTCCAAACGGTCGCTACTTCCTCCAAATGCATTTGAGTGAGTGCGGTATGCCGATGCAGTACCTCCAAGGGTGTCGCTTTCTACCGACCATTGAAATTATCCTACATCTACAGAAAAAATTATATCGAAAACATTCCGTCGAATTTTTCGAGGGAGCTTCGGGAAAACTTCGGAGCCTGTGGCTTCAAATGATCGTAGCTTCCTTCAAACGCAATCTTATGAATGCGGATTTCCGTAGCATGTTCTACGAGATTTCAGCTTTTTAGGGACCACTGAATTTATAGCATTAGGAGTTCATCGAAGGCCTTTAATTGAGAATTTGTGGTGTGTATTTCTCGGGGAAATTTTTATCCATCTAAATGGGGAATTCTTTACATGATTGCTCGGAGAAAACTGTCCTGTGCGTACGAAAAGCTTCCGGTGGACAGCTTTCACTCCCAGTGATCCAACGAGGGGCGAGCGGTCCTGCCCGCGTCCTTCGTGGCATGCACCATGCATGAGGTTTCCTTCGACAATCATCATGTTGGAGGCTACAGCATCATTGCGGTCGTGCTTGACCTGGAACTGCAAAATGTGAAAATGCGTGGATTGCGGTTCGCACTGCAGCATAACCTATACGCGTTTGATTAGAGAAGCTGTGATATTTCCCTGGTTCATATTCCAAAATGGCCACAGAACACTGTGGCCTTCAAAGGCATAGTGCTGCACGAGTCAGAAACACTTTATTTTTTTGGGCTTCTGGAAGTTATCTTGGTTTTTCTTTTTTGTGTTCTTGTTCTTCTTTCTCTTGCCTCTTCTTTCCCTCCTCTTCTGGTCCTTCTCTTGTTCTTCGTGGAGCGCCACCGAGCACATAAATCACCGTGTACTGTGCATTTGAGTGTGTCAGTAATTTGCATCTGTCCGGACGCTCTCCTCTTTACAGGGTTCACTTCGAACGATGGTCACCATCGGCTTCCAAACAGAACAGACATTTTATCTCACACTTGTTCACTGCAGTTAGCCACACGCCTGAGCTATTACCTCTACCTTTATCATCAGAAAGACGCAACTTTCAACTGTCAGAGAGCTTCAGTGGTCCAAGGCGAACAACAAGTCCCACATTCCAATCAAATACGTCACATCGTATTCTTCTATACCACCACACAAAAAAGGCGTTTCCGCAATTTTTTTTTCATTAGCATGACGAAGTCAACTGTACCGATACTATATCGGTCAATTTATAAGTAAATTCCGCATTGTGAGCATTCCAGATCTTCAAAACGCAGGGGATGTGCATTGATTCGTAAGAAAATACCTCATTGCCCCGTTTCGCTCTTACCCAGAACACTTGATCTTGCCAGTGTGACCAAATCAATTTTGTTCTGATCCAACTTTGCTCCATGCTGCGCTAACATTTGCTTTGCTTTCGGGATCACTAAATTCTGAAGAACCTCCTATAATGCTTATTTATCTCATTTTATTTAACGACTTTTTTTCCTTCCGTATCCTTCTTATACGGTAACAACGCTGTTAATTTTTTCATCTTCACGTCTAGGTCACAAGTGTTATACGTATGCTACTATGTTACTCTGTCTACAAATAGAATTGGCTTGCTTCAGTGAGTAATTTGCTGTACCTTGGCTTTTAAAGGGGCGGGAAGCCTCGAACTAGGACGCAAGCACACCCGAAAGATCTTATTATTCTGGAGTAACTAACCGGGCTATATCATTTATCACTCTGCCTTCAAAAATAGGAAACACTGTGACTTAAACGCTGGAAATGGTAATTTCAGCTGCTGCGAGTAGGTGTACGCTGCGGGGGTTATGATAGCCAGCCGTAAACGTTGCCCGGCACTTGCAGCAACAACTTGAATGTAATCTGTCAGCACCGAGGTTGGGAGAGGGTTGGAACTGCGAAGACGTGATTGTGAGCTGGCTTGAATAAGGAAGAAGCTCTAGCTTGGTTCACCCACTTCTGCCCTTTCACCTCCCATATTGACATAATGTCGATAGAATTGCTACAACGTTCAGGAAATTTTAGCAAAATGGTGAAAAGAGCTTACAAATGAATGATCTGCTATCACTTTTTTTTATAGATATGACACAAAAGCCCCCAAGGTTACAGTAAGGAATTCTTGCCATAGAATATTAAATGTTTTTGCTAGTCATCAAAGTCATAAGAAAAATTTCATAACTGGTGAATTGAAATGAAATGAATCACCTAATTGAATCGCATCTCTTCGATATACTTCTCAATAGACGTTCAATGAGCTGGAATCAAACTCTACTATTAATGGACCACAAACTTTGTGCGTCTGTCCCTACCACCGGCAGCGCAGAATATGAAAGCAGCCTAGGGTTGTAGCCGACCTGTGCAGTGGCATTCTCTGCGTCCCTGTCAGTCGTCGCTCTCAACTGTGGCTTTTACCCACCCCTTGATGAGGAACTCAATTAACGGAGCATTCCACATCAAGGAGATTGCCCTGAACGCTTCTGCATGTGCTTTTGAAATACAGAGAGTGCAAAAATGAAGTTTGTTTTCTGAAAGTGCACTTCTAGCTAGTATTTAGACTACGATCGGGGCGCTCTCACTGTTTGTTAGCGGAAAGCGACGCACTCCAAATTTCGTACATACTACCTTTGAAGCTTGCTATATTTTTTGCTGTGGGCTGTTATACCCCAATAGAACAATTCCTGAGGAGTAATCCACGCCATTCAAACTGTATAACTTATGAATATGATGTTGATTATTCTGCTGCTGAGGAAATACATTGAGCAACTCCTCCCCAGAAATGACTGGTGGGTTATTGGGCCATTCCATGAGCAATATGGTTTGGTGAGAATTTTCCCATTGAAGTCATGTGTTTGTGCGCTGTGTCATAATCGTATGAAAGGAATTTATTTGCTCTACAGTAAGGTTTGTTACATATTAGGATTCGTATTAATTTGAGCCATAACTCGGGCTGACGAAATCATAGGTCCAATAACAAAAATGGGCCAAGCGGGCGACTACTTAAGGCGATATGCTCTCGTAGATAATTAATCATTTTTGTCCTACGTAGGTGGAGGCGGTGTAGTGACAGATGGCGCACACTCGCACTTTCATGGTGCAGGTATCAAATCCCCCATCAATTATCGCTCAAGGCAACCAGACATTTCATCTCTACTGGTCAGGTGATTGGTACCAGACTCGCTTGGGAAGATGAAAACACTAACTTGTGTATCGGCTGGGCCCGCAAATCATTGCATGACCAATCGCATCCGCCCACCACCACGATTCTGATTGGAACCAGGATGCACGGCGCATCCTAAGAAGGGGTTGATTCACGCCAAAAACTTTATCCTCCGAACTTCATACTCCCCGCATTTCACCAGGCTCCTTTTATGTTTTCCATTGATTGCTTACTCGAGAAGTCGCATTATTCTCTTTTCTCATTTGACATTTCCCAAAGCAGTCGAGTTCATCTAAACTCGAGTTCTCTTCCTAATTTCTGTATTTTCTATTACTTTATGAATCAAACACGAGAATTCTTTTTGCCCTACTCGATGTGTGCTGCGCTTTCATTTGAAGAGTAATTCAGTGAGAATTTTGGGTCCATGTATGTATGTAGTAGAGGCGTAGTCGACGAGAACGACGATATTATCTCAGAATTTAGTATTCACTGGAAAGTTGGCAAATTAGTCGGCGATGTATCCTCGTTCCTACTCAGGACCTCTATTAGATATCTAAGCATTTTTCAACATTTCGGATTACGTAAAGCTCCAAGTCTAGATTCGAAAATGTTTCAGAAATCATCGGATTTTGGCAAAAAAAAATCAGAGTAGGGTAATCGAACTTACGACAATTCTATGCCACATTCCACTTACTGGTCGTCACATAAATGTGACTTATAGATCAACTAATCAGTGTATTTGAAACCAAGTTTGAGTGCGCGATTCATTACAGGTTGGTTTTTTCCAGTGAAGTACGTAAAGCAGTATATAAAGCGTTTCAAAAAAATCGCAGTTTGGGATCACTTTGTCGGCTGGATTTCACTTTTTGCCACCCTAATTCAGTCTTCTGCGCAACATCTTTGTAGAGCAGCTCAACTTTCTTCGAATCGTGTCAAAGAAAATTCATATACATATTTTCAAGGGAAAATTTTGCGTTTGATAACACCGTTTACGGGACCAGCAGATGCTATATTGCTGCCGCAATGCCACTATGATTTGTTGTGGTCGCATATTCTACAGGGTGGCTGAAAAGTATAGGACGCTATATTTGTTATTATAGGACACTATATTTCACAAGATATGGATCAGATAAACAAACAAATCAAACTGAAAAATAGAGGACAATTGTACGATCACTGTATAACACAACTTGCTTGACATCCGCTCCTTTTGCTTTGATGCCAGCTTTCAGACGTTCGGGTGCGGAACCTACAGTGCGCCGCCCATAGTAAATTTCGTATCGTAAATGAGCTCGGGAGTGCACCGAAAGTTTTTTTGATGGACAGTTTGTTGTCCTGGGTCACTAATCACTTCGCTCAGCTCCCTTCGTCCTTCAACAAAATTGGGCTCCTCCTTATAACCTCGATTTGAAAAAGCTGTGCCGCAAGCACATTTTCCTGGATGTCGGAGCAGTGGACTTGTGGACTACCTCCTGGTCTAACCTCAATCCGATATGCTTCACTGAACGGGAGCACTTGTAGAGCAGGCCTGTAGGGCAGTTCCACCGCTCTGCCGATGGTCTGAAGTTGTCGCTTCAAAAGATGTTGAGCGACATTGACGTCGAGTAACTGCGGCGCACTGTAGGCTCAGTTTGGAACGTCTGATGGCCTGCATCTAAGCAAATTTCATCGAATTACAAGCATCTTGTGTGACATAGTGGTCGCACAGGTGTCTTCTATTTTCAGTTAGATTCATTTGCTTATCTGGTCCCTATGTTGAAAGATACAGTTAGGAACATGATGTCCTATACTTTTCAGCCACCCTGTACTCTACCTGATGTAGGTAGATGACAGTGATTATGGAGCTGTGGGCAATATGAAGCTGGTTACACGCAGCGTTAGCGATAATAAACGTGTTGAAGAGCAGGAAGCAGCAGGAAGATGGATGTGAAGGAAATGGGGTGAGGGTTACGAGGTCGAATTTCCGTGCGGCTGCGCGCGACAAGCGGCGCGGAGGGTGCGAGTGCCAGTGGCAGGGCATGGCAGCCTTCAAGCCAGGCAGTGTAGCATGAGTGGAAGCGCAGACATGAGCATATCGATTGCCCTCGGGAGCATGAGTCACGCTCCCGAGGGCAATCGATACGGCGAGTCGTACTGCTGGCGCCGCAAGTGCACCGCCGCGAAGCGGAAATTACCTCGTGATCCACACCCGAAGGAAATGTGCTGCTCACGGCTTTCAGATTCGCGTCCGGCATGCGCAAGTACCCAGCTGGTTGAAGTGAGTAGGAGTGATCAGCACAAAAGGATCGAGAAAAATAGGACTTGAATCCACCAGGTGTGGCATCCATAATCACTGAACAAAGCGACTTCGGTTCATACTCAGCGCAGTTTTGGAAGAACACGTCCATCAATAAATGAAACAGCTCAGCTTTCAAATTCAGTAGTCCTACTGTTCCAAAGATTGTGTTCTAAAGATCGCCCTATTTTATAAGACAGACTCCTTTTCGACCGGGATCCTCCTACAGATGACTCGCCTGTATTTACGTATTGCCGCCAAGTATTGCGTTGGCGTGGCCGCGGTCAAGAGATATACAACGATGGGCTGCATCGCAAACTTTGTCCAGTGAGGAAAAGGGAGTCCTGAGGTCCTGATTTCCTTGATTCTTCGCCATTTTGTTGCTTTCTTCTTTGCTGCTGCACCGCGTCATCCCTCGTTCTTCATTTTTATTAAGCAATCAGATGAGCGCTCCTCTGCTTTTAAAGACAGAGGGAGGGGTGAGTTTTGCAAATTAGGGGCTTATGAAAGTAGAGGTGCTCAGCATTAAAAGAGTAGAGAAAGAACGGCATAAAACCGCAAAAGAAACCGTCCCTCTACGACACTAGCCGGGTGGAGACAGGCCAGAGGCTCAATCAGCCGGCCGCGATGGTTTTCCCGCCCCTCCCCACGACTTGCCCGGCCTCAGGACCGCAGGATGACACGCCGTGCTGCGGGGTCGTCATAAAACCTCAACCCACGCTTTTTCAATGCGATTTTCGCTACATATGACCTATTCCGAAGTAGAATGTGCCTTTAACGTGTACTGTGGGATGGATGACCGGGGACACTACTATATCCTATTTTATGAATCCGTGCCAAAATTCACTATTGATAAACTCATAGTTGAATGAATTGCCTTCATATTTACACAGAAGCCATTGTCTGAGTGTGAATAAATAATCGCTGAAAAAATACCCTTTTTCTGATAATCGTTCACGTATGTAATCACGGCTTGGTTTGATCATTCTTTCTAGCTTTGATTTTTCCGTAAACTTAGTTATCGTCATTCCATTCCCGAGCTAACTCTTAAAACATTGACGATAAGGACGTTTTTATTAGGTTGTTGCAAAATTAATTTTGGAAATGGACCGCATACTTCGAACCGCTATAACTCAGCTTAAACACAGTACACACAACTACTATCACGAGAATCAACGAAGGCAAGGAAGGCACATTCAACATCGTCTAAATTAGTAAATTGTTTCTGACGCAGATGAGAATTGAGGGCTCGAAAAAAGTGATAGTCTGTTGGGGAAAGGTCGGGAGAATACGCTTGGTGAGGGAGAACTTCTATAACCAAGTGGGTCAATTTTTGCCGAGTGATTCGTGAGGTGTGTGGCCTTGCGTTGTCCTGCAACAGGATCGGCCCTCCTCTATTCACCACCGCCGGCCACAATTTTTGCAACTTTCTATACATTTGCTCCAGATCACATCAGTAAGACTCTGCTGTGACTGGTTGACCAGGTTGCAAGAAACTGTAATGGATTACACCTTTACAACACCACCACACAGTAATCATAACCTTTTTAGGGAGAAGGTCGGGTTTAGGAAAAGTTTTTGGAGGAGCATCCTTATCTACCCAGACTAATCCCCGCTTCCTGTTATCATAAAGAGCCCATTTTTTATCTACAGTTATAATACGGTTTACAAATGGCTCATTTTTATGGCGAACTAGGAGATTAGAGCAGGTGTCGAAACGTGCCAGACGCTGCTCATCGGTAAGGTCATGAGGCACCCACTTCGACATCTTCTTCACCTTGCCGATTGTCAGCAAATGTCTGGCCACTGTAGAGTAATGTACGCCTAGGTCTTCTGCTAACGTACGAGTACTCGTCTCCGGATTTGCTTCGAAGGCTCTCCTTAAATCTTAATCATTAAGCGATGACCTGCGGACGCGACCCGACTTCCCTTCGAGATCAAAATCTCCACGAGCAAATTTTTTAAACCAGAGCTCCACTGTTCGTTCCCAAGGACAATTCATCCCAAAAACACTGCTGAGATTACGAGCTGCCCCCGCTGCGGAGTGTTCCAATTTAAACTCATAAAGCATGATGACTCGATAGTCGCGTTGGTTCATGATTATACGCAGCCCTGGAAAAGGCCGGCTGGAAAACTTAGAGCGACATACATAGAAGTTCCTGAAAGAGCAGAAAAAACCCACCAAATGGTATGCCTGGCGTTCCTTGGGATGGAATAGTTCAGGGTAAAAGATCTACTTATTTATACATACCTTGAAACCGAAATTAATTTTGCAACAGCGTAATACCATGTGGGCGGCCGGGAAGAGGCGCATCGCCGGTCAGCAGTGACCAATTATTCTACGAGACGAAATTTCTCTTTTATTAGAATTTCAATAATGATGAAGTGAACATGACAAGAAAATAGGATTACATTGGAAACAGAGAAAAATTGATATCAGCATACTTTATGGGAATATAATCGAATTCATTGGTGTTTCGCGACATACTGGTTTAGCAAAGAAAACCAAGGTAAATTGTGGCGAATGCAATAGTCTTGTTACCTTCATTGCTCCAGTACTCATAATTCATAAGTTTTCGAGATTATTGTTTTTTTATCTGGGTAAATTACATAGTGATTGTTGCGTATCGGCGGTATCCGTCGGGCAATTACACCCCCCCCCCCCTATGGTCTATCCTATTAACCAAAAGGACTCAAACTGAACTAGGCCCGATAACTTAGATTCTATGCGTATCGATAAGCGAAGAAACGAAATCAGCAACTGAGGCAATTGATAAACTGACAAATATCTAGGGCTTGCACCCATGAGCATTACGAGAACACAGGCAGCAACATAGGTTCATAAGTGAATGAAAGCACAATGAACTGTTACACGAGAACAAGGCACAAAGTCGGACTCACATCAGTTTTCCTTTCGGAGGTCAGTCCTACGGCCACTTGAATTAGTTCTCATCCTGTCAATCAGTGAGTGCAGTTGATGTATCCAGTAAATAGTTCTAGAGGCCGGAGACGTGTGGGAGCAATTGCCAAGGGAATATGAATGTTCATCGCCCGTCTACGAAAAAGACACACAAGAAGAATGCCCCCGGGGCCATGATGCCAGCCATTGCCAGCCGCATCTTCCCGCCAGATAGCGGGATGGTCATGCCGATGGGACGGCATTCCCCACAGGCGTCGGAGAACCCAGGATTTTTCGGAGCGCTCCTTGCATACGCGACAGTGATTGTTCTCGGGTATTCGATGGTTCACATTGAAGTAAGAACTTCATGCACGAATGAATCGACCACAAACGTATTAGAACAGAGAAATCGTGATTTTCTCATGGTCTGGCTTATTTTCAGTGCTGTCTGTCAGCATATTCCGACATCTTTCCGTAGACAGACCGGCGGTCGGACAGCGTCGGCCCACATCGTCATCGACGTGTTATATAGGCACTGAAAACGGCAAAGCTATCTTAATGTCATGGTGCTGCGCACATCTCGACGCCCCTTCATGGGCGATTCCAGCTACCCGTGTCGGTGCGGATTCTTGTGAACCCGTTTGTTCGCTGCCATCAGCAATCCATATTTCGCGATAGTTTTTTGATAGCCACTCGTTGAATTAGCGAATTTGGTGAGTGTCTTGAACATGGAGACAGACCAACTCGTAGCAAGCTGCTAGTCAATGCTTTACTTGTCTCATGTTCTTAGAAATGGTTCTTTTCCTTCCTATGGCGCACAATTCTCTGAAGAAATCTTTCAAATCCCCGAGGCAATGGTGCCGCTATGGAGTTGAGCATGGCCAGGCGTTATTAATGGAAAGATGTGCGTCAGAACCGTCCAACTAGGTAACCTCCGCACGCGAAATGCTTTACCACTCGTGTCAGGAACATGTCTGATGTGCCTCATATGTACTGTGAGCGCGGCTGCCACCTTTCAGCGTGACCTAGCCTTTGTTCAGTTCTGACGCACTCCCCCACTGAAGATGCGAGATAACTCGTCCACATGACCACCCACTGGTGCTAATCTAGGCTTGTGGTTCGAAGGCAACAACTCTAGCAGTCTTACAATACGATGCGTGGCGTAAATCGCATTCGAAAGCTCGCTTTGAGCTCTCTATCGTGGTCTTGTGGTAGCGCGCTGTATTAGAAGGGTCGAGTAGCGGTAGAGAGGCTGAATAGCATTGTCCCCTTGGTCAAGCCGTCGCTCTACCCTACATTTCCTAAAGTACGTTTCCTCGTGAGGGACTACTTCCTTTATCGAACATTATCGGCAATACCGTTATGATAGAACCGATGCATAGGAAGCAAACGATCTTTCCGACAGTTGAGCAACCTGTTGCGGTGATTAATTGGCCATGTATCAGTGTGGTCATTAATATGTAGTAGCCCACATCATCACTACTTATTTCACGCACATTTTTCTCATATTCCCTATCGGAGTATGTTTTGAATGACTAACGACGGTAATTAGTTATTTCAAACACGAGTATACTGCATTCCGTTGAGGTTGGATTTGTTTTATGGCATAAATTTAGAATTACTGAGAACATCATTTGTCCTACAGGGACGACGTATGGATTAAGTCGCGTTCAGACGCGCGCTGCAAGCTCCTGATCTTCAAAGTGTAGTGTTGTGATAACGGCTCAGTCCCCGTCGTTTTCTATTTGTTCATTTTCGTAGCAAATCTTTCATCATTAGGCCAGCACCTATATGCCATTCGATGAGTTTTTTTTGCGCTCCACAAAAACTTATCGACATTTTTCTGCAGTCAACCTTTCAAAATATAAGTTCGAAGTGGCACGAAACAGCGCTGTCGACGCTTGGTTTTTCACCGGCGACAAAAAGCCATCAAAATTACTTGAAAAACTTTGCCTATCAAACAGAGGATGGTTATGTGAAAACGGCTCGATGAAAGGGTAAAGTAAGCTTTCCATTTCAAATCATACCGTGTCCAGTAAAATGGGAGGGCCTAGTGCACTTTTACATGCCTCGGAAGATCAACACAATTGAAGAAATACTCGCTATCCAACTTCACTAGAAATGAGATATGCGATTGAACTCACAGACAAGGGTAAATCCCGCTGCACGACTGGGACAGTTCATCATGGAAAGATGAACGAAATTGCTTTAACGAGCTCAATAAGGAAATCCAGCACAAACCATTGCACTTCTCAATTATGCTCTAGCAGGTCATCATGTTTTCCGCCCCCGCTGCCGACCCGAGGAAAGGGGATATCATCAACAATGACGAACTTATTAAAATACAGGCAATGAATTCTTCGTGTCCATATTAGGCAATGTTCCTCGAAATGGCATCTAATTGTGGTCGAGAAGTTAGAAGAGGTCCTGCACAATAACAGTGAGTGCATGAATGGTTCAAGTGCTGTGAAATATCAAATTCTTTTGATGAAAAGGAAATGGTGGGATCTTAGGCGGTTGATAGTCCGCGAAGCCATCTCTCGTTGGGCTCTGATCTAGATCCGTAAGGTCACGAGGCCACATGGCCCCACTCTAAAAGAAGGATAACGGGTTAGTCGCTGGCCAGAAGCCACCACGTACTTGCCAAGAAATGCAGGTGGAATAATTGTATGGTCTCCTAGTTCTGCTATGCAAAACTGATTCGAATACTCGGTGCCCATGCAGGTTTCTTGCATACGTGTGAGGCCTTCTATGTGATGCAATCTCCATCCTGTATACGTCTTTCAAGTGCGGAATCGCAGCACTGTAAAGACTATGGGAGGCAGTTCGACATCGCCTCCAGTAATTAACACCAGCTGTAGTTCAGGAAAGCCTGGCTGACTATTCAGAGTGTATCCAGACCCGCAGCAGATCTGGTAAGCTACTGCTGGGTCCTTCTTCGCCCAAAGCGGCAACAGCCATGACCCCATTGCTCTGAATATGAGCGATCCTCCAGTACGACAGCTTTGGTTAGGAATACGGGAAGAAAGGCTTCTAAAATTTCAAGACAAGCTGCCTAATTTAAGAAGAACTAAAATGGCGATTTGTACTTTCAGCATGCGAACTCACAACCAAAACAGTTCTTCCAGAGTCTTGCAGCTAATTTGAAGACCTGATGATGCAAGCTGGGAAGACCATGTGACGCCGTTGGACTAAATCGGATGCAATATCATCGCCCGCTGACCACCTTTTATGAGACTGGAGAAGAAGTGCTCCTTGGACATGTGACAGGAGAGTTGGCCGTGTGGGCGTTGATATCAATACGTGGCCATGAACATCGATTCGTGCGAAAACCTGAAAACCCGAATAGGACGTTTGCAAAAAACTGATATGTGTGAACTCCAACTTTGACCATCCTCGTTTCCCACTCACCTACATCAAGTTAAGATGAAGATGAGCTTGAAGCATTCCCGCGCAATCAAGGAAAATTAAGAAAAACCTCACTTCCCCTTGATCATTGTCGACTATTCCAATGCTAGGCTCAGCACTGGAGGAACGGAAGCAACTTCACGTCAGAAATTACAGATCGGAATGGGACGACCAAGGGTAGAGGATGTTTGAAACCATTATGTCCATCAACTCCATCTAGGTACTCACAGACCTATGTGCCCTCTCATCTACAATGAATGTGGAAGTCCGAAGTTTTATACGGAATCAGACCATCGACTCATCCGCGCAAGATTCTTCTTTTCGATACGTGGAGAAAGAGCCACGAATTCCATTAGGTGATCCTCTAAAACGGTCATCACCTAGGACTACCTAAGTTCACTCGCCGATATAAGGCAGAATTCCGTTATCGAAGACCTGAATAGTCTACAACCGTCATTCAAAACTATGACTCGACTCTTTCCACGTTACCTGTCGGAATGCAAAATGGAATCCCATGGTGTGAAAAACCAGCAGGACTGGTTGCTGCACAAGTACTGAGACCGCAATGTCCGCACGACATCGGCAACTATCGCTCAATTTGCCTGCTGTCTGTTGTAATGCTTTTGATTTGGTTGGTGAGCGCCGTGCTAGATGTGCTTCACTCATATAAATTTAAGCGCTTCGCTGGTTACGTATATTTTCGGAAGGGTAAGGCAGTACCATTTCTCCTATTCTTTTCCGCTATGCCCGTTTCCAGCTGTCATACATGTTGTCTAGCACCTCTCTTCTACCGATCTGGCATGCTTTCCACCCCACCCTTGCTGTTTTTTTTAATGAAAAAGCTTGCAAAAGACAGTGTAAAGAACTCCGCACTAATTGTGGTATTGTTCTATGTTACTTAAATTGGTGTTGCTGCTTTTTTTGCGTGTAAATTTGTTGATTTGTTCATTTTTACATTTCTGCTCATTCTGCTCAATTTATGCTCATTCTAAGAGCTAGTGCTCGGAAGGCTGTGTCAGCAACCGTCGGCGGACCTAGTGAGCTAGTATCCGTAGCCCTACATTGCTTGCGACATACTAAGATCTTTCGGTGTTGCTCACTTCACTCTTAAC
The DNA here is from genome assembly GCA_963978905.1 of Trichostrongylus colubriformis. Lineage (NCBI taxonomy): Eukaryota > Metazoa > Nematoda > Chromadorea > Rhabditida > Trichostrongylidae > Trichostrongylus > Trichostrongylus colubriformis. The sequence continues at coordinate 44,322,648 of OZ022257.1, read as the reverse complement.
CCTACCCCCTCCTCCTCTCGCTTTCATAAAATTAATTATAGCGGCATAGTAATCATTATTTTCTAGTCATCGGAAACATCTTGTCTTCTGATGTCCACTGTTTTCAATGACTTCGCGATATTAATCGCAACGAATTCCACTGACGCTCATGAAGAACCGCACCGGCCTTCCGTATGTGTTTGCCAAATGGTTTACACTGAAACTAATAAAGTGGGCTGCCTAAAATGGTAGTGTAGGGTCAACGTAGGACACTAATGTCGCTTTTTACATGCCTTTCACCTTAGAATGGGCCACATTTCGTTTGTGGTGCCCGTTCCTAAAGGCACTGGTAGAGAATTCTTGACCTGTTACAATGGACATAGCCTAACCGATTTTGTTCCTTGTAGGTTAACACTAATGAGCAATATTACTTCTCTGTCTCACATACGCCCTCCACTCCTCTCATCCTTACGCTACCTTCCTACTTACCTGTAATAGTTTTGTGCCTTATTCCCTATTTCTTCATACGTTGCTAGACAAACAAGTTTCCGACTGGACCATCGAAATCCACTCAGCCATGAAGTACCCTTAATTTGTTCAGAACGGAGGCTGCTTCAATGGCAAAACTGAGGGGTTGCTCTCAGTACATATAAATTTTCTTACTTAGCTCGATGCTACAGGGGGTGCCAAAAAAGTAATTTTGCTTACGGCCCACATCCGCCTACTATACAAAACATAGGGAAACGAGAGAGATAAAAGTATTGGGGCAAAATATTCCCGAAATGATCCTCCAAAAGTGGGAACAAGAGACTCACTACTTTCACTTTCCTAAAAATATGGAGCCTTCAAGCGGCGCAGTCGGGCTTCAGATTTCGCACGGTATCAAGGTCCCCTCAAAACGGTGGGGCCATGTTCCGTGGTAGGTCTTTTGTGGAAAGCTTCCCAAGGATTGGACCTTCGAATCATGGAAGTCACAGAGCCCTTGCTGCTTGAACAAGGCTGCTATGATCCGAAGTACCATTTTTCATGCCTCAAACCTGCCCCCTGAGGGGTTTCAGTGGTAGTGGCACGTTGTGGCTCTTGGAAACGGACTGCGTTGCGAACCTGGAAAAACGGAATATCTAAGAACACCCCAGAGTGAACGGACCTTAGCAAGGTTGTGAACGAGGGCGACTAAGTTCCTATTTTGCCCAGCTGAGGTGAAACATCTTGTTCACTCGGAACAAGCAACCGTTCCTGCTCGTGCAGAAGGCTGTAACGGAGAACGGTGATAGAGTGAGGTCTGCTCTTTACTTTAGGGATGAAAATACCTGGTTGGAATTTGCCGAAACTCGACTAATGTGGGGTTGAAAGTGGAGGACAAAAATTACTTTTTTGGCACCCCCTGTATACTTGTTCTGCGTCTGGTGCCCGAGAGAGCGATACGGTTTTCCGAAATTTCGAGAGGCTTCTTTCTCCCCTCTTCCCTACCCTACACGTTTGTTTTAAGTGCACATTTAACTTTGTGTTGATTCGGTCGATTTCGCTGCTCTACAACGAATGTTGCAAAAATTAATCACAAATCACATTTACATAAGAACCACTGAATTCATTCACTAAAAGTTCGCTGCAGGTCCGTGATGACAATCCCTGTTCCAGCCGAGGATACAGCTATTGTTAGGTGAACGCAAAAAATTACGAAAACAGAAAAATGTTAAGGAATGTGCGAAAAGCCTCATGAAATGCCTTAGGGGTCTCATTAGGTTGTAGGGCAAGTTCTGGCCGGTTTTGCGCGTTCACACGATAAATTCCAATCTCAGAGCGCGTCAACATGAATAAACTTACATGTGTATTGTGCTCCTTGAAAAGGCAAAAAATTGCTCCTTCTGAATTGATCTTGGAATGCCATGAGGTTTTGGAAAAATTAGGAAATTTCTTAGTACTGCGGCAATGACACTTTTTGGATAACTTCACTTCACGAGTTCTTGTTTAATCAAGTCCATTATATTCATCAACTTCCACTTCCCCGAACATCTGGACAACTCCTCCGATAGCTCTCTGTTCAGAAAGTTTACAAAGAATGGGGAACTGTAGTCGACTTTTTGTGATCGAGCAGTATAAATCGTCAGTCCAGCAGAGTGAGAATACAAGTTTCTCTGGGTGAGCCCCGGCAATCGAAAAAAAACAATGCTTATTACTGCGAATGCAACATGTTCATTTTTGTACCTACACAATTAGGTAGGGCAGTATAAATCGTCAGTCCATTCAGATATACTTATAGTTCGTGCCACTAATTTAAGCTCTTCTTAATCACTCACCTTTTCCACTTGTTAACTCTCCAAAGTCAAACTTTAGACTCAAATTGAATTTGACTGACGTCTTCGTCATTGTCATACGTGTGGCTAACAAATCTGTACTCAGTAGAATTTTTTCAGGCATGGCGCAAGGTTTCTTTAGACGAGTACGATTCTCACATGAGGAAAAGCAGCTGTTGCCCATCTCTTTGTCAGAGAACGATGATTCCATCAGCAAACCGTCACGTAGAAGAGTGAGTATGTTTCCATTACCAATCTTTTCACTTTCTAATGAGCCATATGGCAAGCTGCTGAGGTTGGTAGAAGATGCACAATCAGGTGGGCTTGGATGTAAGAGGATGGGCATTCAAAGCTTTCCTGAATTCTAGCCCACAATTACCAACTGGTTTAATGTGAATGAGTGATGAGCACAGAGTGAGGGCACTGATAGTTGCTCGCTTTTAAGTTGACAGTGCCCATAAACAGTTGTTGACTAACGACTTTTCTTTTGCGGCAATTTAATCATTCCATTCGAAGATCTTCTCGCTTCAGTACACAATCTCACGAATGATTTCATCTTCTTAGTTATTTCTTACTTTAATTACTGGAATAAGTCGGCAGATCAAACAAGGGATAGCAGATATTTCGAGATTGAGCGCTTTGTACCTGTATCACAAAAATCCACTAGTTCTAAGCTGTCTGTGATTAATCTGTAACTGAGTCGCATTAGTAGCTAAAAATGAGCAGGCGTGTAGCAAGCATGAGTCATAGGAACCATGTCTGCAAGGTACAAACTTCAATCCGTATGAGGATGAAAATTTTGAAGAGAGATCTTCTGTTATACAGGTAGGCACCAGGATCGTTCATTAGCATTCAGTTGTAGCTGCTTAATTCACTGCCTCGGACACGTTATATACGTCCTGCGATAGAAGAGAAAACATCAACGCTACCCTTTTCGTGCATGGCTTGCTTCGGGCTTCAAGTGAGTAATCAGTGATATGAGTAAAAGTCCTTTGATATAACAAACTGCCAAAAACAGTAGTAGAACCATGGCAGAACCCATGTGAACAAGTGCGTGCATTGACCACATTTAAATATCAAGCTACTCCTTAGTCAGTTTCCAGCGAATATGAGCACCTAACACTTCAAGCAGTCAGCAACCTGCAGCATGCGAGCCAGAAACATTTGCGTGAATGAGCGATATTCGTTGATGGGTTTCAACTATCTCCGGAGACATTTGCAGCCTGCTCGAAACTTTGACCTGTACTTGAAAATATCAGAGAAAATACCACAGGCCAATATAGCACTCTTAAAAAAAAGATTGAGCATTCTGTGGATAGCAAAGCTGAACCCTCTTTCTCACCTCACGATGGTCATTAAAGCTCCATGAGCGCTCACACCTTGCGCTGGCCATGTCCTCTTGGATGCCATGAGCGCTCACACCTTGCGCTGGCCATGTCCTCTTGGATGGTGGCAGCAGCAGCAGCCACGTGGTTTGCATTCACTTGCCCCTCCTTCCACTTCACCAGCCTCTTGCTTGCTCTGTCGTCTGGTTCTACCACTAACAATGAGCTACTTCATGAGATCGTACTGGAAGTTTTCAAGTGGTGTTTTTTGTTTCGTTATTATTGGCCGGTCAGGCCATTTAAGATCTCTACACTCTGAAAGGCACCAAAAGGAGTAAGGAGAAAGTAAGAACTGGGAATACATATTCTCTGAAAACAAACCAGCTTTTTTAGAAGACGTGACGTGTAGCGAAACTCGCATTGAAAAAGCGCGAATTGGGATCTTATCGTGATTTCGCAGCACTGCGTGTCGGTTTGCAGTTCATCAGCCGGGTGAGTTTCCGGCGAGAGCGGGACAACGTTTGCGACCAGCTCAATCAGCCTTTATCCCGTCTGCAATCTACCCCCGGCTAGTGACGTAGAGGTGCGCATGAGTTTCCGAGTCGATTCTCAGGGTTTTCACCGTTTTACTTAGTTCGTTCTGCACTGTTACACTGCTGAGCACCCTTAGCTTCATATGTCACCATCTGCCTAAATTTACTCCTCTCAGTGTTTTTGAACACAATAACTTCGAAGATGTTGCCTTGAGCAAGTGTATGTGCCATCACCAGTGGTCTGCTGTACCCCTCTCCATTGACCACATCTATTACAGATAACCCTACCAAGGCTTGTTCATGCCGAATCCTTCATCATACGAAATCTCTCAAAAATGGGGTACATCGGTTGTTAGAGTTCGGCCCGGAACACATTTGCAGCTGATGATGATCAGCGCGGATAATACACCCTGCTGTGCTCACCCGGCCAAATAATTTCATTTCCATCCTCGAATCAACCATATCTGCCTTTAATTTCTCATATACGAGGAAGTGTTCTTCCACACAGCTCGTTAGAAAATCGAAGGCTTTCCATTTCGTGCGAATTATCGCTTAAGTATAAAAAGGGTAAAGAGGTTGGCATTTCGTAAAGTACTTCGCATTAGTATTCCATCACTTTTGAACCAATTTTTGTGCCCTTTTTGTAACTCACCACATCATCGAATGTTCACATTTGGTTACATTTCTTTCACTCAAATTTTCTACTTATTTTATTCCGATTGTGAGCCGAATGCGGTGACAGATCGTCAGACATTCCTTGTTGCTGAGCCCTTTTATCGGAGCCTGGTCCCTTTATTCCTGAAGTACTGATGGCTTTCTTGCTTGGCATAATGCTCACGGAACGATTGTATCTTTACAAATCTTCTTTGAATTCCAATTAAGTATGGATAGAAGTTTATTGCGGTGAAAGGCAGTTGTCTGCATAATAGTTTGTATAAGGCACCAGTCGGGTTGGCCGGCTGACGCCGGCCAACCCCGTAGGGGCGGCGAAGCCGCCCCGGCAGGGTGGCTTTGGGGCTTTCTGTTTTGTAGCGAGGAGCGACTCTCGGCTCGCCGCTGGCGCGGCGAGCCGACTTTCGCATGCGCGCTTCGCGCGCATTGCAGCAGGAATAGGCCCTGTGTATAGGGAGCGCACATAGCAGCAGGGAACGGATAATATGCGGCTTGTACATATTGTGAGCAAACCTCCAACGATGATCGGCTTTGGTTGAAACTAAGAGACACCACACCCATCTGTAACCTCTTCCCCACTAAAGGCAAAACCCCTTAAAAGAAAGGCAGGATTCGATCCGAACACAAAAATAGAATTGAAGCACTTAGTAGTACCAAAGTGAGGAAGATGGATCGAAACGATCAAAAAATCCAAGGAAGATGACCCCCTTCCCATCGTTGATCCAAGTGTGTAAGGCACAATCGCAAAGGTGCGGCCACGCTAAAAGGAGCGGCAGCAGTTGGAGGTGTCTCATCGTGAGCGCTGAGGCGCTCCGTAGTAGTTGACTTTTGAGGATTAAAAGTTCGAAGAGGACGTGCATGTATCAGTTCTATAAGAAACATTGACCTTAACTGATTGCCGAGAATACATCTGATAATAACACACCACTCCCTAATGGTAACCGAGAACAAACAGTCACTTTGTGAGTGTGGTACCATTATTGCAATTATGGCCGGGCTTGCAATTATGGCCGGGATAGGCTTAGAACTTATGTACTCTATACACAGGGGGTTGACGTGTACAGAGTACATAAGTTTGGTGGGTTGACTCCTACCCAATCCTAAACTGCCCGACCTCCACACACCCGTACCTAATTTGCTTCTTGTGTGCTCCCTACATTTTGTTCTGTCCCTATCCAGTTCTTACTCGCACGACCTGAGCAGTCCCATTCCTGACCTTCCCAATTTTTGCAACCCAAGCGAGGGTTTATAAATTTGAAAACCCATCGGTTTTGGTGCAGGCCCCGCCCATAGTGGGCGGAGCTAAGCTTAAAACTTATATGCTCCGTACACATGACCCCTACCCAATCCTAACCTGCGCGACCTCCACAGGCCCGTGCCTTATTTGCTTATTGCACCCTTCACTTTGGTCAGTCCCTCCCCTGTCCTTACATGCGCGACTTCAACAGACCCTTTCCTAACTTGCCCGATTCAGCACTTGAGCGAAGACCTGAATTCGTTTATTCATCGATTTCGGGCGAGCCCAGCCCATGATGGGCGGAGGTAGGCTTAGAATTCATGTGCTCCGTACACTTATGTTTTCCTCTACGCTATCCTAACTTGCCCTACCTCTACGGGCCCGCTCCTAATTAGCTTCTTGTGTGCTCCCTACATTTTGGTCTATCCCTATCCAGTCCTTACTCGCACGACTTCAACAACCCTTTCCTAACTTGCCCGATTTTCCGCACTTAAGCGAGGACCTAAATTCGTTTATTCATCGTTTTCGGCGCAAGCCCCTCCCATGGTGGGCGGAGTTAGGCTTAGAACTTACGTGCTCCGTACACTTATGTTTTCCTCTACGCAATCCTAACTTGCCCTACCTCTACAGGCCCGTTCCTAATTTGCTTCTTGTGTGCTCCCTACATTTTGGTCTGTCCCTATTCAGTCCTTACTCGCACGACTTCAACAACCCTTTCCTATTTTGCCCGATTTTCCGCACTTGAGCGAGGACCTAAATTCGTTTATTCATCGATTTCGGCGCAAGCCCCTCCCATGGTGGGCGGAGTTAGGCTTAGAACTTATGTGGTCCGTACACTTGGTCCCTACCCAATACTAACCTGCCCGACCTCCAAGCCCGTGCCTAATTTGCGTTCCCTGTGTTCTGTGTTCCCTTTACTTTGGTCAGTCCCTTCCCAGTCCTTACATTCGCGACTTCAACAGACCCTTTCCTAACTTGCCCGATTTTCAGCACTTGAGCGAAGACCTGAATTCGTTTATTCATCGATTTCGGGCGAGCCCAGCCCATGATGGGCGGAGGTAGGCTCAGAATTTATGTGCTCCGTACACTTATGTTTTCTTCTACGCTATCCTAACTTACCCTACCTCTACAGGCCCGTTCCTAATTTGCTTCTTGTGTGCTCCCTACATTTTGGTCTGTCCCTGTCCAGTCCTTACTCGCACGACTTAAACAACCCTTTCCTAACTTGTCCGATTTTCTGCACTTAAGCGAGGACCTAAATTCGTTTATTCATCGATTTCGGCGCAAGACCCGCCCATGGTGGGCGGAGCTAGGCTTAGTTCTTATATGCTCTATACGCTTAGGTCAGCCCCTCCCCACTCCTAACTCGCGCGACCCTCCAGGATACAGTTGAGATGAGGCCCTACCAAGTCTTAACTTGCACGATCCCTACAGGCCCACTCTTGATTTTTTTTCAACCATTTCTGCGCAAGCTCCGCTCACGGTGGACGGAGCTAGGCTTAGTCCTTAATGAGTTCCGCACACTTTGGTCAACCCCTACCCATCCCCAACTTGCCCGACCTCTCCACGTTGCAATTGAGTTGAAAGTAGATATGTGACAAAAAACGGACACATGTTACACACACACACACAAACACACCAAACTTTGGTTTTAGCTTGCCTCTCATGTGCTCCGTACATTTTGGCTTACCCCAACCCATCCCTAACTTGCCCGACCTCTACAGGTCCATTCCTAGCCTGCCTGATTTTTGGAACCTAAGCGTGGACTTAAATTTGAACACCGGCAGTTTCCGCGCAAGCCTCGCTCACAGTGGGCGGAGCTAGGCTTAATTCTTATGTGCTCTGTGCGCTTAGGTCAGCATCCACCCAATTCTAACATGCCTGACCTTTCCAGACAGCAGTTCAGTTGAGACATCATAACAATGGGATAGGGGTGTATGTGGTGCAAACAGGTTGTAAATGGTTGACGCTGGACTGTGGGAGTGACATGGGTTCGCCATTCGCCTTTCGAGGCTCCTTATCAGCCCTTCAGTTGCTATCACATCCGTTCCCTCACCATTGATATCCCCTTACCACCCCTACATTACCTTATAAATTCAGGATCCCAGCTTTGCTGCGACGCGATATATGAATTTCCCGCCATTCGCCTTTCGAGGCTCCTTATCAGCCCTTATCAGTTGCTATCACTTCCGTTCATTCACCATTAATGTCCCTTACCACCCCTACATTACCTTAAAAATTCAGGATCCCAGCTTTGCTGCGACGCGAGATATGAATTTCCCGCCATTCGCCTTTCGAGGCTCCTTATCAGCCCTTATCAGTTGCTATCACTTCCGTTCCCTCACCATTGATATCCCCTTACCACCCCTACATTACCTTATAAATCCAGGATCCCAGCTTTGCTGCGACGCGAGATATGAATTTCCCGCCATTCGCCTTTCGAGGCTCCTTATCAGCCCTTATCAGTTGCTATCACTTCCGTTCATTCACCATTAATGTCCCCTTACCACCCCTACATTACCTTAAAAATTCAGGATCCCAGCTTTGCTGCGACGCGAGATATGAATTTCCCGCCATTCGCCTTTCGAGGCTCCTTATCAGCCCTTATCAGTTGCTGTCACTTCCGTTCATTCACCATTAATGTCCCCTTACCACCCCTACATTACCTTAAAAATTCAGGATCCCAGCTTTGCTGCGACGCGAGATATGAATTTCCCGCCATTCGCCTTTCGAGGCTCCTTATCAGCCCTTATCAGTTGCTATCACCTCCGTTCATTCACCATTAATGTCCCCTTACCACCCCTACATTACCTTAAAAATTCAGGATCCCAGCTTTGCTGCGACGCGAGATATGAATTTCCCGCCATTCGCCTTTCGAGGCTCCTTATCAGCCCTTATCAGTTGCTATCACTTCCGTTCCTTCACCATTGATGCCCCTTACCACCCCCTATATTACCTTGAAAATTCAGGGTCCCAGCTTTGCTGCAACGCGAGATAGAAATTATGCGGTGAGCGGACAGACAGACAGACACACACACAGACAGACAGACAAACAAACACACCAAACTTCTGCTTTATATATAGAGTTGCCCTTTTTGTAACTCACCACATCATCGAATGTTCACATTTGGTTACATTTCTTTCACACAAATTTTCTACTTATTTTATTCCGATTGTGAGCCGAATGCGGTGACAGATCGTCAGACATTCCTTGTTGCTGAGCCCTTTTATCGGAGCCTGGTCCCTTTATTCCTGAAGTACTGATGGCTTTCTTGCTTGGCATAATGCTCACGGAACGATTGTATCTTTACAAATCTTCTTTGAATTCCAATTAAGTATGGATAGAAGTTTATTGCGGTGAAAGGCAGTTGTCTGCATAATAGTTTGTATAAGGCATAGGTGAGACAACAATACGAAATAGAAGTACAAAACGGTCCTTCACTCAAGAAATTGAACACAATAACTCTAAGCGAACCGTCACTGAAAATATTAGAATCTCCTACTTTCCAGTAGCTTGTTGGTTGCATGCCGAACTTTTTGATTGAGTTTGATAGAGAGAGCTAAATACATATGTATACATTCGATTAGCCTCAACTAATCACTACCTGCACTTAAATTATAATTTTTGACATGAAGGCTACATCTGATTCGAGCTATGATACAAAAACTTACAACCCCTCTCTGAGTTTGTGAACGACATTCTGAGGGCTTTAGGAAAAACAAGCCCACGTGTGGCCCGCATTACTCTATTGACCAAAACAAAGATCTAGACCTCATTTGTGAAGATAGGAGCCCCTAATGCTTATTTGTGTAGCCGCGTTCGGTATTTGTGGTTTCAGAAGCCATTTATTCGAATAAGCAGTTCGCAGATGAAATTTTTTTGAAGGTGCACCGCAGTTAAAGGAATCGTCCACGGAAAATGAGTTTTTGTGTTACCCATATATTTATTTTGTATTTGCCTAATGTTGGCCTCATGCAAAATTTTACGTGAAAAACTGTGAATGTGGCTGAGATACAGTACCACAAAGTGCAGTCCAGGTGGGCGGGGCCCACGTGAAAAGCCTCGTCCCGTCGTCCGCCGCCGTTGGGAACGGAGAGTGGGTCTGATTATGTAACCTTCTGTTCCTACAATGCGTCTCCGACCACGGCGGTCGACGGGACGAGGCTTTTACACGGAGGCCCGGTCCACCTGGACCGCACTTTGTGGTGCTGTATATCAGCCACATTCACATTTTTTCGCGTGAAATTTTGCATGAGGCCAACATTACGCAAATACAACATAAACATATGGGTAACACTAAAACTCATTTTCCGTGGACGATTCCTTTAAGGGGACATCCCATTATGACATTACTTCTCCCTCAGCCTAGAAAGGGGAAGAAACCACTTCGTTTCTTGCTCGAAGGAATCGTCCACGGAAAAATTAGTTTTACCGTTGCACATATATTTATGTTGTATTTGCCTAAAATGAACCGCATGCAAAGTTTTGCGCGAAACGATGTGAATTTGGCTATGACACAGCAGGCGAAGTCTCGGCCGGGTGGGTGAGGTCTCTGAGCAAGTGCCCACCTCTTCGTCCGCCGCGGTCTGAGACGCATTGTCTAGACAGAAAGTTACAAAAACAGCCCCACTCGCCGTTCCCAACAGCGGCGAACGACGGCACGGGGATTTTACATGGTGGCCTCACCCGCGCGTCCGAGAAATAGGGGAGTTATATCCTAACCGGAATCCCACTTTTTCGCGTTAAACTTTGCATGCGTCTTTCAAATACAACAGGGCATCCTATTCCCACAAGAGCCAATATAGCGACACATGAGCCAGTATATCGACCCATGAGCCGAAATAGTAGACAGAGGAGATTCTACTGGAAAATAGCACACAATCCTCCATTCCTGAATTGTGGGTCAGAGTTCTAAAAGATAGAGCGATAAAGAGTACAAACAAAAAAAAATGAAGAATCTGCTGCCTTGCGGCGGCGGCTAGCCTTACTGTATGGAAGGCGGTGACGTCGCACCAGATGAAAAAGGTAGGAGACGTTGAAACTGCGTCAGCGCGCTCTCCCATGCCTCAATTGATTGATTATAAGGACAAACTCAATGGCCAGAGAAAACTAAGATACTGCCATCTAATCGCGGTATCCGCATACTCCTCCACCACAAAGAGCCACAGATTGAGGAGGAAGAAGAAGGAGTCATACAGAGTAAAAGTTGAGGAAGGGGCAGGGGTCACACCTGGACATTCCGCTTCGAGTTAGTGGTCTCGAGCCGCTTCCCTCTCGAGCCTTCTGGAAATCAGATGTATCCTGACCATATTCCGTTCGTAGACTCTCTGGAGTTCCTCGAGCTGAGTCTGGAGTCTGCGATAACGTTCGGGTGCCTCACAGACACAAGAGTTGTGCTCCGTTCCGTCGCAATAACGGCAGCGCACGCCAGCCTTTCTACACCTGAGCCCTCTTTGGCACCACCAGTCTAGACAAGCTCTACATCTGCCTTCATCGGCTAAGATTCGCTCCCTCTCCCTAGCAGTTCTGAAAACGGTACATTGGTCTGAGTAGTGGTGTCCTCTCGCCTTGCAGAAGATGCAGGGCATTTTTCTCTCATATTCTCTCCTAATTCCTCCGGTTACGAAGCTTCTTAGTGGTCCGCGTTCCTGAGCCTCTAGCTGTCGCATCAACATATCTAGATCGTCTCTCGCCTGTTCTGCTTGCCTAAGCTCCTGCCTGAGCATAGACACACGGTCTTCTGGTCTTTCCTCCTCTCGAAGTCGGATCCGAACCTCGCGTTCAGCTGGTCTGGCGTGCCCCGGTTCCTCATATACGGGGGGATCGTCGATCTCTACTAGTTCGTACGCAATCAGTGCCATCATATCCACTGGGTTGACGACCTCCTCGTCTTCCTCTACCTGCTCCATGAACTCGGCGATCTGCTGAATCCGAACGCCTTCCTGTCTCTGAACCTCCACAATGTCTGAGTAGTCTGGATAGTTGACATCCACTGGCCCTTCGAAGCTGAGATCGCAGGACACATCTCCTCCCCCAACAGCAGCGGGAGCTGGTTCTAATTTGCGGCGTTCCATTTGTTGAAGTTGGAGTCTAATCGCCTGTAACTCGAGGAGTACATGCCTTTGGAAGTCTCTCGCTTCGCGAAGGTCCTGTTCGCCGATTTCGTCTTCGATGGAGTCTAGCGCTCTAGTATATCGTTCTAGAGTCTTGAATTGCGTCGAAATGTCGTCATAGACATCCATGGGGTTGGCTTTCACCGGCTTGTCGTCGATGTCTAGGAGTTCTGAGGAAATTTTCGTCTGCCAAGTTGAGTCTTCCATTGCATGTGTCGCCACGAGAATCGGCGGGAGTGTTAGCAGGTTGTCAAGAGTCGTGTGGTAGAGTAGAAGCTGATAATGGAGTTTCCAGACCGTCATCTCCAGGAGCTCATAGAAGCTATTGCGTTGCTCTACGCTGCCTTCGTCTCTGCGGAGAGAGTCTATTTGGCTTCCGAGTTTGGCAATGGGGTCAGTAAGGGCATGAACTTTAAGACATGTATCTCTAATATGAGCATATAGAGTATCAGGATGTGGTAACGGCGGGAGAGCTTCCCGAAGGTGTTTCAGTTCTGCCTGGAGCCTTTCGAGTTCGCTTGAGTCTGCCATGATCTGAAATTACCATATTTTATTATTTCATTCACAATTCTCTGAAAGTTTTGTTACTTTTTCTTTTTATAGGATTTTTTCCTTTTTTGGTCTGATACTGACTGAAGAGTGACATTTTGCGTGGTTGTTGATCTGTGCCACGTCCTTTTCTATTAGTTTTGCCCTTATAGACTTGAGTATGAATATAACAACCTGCAGAGGACAATAGGCGAGTGGCTTCAGCGCTTAAACTAAGAGTAGTAGCACGGGTATGGCTGGCGTTTGATATATAGATACGAGAGTAAAAGCGTCACCGTGAGTGATTGGACCCAGAATTGCCATTTTGTTCCAAACCGACAAGACAAATCTCTTGGTTTCAGCTACACACGTTACAGAGCAATTCAGCAATTGGCTCACAACATTGAGTGGAATCGCGATATCGATTCAGGAGAGTGCGGAGCCCATCGCACTACAAATGCATGATTATCGCATATCATTTCTCCGAGAGTTTCTGAGCTCGCGTGACAGAACTTCAGCTTAAACCCCTTTTGAACAACTGTAACAGCCCTGAAGTGTGGTTTCATAACTGAAGTACGTCTTGGATCTGCTACGTGGCAACGTGTCTACCATTTTTGAAATTCCATTATGATGTCTGCCGCAACCATGTGTGGGATTTTGATATCAATGGTCCGTTGGTACGCTTTTTGAGCTCCCATGCCACGGTCTTCACCGGCTTTTGTACCCAATTCTATTGAACTCTTCCTCCACGTCCGTTAAGGAACAAATGCGATCAACTTTTTTGTCTGCTTGTGTGCATTTGCAGTCTTCAGAGATTCGGAGGGGATTGTATGGTGCCATATTGCTGTTTTTTCACCGTTGATGATATATGTACTTGGAAGGGGTGTATTGGTGGCGAGGTTAATGTGCTCGCTGTAATCTATCTCATTTAGAGAGATATCCAGGGGGGATATGGGTGTAAAAGCGAACACATATCGTTTCTTTTCTTTTACGGTCTGGAAATCCTCGCTGGTCATTCCCATTTTAATTTCTTCTGTCCATGTTGTGTAGCGGAAAATCTCATAAATTTGCGGTGAGGTGGGAACGGCGTATATACGGTGAAACAGGAATCCCCAGCTAGGATAAAAACAGTCACAACCCCAGCCTCCGCAAGACTGCATACACCCTGCCCTCCCTGGAAACTGACTAGCTTCTTTCATTTCTGGTACAAGAGTCGAAGTGTTGAACTGAGCACATTTTTCCGCCCCACATGACCCCATAGCGGACATCGTTTAGCGACTAGTGTTGTTAATACTGTGTCTTGTGAAATACAATGTCTCTTTCTCGCAGCGTTAATAGAGTCCTTTCCGTCGTATTTTTATAGTGACAATAAGGGATGACTTATGTGCCAATCTCGGGTGTGTGCAGATATGACAGCGAATCGCGTGGCCGCCCGCAGCGAGCGGCGCGGCGGGTGCGAGTGCCAGTGGCAGGGCATGGCAGCCTTCAAGCGAGGCAGTGGGCATGAGTGGGCATGAGTGGAAGCGCAGTGGTGCAGTCACGCTCGGCCGGCTCCTAAGGGCAATCGATACGGCGAGTCGTACTGGTGGCGCCATGTGAAACGTCGCGAAGCGATTCGATGTCATATCTGCATACACCCGCCAATCTCAGTCAAGTTCCCCTTCTAAAGGAGTTGAGTTTCATCATTTCAAGCGGGATGACTCTGCATTTGTCGCTTCTCGTCCGAAGTGCAATGTGTGGAGTTATGTTCAAAAATGTCAACGTTCTGGCAAGCATACGCGGTGAACACTAGCAGGATGGGGAATATGTGAGTATGGTTAACGCGGCTGTAATTCGTTCCCCCTGAGTTCTGCGCCGTCGTCCGAAAATTTTCCGAAGTAATAGCACAGCGTGCTATGTTTTTGGTGAGGAAAACTATAATCAATGTCGTTCCTTATAATAGCAGTCGGAACGGCTTTCCTAGGGTGAGTAGCACTAGAGAAGAGTATAAATGATCGCCACCATGCCGTATAGAGTTATCAGTACCAATAACAAAGGCTGCAGCGGGCGACATCCTGGGTTCAGATGTATGTGTGTGCTGAAGGAGCAATCTGTATCTCGCAAAAGTCTAAGCCTGAGCATGTTGTTTCTAAGGTAGCCACCTTTCCTCCTAAGTTCCATTTATCAGAATGGAGTGTTCGTAAAGTGTTATGTCTGGAGGAATTCGATAATTTGGAGGCTCTCTACCTTCCGTTGCCGGCAGTAATGATCTGCGCAAATTTCGATACTGTTTTTCAGACTTCCTGAGTGTGTTGCTGCGGCAGTAGTTGTTTCCTTCTTTATGGAGGGACGCTTTATCAGATTGTACTGATGTGTTCCTGTTCCCCTGGAAAAGGGTGTTCTCAGGGGGTGCCAGGTCTTCTCGTCAGTCTTTTCTTCACCATGATCTGCTTCTCCTATCTTCATCGGTACCAAAAGATTGACCAGTCTACGGATCGTCCTCTTTGTGGCTGTGACGGGCTCTACTTCCCCTGTTTCCTCATTGCTGCTTGGCTTGAGCTTCGTGATTCTTGCCAACTAAATGCTATTCCTTCGAAATTTTGCAGGAGCGTTCCGTGGCATCACCTGACGCTTCAAGGGCCTCTATAACGTTTTATCGTGTCGACTCTCGCAGCTCGTCCGGAGGATGGTAGTCCGGATCCTGTTCCGTCGAAGAATGATTCTCGTGTGGAACGTTACACTTAGGTCTCTCTCTGAAGTCAATAGGTCTAATAACCGTCAGTTCTGCCTGATAAGTGAGCGGTCTTTGATCCAGGCAAGCCTCTGTCTCTATCAGGCTTGTACGAAGGAATTCTTTTGACCTTGAAAGGTTACCTCGAAGTGATTTCTATAGGGCATGTTTGACTGATTCAACGAGTCGTTCGTAAAACCTCCCTTGCCACGGTGCATAAGAGGTTATAACCTCCAGTGGATTTCGTTATTTGAAGTTGCACGCGAGACTTCTTCGCGTATCAGTGGCCCCTCGGTCAAGATCCGAGAGCTCAGTAGAAGTGTAGGAGCGTTTTCGCGAGTGATAGAGTCTGCGACTTCTCCAAGAGCAATAAAGCGTCGTAAGGCATTGATGAAGTCTTCTGTGTCCGTGGATTCGATTATTTCTAAGTGTATGAGTCGAGTGAAAGTGCATGTAAAGATACATCTGAAGGGTCTCTCTTGAGTGCTGTCATCCTGTGACTGGGTAAGTCCAAGAAATCAAATCCCACGTGTTGAAACGTTCTGATAAATCTGTGGAATCCAGATATGGAAATGGGAGTCCACTGAAGCGTCGACAAGTGACACATTTTGAACTAACTTTCTTATTTGCTGACGCAATCGGGTAATCCAGTAATGAGTCCGGATGCTTGCCATAGCATGTTCAATCCCGCGGTGGTAGGCGCCGTGTTTGGTTAGATGAGGATTGGATGTTTCGCATTCTCTGACAAAAGAGAGTTGTCGAAACGTCCTTTCGGGCGCCATATGAAGTCTCCTTCTTGGAATGGTCTTGAGGTGTTTTCCGTAGTTTTCCTATAGGTCTCGCCGAGGAAGATGGTCAGGTGATTCCGCACGAGTATTGACTTTGCCGTCCGTAGTGCCGCCCGTCTATCGCTGTCAAAGTGTCCGGATTACAACCAATCTCAAGTTCCAATGACTGAGTTAGCGCGGAGGGGTGGCAGCGCACACAGTAGTTTCTTGATAAATTTGTGCTGTGGCTGTCACTCGCTCAGCCATCGTTAGTGACCTGCAGCGAGATAAGTCGATTGTAAGTGCGCGCTAATTTGTACACCAGTGATGGCCATTGGTGATTAGAGGTAGCTATGAATGTTGGCCCTGTCCATGAGACATGTTGTTTCAGTTGGTCTTTGGTATGACTTCGTGTGCCGGCATCTGCACGGTAATCCTTAGTCTTCATATACCAAAATTCGATTGATACCCTTCGGCTTTCTGAAGACTCCACAATTTCCCGTATTTCCTTCAGTCTATTTTCCACGAGTCTCCCAACTTTAGCATTGGAAGGAAGAACGAGCCAACTGATTACTATTTGTGCATCCGAGACAAGGAACACGGGTTTAGGTTTGATAGCAAGAGCATTTCCGATTGCTTGGTAAACTGAATTCGCCAGACGGGTCTCTAGTGTGAGCGCGTTTATTTCCACTCTGGGTATCGTTGTTTTTGAATGGATTTAAGGAAGCTTGCTTTTGCCATTGCGAGACGGGGTGCTCGTCATCAAAGACGTTTGCGCAGCATAAAATGGCTATTTCGCTAGCGTCTGCGAATACAGCAAGGTTACCCGTTTTGGTGTCCGGGAAAAGCATGCATGAAGAATTATTGGGAACTAACGCGGAGAGATCTTTTGAGATGTATCGCGAGTCATTGCCTACATTCTTAGCTTTTACCATGTCGCTTATGCGCTCTTCTGTCTGCCCTTGCTCCTCTGAGCGCGTTTGTAACTGGTCTATTAGTTTGAGTTACTTACATATTTTTCACGCATCAAATGCACCGCAAGGTCGTAGTTCTTTTCCGTCACTGCGTACCGTTTCACAAGTTTTCGCGCTTTTCCCTCGAGAATGTTTAGCAATTAGTTGAATTTTGCAACTTCGTTAAGGGTTGGTCGTGCTTATTAGTATGGAAGAGAGTCCAAGAGTTTTTAAATTCCCATACTTTTCCCGAAAATATGGGTACAGAAAATACTGGAAGTTTGGGTCTCGTGGGCTCGAAAGTCCCTCGAAATGTTGTTCAGTCCTCTCGAAGCAGCATTTGGTCGCGGGCTGTCCTTATGTGCGCGTCCGACTCGACCGCCGCAGTTGCCCGATGAAGCAGAGTTTGGGTTAAATTGATATAGTCCTGCGCTTGTTTCTTTTGCTCCTCATCGCAATTCTCGCCCAATGCCGTGAACGAGGACGAAGCATCGAGGACCAAATTCGCGTCTCTTGAAGTTTTCAGAGTAATTCTTTGCGTTTGCCCTAACTTCCTGGTATCCCGCAGTTCTTACCAGTCTTTTGTTACACTTGTTTCAAATTTTTTCAATGTGCGCTTGAGGTCATTAGAGTAACGCGTTATGAGGGCTTTTCGAGACTTCAAGGTTATAGGACCGGACATTGCAGGTTAATGACAATTTGCGAAACCGTGTCATTACCCAATCATATCAAATGAGAAAGAAAAAAATCAAAGATGTCGCTCGAGTTGAGAAGTTAGTCTGAGCGACAATGTGTAAAATGGGAAAAGGGAAGAAAGTGTCGCCTGTTTATGTTCGTCGAAGTCTCAAAATGTTGAGCGACTACTGAATGTGAAGGCCAAGAGACTTGATCGTACCTCAGACTTCTGCCGTTGAGCCGATGCACCTAGTAAGAATTTGCCACGCGGAATCCGTTACTAACCTTTACTGGTGCTATACGAGTCAACAATCTTCATCCACACGAGTGCCAATTGCCACAATCTCAAACTCGAGCAATTAAACGAGCAAACTCAGATCGAGTATTGTGCAAAAGCGACGACAATCATAAAAGATACATGAGCATAGAATGAAGCAGAGCAGAGAATGATAAGTGCAAATAAGAGTCTGAGGTACTACTAAATTAATGCAATACATAGAGGAAAAATGATGTCGAAAATGATGCACCATCAGAATAAAAAAGCAGTACTTGAGGGTAACCAGCCACTTGTACCCAAATAGAGTGAGGCAAGTTAAAGCATGAGTAAGACGGGTCGAAGTAGGCCACTCTTCTCACAAGAGCCAGTATAGCCACACATGAGCCAGTATATCGACACATGAGCCAGCATAGTGGCGACGAAGAAGATTCCACCAGAAAATAGCACACAATCCTCAATCCCTGAATTGTGGGTTGGATAGAGTCCCAAAATATAGAGTAATAAAGGGTACTAGCGAAAAAGGATCCGCTGCCTTGCAGAGGCGGTGGCTAGCCTTACTGTATTGAAGACTGAAAGAGATAGGAGGCGTTGAAGATGCGTCAGCGTCCCCTCACATGCCTAAATTGACTTATTATAAGGACAAACTTACCGGCCAGAGAAAACTGAGCCATCTAATCGCGATATCCGCGATACAACATAAATATATGGGTAGCGAAGAAACTCATTTTTCTGTGGACGAATCTTTTGAGCAAAATGTACGCCGGAGTGTGCAGAATGACCCCTCAATGATCTCAGCAAGATACTCGAATGTGCAACTATTTATGAGATGCTCCTTTTCATTGCGATAACACCGTTATGAACTCTCTCTCTAGTGCATAGACATGCATTTGCTCGAGGAATTGAAGCTGGGTTCAACTTAAGGCCGGACATAGGCTTTGGAATCTCGCACCAGTGCTTTTCAATAGCTACGGATAAACTTTTCAGTATTCAGAAAGTGGAACCTTCTTATGGCTTTGGCCTCACAACTACAAGGTAAGACCGTGGGTGAGGCGTTGTTCGAGGGCCTAACTGCATCTGTTTTGTTTTTAGAAGCGCTCGCGTGGCCCCACTAGGCAGTTCACTTCACTGTATATCCTAAATATGCGTTAGAGCGGATACTTTTTAAAGAAGCGATAGAAGTAAATATTTTTTTTCGTGATTGCATGGATGTTTCTTTATACTTCAAGCTTCCAACAACGTCGAGGCCCATATCAAAAGTTAGCAGTATAAGAAAAATATTGCGGTCTCCTTCTTGAAAGCTTCATAGCATCCACTCTTTATTATTAATTTATAGAGCCTGACACTAGTGGTTTGAGCACTTCTGTGCCAGTTCATAAAAAAGCAAATTTTTATTTAACCATGCTGCGCCCATGTGCACGTGTCGACTTTGAGACTAAAAGGTTTTAAAAAAGGAAAATGTTCAATGTTCTATCGATAAATGATGACAGAGACCTTTGCACATTTTGTTTGAACGTATGAGGTGACAGGCAATTTCAGCAGTGTTGAAAAGCACATAAGCTAAGAAGAGGTGAAGGAGACTTCAATCCCTGGAATGAGGTTTTCCTCACCTACAACTCCGTCGAGATCACAGCTCATTAGTAGCCATTTGAACAGGTTTCTGGTTCATATCATGACCCGAAATACGACCTAATTACACTTCATTTTCAAAGGAATCTGCACGGGAAAATGGGTTTCTCAGTTACCCTTATATTTATGTTGTATCTGCTTAATAAGGGCAGTGTGCAAGTTCCGCGCGAAAAAGCGAGGACACGGCTAGGATACAGCTCCTCAAAGTTGCAGCCGTGAGAGGGGTGCAAGGCCTCGAAGTAAGTACTCCGTCGTTCGCTACGGTCGGAGACGCATAGTGCGAAGAAAGGGTCACGTGAAAGGCCTTGCTTTTTATATCGGACGTGGGCGGACGACGGGGTGGAATTCACTCCGAGGTTCCCTCGGTCACCACTTCAAGAAGCTATATCACAGCCGGATTCCCACTAATTTTCGCGTGAAGCTTTGCACACCGCTCTCATTGCGCAAATACAACATAAGTGTATGAGTAACAGGAAACCTAATTTTTTCGTGCACGACATAGAGGATTCCCCTTTTTCCCCTACACTTTCTTTCATACTTGTATTTATCCCTTATTCCTCTCTTGGAGGATGACTAATCATTGTAACCTATCTGCTGGCTGATCTAGCTGCTCTGGAAGGTCAACATTGCCTTTAGCTTCATCTACAGTCAGCTCGCTCCGCCCCCTCCTGACGTATAGTGCAGGACAGTGCTCATTGTGGAACATATATCTTCCACATGCTCGATCTTGGGCGGCCGCACCCGCTCCTCACTCTCTCTATCCTCTTTTGCATTCCCCTTATAAATACAACATGCTTCAAGTGTTTAATTACCCAAGTTTGAGGTGAACGGTTTTTTCAATCGACTCTTCGGCGTATCAAGTCCTGCGTGCAGACATTACAACACGAGCAAACTACTATATGCTCTCGAGTGTGCTGGAGTTCCGCTATGGTTTTCTCATCCAGTTAGTCCGCAGTGCTGCTGTACAGTACAAAGCCTCCTCAACTTTGGTTGTCGCTGTTTTAATGGCGGCCGTTGCTCTGCGCAGTTTTTTTGGAACTCCGCTGTTTGCCTCCTCTGTACGCCGTTGTCGATGGGGAAGTGAAGGTCGGCCCAAAGAAAGTGACTGTTGTCGCCCACTAGTCCTTTGAGACGGTAGCTCGCTCGGGTGAGAAGTCCTTGTCTTTTCGATAGAGCAGACATCATACTACATGCTGTGCGAGAACTTGAAATGACTGTGAAAGTAAATGAAGGAGACAAAAGTGTCGTTCGGAACGGGACGAAGAAAGCAGTTAGCGAGGACGAAGGCGTATTGTTCGAAGTTGTGCAAGCGAAAGCGTGTTGCGACATATTCCCTTAAATTGGATCGGTTCGATCCTGGTCCTCATTCGAACGGCCGATGCACCATATAGTATTTTGTTCGTGTTGTAATGTCTGCTACGCGGGTTTTGGTACGTCTGCTCGAAGAGTCGATTGGAAATACCGTTCATCTCAAACCGGGGTAATTGAACGATTGAAGTACCTTGTAAATAATGAGAATGCAAATGAGGATGGAGAAAGTAAGGAGCGGATGCAGCCGCCCAAGGTCGAGCAAGAGGAATATATATGTTATACAAGGAGCACTGTTCTGTGTATATTCGTTCGGAAGGGGCAGAGCGAGCCGACTGTAGATGTAGCTGGTTATAGGCAATGATGAGCTTTGCAGCATCTCGATCAGCCAGCAGATTACCAACGTAAAGGTTACAATGATTGGTCATCGTCTGAGAGAGAGGAGTAAGAGATAAATACAAGATGGAAAATCGTACATACAAAAAGGAAATGTAGTAAAAAGATTGGAGAAGCTCTCTATACACGATTCCTTTATGGGCACATTTCAGAATTCTTCACATATTGTAACCTCCTAAGTGGTCTGCTAGTTCGACCCACAGTTACGAAGACAGAACCTTGACTGTGGTGAGAGCGTCAGTTTCTAGAGCGTGTAGAACCAAAGAACGAGCAGAGCTGAGAAGCAGGTGATATCGTAGAGTCCCTTATAGTGTCAATCATCTTGCATAAAGCCAGATCCCACGATGTTGTCTTATTTTTAACATTTTTGAGGGCTTCATTTGTACTTCCCTCTGATTGCGTATCCTCTGCGCTTGTAATTTCGTAGTTTAATACTTTCAAACACTCAAACATGGAATATGCCTCTGAAAAATCATGGAATATGCCTTTAAAAATGTGCCTTCACTGTAGAAGTTTCACTAATCCTAACTTCGATACCTTGCCTCTTTTCCCAGTATTTAGTTGCAGCCACTGTTTCGCTTGATGGATGTCATCGTCTGAGGTCCAACAAAATCACGTTGGAAGGATGTCCTGGCAAAATGCTCTCCTTACCTTGACGGTCTATTCCCTATATTCTTTTTCCATTTGGTTGAATATGAGGATCATTTTGAGAGATCTTATCAAAACGGTGCACAGATGGTTCAATTATGCCACCATCAAAAGCACTTGTACATCGTTTTGCCAAAAGTCACGTAGGCAATGAGCGAGGAGGTTTTTTTGGTCGTTCGTTCCCTCCCTTGAGTAGTCGTATGATCACCTCAACATATTAGCCTAATCGTAATAAAGGTTTTCTTTTTCAATCGTTGCAAAATCAGGGAGCATAATGTTTACTCTCATTCTGGTTTTCTTCCTTGCTGCAGTATTTGCAGCTTTCACATGACGGCATCTTTGTGTATCTGTATTCCCTATTTCACTTACTGTCTTTTGGTTCAGACAGAAAATGACATGGAGTGAGATAACAATCTGCACTGAACTAATGACGATCCTCTTCATATGTAATATACTCTGTCTTCTATTATGACATCAGATAACCGCACCGGCTCAGATAGTAGCTTTAGTCGAAGTAAGATCTCAGAACATATTCTATGGTTCCTATCAACCAACCAATAAAGGATGATTCGAAAAGTCCAAATAGTAATATAACACATGTAAAAGGCCTCCTGAGTCATTGTATAGTAGTCTATCGAACGAACAGGGAAACGAATGAATGATACTGTTGGAAGTCAAATGCTTAAAAGGTGCCGGAGCCGTATGCACCATCATATTATACAACAAACCATGCATTTCTAAATCTGGATTACAAAAGCTATATGCATTGTCTGAGTTTTTTCATCAATGAGTTCGGGAAAAGCTTCTGATATCTGCTGAACAAATATTCTAGTCATTTCGTATGAGTCACAATACTAAGCTCAGAATACATACTCCTTTCATATCGTGAATTTTCCCAGCAAGATGTTTGAGCTTGATTTAGGAGGTCAGTTGCCAAAAAACCTTCAAGCAATCCACTTGTGCGCCGGTCCCTTTGACCCTACTGCACCTCGACTATAATTGCATGACCATGAAAGTACAAACTGCTTATGCAAATATATGAAGCTGCCAGAACCTTCTGTGCTCTTTGGATGTGTAGTGCGTTCGATCCGAATAGTACGTGCTGTTTGGTCAATTAGCGTACGAAACCCGTTCATTTTTCATGATATTCCATCATCGTTTGAACAGCTCCTGTATCTGGCTCAGTCGAATGTTCTCACAGTGAGGAGTTTTGTACGTGAGCTCAGCTCTCGGAATTCCAAATTTCCTGAATTTGCTACCGAGTTCTGCATGCTATTTTTATGCTACAAGTTTGCAAGGTTTGATGATTGGTTGCTACCACTTCCTGTTAATTACAAGAGAGAGACTTGCTTTCCCGTTTCTCGGCTTGGTCCTACTTCCAGTTTGACTCCTCTTTGGTTGTTTCGTCATAACTATATAACCCGACATACATACCATAAAAGTACATATTACTGCTCACATAATTTAGCATACACAGTGGATGAAAGATAATAATTTGTTCTCTCTGAAAGTGACAGGTTTTTTTGCATCACTATCTCTATGTGCACCGTACGTAAATCTACTCTGTATGCGGGCTGTACGATGACTCCCAATCTGAATATTGAGAGTCTGTGAATACCTACTACTCCCTTTGCCTTTTCAGTCATCGGCATTATCTGAAATCGTGTACGGAAGTGGAGCGGAAGTGACCGTGCAACTCAGCCGCTCGTCCGCACTATCTCACCCCTCAGGCACTAATACCCCAGGAATCAGACTAGCCTAATGATGACCTCAGCGTACCGTCACTACAAAATTCATACTAGAGGCCCAATCCGTGGGCGCATATTCTTGTTAGATTCATTGATGTTATGTTCTCAATAGTTTGACACTTCATATGTACGTGAGCAGATGTGGCACAGCATCTACTAGACTTATGGAATAACCCAATATTAGAATCTTTCACTCGAGCCCATATATTGGGTCAGGCCTTAAACAGAATTTAATTCAAGTGGTAATTTTTCACATGGATAATAGAATTAATCATTATGTCCGTGGGAAGATACTCATCTACTGTAAAAAGCGGTATACTTTGGCGGGTACGGATGACCAGGTGCTTGACAGAGACTCATGCCGGCACAGTCATTGCCTTCGACCCCTGCCGAGACACAAACCATGCCTGGCAAAGAACGCAAAAATATAACGTTATCGGCGTCGGGCCAGGTTGACAGGCCAGCCGATGGACGGTTCCCGTCATAAAAATATGCTCATCAACCATACAGGAGTGAGAGATAACGCTAGGACGTCACTCGGCAGCGATGCGCTCAGTATACGAAGGCTAGCAAGGGTTGAATGTTCTCGGCCGAAGAAACTGGTTCATGCTGGAACTCTGAGTATTGGATTGCTCAAGTTGGATAATCTGGAGAGGTTATTGACCTCGGTGAGCGCGGAAACATTGGAGTCATCTGCCTTTAGAAGACTCACTGGAAAGGAGCCAAGGCAAGACAGAGAGAAGGGTCAGGGTCTTCTGCAAAGGAGAAGTTATCATAAGGAATGGAGCTGCCATGACGGTGGCACAGTCTCTCAAAGATTGCGTCCCGCTGTAAACAGGGCCAGCGGGCACATAATGACTTCGAGGATAGACACCACGTAGGGGCACTGAGCCACACTATGATCCAGGTGCTCCCAGCAAGAGAAAGACGAGCTCTGTCTCAGCCTCGACGAAACAGTGAGATCATTTCGGAGAGCGATTACTATTTCATTTATCAAAAAAAGTCTTTATTGGTTTAGACGGAAGAATGCAGAAAGTGAGATAACAATCTGCATCAAACTAATGTCGATCCTCCTCATATGTACCATACTCTGTATATACCGTCCAGAGGCACATTTTTTCAAGCTATCGTGCAAATTTTACTCCGCTTATCTGTCACCATTTTATCTATGATTTTGGGTCACTCGACAAAATTTTGTCCAGACACGGAATCCGACTCATCATGCTTCACAAATACAAGCTCGGACGTAATGCTACGGAAGCAGGTAGGAATATCACCATTGCATGGAGCAAAGGTACCACAAATGAGCGCACCACACGTAGGTGGTTTACCGAATTCGAAATGGAGACTCCATTTGGAAGGTTAGGAGGGCGGCGGTCGGCTAGTGGAAGTTAAATGCTGCGAATGTAAGGCACTGATAGAAGCCATTCCAAAAGCATCCGCAAGAGAATGGCTGAAGAGCTGGGAGTTGACTTCTGGTCTCTGACACGTCATTCGGAGAAAATCGGGATGGTTAGAAAAATTGGACAAGTGAGTTGACATTTGACAACCTTAGCCGATCCATACGGGACAAGTGAGTCCCGCGCGAGTTGACCGAGCTTTAGAAATCTCGTCGTCTCTGAGTCTGTTTGTCTCATCTTTTGTGGAACAGAAACGATACTTTTTCTGCAACGCAGTGTGTCTAAAGAAAAATGGATTCAATACGACAATAGACGACGGTCAGGACAGTGGTGAGGTCACGACGAAGTTCCTACACATTTTCCGAAGCCAGGGTTGCACTAGAAAAAGGTCATGGAGGCTGTTTGGTGATGTATAGCCCGAATGATCCGCCAAAGCTTCCTGACTCCAGAAAAAGCCGTTACAGCTGAGAAGCACTGTACGCAAATCGAAAAAAAGGACCAAAAATTGCATAGCATTCGGTCAGCATCAATCAACAGAAGTGGGCGCGTTCCTACTCCATGACAATGCCCGAATTGCATAGCATTCTGTCAGTATCAATCAACAGAAGTGGGCGCGTTCTTACTCCATGACAATGCCCGACCTCATGTTTCATTGATGAGAAAGAAAAAGCTGATGGAGTTGGGGTATGAAACTACCGAACATCCTCCATGCCCAGCAGACCTACCCTACGGATAATAAACTTTCATGCGCCTCAAAACTTTCCTACACAAGAAATGCTTTCCACACCAAAAGGACGTAGCAGAACCACTAAACGATTTCGTCGATTCCAGAACTCCACAATTTTATGCTGCCAAATTATCCAAACTGCCTTCTCATTGACAGAAATGTGCTGATTCTTTTGGTCGTTATTTCGATTGAAAAGCAACACTTCAAAATGGTACTTGGGAAATCTGCTTCAGAAGGGTCACTATTTGCCCACGGCCTAATCTCTTCCGAAGATTACTATTACACCCGTCGGTGTGTTCGCTTATTACTAGTCATACTTTCACCCAGCTCCTCGAAACCGTTTTTTTTTTTGATTGCAAGTTTTCATTCGCATAAATTGCAAAAATGGAATATTTGCCGAAATCCATGTTCAGATAATTATATACAGTCCGTATCACACCGCTGGCAGAGCGTGGCTATGGACTTGAATGAGAGAGTGGCGGGATCAACTGGTCTGCTACACCCTTGCCAAGTCCTGGGCTACACCCTGCCTAGCGCTGTGATCTGGAATTTAACTGCATGAGATGGTGACCATCCGAAAGCTTTGAGTAAGTGATGATGAGTTCATAGAAACTACTCGCTGCAAGTAAACCTGCAGAAATGACTTCCAAAAAGCTCATCAATGAATGGTGCTTCCCCTGTTTGGACACTACCTCATCAATAACATACCTTTTTATGTTACAAGCGCAGGCGATAAAGTGCTGTGAAGATCGTTGTTTCACGGGTAGTGACGCTGCATGCTCACTATTCCCGTTTTACTTCCCTACGCTTTATGATGTCATACCTAAAATTTGGCACCAAGTTCGCCCACACTAAGAGTTTTCCCCTGCTAGTTGGATCCACAATAAGAAGGCCACTGCAATAGCTGACTCATTGTGAAAAACTCGATTTTAATTGCATCCGTTTACTCAGTCTCTGTAACATAATCGTTGTACTTAATTCGAGTCCTCCTTGAGTGCTCCTTGCAATACGAGAAGATAATTTTAGAACAGCCATTTCGATTATGAAAGCAGCTTCCACATTGGAAATTGTCCGTCCAAGGAAACGTGGTATTTGGTTGGGTGGGCGTGGCTCGGTTGTGTTCAAGCAGGCACAACAGCGTGAAGGTGCACCGTGAAAGCGCGACATAGATGCAGTCTGAGCAGTGATCCAAGGACCTGCTAGCCCTCAGAAAGTAAACCAATAATCTGATTATCGCGTGGTGTTGCTCTGGAGGCAGCGGTAAAGGTAATTTGGTTGTATCACATTTTCATACCTTACCTTATGCATACCGGTGAAGGTTTTCACCATCGGAGCCGTCCTGTCAAACACCAGTAATTTTGATCGATGTAGCAATCCGTACTACATACATATGTATAAACGCTTCGCCCGTCTGTACGTCCCTCCGCCGGTTTATCACAAAATTAGGTATTGTAAAAAAACGGCCTGTGAAGATGGGAACAAGTGTGTATGGTTAGATTATGTGACAAGAAGTAAAAACCACCATGGACCAAGTTATGCTCCGCACACGGAGGACGGGATGTGCACTGGAATGTTCCGTTCTCAGACCGAAAATTGTTAATAGGGTCCGAATGTGCCTCAAACGTGAGGAGAAGATGATTTTAGGTCTTAGTGAGTTTTCTCAGGTAAAGAATGAAATCTGGGCATAGTTGATGGATCATTTGTAGTGTTGGGCGGAGCTTGGACGTTACATGACAAACGACCTGTATAGAAGGGGGCATGTTTGGGATGGATAGGGCATGGAACAAGGAATAAGGAGCACCTGTGCACCGAGTCAAACTCCTCCCACGGTGGGCGGAGTGTGCACTGAAATATCCTGTCCTCAAGAAAAAGAGCAATTTCGATCAACCTACTGACGCTCATGGTGTTTTGCGCACAATAGTGTGCGCCAGCCAACTGATAATACGACAAGGTGAGGATCTCTCTGCCATTATATTCATCACTCTGCATCTCAGTCATTGTTTGGCAAGCCCGTCTCTAGGAGGAGGGTCACTTCAAAAAAGGCGGAGCTGTCAAAAGCCATGCCTCCTTCAGATAACATTTGCGCGCATTTCACCAGGAACCAAGCCACATATGGTCATCCGAGACACCTAGTTCCCATGTGGGTTACTCACTTTGCAATTCGTCATCACACACATTACCTGCACCGGTGTCTTCCCGACCAAGGATTTATTCCAAGGTGCGCCCTTTTCTGAAAATTGCTACATGCATTGTAGAATAAATTTTTCCAAAAATTTATAAATTTTGGCCAAAAAAGGGTTCCATTGAGTCAAACGATGTGGAATAATGTTGTTCAGAGATCAAAAGTGAGCACGGTCATGAGTTTACAAGTCATTTCGCTCCCATTATCGGGGGTTAACCCAGATCAGTGCTCATCCAGGGACGGGTTTTCCATCTTCAAAGGTTTGGTAATTCAAGGCTAGCTCGACAGGATGAAAACACAAATATGTGTGAGCCATTGTGGTGCAAACCATATTCAAGAGCATCTTGGATAATAGTACAAGACGGGATCACACCGAGAAGGATTCGTCGACATCTACCAACTTCTCCAGGAAGATCATCAATGCAAGCAAAATTGTCCTCGACCATCCACTCCTTCATATATCCACTTCTAGCAAGAAGGGTGTTCCACTCTCGAAGTGCCGTTCAATGGCGCGATACCACTAGAGGTCTACACCCAGTCGGTTCAAGGGGCAGTCTTTTTGTTCGAGGTCGGTTTATTCGTGGTAAAATTTTGTTGCAGCACAATGAGGCTGTCTTGCTTTTCCAGCGAGTTCAACCGATACCTTCTCTATTTGTTTGTCCTCTCTTGTAAGTTTTGATGAAAACTATGCACATCCATTGTTCCAGCTATAGTGTCCTTGAACTCTACACCGTTGACTTAGACTCTGAATTGTGCACTTACCGTCAGAATTCGTGCACCGTACTTTTACAAAGCGGACCGCTGATAAATCGTAGATTGACCGTTATTTAGCTTGCTTTTAAGGCGAAAAGTTCACATCTCATCCGGTTCTAGTGAATGGTTACTTCGAGTGACTTAGACCATCGAAACTTTTTATTATCTTGTTTTTTAAACTACTAATATGCTAAACTATCAGGTTGGTTCATAATAAATCGGACAAATGGTAGTGATGATTTCTAGAGATCATAACTCAGTAATGAATTAACGAAAATGGACGCGCGAGGTACCGTTGGAATGAGTATGAAAAGCTCTTCAAAGTACCGCAAAATAACAACTCCAAAGTAAATTCATTCCGCTACAATGCCGCACGATTTCAAGCGGTTCAGAGACCACATCCGCAACGTCATACTATTTATATAGCTATTTAGCCAGGAATCCGCGGATATCGGCAGACGTCTGATAGAAGTTCACAAGGAGCATGCCCCCGGCAGAAGTACACTGTAGTTGTAGCATTCGAAGTTTGCGTCAGGCGACTATTCCATCGAAGACGAAAACCGCGGTTGGTAGAGCGTCACGGCGTAGAGTACTGGGAGCTGCTCGATGAAGGTACCACAGTATCTGCCGACGTCTACGTTCGTCAATTACGAGAATTGAAGGCCAATATCCAAAGTTCGCTACGGCGGCGGTCACATGTCTACTTCCAGCACGACAACTTGTCTACTTCCACAGACCGCACTTCGCAAGATCGACCAAGGCCGAGCTGCTGTCGTACAGTTGGACCGTACTTCTATACCCACCGTACTCCCCAGACCTGGCCCCTTCAGATTTCCACCTTTTCTCGCACAGCCAACGCCACCTGGACGGCCAAGACTTCAAAACTCGCGACGAGGTCAAGGCGGCACTCGGCAACTTCTTCGAGCTCCATCTTCCGGCCTTCTGGAGCAAGGGCATCCATGATCTGCCTATACCGTGGCAGAAGGTCATCGATAAAGATGGAGTATATTTCAAGTGAATCCCTGTTGTCGTAAAAAAGTTGTTCGACAATGATTAAAATTGGTCAATTTGTCCGATTTATTATGAATCAACCTGATAGTTAAGACAACTCAACAACAGTTGAGCCATATCGTCCTAGTAGATAGCATGCTCGTAAAGTCTGTTGGGTGCATAGCGAGGTCTCCGGAGGGGCCGCACCACTTCGTCTCCTGAATTGGATTGCCGGTGACATACTCGGTCACCTGTGCCTCGTTTACTTTCTTAAATCACCGCCATGTACAAATCCGAACTTTCAGCATCTCGATGAATGTCGAGATCGCTGTGTATAACGGAGATGAATCTGTTTCCCAAGTTGGAACCCTTTTCAAGCATCCTTCAGGCTGAACCCATTAATTCTACCACTGATTCGGCTATGGAACCGCGAGGGCGCATCGTCTGCTCACCACAGCCTACGCATGTGTCATTTTTCAAGCTTCCCTGACCGGTGGGAACTTTCAAGTTATTCCTTCCTCTCTTAACTTATTGTAATTCTAGAACGTTCTGTAGATTGTCGTAAGTGCGAATCAGAACCGGGACTCACTGTTTGCTAGCGCTAGCACTCACGTCATTTTTTGTGGCTGTAGGCCGGTGTAGGTGGACGTACATGTCAAAGTGTCGCTAAGCCATCTACAAACTGTGCTCGTTGAATAAAACCCATTGCATAACGTTTCTTATGAGCCATTAGTGGTGAGTTATGTAAACTTTCATGCTCCGTGCTATTGCTATTCAAACATTCAAAGTACACTTTAAATGCTATTAGCCATTTCTTGCAAATATTGCTTCTCAGTCAAAAGGATACCGTTAATTTGCATGTGCCCTTCGAACAATCCTTCTCTCGTCGGTAGCATAATCATGATTGGAATCGGAGCTTTCATAATTCGACACGAATTTTCAGTCCGTGATACCTTACACATTTAGCATTTTTGAAGTATTTTTTAGTTTTTCACGCTCCCTGTATTCTTTGTCACTGGACTGGAATCACGTTTTCGTATTAGATTACGGTATCCCAGCTATCAAAGTTACGGCGAACGACGTTTTGCGTTGTTGGTATGGAGGTGAAAATGGTCTTTGTTCTCCTAAACAATATTGCAATCTAATCATTTTCTACAATTTCTTGCCACCTTTGCCCACCTGTCTTACTCTTTGATGATGGCGACGTAATTGAGCGATATCGATGTTGAAGCGATAAACTCACCAACCTTGCTCTGACCTCTCCACGTCTCCGGAATCTGTGGCTGTGCTACAGCTATCTGAGCTGCTTGTCAACAATTTCGTTTGATAAAAGTAGATTTGGCGTATGATGCAGTTCGACTCTCTCGATTCATAAGGTGTGCATAGTCCTTGCTCCAAATTCGACTTCAGTATATTACGGTACAATTTGAACCATTCATTAAATGTCAAAAATTTGGAACACTTCGGACCAAAATATAATAAAACAATCGCTGAACAAAAAAATGTTATAGGGATGCTGAGCAACATATGGGCGGAAGCTGTCTCGAAAAGAGTTCGAACCCAGGATTTCTTGACATATGTGTCACCCCACTTCCATTAATTGGCCATTAAAAAATTTCGTGAAAAAAAAGCTGAAATTTTTCATGTGCCAGTTCTTGCCCAAATAGTATAAGGTCGCAAAAAAATTTTGCTGCTCGGTACATTGACAATTTCTCCGTGGCATTCTCAGAGGTATCTTTCGTGGTTTATCAGGGGATTAGAAGACCCTTCAGAGAGAAAATCTGTTCTCTCCCCCCTATGCTATCAGAATCACAAAGAATTTTCCAGAACTGTAGTTGCTGCTACTCAGCTATTATTCAAGACCACAGGAAACCATGTTTTCTGACTGAGAAAGAAGTGCCTCAGAGATAGTTCAAAGTTAGACGATTAACGATTGGTTTTGCAGAGTATTTTTTCAAGCCGTGGATAGGATAGGAATAGCTTTGTGGGTTCTTGTTCAGAGAGGGAGAAATACAAAATGAGGCACTGCTTGAGCACACCTGGGTGTTCTACTGTGAGTGAAGCCTGCTTCAAATGCCACAAACGAGTTTGCGAGTCTACATACATAGCAGTGGAATGCTGCCATGAATACTGTTCATGTTCGCTGGAAACATACTCTCCTCCAATGAACAGGCAAAATCGTATGACATATCTTTCGTATGACACAACGAGGGAAAGCTACCCGAGAACTGTATAGAATCAAATGCGGAAGTTTTGCTCTAATGCGCTACTATGTGAATCTTGAAGTTGTTCACAGGGCTTTCACTTTCACTCGTCTCTTTCTTTCTTCCCTTTGAACCGATTCTCGAATGAGAAATGGTTTCGAGAAGAGGAGGATGGCAAAATTGCAAATCGAGGCTTTTGTATTTTGAGAAATCAAATATTTGAGTGGAAGGATCAGTTGTGTTCATTGGTTATTGACAGATGTGTCTGAATCTAATGATTTTTGACTGGTACCAAACAATTCTGTTCAAGCAGAACTGTGGCCTTTCAAAATTCGCTTACCAAAACGGGGGACACTTTTTGACCGATCTAATAGTTGGACCTAAATAAGCAACCCCTAAAAGTTGTCCATCGCTTTTTTTCGTAGAGGGGTGCTCGAGTTCATAATTGTTGCTTGCACTAGAATGATCTAATTCCATTGGCCTTTCTGTTATCAACGGCGCTCAGTGAGTGCAATTAAATAATAAACAAACAAAAAAGGGCGACACTCAGAGAACTACCTTCATAGCACGTGGTATTATGTCTGGAAAGAAAGGTATGCCTGATTTTTTGATAGTGCTTTTATATAGTCGCTAAGTTCACCGCTAATGCCGCATATACTTAAAATGGTGGGAAATACTGGTCAAACACTATAGGCTTTGAGACGGGACCGTACCTGCACTCTGCTCTCTGAATACTTTACCTATACACACAACAAGACCAGCCATGCGTATGAGAGCACATATGCTGTGGTAATAATAGTACTGACATAATGAAGGCTTTCCGAGGTCGACTATATTGCTTTTACATTAAATGGCTCGATAACTGTCTGAACTGAAAGGGTTCCTGACTGGTTATCGCAATGAGTGGAATGTTTGTGGCGTTTGTGACTTTTTATCTCTCAAAATCTGCGAAAATGCACTTCGCAAGAAGTTTCGCTAATCCTAGAGTCTACGCTGGCGCCGCGATGTCGTAGCCACACGATTTGCACTGAATTGTTGAATATTTGCGCAACTAATGTCTATCAGTATTAAGAAAGCGAGTAAGAAAGGAATGAAACATTCGCACACACGCGAAGACCGTAAAAGCGAGCGTATGTCGACGGATGCAGGTGACTTTATGCAAATCGTCCATACTTATCGCTACAACAGACTCTATAGAATCGACTGAATTGTGAGGAGTGGCGCAGGCTTCGCTCTTAGGATGATCCAGAAGTAATGTTAAGCGGGAGAAGACATATTTGGTGGTCATAGCTGTGACGTCGTGAAGTCCTGGTGGCTGTTCTGCGACCGCTGCTGCCGCTGTCTCCTGCTGAAAGTCATCTGAATTGAATCCAAAGTGACAGGATGTATGAGTCTTCTGATGACACCGTAGAAATTGACTTGATTGGTTTTGACTCAAATGTAGCGCGATTGGTGGGGTTTAGGTACTACGGCGCACCGCCTAGCAACAACGGCCCTTGAGAATGCTGTAGGATGGAGCTGCTCTACTATTTTGTTCAAACCATTTCGAAGCGTGAAGCCTACGCGCCATTCACAAATCGTTCGGATAACTCCTACAAGAGCATGAGACGATTTGTGCGACGACCACCTGCTAGCCACCGCGAACGCCTCTACTCGCTCTCTTCGTCGCTGTGCCCAAGGCAAAGGCGGTCCTATCGAATCCTGAGACCGTATCATGATATGCTGTTTGGAACTATTTGTAGATCACATAACCCATTACTTTTCATGCTGATAACTCATTTCCAGTAGGGTAAGACTTTGTCAGGCGGTCAGTACTTTTGCCACACCCTGTACAACCTTAGCCTTAATTTCATTTTCATTTTTCATTTCATATTGCTTGATAGGTTGCGAAATGGAGATGCATCATGGAAGGGCCCGTAATATTAGTGCGGTTACGTTCACGGAGGATTCGTGTGTCAGGGTAGACCCTGATCGAGCTATCACCTCCATCTCACTTGGTATGCCACTGCTCCTTCTTTCCCATCCTCCTCGTAGATTCTGGTTAGATGTATTCAAAAATTGAGGCGACGAAAAACAAGTGAACAGAATCCGTGAAGGGCATTTTAGGGCAACATGGAGGACCTTCGGAAAGTCCGTTTTATGTGTGTAGTTTTCGTGGGTATTGAGATTAAGCCAAGATGAGCCAAAAAAGGAGAAACAAGTTGGCCACAACGTGAAATCCCTCAAAATGGAGAGGTGTTAATCGATATCGCTTGGTTTTATCGTCTTTGCTTGGCACTAAGAATGCCCATTGTGAGTGTGGGTTTTCAAGGAAACTCTTTCACTGCTCCTTTTCTCACTTTTTCGCACTGATAGGTGTAACTTGACAATTTATTAGTCGATTTTCATACCTTTTTGATTCAGCTGGAAATTAGCGAAAGTTCAGCCCACTGAGTAATCATTGAATTCTCCTCCACACCACTCCGTATATCTCGGATTAAGTAATGGATTCCATGGTACTTATAAGTTCATCAAGAAGATGTTTACTTTTGTAATTATACTGTCAGCAGAAAATTTGTCCTGTAGTAGCAGGGTGTCTCCGTGTTTTTCTAGCCTTTTCAATTTTTCGTATTATATGATATCGTGATACGTGTACTACTGAACATCCAATATTTCCCTTCGAGCTCAATCTGCAGACGTAGCACATGTATGCAAAGTGAAAATGACCTGATATGGTATTTAGTTTCCATTCAGGATCAGTTCGTTTACATAGCATGAGAAAGATGGTCTTTCGTAAATGGAAAACAGTTTTTTTCACGAATGGGAGTGATTAATTACATAGAATTGACAGCAAGATACATTCTGTATAGTTACTGCTTAATTTTTTAAATGCTCAAAGAGACCATCTCGCAACTACTATTTGCACAGCAATCGGTGTAATGGTCGGGTAGTACATAAGGCCGGTGTGTGCATTGAAGTGGAAAGGTCGTTAAAAAAGGGTTGTATGTATGCTCTTATCCGGCTTCCTGTATTTACAGCCTCTTCGCCAGCACTGAGTAATGCACAATGTAATCATCTTTTATTGAGAAAACTCAGAAAACCCTCGGTGTTGATTCATTTTCTGAACTCTTCATGCACTCTTCTTCTCAGCAGCAACACTGAGATACCTGGATTTATTTCCTGCTCGCAACACTAATTGCAGCACAGCTCACGATCGGTCACAGTCCCCTATACTTATTCTAGAAGATAGTCTGAGTGGCTGACGAAACTCAACATGGGGGAACGAAACTCAGTGCTCAATTGGCCCCATTGTTGGTCCATGTTGTAAACGGCGCCTCCGTCAGTGGAATTCTCAGAGTCGTGTTATCCAGTCCTAACAGCAGCGATCTATCCTACTCATGAATACTAATTTCTTATTGGCTTCGAGAGCCATTGATATGGCGGCTCGTAAAATCGCTCGGTCACGAGCGTTCCAATCCTTTCCACCGTCAAGTGTTATCAAATCATATTTTCAGTTTGATTCTATCTGTTTGGCCAGTTTCGCCGTGCAGTTCGCTCTCACAGT
Source organism: Trichostrongylus colubriformis (assembly GCA_963978905.1). Classification (NCBI taxonomy): domain Eukaryota; kingdom Metazoa; phylum Nematoda; class Chromadorea; order Rhabditida; family Trichostrongylidae; genus Trichostrongylus; species Trichostrongylus colubriformis. The sequence continues at coordinate 44,287,058 of OZ022257.1, read as the reverse complement.
ACCCTGCGCAGTTTAGCGAAAAAGCAAAACAATGGCAAGCAAGCGAAACAGTGCACGAGATGATAACTGAAAAAGGAGCAGAGCGAGAAAAGCTTTTATAAAATCTCCAGCTTAAATAAAACCACTTAACCGCTCAAGAATGTACAATAGTTGTGAGAATGAACTTATTTTAATAAGAAAGGTAGGAAGAGTTAGTGATAAGTTCCACAGTATTCACCCATGGTTTGATTTTCTAATCCTTCATGGCAAAGGTCCCATAGCTTAATCGTAATCTGGTACCCAGTTTTATGCGCACGATTGCCGTCGTTCCATTGTCTGAGCAGTACTGGTACGTAGCTGATTTGTGATGCCTATAAGGGTGGAGGGATGGTAATTTCAAATTCGTGAGGTACTCCTCGTAAGGCTAAGACACGATTAGCGCGTGACTCGGAGATTCCCCAATCGAGAAGATGGAGGCTATGTCAAGTTAAGACCCTTCTCAGGGATCTAGCTAGAAGATTCCCTAGAGAGTGTTGCACCCTCGAAAATCCACACCATTGAAAGTCATCAAGCGTGGCAGAATAGAGTCCTCAAATACTGAAAACTGCAAGAAATTTTGGCTTACCGCTGAATTTTTTGATTCTGACCTTTCCCATCCGAGATACATGGCTTCTCGTAGAAGCATGATCGTTCTTTTCTAGAGGACCAAAGATGACCCCACCTTGCAAATTCTTAGCTAAGACTGATCCTGAATTCCCTTAAGAGCACCGGGTAAGAAAGGAAAAAGGAGAGACGAGAAGAAATGCTCATTTTAAACAAATATTTGAGATTAGGAGGGGCATCAAGGACTGAAGCTCGGGTTGGAGAGCGGGCTTCGACTTTGGTGAGCATTTTGCGTTCCTTCGTCTTTAATTGACCCAAAATTCAGATACAACTTCAAATTTGAAAAGAACAAGGAAGAGCTGCGAAGAACTAATTCGTTCCAGTAATTCGAAGCTGCAATGCAGGTCAAGACATCATCGTTAAATGCTTGAGCGGGTTCAAAGCAACCTGATATGTAATTGCTTACAGCCATTCAGTGGTATCCCCGTGAGGGCACCAGTATATTCGCAATTTTGCTATTCTGCGGCGTGGCGGACGATTCTGCGACCTTGAGATATTGCGTTGTCGCAATCTCACGTACGGAGCCGGCCGTTGCAAAGTCGCAGAATTCCGGCCGCGGCCCAAGAAGTGTCCCAAGAAGTGTTTCATGTTTGCTCAACTGGGTGGAGAAGTACGAGCACATTAGCTATTTTATCTTTTTAGTATGACGGAAGTGCTATTAAAAAATGCTATTTTTTTCAATGGCTGCCCTTCCCTTTCATTTTCAGTCCTCAACATGAACTAATAGCGCGCAGTGGGCGGGTAGATTTCACTCTCCGTCGTGGAAACTTGTGGTGGTCCCGAACTCCTTCGTACTACAAACTATTCTCTCTAGATCGGCACTATTTAGTACAACGACTCATATCCTATAAGGAATATTTAAGAATGCAATTTTTTCGAAAATATCGATTCATTCCTCTCTTTTCTATAGCATGTCCATATTTTCCTTTTAGGCACTTGGAATTTATAGAAAATCCGCGGGCACCGGCTGCCTTGATGAATGAGACCTTTTCAATCGACCAACGCGAAACTCTTAGGGTAATGGGGGTGGGATGCTCAGTGTAGCGAATATCAATTCTCCCTGGAATGTCCATTCCCCAAGATTCGGAATACCGTGGGGGAACCTATTCAACGATTGTATCCTGCTAGATTCATCTAGGACTTTCAAGACAAGCCCAAGGTCTAGTAGGCTACATTACATTATGGCATACATTTTTTACAGCAGTCAGACAGCATACAGTATCCTGAAGAATCACAATTCCACGATTCGACGCTCCATCGTTAGGACTTCGACCAGATGAGATGATACTCTTTCATTTCTACTCCTTTGGTTGAATCGCATCCATGTTTTCGAAGAAGAATCAAAAAACCTGTATCAAGTTTTCAACAAAAACATCCGTCAAACAATTCACTCACGTAGAGGGGTCTGCAGTCCCACCGGTTTTGTCCCTTTTGCACTTCGGCTCGTACTTTAATGATTGCGATCTAATCGTTCAGCATCATGAACAACATATGTAAACAATTTAGGCAAGAAGTAGTAACGCATTTTATCTAACTTTCATTTTCGTGGAAGTTGCTTCGCTCCATTGTCTATCACTAAAAACCACTGATGAAGGGAATGTTTCCCGATTTTGGTAATAGTTCACTTCATGGAGTTCTCATAAGAATGCTGAGCTATAGAGATAGGGTGGATGACTTTAGTACAGAATGCTCCTTAGCACCTTTGCCTCGCACCTACCTCGCACCTCCCTGGCACCACCTCCCACCTTGGCATGGGAGCTGACCTCGCTTAATTGACTGCTCTGCCTGCTGACCTCTTGTCGACAATGATTGTTATCGATCAAAAATAACAACAATATGGAATAATTAGGAAGTCAATTTGTCGAATTAGTTGCAATGGGACATTTTCTTGAGAATTCATATCTCGCGTCTCAGGGAAGCTGGGACTCTGATTTTTTAAAGTGATATAGGAGGTGGTAAGGGGACATCAATGGTGAAATGTCCCCTACAATTTGGGCTCAATTTTTGCTATCTGATCCACAGTCAATTAGGCAGTAGTGACACAGATGTTTTATGATTATTACATCCCATCACATTTAGCATAACGTTAGAACAAGGAGAGTGAGCTCGTTTTCCTTGTCCTCGAGAGCTCCAGCGGTGCGGAAGCGAGAATTAAAAAGAAAATTTATCGGAAAAGTCCAATCTATCACGATAATCACTATGTTTTCTCCGAATTTCCTCCTCTTGAAACATCGACACGATGTTAATTATCCGCGTGTTGCTTCGTCGTGCGAGTTTTTGAATGAATCAATTTTATTAACGACGTGACGTTTCGACTATTGTCGTCATTAGAGGTAAAAAGTGCCTCGAAGTTCGCTGACCTTTGACTTACCCGATGAAGCGCCAAATACCCCCAGCATTTCGGAGTTACCTATTCAATGCATGGAGACGTGGAGTAGACAAAAGAAAGAAATTGAATCTACCCCGTGATCCACCGAGTGTGGTAGGAGCCGCCACCGACTTGTTAGTATAATGTACGACGGGGAATTACTGTACAACGGTGATGGCAAAGTGACGGTGCTGTCAGTCGCGAAATCATTGTAACCCACAAAGCGGTAACGGCAGGAATACTTGTGATTGAAGGATACTCACTTCCGTTGTTAAATCTTGGATTCCTTACGGATATCCAAAACGCTTCTAATGACTTCCTAGATGAAATCTCGGCCTCATGTGGCAGAATCTGTGCCTCTGAAGAAGAGGGGTCGAAACTTCAGGCCGTTAATGAAACTGATCCGTTTAAAAACCTCGTTCGGCAAAGCAGCACACGGATAATGTAGCGTCTTGTTTTCGTTTTGCAAACTTTCAATTTTGGTGACTGGAGATGGAATACTTCCATATACTTTTCGCTTATCACAGCAGTTATCTCTCTATAGATTCTTCTTTCGTTATCGCTTCGTATCCTTCTTCATGATCTCTACCCCAAGGAGTGAGGTGCAAGATGGGCTGAGTGCAAGAAAATTATTTGATCTATGAGGAGAACACACTTGCAATGCTCTTCGAGCGGAGTGAGTAGCATTCTAAAGCCAAATAACATTGGCTATTAGCCTTCGTTCGTTTGAGACCCGCCTTTCTAAGCACATCCAGGTATTTGTTTTCCTCGTTTTCACTGTTATGAAATCAGACCGTTCAGCACGTCATAGCTGCTCATGCTCACGACTCAATGAGTGGGCTTTTACCGTTTTCTGTGGCTTCCACCATTCTACAGGGTGGGGCAAAATTACGGAAACAAGGCGCGGGCGGGGGAACTTTGAACCCTGAGGCGCTTTTCGCATTTGAAAAGCCCTTGCTTAATTTTTATTCGATTCAGCGCAACCTTCTCTACTAACCAGCACAAAAAATTTCATATTTGATCTGAAATGACAATGCCATCCCCTCACCGGAATTCCCTCATCTACCTGCACCATCAAGGACTCCAGGCGATTGACATCTCCCGTCGTCTAAAGGTATCACAAAGTTTGTATCGAAATCAATCGCAAGGTTTACAGAACTAGGAAACCTTCCGACCGACCAGGACGTGGAAGACCGACTTCTGTCACGATCAGGGCGGACATCAAGAGAGTGCGTGATCGTCTGCGTTTGAAGCCAGTGCGGTCGCTTCGGAAGATGGCAGAAGAAATGTCGATTTCCACGTGACAGATGGGCAGGATTGTGAAAGATCACTTGGAAACTGAAGGCACACAAGCAAGGAGGAGGACAGTTTCTTTCTGCCGACAGCAAAAAGGAACAGAAACCAACGCTACAGGAAATTTTCCTAGATTTCATTGCCTTTGATGAATGGTCTCCCAGTTCCGAACCTCAACCCACTCCGTTTCTCTGTATGGAGTGTCCTCGAGCATAAGGCATGCTCAAAACCCCATCCCGGCCTTAATTACTCGAAGGCAGCGCTGAAGAAAGCATGGGATGAGTTGGACGAAGGCTATCTCCTCGCCACGGTCAACGCGTTTTCGGAGCGTCTTCGAGCCTTCATCGGAGTAAATGGAGATGGTTTCAAAACAAAGTAGTACTGTTTGTTCAGTTTTTTCTGGAGAGTAAATCGGTAATGATTATGTTTTTGTTCGAGCTGAAATAAGGTTTTTGGGTAGCATCAATTTAGATTCCGTAATTTTGCCCCACCCTGTACATAGTACGGCTTTCAGCTTTGTGACCGTGGCGCTGAATGCATACTGTTCCCGGTAAAATGTTTATTTGGTCTCTTGGTTGAGATTTAGACATCCATGTGCTGTGGGTATCACTTACAAAACATGACTAGGATGAGACTTTTGTGATGTTTTGGTAGTAAGAAAGAGCTCCAATCAGAAGTTTCGAAAAAGCTTTCATGAGCAAAAATGTCAAATTACTTACTCTAAGCTCCCTCTACCGAGGGTTATACAAGAATGATTTTTATACAGGTCGGAAGTACTGTGGTACGCTGATCTCGAATCTGCTCTCCACATTTGCGAAACGATTTCCTAAGCGAAGTTGCAAGGCCCTTTTTCGAAGAACGTCAGCTCAACTACGTCACAAGGAAACGGACTGGCACCCACTTGGCAACGAGGTGTCCCCTTCGTAAACTGGAGACAATGGTGAAGATCCTAGGGGAATTGCTCTTTTTGATTGCATTTTGTTGGAGCTTCTCTACGGGCTACAGAAGACACTTTTATTTTGATATTCCCGCATTTTGATGCTCCCTTTGTCAAATGGTCTTTGGCAAATGGTAAGCTAAACCGTTTTTGCAACTATAATGTCCGTTCAATACTTCAAAAGCGTTAGTTTTCTCCCATGAAACCATCCACAGCTTTTGGAAAAATTGAATACTTCCCCAGGGGCAACAAGCTTCACACCTCCATTTTTTATATTATAATACGAGGCAATGTTTAAACGAGTGACGGGCCATGTAATGTACACAGTATAGACTTTCAAGTTTATACTGATAAATGTGTCCTCCGCATCATTTCGCCATCCTATCGCTTGTGGCTTTCAATACTGTGTCGTCAGGTTTGAGAGATTCCTTTCACATTTATGATAGGATTTTGGTTACTTTATGGCTCACCCGTGGGATTTTGAGATGCTTGAACAATTTGTTTTCCGCCACTTTAGTAAGTGACTGTGAAGCCACAGACTGCCACGAATTCTGTTTTATTCCCTTTGCTCATTGTGGAATGCTTTGTGTTTCAATCATTTTGTACTGGAGTTCCACATTTGCTCAGGAAATTCTGAAGTCGTTCTGGTTCATACTGATAAAGCACAATCGGACATGTTAGCCGCGATCAGTGCTTAGCTTATTATTTGACCATGTCTTATGGCAAAAGGAACAGCGAAATTCGGCAATATCAAAATGGGGGTGCCTTCTGCAGCCACTTCAACAAAATGTAAACTGGAGTCTTCCCAAACATCCTAACCATCGTCTCCACCTTATGAAGTGTGACCCCTACCTATAGGAATCGATCGCATCGATTGGTGCGATCTGTCTACTCATCGGATATCTAGATAATTCCATTCTTTGGTCACCGACGCCTTTTTAAAAGTATTCCTACTATTCGGGATTTCATGTATTCGGCAGTCGATACGTTCGATTGCTCCTGGTAGCGTATTGGAAACCAGTTAAGCTATCGCACAGTACCGCGCGAAGAACACGATGATAAGGATCAAACGATATCGAAGAAGTCCATATCGCATGACATCACATTGTTATAAGCGCATACCAAGTGTTTGCTCAAGTAGTCTCCCTACAAAGGACTGTCACTATTAATTTCACGCATTAGGTTGAGTCTATGAATCGGACAAATTGACAAACTTTAATCATTATCTTAATTAATAATTATTAATCTTTAATAATAATCTTTAATCATTATACAACTTTTTACGACAATTGGGATTCACTTGAAATATGCTCCATCTTCATCGATGTCCTCCTGCCACCGATTAGGCAGATCATGGATGCCCTTACTCCAGAAGGCCGGGGGATGGAGCTCGAAGAAGTTGTCGAGTGCCGTCTTGACGTCGTCGCGAGTTTTGAAGTCTTGGCCGTCCAGGTGGCGTTGGAGTTGGGAGGAAAGGTAGAAATCGAAGAGCCAGGTTTGGGAAGTACGGTGAGTGTGGAAGCACGAAGTGACTGTACGAGAGCAGCTCGGCCTTGGTCGATCTTGCAATGTGCGGTCTGTGGAAGTAGACACGTTGTCGTGCTGGAAGTAGACATGTGACCGCCGCCGTAGCGAACTTTGGACATTGGCCTTCAATTCTCGTAATTGACGAACGTAGACATCGGCGGATACTGTTGTACCTTCATCGAGCAGCTTCCAAAACTCTACGCCATGTACGCTCCGCCAAATGCGGTCTTCGTCTTCGGTGGAATAGACGCCCGACGCAAACTTAGAATACCACAAGTACACTGTACTTCTAACGGGGGCATGCTCCTTGTTGACATTCTACAGGCGTCTGTCGATATCCGCGGGTTCTGGGCCAGATGGCGATAGAAATAGTTTGACGTTGCGGATGTGGTCTCCGACGGCATGAAATCGTGCGGCATGGTGGCGGAATGAAACTGCTTTGGAGTGATTATTCTGCGGTGCCTATTCAACCTGATAGTTTGACAGTCGAATCCCTTTTTTCTACTGGATGACGAAGCACGTTCAGTTGCCAAACGTTGCCTTTAGACCTTGACCCTAGTATTTATCATTCATTTACCACTGCATATCGCTTTCCCAAAGGGGGTCACCACTTTCGAGAGGTCCAGATGATTTAGAAGTCGATGCCTTTGTCACACTGATATTGAATATTACTGCAAATGGACTAGGAACGAAATGTGTTCAGCCACTAATCATTTGACCTTTGGTTAAAGTGGTTACTACTATAAGGAAATCAGATGGTTCAGACACCAATGGTTTTGTGTTCGGTTCATTCGATTGGGAGCCAATTTTTCACTAAGTAAGCATCTGAATCTTGCATTGTTGATATATCCGTATGCCAGTCATCCATGTTTATCGTTTTTGTAACCATGCACCACTATTTCGAACTTCACATAGCCTAGCGGCCAATACCCAGTATTGTTGCTGGTACCACATGAGGAAATGAAACACGTGCTTTTCTATCACATATATAGATCGCATCCTGATCATGAAATGTAGAACGCAGTATCAAAAGACGCGCACCATTATTCGGAACGCTAGGAGACTTAGCGTTCGATACGTCGGCAACTGATATCAGAACATAGTCAAATATGTTCACCCAATGGCACTGTCATCAGACGCTTTTTTGTAGCGGTCGTGTAGTAGCAGTTAGTGGTGTACTGGATTTTACCCAACTCACTTCCTAACGGCTTTTATCAGCGCTAAGCAGTCGTTAACAATCCACTCCCTGTTGAGAGCGCAATCGGATTCCGCGACATTAGCCTTTTGACGCACTTTACCAAATCTTATCAACCGTTATCAAGCTGAAATACTCACGACCAATGTCCCCGTCCCACTCTGCAAAACACCTGTCAGTATGTATCTTCCTATGGCACTGTCATCAGACACATGAACGCACAAAGATTAATGCGAAAAGCGAAACGGATTCAACGACTATAGCCATTTTACGCTACTTATCTAATCTTATCAATAGTTATCACTGCGGGTCACCCATCATTAGTGTCCGCGTACCACCGCGGACAACATGAGGGTCAACCCAAAAGGAGAAACGACTTTGGTGAGATTCGCCTTTCTAGACTCCCGATCAGCCCTGATCAGCTGCTATTACTTTCAGTCCATCACCGCTGGGGTTCCCTTATCATCTCCTTGTGGATTTCAGGGTCTAAGCTTCGGTGGGACGCGAGAAACTATGAATTTCGTGACAAACAGACGGATACACACAGACAGACGGATTATTTATAGCAGGATGGTTCGCTTGCTTTGCAATTACAAACCAGATAGCAGCTTAATCATTCATGTACTTCACAGTATCAAAAGGCATACGCCATTATTTGGAACGCTTCGTAGTTAAATGGTCGATAGAGCATCAGTCACTTCGACCATAGTAGTCGTATTGTAGTAGTAAGTCGTGTAACGTTTTCATCCCATGCTTGCTAATGACTCTTACCAGTTCTCATAGGTCGTTATCATTTTGGATCGACCGCCATCAATGTCTCCCTACAATCCCCTAGATACCTAAAAGTGTGAACAAACCATTATCAACTGGAAAGATGGAACGGACCAACTGGAAAGATGAAACGGTGTGAAGATGTGACACATACCCTCTAATGCTCCGTAGCAATCCTTATCTGCTGCTATCAATTTGGATCACTTACCATGGGAGTAAGGTACCAGCCTCTACAACACCTACGAGTCTGAATATACGCCATTAGCCTGTGAATGTAGCGGAATCGGCGACTTTCAAGATTTCACGCCTCTTCTTGATTTTATCAGATGTTACCAGTTCGAAACAGCCTTTGCTAATGTTTCCGTACCACTTCACAGGCATCCATGGGTATCATAGCTCCAACGTAAGTCCAAAAAATAGCTTTAGAGAGAGTAGGACGGCGAATAAGTTTACTAAGTTTCGCTTTCCGGTTTGAATGAAAAGATTGAATATCCTGATGTTGTTCGATCTGGAGGAAGACCAGGGACCACTGGCGTAGGGTGATGAAACGTTATCACGTCTGATGAGCGTCTATAAGTCAGATGCAGACACCACATTAACTCTGCGGTGCGATTGTTACCGCCTGGTTGAACGTTGAATAGGTGAACACATCTCGTTCCTGTTCCATTATGTTCCTTCTAATAGGTAAAAAGTTTCCACCTTTTTCCAATCGACTATTTCGCCATGATTTTCTAGCACTTCATTTCTTGATTTTTCACACTGTTTCGATATTACTTTGTAGAGAAAAACGTGTCTTTTCATCCACATAAAGCATAAAAACGACGTAAAGAAGAAGCGCTGTTTCAACTGTTTTTGACGCCACAGAAAAGTACGATTTTTGAGTGGTGGCACAAGATGTCTCAGAAATTCTATTAGGTTCTGAAGAAGTTTTGGCTGGTTCTCGCAATCCCAACTTTGGGAGATCATAACTCGGCTTAGACTGCATTTTTCTTACAGCACAAGCATCATTCAAACCACCAGGCTATCGCAACATTATGCATGCTTGCGTGTCTTGATTCAATAAAGGTCTAACGATTCATGTTGCGCGAAATTTAAAAAAAAAATTTTGCTATCAAAGGAGCTGTCCAGATGTTCGGGAAAGTGGGGCTCAGCCAGCGCTAGATCTGACGAATACGATGTACGAGTGAGAGTCTCAGCACCTAGCTGCTTCAATTACTGGAGGACGATACGTAAAAAATGCGCTCGCGCATGGTTGCTCCTGCGCGGCACCATTTTTTGTGGGGAAGGGGGCATATTTTTAGATATCTTCTGCAAGTATAGACCCACATCGCTTTCTGCTGTTTTAGTTTAAGCGATTTGATCAATTGAAGATTCGAGCAACTCTTCTCATTCCTGCACTTCTGAATCCATGGACAAAGCTTTCTGTCGTGACCGGTGTGGTAAGCAGTTTGTATCGCTGCATCTGGTGGATGATCCGCCACCGGACCACGGCAGAACGTGGGTATTGGAAGGGCAAACACCCTTTGAGGGTACCTGTCACGGTTGAGAGAGTGGTGTTCAACGCCTGCGCGGGCCCCCATTGAACTGTACTAACCGCTTGGAGAGGAGATTATTAGCGAAGATGACTAAGCCGATGTGTTGATATTGCTACTACAGAACGCTAGATTACACTACCGGTTTATGAGGACTACGAATAATACTATGAAATAGAGAAATGACATGACATACAAATAGAATATGAGGGAACCAAATATGAGAGCAATAAATTATACAACTACTACATATTACGCAAATAACTGACTCACGTGGGAATTGGTCAATTTGGAGATGACGGGAATCCCGGGGCGACGTGAGAAGGATAGCATGTCCGGTCCACCAGGGTGGTGAAGACGGCCTTATCGTAGAGCATCTTCTCGAGGCGACGGTAACTTCGAACATTTGGCATAGGCAGACGTTGAGGAGACAACCGTTCCGGACGACGACAGACAACGACTTCTGACCTGACATGGCGGAAACCGAGCGGATCGATACTTTGCCGCACCCTACGTGGCTGTGACCGTTTATGGTAGGCGTTGAGTCACGATGTTTGAAGGACGGACCTAGCCCGAGCTCGGTTTCCTTTCGGCGCATGCTGTATAAAAAAAATGTCGTACGCAAGTCACGGCACGTTCCATCCGATGCTTGACCCCCTCCCATTGCAGAACTCACATTCGAAGTTGCCTTTGCTGGGACTCGACTAAACATGAACTCGTGAAGTGAAGTCATCTAAAAAGTGTCATCTTCGCATACTTTGAAAATTCCCTAATGATTCGAAAACCTCATGACATTCCAAGGAAAGCGTATATTCAGAAATAGAAACTTTTCTACCAGTTTTGAAATTATCTTGTGAAAGCCCGAAACCAGATAGACTTCCCTCACAACCTGATAGGAAATGCGTCACAGCTAAGTAAGAATATAATAACTAATTTTGAGAAGGATGTAGCAATCGTGGATGACAGGAGGTTGGCCTGAAAAGCTTACGTCGAGGGAGACAATGGTCCAAAATGGTACATGCTTTTGTCTTTCTTTCATGGTTTGACGAAAAGTATGGACCTTCGAAGACATTGACTTAAGAATAATATAATAGTATGGTCTATACAATACCGCTCCTAATTTCTGCTAAATCGTCGGCTAGGGGCGGAAAAGTACGAAGCGCACCGGCTTTTTGCCATAACTTTAGCAGATATGGTCCAATTTTTTTGAAAGATAGACCAGTGGCTAGAGCTTTTGAAGAGGAATCTTTCTATGTATGTAAAGTCCATTTTTCTCTGCTGGATCATCTTCATTTTCGGTAAAATGGGAAACTGACTCTCCAAGGCGCAAGAAAATACCTGCGGGCATGACGACATCGTAAACTGTCCACTTCAGCTGAAAGTTCCAGTTTAGGCACTATAAAACAAAAATTGTCAATATATTCGACAAGTTCATGATTCTGTGATCATTTTGATGCCATTCATGAATGGTTTAACTTAATTTCAACCTGAAAGTGACATTTCAAAGCCGTTTTTTTTCAAAATTTCGCACTTCTTCAGAGCAGCATTTCTCATAAGCACGAGCCATTTTAAGTCGTTCAATAGTGCTACTGATGGGCTGCGAAGAAACTTTGTAGGATTTCCTCAGAGGTAAGTGGAACGAATGGCTTGTCTCAAATCTTTCAAACGCTATTTGTTTAATCGGGCTTTTCTGCATAAATGTCGGTCTCTGAGATGCATGACTATTGTGGTGCGATATTTAGATGGTCAGTGAATCGACTGGACGAGGATTCATTCAATTTAACTGCTGGCACATCCTTGTCCAGCTGAAGTTCATATTAACTTTTCAGAACCTCAGATAACTGAGTGCCAAGCGCCCCCCAAATCTCCTTATAGGATTTAGTGAGAGCCAATATTACTATGAGGCAGCCGTATCAACGCAGAAGTGCACACTGCACCACCAAAGTCGCCCATTGAGATGAATTCTACGTTTGCAAATGAAGAGCACCCTGAAGGATCTGAACCCTTCAGCTCGCAGAACCGCAAGGGTTCGGAGTGAAACCATTGGCACTGCACTATTCGACCAATTGTTGATGTGAGAACATTTGGCATTCTTGTGATAACGTGTGAGGCTGGCTAAGACAGCCAGCCTCACACGTTATCACAAGAATGCCAAATGTTCTCACATAAACAATTGATCGAATAGTGCAGTGCCAATGGTTTCACTCCGGGCCCTTGCGGTTCTGCGAGCTGAAGGGTTCAGATCCTTCAGGGTGCTCTTCGTTTGCAAACGTAGAGTTCATCTCAGTGGGCGACTTTGGTGGTGCAGTGTGCACTTCTGCGTTGATACGGCTGCCTCATAGTAATACTGGCTCTCACAAGTTCCTATAAGGAGACCTGGGGGGCGCTTGGCACTCAGTTATCTAAGGTTCGAAAAGTTAATATGAACTGCAGCTGGACAAGTATGTGCCAGCAGTTCAACTGAATGAATCCTCGTCTAGTCGATTCACTGACCATCTAAATATCGCACCACAATAGTCATGCTTCTCAAAAGGGATGTGGCGATATCTAAAGCAATTGGCCGGCTGAGATCGACAGTGAGGGGTCAGCGGTTATGCACCGTTAGCCGAGTGACAAGAAAATGAAAGAGTAAATAAATCTTCTGTTATCCGAGACAGAGCAAGTTTCAGAATGAGTTGGTAATAATATCGGCTGTGATACGTGTCTACTTCGATTACACACTTCACCAAATTTCAGATTTCTAAGATTGTTGTTTGGAACAACACACAGTTTTCTTGAACCACTTACCCCCTAAGACTGCTTCTTATGAAGTATAATCAAAGTTTTCACATTTATTAGGTATAATTACAGCCACCTTCCAAAATCAGTCCATTTTTGTGCAGAGACCGACATTTATGCAGAAAAGACCGATTAAACAAATAGCGTTTGAAATATTTGAGACAAGCCATTCGTTCCACTTGGCTTTGAGGAAATCCTACAAAGTTTCTTCGCAGCCCATCAGCAGCACTAATGAACGACTTAAAATGGCTCGTGTTTTATAAGAAATGCTGCTCTGAAGAGGTGCGCAATCTTGAAAAACGGCTTGAAATGCCACTTTCAGGTTGAAATTGAGTTAAACCATTCATGAATGGTATCAAAATGATCACAGAATCATGAACTTGTCGGATATATTGACAATTTTTGTTTTATAGTGCCTAAACTGGAACTTTCAGCTGAAGTGGAGAGTTTACGATGTCGTCATGCCCGCAGGTACTTTATTGCGCCTTGGAGAGTCAATTTCCCATTTTACAGAAAATGAAGATGATCCAGCAGAGAAAAATGGACTTTTCATACATACAAAGATTCCTCTTCGAATGCTCTAGCCATTGGTCTATCTTTCAAATAATTGGACCACACCTGCTAAAGTTATGGCAAAAAGCCGGTGCGCTTCGTACTTTTCCGCCCCTATCCGGCGATTTAGCAGAAATTAGGAGCGGTATTGTAGTGGCATCTTGACCAAGTGAATTCATTCGTATCCCCACTCTTATCAGTAGCAACGAAATTATTCTACCGCTATACTGCCTCAGCTAAGAGTGGTAGTTGATCACAGAGATACCAATCTGTCCAGCGGACAGTACTATGCGTATCACTATATCACTTCGGAACCTATCAGTGGCATAATGGCACGATGACCAATGGGAAATGAGTTTATATCATTGCCATCTTACTTTACACCTAGATACTTACGGCTGCAGTCAAATGACGTACCGCTTCATCTAATCTCATCTATCTTATCAAAATGGGTGTATTGTACTGCATTTATTCATCGTGTGCTCGTAGGAAATTCCGGCACAATTAGGCAGAACAGAATAACAAATAACGAGTAGCATAACAAATTTCACGATCATTGAGATTTATCTGTATAAGCTGCAACAGCGTCAACTTCTTTATCTGTATCACTTGGGCTGGTTTACCACAGAGCACTATCGAGGACTCCTTTTCGCGGACTACTCGAATTATGATACCGTTCAAACAACTTTACGAGATCCGCATCGCATAATGCCTCCCCCGCACTCATGTACGCCGGCCTAGCCTGAGGTAAATATACTATCAAAGGGTGAGTGATGGTGAAAGCAGTCTCGTTAGTGTAAGGGATTACCACATGGCATGGAGTGCGATACCTAGTTCCTTCCTAAACTATAGTTTTCGCCCATTACTGAGCATCTATGCACCAATTTTGGCATAGCAGGCTGCGGAGGGGATCAGCAGTTTGGATCATGAATAGCACAAAAATTATTTGTTATCAAAAGATCTATTTATTTTGGAAAATATTGAACAACTAAATTTTTTTAGCATGTAGGTAAATGGATATTATATGTTTTGAAGATTTTTTAATGCTTCTTTGAGTACGACTTTGATAGTTCGTGAGCACCTAGCTTTATATCCTATGGACATGTTACCTTAGAGCTGTCATTAAACCACCAGATGCTTTCTGAACGCTGGCTACAAAAGCAGCTGCACTAAAGCCAGGCTCAAGCATGGAAGAAGGTTGAGGCAGAGGTCCTCAAAAGGGGAGGTAGAGGTCGTACGGGGTTGAGAAATTGTGGTATTATGATGGGAGAGGGTGGGGAGGGTGGGAGAAGCAAAATCCTCGTAAAAGCTTCGTGGTTTTAGAGGTGATCAGGCTGTCATAAACCTCAATAAACATGTTTTTCACTGTGCAGTAGCGTTAACACCAGCGAGATCATTTTTTAGTATACAGCGAGTCACTTAAAAATTGTCCTCAAATCAGTGCACGACCTCGTTCGGAGCAACGACAGCAAGAAATTCTGATCCTTTAAAAATGGGTTGACAAAAGTATATTGCCTGCTACCGAAAACGCCCCATTCATTTTCCGATAAGGTTCTGCCCTTTTGGAGAAGAAAAGAGCGTAGTTTTACGGCCGTTCTTCCTTAAATGTCTGTCGCATTTAGTAGCACGCCACTACAGGGACCTCACTCGCTTATGTATTAGTTTGATCAAAAAGTTTTGATAAGATCGAGTTTTTTTTCTGTTTTATTCCATAACCTATCAAACAATGCAAGCTAATCAACAATATAATAACTATATTTAGTCATAACATTGTCCCACCTAACGGACAGGTCAGCGATTCCCTTCTCTCAGAACTGGGAAGACTGTGAGTCAAAGAAGTCACCGACGACTTGTCCAGGTGATCATAGTTTTTTTTAGCTAGGAAAGCCTTGAGAGGCTGGAACAAGTGGTAATCTGAGGGGGCAACATCAGGTGAATAGGATGGATGTGGAACCGTGTCCCAATCTGGCTCCTCCAATTTTGTACGGGTCTCTTTACCTATGAGAGGGACCCGGGCGAAACTAGAGGAGCTGGGTTGGGACACAGTTCCACATCCACCATATTCACCTGATATTGTCCCCTCAGATTACCACTTGTTCCAGTCTCTCGAGGCTTTTATAGCATAAAAAACCGTCAATTATGACCACCTTGGACAAGTGATCGGTGACTTCTTTTACACCTAATCCTCCCACTTCTGGGAGAAGGGAATCGCTGACCTGCCCGTTAGGTGGGAAAATGTTATGACTAACTATAGTTATTATGTTGTTGAATAGCTTGATTGTCTGAGTTATGAAATAAAACAGAAAAAAATCTCGACCCTATCAAAACTTTCCGATCAACCTGATATTAACCTGAACACATTTGGAACTGTATATTCTTCAAGAAAGACACGGGAAACTGTCTGTTCGTTTCTGGGGTGGAGACTGGTTTCAATAAGGAATGAATGCTCTTTTAATGAGAAATGAATGCCCTTTCTAAACAAAGTGTTACCGGACAATCCAAAATGAATCGGCCGCGATACCAGACATAAACGCTTCATGCATCTGCCACGTTTCCGTGCTTCAACGGATGATTCAATGAGTAATTTCAATCGTCCAGGCAATTTCCCGGTCGTGGAGCCCCGCCTGTTCTTTATTTAAGTGAATCATCCATTTGAATCTCATTAACGAGTGCCAACCTGCAGAACGCGACTACGCCTTCCGCACGTCACCACTGCCCGTTCTCACGACTTATAGGGATGTTTTTGTCGTCCTCAACGGCTGCAGCACTGGACAGCTCCTCCCTGCTCCCTGGTCCACAGCTCGTGTTCCTTACTAAGAAGCAAATTCGTATCTGAGACAACAATCATCGGTTCAGTGTTTTTATGAACGCGGGGTTACTCCATTTTGAGTAATTGCCCTAGTAAGTGCCTTTCCAGTCATTTACAGTAGGTGCTACCCAGTCCATGCATGGACTACTTGTCAGTGTTGATATAGTGTAGGTTGAATAACCCGCGACATACACCTCAAAACTAGGTTGCCTCGTTAACCTAAAACCTTATAAGCGCTGCCGTGACTTCCAATGTGAGTTTCCTTGATTTCACCGTACTTGCCTTTTGTTTTAGTGGCAACCGCTACTCCTCTTTGAACACTCACAAAAATGAATGAATCGCGAATCTTTGTAATTTGATGGCAACCTGTTGGAAGGTACTGATAGCATAATGCTCACATATGTAGGGCGCCTTCTGTACGAACCAAACCCCCTTCAAAAAGTCACGCCCATATCCGAGCTAATCTCTTCTCAGTGCAGAGGTTTACTTGAAAGCAACGCTGTCAAGGCTGACATCCAACAAAAACCTTCTGCAGGCAACCACTACGGCCTTGTTTCGTTTTGTTAGTTGCTGCTCATCTCTGCAATGTAATGTGTGCAGAAACTCTGCAAATATGTGATATAGAGGTTGCATCGAATCCCTATAATTATGCACAGCACACGGTCATGTTGAGTTACAGAACTTTGCAACTATTGCTAACCCCGTTCCTGAAAAAAAATTTGGAATCCGCTATAAGGAATTTTATGGTCGTTTTGCCTGTATCAGGCATTCTAAGGATGGGACGTAAAATGGCTGCAGTGCGCTAAATAAATGAGACTGCCAAAGTTTTTGTTGGGAGGGAAAATTTCTGGTCTGATCCATTCTGTCAGACGTGAATTCCCTATTTGATAAAATGGATGTTTGTGTCATTGTCTCAATATAGGCGTAGACCCTAACATAAATCTTGGAAAATCAACTTCCGGCTATGGATGAGATTTTTTTCGGCATTGAATGATGATTCAACGGCCCTTTGAATAAATTGAACTCTTTGAAGAATTATTTACTTTAATTATTTACTTTGTTTCGAAATTCATGATCATTGATGTCACCCACATCACACATTCTACTGGGCATTGCCTTCTGGCGGCTGTTTGTGGTTGGTTGCGTTTTCATTGGTAAAACCAAACATTGCTCATCTTTCTGGTGTAGCAGACTTGCATGAACTTCGATAAACCACCGATCTGGTTCGAGTGCATTTTTCACATTTGAACTTGTGTGCAAATCAAGTGAATCAAGGCGAAGTACACATGAACTGGGTTGAATTTCATGCAAAATTTCATGGGTGACACAAGTACACTACTATAGGCACTTCTCGCCATGATAACAGTGCTTGCTCTACCTTCAGAGCAGTAGATCCTCGAATAGCTGTCTAGGTTGTCCCTTTTTGCTCCGCCACTCTACGCCATGATGGTGCTTGCTGAGCTCAAGCTGAGCACGGCTTTCCAGTTCATACCCGCCATAAGAAGATCAGGAGGGGCGGTTAGCTCGGGTTCAAGCCGTTGTAGTGCCTTGATGACGTCTCGGCAGCGCAAAAAAGGTGCATTGGTGGTAGATGGTCAACTAAACATCTTCTGCACAATGAGAGCAAGTCTATTCATAATCATCGCGAGTATGCCTTTATTCGTCATTCTTAACTAAGCGTGCTGAACTGAACTACCATACTTAGCGGGACACTTTGCGGGGAGCGGGTACTTTTGCAAGGACACTTTATGCAGTTACAGCAGCAAATTAATGCTTCTCTTGGGCATATAGAGAAGGTTGTACGGACGAAAGCTTCTGGCGGCTGCAGGGATGGTAACCAGCACACTGATCGTTTCCGATTCCAAAGTTAAACCTTTGATGTAGTTGATCTCTATCTGGCTTCTCCGATCTCCTGTCTCACCACCTCCTTTTGTCCGTATCTACCCCCAAATAGCGTTATCAAATCGCTCATTGAGAAGCCCTTCCTTCCAGATTCGTAACGGTTTTTTTGATTTTTCCCTCTCCTTATTTGCGAGCCAATTAACCACTTCTGCTTTTTTGAGTTTGATAAGCTTCACAACATTTTTGTGGAAGGTGCTATAATCTACAATATTTTATATCTCGCCACTCTTCAAAGTCCAAATATTCAAGCGAGTGGAAGTTTCTACTACTCCTATTAAAGGAGTGTTGAACGATCTGTGCTCTTTGCTGTTACTTATATCGGAACAGAAAAAAATATGTTCGCATATTTCTCTTTTACATAAACCACCTTTTGTCCTTGTGCCTGGACCAAGGCGGTCCTATTTCTTTTCTGAGGGAGTACTATGATGTGCTTGTTGAAACTGTATGCTTATCATATCTATCAGTGAAATTCATGTCGGTAGCACTTTTCTTTCTAGAATGATATGTTTTCGTCAGGCACTCTCGCTTCTTTTGCCGCACCCTCATTAATTCGCTTAGTTTATGTGCCTTTTGTCGGTATGCCGGTCGGCATGTCTGTCGGAATGTATGACTGTCGCGTGTTTGTTTGTTTGCAAATGAATGATTGAGATAAAAGACTCGAAAGGGAAGAGCGACCACTCGCGGCGGTGAGCAGCTAAATGGTCTCACGGTATCAATTTCAGGTTGTGATAGCGCTTATCTGAACGCCTACTTATCTAGTGGTTATTCTGCGAAGTGCTCATACCACACCAAGCACAGTACACTTCACCGCGCTAGATAGGGCGTGGCTTAGGGTGTGTGCGATTGGTCGAACTTTCACGCTGCCGCCTGCGGCGAGTGCGATTCGTTTGCAGCTTTATCTGTTAAAACAGCAACCACAACAACATAGGCGAACTTTTGAAGTATCCAACCTGCAGTCTTTGAGATGTATTCCGGTACCACCCCACTGCATCTTAAGCGGAATTCCAAACGACTGCGGCATGTCGTACTAATGGGTCCGCGAGTGCGACCACACCCCGTCGTCTATGGACTTGGCTGAGAGTGTATCAAATTCTCTGACCCCGCTACACACCCCCACCCAAGTTCTCAGGCCACGCCCCATCTATAGCTGTGATATGGACTGTATCAGCAATTCGCCCCAGAATGATAGCCAAGAACAGAGTAAATGTTAGCAGATGCGAAAATAGTATTGTGTAGAATAGAGTGGACACCGAAATCGAGCACATGGAAGCGATCACAAGTCTTTTGGTAGTTCCTAATCAGCTCAGACAACCACTAGTTTCTGCGCAAAGGATAGAAACGGTGAAGAGTCACTCATGCCATCAAGGAAGTAGTTACAGGCCTTCAATTTTTGTCACTATTGAGTAACGCCATCGCGCGAATAAATGAGTCTACTTGTATAAAAATTCTGCGTAGAAGTTATTCAATAAAGTTGACACCATGCTTGTTACGCCACATCGTAGAGCTACTCCTGTTCAGATTTCGCTCCTAGCGGAGCCACGTGATGTAAGAGGTACACTAAAGCTGGTAAAATTACGTAATGGCTGGATCTGAGACTTCGAAAGGGTTACAGATGGTCTACATAGAACGTTCCCCACTAGGCGAATCTTAGAAATGAGTTGATTTGTGTAGCGCAACATACCTGAATTTGCATGATGACAACTATTAGATGCGGTGGTAATTCAACAAAAGGAATACACTGCTTGATACGAGATCAGAAAGCAGCAATGTTGCTATTCGTCAGTGACGAAGCTTTTTCATGCTGAAGAAAAGTCACTAATGAAAGATCAGCCATTACAGCTGATCTTGCACTTCTATATATGTCCGTATGATTAAACCCTTAGTCATTTAAAGTTCGCCGAACACACTATAAGACAGCAATCAGGACAACGGCATGAATGCCACTGACTCAAACCTGCAAACCATGCTGGTCACTTCTAATCGTCACACTAATGAGATGCTGCTGCCAAATACACTTCCTTTTTCATGGAAAATCATGGAGCCTCATTAGAGCCATTAAACGATGGGTGCTGCTCGTAGCATCGCGGTTTCAATTCGGCTTCCGTTGTGATCAGCCCTGGCCTGTGCGACACAGTCCATTTTTCCAGTTTTTTCTCAGCCACAACGAATTCTTGCCATACTTTTTTATTGGAGGTAGATCCGTGTTGTACTATATTTCTTGCACTGCCAATAGTATGAGACGTAGTTCTATAGGCTCCTTGTGCTTGCGTCTTGTCCTAAAGTCTTCTCAAATATCTCAATTTCTCCCTTTGAACACCATGACTATGTGCTTTATCGATTTGTTTTCGGAATTTTTTTAAGAAGAACGCTTTCTTTTGCGAATCCTACTCTACAGCCTTGATCGGACTCAATACCTGGGAATCTGTTCGAGGGGAATGGGGTGTGTTGCAGGAGGGACCAATGCGGCGTCGTAAGTACGCCATGCGCGGTGTATGTATTTCGCGGTGTGAAATCAGGGCCTACAAATGCGCGTCATGGTAGTACGATGGATCCTCCGGCACTGACACTATCTGACGTCATGGTATATCTGAGCTCCAAATAATTTTTCTCTCTGCTATATTTTTCTTCTTTTAATCTCTCTCATATATCGTAAAAGTTGTGCCATACTGAAAACGACTGCTCTTCCCGAAAATTGTACTTTTGCGCAGTTTTGGGACCCGCCCACTTCTCACTCACTAACTACAGCCTCATTCGTACTATTGTGCTCCCGTGCTAGCCCCCTCATCTGCCGACTGGTGGCTCCAGTTTTCACACCTTCGTTTTCACGGCCTTTCCGGGTCGATTTCTCAATGACCGAGGTTGTTGATTGCTCAAAATGTAAAAACATTTGATAAGAGGATTACTTGTAGTACGTTGGGTGATACGATCAAAATCGATGAATAGTTGACTTTCTTATCTTTTTTATTCGTATTAATTGCCATACGCAACTCATCTGACTGCAATAGAAAGCGTGAAGACCGAAATGATGTGGATACTATCTGTTGGTATGTGAATATGATATCATACTGATTCTATTCATTTTTCATTTCAGCACCTCGGTCAATACGGTAGCCGTAACAAGGACTCAGAGATGGGCCAACTGCTCAGCGGTATGCAATGGAAGAAGGTAGCACATTTTCAAAGCTTCTCTCCAGGGGTTCCAAAGATTGCATTGAGGAAATGTTTCAGAATGTCATTCTCACTTCCTCCGAACACTTCCTTCCACTTCCTCCATTACCTCTTGAGATTTCTTCACCCAAAGCTTATCCCTTTTCCCACGAAGACAACCCCGTCTCCGAGAAGTTTTTAGTGCTCGCGCCCTTTGCCCCCTTGAAACCCGCGATGTCATTCTCTAGAAAAACTTATATAATTCACATATCATAGTCCTTGGGTTAGTCAGTGAGATGGATGTGCCCGATATACATTGTGGCCCCACTCCCTAATGAGTCTGAATACAACTTGTAGAAGACCAGCGGCTGTATTCAGGTTCATAAGGGAGTGAGGCAGCAATCGGGGCTATCATGGGCTTGATCTTGCTTTTGTTTCATTCCAACGAATCCTACCTACTTTTATTAGATTTAACTGAGAAAAAGGCCAGTGCCGATGAGCCAAAAGCTCTACTAATTACCTACCTGACCGAAAGTTTCACAATGTCTTTACAGGACAAACAAGCAGAAGACACAATTGCCGTAGCGCCTGTATCGTCAAAAGCGAAAAGCGGGACATATTTTGAATGTTGCTGCAGTCCAAGTACGATTCTTCGAATAATCTTGATCCATTTCATCGGTTTTTCTTCCATCATTTCAGGGCGGATATACAAGGTGATCAGATACGCTCTCGAAGAATGGGTATTCTTGGCTCTACTCGGTTTAATAACGGCTGTTCTCTCACTTGGAATGGATATAGTGATCAGCAAGCTTCAAGAAGGTAAGGTCGTGTAATAGCTAACAGAGAGGCGATATAGTGACGAGGGGCGCCGTTGTGGTGCATGGATTCAATTCCGGATCGAGCCCCATCCATGGTGACCAACTCTTTCATTTGATTTGTTTGCTGACCCTTGCAAGTCATTGCCTTGTTAAATCGCATTCGAATGTCACAACGATCTCGAATGGCACTAGAACGTGTGGCGCAACATCGAAAAGAACTCTTGCGCTTATGTTGCCTCGCACTTTATGCTCCCTGATTCCGATACCATATCATAATAATAACAAATATAAACGTTTTCTGGTCTTCCTTTGCGTTTACGTATGTTTTTTCGATCGCTACGTGTTCGCTATTAGCATAATCTTTATTCCTCACTGATACCCGCTGGTCATTCGACAATAAATCGATTGTTCATTTTTTTACATTCGCATTCCTAGAACCTGGGTTAGGAAGCAATGATGATGGAAAAAGGGCAAAAGAAAACCTTTCAGCTTGAATCTGGCCCAAACAGCTGTGTCTTTTAGGGCATATGGAGATTTATCGCTATTTTCGGAACGATCCAGTCTGGATAATATCATTTTTCGTCTGGACCTTCTATGTTGTGATCCTCGTCTGCGCATCAGCTCTTTGTGCTCACTACATAGCTCCTCAAGCCATAGGTATGTTGAAGCATCATTAGGCATAATTATTGCGTTAGGAACGCAGAGTGGGACTGTAACTTTCTGATCCTACAATGCGTCCTCGACCGCAGCGGACGACAGGGGGCACTTGCTCGGAGGCCCCGCTCACCCGGCCAGGACTTGTGGTGCTGTATCTTAGCCGGAATCATATTTTTTCGCGTGAAACTTTGCATGCGATCCAAATCAGGCAAATACAATATAAAAATGTGGGTAACAGAACCACTCATCCGTGGACGATTCCTTTGAGCTAATCGATAAGTATCTAAAACATCATTCTGATTATTGATACGGACCATCGTGAAGTCCACACTCTTTTCTACTTCGATCTCGAAATCATTTCTTACGAATGTTTTCGTGTTACGGTTAAAAAAGGGTCCAATCTTCATGACGTCTCCCGGATGTAAAGTGGTACGGTAGTTCGTAAAGTTATGTCTTCGCGACCGGTAAAATGTTGCCATTGTTATCACATGAATCACATTATTCATAAAAGCGGTCATGTGAGTTGAGGGGGAGGAAGAGAGAGCTCCGAGGTGAGTGAACAAATTTTGAGCGGGAAAAATTTGCTTATCAGATGTCACATTGTTGCGCCCTTGAAAAACGGAATATTCAATGCCAGAGAGGTGTCATAGACGTAATCCTAACCCATATAGTTTTATTCAGGGTCTGGAATACCAGAGATGAAGACCGTGTTGCGTGGTGTGGTCCTCAAAGAATACCTCACTATCCGAACTCTTATATCCAAAATGATTGGTCTCACGTTGTCGTTAGGAACTGGCCTACCGATTGGCAAAGAAGTAAGTGTCAGGGAACTCGATTCGAGTAAGCCGACTTTGAAAAACAGTTCAGGGACCATTTGTGCATATCGCATCTGTGGTGGCAAATCAGCTGAATCGTTTCTTGTCGACAAGCAATGGTATCTTCCAAAACGAGTCGAGAGCCTGTGAGTTACTAGCGGCAGGTTGCGCTGTCGGTGTCGCGTGCACGTTTAGTGCTCCTGTTGGAGGTGAGTTATACAGGCTGCGGTAATGAGTACTGGTGTTAGGTATCCAGGATACTGTAGCTGAGTCACTGCGTCACACGAATTGGTCCAAACTGGTCTGCCCACAGCAGTGCGCAGTTATCCGTTATATCCGTGCGCCAATGCGTGTTGATGTCACGGCTTCGAAGACCTGACTCAATTCGAGTGTCCTGACCTGCAAATTACGGGAGTGTCGTAAAGTGTCACACGAGACACAATTAATTCAGTTTAAGGCAAAGAAAACTTTTCCGAGTTCTCAAAATGCCTCTTTTGCGGGCTTCTCTCTTATTTCCTAATTCTGGAGAGTGCCGATCGTAGGGCTCATTCTAGGTAAACTAATATTTGTAGGGTACCTCATTTTCTTCGAAACTATTAGAAATTTTCACCACATCTTCTAAGAGACGGATAAAATTCCAAAATAGGTCGCGCTTATGCCTTTTGACGTCCACCTTTAGGAGTACTATTCTCGATCGAAGTAACATCTGCGTATTTTGCTGTTCGAAACTATTGGAGAGGATTTTTTGCGGCCACGTGCGCAGCTACGCTCTTCAGTGTTCTCAAAGGACTACAAAAAGGAACCGGGAAGAATGTGTCCGCTTGGAGTAATTTCCGTAAGTCCAGTTTCATTGTGAAGAAAAGTCATCAAAGGCAACAGGAGCGATAATTTGGGTGCACCATTCGGAGTGATATTGAATGTAGGCGCTAGCTAGTGAGAATGTAAAGAGAAAACCGGAAAGCAATGGCCGAAACTTTGAGAAGTGGGCTGGATTTCCTAGCTGAAACTTTACTCGGACGAGTTTACGCGGTGCATCACATAACTGAGTATCGATTGTAGTCACGTCGATTGTGACACGTAGTCAACTTTACTTGAGATTTGGCTGTAGTAAACTCATCGTCAAATATGCCTCAAATGACATAATGGTGCAGATCTTCCATGTATGGCGAGATCTAAGCGAATCAAAAATGTTCAATGAGAAATATCCTTTCAGTGGAAGTGTCGATGCAGGCTCACTATCAAACGAACTTTGAAATAGCCGACACGTATGCTTCTTCAGAATTAATTGCCTTCGCTTTCATGGGGTGAGTGCCGAAGTATTTGTTTCACATTCAGCAACTGGGAAATTTATGATGCTAGTACATACATAAAGACCTGGAAAGGAGTAGGCATAATCTTTCCAAGTCACTTCTGAAATGACACGAGCCCCCGTATTGTCTAAATATTTATTTGTCAAACTGCTTTTCTCTTTCTAGCATTTGCTAGGAACATACCGTTAGTGTTCACCGCGCAAGGTAATATACATATTTGCAGTGAGTGAAGTGTTGTGTTGTGGTTGCTGTGTGCTCAGTGATTTTTATAGATAATGCTTTCGACAGATAACTACTCATATCTATTGATATTTCCGGATTTTTGCTTAATCCACCTATTTGCTCTTTCTGAAAGGCAAACCTGTCGAACGCCTTCTTTCTTTACCGGCGATTGATACAGTACATGAACATGAACGCAAAAATCTTCTTTTAAGGAAAAACAACACGCTAAAATTCCTGCCCCATTTCCCAACAAAACATCTGAACAGCCGTCAGAGGCCGGAGTACTCCTTAAATTTTCGCGCCCAATGTTGATTTTGTCCCTTTCTGCGTCCCTAACCACGTGACTGTCGCCTCTCTGCTTCTCAGCTCTCTGGAGTCCAAAGTCACTCTGAGGACCACCCCACCGGCTGTCACTTTGTGGAAATCTATCTCGACTGGATTCTTGTATATGCGCATGAAATCTGTCTGGGGCCTCAAGTAAGCAAATATAACATAAATATGTGGGCAACAAAAGAATTTATATTCCCGTGTACAACTTCTTCGAGGGAACTTTCAATGTTCGTCGAAAGAAACCCATGCATCAGTGGAAAGCCGTCAGAGGAACTTCTGCCTCATATGTTGACGAGCAAGTGGAGCATAGGACATGCTCTCGGCCCTCTCCTACCAATCACGATCCAAGCCATGCTCTTTTGTACGAGGGATGGCCATCAATCATCAACGCCATAGTTTGCTTTTTTAAAGGCAATGATAAGGAAAATTTAGACGATTAGTGAAAAATGTGGCGCATATGAAAGTCGAGGTGCTTGGTGATATGACGGTGAAGAACAAAGGGGGGAATGGGCCAAAGATTCAAAAATATAGGACACCCTACCACCGTTGATTCTCGATGCGGCGATTTTTCCGTCAAGAGGCGGGCAGTCCGGACGAGTTGCCGATTGGCATGTTGTCAAATCGTAAATACGAAGCTGTTTGGAATACGACAGCATCCATTTTCTGAAGTGAGCTTCAAGCTAACTCTGATAAAGCGCACCGCGATACCTTCAACTGCCGCGTCTCCTTGGCCATTCTCACCGTAGCCAAACAGAAATCACACCACCTAGAAGCGGGGATTGTCATCCAAAGACGTCAACCGTTACGCCGTCTTTACAGCTCAGGGGTTGGCTTGTCGACGGGGGTTTTGCTATAATTGGACCTCTAAGGCTTCTAGTTTTCATGTCAGTGGCTCTTTTAGGGATTTCCCGGTAACACACATTCACCATATGCTGTATTCAACCGTTCACATCGTTTTTCTGGAGTTATATGCGATTGCTGTGCTCGTGTCGCATGTGTCACGATTGTGTATCTGTGGATGCAATTTCTCTTGCCGTTACTTTTTCCGCTGTAGTACAGTACTCATAAATTCTCTAATTTCAGCTTGATATGTGGAATTTTCGGTGCGCTTTTCATTCTACTTCATCGAACTGTGGTACTGTTTCTGAGAAGAAACAAATACGTCAAAGTTTTCCTCCAAAAGTAGTGAGTGTTATTTGCATAAACAATTCACTCCTACTTTCTTGCTCAACGGATCAGAGACACCTTGGACCTGACCTCTTGAAATGTGCATGAAAATCAAACATTCGCAAAGCGAATCTTCCTCGTCTTTTTCCGTGGTTCTTGAGAACCTGTTGCTGTACTCACGAATTTTGTTACATATTATTAGTTTACTATTGCGCAGTGGTTGCAGCCATGCGTTGGCCTACCTAAATAACATTTTTCGGATCTTTGGAACTCATGCTATTCGTCTCTCAGTTTAACTCAATGCAGCTACTCAATCAGGCAAGATTTGCTGGTATTGAACGGGTCAAAAAGGGCGGGAGTCGTATTCGGTCCACCACGTAGGGGTGAGAGGGGGGCGGGTTACTGAAGCGGCTCTTCTCCTCGATACCTAGGAGCCCTCTGCTGCCATTAATCACTGAGCCGGCTTGGAGGCGCGTTGCGCATCTTTTGAGGTGAGTCGCATCTCAACACTCAGTAAGCTCAATACTCTCAATGCTCATATGTTGACTTAAAAGGCACACCATGCGGTAGAAAGGCGAGTGGCTTACTCACTTGGAACAAGTAGATCCTTTGGTAACTGCTCGCGCTGTGCCTTTGTTGCGGCTGCACGGTGCACCCTCACGGTGTTGTGCCCGGGCCAGTCCCAGGTTTTGAGGAAAGGAGCCGCTCCAGTACGCCCCCCCCCCCTCCTCCTCTATGGGTACCAAGTTCGACCCCCTCCCTTTTTTACCTCTACAATACCAGGAACTGCTGCCGATGCAATATGTTTTTTGCTATATATTCTTATTTGAAGCGAAAAGATATTTATTTCACATTTCCTCATAGGAGTTCGCTGCGAAATACCCTTCGCTTCTCATCTGTCTATTGAAAGTCCAAATTTTAGCGCTTATCGCAGGGCTCTGCAAGAATGAACCCCTTCCTTTCCGTCCGGTCGAATATGTACGACCCCTCCGTCGCGGAGTCCTCGTCTTCCGGTGTATGCTGGTTGTCCCTGCTTGAACATAACGAAGGCACGTCCAACTAACTATACCACACCGTCTCAGACGAATAAACTTACATGGTGGGGCTCACGTGGAGAAGAACTAGCGATAAGAAAAGACACTCCAATGGTACGGCCATTCCCATGATCAGATTCCACATTGAAAACTGTCCTTTCAAGGCCGGGTATGATTTGTTTGGGCAAGCGTGGCTTGGCTGTGTCAAGCAGGCGCAACACCGTGAGGGTGCGCCATGCAGCCGCAACAAAGGTGCGGCGTGAGCAGTTATCCAAGGACCTGCTTGCCCTACCACTAATCTGATTATCGCGTGGTGTGCCTTCCAAGCTCTAGCTTCCACGTTAGATCCAAGCTTCAACCGAGAAGAATTCCGGAATCGGTACAACGGCGGCGAGATTTGCAACAAACTTTGTTTGTAATGAAGGAAATGTGTGCTGTGATTGTATTTGGAGCACCCTTTCCAAAATCAGAGTAGAGGACTTCTCAACGTGTATTCCAACTATAATCTGACTACTTTTGCATTTCCTGAAGTCTCCGCAAATTGTTCCATATTCAGATTTGTTCTTGATATTTGTATAGATTATTACTATTCATCTATTTATTTAATCGGACCAGCTTTGTTAGCGAACGATATTGCGCGCATCACATGTTAAAGTGTGAAACAGGCTTAATTCAAATCGTTGTCAGCATAGTTCGCCCTATTTTGCACTACCTAATGTGATGCGCGTATTATTGTGCATCAGCAAAGCTTGAACATCTCTGATATAATATGATATAATTTTGCATTTCATAATATAAGATCTTCTAATCGTGATTCTAAAAGTTTTGCCATCTCTGCTAACTGAAAGATTCTTGTAATTTTGGAATAAGCACAAAATGCCTCGGAGTGAATGATGATTCTCGTAGTTCTTATTTTTCCGTCACCGTGATCCTTTTCGACTGGTTGCACTTTTCAGCTGGTTGTTATATCCTGCACTCGTATCATTCTTTATAACAGCAATCACCTATCCACTTGGAACTGGAAGGTATCTTGGTGGTGAGGTACGTTTTTTTCAACGTGCAGTGGCTACCTTTTTTGAGACCCTATGAACGCTCTATGTCGTACAGTGCACAACTTTCAAGACTTTACAGTCTTAACAAGTACATATCTTCGGTTGCCACACATGACACCTTTACCTGGCGTCGAATGTGAATTCGTTGGACTTTTTTGGTGCTAATGTAGTTGGTTGGTGGGAGGCACTGCAGTGTACAGTGCATGCTGCAAAATCGCGGAATCGCATGAGCGCAAACTCGCGCAATCACTGAATTGCAAAATCGCGAAGCCTGACGGCTGCCTAATCTTACCCCTGGGCCTACACCAATTCACCGTGTCTCTAAACTTCCGTTGAACGGATGATTGATACTTATATCACTTGTTGATATCGTAGGGTATTGTTCCCGCCAGTCCTTTGCAATATATGAGTTCAAAAAACTTTACTTGACTGACAATTTGTGACTATAAACCGCGAAGTACCAACCACGTCCAATATGGCGACAAACACAAGTCTGGACGGTTTTCTTCAGCGTCAACAACGGAGTGTGAAGGCAACCTATACGCTCTAGTTGCATCCCTTTCTCATGACGTATAGATGCAGCGCTCAAGGTTTTGCTGTGTTAATTTTCCCTCAAGTTCACGACACATGAGTAACAACCCTCCTTTCACGACACATGAGTCACAACCCATCCTATCTTCTGCGCTCACTTTAATAAAAAATTAGCCTTTGTCTTTCGTGATAATTATTCTATCACCGCATTCCTTTTTTCAGCAAACCTTCAGTCATACATTACACGATTTTTTCATCGCTTGTTCATGGATCAATGACAGACCTAATCCTTGTGGAAGACCAGTTAATCAGTCATGGACAGGCCCGAATGGTGATATAAGCATTTTCCACTCCTTGATCGCGTTTCAAGTCACATTTGTAGGTTATTCAGGATTCCGTCGTTTCTTCCCCTTATAGAGACTCCATTTCGGATAGTAAGCCACAGCAATTTCAAAATTTTTTGTAACATCCGTAATATGAGTACATCTTTTCAGTTCATCCTATCAATAGTTGCTGCCACTCTCCCTATTCCATCCGGTATATTCATGCCAGTTTTTGTGTTAGGAGGCGCCTTTGGCCGGATGTCAGGTTTGTAAGTTGTACAACGCCCATACATTTCAACTGATCGTCCTGAGATTGACTGGGAATTTCGCATCATGTGAACAGCACATGTTAGCAGTCCCTCTGGAATTCTCTATTTCAGGTGAACTGCTTCGATTATGGAATCCCAATGTTTCGGCTGATTTCATTCGTGTGATTCATCCTGGTGCATATGCCGTCGTAGGTGAGTTGAACATGATAGATAGTTTTGCTTTGGACGAGGCGCGGATCAACAATCGCGATGTGCGTGAAGAAACTCGGATTGTTCTACGGTAACCACAACGGAGGCGTGAGGCCCCATGGCAAACAGCCAATTCACAGCGAGATCAGCATGGCACTTGTGACTCATTCACGTAGCACTGTGACCAAGTTCGAGTGTCATGACGCACCCCCGAACATTGCTACTGGTTGAATTCTCTCTCGTATAAAGGGTTCTCTCGCATGCGTGCTATTGACTCGGCTTGGTATGACGCTACCGATTAAATGTGATGGATTGTAGGCAATAGCGCAGCAGTGAAGGGAAACCGAATGAAATGATATAATAGAAAACCACATCTGGCCTATTTCCGTCATTTGGGCAGTACCAAAAATGACCTTGATCCTTTCTATTTCTTTCTAAAGGGAAAAATCTGCTCCAAAAAAAGGTGTGCATCCAGTTCAATTTTTTCTTTTATTAAGGAGCTGGGGCGTTCTGTGGTGCTGTCACGCACACGGTGTCAGTGGCTGTGATTGTGTTTGAACTGACCGGACAACTTGTGCTTCTTATACCAGTCATGGTAAGGCCATCTCTTGTTTCCTAGTTTGTTAGTCTCTGCACGCTGTCAATTCGGAGACAAATTTCGTACCAAAGCCGATGCTCTTTGAAAAAATATCAGTGTCATCTGTGCCATTTTCGCGGCAAAGGGAAGCGCTAGATAGAAGCAAAGGGAAGGAATGGTTCAGAGGGGAGGACACACGGCTACGCGGAATAATTTATCGTGAGCGACAAGCACTTTGCAGTTCACTGTACCAGCTGATCCAATCGAAGGAATCGTGCAACGTAATAAAGTTTCTTTGTCACCCATACTTTATGTTGTATTCGGTTAATTAGGACCACATGCAAAGTTTCGCGTCAAAAAGCGAGAATCCGTTTAAGCTGCAGCTCCTCAAATTGGTGGACGACAGAGCGGAGACTCCGAGTGGGTGCCCCGTCTCGTCGTCCGCTACTTTGAGAATCTGTATCATAGCCACATTCTCACTTCTTTCGCGTGAAATCCTGCATGCAGCCTTATTCCAAATACAATATAGGTATATGGTAACAGAGGAGCTCATTTCCCCGTACACGATGCCTTCAAAGGTGGTTCCGAAGAAAAACTTATCACGGACACGATAAATATCCTGTTCCTTTTCCTACACCTTTTTCGTACTACTACGTATATTTAACGGCAATGGGTGCGCTAATTTGGCGGACTAGTGGGAGCTGCCCACGAGGTTATTCGTAATCCTGAAGCGTAGGTGTGATTGACAGACGACTCAGATTTAGCATCACTTGAATACAACTCTCAGTAGCTTTCCGTATGCCTGAACTCGGTGCCCATAGCTACATGCGCCCTCTGAGAAGAGGGCATTTCCCCTGCTCTGCGATTGGTGGGTGGGTCGCTATTAGATTTATTCACCAGAACCTTAGCAAGCAATGGAGTGACACGGGGAGACACGTCCCAATGCTTTTCTGACGGTTCACGGCTTATCCTTCTTCCAGCTGATGTGCACTGCGTTCCAGAGAGAACGTAAATTAGAAATTGTACTTCAGTGCAAGATGAAAGCTGGACGAGTGATCATATTGGTACTATTCAGATAGCTGTTCTGGTGGCGAATGCTGTATCGTCCTACTTACAACCATCAATATATGACAGCATCATCAAAATCAAACGACTACCTTATCTTCCTGACATTGCACAAAGCTCTTCCATGTGAGTAATCAAAAAATATTTCCGTTATTTTATATGAGCAAACTTGTAAGTTGCAAGTGTCAGGATGGCATACCGTAATCCATACTGGTGAGTATGTAGGCGATGTTAGACATGAAACACCAGGTGGTGATGCTGTAAGTGCACAGTGTGCCACCAAACACATTGGAATAGCAAATATTTTATTGCTTCTAACTATACGTTATATGTTATTTTACCCCTTTTTGGGCTGTGTGCACTCATGATGAAAAATCGCGTGGAGGCCCGCGACAAGCGGCTTGGTGGGTGCGAACACCAGTGGCAGGGCATTACACCCTTCAAGCGTGGTGTGGCATGGGTGGAGGAGGCAGGTGGCATGGGTGCAGGAGGCAGTGGCATGGGTGGAAGTGCAGAGGTGACGCAGCCACGCTCTGCTGGGCTCAGAAGGGCAATCGATTGGGCAAGTCGTGCTGATGGCGCCGCGAGTGCGACGCCGTAAAGCGATTTTCCGTCATGAGTGCACACACCCCTTTTTTTGCACAGTGCCCGCGGCGTTTGTCGCAATCTTACATTACGGAGCTTCGTATTAAATCTTTTCAAGGCTGATGTTAGTTAAGTGGTTAGCAAAAATTAATGACGGTATATCATCACGACATGCTCAACTTACAATTTAGTCATCTGTAGCTGGATTCGCGGAGGCATAATCGATTAGAATCTACGTTTTCAATAAACTACAAAATGGATGGTAGTTAGTTGCTCAGAGCATACACTAAGGAATAAGGAGGAGAACAAAATTCGTCTGATTTTCGTAGACCTGTCCACGGACCACTTACGGTTTTGATCATCATTCTTATTATCCTGACGGCTTGTTCAATACCATCGATGTCCCTGCAGTGGCAATTCAAACAAAGCAGTTAACTAGCTCAGCTTTTTTCAGGTATCACTCCCTGTCAGCTGAGCAATTCATGACAACACCGGTCGCCTATGTCAGCAAAGACTTCACGTATGGTGAAGTACAGGAACTGATCTTAGAAATAAGTCATGTGCGAGCGTTTCCAATGGTGGAGAACAGGCGTAGGTTTTTCCTTTCGGATTTTTTTCTGTTCAAAATTGATCGCATGTTTTGAAACAAACTGCTCCTTCACTTTTCATTAGGTCGATAGATCCTGAAAGCGGCGGGAAAAGATGCGCTGAGTCCTTCATGATCTGAGGGCGACTGCATTGAGCTTAATGATGTGACATACGCATGTTTTTGTCTACATCATTCTCTGGATGTAGATACATCGAAAATATTGCATATATTTTTTTTAACAGCGCAATAATTGAAAGAAAACCACATAGGTTCGTGGGACCAGGAAATCGAAATCACGCGAATGGCTCAAATGACGTCTGCAAGGAGGGCAGTGTCCCACCCCATACAACTCCCTTACACTTGGTCATGAAACTCACCCACGATTCCACCGGCGGGATTTTTTCACGCCCAGTTGTAATTGTAAGCATCACTACGGGCGAGTGAGTCACGCTTGACTCGATAGCCGTATAAGGCAGAAAGTGCTTCCGTACACGTAGCTTTTACTTGTTACATGCTTTGTTCTGACGTAAGAAACGGATCAAGGAATGTGTTGGAATGACTCTGGCTTCCACAAGAAAGCCACGAGTGAATAACCGAAGCGATTTTATTTTGTTCAGCGATTAGGCTACGAGTGAGGTCGACGTGAGACTACGGCTCCGCTGGTGGAATCTTGGGTTAGTTTGTTGTTTCATTGCTGGACTGTCTGGAAGCAGTCTTGAAACGACGCCGGAAGCGCTTGGAAAGAGGAGATGACGATCGAGATGCTTTGCATATGGATATCAAAAGCTTCCAGCCACCTTCAGGCCTCCGAGGAAGATGAGAAGGTCTGAACGCCAGGCCAAGAAACATTCCACCACTAGCCTCGTATCGCCATAAACGAAAATATCATTTTATTCTGTCAGGGACTCGTCAAGGGAGTTTGATCAAATTTCAGAGTGCCTCTTCCTAAATGGTTGTACCCTAAATAGTGAATCTATGCGGCCAGCTTTCGAATAGTAGGTCCGTGAAGCTGCCGCATTCCAACGCATGTGTGCTATATGTTTGAAAGTGAAGAAGTAGCTTAAATTTTTTAAGGAGATTTTTTTTCATTGAGATGACATCCAGGGTATGAACGGTCAACACATGACGATGACGCGTCCCACGGCTGAGAAGTGAATGCCGCAGGTCTCTCTGCCACTGACCGCTCCCCAATACTGTTTGAATTGTAAGGCTGAGATCTCCTTCTCTCTCCTCTCTCTCCCGATCTCCCCTCTCTCTCCCGATCAAATACCACTCTCCATTACGGATTCTTCTACTCATACCGAAACCTTTGAGGGGATCATTAACCGAAGCATCTCCAACCATCGCTTTCATACCATTGGTGCGGTAGATATCAAAGCCCACCAGGTAAAAAAGTGCAGTACCTGCTGTTGTTCAGTACCTGTAAGCAACGACATGGGCATCGTTTACGTTATAGTATGTCCAAACTGAAATGACCAGTGAGTAATAAAAGTAAATATTTTCAGAGTCAATGTCTTTAGTTGGATCAGTGACGCGATCGCAGCTTTTCAAACTGATCCAATCGAAAGTGGGCGTGAAAGCAAGGCAAGCTGAAGCGGCAGCGCGTTACCGTAATGTCATTGAAGGCGTGAGCAAGCGGTATCACGTCTCATTCCAAGGAAAACCAGCAAACGATAGGGTATCTGATACCAGGGTGCCCATGGGCGCAAAACGGTGAGATTCGTCTTTTGCCTTGCTGTGGCTTCCGCACATGCCCGTTTATGCTCTCAACGTCCGTGAATTTTTTTTTGTAAGGATTCCATTTCTATCAAAGTCTCTTCAGATTTTCAATCTCACCATCTGATACGAATGAGAATGTGGAGAAATCGAAACAATCCACGCAGTTGGAAAGCTTATTCCTCACAGTTCCTACTCTGTCCCCTGGAATCCCCATCCCCGATTCAAAGGTAAGATATTTATGAAATTTTTTCTAGTCGGCTTCGACGTCTCGCGAGATTTGAATTAGCCACTGTAGAAAGGCAGCAGGATAGTAGAAGTGTTTTTGGGGTGTGTATAAGGAGGAATATGTATGTTATCAGGTGTCAAACATGATGTTAGTTTTTTTCTGCTGGGAAAAAGCATCTGTTCCTGGAAATTGGTACGAGCTATCCCAACCAAATCATTTTCTGTAACTTCGTGGCCTTTTCTCATATTTTTGACACTTTAGTGATACTGTCCCGATAAAGTTGTGCCGCTGTCGCAGCAGATTACCAACCTACCTATTCTTGCACCTTCTCCAGCATTCCAAAATCGCTGTGATACAGCGATCCGACATATCGTTTTCAGAGGACTCTGTTTCTATAGATTATGCTAGTAGACGAAGGGATTTCTACTCGAGCTGCAACAGTTTTCTTTGGCAATTTTTGCAACATACTGCTGGAAGCTTCTTTGCGAGTAAAGAAATTTGTGCAGTCACTCAGAGTTATCTGCCTCTTCGCTCAAATTCCCCTCTTATTTAATTTATTGAATTCTGTACGAATCATCGGTACCTTGCTGACCTCCTTGAATGCACAGCGCTAACTTGGAGCCGGGGATACTCCATTTTGACTGCGGTTTTGGTGCTTGTCCTCAAACTTCGCACGGCTTCTCGCGTGTGGAGTTGCTACAGAATATAGAACCACACCAGGATGGCAGTCACAATTCACCACAAAATACTTTGTCCGTGCCATGCAAACAGTTAAATTATGATTGGGATTGAAGACAACTGGTGTGATCGTCACTTTTCATTACTTCAGATTCTTTCAATCGCATACAAACGTATCGTAACCCTCAGTTTAGTGACTTTCAGCTCGTCATCCAGCTTCGCTAAAGTAGCTTGCAGTTAATTGGCCTTAAAAAATTTCGAGGAGTCATATTATTATTCGGCCTTAGAATATTGCCATCACCTCCGAATTGTTCAGACCAGTGACGGTCATTTGAGTACGACGAGCCAGATCTTCACGCGTTCTCACTATGGTAGTCAGATTGACCGCAGCTGTTTTGTCTTCTGTCCCACAGAAGACAAAACAGCTGCGGTTGAATCATTGAATGTGGGAATTCCATTTCACGTGTCTAATTGGTGGAACACTATTGGAAACACAGATCACTAAGCACAGGTTGAGACTGGAGGATATTGTCGGCAGAGTTCAAAACTATTGAGAATGATGGCTTCAGAAAGACATGCCTTTGTCACTCGAAGTTTTTATAAGTAAATGTCATTGACCAGATTTATGTTTACCACCTAATATTTATAAAAGCAGCTGGAAGCACACACTACTGCACGCGTAACATCATGGGTGTCAGGGGTCGATTGGAATTGCTTTTTTTTCTATGAATTTGCTCAGTACCCATTACCACATCACATTACCCAAAGTTTGGGTCATATTGGAACCCAATCCACAATTTTGGATTTGAAAGCGCAACATTTCAGCGCACACTCCACCCACTGTGGGCGGAGCTTAACTTGGTCTATGTGTGCCTATTATTTCTTGTCCCATGTCCTACAACCCAATCTTATCCCATCTCCACAGGCTGTTTTTCATGTAACGTCCGAGTTCCAATCACTACCTCAAATGCTCCGCTCATCGCTATAATTTTCCGACCACCTCCATTTTTCTCTCGGTCTCCAAACAATTCTGCGAAAAAAATCGTGACATGTCATGCCTATTTTCGTGACGGACGGATGGACAGACAGACGAAGCGTTTCATCTATAGTATGACGAACACTAGAGTTAACAGGGCACTGAATGGCTTCATTCGCAAAGAATATGCATAGGGTTTTGATGCCTTTAGAAAGGGTAGATTCGGCAGATCCCGTGAAATATAAAAGTAGGGGTGCTCAGCAGTGTAACAGCAAGTAAACAATGGAGTAAAAGGGCGAAAGCCCGAAAAATGGGAACCTGAAGACCCTCATTCACACTCCTTCCCTTTCGCGCCCCTCTGCATTATTCACCAGGTTTGTAGATGCAAACGGGCGAGAGACTTAACCGTGAACATTGTCCCGTTTTTGCGGCATCTCCCACAGCGGATGCGTGGCAATGCGATTCGGGTGTATGTCATTCAGGCAGGGATATCGCGAGGCCGCGTTTAGCGCTGGGAGTGATGGCACGAGCTATGGGCGCTCTATTGTTTGAATCCTGAAGCAATTATACCTAGAATGAGACGTAGAGCACCTCCATTGCTTGAGGACCCATCCAAACGGCGCGCATAGCTCTGACCTGCATCGCACAGGTCGCAAAGGAATTTTCGCCCTAATGCTATACAGCGACTCGAAGTACTGCGGAATCGTGATAAAGCCCCAACCTCGCTTTTATTATGGGGATTTCGCCCCACATCAACTCTTCCAAGATGGGATGTTTGTTTTTGGAGAATATGTTATTCCTAGTTCTCACTTTCTCCTTACCTCAAGCGATACCTTCGAGCTGCTGAACATGCCCCATGGCATGCAAAGAACTCCACGCGCGCGTCATTTTGCTGCACATCAGTGCCACTTCAAACCGGTCTGCGGAGCTCTACGCAATACTCAGTGATCCAGCGCGCAATAAAGCTCGTGCGAGCAACGATCAGCAAGAAGAGTTATGGGTCTGGTTATCTGGGTCCTGTTCGGTATTTTCCGGTTAAAATCACCACAGCTACTGATTACAAGGTCTTCTATTATGAGGGTGGTCCATGGAAAACTTCTCTGTATACATTTGCAAGTTAACACATTTTGTGGGATGATGTTGGAGGTCTAGAGACACAGTTAGAGGCGGGCTGAAGAACGATCGTTGATCAATTGATTGGCTAATCTTTCTCACGATTTGTTTGATTAATCCACTCACCATTGAAAGAATGAAAAACCGATAGATTCATCGGAATGATCTTCCTTATAATGTTGCCTTAGCAAAAACTACTTCATTGATTTTAGGATGATATTTTGGCGATGGGCTCTAAACGATGCAGATCAGAGACGGGGCTTCAGTCTCACTTAGATCCCTATCATACAATTGGAGGTAAGAACTCGAAAGTTTGATCGTAGAAACTGTTTACCGCAGACAACAATTCCACAGCAGATTCATTGCATGGCGGAAGCTTAATTTTTAGACGCCCTTTCTGTTATGCTGCTTTCAAGATACAATATGGTCTCTTTCAGAAGTTATCCGTTCGTTAACCCGCAAAAGTAAAAGCAAAAAGGATCGAGACACCGAATTCGATTTGCATGGGCAAGATGTTTGTTTTACATTTACTTTGTCCAACATTCATCCTCCGAAAAGGTTCCAGTCGGCTAGCGATGAGTTGGTTCAGTTAACTACGACACGCTGGCTATTCTTCATCACTACTATCGAATTTATTTGAAGCGTCATACCTGGTTTTTGAGGACATACGTATACTCCATTTCGGAGCGCTTAATTGGGCGTGGCCTGCGGACATGGATGAGTGGCGAGAGTGAGAGTGCGTGGCAAGAGTGGGAGTGTGTGGCGGTGTGAGAGAGCTCAATACACTCTCACGCAAGTCCGCAAGCCACGCCCTATCAGGCGCTCCGAAATGGAGTGTATAAGTGCTTGGCAAAGAAAGTTGGCGAACTTCACAAATGTGTGAGTGGGAGAGAACAGCCCTTCTAAGAAAAGGGATAACTTGGCTGGTCCGTGACACACTGAAAGTGACCTGCCAGAGAAACAAAGCCGCTCTCCCCCACGCACACATTTGTAAAATTCGCCAACTTTCTTTGACAAGTACTTATGCCTTCGAAAACCATGAGTGACGCTCCAAATATTTGCTCCAAACGTCGTGGTGACGAATAATAGTCAGAATAGGGGTTGCTGGAGTTGTGTGCTCCAAAACACTTGCAACAAAATTAAGCAACGAAATGTGATTGCAATATCCAATTAAAAGATTCATTTCAGCGAGAAGAATGGGAAAAGCATATATTAGAACAGAAAATTGATCTGACAGGTTTACAAATCGATCCATCACCATTTCAACTGGTCGAGAGCACGAGTCTTTTCAAGGTTAGTGTTTTTTATGCATTATGTTATGTTAGGTAAATGTCAAAGAGCAACAACAATACAAAATCATGAAATTTTACTTGGCGGCAAGTAACTACAATACCCGCCGTAAGTTTTCAAAATAAAACGCGGAAAGCGCGAATCTGCGTTTTTTCTTTTTTTTTTGCTATAACTCTATTCTTATTCGCTTAACCTCATTAAAATTGTATGTCATTCAAATGACCTCATCGAGCTCTACACAATTTTTTACATGCTCGCATGCACACAGTGCCAATGGGCACTCACTAGCGAGCGGCGTGCGCTATAACTATAACCAGGAGGCAAATCTGCCGTCAACGTGCATAGTTCAACAACTCACAGGGATACTGTCCAATTCAAAACTGAATAAAAAAATAGATTTCGATTCTTAAATCGTGATATTACATTATGATATACCTTCATTTAGTTTGCTGCAGAAGTCATCATCTGATTATATCTTAAAAAAATCCATTTTTCTCAAGTATAAGCGAACTTACTTAATCCAAGTAGAATTTCAATGTAGAGACAAGCAGGAGTGAACGGCGGAGGATACTTCCCCTACAGGAATCGTCCCCGGAAAAAAAATGAGTTTCTCCATTACCCATACATATATTTATGTCGTATCTACCTAATGTGGGCCGCATTCAAAGTTTCACGCGAAAAAGTGAGAATTCGGCTAAGAGATAGCACCGCAAAGTGTCGTCGGGTCCTCCGAGCAAGTGCCCAACCTGTCGTTTGTCGCATTCGGAGACGCATCGTAGCAACAGAAAGGTAAACAAACAGTCCCACTCTCCGTTCACAACCTCGGCGGCCACGGGAACGGGCCTTTACTCGGAGGGCCTCCTCCCACCTGGCCGAGAAATTGAGAGGCTGCATCTTAGCCGATTTCTCACTTCTTCGCGTGAAACTTTGCATGTGGCCCTTATAAGGCTAATACAGCATAACTATATGGGAGACAAAGAAACTCGTTCTCCATGGGCGACTCCTTTAAATTTGTTTTTGATGCGTTATAATCTAGACACATTCACAATGTTACAGGTGCATTCTCTGTTTTCCCTACTTGGTCTGAAACGAGCCTACGTAACCAAAGCCGGACGCCTTGTTGGAGTCATATCGCTCAGCAATGTAAGGCATGAATTTGTCTTTCGGCTTTATGTTCAACATATAAAATTTCGTAAATTCAATAGCAGTGCGAAACTCCAAAATATTTTTTCAAAAAACTGAAAGGTCCTTCGGATCATCATGAGGCTCCGGAACATCACATCATTTAGGAATGTAAAATTTTATTTTCAGCTTCGTTCGGCCATTGAAAGAATGCATACGGGAGTGACGCCGACACCAGGAGAAAGCATATTTCCCGATCAGAAAATATCAACGAGTCAAAGCGAGAACGATATTGATTACCTCCATGTAAGTTTGGCATTTGGCGTTCGATATCATTACTGCCGGGGTTCAATGGTTGCTAGTGATTTTGTCTCCGCACTGCTTCAGTTATAAGAAAAGCTTTCATGATTATATCCGCATAGAAGTTGCAAGATTTGATGGGGATTTCAAGTTCTCTGGATATTGAACTTGAAGAGTAAGATAGAAAGATAATGAAGTGATCAAGTTACTACAAAGATGCTGAGTTATGGGCAAGAGCTTCGGTGTCGGGCAGGACTCGAGTCCGCATGCAAAGCATGAAGTGCGGGTTCGAGTCCCATACGACACCGATGCTTTTGTCCATAACTCAGCATCCTTGCGGTAACTTTTGCATCGTGGGCTGCGGCGATAATCAGCAGCTATCAAAAATCAAAATACCGAAATGATCAAGATACGCTCAACTGTCAAAGCACTTACTACAAAGCTGCTGATGACTTCTTGTACGACTCTCCATTGAAGATCGTGCAAGGGAAAAAATGAGTTTCTCTCTTACCCATATTAATTTTGTCTTTGCTCAATAAGGGCCTCATGTGGGTTTTGTGCAAAAAAGTGAGAACGCGGCTGAAATACAGCTCCTCAAAATGGTGGCGGAGGGTTGGTCCTAGACTGGATTTACTCCGATGTTTCTCGTATAAACCAACTCCAAAGATAAATAAAAATTGCAGCAAACTGCATCACGTAATGCTATTTCCGCGGCTATAGATGCTGTGGTCAACTAGTTGGTTATGGCGCAATATTATACTATAATTTATTCTTAAAATTTATGGTAGCAGAAATTGTTAGCTGATTTCAGCCGCAATTGGAAGTACTCACACGTGCTAATACAATGGCCGATTTGAGCGAAATGGACGAAACGTCTTCATCAGAACTAAGTCGGCGACCAACTTTTCCACCGGCGACGTCTTCACGTAGGCTGATGTCGTCATCGTCCGATCCATGCTTGAAGAAAAGAGGAGGTGGTGGGTTTTGACTAAATTCAAGGGAGCCATCATATTGGTGAGGATGATCGACCAAAGCTCTCTGCCTTCTTCCAAGTCGAGAACGCAAGGACAATGGTGCGTTGATATCGTAGTGTAGGGAGAACAATATGCTTGCCAAAAAAAAGGAGCACACTATTTGAGCAGACAATGTATGTCACATTTTACGTTGAGTTAGCGCCACTTGTCGTAGATCAGCGTGGCTTCATTCGGGTCGACAGTGTTACGAAGTATCGGCGAACAAGTTCACCGCTGATCGAATGACAACTGGGGAGCCTTTTTGATTCCTCCTTCATTGGGGTACCACTACTACTGCTTCCAGCGGCGAGCTAACAAATCGGTGTAACACTGCCTCTGAATGTGCTCATGCAGACGCTTCTGCTCCTCATTGAGTGTCTATATCTATTATAAAGTCCCATCGAATGTCCCCTTATGCTATTAACGTTTCTAAATCGCTTTTGGAAGCAGAATCTTTTTTCTCTTTCTGAAACCGGATTCGATCACATCGATTGGATGCATTCTGACCGATTTCATTTACTTTACTGATGTATATCATTTTTCTGAGCATATTCCACTACTCAGAATTTGATGTAGTCTAGCGGTCTATATGCTGTATTACTTGTGGTACCGCCATAGAAAACAGTCCACTTGCTTTACTATCGAAGATCTAGGTAATACCATTTATATGGACCGCATTATCAAGAGACACTATCTGAAAGGCTAAACACAAGGGTAACAAAGAAACTAATTTTTCCGTGGAATTTCTCTAATCAGTCCTTCCGTAGACTCTTTCAACTCTTCTATAGCCTTCAGTACAGGCTTTCGAAGTGCCATCGAAATAGAAGATGGTACCAGACCGACTACACCTTTTCTTAACGTGCAAATAAACCTGTCTTGACTTCAATGCCCCACATTCTCACGTAATCAGTCGCAGTGTAGTTGTCGTGGGAAATAATTACTAGAATCACGACTGCCTGATGACGTAAAGTTAACGTCGACTCCAAAGGTCTTAAAATATGAAGATACTAAGTAAGGCCTCCACCGCCCATAAAATTATTACAGTCAATATTTTTTACAGTACGGCCTAGGTCCGTTATAACTTACCTTTGCGTAGGAATTGACCTGCGATATGACTGGTGCTGGCTGAAATTATTGTCTATTTCTATGATGAGTGATTTTGCTTTGAAGACAGCATTAGGGGCAATGTGGTAATGGAGAAATCCCCACAACAAGTCACTCACATAGTAGTCCTGGGCCTAAGAAGGCTATCTGTGGCGAAATCCTGGTGAAAAAGCGCCCCTCCGAGCTGTAGAATCGCAAAACGCCGCAACCGCTTGTCTGTTCCGCCTCTTTGATTTGTCGACCCCGTCTCCCATGACGTAATTCCCGATTGACTGAGGTGGGAGCGACCAAGGAGATGTGACACGATCGAAGGTTTTGCAGCGCGCTTTCGCAGTTTTAGCTTGAAGCTCACTTCAAAAAAGATGCTGTCGTATTTCCAAATATTCCTCTGTGTTTACTTGGCAACATGCCAATGGAAAACTAGATCGGACTACCCGCCTCTTGACGGACAGGTCGTCCGCGTCGAGAATCTGGAAAGGGGGTCCTATTCCTCGGTTTTTTGGCCACTGTCACTGTCCTGTTACTAAGCATCGCGCCTTTTACATTCACTACTTCTTTTACTTTTCGTCCGACTTTCCCCTGATGCTGCCTTTAATTCATCAGTACGTTGCTTCCGAATTTTTAGGATTGCTTTCGAATCTCATAGAGAAGTTTGTTAACGAGAGAAGTTTTTGGTGAGGTTGAAGAAGAATAAGACCTGATTTTGCTGTGTTTTGAGCTCCAAACCGTAAAGATCAAGAAACCACTCTCGTAAGCCGAGATGCTAGAGGCACAGTTCGCGTTCGCTGAAGGGAGGAGATACGGCTGAATCTCCTTGGTAGTCAGGATCTGGAAGGGGGTCTCGTCACGCCCTATTGCAACGATTGCGTGCAATGGGGGACTAGCGTTAGGATCGTGGGTCGCCGCGGGCAGCAAATTTGGTGCGGCGTGACACGGTATCCGCGACGCGATTTCGCACTGGGCCTAATTGTTCCACCACTACTCCTGCTTCTCTGTAAATCCCCTTTTTCTTTTCCAGTCGGTTTCGCTAACTTAGGATCACGGTTAGGTCCCATCTACATGAGGTTTTCACTCACCAACGTTCGAACAAAAGGCAGCGCAACATATGAGACGGAGGCACAACATTTGCGTCTCATCACGAAGCTAAGTTGCGAATACCGTACGCAGCGTTAGAGCCGCTCGAA
Organism: Trichostrongylus colubriformis; assembly: GCA_963978905.1. NCBI lineage: Eukaryota > Metazoa > Nematoda > Chromadorea > Rhabditida > Trichostrongylidae > Trichostrongylus > Trichostrongylus colubriformis. The sequence continues at coordinate 44,243,347 of OZ022257.1, read as the reverse complement.
ATAGTCCGCGCGCGGCGATTTACGATCCTAGCGCTACACATGCAATGGGGCCTTGTCAGAACGCCCTCCAGCACCCGAGTACCAATAAGATTCAGCTCCGTCTCCTCCCTCTTGAGGGCTATTCGTTGAGCTCGTTGAGCTCTTGGAGACCTTGGAAAAATGACAGCGTCCGGTTCAAACTGCAGTTTATTGTTTCAAAAAGTAGATATGAGCACAGGCACCCTGTTCGTATGTAGTTGTCAATTTGAGCTACCCTACGTTCGAGTTCGGTCATCAGACATCAAGTTATGAATCCCAACCTTTCTGTGTCGGTTATGGGGCTACCACTACACTCAAGAATGTGAAAAATGAAGTGAATTTTTCTGATTAATCAATATTTAGAACAACTACATATAGACACTGATAAGGTGTCGTGTCTACCTACCTCAGGAGAGCAAAGTTCTGCGTCAATCTCGTCGAATGAGTCTACCTCAGCGGAAAGGTAATAAGCTTATTGATTTCGAATAAATTGCATCGTCATTGCTGTGAATGCTTATTGCAAAACATGGCTACGTTTTAAAAAATACTGCATTTTTATTAATGTGCTCTAGTAGCTCCATCTAACCCGCATTGCTACCACATTCCTTCAGTTTAACTGTCGATGTGATCAAGTAGGATGTATCTATTTCAGTAAGAAGGCCCGACGCCGCCCACCTCAGGTCCGCATCGTCATACCAAGTGACGATGAATCTATGGAACGTGGAGATTCTAGGCACTGAGACACCATCGATAGTCTCGTGCCGGGATGAGAGCTCTCCGGTATGTTTTATGATTTTTTTCGGCACATAGTTAAGCTATCTATGTACAACCTCTCGGAAAAGCAATGCAGAGAAGAATAGGATGCTCGCATCGGTTTGGTACCAAGGTGATGTGAGAAGACTAATTAAGTTTTTTTTTTGAAATTCTGTCCCGACCCATGAATTTGCCAGCGGACATACCTGATCAGATCAATTTGACATGATTGGCGGTCTGTGTGTTGCACTTGATCTCTTTCGGTGTCCAATCAACGTGATTGTGAAATTACCCTCACGCTGCCATCAGAGTTCATCACGGGTTACCTATCCTGCCCGAGGCATTGTCTTCAACACCTTGACGATCAGAAATTTCTCAAATCATATAAAAATTACTATTTTTGTTCAATGAATAGCTTCATGTGTGATCTCTTCATTTACTTATACTTCTTACTTTAGTCGTGAACAATCAGCTGCCTTTGGCAACCACTAAGTTACTACAAGGATGCTGAGTTATAGGCAAAAGCTTCGGTGTCAGACGGGACTCGAACCCGCACTTTATGCTTATCAGGCATATGTGCTCATTACCGACACCCTTTCCAATACAAATCGACAAATAGCAATAATTCACAGAAGTTATCAACCATGACTGATTTGGAAGCATGAAAGTGGCAGACTTATTGCATCCGTCTCACTCTCATAAACATTCGTTGATATCTATTTTTTTCTTATTACTTTTGTAAGCTTATTTACTACTCATTGTAACCCTATTTACTACTTATCTCTTATTGAGATTCAAAACAAGGCAAATTATGTTACGTGGGTGAACTTGATTACTGCTAACCCACGCTCGCCACGCGAGAAATATGAGCTTGGTCCCGTGCGACAGCAACGTGAAAGTTCCCTCCCTACCCCCCGCCCTTGTCAACGTACTAATGGTGTGATCGGGAGGTGTGTGCCAAGTGAGCACTAAGGCGAGTTGAGGCTGCGTTTATTGACGTCACAAAAAGTGGATTTCAACTACATTACTAGGCTGACATGGAATTAAGTTGTCACCTTCTAGTAGTAGTCGGAAGGTAGGAGACTGTGTGATTCCGAGAAAAAATTCTATGAGCAAGCAATGAATGAATGGTAGCATGTCCTCACTGACGGGGGTTTGCGAGGGTTGCTGGGAACGGGAGCTATGAATTTCAGTGTGACGTTGACTGCCTCTTGCAATAAGCGCATGATATGACAGCTGCAAGAGGAAGTAGCGAGGTGGATTGCAGACATAAACAAGGTACACAGAATGCTGAAAGCTAGCAGGTGATGATCTGCTAGCTTTCTGCGCGTTGATGCGCGCAATCCGAATGGATTAGCATGAATTGTTTCAGGTCGCTGACTGTTGGGTAGAACCTTTAGTCTCGAAGGGGACTCGAACCTGCATTCCATTTTTATGGAGGAAATATGTTCGAGTTCTGTTTAAGACCGGAGGCTTTCGCTAATAACTCAGCTTCCTTGTAGCAGCTTCCGTAACACGAGCGCGGCAAAAGTCAGCAGTCATCACAATACAGAAAAGCGTAGCCTCAGGGTGATACCCAACTTCGAATATTTTTTTAGAACTGCAACCCGATCGATGGATCCGAGGCTATCCATACATACGTATATTCGGGGTGCCTCCGTGGAAAAGGCTCATCTATCCATAATCATAGTATTGCTAAATCTAGTATAGTGGCCCTCCAAGAAAACAAAAAGGTAGGGTAATGGGAAAAATGAAGATTTATGTGTGTAGAAATTATATAGATATGGATCAGTGAATCCAGGTCGCATCACTATCTGTTGAAGTCGGTACAACAGACCACCACGGGGGCGGGTCATAAAGGGACTGGCTCAGCGATGCTGGAATGCATTAAAAGCAGTTTGAAATTACTTACATACTACTGAAAGCGTGCAGTAACAGAACATGGTTATAGGTGAAGATAGACAATAATTAATGATGCTTTATATTGGTGATACATATGGCGTGCGTCATGCAGGAAGATAGTGAAACCAGAGACGAGCAGAACGGTCCAGCTTGCCGATGAGGCATTACATCAAACTTCTACGTACATGATAGCAGTTTCTCGGACTAGAATTTCTTGGAATCGTCGCAAAGACGATTCGGCGTGGAGTGCGAGACATGCGCGAGATTTCCACGATAAATTTCTTCTAACGGTGAGGAAGCACCGACGCTGCGCCGACGGGCTGGGCGCCGACGGCCAAGCCCCTCCTGCATCACACCCAAAATATTTGAATTTACAGTGCTAGAGCCAAAAAATATTGAGTAGTCTAAAAAGTCTTTTCGTATTTTCAAATACCGCTTTTTCCCTCCAAACTGCTTTCCAGCAATTTCTTCTGTACATACACATGTAGTACAAGTCCACACGCATCTATAGGTATTATTGTCTTCCATCTCCCGGATAACCCTTTTCGGCAAAATAAACATATCAAGGGTGAACGTCATTTTCAATACAAAAATTATAAATTTTTTTTATAATTCTTATACATTATTTATAATTTCTTAAAAGCGGTACTAAAAATACAAAAAGACTTTTTAGACTACCCAATACAACGATAGCGAAATCACTGTTGCTGCATGCGAATTTTTTCAGGGTCGCGTGCCTGGAAACATTATGTGAATGGTCAAATTATGGACATCCATTGAATGGATTTTTCATGTGATATTTGAGTAACATATGTGCTATTTCAGGAGATCCTTTTTCAATGGATCTCCGCTACTTTAAAATCAAACGTGCATTCGTACACTGACGTATCTGTGTTATAAATCGGGTAAATGATCTCAGACAGGATTTTTCGGCACATCTGAAGCTTTTGCACTTCTTTGAACCACTTTTGGCACTTTGGTTGTAGTGTTGAGAGGCTGATGCATTTTCATATGTGATTCTTGACGATCCTCTAAGCCTCCTTTCATTCACTTATATTTTTAAATGAGGCGTTTAGATTGTTTTAATAAGACTTTCATATTATATGATTATAGTCAGTACGGATGTGATTATTTCTTGGGTATGTTGTCATTTGTTGCTTAACTTTTTTGTGAATATTATATTATCATAAACTATGTGCTTTGCTGAGTATTGTTCTGTTCCGAAGTCTCATGCCAATCTAAATGTGTGAACAACAATGTGAAGCTCCAAAATTTTATTTTCAAAAGACTCGAAAGGTTCCAAAAGGTAGTGCAAAAGAGATTTGAGTCTAATGGCGAACTTTCGGCTCCTATTTCACAGTTCATGTCACTGCAGTCATGTAATCAGCAGGAAAGAGTCAGCAGATCTGACTCGCTGCTGCCGTGTACCTTGTCCTAGCGATGCTGCAAATGAAGCAGGAATGGTTGATCCACCGAGGCTTAACCCTTAAATAGCGTGGACAAGCTATAACTATGGTGATATGTGATATCACCTTCATTCAAATGCAAGTCAGTGCAGCCATGTGATTAACTGAAAAGAGTCACGTAGCTCGTCTTTGCTATTTATTTCTGGCGATAGCCTTTTTATTTTTAGTGCCTCCAGTATTTTTCTTTATACTGTGTGAAACGGTGCAGCACTTTCACAGTGAAGTAGGAGGCCCTTTGTAAGTATGCTTTCGTGTTCCATGCTTTGAGAAACAATTGTTCATGGATGTGGTATTTTGCAAGGCCCCGCGGTGTCCGTCGAGTTGTTTGAACAGGAACCTTTTGCTTTTCCCAACATATTTTTGCCCCCATCCTTGGCATGTTACCAGGTACGGACCCCGAAATTGGCGAATTTTATCGCTACTGCAAATGCCGTATGTAAACGAAGGAATAGCAATCAGGGCCAAATGTGTGGTCATGAATTCCTCGCTTCCATTAAAACTTGTACTCAGACCACCACCAAATCTTAAGCGGTCACTTACCTAGTCTAGGCCCTACAAGACAAATGCGGGAGTGATGTGTGCGGTTATTGCACTAGCGATTTAATTTGCCAATTCCGAGGGGCCGTGTACCTGGTAACATGCCAAGGATGTGGGCAAAAATATGTTGGGGAAACTAGATGGTGACGGGCTTCAGTTGCTCCTTTACGAGTAACGTACGGACACTTTTTCTTTCTTTGCTCCCACTACCGTCTACTTGAATTCGCTGCCATGTGTAAGAATAGGCCCTCAAAATTCGGTGATTAAAATTTATACTGATTTACCGAAATCGAAGCATATAATGTGAATAGCAGGAAAAGCATATACAAGTTATCAATGCTAATTTGCGAGATACTTTTGGAGTGCTTCAAAAGTAGGATCTGCGAAGGTGAGCACTGTGGATGTGTGAGGCTACAGTAGGGCAAAGGCTACAGTAGGGTAATTATCTAATGAATGCGTCATCATTCAAGTACATAAATTATGGCAAATATAAGGGCAATGCATACAAACAATTAACTATATATAGATAGTATAAACGTGAAGAAAAAAGTAGAGGAGAAATAATAGTGAGCTGGCAAGTCAGACTGGATAATCATGAAGCAAAAAGTAGAGTTTCGTAATTAAGATACAGACATTGCCAGTAGACTTGATAGCGAAGGAAAAATGGAAGTTAAGCCGGTCATTGTTGACGAAAACTGTAGGCTGGATATTACAACAGTCGCACAGAAGCGATGGCAATCAGAATCCAATACTCCTTACGTCTGGGGCAACTGCACTGTTACCAAGCTAATACTTTGCGCAGCACCGTTGATTCATTGATTTGATTTATTGCATGTACAACGGGGGTACATGGAACGTCAGGAATAAAACAAAAAAACACCAACGAACAACATAACCCGAGGAGCAAAACTGCTTGTGTTAAAACTAACAGTCATGCTAATCTGTGCCAGTGTCAGGTGCGAACTAAAACAAATCCTAAGAAGCCCTCATGAAAGATACTCGTGCAATGCCCCTTTGAACTGAACTAGACTCCTAGGCAAGGTGGATCTTTTGGCAAATTTACCAAATTCTGAAGCAGCACTCCCCACAAAGAACTTGGCTCTGACATTAGACTTAGACCTAGGAAAATAGAGTTATACTTATCACCTCTGATAGAGGACGGCAAAAGGATAAGAGCGCCCCCAAAGTTTACTATAGACCTTCCCGAAAGTATTTTGAACATCATTATTAGGTCATGGACCTTCCTCCTACGAAGAAGTGAATCAATTTCTAAAATCTTATTTCTAACTAAACCTCTGGGAATAGCACTATAACTGAAACCCAGTGCCCTAGTGAAAACTTTTCTTGTGAAACTATTCTGAACCGCTTCCAGCCTGGCACTAGCTTTCTTAGTCTGAGGAAAGAAAACTGTAGTTCCTACTCAAGAATGGGACGAACATAAGCCTTATACGCTCTGATAAGTAACAAAGGATCTCTAGTATGCAGACTCCGCATTAATTGAAAGAGTCTTTTTTCAGCTTTATTAGCTATGACCGTGCAGTGAGAATCAAATGTCAGTTTATGATCAACGATGAAGCCTAGATCTCTAACTGCTTTGACTTCATTAAGTTGTAAACCATCAATGGAGTAACGGGAATTAATTCGAGAACTCCCCAAATGGAGAACCGACGTTTTATCATGAGCTAAGGGGACCATCCAAATTTTAGACCATTCGACAACAGCATCAATAGCTTCCTGTATGATTCTTCCATCATTTTCCGAAGTTACGGTCTTGTAAATTTTGACATCATCAGCAAAAACTTTACAGGAGCTCCCAATACCTTCTAAGATCTTAGGAAGTTCATAAGAGTAAATACAAAACAGAACCGGTGAAAGGACACCACCCTGTGGAACTCCGCTTGGTGCGGCTCTGACCCTAGAATATGAACCATTTATTCGTACTTGGAAAGTACGCCCTCGAAGAAAGGATTCGACCCACAGAACCATTCTTTCATGCACACCAATATGCCTGAGCTTCCATAATAGATTCGAATGAGTAACTTTATCAAAAGCCTTTCTAAAATCAAAATACACCACATCCACATCACTCTTATTATCTAGAGCCGTTGTCCAATCATTCAAAGATTCCAACATTTGAGTTACCGTTGACGTGCCTTTCCTAAAACCATGTTGAGAGCTCGACAAAATCATATTGTTTTCCAAATGCTCGACTAACACTCTCTTTACAACCTTTTCAAAAACTCTGCAAAATATGGAGGTGATACTAACCGGCCTGTAGTTGTTTGACATAGAGAATGGGGGCTTTTTAGGAATTGGAGTAACGAAAGAATGCTTCCATTTTTCTGGAACTTCGGCCAGGAAAAAGCTCAAATTGAATATATACCGTAGCGGGCCAACAATCGATGGCAAAACCTTCCTAACGAAATAAATTGGGATACCATCGGGAGTTACCGAGTGGCCACTCTTCCAACTGGAGAGAAGCTTCAAAATTTCTTGTTCACTAAACCATAAGGAGTCTTGCATTTGAGGGAAGGAGTCGGAGAGCTCATTGCAAGGTTCTTCGTGATCATTATTATTGACAAAAACTTTCTCAAACACATCCGCAAAGACTTCGGCTTTATCAGTATCCGATACCGCTACGGACCCATCTGTTTTCCATAAGGCTGGTACCCTTACTTTAGAAAATTTTTTAGAGCTGATGTATCTGAAAAGAGCCAGCATATTCCCGTTTTCAATGATTTTCTTTTCAACGTGGCAGTGGAACTTGTACATCTTTTTCTCGAATCTATCCGCAACCTTTTTGTATAAACGCCAGTCCTCTGGCAATTGAGACAACACTGCCGTCTTGTATGCTTTAACCTTCTTGTCAAAAAGGAGTTGAAGAAACGGCGGAATAAAAGTAACACTACTCCCAACCCTACGAAAGGGGACATACCTATCAATACACTCCTTTAGCACAAACAGTAATAATTCATACATATCATTAACTGAGGCCGGCGAAAGATCCATATCAGTCAATAGAGTCTAGATAGGAACAGATGAGATTGAAATTGGCTTTCTTGTAATCCCACCTGAGTGGTTCCCTCCTCACTAAATTAGGCATCTTAATGCAGAACTCAATGCTGGCGTGGTCACTGGATCCTATTGGAGTACCCACCTTGACCCCACTGACAAATGATCGTTCGTTGCAAAATAGCAGGTCTAATATGCTGCCACCCCTTGACCCAAGTGCACCAATTGATGAAAGCCATTATTCGTCACCAGGTCAACAAATTTTTCGAGAGACCCCAAGCTCTGTGGTTCAGATGCAGCACAATCTACGTGAGGAAAGTTAAAGTCACCAGCTAGAAGTCAAACCTGCGAATAAGAACACAAATCGCTAAGGCACTCAATTAACAAATCACACTTTTCACTAGGACACTTGGGGGCCCTATAACACAACATTATCCTGCATTTTCCTCCCCCAACATAAAGATCAACAGCAACTAACTCATAACTTTCCGAAACGGATTCCATAAAAATCAAAACTGGGCACAACGTTCGTTTGATCAAAAGGAGAACACCGCCACCCTTCCTACGTTTTCTGTCGCATCTGAATTCCTCGTAACTAGCGCCAATGTCGCCAAGTAAAGCGGGTAAATCGATGCTAGATTTCAGCCAAGTTTCCGATAAGGCAATAATACCGTACACGGTTTTAGAAAGCAAAAAGATGAGCGAATGTGAATTTTTAACGAGAGAACGGATGTTAGACAATAAGCATTTTACACCATATCGAGAGCTGAACTGATTTACAAACGAACGAACCTGACGCTGGGAGTTGAGAGAAAGGTTGGAGATCTTCGGAGACCTATTGAAATAACAAGGACGAGTAATTGGGAAAGATTTTGAAACTGAACACCGAAGATCTACAGCCCGTTTTCCGAATGATGATCCAGGCTATCATTATCAACATTATTGACAGTACACTGAGGTTCAGGAATAAGATTCTGGTTAGGCGAAGTCCCACTTACAACTAAACTAAAAGATTGAGAATGCTGTTGTTTTGTCACAAAATCTACATTTGACTGAGCACGAATGTTCTGAGTCGAAAGCCTTTCGGCTTTCAAACGCTCTCTCTCATACTTAGTTAAAGAGGTAAAGATGGCCTAATGAAAATGCCTTTTATCTGGAAATACCTGAGTTGCGGGGCCCTCCTCAATACCAATGAAACGAAAAATGATGCTGGAAAAACAACTTTCAAGAGTCGAGGCTTACTAGGCGTAAAGCGTCCCATTCTATATACTGCGACAGGTCGACATTCATCTGAGAGAAAATCTAAGATTTGCCTGACGCAAGAGGTGTCATGCAAGACGCGATCAGATGCTATAGATGCAGTACTCTCATTAACACCAATAACAACTACTGAGCGTCTACGTTCTGACTCATTATCATCAACTGCGGACAAAAAATTCGATGACGGAACAACGTTAGATGAAGGCAATCTAGATGAATCCTGAGATGACAATGACTGTTTCAAAGTATTGATCTGACTCTTCAATTTAGTCGCTTCTTTTTCCAACTCACAGTTTCTCTGCCGAATAGTTTCGTTCTCCGTTGCGAGTTCCTTGTTCTTCGCCAGTATTGACATCATTTGCTCCTTCATTTCCATCAGACCACCCATGGCTGCTTTGAGGTGGGGCGGGATCGACGGGTCTCCGATGACCAGTTCAATTGCTCTACCAAGATCCATATCAGATCCCGGACTCGACAAATCAATCCTGTGCTTCTTCCCTCGTCGTCCCTGAACGGGAGGAGCAGCGGGGGTATCCATGAGCAGTGATCAACAAATAAGGAACGAATTCACCTGATGCGGTGGCTTGAGAAGAAAACGTAATCCCTCGCTACAAGGGAACAACAGCCTGATCAGAGAATAGTGAAATCAATATGTAGTGGCGGCCATGCAAATTCCAGTCCAACAGAGAGTAACTAACTTCTGAGAATAAGGCGTTACTCCGAACGAATAAGGCGTAACTCCAGGGTAGGTCTAGACGATGGCAAAAATGGTGCTAGTAAACTGAAGTCGAAATAATAACAGTAAACAGCCAGCAATAATGATCCTTAGTTCGTCAGAGCCGAAGGCGAAATCGACCGCTCCCGTCTAGCGCACGGGAGTGAATGACATTTTCCATTAACTACCATTACAATTTCATCGATTGCTTATTTATATGAATCAAGGTTGTAGTTCGATCATGTCTTCCACATAAAGTCTCATGATAGTAGTAGAAAAATGATAATAAAGATGGGCCATTCAAGTACAAACTATATCTTCGAAAGACGACTTCTGTGGTCATACCGCAAGAACTCCACTGCGAATGAAGGGACCGTGGCAGTCAATAACAGGCCATGCTCTATCCAAATTCATATTTTTTTGTTCCCAATCGATTTAAATGGCATATTTTTACATTTTCAATAATTTCAAGTACTGATCACATTCCATTGTGGAAATGTAGGCAAGCAAACGTAATTAGTATAAGTTTCTGAAATGAGGGTCTAGCTTTTGCAGTGAGGTCAGATGTAAAAAAGCAAATAATAGAAGTGCCCTAGTAATTTTTCTACAAAATATTAGGTAATCTAAAAAGTCTTTTCGTATTTTTGAATCCGCTTTTTCCCTCAAAACTGCATTCCACAAAATTTCTTCTGTACATATATATGTAGTACAAGTTCACACGCATCTATAGGTACTGTTGTCTTCCATCTCCCGGATAACCCTTTTCGGCAAAATAAAAATATCAAAAGTCATCTCATTTTCAATTCCAATTTTTTTCTTTGAATGGCGTTAGACAGGGAAAGGAAAAGGTGATAATCCGATGGAACAAGATCAAGGCTATAAGGCAGCAATTTTTATCCAAGCTCGAGAATTTTTTAGAAGAAAAATCTAAAAAATTTTTTACCACTAGTGAAAAAATGACTCGCCAAAAAGTCTCGAGCTTGGATAAATATTGCTGCCCCATCCACCTTATAGCCCTCATCTTGCTCTATCGGATTATCACCTTTTCCTTTCCCTGTCTAATGCCATTCAAAGAAATTTTTTTATAACTTTTGCATTGAAAATGAGGTTGACGGCTGATATGTTTATATATTTTGCCGAAAAGGGTTATCCGGAAGATGGAAGACAATAATACCTATAGATGCGTGAGGACTTGTACTACATGTCTATGTAAAGAAGTGATTGCCGGAAAGCAGTATGGAGGGAAAAAGCGGTATTTGAAAATACGAAAAGAATTTTTAGACTACCCAATGTGTTAATCGATTAGATTGCACACTGCGTATGCATCATTCTGCACTTGCTCGAGCCTCAAAGCCCATTTGTTACAATCACAGCTCATACTGTTTGAATATGTAAACCGGTAGCCGGCCGAGCGGCATAAAATTTCCATGAAAATCGATTTTCTTCCATAAGACGGAAAACTTCACATATGCCCGCGATCCTGAACATTTCATCCAAGACGGGTTTCTTCATGGTTTTGTTCCTTTTCGACTCTTCCTACGCCACCATCCACACCTTTACTCAGCTAAATATGACGATGTAGGTCACTGATGCAAGTGGCATTCGTTTTCAGCGTCAGCTATTATTTAGCTCACGTCATTCAAGTGCCGATGACGCAAGCCATGTGTCGTATGAATGACAATGCACTAAAGAACAATCACACATACATAGGTTTTTCTTAAAGTACATGTACCTCACCTATTGGCTGTTCGAGGGGACTTCTCTACTACGTCACGAGAATTACCCCGTTAACTCCGAACTGTGTTACCTCTCGTTGTGCGCGTTGCTATAGAGCTGCTTTCAAGGTGCTATCAACGACAACCGCCTGATTACGTATCACTCACTGATTGTCAACTTCATTATGACGTCAGCGCACAATTCTTCTTGAAGCAGGTGCGATTACTGCACTTTGAAAATATTTGCTGATTGATAGCCCCTTGACACCCCACATTCCAAGTACCTTCACAAACGAAGGTCTCGGACGATGGGCGTGACCGACGTTGGTGGGCACACGCCTTGGGAACCGCCACGCAAAGACTTCAGAAACGTATTCTGTGCATGTGTCTGCCGCCGCTCATTGTCATAGATGGGATCGAGTGCCGGCGCCAAGCAAGCGCCACCTCCACCCGATGCACCAAAAGGCAATGGCGATACTCCGGCTGCCGAAACGCCAGTTCTCGATTCACGCTTACCGTATCCGAATTTTCGGGAACTCTTCACTCTGAAGAATTATTGGAAGACCGTACGACGGACCGAGAAAGAGTCTGGGAAGCTGTTGCTTGCCAAGTGAGTTACAATTATCCTTTTGAGCCTGAAAAAGTTTTTTTGCTCGTTATTCAGTGAATTACACAGCTTGCTCTGAGCATTAACGGCCTAATGTTCAATAATAGCTTCATATGATATTAGTACTTGCGAGGTTGACTCGGTGACAGATTCGTTATTCTGAGTTACCCGATAATTGTACGACGATATTGGCACAGTGACTCATGTAAAATTATACATTTCGACTTGCTCGGGAGATCTGTTCAGGAACGTTTCTCACACTTCTAATTAGGGTATCACTGCTTGGGAATATCGCGAATGTCACGGGAGCAAGTGGCTACGTGGAATAGGAGTCACCTTCACTCGAGAATGATGAGATCCAGTGTCTTATCCTTTAGCTAGAAGTCTTATCCCTTCAATGAGCAAAAATAGTGAATCAATTTAAAGTCTGTCCAAAAATTTCCCTCCTACTACGGTAGGGTTTCCATATGGGGGTAATTTCATGCAACTGGAGAGCTTCTCCGAGAGAAACGCTTCATGCAGCGATATGAGCCCTCTTCAAGACACATAACGAACGGCCTCCAACGAATCCATCGCTTCTATCTTCACAGTTCTGGGCAAGTGAACTAATTAAGCTTGTACTGTGTTGCCAAAATTTTGTTGATTCTTGTATTCCTTATCTCGATAGGTGAATTTTGTATGAGCCGAGATAGGGGCATTCGAAGTTAGAGCTGAGAAACCGCAGGGACAAGTTTTTGGACCGAGCGACCACATATCTTTATAATTCTGAATTGAGACTCGTCGCCATTTCCAGAGGTTCATAAGTTGGAAAGTAGGACTAAGAACAGCATCATTTTACTATTTTCACTTTGACTACTGTAGCATGATACTCATTGATTTCGAGTGTATGTTCTCATCCTCTGTAGTTGAACTCCTTGATTTTTCACTCCCATCAACTAGATAGGGCAGGGCTTCCAGGTTCTAACCAAATAAAGGTTTCAAAATCCCATGGAACTTTGAATGGCATCTCAGGTAGTTAGTAGAGTTTTGAATACTATTTACAAATACGGAAATTAAAACTGCAAAACTCCGTTGGGGAGCGAGTCAAGAGGGATCTATATTTGCTTGCGATAACTTGGTAGCCCGGTACTTTGTTTACCATGGCTCATCAGAGGGGATAGCCCTCTGGGGATTGACAGCTATCGTCTTTTGTTCTAGATATGATGAACTGTGAGTTGTAACCAGGATACACCGGGAATCGAGATTTCTTGACCGGTGGGGGGGTCGTATTTCACAAGCGCGATGGGAGGATCGTAATTGCAGAGGTCATCCATGCCCAGGCTAGTTGATAAGTGAAACGCGCTGTCAACTGACCCGATTATGTAGGACATTGATTGAATTTGGGTGATCACACAAAATTACAGTAGTACAATCCTTGACAATACTGTGCAATTGGTAGTAGTTAGTGACACTGCAGAGGTTATGTAGATGTCGAAAGGGCGAGGATCCCACTTGTGCTCTCGTTGAGGAAGGTGGAGGGGGGGGAGGTGGTACTGAGGAGGCCATTCTCTTCGACAGCTGTATGTACCCTGATTGTAATCCAGGGTTAGAGCCGTTGATGTGTCACGTAAGGATGGCACCCGGCCGATGAGTAATCTAAGGCAAACCTTGACCCCTCTTAACTCACTTCTCACCTATGTTTTGCAGTTTTCTTTCATAATTGTGATCAATATGCTGCACCCTCTGAACCCTCTACAGCGATTTACACCCAGGCAACAAAAAATTTCCTGCTTAGCTTGTGCGCTATAGGCGGTGCAGCCCTTAACAAACGAATTTTGGTTAACTAAGCAGTAGTTTTGAGTATAATATCGATTTTGGAATTCGATATTCTCTACGGTGTTCTCTGATCACCATCAGTTCTTAATCTCACATATCAGCAATTTCAGGAAAAAACTTTCTGCATTTGTAGTGAACATTTTGTTTAATCAGCGAGTCAGAATTAAAATACTCGTTACGGATGGCTTTGTGCGCCATTTGAAGCTGGAATAGCAGTGCCGCATAATTGATAACCCAACAAACGTCGTTATCCAAAGTCCATATTGAGTCTAACTGCACACACCTGCTTGGTTTTCGTTTGTTTCAATAATTGAATTCCCTTCCGGCAATGCATTGAGTGTGGCACACACTTGAGGCAGTCACAAAAAACAGGAAGAATCGCGTGGCTACAGCTGAGTTCGAGCTTACGCAGTGGCAAAGCATAACACATTGAGAACCCCTGTCGCCGATGACAGAGGCTTATTTTATGACATAGAGCAACAAGTTTGGTAGCAATCTTAAGAAGTTCGAAGGCATACTTCCACTAATTATTTTTCACAGGAACGCCATCCGATTTTGCATTCTCATAACTCTTTTCGAGCTACAAATTCTCGCGAAGTCAACAGGTCCTGCAGGTCCTGATAGTACCGATAGAAGTGAAATTTATGGAATCAGTGCTCGGAGACTGGTGCAATCGCTCGTCTTTCGAAAGGATTCATATCTTCACAAATCACGAGGAGTGCACTTGGTGGAAGAGAGCAGTGCCTCCAATCCAAAAAGCGACACTAAATCCACGGCAACACACAAGACTGTTTATTCCACCGCCAGTGTGTCTTTGGCCCTATCGTAGTTCATTTTCGATGTTCTGCCACTCATCCCATTCCTTTTCCCGTCGTAGATTCCTCTGCATGCGTACGTTGTAAATATACTGTTGTTAGGGAAAGTAAAAGGGATGAGCACATTCTCCACTCACCATCTTATCGCCTCACACGGCACCGCTCCAACGCTGAGATGGAAATGTGGCCTTTTGTCAGTGGGTAACATAGTGAGTACGTGAATGGCGGATTTGTAAGTTGACTATGTCGGTTGAGTTTGGAGGTGTTCAAGGTGCATAAGCGTAAACACGTAATAGGATAGCTGAGTAGTTCTGGTCAACATGCCAACTTTGCTAAGGTAGTGCAATTTTACAGCATACAGTGCTCTGCAAAATGATACAGCCACCTATAAATTGCCTAAAAACTCTGTTTGCAGTGTGATTCAAAAAAGTCTCTGAGTAAAATATGTAATCAGTGTAGACGCGCATTCGCGCATCAACATCAAATTGTAGCCGAAAAACATAGAAAAATTTTCTCTTCATTTGTTTAGAAAATGTCACTTTTCCCATTCTGCAAAATGATACAGCCACTGAACAGATTGACGCATTCGTCAACCGAGAAATAACGAAAAAGAGAAAAATGCTGATTTTGCGATCATTGGGTCCTCTATTGCTTCGAATAGCCACAAATTTTGATGATATAGGTCCATATAAAGATTTTCAGAATGTTTTTAGACCACATGCTGTCACGTTTCGATGACAGCATCTTTAAAGTCCCTGAATCCTTCCAATCGGTCTGAATTCCTTTCCCCATGAATCCCACATAATCTTCCATCAGGTAAAGACCGGAGCCGTTCGTCATACGGGTCAGAAGGTCCATTCGGTGACGGGCTCACCATGATTGAGTGTTCCATTTGACATGGGATGGTCCATTAACTTACATGGAAACAAGATTTTGTTGAAGTTTTCGAGACGCATGACAAGAGGGACAAGGGAACGGCTCAAAAAGGCTCGGTAATCGGATGGTTCATCCTTTCGAGACCGAAACAAAAATTTGAATGATTATTTGATCTCACACCATGACAAATTGTCCGGAGATTCCCTCAAGTTTGTACACCTTTCCCCCTTTGTTTTTTCTAGATTGCTCTGTCTGATGAAAAAAGGGTTCAGCTATGACATTCTCGACGGCTACCGGCACTGTCGCAAGAGCGACAAACTTAAGTTTTCAACAAGAACTTCAAAGAAGGAGGTGTCATGGTGTGGGGACGAGAAATCTTCGGGATTTTTGGTTCGTTGTTGAAAGGATGAACCATCCGATTACAAAGCCTTTTTGCGCCGTACCCTTTTCTTGTCATGCGTCTCGAAATCTTACCAAAATCTTGTTTCCATGTAAGTTAATGGACCATCCCATGTCAACAGGAAACTCGATCATGGTGAGCCCGTCACCGAATGGACCTTCTGACCTAGATGACGAACGGCTCCGATCTTTACCTGATGGAAGATTATGTGGGAATCCATGGGGAAAGGAGACCGATTGGAAGGATTCAGGGAGTTTAAAGATGCTGTCATCGAAACGTGACAGCATGTGGTCTAAAAACATTCTGAAAATCTTTATATGGACCTATATCATCAAAATTTATGGCTATTCGAAGCAATAGAGGACCAATGATCGCAAAATCAGCATTTTTCTCTTTTTCGTTGTTTCTCGGTTGACGAATGCGTCAATCTGTTCAGTGGCTGTATCATTTTGCAGAATGGGAAAAGTGACATTTTCTAAACAAATGAAGAGAAAATTTTCCTGTTTTTCGGTACAATTTGATGTTGATGCGCGAATGCGCGTCCACACTGGCTACATATTTTACTCAGAGACTTTTTTTGAATCACACTACAAACAGAGGTTGAGCAATTTATAGGTGGCTGTATCAATTTGCAGAGCACTGTATGTAGTACAAAATTAGGGAGGAAAGGCTCGATGGGCCCGCGATTTTGGTTCACCGACACCACTGGTCATAACCGCTCCATTGTCCAAACCTATATTCCATAGCGAACACTGTAGAATTACTATGAAGCAGTAGAGCACAGATGAGAGCGAACAGAAAAGTGAGTGACTGAACAAAGTAACTGGAACCTATATTTGAATACGTGCGATGGTCAGCTTTGAGTTACCATCCAGTGTGGATAGACTGTTGCTCTCGATTTATTTCGACGTCTTTTGATGGCTCCGGTTCTGTCTGAAGCGCCTGTTTCAACGCTGCCTAGGTCCTATACGCCTCATCAGGACTGAGTTCCATTTCCCCTAAGTTTTAAGTCCCTAAATTCGGACGAAAAGTAAAAGAAGTAGTGAATGTGAAAGCCGAGATGCCTAGTAACGGGACACTCTGAAATAAACGGATGGAAATGGCTAAAAACCCGAGAAATAAGACCCCTTTCCACCGTTGGTTCTAGGCGCGGACGACCTTCCCGTCAAGAGGCGGGAAGTCCGCATAGGTTTTCCATTGACATTACCAAGACGTAAACATGAAGGGATCTTCGGAAATGCCACAGTATATATTTTCATGTGGTGAGTTTCAAGCTAAAAGCGAGAAAGCGCGCTGCGATACTTTCAATCCTGCCGATCTCCTTGACCAACCTCACTGTGACCAACCACTAACCACGTCGCCAGGAGGCGGGCTTCCCTAACCAAGGCGGCTTGCCCTGATGAGGGCGCCTTCGCCACTGCTCGAGGGGCGCTCGCTATACATAAGCCTTTCAGCCCCGTAATTTTCCACTGAATGCCTCCTTTTGGGATTTCCTGTCAACCACATTATCCCAAACACTGTCTTCAAACCTGACAAAAAGGATGAAAACAGACAAGCCTTGACGGGTTCATTGATACAATAAAAGTTGTATTGTCTACCTTAACCTAGTCGGCAATTACCCCTGTCGAAACCACATCGCTGCCACAACCATGAATATATCAGTTTATAAACCCGCCCAGACACGGGAAAGGGGTTTGAAATAAATTTTAACAACCACTTTTGGAGCGTTGCATGTTTTTAGATCTTCACGTTATGTGTATAGTTTACCGTAGCCGGATGAATAGCTCTAATTGAACTGTCACCTTCCTTTTTTCATTGTAAACATTTGGCGAGATACCCAGGCTCATGCCCATGTGAGGTATCGAAAGATGTAATGAGCAAAGCAGTCACTACTCAAGAGATTAAATGATCTACGATTGATAAGTCATTTTTACTCATTATTGAGTTGCAACGAAGAAAAACTCGTTGAAGGATTCCACGCACCGACATCGAATACGCAAGATCCAATCATACCATGTGAACCGTCTCGCCTTGTCGTGACTTGTGTCCGACGTTGCCCTTAAAGCTATCGAGGGAATTCGATTCCGCTGTCCATCCTGTCCTGTCGTATGCCTGAGAGACGTGGACTCCGTGTAAGCAGGAAGAGCTTGCGTTTCCAAGGCATCATCGAAGGACACGCAAGTGCAGAAGAAAAGCTCCAAACGCTACGCCGGCGTATTTGCCAAGAAGTGGAAGATTAGACAGGACCCACACGTCGTAGGATATCAAGATGATTGTTGGATCATAGCGGTACCCGACCGGTACCCTTTCCTCTGCGCGAAAACGAGAAGCAATAGGGGCACACTGGACTACTCTGGCTCGCGACAAGGGCAGATGAAGACTGCTGGCGCTCGCTCGAAACTCGCGATGAGCAAATGCACGGCAGGTGATAGGGTGATATCGGAAGATCGGTTATTCATAGCTTGGTCTATTGGTCGTTGAAACGGTCTAAGGATCATGTGTTATTGCCATCACTATTTGAAACCGTTTTTCGCAAGGCACGAATATAACAATTTTCTTGCAGCCTTCCATTGTTAGGACGCTTTGAAACTACTGGCCCAGTTCTCCATGTGCAATTATAGTACGCTTCTGAATGAATTGATAACTGGTACATCTTGGTGATCAAAAAAAACTTGTTCATGACAGTTTTATTTACACGTATTTGCAAATTTTGTGACACTCAAAATTTAGTGCAGTGGTTATAGGTCATACGTCGACCATAAAGCTGCGACTAACAAGGAAAGGCTCCCGGGTCACCGTGGCCATTCAAGATGAGTTGTATATCCTCCTATGCAGCTTCGAACGAGGATCTCAAATCTGCCCTCCAAATCTGCTAAACGATTCTGGAAAGGAAGTTACGGAGGCGTGAAAGTCAGAAAGATACGGCGCAAAGCGCAGTTGCTGGTCGTATATAGCTCGAGAACTCATGCTGGTTGTGGTTGTATGGAGCAGCGCGTGACGGGCTACTAATTGGGGCATGAGGGTTCGAACCCTTGATGCATGTGCTCGTCTTGCTTTTGCTTTGAGTGTCTTCTAAACGCTTGCAAAACGTTTTTACGCTTCATCAAAGCATCCGTGCCCCCCACTAATGAGTAATCTGTTATTGGTTCTTTCCTGCATAATTGAACATTCTGCCCATCTTTTTTACCCTATTGTTCTTCGATTGTGAGGAATTTGGCGTTGTTGCGTAAAATGACTATGATATTCGTGTTCAGGGGCCCGAATTACCCCTCTGTGCGAATTTTCAGCCAAATCGAGTTTTTGGCCCAACTTCGGAAAATTGGGGGTGCCGAGGGGATAAGTAGCAGTTTTTGAATTTTTTTCTACAAAAAATCATGCAACCTGAACAAAGACAATCTAGACATATCTATTACAGATGTTCATGACAAATATGGGCGTAACAGGCGTCATATAAGGGCATTTTCCCGGCAAGGGTCAACGACTTCTCCTTCGTTGAATGGGCTGCCAACCAATAGCCCATGAATTTTTCCGAAATTCGGTCAAGTTCTCGAATTGGCTAAAAACCTCTTCCTTGGGATAATTTTATTCCCTGAACACGAAAAACACACTGGTTCTGCACGAGAGCGACTGACACGCGCGCTATGGGCTCCCGAACTTACCGCGTAATAGTATTATTTGTTCAGAAAAACCTCCATAACTTCACCCCCAGAATCGTTTAGCAGATTTGGAAGGCGGAATTAAGATTCCCGCTCAAAACTACATAGAAACGTACACAATTGATTTTGAATGGCCAGGGAGCGGAGTTACGGAGCGTTTCATGAATCTACAGGTCTATTACAGGGTACGTTCGGAAGTCTATGGCGCGCGAGCCAGACGTTTTCGCGAAAAATCTGATCCATTTTCGTTTTCATGGGACCAAACTTCCCCACTGTACAAGCTTTTAGCCAATTCGAGAACTTGACCGAATTTCGGAAAAATTCATGGGCTATTGGTTGGCAGCCCATTCAAAGAAGGAGAAGTCGTTGACCCCTGCCGGGAAAATGCCCTTATATGACGCCTGTTACGCCCATATTTGTCATGAACATCTGTAATAGATATGTCTAGATTGTCTTTGTTCAGGTTGCATGATTTTTTGTAGGAAAAAATTCAAAAACTACTGCTTATCCCCTCGGCACCCACAATTTTCCGAAGTTGGGCCAAAAACTCGATTTGGCTGAAAATTTGCACAGAGGGGTAATTCGGGCAACTGAACACGAATATCATAGTCATTTTGCGCAACAACGCCAAATTCCTCACAATCGAAGAACAATAGGGTAAAAAAGATGGGCAGAATGTTCAATTATGCAGGAAAGAACCAATAACAGATTACTCATTAGTGGGGGGCACGGATGCTTTGATGAAGCGTAAAAGCGTTTTGCAAGTGTTTAGAAAACACTCAAAGCAAAAGCAGGAGTAGCACATGCATCAAGGATTCGAACTCTCATTCCCCAATTTGTAGCCCGTCACGCTACCAGTTGCTCCATCTAACCACTGCCAACGGTAGTTCTCGAGCCATATAGGACCAGCACCTGCGCTTTGCGCCGTATCTTTCAGGACTTGCAGACCTTCGTAACTTCCTTTCCAGAATCGTTTAGCAGATTTGGAGGGCAGATTTGAGATTCCCCTTCGAAACTGCAGCAGATTTGGAGGGCAGATTTGAGATTCCCGTTCGAAACTGCATGGGAGGATACACAACTCATCTTGAATGGCCACGGTGACCCGGGAGCCTTTCCTTGTAAGCACTGAACATCCACATCAAAAAGACCGGAATCCATTCACAAACTAACCTCTTCCTTATGTATATTTTTAGCGACTTGGAGCCATTATACTACAGTATGTGTATGTAGTGTGTGTATGTCTTTGTCATGTAATCGTTCTCACACATTGCATTAACAAAACGACCTGGAGCCCATTACATTAGTATGTGTATGTCTTTCTCATGAATCGTGCTCACACATTGCATTACCTAAAACTATTTCGTTCTGCAGCAAAGCTGGCTAGTGCCTCAGCATATCAATATTCGCATGATTGTTTTTCATGGGTATGTGAGTGTGTGTTAGCAATAGGTTTACTCCAAACATGTTTTTCGTGGATATTCGAGCATGTATGTAGAAAAACTATGCTCCAAGCACCTGTAAGCACCCTTTACAGCAGCATTTCAAGGAAAAGAAACTGATAAGGATGAAAGACTGCCACAAATGGAAGAACAGGTTGAAGCGTGACTCCAGGAATTCTAATCTGTAATGTTGAACTCGATGCCATTGAGGACATTGCCAAAAGGCAGATCCAGTCTCTTGCTATTTCTGAAAATTGTATCACTATTGCTGAAAGTGTTTCCACGACAGAAGCGGGTCGGCTGTTCTGTAAAATGAAAGAAAAGCTTTCAGAAGAACTTACTTGTCTCTCCGCGATTACTCGCTTCGGGCCACTCCACCGACCGGGCTGCCGGGCTTCGCTCACCCTTAGAAAAATTTCAAAACGTAATATGGCTAACAAAGCTGCCGAGAACACTCCGGAATTCTTCGACACCGCTCCAAGATAAACACATTTGAAATATACTACTGTGATCTCAGCTGTGCGATGCGGAAGTCTAGTCTTCTTGGACTTTCTCATGACAGCTTCCCCTCCACTTCACCTAATTACTTCTGCCTTCCGAGAAAGAAGTTCATTGCGAGCGAAATCATAAACACTGATAATTGTTGACTTTTAAGTTTTGGGAAGCATGTGACTACGTCGTGAAGGTGGCATCTGCTCTGTAAGAGTTGTGAACGCCTAATCGCCCTCACAAGATGGCATAGCATACAGCCAATGATGCCTTCAAAAAGCCGTACTTCCCATCGCGCAATCGCTGAGTCAATTTTTGAATTCGCTCACAGACACGGCAAAATAATCGGCATTATTGATTGCACTGGCCGCTAACCGTTTGCAGTGACGCGATTATGCCTTTTCTTTACTTTGGAAGCTTGATTCTCTGATTCTCACGTTTTCATTTCAGATATCTCAATCAAAACCCGGAAACCGGATGTTTGTATCCAAAATTGAAAAGCGTCGATGCAGCCACCGTCGACCCAACTTGTAGTAATCCAGGATTCGAAGCTGTTGCTGGCAATTATCTCAAGGTATGTATTTTTATGTGAATGCGGAGAATAGAAAACATGTTACAGAGGATCGAGTTCAGGTATTTGATGACATTATAAGTGCGGTTGAAGAAAAACCCGGTGATGTAGAACAGGCATGCAATCGATTGAAAGCAGTAGGCAAAATGCACCGGACAAAGGTATCATCCTTTCATCCTTCTATTGTAGGAAGCATCAACTTTGTCTGTCTTTGACGGTCGGTATGTCTACCCGTTCGTCCGCAAACGAGTGATTAAGGCAGCCGATAGACAAAGGCAGAAAAGCAAGTATTCACAGAGATAAGCAGCCTCATCAGTCCTGAGTTATGATGGCAGCTCTGTCTTATATAAACCCTACTAAGAACACTCGCAGTTTTTCTACTGCGTGCTGACACCGCCCTGTCAGCCTAGGAAAAGTGTACGCAGTCGTGAACGCTACCACGAGAACATTTCAGCTCATACCAGGTCAACTAAAGGAAGTTGCGAGCACGCAAAAGCGATTGCAAGTGCTCCAGTAGGGTGTATATCACTAGG
The DNA here is from genome assembly GCA_963978905.1 of Trichostrongylus colubriformis. Lineage (NCBI taxonomy): Eukaryota > Metazoa > Nematoda > Chromadorea > Rhabditida > Trichostrongylidae > Trichostrongylus > Trichostrongylus colubriformis. The sequence continues at coordinate 44,220,768 of OZ022257.1, read as the reverse complement.
ACAAAACCGTCGCGTGGCCGTGTTCGGCACGCGACGGTTTTGTCTAGTGATATACACCCGCTCCAGTAAGTCATGCTTATCAGTGTCAGAAATGGGTTGCGGGCCATATCATCAAGGAGGAGCGTCGCTGCCACAATTAAAAGATCTCAACAATGGTATGGGCCGCTCGCATAAGTATCAATTCGGTAACTCTACACCGTAATTGCTGCGGCACATACTGAGCAGCTCCTATTGAGATTGTTATTTTCGACCATTCATTGAAACTGACCAAAAAAGACCGCAAACCGACACTTCGAGCATCACGTAATTCCGATCTGTAGGGCAGTAAAATCCCATTTCTCCAATCTTCAATCATTAGTTGTGATATACACCTCACAAGAAGGACCGAATAAAAAATAGCAGGAGCAGTTGAAAGGAACAAGGGTGCGCTTTTCACCGAGAATCCCGCCACTATAGTCTTTCGGGGCTCCCATTTTTCATGTAGGTGGATCAGTTTTGGTGTTCCTCATCAAATACGTTACTTCTGTAACTGTTCGATTTACTGCCCATGCACTGAGAAGACGTCCCCTGTTTAGTAGTAGGTAAGGTGGTAAATATAGCTTTCAAGGACGATACTGCGAGAGTGATTAGTCTCCACCTGTATGGAGAGTCGACTTTTTACTCTAACTAATATATGTAGGCACTCCAACAAATACCTCACTTAGACTATTCTAGTGCTGGTCATATTCTGGAACTGGCAACTCGTCCAGAATAACTATGGATCTCAGACTTTCCAGGTTTCCGACATGCAAAACAATGCCTTTCAAAACATGGAAGAACCCTTTCTCAACATGGTAAAGGAGGCACTTCAGGATCGCTTCAATGAGAAGGCGGAAGGATTATTTAGAAAATTTTTTCAGTTTTGTCTTAAATATATAATAGAAGGTTTCAATGATTAAAAGGGACTCACAAGATTGTTTGGTACAGTTAAAGTGAGGACCTAAGTAAAGGGCATGTAAGCGAACGCATAACATCCGACCTGATGCCAGCGGTTTACTAAGGTCGATTTTTTTGGCTCACCATCTATTTGATTTTGAAAGCAGAAGACGACCGATGACTTTGCTCCAAGAGTGTACAGCCAAGTCATCACGCCATGCAAATCGCGCCGCAGCTCGCGTCAAGTGTCTTGTTGGTTCCTTCGTCCAGGGAAGGGCTGCTGCCTCTTCATGTTACCTGACCTGAACAAACAGTCCTGATTCTCGTCCAACAGCTAGCTTCGTACCGCGGGCATCTTCTTCTTCTTATTCTCCTTAGCGTTAAATCCGCACATCGCAGTGCCCGTGGTTCTCATCAGACGTCTCCGATGGCTTCTGTTCAAGACATTGTCCGCCGTGGTCTTTTGTTCTACGAGGTTTCTCTTTATAACGTCTCTTCCTTGAGCTCCAGCTGGTCGCATCCTCTGCGCCTCAAACTCTAGTGCTCCGAAATAGTCCTCTGCTTTCCTCAGCGCGTGTTCATACCATCACTGCCCTGCTTCTCCAAGCCACTGACAGTCTGCATGATCGTTCTCACGTTCTCGTTCATGATCTTGTCATTCCAACATGCTCATTTCAGCTGCAGCTGTCATTCGTGCTCCTTTGCTATGGGCTACATTCGCTCCCATACTGCATTGCGGGCCATACCACCACTTCAGTACACTTTGCCCTAGGGCACAGCCGATCGTGTTGGGTTCCAGTGAGCTCCCTCCACTTTATCCATGTCGTGTTTATTCGGGCCTTCTCTGTCTAGTCCATTGTAGCTTCAGCCGCTTGGTTTATGTTTCCATATTTATGGCAATTCGCTATCAGTCCTGATCATTTTGCGGAGCTCCAAACCACTCCAGAATACTATTTCGGAGAAACGCTCGAACTCTAGAAATGCTAGGCAGCAATATCACCGTTCTTCTCAATACTTCTCCATCACCTGCCTGGCCATGAAAATGGCACTAATTGTGAATCCTTCAGAAAGAACCCTCGTCTCGGAAGATAGGTATAAAATCCCTCAGCCTCGATCGAACTGCCTTTCGTGCAGCTTCACGGTATGCACTGCTGAGTTCCATTGTATCACCTTTCCGCTCGAAGATAGGAACGATGGAACTAGTTCTATAACCATCTGAATTCTTCCTTCAGCAGGAAAACGATGTTAAGCAATCGAGAAAGCAACTCTATCCTGTACCTCTCCAGCATTGTGCAGGCTCCTGTCAGTACACCATTACACCCACATTCGAAATAGAAATGAGCTCTCTCCCATGTAAAAATTTTAAGCTCTTCTAAGCCTGGCGAGCGAACCTTAGCGAAGTGATTTCGTACGTTGAAGAGGAAAAGTAAATTCCAACCCACTGCAGTGGTAGAGTACGCACTACTACTATTTTTTACTCAAGGTAATGCAAGTTGTGTTTATGCGCTCACCGAACATGTCGCTGAGATGCATGGCTTTCATGCGACGTAGTGTGGTAATGTTGGCATTTGATTAGGAGAGATTTGATTTGCACAATGGACTCACATTGATAGGAACAACTTTTATGTCTTAGTCAGGGGTTTGTTACTTCAACGGTGCCAACAAGGTTGAACTCTTCGAATGAATCAAGCACCTCCTTTGTACATGTGCAAAAGGAGGAGCAAAGTAAACGTCGCGACAATAACGCGACCTCAGTTCGGCAGCTAATTCTCAGCGGGATCAACAAGACCCGTGGCGCGTGCGGCGAGGCAGTTGGCGTTGCGTATTCACCAGTTTTAGTGTCCGGACGCTCACTTCAGGAAAGTATTGTTGCAGTATGCTCGGCATATCAATGATCATAATAATCTGTTAGAGCTTACAACCTCACTTTCAGAATTTAGCTCACTTCTGTTTTATTCGTTTCGCATGCCAATTTTTCATGTCACATTTTAATAATTGCGTCACAGATATCGTATTATATACCATATTGCTCAAATTTATCCAGTGAGCTCTGCTTGGATAAATATGTGGTTTTATTCTTCTTTTCTCAAGAATGATTGTCAAAAAATGTGATGGCATATAATATGTGTTCAAAGCTTTTCACATATGGCTATTTCCATTAGCTGTGCTTTTGTACGATTTTTTCGCCAAACAGTAAATTAATAAACTCACCATTAAATGTGTGAAACCTCAAATAAGATCTATGAAGTTACATAACATGTCAAAAACTTTAAGAACAGCGTTGCTGGAAGGAGAAGGGGGCTATTGCTTTGAGCTACAGCTTTAGATGAGCATTACATGTGCAAGAGCTGGTGCAACATTATATATGCAACTGCTATCTTTCCGAATTTATAAACCAACATGAAAGCAACGTCACAGCGCAAGCGTTTCCTTCAGCGCAACGGCACACTCAATTGAAAACTACGTCTCGCTCATTGAATCTGTAGAAGTGCTGCTGGACCATAATTGCACCACGTCTCGTCGCAGCACCGATGAGTCCCTGGCTTTTGTCATCACGGAAGGACGATGACATTCAAAATGAGTGACCGAAAGAAAAACAAGGGTCATGAAGCTGATAACATCTGATAAGGGTGATAAGGGGCATTGGAAGGCAAACGTACGGAACGTCGAATATGATATACTTTTCACGCTGAATCGAGGTATTGACACTCACAGAAGTCACGTGGGATAGGACGGCCGTTGATGCAGTTCTTCAAAAAAGAGAGCAAGCGACAAGGGATGGCAAGTAGTGGTTTACAGCAAATATAACACAATATTGCACTTTTGCGTTCAGCTTCTGCATAAGGTTTACAATTGTTGGTGTTATAGGGGGGGGGGGGGACACAAGGATTTATATGGCGAATGACCGAAACTGAAGTGAAGTACACCGATCGCTTCTTGAGCAAAGCAACCACTCTAACTGAGCAGAAACTGGTGGGTGTTGGAGTATCATTGTTAGTGCATGTTATCGTAGTGATAACACCACCTACCTATACAAATACCTATTTCGCCGTCATTGTGCGGTGTACCGACGTCGCACTCGGTTTCAGCTCACTGAGATGGCGTGCAGATATGTCGGGTTGTCGGAGAAACATTGCGATTGGACTGGACCGATGAAAGAGTGGGTAACGAGTGGGTAATTGAGTGAATGAAAACGATTGCAATTTTTAGCAATTCATGGCCATCAGATGTAGTGTCTCATAAGGCAGAGTGACGATACGGATGGTGGAACTTATCACGTAGTCAAGTATATCACGTAGTCAAAAATGATACATTGATTTTGTAAGATTATGGTGCGACGCTGATTAATTGAGGAGGCTTCCACGTGCTCAGTTGCTCAGTGAAGTCTACGCTACAATGTGCAGTTTAACAAATTTGTTCAGCATTTTTATGATGTCCTCATAGGATATTACCCATTCTGCATTTCACTTGTATGAGCGGTTAAATGGCTCTGTTGTTGCTGTCAGGACAGACTAAGGGCGAGCAGAAATGAAGCCGCACGTCGACAGAAAATACACAGTTCGTAAAGCAGACATAAAATAGGTGGTAAACTAACTGACAGTGTATTGCATTTCTTCAGCAAGCCATGCCCTCTGCTCACATCAGTCGCAGGGCGGGGAACATTCAAAAAACATTTCAAAAAGTGGGACTTATTGCCTAGAATTGATCGGTGGGGGGGGGGCGCAAGGTGGGCTCTTTTTTCGATGGCTTTAAATTAATGCCGTACCAATTTCGAGACAGGCTTGATTCATTTACATGGAGGACAGCAGCAGTGAGCTTCTTTGGATCGTCCAACTGGGCAATTTTCTAGAAACACTGGAGCATACGTTCAGTGGTGAGACACGCGTAATTAGGACATTCCATAGCTAAGGTGGCGACATTTTGAAATGGCAAAGTGCTGCATAAAAGGCAGAAGGCAAAGTGCACGAACATCTGCAAACTTCAACTTATGACTTCCAAGAAGCATTGAAAGCAAAACTCAACTCTTTGGTCGCGTAAGAGCCTCATTTTTTGTTTACTTACCTACTTCATGAGTGTTTTACTTATTGGTACTGGCTGGTAGACACTCAACTACGAGGGCAACCCGAGTAAGTGTCATTCCAGCTCCGTACTATCGGGTTACTCATGATATATATTTTTTTCTGTTTTTTCTGCTTCCCACGTTGCACTTCATCAGTTTATGTTTTATACGTTCACTCTTTTTGTTGCGTCCTCTGACGTGTCTCTTTTTTTTGCGTCCATAGACGTTTTCTTTCTTCAACACGTCCACTGACGTGTCTTCTTTTTGCGTCCATAGACGTTTCTTCAACGCGTCCACTGACGTGTCCCTTCGTTTTTCAAACGTCCACTGACGTACCTTTACTTCGTCCACTTAAGTATCTCACAGTCTTTTCTCATACATACTGACTCAGTCATTCATATTATAGTTAATTTTATTTATACTACTACTTCTCCTTATTTGTTCTCTCATAGATCTACGTAGTAGTTATTATCATAATAATAACGTTATTCTAACTACTTCAATCTGCTGGTTGCTATACATTATTCGTGTTAACTATTTACCTTTTTCTAACCTTGACGTCCTTTTGCTTATAAGTATATATCTCTCCAATAATACTTTTTTACGGTTAAAAAATTTATTCAAAACACATCATAAAATTGATAAAAATTAATAAAACTAAGAACTCCAAACATAACAGTAAAACTCTATGAAGGAAACAAACGCTTCCTAAAACATCATAATAAGATTAGCAAATTCCTACTATTAGAAAGATCTCTTATGATCCTCACTACGAGCCTTCTTTTGTACGTAACTGTCCTGACTGTTGGAGTCACGTTTCCTCGATTTCATTTTACTACTCTAAATTAACACATTAACATATATTTATCATTTTACTAATATTATATATCAACTCACATCTTGATTTTCCGAGTGATGAGACGAGCCCTGTTTTTCTACATCACTACTTAGTTGGGAAAAAGACTCCATTTTCAAGGAACCCCAGCGTATATTGCCATCCTATAAACTAGTATCTAACAATAATAATATTATTACATACTCGTTTTCTTCACCTCGTAGCTCTTCAACTCGGAGGGTGTTAGTAGAGTCTTTATGGGGCTTCCATGCCAATCACTGTAATCCCATCCTAATATGATCGATAATAAAGTCGACTTAAATCTCTTAATATTCACCAATTAATCATAACTGAATAGTAAGCCATTTCGTAAATTAGTAACTATTAAGACTTTTTCCAACACTTACCATGATGTTTGAGTTCTTCTTGTTCTTTATTATTAGATAAGATCCCTTTACAATAACATCAGGCACTGCCAAATCATGTTCCACACAATACTCTCTAATTCGTTTACGTAAGTACAAGCTAAAATTCAAAAATTGTCTACACAAATAGTATTGCATCCTTTACGTATAAGTTACAATTCACCTTAGGTTCTCCATATCACTATGCCTGTTGGATTGGTTCCTTATGATTTTAATTTCTGACTTATGTTTCCGATTATACTCGGCAAGATTGAGCCTTCCCTTAGTTACAAAGTGATCCCAGAAAGAATAAGACATTTCCGCCTGAAAGCTTATGAGTGGTTATTCAGTATTATCTACAACTATGATTTTCTTGTACGTTATTAGTGGTAAACTTAACTACATACTCTAAAAGACGACGTGCTACCATTGGTACCAGCAGGTTTATACCAACTAAGGGGGGTAATGTCTTCTGCCACATCATATCTATAATATTACATTAAGAAAAATTCTCTTAATTCCTCATAACTGGGACCTTCTGTCAAAAACTTACTTCACCACCTCTTTTAGGAATTTTTTCACTAGATCCTTAACCGAGCACCGGTCCTTGTTGGGCATAAACAATACCCTAATCTGTTTAGACAGTACACTATTATTAACATGTTCCTGCAGTTCACCCTGCTTTTTCGACTGATCAACGTTGGCTAGGTCAAAACCTTTTCTCTAAATAATTCTTCAAATAACAAGGCAGTGTGCAAGGAACATACAGATAAACATGAATACGGTAAACAAAGATGGAATAAATAGGTAAATAACAAATAAACACCTACCAGTTCCATCAATGTATACCACTCAAACGCTTATCAACTGATATAGAGAAATACCAATACCACAGTTTAGCTAAAATCAAAAACAAACAGAAAGTCCAATATACTAGGGTAACATTAGATTAGTTATTAAACGGTAATTTTACTCACCTTCCTCCTTGTTCACACTGGAGCTGGTGTATCTTGTAATCAACGTCACAAAAGATAGTGCGCTTAGGAACAATGAAACAATCCAAGATAAGAAATTATCAAATAACAACAGCTTTCACAACTTCTAAAAATACGCAAACATTATATAAGGTTTCCACATTAGATGTAATTGCATCTTAGAAAAAGAATACTTACTAATATTGTATAAGAAACCACACTACCACACCAGAGATAGATAGGGGATGGATACCTTTTTCCCACAAAAATATCACCTAGAATTATGTTTACATAAATATGTATATAAAACATACGTTACGTAATAAGTACACATTTTTCAATACTAAGGTGATAAACTAAAAAAACTTAATTAAACTAAACTAAACCAATATAACTAAAAATCAATAATCATACAAGTATAACATAACCAATAAAATATACCACATCTAATCTTATAATGATAAAGTAACTTACCTGCCTATTTTTCTGGGCTAGCTACGCGAATTGAGGAGTTGATTGGACTACTTGCCAAAACATTAATAAATTGCTCTTGACACAAACGTTCAGCATTAAACGAACTAAACTCTTACAAACATGATATAAAGTTTATATAACAGTAATAGAGGAATACTTACCAACATAGTTTAAATTAGGCACACTGACATCACCTCAGATAAATATGGAGACCGTCAGTTTTTTCCACCACAATAACCTAGAACTATATCAACATAACATACTTTACGTAAAATTACACAATTTTTGAACTATGGTTGTAATGAACAAAAAACAATGAAGGATTCAGACATATATAATAGTAATCTACATATCATTCGATAATCATTCAATAAATAGGAAACATAAGTTATACTACATCTAATTTCATTCAAATAATTGTAATTTAACTTACCTCTCTAGTTTCTGGACGAACAATGCGGGGATAGGAATTCACGTAACTACTTCCTGAAACATTAAAATTGTTTTTCAAGTATGTTTAGCTTTATAATTGATAAAAAACACGCAAACATAATATAGTATTTACACAATAGATAATATTTAATCTCTTAAGTATACTTACCAATATTATTTAAAACAGCCACACTACCACAATACAGATAGATATGGGGGCTTGTCTCCTTTCTCCCACCAGAATACCTAGAATTATGTATACGTAACATACGTTACGTAAAATCACACAATTTTCGGAACTAGGTTTACAATGAACAAAAAGACAATGAAGTACTTAGAAATACTCAGTATCAATCTACAAACTAATCCATAATCACTCAATATAATCTAAAATAATAGGTATAGTACATCTAAAATCATATATATAATAGTAATTTAACTTACCTACCTAGTTTTTCTGGGCAGACCAGTGAGGGGGAAGAATTGAAAGAACTACTTCCTGAAACAATGCAATTAATCTTAAAACATGTTTAGCTTAGGTAATAACCCTGCACGGAAAAGTTATATAACTAGGACACTATTTTTATAACTACGACACTAGCTAATTAGCTTTATAATTAAGTAAGGACATACAAACAAAATATAATATTTACGCAGTAAATAGAACTATTCTTAGAATGAAGAATACTTACCAATATTAGTTGCCCTGAGACTACACCACCACAACCTGATTTAGACACAAAAGATTGTGACCTTTTTCCACCACAAATACCTAGAATTTGTATACATAACATACTTTAAGAATGAGGAAGAAAAAAATTTTTACACATGCCTAGAAACTACAGTTATACATGATCCAAATAAAAGATCAAGAAATCTAGGAATATTCGATAGTAATCTACTAATCAATAGCCATTCAAGTTAAACAACATTAGATGTACTACACTTATTTCATATATGTAATAGTATTTAACTTACCTGCTTAGTTTTTGGACTAGCTTGTGAGGGGTAGGAGTCGGTGGAAATACTTCCTAAAACATATCGATTACTGCTTAGGCACGTTCTTAACTATGGTAACAACCACGCACATAAAGCTTTATAACATTCAAGTGAAAAAAGGTTAAAATAGAACAACAGAATGCTTCACAGCAGAATGGAAGACGAATTTAGGCCTGATAATGTCCACTTCATAAGTATCAATAGCATACGGTTGCAAAAACTACATGATATACGCAAATATACACAACTAAAAACAAACAGTAAGAATAACCATCGCTAATTAGAATATCAATTGTTCTGACACTTAGCTACATAGAAAGGTTTATATAACACAAAGGGTTAGTTCCGTACTTATTCAATAAGTGATTAATTAAGTTAATGGGTATTTCTAAATAACATCTACTCAACCCATGATAGTTATTTAAACTACTTTATTTTCCCTCACATCCAACCAGTTGGTTCAAGGCATTAGCTCTTTATCATCACATACTAAAGAATAGAATTATTCAAACTGATACAAGTCTTTAACCTACTCCTATATCAATATTCATTCCAGTGCACTCTTTTTCTCTAACGGTCTTTTTCTTCATCATTATTCAATTGTACTACAACATACAAACATGGTCACAAACATATGCTCGATATAGTACATCCCATATTTGTTCTTCTAACTAAGTATTATGCTTGGCTCTTATTTCTAGTTTTTTCTTATACACTACTATTCACATATAAAGTTGATTTTTTTTACCTGCTACTTCTTAATAACATATAAAAAATAAATAAATAAATAAATAATTTATTAAATATATATTAAAATATAAATAATATAATAAATTAAATATAATATTTATTAAAAAAAAAAAAAAAAAAAAAAAAAAAAAAAAAAAAATTTGAATAATAAAAAAGAATCAAAATTTATATACAGATATTAAGTAAAATTTTATATACAAATATTAAGTAAAAATATAATAAACTATTAAAATAAATTAATAAAAATAATGCACTTTTACTCATTAATAAGTTATATACATATATAATGGTACTATAAGAAATATTAATACCCTTGCTGACATACCTGTACAAAAAATTAAGGGCCTACATATATAAATATTTTGATAGAGGGCCATACCTCTCAATAAAAATAGGAGGACAAGGATTGACATAATACATTTCCCATTCATACTCTAAAGGAGGGCCATACCTCCAAATAAAAATAGGAACAATAATACTACCTTTAATATAAAATTAAAACTTTAATAGAGGGCCATACCTCTCAGTAAAAATAGGAAAACTAAGACAGTGTATATATTATATCCTTATAATACTTTAATGGAGGGTCATACCTCTTACTAAAAATAGACTTTAACGCTGATGGGGTTTATAAAAGTCAAAAATGGCGTGAGTGGGTTAATTTTTGGCGCCTCCAGCGTTATTGTTCTTTAGGGAGAGCCACCCCCTGGCAGCAGCCCTGCCAAACCCCTACGGGAATACCCCTCCCTGCATACATAAGGGTTGGACCGCTCGTATGCTTGTATTTTCCGGTCAAAAAACAACAAAACAAGTGTTGAATACTATCAAAACACTAAGTTTGACAAGGTAAGGTATAGACAAGGCCAATATCTACTAAGTAATTTCGGTAATGTCAACAAGGGTATCAAATGTTATAAGAACTGCAGAATTTGTTGCATTACCAATAACGAAAATTATATAGTTTCACATGTTACAGGATTAATTATCAACACATACAAGGAAAAAGACTCCAGTTGCTGTTCTCATCACGTTATCTATTGTTTAACGTGCAACAACTGCGGTATGCAGTATGTAGGAATGACTATAAGAAAATTAAAAACTAGAATAGGAGAACATCTCAATAATATCAAAAAACACAACACACATACGCCTTTATATGACCATTTTTATCATTGCGGTAAAGGAATTAAGGTTACCCTTCTAGATTCTCTTAAATCTAATGACAAAACCATCCTGCTAGAAAAAGAATTATTCTGGATTAAGCTACTTATGACCCCTTTTCCTTTTGGACTCAATGATAATATTAAAGGTTATGGTAACATTTCTAACATAAATAATCCTATCACGTACAATAACATCCCACCTTTTTTCAATCTCAAAATTACAAAACAAAGGAACAATAGAGGAAAAATAAAAAATAAAAAACGTAAAAATAATCTAAGCTATGAAGGTATTTTGGAAAAAATCACCAATGGAGAAGGAGTGCTAAAACCTATTGAATATTATAGAGCAATAAAAAGTCTCAATAAAAAAGAAATTAACAAGATTATTAATCTATCTATCACCACAGACTTTCTACCAAAGGTTAAAAATATCACTAGATATCTTGTATTTTGCATACTAGCACATTTACAACATGGTGATTACACCCAGAAAAAGATAATAGACAAATACCATAACATAATCATCAGATATGAAAGTAGTATATACAATCGCATTCCTTTTAGCAATATATTTAACTCATTTAAAGTCAAAAGAATAGTTTCAGATAACAATAGCGATAATCTGAAGGATTTCATACCCATAAGGACGGTTTATAAATATCAAGATGCAGTAGCCAATAAAATATTCAATTACAATAAAATACTTAAAAACCTTAAAAAAGACAACTTAGAAGAAATAATGAATAACCGATGCGCTTGTAGCCAAACATGTTTTGCAAAATATAACAATAATGATTTTGGACATGTAGTCACAGGTGATTTAAGCATAATCAAAGAAGAAAAATTAAGAAGTATTTTAGAAAAAGGAACGAAATATAGAATGGACAAGGGAACAAGCAGGATTAAAATTAAAACAATATATTTAGAAAAAGTGGAGGAAGTTATCAATTTCTATAAGAATAAGTATAAATTGAATAACGAAAAGATTAAACTATTACACAAACACTTCCGGACTTGTTATCACGACAGGATTAAACCTCTACTCACAAGCAACAACCTTAAAGGACAAGGGGAATGCTTACCAAATGATATTATTGAACGATACCAAAACTATTTTGTATTCTGTCCCTTGGATAAGGCAAGTAACAACTATGGGGTTATCTGCAAAACATTTTACTTATGGGTCCTAATGAAGGAAATGGGTATTTTATATGATAAGGATAAACAAAGTTTTTCAATGCATAATACCAATAATACCTACAATAGGGAGAATTGTGAGAATAAGTACGCCATACTACTGAGACATAAGCTTTTTTGTACACGAAACAAGCTCAATACATTACAAAAAGCAGAACTACCAGTAATATATGCAATACCAAAACTACACAAGAATCCAATTAAGTTCAGATTCATCACAGGAGCCAGAAATAGCAGTATGAGAACATTAGCCCAAGAACTACATATTATTTTCACTTTCATCAAAAACCATTTCATAAAGTACGCCAATGTAGTGCAGAATAGGAACAAAACAATAAAAACATACTGGTCTATTAATGATATTAATATCAGTAGAGAACTAATTGCAAATACTCACGATAACTTAAGGTTATATACGGCAGATTTCACAGACATGTTTACCAATCTAGAACATGATACAATTATAAAAAATATACAGATATTACTAACTATCTGTTTTAAAAATTCCAGTAAACAGCTTCTAGTCACTAACGGATATCGTGTTTACTACACAGATGGTCAGGATATTAAAAAAGGTTATAGAAGCTACAATATCAATGATTTAATATACTTGGTTGATTATTTGTTGAAAAATAGCTACTGTATATTCGCAGAAAATATATATAAACAAAATAAAGGGGTACCACAGGGAGGTAATTTCAGCCCTTTACTAGCAGATCTCACCCTTTCAATTCTGGAATATAATTATGCCAAGAATATTAAACTGAGTAAAGATAAGCTGTTTTTACCTTTCAGATATATGGATGATCTCCTGATATTACATAATCAAAGGGAGACGGATATAGAAAAAGAACTAGCAGCAGTCTATAAAAACAAATTGGAACTGAAGAAAACTAATATTGATCAGTATAATAGTAATTATTTAGACTTAAAAATTAATATAAATGAAGATAAGGTAAACACCAGTCTATATAATAAAACGGATGACTTTAATTTTAAAGTTATCAGATTTCCTCATAATGATACAAACATATCAAACAACAACAAATCTTCAGTTATATACACAGAAACTCTTAGAATTGCTAATACTACTACAGGATTTGAAAATTTTAAGAATAAATTGCAGGAATTTACAGTAGTCCTACATAATAACAAATACACCAAAGAATTTATAATAGCAAACATACTGAAATGCATCTATAGAAATAAGTTTATTAGCTATAAATACTTCATCAAGGACCGATACCAAAGTGTCGTGAACTTTGTTAAGACTATGCTTTAGTTTTTTCTGTTAAACTTTTTCATATCTATTATACAATATTTTATCCGACGCCCAATTATACGCAATAGAACACTATCCAACATTTATCTGCTCCATTGCTATTTATGTACACATCAGAATGCTGACTATCATACAGTAACCTACCGTAATTTTAGGACAAGTGATTTCTTTGTCATATCTTACAAATATTTTCACACCTCCCAACTATTTTATTCGAAATATCTCCATGTCGAAATTCGTTTAATTTCATTATTCCTCTATTCCTCATATCCTAAGACAAGTCATCTAACACATATTATATCCGATCATCCTCCAATCACTGAAGATCCCCAGAGGATGATCACACTAATGATTCGTTTGATGAAGGGGTGAAACGAATCATTTTTTGTTTACTTACCTACTTCATGAGTGTTTTACTTATTGGTCATCAGAGATCTTCATTGGTAGAGTAAAATGAATCTCAAACAAGGTGAAATTGTAGGGAAGATGAATGGGGAGTTAACGTCAAAAGCACAATATTGATCAATAAGCACATTTCGTGACACATGCATCAGTGGAAACCCAAATATCGCTCAGAGTCTTTCAACAAAACAAAAATACAACTTAGCACATCGAAGTCGCATCTGAAATCCATTCGTTTGGATGATACTCCTATCAAAAAAATAACCCCGCCTTCCCTTTCATTTTTACTCCAAGTAGCCTCTAGAGTCGTCGTATGAGGTTATTCCTCTCGACAAGTATATTGCTTGTATGCATCTTCTTTATAACCACAGTGAGTCCAAGCTGTCTTCGTAATGTAATGTGTTTGATACCCCGTAAACCTACACCATCTCAGGTAGACGCAATGACCACAGGGGAAGGCAGCGTGCCATCTGTGGCATCCACTGAACCAAGCACCACGGAGGATATTTACGATGAGAGCTCAGAGACGCAGTTGGTCCCTTCCTTCCATTAGTAACTTTCTATTTCGAGGGTCTAAAATGTCTGTTCCAGGCCTCCAAAGAAAAAGAAGAGGGATCTTTTCAGCATAAAGTAAGCCACTTGCCACATTCACATAAACAGCAGACCGTTGGCCGCTATAAGGGGAGGAGGCATATCGGTTGAAGGAAAAAGGATGGAGGACCCGGAAAATCCCTTAAAATGACATAATTGTTATCCCTCTTGAATAACCTGATGCGGCGGCGTGTTGATATGTAAGTTGATCGGTCTACCGCTCAATGGAGTGAAGCGTTGCTTCAGGACATCAGCTTATTGGTAGAGAAAAGACACTCAGAGCTTGTAGGGGATTACGGTGGTGAACTTCTCTCATGAAAAGAGCATGTTCGATTCGTATCGCTATAGACCGGTCTTTCAATCTCTACTTGCGTCTGTAATTCATTGTTATTTGTGGGAGCTATTCTCTTCAGAGTTTTCGATGTCAGACAATCAGGCGGAAAGATTAAGATTTGTATCGATTAGGCAGGAGAGAACAAAAAATGTATCGATTAGACAATCAGGCAATCAGGAAGAGTAGAATACAGTTATGTATCTATAATGCCAGACTACAGGAATGGGAATGAATAGTTTATTAGCCATACAGAGGAATACACGAGGCTGGAGGGCGTCCGGGCCCGAGGCTTGGCGGGGCTGTCGTCTCGGCAGGGAGTCCGGTGAGCAACCATTCCTGGCGTCCGCGGGGTATCCTTATGCCGTTCCTCGCGTCGATTCTCGGCCGTCCTCCTGTAATCAGCTCGCGTGATCAGTGAATCGGAGGAGCAGCGTACCGTCGCTAATGACGGCATTGATTGCTTACAACCCAGAGCTCTTACAGCTCTTACACCTCCCCCTTTCCCAAAAACGTCCGTCCTCGGACGAGGTAAAACGGAAGACCGAACGGCGTGCGGACGTACCTTGAAAGTAGAGAAAATTAAAAAAAGGCGAGAGGAGAAAGATGTTGATGTCGAAAATAGGTGGATCGAAATGATGGACTGAGTGATTGCTGGCGTGAATTTTCAGGAGATAGCTGTGCCCTGAAACGACTTTATAGAAAGTGGAGCGACAAGGGTAGGAGGGTGTCGCTTACCGTGGGTCCATATAAGTGCTCAGGAGAAAAGATCCGGAAGAGCCGAACGCTCAATGACAACGTTCCGTGCGGCTGCCCATCGCAGCAATCGCGCCCAGTTGGTTAGTGAGCGAAGCGCGTCGACGTGTCCCAAAATGAATTGGCCATGACGGCATCGCGTCATGGCGACGTTCATTCGCCGAATATCATCGAGAAATTCGCCCGAGGCGCGGTCCAAGTGTGTCCGTGTAGTAAGGATTATCACTATATCCATTTCGTGTCCCTGTACGGAGTCTACGGTGTGCAGTCGAACTCCGAGGCGCGCGGCTTGATTTTCGAGGAGGCGCGTCTGGTCCTTGTAAAAGGTTATGATGGCGGTTGAGCCAGGGGAGATGTTCTTGGCCAGTAAAGCTCGGACCAACTCGATGCAGCAATTCGCTTCGTCCTCGTTCGAGTGCGATTGAGTGTGAGACATCCGGGAATGGCCTTCGACATTGACAACGACGAGTGGGAGCGACGAGTTTGGGAGGGCCAGTCGTTCGGTTAGCATGGTTCGGTGACGAGCGGATGTCCCGCTGGACAACGTTCCTCCGTAGACGAGTGTGTTAGGAAGTTCATTCAGAGCAGGGTGTGCCCGAAATGTTGTCGTCAGGGGTGCAAGGGGCACGTCCTTCGCCATCAGCAAATCCATGACTCCCTTGCCTCCCAGTCGCGCTGCCAACGACGACCGAGAAGAACGCGTGTGGGGCTGAAGTTGGTAGACATCCCCAATATAAATCTGTCGTGCCGTCGGGAAGTGTGCGGTTAGCGCCACGAATGCAGGCTCGGGAACCTGTGAGGCTTCATCTGCTATGATGGTGCGGCAGCCGAAGAGAGACTCGTGAAAAATGCCGCCGGGATTCGTCGTATTAAGTAGAGATGATACCGTGATACAGAGAATCGTGGGATTTCTGACCCGAAACATGATTTTTACGGCTCGCTCTGTGGCGCGGGAGTTTTGATTCTCCGCTATCCTATATTCTTCTCTTTCCTCGTCAGTCATGGATGAGGTCGCCTCCGGGTTGAATAGCACTCGCTCAATAAGCCGGCGGCCGCGGGCATAGCGTTCGAGTCGTTCCTGTTCGTCTGGTTGAAGTGTGTCAGAATGAGTGACCAAAAGGTCTTTGAGGATATTATGCAAATCCACCTGAGTCGTGGGCGTCCCTTCTTGTAGAGCGGTGTCCGCGACGAATCGAAGTACAGTGATACGATGACGGTACTCCTCCAAGCCCAACAACGATTCCGCAAAGCGGGCCACTGCGACATTGGTAGTGGCCGTGGCAACGACCAGCTGGCCCGGTGTGGATACGCGGGCTGCGATGGTAGCTCCTACGAGGGTTTTTCCCGTGCCGAAAGCGGCCTGGATGGCAAGGAGCGGGGAGTTGCCGGTGCCCCTTTGGACCGCCCGTGCCTGGTCCTCTCGAAAATGAATGGTACGAGAACGGTACCGGACGGCGAGTGGTGGAGCGACTGGTGCCGGAGAAGACTGTGTGGACGATGGCGGACGAGGCGCACTCGCGTAGACGGCGTCAAGGATCGCGTGAGCGAGGGTCTGCTCCGCTGGCCGGGGTGACGTGACGAGATCGTCCTGGGCGAGAAACTCGAACACGGGGTCCGTGCCGGTAGGGACCCGTGCGATGCGGACGCAGATAGGGAGTTTGAAGTCTGCTCTTCCCTCGGCGACGGCGCCATAACGTCGTGCTGTGTTCCGAAGAACGTCATGCGTGCGTGGGATGGAGTGCAGCTCAACTCGAATCACTTGATCGGCCATGGCGAACCTTGCACCAGCCACTCTGGTGCGCAGGACCACATTAGAATCGACGATCCAAATATCTGCTTGGCGACCACGGGACCAGCCGCCCTCTACCGTCATAGCTGGTAGTTCGAAGAAAAGGCGCAGAGGAACACTATCGAGACTAGGGATGGTGGCTGCAACGTGATGAGTGCTCCTGTCCTCGGCAAGTGTAGCTTGTGCTGCGAGGGCTGCACTGGCCATGGCAAAGAGCTGGGCCATTCTTCGGCGAGCTAAGCGAGGTTGCTCGACGTAGCTGGTGAAGGATCCCAAACGTTCTTGTACCCACTCCATACTCTCAGGACGACATTTTTCGATTCGTAGTGGCAAGATGGCCTCGTCCGGGTGCGCGGGAAGAAACCGGCGAACGGCGTTGGTTAGATATTGGAGCGCGGTCACCGATATCGCCGTATGCGAAAACCGCATTGCGCAAGAGACGTTCGGTCGGACGTCGGCAAGAAGCAAGTCCTCTCGTTCGGCCTGATCCAAAGGAAAATCGCAGATGGACTGAGTAACGCGGACGGCTTCGCGTGATCCTTCGAATGCCGCGTGGATGTTGTTCACTTCTGCGTTGGGGCCCCGTCGATTCACCGCCAATACGATTAAGTACGGGTAGCCGGAATCGAGCACCGATGACCTGGGAATCCGCGAGCGACGAAGGACGGTTTCACGGTCCCATGTGTTGAGCGTCTTGTGTGTAGGACGAAGCGATAAGACCCAAACAAAGTCTTTTACGGAAAGTAGATGTTTGTCGAATCCGCGGGTACGAGTAATATAATTGACAGACTCTTGAGTCATTGGTAGACATTGAAGCTCCCTATGGTCTGGTCCTGGGATAAAAAAATCTTTGGCTTCTAAAATCACGCCTTGACCATAGTTCCTGTTAACAATTTGGTAGAGTACAGGAAAGACCCCTTTTCCGACACGGAGGAAGCAACCTTGTGGCGGGAGCTCCGGGTGGCGTTCTAGGCAAGGTCTGGAGTTCGTCCGAGTCGTCGCGAAAGCGGTGGTCGAGGAGTTCGGTCATAAGTCGAACCGCGTGCTGGCGAAAAGCAATGATATCTTGAATCTGCATGGCTTCCAACAGTGGTACTCTGTTCGTTGGTGACGGAGTGCCGATGAAGCGTCGTGGGAAAAGAGAACGGATGAAGCGGCTGCCGAAGTATCCTGTTGAAGGAATCTGGCGATATACATGTCCTGGGGCTTCGGCGGTGACCACGTCCTCTGATAAATCGATGAAGGAAGGACGAGGATCGATGTAGGACGCCCATGGATGAAGGTGCGAAAACCGGTTGGTGTAGTCTGGCGGCGTCTCCTTCCATCGAGGGGAGTGCGCCGGATGCGGTTGGATCCCTTGGAGGTATGGAACAGCATCATAGTGACGAGGCTGTACTGCTGGAGCGGCCGGAACTGGAGGAGGCGAGCGTCGGTTGTTGGAAGGCGGACCGTCGCGATAGTTCGAAAAGGCGTCCGGCCGGGGCCGCTTCGGGACGGGAGCCGTTATAGTGGCCTGGACGTCCTCAGCGGATACGTTCGGCGGGTTCAGTGATAACTGTTGAAGGCTTGAAGATGGTGCTGGTGATGACGACGTAGATCGCGGTGCATGAATCCCTTCAGCTGAGGTGCCTGCCGCCTGCGGTGAGGTTGAGCTGCCGTCCATGGCTGATTCTGGTTGATGGTGTGAGCGGCAGTTTTTATCGAATGTGTCAGACTGATGGGCAGAAGGCCCTGATACCGGATGAGACCGATGTGGGGGATGCAGTTGTCCCGTCCGCTACACTACGTGGTGACGACGCGTTGTTCTGGGCGTCACGGGAAGCGATAGTGCTCTCTTCGGCCTGGGACGACTTGAGACTCATAGCAGTGCGTAATCTCAAACTTGGGTAATTAAACCGTATCTAGTTAGTAGACGTCCGTCACTTAAAGACAGCATTAGGGGTAATGTGGTAATGGAGAAATCCCTAGAAGAAGTCACTCACATGGTAGTCCTGGGCCTAAGAAGGCTATCTGCGGCGAAATCCCGGTGAAAAAGCGCCATTCTGAGCTGTAGAAACGCCGCAAAACCCAGCAAACGCACTTATGCTCCGCCTCTTGACAGGTAGACCCCGCCTCCCGATGACGTATTTCCCGACTGACTGTGAAGTAGCGTCCTATTCGCATCAGCTGGCCTAACTCCGTCAGAAGGTCTCCTTTGAGGTAGGACGCGTTGTCGGACACCAGGGTTGACATGGCGCCGAAAATAAGAATGCAGTGTGTCATAATGGCGTGAGCTACCGTGACTGCGGTGCAGTCGCCTAAGGGCGCTGCGATGACAAATTTCGTGAAGTGGTCAATGAGACAGATTATGTATTTGTTTTGACGGGGGGTTTGATGGTACGGGCCGCTGAGGTCGAGATACACCTTATCGAAAACCGCACCGGCGTGCACCGGTATAAGACGTTCGCGGGACAGCGGATGTGGTCGCTTGCGGTGGCAAGCTTCACAGGATCGGACAAAGTTGATGACATCTCTCTTTAGAGACGGCCAGAAGAATCGGCGGGATACTTTGGCTAGAGTTTTCTTCCATCCAAAATGACCTCCTGCCGTAGGGCTGTCGTGCAGTGCCATACAAATAGGTTCGCGTAGCTTCTCAGGGATGAAAATGACTGCGCGGGATGGTGCCCGGTCCGGGTCGGCGTAGTAAAGACACCCATTCTTTTTTATGAGGCAGCGATCTGCCCATAGATGGCATGTCTCCCGCAAATCTGCTGGGATATCCGGTGGGAGGGAGCCTGTGTCATGAAGGTGCATGATGGCACGGCATAGAGGGTCTTCTTTCTGCGCAAGAAGAACGTCGTAAGGGCGAACATACAGCGGTGGGGCCAAGGAGGTTCCCTGGTCCCGTGGGGTGACGAGAGCCGTTGTCTGCTGGGGGCGCTGTAACAAGCACCGTGGAAATTCAACAACATCGTCGCTTTCCGGTGTGTTGTCGACGAACCTATTGGCGGGGTCGGAGTTACGACTGAGATGATCCGCTATTACGTTGGATGTACCCTTGTGATACTCGATGGTGATGTCGAAGCTTTGCAACTCGACTACCCAGCGGGCCAAGCGATCATTTGGTTTACGGTGGCGCAGTAGAAAAGTAAGCGGTTGATGATCGCATAGAACGCGAGTGCGATTGCCGTAAATTGTGGGCCGGAAAAAACGGAGAGCGCATATAATAGCAAATAGCTCTATGTGAGTGGGGCTCCATTTTTGCTGTGAGAGGGACAAGGTTTTGCTGAAGTACCCAATAGCTACTGGCGAGGGGAAGGGCGTCTGAATTTGGAGAAGAGCCGCACCCACGGCCGTTTTGCTGCCGTCGGTGTGTAATATGAACTCCTTATCCTGCGGAAAGGCCAAACATGGGCGGCTGGTTAAGATCGCTTTTATGCGGGAGAATGCAGAGGCTTGCTGTTCGCCCCAGATAAAGGGGGCCTTTTCCTTGCAAAGGGCGTACAATGGAGCCGCAATAGCGGCGAAGTCTTTCACAAATTTGCGAAAGAAATTTGCCATGCCAAGAAAACTCTTGACTCCCCGCGCCGATGTTGGAGCCGGAAGGTTCTTAATAGCGGAGATGTTACGCTCGGCCGGAGCATAGAAGGAGCCTGAGAGCTCGTGCCCAAGGAAAGTTATTTTAGACTGGGCAATGCTCGTGAGCTTCTTGCCGGAGATCTTGATGTTGAAATAGCGAAAGCGGTCGAAGACCTTGCGCAAAGAGCCAAGGTGCGCATCAAAATCATTATCGAAAATAACTACGTCGTCTAGATAGGCCAAGCAATTGTCGTCGAGGCCGGCCAATATGCGAGACATTGCTCGGCAAAAGTAAGCCCCGGCGTTACGTAACCCAAAGGGGAGGTAAACAAATTGATAGATCCCGCGGTGAGTGGCCCAGCCACATTTGGCTTGACTCTCTGGTGAGAGCAGCAGCTGCATGTATCCCGAGGCTAGGTCGAAAGAAGTATAATAGCGTTTACCCGCTACGCGCTCGAGGAGATCCTCAATACGAGGTAGGGGGTACCGGTCCGGTATGGTGATGTCATTGAGAGGTCGGAAATCAAGACATACTCGAAGGGAGCCGTCTTTCTTCTTGACCAGTACCGTATTATGGAGCCACGGGGTATCGCTTTCCACGATCCGGCCAGACTTGAGCAGCTTATTAATGTGATCGTCCAGTTCTTTTTGGAACCGGGCGGGTATCCGGGTGGGACGATATCGCGAGGGTGGTACTTCCGTGGTTGTTTTGATAGTTATTTTCGTGTGATCATAGGAGCCCAGATCGTACGACGAAGTTGAGATGCGATCGCGATATTCGTAGAACAAGTCTAGGAGCTGCTTCCGCTGTTCGGGGGTAACTTCAGCCCGAGACAGGTCAATGGAAAACGGCGGGTTAGTGGGCGGGAGGTCGGGTTGCGCGCGCTCGCCCGGTGCCGAAGTGGCGCTAAAAGCACGACTCCACAATCGATCCGTTAGGCAGTTCGAAAACGGGTCTCGCTGAAGTAACATACTGACCCTTATAAAGTACCTTTGGTGTGTCGGTAGGGTTGCTGAAAAAGAGCCGAGGAGCGTTCACCTGGGACACCGCTGGGGCCACCATGACGTGATCTTGAGCGAGTACCGACCCATCCACCACCATTGTAGACCATTTTGAATCGATGCCAGCTACGTAACAGGGGACAAAGACTTCCGACGCGGGCGGTAACACTGTTGTGGTGGCGACGTGGACCGAGAGCGGCTGTGGATCCTGCCTGGGGGGTGACCCCGGCGAGGGGGTGAGAATTGGGATGGGTTCCCCGCCAACTAGCAGGGTCCGTTGGGAGTAGTTGAGTGCCCACAGGGGGAGCCGCTGCAACAGGTCGTTGCCTAAGATGATGTTGTAAGCGTCAGCTGCCCGCGGAATACAATTAGATTCTGTGAAGTGAACCACGTGGTCCAGGGCATGCTTACCGAGCTGAATGGCGACAGTGGCACTGCCCACGAACTTAACCGGAACGCCCGCCATACCCACTGCCGCTGAGACTTGACATGGCTGAAGGTGGAAAATGCCGAGGAGGGGCAGCATAGCCTGGCTAGCCACCGTTACACCCGCCCCGGTATCAACCAGTGCCAACATGTATACCCCGTTAGCACGTATGGGGATTTGCGCGACAAAGTAGGGTTGCAAAGTGTCAAGTGAAAGAACTTCTGTCGGCACCATCGAGGCACGCGGAGGCCACGCCGTCGCTGCGTCGATCTCGATCTGCGAGATGTTCAGTTGAAGGGGGTGCCCCTGAGCGAGGGGGGCGGCGGGAGCGAGGGGAAGAAGTGGCCGCGGGGTGCTTGTTGCCATGGGTGCGGGTGGGGTGTCTACGGTAAGTGGTGGCAACCCTGGGATACGGTTAGCCCATGTGGGGGAGTACAGCTTAACGTAAATGATGAGCAGCTCTTTTACAAAAGAAAGGCTAACCAAAACGCAGCAACAGAAAACCCATATGTCGAAAGTGGAAAATGGGAGAGAGAATGGGAAAGGACTCACCTGCGTGTTTGGAGAAGGGCTGTACGAACTGGATTCCGTAGAGTCGACGTGAGAGAAATGCTCCAATATACGTTCGTGGCTGCGGGTTACCCAGAGCTCTTGCAGCTGTCTGTCTCCTGTCAGCTCACTGAAATTGGTCAAAACTAAGTTATGAAAAACAGTCAGCGGAGGAGACAACTGCATTGGTATTGAATACGAGTGAGTTGGAATAGTCTTAGCTTCAGCAGCGGAAATGACAGTCCAAACACCGTCCCGGGGTGAGAACTTCTTAGCTCCGTTGGGAGTCGGGAACACAAACGCGTGAGCATCTGCGCAGTCCACCGTAGTTGCCAGCTTGCGCACTATTCCCGTAGTGGGATCGAGGAAAGCCCGGAATCGAGAGCCACTAGGAAGGCGAAGTTCAACGTGGGGGAATTCGTAGCATGTATTATTGAACGGGACTACCCGTAAGGCCGAAGATGGCACGGCCATACAACGTCTAACTTCCACGTATCCGCTTCCAAGGTATGACGCGGCTATGTCGTTCCGACCCAAAAGTGTTCTCATGGTAGCTGTGGGATGCGAGCGCAGTGCTGTGTGGACGGCCGAGCCCATACTATTGGTCCGTTCACAAAGGGAACGTAGCGCATTGCGGAAAAGAGCGCTGATGGAAGAGTAAGTTGCACCTTCGACCGCTAAAAGCTGGGCTGAGAGCTGATTCGACGTTACTACGCCAACGTCGCCCGAAGAGCTTCGGGAGTGACGTCGGGAAATTTGAATGGCGTAACCCTGGTCCGTTACCGTAAGCTCCTTGGTGCAGTCGGAAATAACTCGCGAGTGCTCGTTCCAAGAGAGGGCGAATTCCTTATCGTCGCTGAGCCAAATGGGCCCCATCATCGAACCTGTCAATTTCGCGACCAGGGCATAACCACACTGCTCTTCCTGGATCGGTGACCAGAGGAGCACGGAGCCGTCCGAGAGCGTGCAACTCCCGTCCTTGTAGGAACAGGCAGAGGTGTCTCCAGCTGATGTTTGAGGAGCCTTATCGGCATGCCGGGTATGGACCGTGGTTGAGTACGAGTAGCAATTGGTCACCGTCATGGAGTGATCGACGCAACACCCAAATGGAGCGGAGGGGAAGACAAATGAGAGTGAATTCTGGGTACGCCAAACCCCCGACTCCTCGACCATGTGACCGTGAGGGCACCGGTGGTGGAGGATCATTTGCCTGCATTCCTCCGTCGACACCGTCATGTGGGTTTCGGTATGGCGTTCTCTGCGAGCTCCGAAGAAACTGACTGAGTAGGTGACGGAGTGGCGGATTATTTTACAGAGTGAAGCCGGGGAGGAGTAAAGCTGAGTGTTGGGCCGGTAGAGGTGTAAAGATATTCTGTGAGGTTGTGTCAGAGGGTTAGGCAAAAGCCTTGAGCAGTTCTGATGGTCCCGTAGGAAAAACAAGGTGGTAGGTCCGTCCGAAGGACAGAGCCAGGCGTCGAAAGCCAAGCCAGGGCTGAGGAAACAAGTGACGGTGAGCAAGAGGCAAAATAAGAGCCGCACATCTGGGAGCGATGATGACCCAGCGGTGTGTGAACGCATAGCTGAAGGGGGCGACGGTACGTGGTCTTGAGGGTCCTGAGTGAGTTCCATATTGCGATGAAGCAAGGCTGCCACGCGGGCCTGGGAGTTCTCAAGCTGAACCTGGGTGTCTTTTAGAGACGCCGTGAGTTCGGCGATACAGTCCCGGCTGTCGGCGTTATGCGTGATTGAGTGCGCTGGCTGCCGCGAGGAAGTGCACGAAAGGACGTTAGCTTGGGCGGAAGCAGGAGGACCACCATGGTTGTAGCTGGCTTCGCGCGGGAACGGGGCCGATGGAAAGCCCCGCGGTGTAGGGCGGGGGCCCGGGACTCGGGGTCGTCGTGCCGACGGGCAGATGTTAGCGAAGTGCCCGAGGCCATTGCAGTTGAAACAACGAGCCTCCTCCGAGGCGGGTCGGAGAACCTGAGGAGAGGGTGCCCTCCTCGAAGGGGAAGGACGTTGTTGCCCCATCCTTGGTCGAGGCTGAGCCCGCTTAGGAGCTGCTGGTTGGTGCTGTGTTTCGCCGCGGTTGCTGGGGCGGGCCAACACCTGAACGGGAGCGAGAGTCGTTGTGGGATGGAGGAGGCGATCTGCCGTTGCCTCACTTAATAGTTGTTCAACCGTTTGGGCTTTTGTAACGGCCTGTTCGAAGGAAGAGGGGCTGTCCAGCTTAACGAAGTATCGGATGTCCCCACGCAGGCGGGCGACAAATTCTTCGAGAACCCGTTCTTTTTGGGTAGTGGGATCTTGACCAGACGTTGCTGCACGGACTAAATTAAGGATGCGATTCGCAAACGATGTACACGGCTTCCCGGGCTCCTGACGGCACGCGGACAGCTTTTGCCGAGCGACGTACCGCTGCTGCGGGCTTTCAAAAAACGCGACTAGGTGCGACACCACCGAAGCGTACACCCGCTTAGCCGATTCGTCGAGTTCCTCGACCTTCTCGCGCGCCACCCCCTCCAGGTGTCCGATGAGGAAGTTGGCCCTTTGCTCATCTGTAAGCGCGACAGGACGCATACGCATGACGTCTTCTAACCGACGTAACCAAATCGAGAACTGCACCCCGTTCTCCGAAGCGCCCGAGAAGGGAGTGATGCGAGCCATTGGTGACTCGGGCTGTAGCATAGCCACTGCGGGAAGGCCGTCCAAACGCTTACCTACGCTGGCGAACGATTCATTGAGTTTCTCGGTGAGGGCCGCGTTGCCTTCGTTAATCTGACGAGTTAACAGCGCGGCCGTAGCGCACGTATCGTTCCATACTTGGGTAATAGCACTTGTGGTGGCGTCACGCAGGACCTTTGCGTCCCGACCCCGAAGGAGTGTGTCGTCTTCCAGGTCCTCGAGAACGGACAGGGTGGGCTCTGTAAGGGATTCCCCCTTGACCAGAGGTGTGTCAGAAGGATGGGCAGAAGCCCCTGCAGTAGATGATAAACCGGAATTAGCGCTGCGTGTGACCGGCATGTGAGACGATAACGGATCACAAGTTACAAGGATGACCCTGGCCGGCCCGCGGGAATTATATAGGGTCCGAGGGAGGGGGCGAGGAAAACGCGAGAAGAATGTTTTGAGAATGTTGCATTATACTGGTGATGCAGAAAAGATAAAGCTTGTGGAATGCCGAGAAAATGAAAGTGATAAATATGTTGTGAGAAGCGATGGGATGACTTGAGGTTATTGTTTGTGATGTAGCGAGAAAAACGATGATAAGAGCCTGAAAACGAGCTGAAGCGGAGATTGTCGCAATATCTGTAAACATCCAAGCGCGCCTACGCGAAAACTGAGAAGGTACGGTAGCGGCCAGGACTTTGTCCGGTATGGTATTCTGTATGCCCTTGTATTGGGAGTACTAACCGACCCGCACGGTATTGTGCCTCCTGACAAGTCGCGACGGTGTTCGACCTCCGGAGAAATCAATGGAATAAGAATATTTGAAAAAGTCTCTACTATGTGAGCTGCTTGGAGCTATACGGTAGTCTCCACCACCATCTGCGCGCATAACTGACCGAGTATAAGTACCATTCACTCGGACACCAAGTCCGGTGCTACTCTCACGAACATGCTTGAAGCTAAGTCGCAACTGCAACCTCCCGGGGTTTGTACCGTAACTACTGGACGTAAACCTCACACTGTTTGTGGTGCCACTCTAATACTGTCGACAGTTTCCCGAACATTCACGTAATGGGGGTAGTATTCCCTGGAGACATCTCCTCAGATCAGAAACATCACACGATTTTGTAAAACATGTGTCAGAGGGTTGACCATAAAGGTCCTCTGATAGTCTCTGGAGCAAAGGTGAAGTCGTGGAAGAAAAGAAAAAAGACTATGATCTAGCGCGTGAGCTAACGAGTCGAAAGCTTTGCGCATAATAGACTGTGCACAAGAGAAAAGAAAAGCAATCTGCAGAGAAAGGCGCGCGCGCGTCGCTCGTACATAGGAAACCCCTGAACTAGACGGCTGAGTTACTCAAAAAATAGTGACGGAGCTACACGGAAGAAGAAACGGTGATACAGGGTATATTTAGAGAAAAAGAGCAATTGCTGTTTATCGTGGAACAAGCGAAAGAAACGCCTAGTAGAAAAAATGAGGAAAAACGGGTAAAAACAGCTGGGTTAGTTATCGCTAATCCCTGTCGAGAGCCCGAAACGAAAAAAGGATAACTCAAAAGACGCAACTGTGGCCAGCAGTTGCTCCCCTTGAAGAACGTGAAGAAGAGAGAAAAAGTACGGAGGGAGAGAAGAGAGTGAAAGAAATGAAAATCGAAGGTTATTAAAACTAAAAAAAGAGAAAGGAAACGACTAACCACCGCCGGGCAGACCGTGTCGCTGCTACCAGTTATGTATCTATAATGCCAGACTACAGGAATGGGAATGAATAGTTTATTAGCCATACAGAGGAATACACGAGGCTGGAGGGCGTCCGGGCCCGAGGCTTGGCGGGGCTGTCGTCTCGGCAGGGAGTCCGGTGAGCAACCATTCCTGGCGTCCGCGGGGTATCCTTATGCCGTTCCTCGCGTCGATTCTCGGCCGTCCTCCTGTAATCAGCTCGCGTGATCAGTGAATCGGAGGAGCAGCGTACCGTCGCTAATGACGGCATTGATTGCTTACAACCCAGAGCTCTTACAGCTCTTACACATACGTATCTAGTTAGTAGACGTCCGTCACTTAAAGACAGCATTAGGGGTAATGTGGTAATGGAGAAATCTCTAGAAGAAGTCACTCACATGGTAGTCCTGGGCCTAAGAAGGCTATCTGCGGCGAAATCCCGGTGAAAAAGCGCCATTCTGAGCTGTAGGAACGCCGCAAAACCCAGCAAACGCACTTATGCTCCGCCTCTTGACAGGTAGACCCCGCCTCCCGATGACGTATTTCCCGATTGACTGGGGTGAGAGCGGTCAAGAAGATACGGCAGGATTGAATGTTTTGCTGCGCGCTTTCACAGTTTTAGCTTGAAGCTCACTCCAAAAAATAGATGCTGTCGTATTTCCAAACATTCCCTTGTAATTACTTGGCAACATGCCAATGAAAAACTAGATCAGACTACCTGCCTCTTGACGGAAAGGTCGTCCGCGTCGAGAATCAACAGTGGGAAAGGGGTCCTATTTCTCGGGTTTTTGGCCAGTTCCGTTCGTTGTTTCTTCACTGTCCTGTTACTAGACATCTCGACTTTCATATCCACTACTTCTTTTACTTTTCGTCCGACTTTCCCCTAATGCTGCCTTTAAGCGTGGTGGCACCATCCTATCCAGGGGACGGCTAGATGATACACGTGGTTCTCTAGATCGATTAACCGCCTAATCGCCTGAAATCTGACCGCCTCATCGCCTAGTCGCCTATACGCCTAACCGATTTGTATCGTATTTGATTTGCCCTACTCTGATCCCGTCTGATCCCCTTTCTCTCGAAATGCATGTGTGATCACTATTACTGAACCCACTTGAAGACACCGGAAGGGGGTAATTTTGGCTTACGGTAGAACAGGAATAGTGTGGATGAGTTCAAGTGACCGCCATTGCACAATCTCGCCAATTTGACGCCTTGGCATGGTGCCAAAAGAAAATGTTTCTATTATAAATTCGTTTTTTCCTTTACTTTTTACTTTGTTCTTTCTTATATTGTTTCTAGATGTACTTACATGAATGCTTATGTAGTTGGGAATGGCCACTCCACTGCGCTGGGAGTCAGGTGCTACAACTAACGTTGGCCCACAGCCCGTCTCCTACAGGGCAACTCGGAATGGATGCGCTGATACGAATGGGAAGCGAATACACACCGCAGCGTCGCCCTTTTGAGTCCGGGTTTTTTCGCCTATTATCGCTTCTAACCTTGAGTTTTTATTACAAAATGCTCATTTCTTCGAATCTTCCTCTTGTTTCGGACCCCCCTCCGGTTCCAGTCTCTGTGATGGGAATGGTAGTGCAAGCGGTAACCAAGACTAGGGGAAGTAGTCGGTGTCAGAGTACCAGCAAGGATCGTTATAATCGTTATCTCACTCCCCTAGGAACTCTACATACATTGACTTCCTACATACATATCCTGTGACTTCATAGCACAACTTTGGAACATGATGACATCATACTGACCATAAGCAGAAGAAGGGATGATTAAGCAGTGGTCGAAGGTTGCAGTGGGGCCAACGATGAAGCAGTCATCGCCGCCAGTAATATCTTTGTAAGCACCCACCATTACTGAGAAGATTTCTGCAAATTATAAGCTTTGTTTCTGTTGTCACTGGATAACTTGTTAATGGACACTACTCACTATCCAATACTTTTGCTCTTCAGCTGCGATACGCAATCGCGAGCGACGCGCAGTGCTATCGCAATGAGGGGATCTGATTAGAGGCTGCACACTTAAGTATCCCTCAAGGTTCTTTGTGGGGTCACTCTGATATTCAAGCGTATATATTTACCTAACCCTCAAAAAAGCAGGGAGAGGGTCCCCTCTCCTCTGTTGGCTTAGGTTAAAATAGCGCCCATA
The DNA here is from genome assembly GCA_963978905.1 of Trichostrongylus colubriformis. Taxonomy (NCBI): domain Eukaryota; kingdom Metazoa; phylum Nematoda; class Chromadorea; order Rhabditida; family Trichostrongylidae; genus Trichostrongylus; species Trichostrongylus colubriformis. The sequence goes on along the minus strand of OZ022257.1, from coordinate 44,191,342 downwards.
GTGGGACCCCCCCCCGCATTGCAATAACATCCGATGCACACATGAACCAAAGCTCACCTTTCAGCAATATACTTTTCATAATCGCTGGTGCCTTAGTTGTCTCCGGATGCCTCGTTTCCGTTTCATTATGGATACTCTCAAGAAGAGCTCGAGGTGGGAAAATTACGAACTTCATTTTTTTTGATATTTGTTCTAAGGAGCTGTTCCAATGAGTGGGGCATCATATAAAAAGTTGCACATCTTTGAGGAATCTGCGAGGTACCATTCTACACACTCAGGCGGCGTATGTATTTGCCTTAGTCCTAGTGACGGGAAAAGGACTACTTTCTTTCTCAGGCTTGTGTAAAAATATTGTCCATAGTCCCGTGAAAATGTAAAATAATGTCCCTCATTAGGATAGCACGGTTTTAGTATTAATGCGTCCTGGTATCTGATCCTTTTTAAAATTTTATCGAGAAAAAGTGAAACCTTGATATTTTGTAGTGAAAGGGCAGTAATACTGGGCTCTATTGCCAAGCTTCGCGGTAAGCGTATCTGGCAGACCTCCTACTTCTTGAATACCTTGACGTTTCACTCAAGCCATCCTTTCCAAACTCAGCCATGCGTCTGCTGCGAATTGCTCTATTTTGGTGATGGTCTTCCCAGCTCCTATTGCAGCCCGTGCAAATCTTTTTTGGAATCGGCGAAGAGGAAGCATGAGAGGGCCAATATTCTCTACAGCGTTCTCTTGGTTGTGACACACGTAGAAATGATCGGGGTTGTATAATTCAAAGAAACCAGGCTTTCTGCATAGCCGCATGTTAACTTAGTGCGCGGCATATGCGATTAAGGATCAGGCGAGAAAAAAATCTGAGCAACACCGTCCAACGTGCGGTAGCTCCTGCGTGCGCAAGATATTCGTAACCCACTAAGGTATTTACGGTAGTTTTTTTAAAGCCGGTCTTAACACAAATGGCTTCAATATGAACCCGTATTTCTAGAATCAGTTAATAGGTTGTTCAGAAGGTAGTGGGACATCATTGAAACGAATGTATTTAGCTCCACTGTGACTGGGAAGTACGTGCTGGGATCTAAACAGAACAGTTTAGAGACTTCCTGGTGCAACGCACATAAAGGTTCTGACTCGTTATATGGTATTATTTCTGCGAATGTAAGTAATCCGCCGTTGCGAGCTAACGATCACCGGTGAAGCAGCAGTACGTGCCAGATCAGCGATGTCATCAACGCTGCAACGCGGAAAGGCATAGTCATCTAATCCTCGGCTTGGAAAGGCTCTAACCTTTTTAGTTCGGGTGAGCCTGGAAGACTCGAACCTATTCGGAAGACTGAATTACTCTAAGAAAGAAAACCGCTAGTTTCCCTGATGTAAACTCTGACGACTGCGCACGGAAAATTGAGCGAACGCAGATTATAGCCGCTCGTCCACCTTCGAGTGGCATCACTCTTTAAGACGATGATAGTGGTAATGTGGATGATAAGTGATCCTTAAAAGGAGTAATCCACTTGAGTCCTAGGGGTCTAGGACGACTATGTGCATCAAAATCCGCCGCGAAAGGCTCGTCTGTGAGGGGACGGCCTTTTTAGGGGTGGGGTCCACGAGGTCGAATTTCCGCGCGGCCGCGCGCGATGAGCGGCACAGCGGGTGCGAGTGCCAGTGGCAGGGCATGGCAGACTTCAAGCGAGGCAGTGTGGTATGGGTGGAAAGCGCAGACGTGACGCAGTCACGCTCAGCCGGCCGATCAAGGGCATTCGATACGGCGAGTCGTACGGGGGCGCCGCGAGTGAAACGCCGCGAAGCGGAAATTCGACCTCGTGGACCCCACCCCCTTTTTAGTTGCAGCCGCCTTTCTTGGCTCGATCCGTCTCCTAACGACGAGCATCCATGATTGGCTGAGGATGGAGGTAGGGTCAAATGTTGGGTCAAGGAAAATTCAAAAAATCTCACTTCTCCCAAAGGGGAGCTGTGCGCCAAAAGCCTTCATCAAGCTTCTCGCAATGAAGACATCCCTTTGATTCATCCAAGAATCCAGGCAACCAGGTTTTGCAGTGACGGTGGTTAGGTTTACAAGGGGTCTCCATTGCAAGTTGCTTGATGAAGACACTTGGCGCACTCCCAAGACAGCTCGTCTGCTCCCAGTCGCCATTGGGGAAAGGAAGCTAAGAACATTGATGTTACTCTCTCTGAATATAGAGTCCGACTTCATGCTGCTATAACTACTAGCCTAAGGTACGGGAGGTAAGAGGACAGCTCGACATGATCTTTAAACGCAAATGTGTCCTGGAAACGGCAGACATATTCGAGAATTGACAGAAATTTGCTGTTGCTAGTGATTCGTTCTTACGGATACCTACTGATACTGACTGATACTGTAAATTTGATAAAAACGGCAACACAAGCAATATCATTTTGGAACAGCTCATGAAGAGTATGTTAATATTGTTGCTTTCAGCGAGGCTCGCGGAAGAAGAAGGAGAGGTGAGCTACACAATAGCATTGTAATTCAGCGGCATTCCTTGTGTGGCGATGTGTAAACAATGCGCTGCTCTTTCAGTCTGGAGTATCACCACAAAAAATAGACTCCGAAGCTATCAATCTGAGTGAATTCCAGGAGAAAGGCCCACTAGTTATGCAAGCAAGAATGAAAGGAAAAATTGTAAGTTGTCTTATGACTCTGGGTTGGTCTGTAAGCAAAGAGACTTCTGAAGCGTGGAATTCAGTTAAAAGCTCATCACACTAGTTCAATCAATCACCTGCAAGCTAGCCAGAAATTTGTCTCTCAGAAGAACGAGTTGTGCGGTAATGAGAAGCTTTAAGCGCTGAAGTGTTCAAACAGGTGGTAGGTAGGGAGGAGAGGGGGTCGCTGAGTTAAGTGGTGTCAATGCCAAGTAGAACAGCAAATCTGCTGAACAGAAACTACGTGATCACTAGCAAGCAGTCTCTCCTCCATTGATTAAACGGTAACAGGACTTCTCTTCCTATAAGGCAGATGTTACTGAACTTGAACAACTCAACATTCTCACATTTCTCCCGTCTCCTTTCCTAAATTCTTTCTTTTCAAAATTGTAAGTATGAGTGCGGAGAAAAAGCAGTCAACTAAACTTATGCGTGTGGTATGCCGTGCAATGAAAGGCCACCGCATTCAATTTTTCCTTCTCTTTTATGGCTGTTATGGAGTTCTGTGGGCGAGTTTTGGACTACATTTGTTCCTGTAAATATTTGTGAAGAACAGCCAAGCCTTTCCTGCTTACTTGATATCTGTCCTATCACTTCGACAGAACTAACCAGCTCCTTTGCTCGCTGCTTCTCTTGGTTATTATGTCAGTTTTGCGATGTGCACTTCGAAACCTAATTTTTCGCATCCATCCTTAGGACTTTCAAATCACAGTGTTACCGACAATATCAGCCACGTGGTAGAGGATGGGACTTTCTGCCTTGAGGAGGTGCAGCGCTAACGGCCTTCATTCAAAAAAGGTGTTTTTTCATGCCAGTGGACCCATTGACAGGTCCATGAGATTCATTATGGATGCCTTAGCCCAGCTTATGAAAAGGTACTAGGCAATATAGGCGCACCGTGACAAGCGTTTCTCCCGCTGTAAGTATCATTCCATTGGTGGCAAAGGCTCTGCAGGAACGTCCGGGACTTTCGACAGCCTCTACCCCAGCCTATCGAACAGCTTAGTTTGACTTACTAGTAGAAAAGGAGAGGAGCCGAACACTGATTTCTTCCCCTCTTTGATGCTCATGGACAAGGAAATTGGACGGCATGGAGTGTAGTTATAGAGTTTGAAGAAAACTGAGTGACAATTTGCGTTTTTCGTAATGACGGCCAACCCATAAGAAGATTTAGTGGAAAAATCGAAGGACTTCGGACGTTCCACTGTTTTTCATCTGTTGCATAGCCCCTTAAGAAACCATCATCCGATCTGCACTCTGGCTTGTTTTCTGTGGATATCTAGAACTGATCTTGGGGTCCTTAATGACGAACCCTCGACCAAGAACCTGTGGAGTTTCCGGAAAGAAACTGATCAGCTCTCAGCAATTTATAGTAGATGATAATAACACAATCTAAGTCGAAGGTGAATATAATGGTACAAGAAAGTGGCTGAAAAGGTAGAAGAGGGTGGAAAAAGGGATAGCATAGAAAAGTGGCTAGGTTTTAGGCTAGGGGTATTTTCGGCAGTGTGAGTACTATAGCTTCTGCGCCATACCCGGCACTGTGACCGCCAAGAGGGTTTCAGTTGTATTAGGTTGTGCCAGAAGACTTGTAGTATTCCAAAAAAATCAGTAACTCTTGTTTACTTCGAGGCAGGTCCAGGCGGTTCAGGAATATGGTAGAACGTTCCCTAAGCTTTCTAGGAAAATATATATTGACCCAGCAGATCCCGTGGAGAGAGCTACAATGCCCGTTGTCGATACCCGCCCAGCTCGCGGTGTCATCTATTATGAGCGATCTTGCGGCACCAAAACGACAGAAGCTTGCCACTCCATCAGCGCTTAATTGGGCAAGGGATGTGTGAGCTACGTGACCGTGCGCCGCTGGTTCATCAGCTTCAGCAACGGCGAGATTGACATGAAAGACAAACCACGCTTGGGGCTGTGCTGGTTCTGGGACGCGAAGTTATGCTTTTCCGCGAGGTGCTGGTACAAGGCGAGACAGTCACCGCTGCCGTATGCACCCACCAGCTCCAGCAGCTCGCCGTCGCTGTTCGAGAAAAGTGCCGGAAAAGGTCCGCGGTCACCCTTCTTCATGACGACGCCCGCTCCCATTTCGCTCTCATTTCGCGGAAAGTACCCAGGCCAAGTTATAGGAGCTCGGCTGGGATGTGCTGCCCCACCCGCCATACTCTCCAGACATTGCCCCTTCTGGCTATCACCTTACTCATCCTCTCGAATCCTTCCTGGCCAAGAGAAAATTCGTTGATTATGACTTGCTTAGGAAGGCGATCGCGACTTTTTCGACTCTCAGAACTCAGAGTTCTGGGAGGAGGGAATCAACGATTTTCCTATAAAGTGGCAGAGGGTTGCCGATAACAATGGTCAATACTTTATTATCGGCCTAACGTTTCGACCAGATCGTCTTCCTCAAAGGCCTGAACGTGGCTCAAGATTTAAGATTCTATCCACTACACCACCAAACGCCTCATCCCTCTAGCGGTTCTGACGAAACATCGAGGAACCGCCGGAGGAACCCCATACGAAAGTACTAAACTCACCAGTCCACCACCACGAGAGTGGGACGCCGCCACTCCGTGTCACTTGTCGTCAGTGAATGAGAGATGCCATGCTGTCCTTATACATAGTATAATGGGGACATGCATGTCTCCCTCCTCATATCAGTAGCTCGCAATGTGGCGCAAATGGCAAGAGATCATTCGTAATGGATAAGCACTCATTTCGGTTGTTCATACTTGGATTTCTTGCAGAAATCCAAAGCGCTTCGAGCACCTTCCTGGCTGAAATCTCAGTCTCGCATGCCAGAATACTGCACTTCACATCAAAGTCGTTTCCGTCATGCTCCTCGGTCATGTGCTTTCCTAGAGGTGTTCTTGTGTTACCTAGTCTTTTACCAGCAAGATGTTCTTTGATACGTATTGCTAGTCTTCTTCCAGTTTCCCCAATGTACGTTGCGTTACATGTCTGACATTCAATTTGATAGACTACACCAATTTTGGCGCAATCCCCAGTTGTACCATACGGGCATGTAACGCAATTCTCTGACACGCAACGCTTATCGTAAAGCCTATTCCGCACGAGCTGGCTTCTAATGTTGCCATTAGGGACATTCACTAAGACAACATCATCATCCAGCTGTGCTTGGACAAGGCATCTTTGGATTGCAGCAGTTACTCTGTCAGAGATGAAAGGTATGCATAAGGGAACCTTATTAAGACGCGGTATGTTACGTTGCTCAGTGCGTATTCTATTATGACGTTCTGGTACAACATAGCCATTTGATGCAGCTATGTCGGAAGCTAGACGTATAGACTCACGCCGCTCTGTCGGACCTGTGCATACATTTGCAGCCGTCTTGAACATGTTCTTGATAACTGCATGTTTCACAGTCGTGGGATGGGCAGATGTGGCGTGAATCAAGATGTTCTTAGAGCTAGCTTTTCTGTACCACTTCACACTGAGCATGCCATCGGACACTTTCACCTGCGTGTTCAGGTAGGGAAGCCAGCCATGGCGTGGTACTTCTCTTGTGAGCTTGATGTACTGTGACTGCTGGTTCATTAGGCGAAAGCACTCATCCATTTCGGACTGTGTTGATGTTATAATGAAGCAGTCATCTATGTATCTGCAGTACATCACTGGTGAGCGCTCCAGCACTGGTTCTTCTATTCTGCTCATGAAGCAGATCGCAAGTACTGGAGCTAAGCGCTGACCCATTGCCAAACCTCTAATTTGGCAGTAATACGTACCCGACCACCTAAAGATGTTGCACTGCAAGCACTCCTTGATTAGAGTCATGATGTGCGCTTTATTCAGTCCAAAGGTCTCTATGGTTCCAAAATACCTATCCAGCATTTCGGACAGTGCCTGTAAAGCTTGATCGTTTTGAACGTTAGTATAAAGCGCAGTGACATCGAATGACTCTATCACGCAACCTGTTTCCAAGCGTAAATTGCGCAACTGTTCAAGGAACTTAGTTGTGTTGGTCAGATGCGATGGAATTTTGGTCAACAGCTGGCTCACGATACAGTTGAGGAACCATGAAATTCGATCGGTTGGCCCGCCTACACAACTTATTATTGGTCGTATCTTGAAAGTGTCCGCTGACATTGATAGCACATCCGCAGGGACAAGTTTGTGTGTTTTTACGAGGCTATAGAAGACAGGACAATCGGGATTATCAAGTCTTAATCTACTGAGGAACTTCTTGTCGAGGCCTGCGGACTTACCTTGAGTCATCCAAGCTTTGTTGAGATGTCTACATTGGGTAAGGAACTCTTGCTCGGTCGCGCGACGATAGACGGATGTGTCTGCCAGGTGGAGGCTTGTAATCTCACGATCGAGTTTTTGCGGCATAACCACAAACTCTCCACCTTTGTCACTTACAGAGATACGTATGGTACCGTTCGATCTTAGCTCACGTAGCTCTTTGAAACCTTGCCACTGTTTGTATGTCAAATTGCTACAGCGAGCTCCCCTGTTCTGTTTCAGAACAGATAGCACGCCAGCTGACAAACTTCTCAATTTGACATCCACTTCTGGTGTGGGATCAGTTTCTCTGTAGAGCGTACGTGGAAACGGTATAGATGGAAAAGATCTCTGGTTTGTGACAGCAGTATTGTTATCAGATGCCTTGTCCAAGCACAGCTGGATGATGATGTTGTCTTAGTGAATGTCCCTAATGGCAACATTAGAAGCCAGCTCGTGCGGAATAGGCTTTACGATAAGCGTTGCGTGTCAGAGAATTGCGTTACATGCCCGTATGGTACAACTGGGGATTGCGCCAAAATTGGTGTAGTCTATCAAATTGAATGTCAGACATGTAACGCAACGTACATTGGGGAAACTGGAAGAAGACTAGCAATACGTATCAAAGAACATCTTGCTGGTAAAAGACTAGGTAACACAAGAACACCTCTAGGAAAGCACATGACCGAGGAGCATGACGGAAACGACTTTGATGTGAAGTGCAGTATTCTGGCATGCGAGACTGAGATTTCAGCCAGGAAAGTGCTCGAAGCGCTTTGGATTTCTGCAAGAAATCCAAGTATGAACAACCGAAATGAGTGCTTATCCATTACGAATGATCTCTTGCCATTTGCGCCACATTGCGAGCTACTGATATGAGGAGGGAGACATGCATGTCCCCATTATACTATGTATAAGGACAGCATGGCATCTCTCATTCACTGACGACAAGTGACACGGAGTGGCGGCGTCCCACTCTCGTGGTGGTGGACTGGTGAGTTTAGTACTTTCGTATGGGGTTCCTCCGGCGGTTCCTCGATGTTTCGTCAGAACCGCTAGAGGGATGAGGCGTTTGGTGGTGTAGTGGATAGAATCTTAAATCTTGAGCCACGTTTAGGCCTTTGAGGAAGACGATCTGGTCGAAACGTTAGGCCGATAATAAAGTTTCCACCTAACAACCTCGTTGGCACAATAGAAAATTATAAACAACTTCAATGCCGAGGTTTCAAGATGAGAGAAGTTGGAATTTAATGGTCAATACGTTGTTGCCTATGTTATTTGTTGGACGAAAAAATAAATAAATAATGATGATCGAAAAAAATACTACAAGACTTTTGGAACAACCTAATAGTTGCATTCGGAGGTGGAAATTCGTGCATACTATCTTTGGGCTAGTGGGATGAAGTTGACCATAACCATAACATTTCTAACATGGTGCGGATATTCAAACGAAGTGTTGCTTCTCATCGGTATCGAGCTGAGTCGTGCACTTTGCTCAAATTTAGTGAATTCTCACGTATAGCTTTGTCAGTTCAGTTCGCGGCTCAGCGACGCGTGCGTGAAGAATGACAAGTGCTGTACTCAGCTTAGCCACTCAGGTGTCTGAATAGACGAAAACTACGGATGAGTATTTCGCATGTTCCCTTTCAGATGGAAAATGTTTAGAAGAAAGCAAAGTGCGAATATGTGCCTCCCTGTGCGGTCTTGAACGAAGTTTGTTGTTGAGCCTCGCATATCCACCGCATAACTAATGGTGGTAATGCCGACAGGGTTCAAACGTAATCCACCTTTGATGCTAGAGACAGTGGAGCGAGTATGGTATCTGCAGCGCTTTTGGTACGAGATGATTCCTTTAGCCGTTCTTTTATCAGTGGTCAGACAGAGTGCAACGAAGCAAACTCTGATAGCGATTTGAAGCAAAACCGACGCAGGCTCATTGGACGTAATCAAATAACGGTCCATTTGGTTCCATGTATTGATGCTTTGGTACCAAGATAAATTTGAGTGCTTAGATAATGAAAGTAGCCTTTTTTTTAGAAACATGCACTTGACGACGACAAGTCATTTAGCCTGAAAGAGGTTTCGTTTTATCCACAGTACAACGAAATCTGTATCATTGGTTCCGACATCGAGCAGCTGGAGGGTGTATGTTTGATGGTCAACTGCTTGTAACAGATCATATGAATGTGTGAAAATGATGTATTTGATTCAGATGTCACAGATGTCGGTGCTCTCCGGGGAGAAGTCCGCAGAAGCTGCAAAGGTTTGCTTCAATATTCTTCTTTTGAGTGACGGTCAGATATATATGAATGAGAAAAACTGATAACGAACTCGGAAATCCGTTGGGAAGGGAAAAGGTCAGAATAGTGTACTAGCAGGATCCGAAGATAAGTAGAGGAGCGGAATCTATCATGGTCTCAAAACTGAATTCTATCTCTCTTGGTTTGTTGACTAGGAGTTCTAGTGGGGAAATGGAACATTTTCCGGTGTTTTGGCACTGTGGTGCGTACTACATCAAATAATTATGATGGTGAAGTAACGAAGAAACAAAATCATAGCCTGAAATTCATTTCACTACTCAAAAGGGCAACGCGTGGCACGCATGTGTATGCACGTTACATCTTATGATCAAGGTGACAATACCACATTGTAATACTATCCTTAACATCCCAAAAGGTTGTGTGAAGTGTGAAGGTAGTCGGCAAAGCTGCCATTCCCTTGCGCGGTCGCGTCACGGTCATCTTCCTGGGGCACACAATCCTTTCCTGTGGAACCGTTTCGTTGTGTGTGGATTCACTATTCGATCTAATGCACACTTCACTGATGAAGCTTCTCAAAAGTCATTGTCACAGAAACTATTAATACAGAATAAGCACCGAGTCAGAAATGATAACACAAAAAAGGACAAACTCGAAAACACGTCATTCCTCCCCGTTTTGAATACCCACACACGTCTTGCGAAACATTCCCCTAAACTATGGGAGGGAATTAATTGATATGCTCCAGAGAGAAAGGCCGGAGGCGATCACGTGGCGGACAGTGTGTCGGTTTTGCAGTTTCAGTTCTTCGGTAGCGTTACGACGTGTTGTCGTTGTTGTCAGTACACGAGGGACGCTCGGTTCTATCGTGACTCGGCAGTCCAGCGTTGCGCACGACGCACGCGGCGCACTGCGCGGCAGGTGAGGCGTCGAATCAGGCACGCCGTCGCAGTCGAATGTCGATAACAACTGAGTAGGTGGGTGTCGCGCACTTAGAGTGATACGCCGCCTGTGTGGATTAATTTTGATCGAATTGATAACATCAGCGAGCTGATCAACTCCGTCACCGTCATAACTCGCATTCGGACCCCTGCACTGAAATGACGCCACTGAAATGCATTAAATAAATCCTTTTCACTCTGAAATTATTGCGGTGAAACTTTAGAGTGGACCCATATGAAGTTGCTAAACAATTTTGTAAGATGCAGAAAGACTTTACAGGACACTTTTATGAAAAAAAGCTCAATAATGAGAGGTAGCTCTTTATTACCAAAAATCCACTATCGCAGTAGAAAACACAGACCTTGAATTCATAGAGAAGTCCTAGATCTCCCTCCTCTGTCATTGAAGCATAGCAAATCGAAAAATTCTTTTAAACCATTAGCATACCATTAACATCCTCAATTTGCTACCATAAATGATGGCTAGACGCTATTGACTCGCGTCCCCTCAGGATTCAAATCCGTTTTCTGCCGAGTCTACCGTGACGGGCGCGACGTCACGGGCCCCGCCAACCGGCGCGGCATCTGGCGTGGGTCACGATAGAATCGCCATACACCCTCGTAGGTCACGCCTATACTTTCGGTGAAGCTTCACAAACCTCATTTTGTACATGAGTGACACCCTGTTATTTACGCAATTCCGTTTTACAGCGGACAACCAACTTCCATTTTCTTCAAAATCACGTCAAGGTCGATGGGCTGATTATTCACGCGCACGTTGTTGGCTCATGAGAAATTTCTTGACACCTGCAAAAATTGATTAGATAAAAAGGAACAGTTGGGATTGATGAGAGATACGGTGATCGCCAGCAGCGCCATTAATGGCTGCTCACGTCACGTGTGGTCCTAAATTTTCGCCCCGTAGATAATGCTATGACTGAAGGTAAGCAGAAATGAAGATTCCGAGAACGAGAGAGGGAGTGAGCATACTTCAAGTTATATGTCACGCGACTACTCAACACTTCGATCCTTGCCTCATTCGCTCTCGCCCGTCCTTTGTTCGCTAGGCTCGCATGATCAGCCGCCAAGCATGGCTCCGCCGAAGCATCAGGGCTTAGTTTCCGTCACTTTTTGTGCCCGAAATTATTATTTTACAAGTTGATCAATCATTCACTATAGTTCGAATTTTTAAGATCAAAAAGGGCGCCTACCCCACGATGGCCAGTGAGGCAAAGAGAAAAGAAGCCACAGAAGCAGCAGCCCGAGAAGCTGAACGTGTAAGAGAAAATGAGCGTCGAATAGCTGAGAGTGCTATACGTCGTCGAGCTCGAGACGCCGCTGCAGCAGCAGCAGCAGCTCAAGCTGCCAGTGATAAAAGTAAACAAGCAGCAGTGACCTCTCAAAGCTCTAGTGACAAGAGCAAGCAGGACATCTCAAGCCCAGATGCGCGCTCACAAAAATCCATTCAAAGAGTGCCGGTTGATAAGACCCAGCTTAGCCAGAAGAGTGTATCCAGAAGAGCAAGGAGTAGGCATGATTCAGTGCCACCATCATACCAGCACCCTCCGGTGGAGGATCACAGAAAGGCACCTGCCGTTGTAGCAAGAAAGAGACCATCTAACGATGGTAGAAAACCTGATGCTCTTGGAGCAACGTCAACTAAGTCGAAAAGGTCAGTATCGAGTCCTTCACCATCAACTTCATCTGGACGCGCATCAGATGAGAGCAAATCACAGAAGTCTGAAGTGAAGTCGGCAAGCAAACCTCCTCCTCGCACGGCTCGATGAGCTAGCGAAATGGTCTTCAGGACTGAAGATGAGATAACCGCTTTAATAATCACAAATGGTGCTGGCTAAATACCCGACCATGCTTTCCAAATTAACTATTAGATATAAACGCGAAACAAAACTAAATCATTACCATTGTGTCTACGGAGACAATGTTAATAGTTTTTTGTTAAGCCGTTCTGCTGATTTGTGGAATATTCCTTTAATAATAAAATTTAGTGACGATTCTTTATGCGTACAGTAATCTGCAAAAAGACAGAATAATCATGAACTTAACTAGAGAAGCGAAATAGGTCAACCTGGTCATTATTAATGAGATAAACATTGTTGTATGCGTCTTGAGACGAGGTGTCATGGTTGCTCATCTTCTGATGACAATGGGGAAGGATAAAAGCAAGGGATGAATAGATAGAAGATAATGCTACAATAAGTAAGAGGCTAGGAAGCTAGATCAAACGGAGAAGCCACATCGTGTACCCACTTGCGATTTGAGTGCGGTGTCTTCCTTATAGTGAATTTAAGCTGTTTGAATAATTGTTTTATTGACTCAAACTCATTCTTCCATAAGGCATAAAGCTTCCAACGACAATCTATCGAGTTGAAGAGTACACTATTTCCATTGTCGTCTTGGAATTGTGAATCGTGAACAAGCTTTCTAGTAACGACCTCGCATTACAACATTGGCATGCGCGTTTGGATATAAAAGTTTGACGTTTTGTTCACAGGACCAGAGAACGGAAGGAACAGGGGGCCCTTTGAATCTATTCGTCTTTTGCGTTGTCCATGCGCTCTTTTCTCTACATCGTCTTAAGCTTTTATCTCAAAACTTTTGTGTAGTACCCTGACTCCTATTTGCGAAGAGCCTCATTCTTTAGTTCCTTCGAGATTTTAGAAGTGTGGATAAAATCAGATATTGGTTCTAGATTTGAACCCAGTTGAATAGTTTTATCACTTCCCCACTCAACACTTTAGACATCAGCCTGACAAATCACTTCCATTACTGTCTATGAGCACGACTACGGCCCCCTCTCTAACGCTGACCAAATACCACCTTCTCCCAACGAGAATTTTTTGATGAGTGTTTGATACTGCTTATTAGTACCGTGGGGTACTTAGCGACGTCCCCTTCCTTTCTTATCCTTGTGAAGCTCCCTATTTTAGATAATCACGCGTCTAAAATGGTAACTTAGATAATCACGAGTCTAAAACGCTTTGTTGCTTTTGGTGAAATAATGCGATGCTACCTTATGCTACTAATATTGGAACGAGAACGAACTGTGTTCACTTGAAGGAATCGTCCACAAACGGGCAAAAGTCCGTGGGCGAAGGGGCGGAACTTGCGAGTGGGTGCCCGCTGTCGTCGGACGCCGTCGGAGACGCACAGTGCGAACGGAAAATTACGTAAACAGTCCCTTTCCCTCTTCGACCGCGGCGGATGTCTGGGGGGCATCCACTCGAAGGCCCTGTCCCCTCGGCCATGGACCCTCGTCGTCCGTGGACAAATCAAACAGCGTTCACAGCGGTAGAAATTGCCTTCTGTGAAAAGGAGAATGAGTACGTTGCGATGGGGATGACTGTAGAAATGTGGAATGTGCGTTTTGCGTGACTATGGATTCGTGAAATATTCATTTCACTAATTCTATCGACTAGTTGAGGCCAAAAATCGATACGTGTCTTGTCCTTTCTCACAATTCCACCTTTTTACAGAGAAGCAAAGAGACAGTCCCCACGATCCTATTGATCGATATGTATCCTTACCATTTCTACCAACTCCACATTTTCACATAAGCGCAAATTCCACCACTATCAACTCTGCCTCAGTGCGTACAAAAAAGGCGTAGTGGTCATATCCCTCATCGCGTATCCCAGTCAAGTTCAGCGCACACTGTCGTACTTGCCGGATTCCATTTTTGATCATACTTCATCATTTGTTATCAATTTCGATCAGTCTATGGTTTTTTCTCACATTGCATAATACCTATAAATGTCAACGCTCTAATGCCAGCCCATAAAGCGTGACAAATGTGGTCTGCCAGTTTGGTTCCTCAAATGCCATCCAGAAAAGCGTGAAGATTTTGGTGAAGCTTGTACCTGGATATTAGATAAATGATACAGTTTCCAGCGCTTTATTTTGAAAAAATCGAGAATGGGCAATACCGTTTAAGAGCACTCCACATTTCGTATCTCATGAACAATAAAGCAGAGTAAAGTGAAACGAGAGAATATGCATCAGTCATGACCCTACGGTGACTAGCAATCTCAAAAAGGGAACCAGAAACGTATTTAAGACCCTTTTAATCTGTCACAATTTCCGCACTTGACAACCAATATCATCTGAATCTCTGGTCTTTGCTCGAAGCACAAAAAACGTGGTCTCGTGTTGGAATTCCCATTCCTTAATTGCCTATGGCTCGAAAGCTTTCAACCTACGCGAACATACGTTGTTGGGGTTTTTAATTACTCGGTAAACATGCGAGGTCTCACGAAACGAAAAAAGCGACCGTGTGCTCTGCTGAAGGCTATTCCTGGAGAGAATCCAACATGTACCATTTACTTCTCTTTCTAGCGACAGTGCACTATTCCATCTCAGAAACCTTCGAGAATGTTAAGTTTTTCATGTATTTTCAGCTTCTGAATTTTTTTATTAGGTTGATGTCAAATGCATAGTGAATGCGGCTTTTTCGGCAATTTTATTGAGCAAAAACAATGATGAAAATCAGCAAAAACTTTCGTATGATTCTTCGGGGCGTTTTCATCATCAAAAACAGGTACTGCTTTCCATTTGGTACTCATCAGAACGTCAATTTTCACTGCGAAATGCAGCTCCTCAAGCCGCATTAATTATGCACCAACCTTATAAAGGAACTTGATGAGCAACGGCAAATCACAGCTATTAAGCATTATAGCGCCTTCAGGTTGATCCATGTCAGCTGTTATTCTCACATCATGACAGGGTCAAGCCTCCGTTGAGGAATTCTCAACGGGGGGGGGAGGGGAGCGGGTCGTATTTGGTCCGCTAGGAGGGCGGGGTCGTAAACGTTGAGGTAGGCAATGGTCAACAGAACTTCTCAGGTTGTGGGTCTAAAGAGTGAGGGAGAAATGATAAAGCAGACTATTTGAGTTCGAGCCCGAAGCTAGCTCAATAATCATCATGCAAACATCATGCATGGCGCGGTCCGCAAAGAAACCGATCAACGCCAATAGCCCTTTTGGTCCGCTGACACCGAAACCACGTACAGAGACACCGAAATTCACCGATTAGCCGTGAAAAGCGATATCTATCAACGGCTACCACCGTGGATGGACACTCAAAAAACAATGGGATCAAAAACAAAAATCAGCTGATGTGGACTTATTTCATACGTTTACGATCGCAATTACGTAATCTGGTGTTAGCGGCCACTATGCAAACCGGAAAAACGTTTGTATTCATTGAGAATGTGGATGAAATCCTCATGCATGGCGCATCCCACGGAGAAACTGACCGCGCTTCTCGCCCTCTCACTAGGCCTTCGAGAGCGGAGATGCATATTAGAGAGAATTGAGTACCAATGAATCAATTTTTCAAAAGAATCTTGGTAAGATCTCGCAAATTCGACGAAAAAATGCTCCTAAACTGGCTTTCCTGAATTTTTCTCGCTTCGTTTTGAAGATATGGCATAGATCAGATAGTCGTTCGAAAGCGACAGCCTAGCAGACCTCGCCTCACCAAAACGCACTCATATGGTTAAGTTTGAAGGAATTTACGGCTTTTTGAATGAAAGACTTCCAAATTTTCCTCCTCTAACCCTCATCTGGAAATCCATATTGAGAGCTAAGCTACCATTAGGGAAAGCAAGCGGACAATTGATAGGTCTGAGGGAGTTATTTGGAAAACAGTTCACCGCTGTTTGAAAAATGGTGAAGTTCAAAGTATTTCAAAAATGTCGAAATAGTATGGGGAAGATAACGCTGTCCATCGTGATCGCCGCGTCGCAGCCGCAGTAGCGATCCGCGATCAGATGAGGCGCTGTGGAGCTTATTACATGGCTCCCAGTTGACTTTCTTTTATCTTCTAACCTTTCCATCCTTATTTTTTCGTCCTTTATCTCTGCCCCATTTCTTACATGACTCTTAAGCCTTTTCCTTGGTCATCACAAGACGAGCACATTACTAGTGGTGGGCAACGCTTTCGTTTCAGAATACAAATATTGGAATTGTTGGGTTCTTGTCTCACAATCAGACGATTTCATTCAGGGATATGAGTACTGATTTTTGTTAGGTTCTTATTTCTCTTTTTGTTAGCAGTTGTTTGGCGTTAGTGTTTTTTTTACCATAGGCTATTAATTTTCGTAGTAGATCGCGCTGGTTAGGTAGAAACCACAGAAGAAGGGGGGGTCGTATTGAGACCCCGTTTTGGGGGGGGGGGTCGTATTTTATGAAAATTCTCCTCAACTGGACGCTTGACCCTGCATCATGAACAAGTACCATATAGTAATTCTGTGTCGCCATAGCGATGCGAAACTTCAAAAAATTTACCGAAATTGTCAAAAAGACCTCAGTAGTCCTCGAGAGAAACTAAGAAGTTCGAAATTGCTGCGACATTGCTGAATGGCTAAAAGCAAACAATGAAAATTTTGTTTTGAAAAAATTAGACTATCAACGTTAGAGTGGATTCACCAAATCGATTTGCTCGTTGCATTATGGTACTAGGTAAGTTACCTACCTTCTCTGTAAACGTCCATTGATATTTTAGAAACCATCGACGAGTTTTTCGGTCGACAAGGAGTCCTGGTCTCAAAATTACTATCTGTTTACAGGAAGGAAATCCCGCCCATCTACTCTCGAGGTGGAGTTCAACCCATTATTCTTAACATGAAGTAAACAGAGGTAGAAAACTCGCGACCAAAATCACAGCAAAGTGGATAAATCTCAATAGGCGGATGGTATGTACGTGATGTGCTATCAAGGACCACCGACAGAAGCAAATAATTTTTTTTCTCATCAGGTTAATGCCAGTTTACAACATCACTTTCGCTCGAATTGTCTGCTCAGAGTTTCAGGGGTCCGAGAAGTATTTTATCCGGAATTTGGTTGCCCTACTACGCAATAGCTGTCTTGGCTACAGCTCACGACCTAGCTGTCTGTAGTACGTTTTTCGCGAAAAGGGAAACTCAGAAGGTAACCTACGTCATCGGGGAAAAGCAAACGGAAATAGACCATATTCTCGTGAGGAGATCGTCCCTCAAAGGTGTAAAGGACATCAAGGTACTACCTGGTGAGGAATTGACCACCCAGTACAGGCCTCTCCTAGCAAACGTTGCCATAGATTAATCGTGTGTTGCCTCGCCAAACGAGGTTAGTAGGTAGATCAATTTATTTTTGGCCTGACGTTTCGACCCTTTCGTCGTCTTCAGAGGCCTAAAAAGTGGTTCGAAGTTTGCTGACCCTTGACTTACCCGATCAAGCGCCAAAAACCCCTAGCACTTCGGACTTACCCACTCAATCCATGGAGGGTCGAATAGAATACGCCTCGCATTATCGAAAGGATACTCCCACTAAACGCACTGAGGCAGTATGCTAAAGCACTCTCTATCGAAAGTGGTTTAGCACACTGCTTGCGTTTACTGAACCGAAGAAATAGAAGGTTAAAGTTAACTGAAGTTTCAAAAGCGATGCTCAACAAAATGCATTTAAACAGAATTAGGAATACTATGGATATGGATATTACTTGGAAACCGAGAAAAATAGTGCACACACTAGCCAGTCAAGTCCATTCGAGATCAAAAATAGCACGACCAAGGGCTTAATCAGACGAGAGTTTTCAGAGGCAGAATAGACGAAAGGAAGAAATTGAACTCACCCCGTGATCTACCGCGAGTGGTAGGACGTCGCTACCGACCTGTGTTAGTATAATGTGCGACTGAGAATCACTATACAGCGGTGTTGACAAATGACGGTGCTGTCAGTCGCGACATCATTCTAACCCACAGAGCGGTACAAATGGCAGGAATTCACTTGTGATTGAAGGACACTCAATTCCGTTGTTCATTATTGGATTCCTTACGGATATCCAAAACGCTTCTAATGCCTTCCTTGATGAAATCTCGGTCTCATGTGATAGAATTTTTCACTTCACGTCAAAGTCATTCCCGCTGTGCTGTTCACGTCTGTGTCTTCCAAGTGGAGTTGTTATTGATCCCCTTCTCTTACTGGCCAGATGTTCATTTATACGCGTTATCAAATTCGCGTTATTATCGATTTCATCGATTACCATGAAAAGACGTAGAATTGCTAGGTAAAGCGGCAGCGGAGAAAAATGGCCGAAATGCCTAAAAAAACTCCGGTCGCGAGACATTTACCACGCATCGTGCCACTGACATACTTATCGAAGCTAAACATATCTGTGCTGTGTGACCATCATACACAGTACAGGCGCCGCGGCGGCGTTATTACTTGCAGAATCTTTGCAAAACTTTCGTAACTCGCTTGAAATGTGCCTCTCTTTTGGAACGTGCTACATCCCCCTACCTGACACCATAACGCTCATTTATAGTAGTCATAATACCTGCATGTTAATTATTTAGATTTCTTGATATGATAACACTGATCTGAAATAAAAATTTCGTGTTTTCCATGAATAGTGGTCCTTCAGCACGCAGCAATCCATGGCTGGCAAATCCTCTGCTCGTAAAAATGGATCTGAGCTACATGAAGGTCTTATCTATCGTAAGTTAGCTTTCAATGTAAATGAAATCCACGACTGTCACGACTTTTGTTGAATATGCAGCACCTAAAAATACCAATGTTTTGTTTATCATCTGTTTTTAGGACGAACCAGCGCAAACCATTACGCTGATCTTTGAATACGATTTGGTAAGAGCCTTATAATCGACAATCGCTTTCATCTGAACAAAGCTGTATTGTTTTCCAGACCTGGAACGACCCCAGACTGAGATGGAATGCATCGGATTTCCACGATATCGAAGGCTTCTTCGTAATTCGTGACACCGTATGGCGCCCAGACGTGCTGCCTTATGATATGTATGTGTACGTGTACTATGTTGCGTCTCCAGGGCTGTATCTACCATTTGCTACACCCTAACAGGGCGTGTAATCTATATCTTCATTCGTCATGGGGGATAGGTAGGAAGGTGACGGACTAACAACAGCTTTCATATGGTGGTCCATCATGACATCATTTTTACCAGTAACCCTATCCATTAGTATTTCAGCCAATCTATTTCGGATGCAAGAGATTCTGATATACAGCATGTTTATGTGAGTACCTTTCATTCATTATTTTATCACTGAGTTTGTTTAATATAAGAAAAATTTAGAGAAACGCCCAGTAATTCGTGGCGGTCTTAACTCCCCGAGTTGTTAGATTGCGTTGATCAGCAACGATCACCAAAACTGTATAAACAATGTATTTTCAGAAAAAAAAGCTATCACGATTTGTGACAGCTTGAAGATTCACCTCATATAAATCGGGCGTTTTGGCGCTTCTTGTAGAAAGAGAAAGTATTCATTCACCATCGTGTCAAAAATAAAGCGAACGGAAACATCAGGAGTTAGAGACTCTGACCACAACCTTCATGTACATAAAAGCGGATCAGATCACTCAAATTGATACGGTCTCACCTTCTCCCTCCTGCTCTGATTCAAGGACACCGGGAGGGGTGAATTTGTCAAATTGGGCGATTACGAAAGTAGAGATGCTCAGCAATATCACAGTGGAAAAAGGGCATAAAACGGCGAAAACACAGAAATAGGAACCCGAAAATCCTCGTTCTCTCTCTCGTCCTCTGCGTTCTGGTCGCAGTAGACTGAAGACAGGTCAGAGTCTGGACCAGCCGGCCGCGATTGTTGTCCCGCCCCCACGGTGACTCCTCCGGTCGCATACGCCATAACGACTTGCCGTGCTGCGTGGTCGTCATAAGACTCCAAGCCGCGTTTTTTCAATATTTTCACCACATGTGACCTCTTCTGAAGTAGAAGGTGCGTTTCAGAGAACATCCACTCCCAGATCTCAGTTTTTTTTTTTCACCCCTACTGGTGCCTTTAACTTATCTTACCGCAATCGTTCACGAGCCTCTTTTGTTTGCTACGTGCTTGCCACATCTCCTACGAACCATATCTAGCGAGGGCGTGTCAGATTCCTTAAAAGTACCACGGGATCATCAAACTAGTGACTAGCCTGCTTAAACACAACCAAACCACCACCACCCAACCAAATCACACCTGGCCTCAGACGAATGAATTTCCAAAGTCTCGTCAACGTGGAGAAGGAACTTTGCTATAAGAGAAGACATTCCCGATACAGCACAATGAAGGCAACTTCTACGTTGTAGATTCGTTCGTTCAAAGGCTCATCACGCTATAATCAGATTAAAGGCTTTATCTCCTAGCTTTGTTCTAATTAGTTAACTACTTCATATTCTTTCTGCTGCCTGCTGTCTTCCGAGACATACTGTGGACGGCTCCGAATAGTTTTGACTTGATATCAAGACCTTCTTTTTGGACGGTAATCCATGCAACACACATGTTTTACGGCACCATGATATGCAATGTTTGAGATCAAAATTGAAACCAAATTTAGGGATACAATGAAAATCGTTGCAATGCACACGATTTTTCGACTGTGTCCATAAGAATGGCAATAGTACCAGGCATGCATGGGTGTGTACAGTTACAGTTGTGGCTAGCCACACGCTGCAAATTTTGGGCGATTTTGGTGTGACGTGGTACGGTATTTGGTGGACCGAGCTGTTGCTGGGGCACAACTGCACAACCTTCTATCATTGCTCCTTCTCTCCCTTATTCAAATATCATTTTTTTCTTCCTTGAGCGCTTTTCCTTTTCTTATCTTGATTGTTTGTTAGAAGAAGAGTACTCATTGTCAGATAGTATTCTCTCTATGATATTCTATCGATCATTTCTGTGGTAGCATCCTTTTTGACCATCTAAGATCGGTAACATGCAATCAGCTACATCTTGGTACTGGTGAGGAAACAGAATACACAAATAAAACCTTACGGGACGTTCCGTAAAGAATATCAAAACAAAAAAGTCAGGAAGAAAACTAAGTGGGATCGGAGGAAAGAAGGAGCTATGATAAGGTGCTGTGCAAGGTTGCAAAATATTGTCTCAGTAATACGCATCGTACTAGCGAACCAAGTCCTCCCATCTCCCGAAATATATCAGAATGAGTGGAGTTCAATCCAAAGCTAAGCATTGCCTATACTTCAGTTCATTCGCTGTAATTTTTTTGCATGATTCAGGTGAAAAGCAACGGCGATATGTTTTACTACACATCTAGTGTGCTTACTGTGATATGCCCTTTGGACGTGAGTTTATGCATGCACCAATATAACATAGGACCCAAAACCGGTCAAATGGATGGGGAAGCTTCCTACTCTTGCCGCTTTTCAAGCGGGCCATATTTCTGAGATAACATTGAAGATCTCTCAAAATTCTCAAATCTTAGATTCATAGAAAATCGAAGGTCAGGGGTAGTGTTCCCCGAAGAGGGCTTTTAAAAAGAACTTTTATATATTAGTAATAATTTTTATCACCGAACTTTCGAGATACCATTGAATTAAACATAGCAATCGTTCCAGATACAAAGATTCCCGTTTGACCATCAAACTTGTGAAGTGAATTTCGTCTCATACAACTTTTTGAAGGAAGAGCTACACCTCGTATCCACAGTGAAACCAATGTTCGACAATTCGACCGCCGTGAGGCTTTTATGCTTTGAAGTTGTGATTCTGACTGATAAGGAAGCTCTCTAAAGCTCTTGTTCGAACGGACGTTCGAAAATCCCCTAATTCGATCGCTGGAGGCTTTTATGCTTTGAAGTTGTGATTCTGACTGATAAGGAAGCTCTCTAAAGCTCTTGCTCGGACGGACGTTCGAAAATCCTTCAGTTTGCTTGCTGCGAAGTCGGCTGTTTTCGATAAGGAGAAGATCTTCGATGAGTCCTTGAAACTCATGAATTGGCCTGGGCACAATGGGGGGAGCGCACCCTGACTTAGCCGTCCGTGCAGAAAAAATTCATACTCGATTCGAACGCGGCATGGTATCAAGGAAAAATCCGCTGGAAATGACCAATGTTTGTTTTATCTTGAACCCGTTTCAAAATAGGCGGAAACCCGCCCTGAGTGCGAAGAGTGTTTCTAGTCGGATGAAACTCACCGCAAGAAATGTAATTCAGCTCTAGAATGATTCGGAAACCAGGAGAGAAAGGGAAGTGGACAGTGGTAGCTGCAGCTATCGTAAGGCGAGACGTTTGAGCGGTGGCTCTTACAGTAATAGGCGGAGTTTGGCCATTACATGAAAAACCACCCGGGAGGATAGAGTAACTTTCAGAAAGGGTAGAGCATAGGACATGAAGTAAGGTGCACATGAACTACGCTAAACCCCACCCACGGTGGGCGGAGCTGCACTCAAGTGCTCTGCCCTCAAAAAGAAAAACAATTTTAGTTGACCTTCTGGCGCCCATAGTGTTTTGCGCACAGTAGTGTGCGCTAGCCAACTGGTATGTTTAAAAAAAAGCTTCGTCTCTCTGTCTGTCCTTCCTTCCAACCTCCCTCCGTCAAGTTCGCCAAATTGGGCATCACACGTAGAGATAATCACAAGTTTGGGATCTTTTGTAGACTATGACTAAGTCGAAAATATCGGTTTTTATGTAGAGAATATGCCATGGTGTCATATTGAATTTAGGGTAACGGTGAATGGATTGTTGATGAGGTTTATACTGGAGATACATACATATTGTCTGAAGGCTCTTCGAAAAACTATGAAACGGTGGGCATTTCTACTCCACATGCTTAATTTCTGTCAACGAGCTGAGGCCATCACATTCTAGTTGGGTCAGGTCATCGCAGCTTGCGGTTGGCACTCTCCTCCGCAAGCAGCTACTCAGCAACGGAATTGATAAGGCAGTTGCCGCACGCGACGACGAAATTCGGCTAGCCTAGTGAACCAGTTCGAGTGTCCTAAACTGCACCTTTTCATAACGCAGAGTTGCTCTTGAGCCCAGAAGAAAACGAAAGAATGCATCGGATGGTACCATCCGATGCAGTCTTTTGTTTTCTTCTGGGCTCCCCTGCCATGAATAAGGCAAAAGACAAACGTACGCTCTAATTGAAGTGAATGTGATATCGGATGTCCCGCCCACACGATGAGCCCCTTTATGCCTGTGATTAACCTCATTCGTTTTTGTCTCCTGTGTCTTTCCCTTACGAAAGCATATAGTAATGGATTTGAAGCGTAATTTAACATTTACAGGTAACCTACACTATTCGACTTCGGCGAAGTTCTACATTCTACATAGTTATGATAGTAATACCCTCCTTTGTCCTTACTATTCTTTGCGTGTTCGGACTCTTTTGGACAAAATTTAATAAGACGGACTACCTGGAAAAGGGAAGTTTTGCCAGTTTATGTGCATCACAAGTCGACGAGGGTTCACTCCCGCGCTTTCAGCTCGCACTCGGCTTTGCTGCCATCCTGGCTATGTGCACGGTCCTTGAAATCGCTGAGGAAACGGTACCAAAAACTAAGCAGCTACCTTCGCTCAGTAAGTCAATTTTGGTCACTTGTAGATGAGCTGCAAAGTTGAGTTAAATGCACCACATTCTGCGCTGTTACCACTCTCATGACTCTATTAGATCTTTAAAGAATGTTGGATGTTCGGTAAGAGGGGTGCCTAGAGCGAAGTTTCGTACAGGGGGAGGGGTGGGGAGGATCATTAGGACAGAAAAGTTGCGTGGTTACAAGTGATGCGCGACGCGGTGTGTGCGAGCTAGCAGCGCCATATAGTCGGGACCTTAAAGGAATCGTCCACGGAAAAGTGAGTTTTTGTGTTACCCATATGTTTATGTTGTATTACCCTAATGTAGGCCTCATGCGAAGTTTTACGAGGAAAAATGTGTATCCGGCTTAGATACAGCACCACAAAGTACGTCCGGGTGGGCGGGGCTTTCGTGTAAAAGCCTCGTCCCGTCGTCTGCCGCCGTTGGAATCGGAGATTGGGACTGTTCACGTAACTTTCTGTTCCTACAATGCGTCTCCGACCACGGCGGACGACGGTACGAAGTTCTTACTCGGAGGTCCCACCCACCTGGACGTACTTTGTGGTGCTGGATCTCAAGCAGATTCACATTTTTTCGCGTGAAATTTTGCATGTGGCCCACATTAGGCAAATACAACATAAACGTATGGGTAACACAAAAACTCATTTTTCTGTGGACGATTCCTTCAAGCGAATACGCCTAAGCAAGGCACTGGGCACAGTCACTCAAGATACCGCACTCAGACTCCCTGTGCTAGTGCCCCCCCCCCCTGTGTCTGGGCGAAGCTGACGTCCTTCCACTATACCAGCAACAAGTGATGTGATACTGAAGATCAATTCATTGACTTTGATTTATTACTTTAAATTTGTCACTGATTTATCGCATATGCCTGTTCATAATTTCTTCCAGCACTTTTCATAATGGTGAATCTGCTTTTGATAACTGCCGCCATTTCCCTTGTGGTAATGGGCTCGAAGTCCTGTGATATTGCATCTGCTGTTAAACTCACGGAACTGTCGAGAAAGTGGGCCTGCACTCGGTTCTCTTTAGTTTAGGATTTGACGCGCATTTTAGAGTCTTTAAATGCGATTTTAATCGTTTTAGGTACATGCCTACATTCGGGATGACGCTCTGTGCACGTTTTCGGACGATCTGCCTCATTGTTTTTCCGATATTGACTTTTCTTAATTTACTAGTATTATTACTGAACATGTAAAGACTATCGCAGATTCGGATAACTTTTTATAATAAATTGTTTAGCAACTGCTTTTTATTATTGAGCGATGATGAAAAAACCGCTTCCCTGTTTCATGAACTCGCAGTTCATGTTGTCATTGCCTGAAAAGGCTCTGAATGCATCGGCCGGGAAGTTCGCAGATGATATTTCATCTTGGGATAATATCTTGGGAAATTGCAGGGGAGGTGCGTTTTTGTCATTTGTGAGAAACAATTGTGATGTACTCTCCTTCGGTATTGAATAACTGACCAAAGACTCGCCTTACACACTTCTTCTCTGCTCGTCCACCGAATGTGTACTCTACGATTGTGGTCTCACTTCGTGTGGGAAGGTTCATCTGTCGAGCAATTGTGTTTGAAATTAACGGTTGCTCTGAAGCGAAAAGCCCGATAAAGCGGAAACTAAACGCTTTTCTGTATTTATGCCAGATTGAAGTTGAACTGATACTACTTTGAGAGGAATCTCTTCGCGATTAGTAATTGGGCTTGTGTTGTGCTCGTGATGATGATTTTCATAATTCGAAAGTTGAACTTGGTTTCAACTCGTACATGTTGGAAGGGAGCAATCGGAGCGAACCTGACACGATGTTTCTGGGCTTCTTGATGGTGAACGTGATCTTATTAAGCTTTTCATGCAACGATACCTAGGCTGTAATTTTGAATAAGATCGTGATCAAAGTAGTTCGTTGCGCGTGAGATTTAAGGGATGACGGTGGGAGAGAGAGTGATTGGGCGGGAGGCGCCTCGTGACGGACGCAGCTTGAGGTGAACAACTTCTGCCACGTATGTATGTAGTATTTTAGCCAATGCCTCATCCCCGTGCTATGCTGCCATTTGCATATTATGGGATGGAGGTTCGCTCCGCAGTGAAGGCAATTGCGTGTGCGGCAGAATTGCGGTAAATGGTTTTTGCTTCAAGCATTCCCAACACGCTGTAAGTGATTTAAGACGTTCAATTTTTGTTATAATGTAGTATAGTTATTGCAGTATTGGAGCACATGTGGCTGCCCACATCCAATGCAGTGCAGCATTTGAGCTGTTCTTTTGTGGGTATAGAAAACGGAGTAGTCATCGCTGCTTGTATTCTGGAGACTAGCAATATTTTCTTTACGCTCAACCGCCAGGGTAAAGTGATCCAGCAGTCCACTCATTGTCCACTTTATCGAATCGAATTCCTCGTTCGTCATTCCATCTTGGATTGTTTGTGGAGTAGTCTTAACTACCATGCTTTGCATATATGTGGCGTTGACAACCTCATCTTGCTTTACCAATGCTGCTATGACCGCGTGAACGTCGCTAAGGTTGATTAAATGTGACCTAGGATCTTCTTAGCATTGCTTCACTGAATGAGCTTTAGTATCATCTGCAGCGACATTTGTTTGAGCTCATCGAACTGAGTTTTGAGTTGTGTAACGGCTCTGTCATATGAGTCTCCTGACCGTGGAATCATTTAGAGTGCCTTGACAGCATCACATTCGCAAATATCGAGAAGAACTGACATTTTTGACATTGACATACCGTAATACGGTTGCTTATGAACTAGATCTTCGAACAGCTTCTAAGAGGGGTTAAATTTTGAAGATTTATCACTGAATCGTGTTGTTTTAGTTTCATTATCTAGGAAACGCGTCCTAGGAAATGTGAATGTATATTCGGTAAATGGCGCAGTAGGTTGAGACCTAAGTTTGGTTTGCAGTTCTGCAGAACTGGAAGGCCATTAATGATTCGTTAATGTTTCTTGGCTTTTTGGCAACCTTTTGCTTCAAGAGTGTTTCTTGGCATTCAACCTCCACTAGTCTTGTCTCTAGTTGGCGCTCGACATGGTCAGCTTCTTGAAGAAGGGCTTCACCCTTCTTTTCTATCCAGTAGTTGTCGAACCCTTGTTTGTCTTGCACTGACCAATCGGCTATTTTACTGTTGCAATCCTTGTGATACTCGCTGATCTACTCTTTGCGGTTCCTTGTGGTTGAAATAACACCAGGTGAGCTTCGCGATCTACATCGCGTTACGGGGCTTCGGTGCGAAGCGGGCTGTGGGTGCAATAATGTAAACAGGTGAGCTTCGCGATCTACATCGCGTTACGGGGCACCTGTGCGAAGCGGGCTGTGGGCAAAATGATGTGAACAGAAATTGTACAGCAATGCGGTTTTACGAAAATTTATAGATTTTACATTTGTGCTGCGGATTGGCCCATTTATAGCCTTCACTGCAAAGGCCCATCATAGCAATAGGTATCGATCGACATGCAGTGCTCTATAGAATGTGAGCTTCTGCAAATGTGTCCACCCACTTGTGAGGTCCATCACATTGCTCGACCCTCCGTACGAAAACCGGCAGTTACGACCGATGGCACATGATGCTGCAGATTTTCAACTTCTACAACTATAATCATTCGGTAGGATTCCATTACCCGTTTTGAGCTCTTTGCACAGAGATCTATGGTTTTGATCAATGTCGACCATTGGGACTTCATTGAAATTACGGTTCTGCAACAGCGTCACCTGTTGATGTGACTCGCTGATCATTTTGCGTTCACTGTAAAAATTGGCTAATCTTATTCGATATTGATTCTATGGTACTGACCGTGATTCATGGTAATGAATTACACTTATGCTAGTGTGCTGCCCCATGGACGAAAATTTACATGAAAGACTGATTCTCGTCGGCGTTCCACGAGATTTCGAGCGAAGACGCGTTGAATAAGCACCTGACGATAAAAATAAGAAAACGAAACCACAAAAGAATTATATCATTCGTATTTCCCAACGAAGACGCAAAGAACACTTTCATGAAATCCACATTAAAATTTAGACTTTAGTTAAATACCTTTCACAACAGGGTAATCCGTGGCGGAGGATACTCGTTGTAGGAAAGCGAGAGGATCTGGTCTCTAGGAAAAATTGAATTCTGTTATTTGCTGCTTTACTCCAACTGAGATCCCCCATTTGCTGCTTCACTCCACCTGAGATCTTCCCCGACAACAATGGATTTAACAAAAAAGGGAAGCTGTGTAAAGATCGGATTTCGCTTCTAAAGGAGAGAAACACTCTTCACCAATTCACACTGTGATCCTACAGCCAAGCCCATAACACAGGAGAGGATCTTTAGAGCAACATATTCCATTATAAAACTCCTACATTAAGAATTCTTACCACGTGGTGCATTACTTGGATTGCACAAACAAACATGCGTAGCACATAAAGAAATATAACATACTTTTTTCGGAGGAGAGACGGTCGTTTGGCGCGGCCCCTTGCAGCTGATTTGCCGGGGCACATGGGCCGTAGTTGCCACCCCAACATCGACCATTCGATGCATAGTCTAAGTCGGGCAACTCGTCCACAGCGCGAACCTTCAGATTTACTTGAGTAATAATTACCACATAAAAGACCTTATCAAAGAAACACTGCAAATCACAGAGGAACCTCGTATCATAACTCCTAAACGATTGTGATACAACTACCCCGGAGGTAAAAAATAGTTTTCCGATTGTCGAAAATGTAGTGGAGACGCCGAAAGCCGAAAGCGGGAAAAAATTGCCAAAGTCCACGCTTAGCTCGCCAGTGTAATAAAATGGGACCCGTAAGAGTCAGTAATTTGCAATTTTTTTTTCAACGAAGTCTTTTATGTGTCAGTTATCAAATATAAACATCTGAGGGTTCGGTGATGTGGAAGGGTTATCTGTCACAGAAGATGCGTCGAATGGTCGGCGTTAGGGTGGCTGCAACGGTCCATTAGCCCCACTGGCAAATTAGCTGCAAGGGGCCGCGTCAAACGACATACATTCTTTTTGGATGGAACAATTCAAAACCATGCATCACACGATCATCAGGTTTGGGCAACAGAGAAACAATAAGAAATGGTGGCACACTTCATAACAATCTTCGTAAGTTATCGCGCTTAATCAACATCTTGGTAGTTCTAAAGAACACATAAGGGTGCTTTCACAATGAGGGCATCATACTAAGAATTAGAGGGAAAAGGAAGTCCTTTTTTCTCCAGTTAGGCGTAGGCAAAAATTTACGCTCGAGTATGGAAAACGACCCATCGTATAGACGTGCAACTTTTTTGAAATGCCATCTTCACGGCGATAGCACTTGCAGAAGTGAAGAAAAGCCCAAATCCCATCATAGAATTGAGAGATCGGGTATGCTTTCACGTGATGTTGTATGTTCTCATGCGATAGTTGCATTTACTAACAGTACATCTTCCATGCTCTCTTATCTCAGTGAACAGCAAGCTTTTTTGATAGAAGGAGATACTTGCTCGCTGGCGAAACAAAAATATTCAAATTATTGAGAACCATGGCCTTAGCCAACATACTACCGATGGAGTTCAAAATGAGGACGGACACCATTCCATGGCGACATGGACTCGTTGACGAAATGAAAGATTATTATTCCCAAGTCTCCAAATTCGCATTCACTAAAATCAAACTTTGCTTCAGAAGTGAAGTCAGCATGCATTGCAGTTCTTGAGCGAAAGCCGCCACAACCTTAGCATGAGGATCATCTATGCACAAAGAACCTAAGTCGAGCAGAAAATCATTGATCGCACGGGTAGCACATATCTGGAGACAGGCACCATCCACTGAAATGAAATTCGTTTAGATCTATAACATAAACACGAGTGTGAGAGGGAAAACCGCCTCACTATTCACGTACAGGGCTATTCCTCGGCATTGAGCTGGTCTTCCGAATATGGGTCGCGCATAAGTAAGATCAGCAGAGCGCCCCACATATCTGTTGATCACGTCCATGTGGCGGAGGTGGTAAGGACCATGTGGCTGGGGACGCGCACAAATGTCCGAACTGAAAAGCATTTCAAAACTGTATTCTGCAAAAGTAAATAATTATAACTTGGAATTGAGGAGATCTAACCTGCTGGTTACGCGGAGTGGACGACATTCTTCGTAACGTAGATGGAATAATAGTCACGACACTCCTCGTAACGTAGATGGTATAACAGTTCTGGGCAGCCACGAACCTCGGTGGGGTAAAACCGTTCTTCACTTGGGCGTCACATGTCAGCAGCATTCATCGTCGTCGTCGAGGTGGTCTTTCGATGACGGGCCGGGCATGGGTAAGATCAACAGCGAGCCCACATATCTGTTGATCACGTTCATACTGAGGCAGGGGGCAGAGACCATGTGGCTGGGTGGGCGTCACTTGTCAGGAGCAGGCATCGTCGGCGTCGAGGTGGTCTATGGAATATGGGCCGGGCATGGGTAAGATCAACAGCGAGCCCCATATATCTGTTGATCACGTCCATACTGAGGCAGGGGGCAGAGACCATGTGGCTGGGGACGCGCACAAATGTCCGAACTGAAAAGCATTTCAAAACTGTATTCTGCGAAAGTAAATAATTATAACTTGGAATCGAGGAGATCTAACCTGCTGGTTACGCGGAGTGGACGACATTCTTCGCAACGTAGATGGAATAATAGTTACGACATTCCTCGTAACGTAGATGGTATAACAGTTCTGGGCAGCCACGAACCTCGGTGGGGTAAAACCGTTCTTCACTTGGGCGTCACATGTCAGGAGCAGGCATCGTCGGCGTCGAGGTGGTCTTTCGATGACGGGCCGGGCATGGGTAAATCAACAGCAGGCCCCACATGTCTGTTGATCACGTCCACACTGAGGCAGGGGGCAGAGACCATGTGGCTGGGGACGCGCACAAATGTCCGAACTGAAAAGCATTTCAAAACTGTATTCTGCAAAAGTAAATAATTATAACTTGGAATTGAGGAGATCTAACCTGCTGGTTACGCGGAGTGGACGACATTCTTCGTAACGTAGATGGAATAATAGTCACGACACTCCTCGTAACGTAGATGGTATAACAGTTCTGGGCAGCCACGAACCTCGGTGGGGTAAAACCGTTCTTCACTTTGGCGTCACATGTCAGGAGCATTCATCGTCGGCGTCGAGGTGGTCTTTCGATGACGGGCCGGGCATGGGTAAGATCAACAGCGAACCCCTTATATCTGTTGATCACGTCCATACTGAGGCAGGGGCAGAGACCATGTGGCTTGGGACGCGCACAAATGTCCGAACTGAAAAGCATTTCAAAACTGTATTCTGCGAAAGTAAATAATTATAACTTGGAATTGAGGAGATCTAACCTGCTGGTTACGCGGAGAGGACGACATTCTTCGTAACGTAGATGGAATATTAGTCACGACATTCCTCGTAACGTAGATGGTATAACAGTTCCGGACAGCCACGAACCTCGGTGGGGTAAAACCGTTCTTCACTTGGGCGTCACTTGTCAGGAGCAGGCATCGTCGGCGTCGAGGTGGTCTTTCGATGACGGGCCGGGCATGGGTAAGATCAACAGCGAACCCCTTATATCTGTTGATCACGTCCATACTGAGGCAGGAGGCAGAGACCATGTGGCTGGGTGGGCGTCACTTGTCAGGAGCAGGCATCGTCGGCGTCGAGGTGGTCTTTCGATGACGGGCCGGGCATGGGTAAGATCAACAGCGAACCCCACATATCTGTTGATCACGTCCATACTGAGGCAGGAGGCAGAGACCATGTCCCTGGGTGGGCGTCACTTGTCAGGAGCAGGCATCGTCGGCGTCGAGGTGGTCTTTCGATGACGGGCCGGGCATGGGTAAGATCAACAGCGAGCCCCACATATCTGTTGATCACGTCCATACTGAGGCAGGGGGCAGAGACCATGTGGCTGGGGACGCGCACAAATGTCCGAACTGAAAAGCATTTCAAAACTGTATTCTGCAAAAGTAAATAATTATAACTTGGAATTGAGGAGATCTAACCTGCTGGTTACGCGGAGTGGACGACATTCTTCGTAACGTAGATGGAATAATAGTCACGACACTCCTCGTAACGTAGATGGTATAACAGTTCTGGGCAGCCACGAACCTCGGTGGGGTAAAACCGTTCTTCACTTGGGCGTCACATGTCAGCAGCATTCATCGTCGTCGTCGAGGTGGTCTTTCGATGACGGGCCGGGCATGGGTAAGATCAACAGCGAGCCCACATATCTGTTGATCACGTTCATACTGAGGCAGGGGGCAGAGACCATGTGGCTGGGTGGGCGTCACTTGTCAGGAGCAGGCATCGTCGGCGTCGAGGTGGTCTATGGAATACGGGCCGGGCATGGGTAAGATCAACAGCGAGCCCCATATATCTGTTGATCACGTCCATACTGAGGCAGGGGGCAGAGACCATGTGGCTGGGGACGCGCACAAATGTCCGAACTGAAAAGCATTTCAAAACTGTATTTTGCGAAAGTAAATAATTATAACTTGGAATTGAGAAGATCTAACCTGCTGGTTAAGCGGAGTGGACGACATTCTCCGTAACGTAGATGGAATGATAGTTACGACATTCCTCGTAACGTAGATGGTATAACAGTTCCGGACAGCCACGAACCTCGCTGGGGTAGAACCGTTCTTCACTTGGGCGTCACTTGTCAGGAGCAGGCATCGTCGGCGTCGAAGTGGTCTTTCGATGACAGGCCGGGCATGGGTAAGATCAACAGCGAACCCCACATATCTGTTGATCACGTCCATACTGAGGCAGGGGGCAGAGACCATGTGGCTGGGGACGCGCACAAATGTCCGAACTGAAAAGCATTTCAAAACTGTATTTTGCGAAAGTAAATAATTATAACTTGGAATTGAGAAGATCTAACCTGCTGGTTAAGCGGAGTGGACGACATTCTCCGTAACGTAGATGGAATGATAGTTACGACATTCCTCGTAACGTAGATGGTATAACAGTTCCGGACAGCCACGAACCTCGCTGGGGTAGAACCGTTCTTCACTTGGGCGTCACTTGTCAGGAGCAGGCATCGTCGGCGTCGAAGTGGTCTTTCGATGACAGGCCGGGCATGGGTAAGATCAACAGCGAACCCCACATATCTGTTGATCACGTCCATACTGAGGCAGGGGGCAGAGACCATGTGGCTGGGGACGCGCACAAATGTCCGAACTGGAAAGCATTTCAAAACTGTATTCTGCGAAAGTAAATAATTATAACTTGGAATTGAGGAGATCTAACCTGCTGGTTACGCGGAGTGGACGACATTCTTCGTAACGTAGATGGAATAATAGTTACGACATTCCTCGTAACGTAGATGGTATAACAGTTCTGGGCAGCCACGAACCTCGGTGGGGTAAAACCGTTCTTCACTTGGGCGTCACATGTCAGGAGCATTCATCGTCGGCGTCGAGGTGGTCTTTCGATGACAGGCCGGGCATGGGTAAGATCAACAGCGAACCCCACATATCTGTTGATCACGTCCATGCTGAGGCAGGGGGCAGAGACCATGTGGCTGGGGACGCGCACAAATGTCCGAACTGAAAAGCATTTCAAAACTGTATTCTGCAAAAGTAAATAATTATAACTTGGAATTGAGGAGATCTAACCTGCTGGTTACGCGGAGTGGACGACATTCTTCGTAACGTAGATGGAATAATAGTCACGACACTCCTCGTAACGTAGATGGTATAACAGTTCTGGGCAGCCACGAACCTCGGTGGGGTAAAACCGTTCTTCACTTGGGCGTCACATGTCAGGAGCAGGCATCGTCGGCGTCGAGGTGGTCTTTCGATGACAGGCCGGGCATGGGTAAGATCAACAGCGAACCCCACATATCTGTTGATCACGTCCATACTGAGGCAGGGGACAGAGACCATGTGGCTGGGGACGCGCACAAATGTCCGAACTGAAAAGCATTTCAAAACTGTATTCTGCAAAAGTAAATAATTATAACTTGGAATTGAGGAGATCTAACCTGCTGGTTACGCGGAGTGGACGACATTCTTCGTAACGTAGATGGAATAATAGTCACGACTCTCCTCGTAACGTAGATGGTATAACAGTTCTGGGCAGCCACGAACCTCGGTGGGGTAAAACCGTTCTTCACTTGGGCGTCACATGTCAGGAGCATTCATCGTCGGCGTCGAGGTGGTCTTTCGATGACGGGCCGGGCATGGGTAAGATCAACAGCGAGCCCCACATATCTGTTGATCACGTCCATACTGAGGCAGGGGGCAGAGACCATGTGGCTGGGGGGGCGTCACTTGTCAGGAGCAGGCATCGTCGGCGGAGAATGTCGAGGTGGTCTTTCGATGACGGGCCGGGCATGGATAAGATCAACAGCGAGACCCACATATCTGTTGATCACGTCCATACTGAGGCAGGGGGCAGAGACCATGTGGCTGGGGACGCGCACAAATGTCCGAACTGAAAAGCATTTCAAAACTGTATTTTGCGAAAGTAAATAATTATAACTTGGAATTGAGAAGATCTAACCTGCTGGTTAAGCGGAGTGGACGACATTCTCCGTAACGTAGATGGAATGATAGTTACGACATTCCTCGTAACGTAGATGGTATAACAGTTCCGGACAGCCACGAACCTCGCTGGGGTAGAACCGTTCTTCACTTGGGCGTCACTTGTCAGGAGCAGGCATCGTCGGCGTCGAAGTGGTCTTTCGATGACAGGCCGGGCATGGGTAAGATCAACAGCGAACCCCACATATCTGTTGATCACGTCCATACTGAGGCAGGGGGCAGAGACCATGTGGCTGGGGACGCGCACAAATGTCCGAACTGAAAAGCATTTCAAAACTGTATTTTGCGAAAGTAAATAATTATAACTTGGAATTGAGAAGATCTAACCTGCTGGTTAAGCGGAGTGGACGACATTCTCCGTAACGTAGATGGAATGATAGTTACGACATTCCTCGTAACGTAGATGGTATAACAGTTCCGGACAGCCACGAACCTCGGTGGGGTAAAACCGTTCTTCACTTGGGCGTCACATGTCAGGAGCAGGCATCGTCGGCGTCGAGGTGGTCTTTCGATGACAGGCCGGGCATGGGTAAGATCAACAGCGAACCCCACATATCTGTTGATCACGTCCATACTGAGGCAGGGGACAGAGACCATGTGGCTGGGGACGCGCACAAATGTCCGAACTGAAAAGCATTTCAAAACTGTATTCTGCAAAAGTAAATAATTATAACTTGGAATTGAGGAGATCTAACCTGCTGGTTACGCGGAGTGGACGACATTCTTCGTAACGTAGATGGAATAATAGTCACGACTCTCCTCGTAACGTAGATGGTATAACAGTTCTGGGCAGCCACGAACCTCGGTGGGGTAAAACCGTTCTTCACTTGGGCGTCACATGTCAGGAGCATTCATCGCCGGCGTCGAGGTGGTCTTTCGATGACGGGCCGGGCATGGGTAAGATCAACAGCGAGCCCCACATATCTGTTGATCACGTCCATACTGAGGCAGGGGGCAGAGACCATGTGGCTGGGGGGGCGTCACTTGTCAGGAGCAGGCATCGTCGGCGGAGAATGTCGAGGTGGTCTTTCGATGACGGGCCGGGCATGGATAAGATCAACAGCGAGACCCACATATCTGTTGATCACGTCCATACTGAGGCAGGGGGCAGAGACCATGTGGCTGGGGACGCGCACAAATGTCCGAACTGAAAAGCATTTCAAAACTGTATTTTGCGAAAGTAAATAATTATAACTTGGAATTGAGAAGATCTAACCTGCTGGTTAAGCGGAGTGGTCGACATTCTCCGTAACGTAGATGGAATGATAGTTACGACATTCCTCGTAACGTAGATGGTATAACAGTTCCGGACAGCCACGAACCTCGCTGGGGTAGAACCGTTCTTCACTTGGGCGTCACTTGTCAGGAGCAGGCATCGTCGGCGTCGAAGTGGTCTTTCGATGACAGGCCGGGCATGGGTAAGATCAACAGCGAACCCCACATATCTGTTGATCACGTCCATACTGAGGCAGGGGGCAGAGACCATGTGGCTGGGGACGCGCACAAATGTCCGAACTGAAAAGCATTTCAAAACTGTATTTTGCGAAAGTAAATAATTATAACTTGGAATTGAGAAGATCTAACCTGCTGGTTAAGCGGAGTGGACGACATTCTCCGTAACGTAGATGGAATGATAGTTACGACATTCCTCGTAACGTAGATGGTATAACAGTTCCGGACAGCCACGAACCTCGCTGGGGTAGAACCGTTCTTCACTTGGGCGTCACTTGTCAGGAGCAGGCATCGTCGGCGTCGAAGTGGTCTTTCGATGACAGGCCGGGCATGGGTAAGATCAACAGCGAACCCCACATATCTGTTGATCACGTCCATACTGAGGCAGGGGGCAGAGACCATGTGGCTGGGGACGCGCACAAATGTCCGAACTGGAAAGCATTTCAAAACTGTATTCTGCAAAAGTAAATAATTATAACTTGGAATTGAGGAGATCTAACCTGCTGGTTACGCGGAGTGGACGACATTCTTCGTAACGTAGATGGAATAATAGTCACGACTCTCCTCGTAACGTAGATGGTATAACAGTTCTGGGCAGCCACGAACCTCGGTGGGGTAAAACCGTTCTTCACTTGGGCGTCACATGTCAGGAGCATTCATCGTCGGCGTCGAGGTGGTCTTTCGATGACGGGCCGGGCATGGGTAAGATCAACAGCGAGCCCCACATATCTGTTGATCACGTCCATACTGAGGCAGGGGGCAGAGACCATGTGGCTGGGGGGGCGTCACTTGTCAGGAGCAGGCATCGTCGGCGGAGAATGTCGAGGTGGTCTTTCGATGACGGGCCGGGCATGGATAAGATCAACAGCGAGACCCACATATCTGTTGATCACGTCCATACTGAGGCAGGGGGCAGAGACCATGTGGCTGGGGACGCGCACAAATGTCCGAACTGAAAAGCATTTCAAAACTGTATTTTGCGAAAGTAAATAATTATAACTTGGAATTGAGAAGATCTAACCTGCTGGTTAAGCGGAGTGGACGACATTCTCCGTAACGTAGATGGAATGATAGTTACGACATTCCTCGTAACGTAGATGGTATAACAGTTCCGGACAGCCACGAACCTCGCTGGGGTAGAACCGTTCTTCACTTGGGCGTCACTTGTCAGGAGCAGGCATCGTCGGCGTCGAGGTGGTCTTTCGATGACGGGCCGGGCATGGGTAAGATCAACAGCGAGCCCCATATATCTGTTGATGACGTCCATGCTGAGGCAGGGGGCAGAGACCATGTGGCTGGGTGGGCGTCACTTCAGGAGCAGGCATCGTCGGCGTCGAGGTGGTCTTTCGATGACGGGCCGGGCATGGGTAAGATCAACAGCGAGCCCCATATATCTGTTGATCACGTCCATACTGAGGCAGGGGGCAGAGACCATGTGGCTGGGGACGCGCACAAATGTCCGAACTGAAAAGCATTTCAAAACTGTATTCTGCAAAAGTAAATAATTATAACTTGGAATTGAGGAGATCTAACCTGCTGGTCACGCGGAGTGGACGACATTCTTCGTAACGTAGATGGAATAATAGTTACGACATTCCTCGTAACGTAGATGGTATAACAGCTCCGGACAGCCACGAACCTCGGTGGGGTAGAACCGTTCTTCACTTGGGCGTCACATGTCAGGAGCATTCATCGTCGGCGTCGAGGTGGTCTTTCGATGACGGGCCGGGCATGGGTAAGATCAACAGCGAGCCCCACATATCTGTTGATCACGTCCATACTGAGGCAGGGGGCAGAGACCATGTGGCTGGGGACGCGCACAAATGTCCGAACTGGAAAGCATTTCAAAACTGTATTCTGCGAAAGTAAATAATTATAACTTGGAATTGAGGAGATCTAACCTGCTGGTTACGCGGAGTGGACGACATTCTTCGTAACGTAGATGGAATAATAGTTACGACATTCCTCGTAACGTAGATGGTATAACAGTTCTGGGCAGCCACGAGCCTCGGTGGGGTAAAACCGTTCTTCACTTGGGCGTCACATGTCAGGAGCATTCATCGTCGGCGTCGAGGTGGTCTTTCGATGACGGGCTGGGCATGGGTAAGATCACCAGCGAGCCCCACATATCTGTTGATCACGTCCATGCTGAGGCAGGGGGCAGAGACCATGTGGCTGGGTGGGCGTCACTTCAGGAGCAGGCATCGTCGGCGTCGAAGTGGTCTTTCGATGACAGGCCGGGCATGGGTAAGATCAACAGCGAACCCCACATATCTGTTGATCACGTCCATACTGAGGCAGGGGGCAGAGACCATGTGGCTGGGGACGCGCACAAATGTCCGAACTGGAAAGCATTTCAAAACTGTATTCTGCGAAAGTAAATAATTATAACTTGGAATTGAGGAGATCTAACCTGCTGGTTACGCGGAGTGGACGACATTCTTCGTAACGTAGATGGAATAATAGTTACGACATTCCTCGTAACGTAGATGGTATAACAGTTCTGGGCAGCCACGAACCTCGCTGGGGTAGAACCGTTCTTCACTTGGGCGTCACTTGTCAGGAGCAGGCATCGTCGGCGTCGAGGTGGTCTTTCGATGACGGGCCGGGCATGGGTAAGATCAACAGCGAGCCCCATATATCTGTTGATCACGTCCATGCTGAGGCAGGGGGCAGAGACCATGTGGCTGGGTGGGCGTCACTTCAGGAGCAGGCATCGTCGGCGTCGAGGTGGTCTTTCGATGACGGGCCGGGCATGGGTAAGATCAACAGCGAGCCCCATATATCTGTTGATCACGTCCATACTGAGGCAGGGGGCAGAGACCATGTGGCTGGGGACGCGCACAAATGTCCGAACTGAAAAGCATTTCAAAACTGTATTCTGCAAAAGTAAATAATTATAACTTGGAATTGAGGAGATCTAACCTGCTGGTTACGCGGAGTGGACGACATTCTTCGTAACGTAGATGGAATAATAGTTACGACATTCCTCGTAACGTAGATGGTATAACAGTTCTGGGCAGCCACGAGCCTCGGTGGGGTAAAACCGTTCTTCACTTGGGCGTCACATGTCAGGAGCATTCATCGTCGGCGTCGAGGTGGTCTTTCGATGACGGGCCGGGCATGGGTAAGATCACCAGCGAGCCCCACATATCTGTTGATCACGTCCATGCTGAGGCAGGGGGCAGAGACCATGTGGCTGGGTGGGCGTCACTTCAGGAGCAGGCATCGTCGGCGTCGAAGTGGTCTTTCGATGACAGGCCGGGCATGGGTAAGATCAACAGCGAACCCCACATATCTGTTGATCACGTCCATACTGAGGCAGGGGGCAGAGACCATGTGGCTGGGGACGCGCACAAATGTCCGAACTGGAAAGCATTTCAAAACTGTATTCTGCGAAAGTAAATAATTATAACTTGGAATTGAAGAGATCTAACCTGCTGGTTACGCGGAGTGGACGACATTCTTCGTAACGTAGATGGCTGCAAAAGTAAATAATTATAACTTGGAATTGAGGAGATCTAACCTGCTGGTTACGCGGAGTGGACGACATTCTTCGTAACGTAGATGGAATAATAGTCACGACACTCCTCGTAACGTAGATGGTATAACAGTTCTGGGCAGCCACGAACCTCGGTGGGGTAAAACCGTTCTTCACTTGGGCGTCACATGTCAGGAGCAGGCATCGTCGGCGTCGAGGTGGTCTTTCGATGACAGGCCGGGCATGGGTAAGATCAACAGCGAACCCCACATATCTGTTGATCACGTCCATACTGAGGCAGGGGACAGAGACCATGTGGCTGGGGACGCGCACAAATGTCCGAACTGAAAAGCATTTCAAAACTGTATTCTGCAAAAGTAAATAATTATAACTTGGAATTGAGGAGATCTAACCTGCTGGTTACGCGGAGTGGACGACATTCTTCGTAACGTAGATGGAATAATAGTCACGACTCTCCTCGTAACGTAGATGGTATAACAGTTCTGGGCAGCCACGAACCTCGGTGGGGTAAAACCGTTCTTCACTTGGGCGTCACATGTCAGGAGCATTCATCGTCGGCGTCGAGGTGGTCTTTCGATGACGGGCCGGGCATGGGTAAGATCAACAGCGAGCCCCACATATCTGTTGATCACGTCCATACTGAGGCAGGGGGCAGAGACCATGTGGCTGGGGGGGGCGTCACTTGTCAGGAGCAGGCATCGCCGGCGGAGAATGTCGAGGTGGTCTTTCGATGACGGGCCGGGCATGGATAAGATCAACAGCGAGACCCACATATCTGTTGATCACGTCCATACTGAGGCAGGGGGCAGAGACCATGTGGCTGGGGACGCGCACAAATGTCCGAACTGAAAAGCATTTCAAAACTGTATTTTGCGAAAGTAAATAATTATAACTTGGAATTGAGAAGATCTAACCTGCTGGTTAAGCGGAGTGGACGACATTCTCCGTAACGTAGATGGAATGATAGTTACGACATTCCTCGTAACGTAGATGGTATAACAGTTCTGGGCAGCCACGAGCCTCGGTGGGGTAAAACCGTTCTTCACTTGGGCGTCACATGTCAGGAGCATTCATCGTCGGCGTCGAGGTGGTCTTTCGATGACGGGCTGGGCATGGGTAAGATCACCAGCGAGCCCCACATATCTGTTGATCACGTCCATGCTGAGGCAGGGGGCAGAGACCATGTGGCTGGGTGGGCGTCACTTCAGGAGCAGGCATCGTCGGCGTCGAAGTGGTCTTTCGATGACAGGCCGGGCATGGGTAAGATCAACAGCGAACCCCACATATCTGTTGATCACGTCCATACTGAGGCAGGGGGCAGAGACCATGTGGCTGGGGACGCGCACAAATGTCCGAACTGGAAAGCATTTCAAAACTGTATTCTGCGAAAGTAAATAATTATAACTTGGAATTGAGGAGATCTAACCTGCTGGTTACGCGGAGTGGACGACATTCTTCGTAACGTAGATGGAATAATAGTTACGACATTCCTCGTAACGTAGATGGTATAACAGTTCTGGGCAGCCACGAACCTCGCTGGGGTAGAACCGTTCTTCACTTGGGCGTCACTTGTCAGGAGCAGGCATCGTCGGCGTCGAGGTGGTCTTTCGATGACGGGCCGGGCATGGGTAAGATCAACAGCGAGCCCCATATATCTGTTGATCACGTCCATGCTGAGGCAGGGGGCAGAGACCATGTGGCTGGGTGGGCGTCACTTCAGGAGCAGGCATCGTCGGCGTCGAGGTGGTCTTTCGATGACGGGCCGGGCATGGGTAAGATCAACAGCGAGCCCCATATATCTGTTGATCACGTCCATACTGAGGCAGGGGGCAGAGACCATGTGGCTGGGGACGCGCACAAATGTCCGAACTGAAAAGCATTTCAAAACTGTATTCTGCAAAAGTAAATAATTATAACTTGGAATTGAGGAGATCTAACCTGCTGGTTACGCGGAGTGGACGACATTCTTCGTAACGTAGATGGAATAATAGTTACGACATTCCTCGTAACGTAGATGGTATAACAGTTCTGGGCAGCCACGAGCCTCGGTGGGGTAAAACCGTTCTTCACTTGGGCGTCACATGTCAGGAGCATTCATCGTCGGCGTCGAGGTGGTCTTTCGATGACGGGCCGGGCATGGGTAAGATCACCAGCGAGCCCCACATATCTGTTGATCACGTCCATGCTGAGGCAGGGGGCAGAGACCATGTGGCTGGGTGGGCGTCACTTCAGGAGCAGGCATCGTCGGCGTCGAAGTGGTCTTTCGATGACAGGCCGGGCATGGGTAAGATCAACAGCGAACCCCACATATCTGTTGATCACGTCCATACTGAGGCAGGGGGCAGAGACCATGTGGCTGGGGACGCGCACAAATGTCCGAACTGGAAAGCATTTCAAAACTGTATTCTGCGAAAGTAAATAATTATAACTTGGAATTGAAGAGATCTAACCTGCTGGTTACGCGGAGTGGACGACATTCTTCGTAACGTAGATGGCTGCAAAAGTAAATAATTATAACTTGGAATTGAGGAGATCTAACCTGCTGGTTACGCGGAGTGGACGACATTCTTCGTAACGTAGATGGAATAATAGTCACGACACTCCTCGTAACGTAGATGGTATAACAGTTCTGGGCAGCCACGAACCTCGGTGGGGTAAAACCGTTCTTCACTTGGGCGTCACATGTCAGGAGCAGGCATCGTCGGCGTCGAGGTGGTCTTTCGATGACAGGCCGGGCATGGGTAAGATCAACAGCGAACCCCACATATCTGTTGATCACGTCCATACTGAGGCAGGGGACAGAGACCATGTGGCTGGGGACGCGCACAAATGTCCGAACTGAAAAGCATTTCAAAACTGTATTCTGCAAAAGTAAATAATTATAACTTGGAATTGAGGAGATCTAACCTGCTGGTTAC
The DNA here is from genome assembly GCA_963978905.1 of Trichostrongylus colubriformis. NCBI lineage: Eukaryota > Metazoa > Nematoda > Chromadorea > Rhabditida > Trichostrongylidae > Trichostrongylus > Trichostrongylus colubriformis. Next base: position 44,149,431 of record OZ022257.1, on the reverse strand, counting down.
GCGGAGTGGACGACATTCTTCGTAACGTAGATGGAATAATAGTCACGACTCTCCTCGTAACGTAGATGGTATAACAGTTCTGGGCAGCCACGAACCTCGGTGGGGTAAAACCGTTCTTCACTTGGGCGTCACATGTCAGGAGCATTCATCGTCGGCGTCGAGGTGGTCTTTCGATGACGGGCCGGGCATGGGTAAGATCAACAGCGAGCCCCACATATCTGTTGATCACGTCCATACTGAGGCAGGGGGCAGAGACCATGTGGCTGGGGGGGGCGTCACTTGTCAGGAGCAGGCATCGCCGGCGGAGAATGTCGAGGTGGTCTTTCGATGACGGGCCGGGCATGGATAAGATCAACAGCGAGACCCACATATCTGTTGATCACGTCCATACTGAGGCAGGGGGCAGAGACCATGTGGCTGGGGACGCGCACAAATGTCCGAACTGAAAAGCATTTCAAAACTGTATTTTGCGAAAGTAAATAATTATAACTTGGAATTGAGAAGATCTAACCTGCTGGTTAAGCGGAGTGGACGACATTCTCCGTAACGTAGATGGAATGATAGTTACGACATTCCTCGTAACGTAGATGGTATAACAGTTCCGGACAGCCACGAACCTCGCTGGGGTAGAACCGTTCTTCACTTGGGCGTCACTTGTCAGGAGCAGGCATCGTCGGCGTCGAGGTGGTCTTTCGATGACGGGCCGGGCATGGGTAAGATCAACAGCGAGCCCCATATATCTGTTGATCACGTCCATGCTGAGGCAGGGGGCAGAGACCATGTGGCTGGGTGGGCGTCACTTCAGGAGCAGGCATCGTCGGCGTCGAGGTGGTCTTTCGATGACGGGCCGGGCATGGGTAAGATCAACAGCGAGCCCCATATATCTGTTGATCACGTCCATACTGAGGCAGGGGGCAGAGACCATGTGGCTGGGGACGCGCACAAATGTCCGAACTGAAAAGCATTTCAAAACTGTATTCTGCAAAAGTAAATAATTATAACTTGGAATTGAGGAGATCTAACCTGCTGGTTACGCGGAGTGGACGACATTCTTCGTAACGTAGATGGAATAATAGTCACGACACTCCTCGTAACGTAGATGGTATAACAGTTCTGGGCAGCCACGAACCTCGGTGGGGTAAAACCGTTCTTCACTTGGGCGTCACATGTCAGGAGCATTCATCGTCGGCGTCGAGGTGGTCTTTCGATGACAGGCCGGGCATGGGTAAGATCAACAGCGAACCCCACATATCTGTTGATCACGTCCATACTGAGGCAGGGGACAGAGACCATGTGGCTGGGGACGCGCACAAATGTCCGAACTGAAAAGCATTTCAAAACTGTATTCTGCAAAAGTAAATAATTATAACTTGGAATTGAGGAGATCTAACCTGCTGGTTACGCGGAGTGGACGACATTCTTCGTAACGTAGATGGAATAATAGTCACGACTCTCCTCGTAACGTAGATGGTATAACAGTTCTGGGCAGCCACGAACCTCGGTGGGGTAAAACCGTTCTTCACTTGGGCGTCACATGTCAGGAGCATTCATCGTCGGCGTCGAGGTGGTCTTTCGATGACGGGCCGGGCATGGGTAAGATCAACAGCGAGCCCCACATATCTGTTGATCACGTCCATACTGAGGCAGGGGGCAGAGACCATGTGGCTGGGGGGGGCGTCACTTGTCAGGAGCAGGCATCGCCGGCGGAGAATGTCGAGGTGGTCTTTCGATGACGGGCCGGGCATGGATAAGATCAACAGCGAGACCCACATATCTGTTGATCACGTCCATACTGAGGCAGGGGGCAGAGACCATGTGGCTGGGGACGCGCACAAATGTCCGAACTGAAAAGCATTTCAAAACTGTATTTTGCGAAAGTAAATAATTATAACTTGGAATTGAGAAGATCTAACCTGCTGGTTAAGCGGAGTGGACGACATTCTCCGTAACGTAGATGGAATGATAGTTACGACATTCCTCGTAACGTAGATGGTATAACAGTTCCGGACAGCCACGAACCTCGCTGGGGTAGAACCGTTCTTCACTTGGGCGTCACTTGTCAGGAGCAGGCATCGTCGGCGTCGAGGTGGTCTTTCGATGACGGGCCGGGCATGGGTAAGATCAACAGCGAGCCCCATATATCTGTTGATCACGTCCATGCTGAGGCAGGGGGCAGAGACCATGTGGCTGGGTGGGCGTCACTTCAGGAGCAGGCATCGTCGGCGTCGAGGTGGTCTTTCGATGACGGGCCGGGCATGGGTAAGATCAACAGCGAGCCCCATATATCTGTTGATCACGTCCATACTGAGGCAGGGGGCAGAGACCATGTGGCTGGGGACGCGCACAAATGTCCGAACTGAAAAGCATTTCAAAACTGTATTCTGCAAAAGTAAATAATTATAACTTGGAATTGAGGAGATCTAACCTGCTGGTTACGCGGAGTGGACGACATTCTTCGTAACGTAGATGGAATAATAGTTACGACATTCCTCGTAACGTAGATGGTATAACAGTTCTGGGCAGCCACGAGCCTCGGTGGGGTAAAACCGTTCTTCACTTGGGCGTCACATGTCAGGAGCATTCATCGTCGGCGTCGAGGTGGTCTTTCGATGACGGGCCGGGCATGGGTAAGATCAACAGCGAGCCCCATATATCTGTTGATCACGTCCATACTGAGGCAGGGGGCAGAGACCATGTGGCTGGGGGGGGCGTCACTTGTCAGGAGCAGGCATCGCCGGCGGAGAATGTCGAGGTGGTCTTTCGATGACGGGCCGGGCATGGATAAGATCAACAGCGAGACCCACATATCTGTTGATCACGTCCATACTGAGGCAGGGGGCAGAGACCATGTGGCTGGGGACGCGCACAAATGTCCGAACTGAAAAGCATTTCAAAACTGTATTTTGCGAAAGTAAATAATTATAACTTGGAATTGAGGAGATCTAACCTGCTGGTTACGCGGAGTGGACGACATTCTTCGTAACGTAGATGGAATAATAGTCACGACACTCCTCGTAACGTAGATGGTATAACAGTTCTGGGCAGCCACGAACCTCGGTGGGGTAAAACCGTTCTTCACTTGGGCGTCACATGTCAGGAGCATTCATCGTCGGCGTCGAGGTGGTCTTTCGATGACAGGCCGGGCATGGGTAAGATCAACAGCGAACCCCACATATCTGTTGATCACGTCCATACTGAGGCAGGGGACAGAGACCATGTGGCTGGGGACGCGCACAAATGTCCGAACTGAAAAGCATTTCAAAACTGTATTCTGCAAAAGTAAATAATTATAACTTGGAATTGAGGAGATCTAACCTGCTGGTTACGCGGAGTGGACGACATTCTTCGTAACGTAGATGGAATAATAGTCACGACTCTCCTCGTAACGTAGATGGTATAACAGTTCTGGGCAGCCACGAACCTCGGTGGGGTAAAACCGTTCTTCACTTGGGCGTCACATGTCAGGAGCATTCATCGTCGGCGTCGAGGTGGTCTTTCGATGACGGGCCGGGCATGGGTAAGATCAACAGCGAGCCCCACATATCTGTTGATCACGTCCATACTGAGGCAGGGGGCAGAGACCATGTGGCTGGGGGGGGCGTCACTTGTCAGGAGCAGGCATCGCCGGCGGAGAATGTCGAGGTGGTCTTTCGATGACGGGCCGGGCATGGATAAGATCAACAGCGAGACCCACATATCTGTTGATCACGTCCATACTGAGGCAGGGGGCAGAGACCATGTGGCTGGGGACGCGCACAAATGTCCGAACTGAAAAGCATTTCAAAACTGTATTTTGCGAAAGTAAATAATTATAACTTGGAATTGAGAAGATCTAACCTGCTGGTTAAGCGGAGTGGACGACATTCTCCGTAACGTAGATGGAATGATAGTTACGACATTCCTCGTAACGTAGATGGTATAACAGTTCCGGACAGCCACGAACCTCGCTGGGGTAGAACCGTTCTTCACTTGGGCGTCACTTGTCAGGAGCAGGCATCGTCGGCGTCGAGGTGGTCTTTCGATGACGGGCCGGGCATGGGTAAGATCAACAGCGAGCCCCATATATCTGTTGATCACGTCCATGCTGAGGCAGGGGGCAGAGACCATGTGGCTGGGTGGGCGTCACTTCAGGAGCAGGCATCGTCGGCGTCGAGGTGGTCTTTCGATGACGGGCCGGGCATGGGTAAGATCAACAGCGAGCCCCATATATCTGTTGATCACGTCCATACTGAGGCAGGGGGCAGAGACCATGTGGCTGGGGACGCGCACAAATGTCCGAACTGAAAAGCATTTCAAAACTGTATTCTGCAAAAGTAAATAATTATAACTTGGAATTGAGGAGATCTAACCTGCTGGTTACGCGGAGTGGACGACATTCTTCGTAACGTAGATGGAATAATAGTTACGACATTCCTCGTAACGTAGATGGTATAACAGTTCTGGGCAGCCACGAGCCTCGGTGGGGTAAAACCGTTCTTCACTTGGGCGTCACATGTCAGGAGCATTCATCGTCGGCGTCGAGGTGGTCTTTCGATGACGGGCCGGGCATGGGTAAGATCACCAGCGAGCCCCACATATCTGTTGATCACGTCCATGCTGAGGCAGGGGGCAGAGACCATGTGGCTGGGTGGGCGTCACATGTCAGGAGCATTCATCGTCGGCGTCGAAGTGGTCTTTCGATGACGGGCCGGGCATGGGTAAGATCAACAGCGAGCCCCATATATCTGTTGATCACGTCCATACTGAGGCAGGGGGCAGAGACCATGTGGCTGGGGACGCGCACAAATGTCCGAACTGAAAAGCATTTCAAAACTGTATTCTGCAAAAGTAAATAATTATAACTTGGAATTGAGGAGATCTAACCTGCTGGTTACGCGGAGTGGACGACATTCTTCGTAACGTAGATGGAATAATAGTTACGACATTCCTCGTAACGTAGATGGTATAACAGTTCTGGGCAGCCACGAGCCTCGGTGGGGTAAAACCGTTCTTCACTTGGGCGTCACATGTCAGGAGCATTCATCGTCGGCGTCGAGGTGGTCTTTCGATGACGGGCCGGGCATGGGTAAGATCACCAGCGAGCCCCACATATCTGTTGATCACGTCCATGCTGAGGCAGGGGGCAGAGACCATGTGGCTGGGTGGGCGTCACTTCAGGAGCAGGCATCGTCGGCGTCGAAGTGGTCTTTCGATGACAGGCCGGGCATGGGTAAGATCAACAGCGAACCCCACATATCTGTTGATCACGTCCATACTGAGGCAGGGGGCAGAGACCATGTGGCTGGGGACGCGCACAAATGTCCGAACTGAAAAGCATTTCAAAACTGTATTTTGCGAAAGTAAATAATTATAACTTGGAATTGAGAAGATCTAACCTGCTGGTTAAGCGGAGTGGACGACATTCTCCGTAACGTAGATGGAATGATAGTTACGACATTCCTCGTAACGTAGATGGTATAACAGTTCCGGACAGCCACGAACCTCGCTGGGGTAGAACCGTTCTTCACTTGGGCGTCACATGTCAGGAGCATTCATCGTCGGCGTCGAAGTGGTCTTTCGATGACAGGCCGGGCATGGGTAAGATCACCAGCGAGCCCCACATATCTGTTGATCACGTCCATACTGAGGCAGGGGGCAGAGACCATGTGGCTGGGGACGCGCACAAATGTCCGAACTGGAAAGCATTTCAAAACTGTATTCTGCGAAAGTAAATAATTATAACTTGGAATTGAGGAGATCTAACCTGCTGGTTACGCGGAGTGGACGACATTCTTCGTAACGTAGATGGAATAATAGTCACGACACTCCTCGTAACGTAGATGGTATAACAGTTCTGGGCAGCCACGAACCTCGGTGGGGTAAAACCGTTCTTCACTTGGGCGTCACATGTCAGGAGCAGGCATCGTCGGCGTCGAGGTGGTCTTTCGATGACAGGCCGGGCATGGGTAAGATCAACAGCGAACCCCACATATCTGTTGATCACGTCCATACTGAGGCAGGGGGCAGAGACCATGTGGCTGGGTGGGCGTCACTTCAGGAGCAGGCATCGTCGGCGTCGAAGTGGTCTTTCGATGACAGGCCGGGCATGGGTAAGATCAACAGCGAACCCCACATATCTGTTGATCACGTCCATACTGAGGCAGGGGGCAGAGACCATGTGGCTGGGGACGCGCACAAATGTCCGAACTGGAAAGCATTTCAAAACTGTATTCTGCGAAAGTAAATAATTATAACTTGGAATTGAGGAGATCTAACCTGCTGGTTACGCGGAGTGGACGACATTCTTCGTAACGTAGATGGAATAATAGTTACGACATTCCTCGTAACGTAGATGGTATAACAGTTCTGGGCAGCCACGAACCTCGGTGGGGTAAAACCGTTCTTCACTTGGGCGTCACATGTCAGGAGCATTCATCGTCGGCGTCGAGGTGGTCTTTCGATGACAGGCCGGGCATGGGTAAGATCAACAGCGAACCCCACATATCTGTTGATCACGTCCATGCTGAGGCAGGGGGCAGAAACCATGTGGCTGGGGACGCGCACAAATGTCCGAACTGAAAAGCATTTCAAAACTGTATTCTGCAAAAGTAAATAATTATAACTTGGAATTGAGGAGATCTAACCTGCTGGTTACGCGGAGTGGACGACATTCTTCGTAACGTAGATGGAATAATAGTCACGACACTCCTCGTAACGTAGATGGTATAACAGTTCTGGGCAGCCACGAACCTCGGTGGGGTAAAACCGTTCTTCACTTGGGCGTCACATGTCAGGAGCAGGCATCGTCGGCGTCGAGGTGGTCTTTCGATGACAGGCCGGGCATGGGTAAGATCAACAGCGAACCCCACATATCTGTTGATCACGTCCATACTGAGGCAGGGGGCAGAGACCATGTGTCTGGGGACGCGCAGAAATGTCCGAACTGTAAAGCATTTTGAAGTTGCATTCTGCAAAGTATATAATAATGAGTTGCAATTGAGGAGCTCTATCCTGCTGGCTACGTGAATGGAAGAGGCTCCGAAATGGCGTGTGCTGTTCCTAAAATTGTGTAACTATATAAGTATACTCGGGTTTGAAGTGGCTGTATTCAAGTCAGCTATGAGGAGCATCACCTTGCCTCCTTTTCTTTGTCCGTCCTGTATCTTAGGTATGGATACAAAGGTTTCTGATTAAGCAGTGACGTTTCCATATAATTTACATCTTGTCTTTGCTCTGTGCTTGCGCTGTGCTTCACGCAGGTTGAATTATGGAGGGGGTCGCTTTACTTTGCAGCAGACTAAATTGAGATAATTGGACTTGTCGTGAATCGTTCAAAATCAACTCACCTTCGTTTGCTATGACAGCATCAGGACCACCGTTATTATCACAGAATGTTTCTGTACACAATATTTTTGATCTTGCGGCTTGTTGAGAGGACTTTCACGGAATCTGCATTTCGAGCCCTTGACAAAGCAACATACAACTGTCCATGAGAAAAAACGTCGTCGGGAAGATATACACCAACTTTGGATAATGTCTGACCCTAAGCCTTGTTTATAGTGATGGCGAAAGCAAGGCGAATCGGGAACTGACGCCTACGAATCTTGAAGGGCAGTCCTTTTTCCGTGTAATTATCAATGCGAGGAATGAGAACGAATTGGTTTTTCCTGCTCCCAGTGGCGAATCGACATCCAAGAACGAATTGACCGCACTGTTCGACAATCAGTCTGGTTCCATTACATAGCCCTTTTGTCACGTCTAGATTCCTCAGTAGTATGACGATGCACCCTTTTTTCAACTTGAGCTCGTGCGGCGGCATTCCACTGGGTTGTAGTTTATTGAGGTGCTCCACTTGATAATTGAATGCGTCAGCGGGGTCGGCGTTTTCCACTTCATCAATGCTCTTATATACTTTCAGCTCTAAGTTGTCGGGCATTCTTTGCAAAGCCAAATCATTCATATGCGCCACGTGAATGTTTCTGGGAGCGAGAATTGCTCTTTCGGCAAGATCTGTCATATCGGTAACTTCCATGGTACTTCCGAAGACGTCACTTATGAGATCACCCGTGCTATAGAGAGTGGATGGAAGCTCAATAAGGCCATTATTGTCTGCTTGATAACTTCCATCACCAATTTGAAGCAACATTCTGGCCCAATCTCCACTATCTGATGTAGCTCTCATATTGCTGGAAAGGCGGTAGGTGACGAAATACTCCCATAGATGTGAATTCTTGACACATGCATTTTCCAGATCTTCTTGACGCCCGTTCTCCACGACAGGGAGAACCTGTCGAAAATCACCACCAACAACCGAAACTTTGCCTCCGAATGGTAGCTCATTCTGCATCGTATCTCTCAGCAAACTCTCTACTGCCTCTATTGTCCATTTTGGCACCATAGAAATTTCGTCCCAGAAAACTACAGAAATTTCTCGAAGGGCTCTAGCTTCGGCAGATTCTCTTCGCATGGTGCTTGTCCTGTTGTTGTCGTTGATATTAAGCTTAAAAGTGCTACTTGCTGTTCTTCCGTGAGGCAGAAGGTTGGCAGCAATACCTGTCCAGGCTACGCAGAGTACCTTTTTCCCCCTTCCTTGTAAAATGTGATAGAGTGCTGTATACAGAAATGTCTTTCCACTCCCTCCTGGACCGTCAATAAAGAAGTGCCTTCCTGTGTGCCCTGCATCTACGGTCTGTAGGATGTCATCCGCAGCCAATTTTTGATTATTATTCAATTTATTATAGAGGTCCGCCCCGAGCGCAGTATGCTCTGCTCCTGATAGATCATCTTCGTTGATGTAGTCAAGTCTACGGTCAGCAGGAGGAGGAATGAACGTTCTCAGATTTGCCCCACTCATCTGCATTCTATCCAGGATGTCGTAGTATGCCCGAATTATAGCTTCTTCATTACTTACTCCGTTGTGAACATAATCTTCTGCCATCGCTGATTTGAAGTGCTCCCACAGTTGTCTCGGTTCGGTAACATTACCGAAGCAAATGATGCTGCCGAATAGTGAGCGAAGTTCTTGTGGCATCTGGAACTCAGCGGCTTCTCTCAAGCAACCTTCGTAGTGTGAATCGTCGTGCATTAATCCGAGAGCTTTAGCAGCTTCCTTGTAACTACGGTAAATCACTCCGTTCACGGTACGCAGATCATCGAACGACTTTGCCCCCTTTCTGTTGAGAAGGAGAATCCTTAGGCTGTAGCGCTCCACATCCATCGGATTTGCGGTATACATTCTTCCTATCTGCCGTCCCTGCCTTATCCTCCTGTTCACCTCCTTGTTTGTGGGTTGAATGCGAAATACTCAGGCAGTTGAACATAAAATAGCGTTCGAGCATCAATTTCTCCTTCAGGTGCAGGCCCAGTTCCATACATACTCTCATGTTCCGCATTCAGCTTAAAATACGCTGTAAGAGTAGTGTCGCGTTCAGCTGCTCGACGAAGTGCTTCTTCTTCTTCACCCCTCCGGAAAGTCACGTTCTCATGCTCTGGCAGATGAACCTGCAGTCTGTAAACGGTGTCCGATTTCGTTTGTAGATCGAATCCAAGCAACCTGTGTGCAGATTCCGGTGCGCATACATATCTGGCATTGACAAATGAATCGATCTCATCGATCGGCCTGTTCTCACCATCGCTCGTTGTTCTTACAAAATGTAAAGCTGTTCTATCCGGGCCTTTGTACACATATTTGTACATATACTTTACTGCCTGAACCATTGCACAGATCTCCACATTTAGATGACCTTTATAGCGAAGTGCTAGGTACCGATTGTATGGTACCACAGATCTGTTATCAAGTGGTGTAACGCCAGACACGACTGTCCTACCATCATTCGGGCGTCGGTATTCGGGATAGCCATCACCATCAATGTTTGTGGTCTCTCTGAACTGTTTAGGAAACCTTTTTGAACATCGGCCGTCCACCATGCATGGTGCACTGGGGTTTTCTGGACCACATGGCCTATGCATCATGCAAGTCGTCACGATATGATGTAGTCGTGGTTCCGTTAGCGGATCAGGAATAACTGCCTGCACAATGGAATCAACATCAGCCACACTTCTCGGTTTATCCTCCTCAGCAAGCGTTAGTAGAATGTGACAATGGGGAAGACCTCTTTTCTGCCACTCCATCACGCTTATGTACGCAATTGCAGTCCCAAGTACATGCCGCTTCAGTAGATCCTTGAACAGCTCTTGGAGCTTAATATGAAATACGCGGGCCACAATGTCGGGTCGGTCAGAAGCTGTTTGTCCAGTTTTCAGTTGTTCTGTGATCTCCCTCCATGCAGGATTGCAGGTGAACGTTATGAAAAGATCGGGCTTCCCATATTTCGAAACAATCGCCATTGCGTCTTGATAATTTTGTACCATGGCTCGTGGTGATCCTGGGAATGACGATGGTAAAATTATTCTCCTTGTGCCCGGCGGTCCTTCAATATCCATGTCTCCCGCCACGTAATCGGCAAGCCCACGATAAGTGTCCACGCGGAGTTCTATTTGGTGGGTACGATCATAATGTAACCGATTTTGTTCTATTTTCACATAACTGTCTACCAAAAACTGTTGGTAAAGTTTTCCAGCGAAATGCAAGGGATTGAATCCAGGCCTGTCGGCTATCATGTGTGAATAATATTCCTTTTGGCTTATTCTTGTCCGGCGTCTTTCTGATGGAGATTTCTGCATTAATGGATTCCAGCCGCGTTCCCCCCGCGGAAATAAGATGGGGTAAGAAAGTGGATCGCATTTATCATCGTAGACATGAATGTTTTGTAGGCCTCCTGAATGCAGATGAACGGCAAGATTGTGCTCAGCAGGCACATCACCCTCCTCTCCAACGTATACCACCGCCACTTCATTAGCCGTAGGCGCATTGTAACGACGTGTATCCAAGTTAGTGGTTTGAAATACCATTTTCACTGGTAACGCAGACCTACTCTCTCTTGCGGCTCTAGCCTCTTCCTCCAAAGCGACCTCATTCAGCATTTTATATGCATGCGCAAAAGGATTAATCTGATGCAAAAGGGCACTAAGCGAATGTAAAAGTGCCGGATTACAATTTATGTTGGCAGGATTCCCTGCTCTTTCTTCTGCTGCCATTTCCGTGTCAAGGATATAAACCTGGTCATATCGAGGCGGTCGCCCTCTCTCTGGGCGTGCCGGTCCAATTCTGTGGTAGATTTGACCATGAATCCGGAAGCAATACGGTCCCCTTCGTGGGGAATCTAGCTGCGCTCCGATCGACGCGAATGCAAATGCGCTGTTATAATTACGGATATGTTCGCGGAATTCCTTTGCTTCAGCATCTTGACTTGTCAACAGTCGGTGTAGTTGTGCAGGGAAGTTGACGAAATGTTCTAAGTGAATAGTTCCGTGATTGCAGCAGTCATTGAATGTATTCCTACCGGGTTTTGATTCTGACTTGAAGTGCCTAGCTCCGCAACTCGCACACTCCACATTCATAGGACCGTCGTAATGCTCTTCCGGTTCCACATTCATGCGTGCTGCCCTTCTCGTTCCTGCAGCCATATTCCTTGCATGTGTACGATGTCTTTCTGATTCGATTAGCCGTCTTTCCTGAGTTTCAGTGGCTGACAAACTTGCTCTGCGCGTTCGTACTGCTTGTGCTATGACAGCGATACGCGCTTGATGTTCATTGTCGGTCTCTTGCAGTCTTCGCGTCCGTGCTCTTGCAGCTTCCCGAAGCTGGCGAGATCTTTGCTCCTCATCGCTTTCACGTGCTATATGTGCTCTATTTCTCTCAACTTGTCGGGACAGCCTGGCTCTTTGTTGCTCTTCGCTTTCTTCTTCTCGGCGTGCCCTCTCTCGTTCGGCGTTTCGGGACTGTCGAGCTCTCCTCTGCTCCGAACTTTCACGTTCTCTTCTTAGTCTTTCCCTCTCAGCATTGCGAGACTGGCGAACTCTACTCTGCTCCAAACTTTCACGTTCTCTTCTTAGTCTTTCCCTCTCAGCATTGCGAGACTGGCGAACTCTACTCTGCTCCGAACTTTCACGTTCTCTTCTTAGTCTTTCCCTCTCAGCATTGCGAGACTGGCGAACTCTACTCTGCTCCGAACTTTCACGTTCTCTTCTCAGTCTTTCCCTCTCAGCATTGCGGGACTGGCGAACTCTCCTCTGCTCCGAACTTTCACGTTCTCTTCTTAGTCTTTCCCTCTCAGCATTGCGGGACTGGCGAACTCTCCTCTGCTCCGAACTTTCACGTTCTCTTCTTAGTCTTTCCCTCTCAGCATTGCGGGAGTGGCGAACTCTCCTCTGCTCCGAACCTTCTCGTTGTCTTCTTATTCTGGCTCTCTCAGCATCTCTCGAACGACGACTTATCTGCTCTTCCTCGATTTCTTGTTGTCTCTGTTGCTGATCCCTGTCCGCATAACGTGCTCCTAAACCTCCTTCCTGCTCCAGAGCCTCTCGTTCTTCTGAGTTCCTTCTCGTCTCCAGAGTCTCATCTTGGTGAGATCTTTGGTGTTCTACACCCTCCTGCTCTATCGACCTTCTTACTCTTCCGGAACGACGCAGCTGCAGAGTCTGCTGCTGCTCCGTTCTTGCTCTTTGCTGTAAAGTTCTTCCCTCATCAACATGTATAAATAATTATGTACAATTAAATAAATAAATAAATAAATACATCTTGCGCATCCCCCTGTTCATGTAGTTCCTCTACGTCTGCACGTGCAGCCGAAGATTCTTCGAATCTACGTCTTTCACGTACAACTTCACTGTTATATCTTGCACTTGCACTCATATCTAAATCCGTACTGAAATGAGCCGAGTTTTTCATACACAAAAGGTTCACTGGTCGAACAGAAACGTAGAAACAATACCCGATCACCCTCCAAACACAGATATCGCTCTACGACACAAACATGCCTGGGGCTCGGTGTCCGTTTGGCGCAGCGCTCAAAGGCCAATGATTTTGATAGGTATCGATTAATGTCTGGTGACTTCATAAGACTGCTGTTGTACTCACACTGTTAAATACCCTCTACATAAAATATAGGCAGTTCGGGGGGGGGGGGGGGGGGGTACTGCAGTAGTGTCCAGCGTCTCTAACGCATGGCTAGTGCGCAGAGAAGCCATTGCGCTAGCCGAATCGGGTTCGCATTCTGCATTGAAGCGATTCTGTAAAGCTAATTCGTGCTTTTTTTTCATCCTACGTTAGCCTAAGCCTTTGGAAAGGAGATTCCCTTTCGCTAGGCTTAGGCGAATACGCGTAAGTAGTTGTTTAGTCTAGTTGCAGCTAATTTTTCGTAATATTCTAATGGAAGAGTAATTCAATCGTTTTATTGGTTAGTTAGCTGTATCTAGGCATAAAATAACCTTGAGAGTGCCTATAAGCAGAAATTGGGTGCGATTCTTGCTTTTGTCGAGTGGCCCCCCCCCAACTACCTTAGCACCAAATATAGATAGGACCTGTACCATGACACACACCACAGTAAGCCACTGGAATGGGTATAAGTGTATTGCGTCGTCCATAGTGCAATAGCCAATCCTTACACAAAACCGACAATATTGATCGATATCACGAAACCGATAGTAACGATCGGCATTGCTCTGTGGAACCTGGGGCTCTCACATTCCAGGTCCCCACACGATATTTGATCGCCGCCTTATATTAGGTCGGCCGGGGATTTCTTTTGGTTTCGAATGTTCCACTTTCTGTATTACTATTTTTGGGTTCTTTCCTAGGGTTGCCTTTACCATAATGAAGTACGCTTCTCTTTCTTCTCCGGCTCACAAACGACCCAGTTTTAATCGCATAGTACCATGGGGTGTAGGTTGGGACACACGAATCTAGGCCGTGACCCTGTAACAGCCTGTGGCCTTTGACCTAAGCCTTTAACAATTCAGACAAGTTGTTCATGTAAATCGTGCCCTCCTTGCAAGTCTGTTCCATTGTATAGTCAAATTGTCTGAATTGTTTATGTTACAGGGCAAAGGCCACAGGCTGTTACAGGGTCCCGGCCTAGATTCGTGTGTCCCGACCGTCACCCAGTACCATGTGATGAGAATCAAATTGTAAGACAATCGACGACTATCTGCACAATGATTGGACAAACGTGAAGCTCGAAGCGGTCAGCCTTGTCAGCCAAGCGGCGCTGTGGTGGTCCACGGCTACTCTGGCTTCATGGACTCCGGCGAAACTGTTACAACTGCAAAGTACTGTGAGAAACCCTCAAGATGCAGCAAAACCTACAGATCATAAGCTCAATATTGGCTATTTGCAAGGGAGCTATTTCCTGCACGAGAACGCATGGCCCATGTCGCATAAACGATCTTAAACTCTTTGATGAAAGGGGCAACAAAACTGTGCCAGATACACTTCACTGCCAGACAAACTCACCTGACCTAACACCTGACCACCCTCTTTCTCAAATCTCCAAGCGCCTGGACACCAATTGTTTGAGAGCCTGGACACCTTTTTTCGGGGGAAACACTTGAAAACCCAACACGATATTGAAGCGAATTAGCGAATCTATCCTCGAGAATTTTCTAGATTTTCGAATTTCTGGGCAACCGAAATGAGCAATTGTTTCTTGTTGGGAACCGGCTGACTTTTGTATTTGCTATCTCGTTAGATAAAATCTACTATGAGCCGAGATATGCGCATTTGAGATGAGAGGTCAAAACCCCAAGAAATTTCCAAACGACGAAATAGTTAGTGTCAGCTAGCTTGTACTCACATGATTGCGTGGAATAATTTTAGTCCCACCTGGTGAATTTTCATAGAACCGTGGTCAAAATCAGATTTCACAGCCTAATCGCTACATCGGACACAAAAGATAATTCCATTTTTCTATGTTCCGCAGTCAGAAACCTAGAGACTTGAGGATTCTAGCACGCAGTGGCAATGCTGTCCACTTGAAAGAATGAATTAACGATATCCAAAATAATGTGAGCGAAAAGTATAACATGAACTAACTAACTGCTTTTGAAGACTGCAATATTTTCATAGTTTAGTGATGTACGGACATCAAGCGACTGTTTACAATATGTACACAGTCTCAACTTCAGAGACACAATTAGGAATAATGAGGGAAATTGGAAAAGAACAATAGGTGCATTCCTGCTTCATTACTCCTTCGGGTGTAAAGGGGGCCCCAATCCCTCGATGGTGAGAGGGAGCCCCCTTTTTCTGGATTTCACCAATTCCTTTCTTCTTTCTCTACTGTAGAACTGATTAGCAACTCTATTTTCATATTCCTCAGAGACCGAAATTGCCCCTAATAGTGTCTCTGAATGGTCTCTGAGCTCGTAAAGTTGCAAATAATATCGTGTTGTGAATATTCCGATATTTGGCGAAAATGAATAGATGCATAACGAAAAGACGAAATGGTAACTCCACGAATCGAGATTCATAGCATAAATCGAAAGCTTGTGACACTGTACGTATTCAAGGTTTCGGGCTGGATATTAATGGGATCGTGCACGGAAAAATGAGTTTCTTCTTACTCACACATTTATGTGTATTTGGTTAGTAAAAACCGCATCAAAGTTCCACGCGAAAAAAGTGAGAATGTGACGGAGACACAGCTCCTCAAAATGGTGAGCAGGAGGGCGGGCCTCAAACTCGGTGTCCGCCCCGTCGTCCGCCGCGGTCGGAGAGGCACAGTGGGAACATGAAGTTACGTAAATAGTCCCACTATCCGTCTCCAACTCGGCGGACGACGGGGCGGGCACTTGTTCAGAAGCTCCGCCCTCCGTTTCATTTTGAGGACCTGTATCTTGGCCGGATTCTCACTTTTCGCGGAAAACTTTGCATCATTCTGTTGGTAAGTACAACATAAACAGAAGGTAATGGAAAAGCTCATTCTTTCCTGCACGTTCCTCCAAGCGAAAACATAGAGATACTTATCGAACACTCATTGGAAAACACACAATTAGGCGTTTTGGTATGATATCCATCGGACATCCGCAGCTGCTGGTGACCACCAACCCCACTATTTTGAGATAAGGGTTTGATACAAACCGATCACCTTAATCCGCAACTGATTACCCTAGCAAAACTTCCACAGAGCTGAGCATCAATGAACTGGGATCTGAACGTTTCCACAAACCGCAAGAAGTAAGAACGGAATAAATAGAAGGTATCGATTTTCCATAAGATATGGAAAATCACGAAATGAAAAAGAGGAGAAAAACCAATCACACGTTGTTCGCGTTCAGCTGACCGCGGTTGCAAGAGTGTCGTAGCACGCCAGAAATCCCAAATCGCGGATGCGCCCATGCGCTAAAACTCTCATTTAATTTGGTATGAACGCAGCCCAAGGCCGCACTCATATCTTGCGATGCAGGTGGAAGAGAAAAGATACATTTCGATCAAGTGAGTCAAATGATTGCGCTAATTGCGCGATTCCTGCGCATTACTCACTTAATCGATACAGTTTATTTCACGGCGCCAGATAGGGCGTGGCCCACGGACTTGGGTAGATTGTATCAAACCCTCTCACCCTGCCACACACTCTCATTCTGCCACTCAGGCCACACATCTAGCGCTGTGAAATGGACTGTACATATCCTATCCTTTTCGCCTGAATCGTGAACTATGAACAATATCATAGGGCCTTTATCGCGGCCACCTTCAAACGCGTTTGAGTGCAGTGGGTCCCGTCGGCAGTGTAGCCGTCGGTGGACGGCGGGGTTTATAACATTGGCTTAACAAACCCTACCATCCGCGTCACCTCTGCAGTGAATCGGAGAGAGCGAAAGCATGCGTCTGATTGTAGGAAAAGTTTTATCACGTTTTTCTTCGCGTTTTTGATTATTTCTTCCGTTCTTACTCTACAGTTGCACCTCCCCTTTCATATTCAACAATAGACCAAAACTGCCCTTAATGCCTCCTACCTAGTTCACTTCTAAGAAGTGTCATTAATTTATATTTGGAGGGAGATTCAGCGAAACCGAGCCGGCTCTTCGGCAAAGTGGAATTCCATGGCTTTGCATTCAGATTATAAACCGACGGCTTTTGAAACTAATACTGCACTCATAGTTTCGAGAAGCTTAGGCATTAAGAGAAAGGAGGACTGATACTATGATTGTTCGTTTGAAAATCCACCATTCGGCGTTTAGGCATGATATTGTTTGAAATTTACGAATGAGATATGCTTTGATAGCTCGAATACTGTGCGTACTGGTTGTACCCAGACCGTAAGTCTTCTCTTCGTCTGTATTTTTGCTACAATACAGAAAACGGTCAAAACATGCCATTTATTAAGAATAGCCCGCAGCGAAGATATAATGGGAGGTGTCGGAATCAGCCTGAATTAGACGAAATTGTGACGCAGAATCCATTGAGAGCAGGTCGCGTTGGATGGTCGGTCAGCCGCCAGGCCGAACCTCGATGTATGGTCGGTACGCTTGCTTGTCGCCATTCTGTAATCAAAGCATTAGACAGACACAGATAATTTTCTTCGCGCATGCCAAGCTTGCGAAATTGTAAGTTTTGCACTCTATCGATAGCTGCTGATAAACCTGCAGGTATGTCTCATGGAGCCGATTCTCATAATTCAAAGTGTAAAGGAGACCATATTGAAGCCGAACGACATGTAAAATCTACATGTTGCGGAGCCGCAGTGCGATGTTGCTTGTCCAGTGCGTGTTCCAAGCCATCTCCTAAAAAAACTCTAAGAGAAGAGCTAAAATCAAAATTAATAGAACACTTAAGTTGCTACAGAATTCACTGCGTTGAATTAATGATTCAAATAAAACTCGCTGAAAAACAGCGTTTAATTGCGGTACAACGTGCGATGAAATTTGTAGCTTTGATTGACTGCACATGTTTAATACTGGGAAGGAACATAAGCCGCCGTTTCCAACCTTCTGCACAAAAACCGATATTTTCAATCAATATTGATCGGTGATGCGTGATGTTGTAGAATTTCAATTATTATGAGGGAACTTAATCAACAGTATGGTCCATAAGCCGTTTCCAGCCTTCTGCACAAAAACCGATATTTTCAATCAATATTGATCGGTGATGCATAATTTTATAGAATTTCAACTTTCATGAGGGCACTTAATCATTAGTATGGTCCATAAGTCGTTTCCAACCTTCTGCACAAAAACCGATATTTTCAATCAATATCGATCGGTGATGCGTGATGTTGTAGAATTTCAAGTATTATGAGGGAACTTAATCAACAGTATGGTCCATAAGTCGTTTCCAACCTTCTCCACAAAAACCGATATTTTCAATCAATATCGATCGGTGATGCCTAATTTTATAGAATTTCAACTTTCATGAGGGCACTCACTCAGTAGTATGGTCCATAAGTCGTTTCCAACCCTCTGCACAAAAACCGATATTTTCAATCAATATCGATCGGTGATGCGTGATGTTGTAGAATTTCAATTATTATGAGGGCACTTAATCATTAGTATGGTCCATGAGTCGTTTCCAACCTTCTGCACAAAAACCGATATTTTCAATCAATATCGATCGGTGATGCGTGATGTTGTAGAATTTCAATTATTATGAGAAAACTTAATCAACAGTATGGTCCATAAGTCGTTTCCAACCTTCTGCACAAAAACCGATATTTTCAATCAATATTGATCGGTGATGCGTGATGTTGTAGAATTTCAATTATTATGAGGGAACTTAATCAATAGTATGGTCCATAAGCCGTTTCCAGCCTTCTGCACAAAAACCGATATTTTCACTCAATATCGATCGGTGATGCGTGTGTTGCAGAATTTCAACTTTCATGAGTGCATCTCCTACCATTCCCCACCCAACCCACACTTGACCCGACCTTTCCCGATGATGAGCCGACCTTCCGTTGGATCGGGTACATGAGCCGTTTCCAGCCTTCTGCACAAAGCCGATATTTTCGATCAATATCGATCGATTTAATCGATATCGACAAAGTCGATGTGCGTTCTGTACATCCCCCATTACGCCTCACCCAGCCAGCACTTGGCTCGACCTTTCCTGCTAACTTCTGAGGGTCTGTATAGTGTCACGTACCTCAAACTTGGGTAATTGAACCGGACACACACACACACACACACACACACAAACGGACAAACCAAACTCCTGGTTTATATATAGGGTATGATTTCGTCGGAGGCGTTATAAAAGGCCCGTCAAATTGATGCATTCGCCTTTTCAAGCACATTATTTGGACCTTATCCACCTCGCGTCAAGCACTTGAACATCCTTGAGCGCATCATTGAATGAACTTTGATTTCTTACCATAATAAAGCCTGATTTTAATCGGGTAACTCCGACTTACGATTGTGATTTTCGCTCAGAAGTTTCCCATAGGTGTTCAATGTATTTTTCCTGTTATCCCTCAATATGTTATAACTATTGGGTTTTGCCTGAACTAGTATTCCAATCTTTCGCTTATTATCGAGGATGGTCAATTTTATGAAGAATACGCCACAAAGGGGTATTAGTCTCACCAAGTTTTTGAGGCTAGCTTTTGAATTCTTGCATTTCACTTGTGAGTGCAGCGATCTTGCATACTTGTCTGAAATCATTTTACTCGCATTTGACCCAAATGGTTTTGACACTGCAACTGTCCTTCGCTTAAAAAGTTCCGTTTAAGCCGGTATTACGCGTTTCGTGTTGCTGTTCTGTCAGCACATTTTTTACAGAAGTTGAATGAAACTTCCCAGGCTGCTACTTTCTGAAGTTTCTTGGTAAAATTTGTTTTTTGAAAAAATTCGTTTGTTAACGGCGTCGATATATGTGCAATATATGTGCGGACATTCAAGGCAATGCACTGTACCATGTTCTACCAGTAGCAAGCGATCTACCGCACAATTAACCTGTGCCACGCAACATTTTGTAGTCACTTTTACACACTAAAGACTTACAAACCATGAGCAATTATTTTTCTATTCCACACGCGTAAAATAACTATGCAAAATCCAATGTATAGACATGCTTTCGTGATCAAAATGCATGGCACACTGAATTACATTGATGGCATAATCCTTTATTGAACTATTTGCAGCTTATTACTAACTCAACGCAAGAATCCAGTCCAACATTGATTGGAAATGCCCAGATATACTGCTCGTCATTCAAGCTTGTAAAACACTTTACATGTATACAGTGTGACTCTTATCAGCGCAACTCATCTATGCGCGGGCAGCAACAACATCCCACGAAAGCAAGCATTTTCAATACAACATTTCTCTCTCTCTTCGCATCAATTTTTATTCTTATTCTCAAGACTACTTTGAGGATCTCCTTCGGAGTCCTAGATTCGTCTTCCGAATGGGTTTTCACACGTCAAAATATTCTCTCACCTGCAATGAACATCCCAATCAACATACGTGATTTACACGTTTCGCGTTTTCCATCCTTTTCCGCATTTTATATTCACTACACGTATTCTCAATGTGCCATTTCCAAATTCATGACCAGCTACTTCGGGTCTGGGGAAGTCAAGCGATTGGATAGGGACGTCACCGAAGTCAGCTCAGGCTCAGAAAAACCAAATTACCGCAAACGAATCACGCAGAGCAGCTCGTCACAATCGACCGCAAGGTGTCGCAAATGCAAGGAAAAACGGCGAATATAGCTCCACAAGAGAAAAGCTAGAAAACACTCACTTGAGTACAGTACAATGTATACTAACTACAATTTACAAAGGTCGCAATCGTGAAACGTAATAAACATATAGCGCTCACATGCTCACATCAAGCTTTCTCATTTAAAAAACGCAAAGCTAAAGATGCGCTGCTTTTAAACAAATGAGTAAAGTCTAATAATTCTTCAACACTTCCCTCTTTCGTAAACTCTGATTCTACCGAGAAATGGTTTCAAAACTAGACGAAAAGCTGGATTATGTCAAAGAAATTGTCGAAGATGCACTCGACGGGATCAAGCGTGTAATCGAATCCAGTTAGAGCCTGAAACACGCAATAAAACAACAGCTCTACCATTATCATGGGTATAATGGGCAAATGGAGGTGTCTACTGAAGATCGTCTCAATGAATTCAGCAGCAGTATAGAGAATTCTGGTTGATCGGAATTTCAGAAAGTGCAGTACAAGACACATCTGGGTTTCCAAACGCCCGCAAGCAGTTCAGGCCCAAAGCACACACACAGTTCAATCCCCAACTACGAGTAAATTGAAAAGCCCCGCTATCAAGGAGCAGTTGTGTCCCTTCTGTGAAGGGGACCACTTCGCCTCAGACTCTCGCAACTATGTGCGCCTCTTCGCCAGGAAGAAACAGCTAACTCGAAGAGCCTGTGTGAACGATGTTTTCATGAAGCCAATCATCTAGCCTTTTGTAGGGAGTAGGACCCATGTCGCTACTGCTTTGTATGCGGTAGAAAAAACGACATAGGCAGTCACTTTTCTGCCTCCTGCCCATTCACATATCAATATTATATCACACATTACAATGTAAATTTTAATCCGAGATTTCTATTGTCCCCCCGGAAACTCTACATCCACTTTCACACAAATAAGTATTAACAAAAACTCAGAAACAACAACAAAAACTCAGAAACTTCGTTTTACGAGTTGAAAGTACACTTCGTAAGCACCCGGAGGCAGTCGTTGCACGATCTCAAGGCTTTACTGTGCAACGGATTCCTTTTTTAGGATTGTAATAAGAAATTCATTCGTCATACATTTGTTTTACTGTTTCAATGAATAAGATGCGTTATAGTTATTTCACTTTGATGGATCACTATTTTCTGTTCCTCATAGTGTGAGTCTGGAAGAGCTTTAGTCCAAGTACTTCAAAAAAAAAACGTTGTTCTCAGTATACAAAAAGCCGTTACGGGGAGGATGCACGGAATAAATTACAAGTTCCGTATTTACTTACTCATGCTGGGGAGTGTCACGAACTCCCTGTTCATGATGTTACTGCCTGTCTGCCCTCCTCGAGCCGTATAAGACGTCTCAGCGTGCATCATTGAGGGTTCGAGAGAGAAATATCGCTCTCATGATCAGCAGAGTCAGGCGTGACGTGGCGGAGAATTTTTAAAAAGAACGATTCTATTCCACCGAAAAGGGGCCTTCCTTCTTCAGGTTCCGCTATTACTGTGTTTTCTACCCAGCCAATGCGAGCAATGCATCAAGGAAATTCGAGCCTATGGTAGAAAAAACACTGAGGCCAAACTTTTGACAAAATAATAGAAATAAGAACATGACAAAACTCGGTACTTATTCCGAAGCAAGAGTCTGAGAAAATCATAACCTAACAGAATTGAAGACTCATATTACGAAACGAATCGGTGCCGACCATGGGTAATGTGCTCTTCTTAGATGACAAAGGTGAAAGTCAGCAAGTTATGCGGATGGGATGAGAGATGAAAAAAGAAAGGTTAAAAGTTAGAAACTAAATGGGAGCCATGTAATGCGCTCTACTCCGCCCCATCTGATTGCCGCGTTAGCTGTGGCGGTAGCGACGCGACGATAAAGTTGGGCACGGTGTCTTACTCATGTTAAATTTGGACTTTTTGAATACTTGAAACTTTAATAGACTCCACCTTTCAAGGGCGCGAAATGTTTCCCTTATAACTTCTTTGAACTAATCTACCGCTCAGTTTCCTTATTGGCTGCGTAGTTTTCGATATGGAAAAGTTGAGAAAAATTTTCAAAAATTCTGAAGTGTTTCACTTTAGATGGTCATAACTTCCTTCAAACTTAACCATATGAGTGCGGTCTTGTTGTGCTAGGTCTGCGAGGTTGCCACTCTCTGAATACTCTTCAACTGTGCGATATCTTGCAAAGAAAGAAATTATTCCAAGGGAAGCCGGTCGAGTAAAATTCCAATACGCATCTTCTATTCTCAGAAGGACAACAAGAGGCCAACAGCCTCGGCTGGCCTCGTCGCGGTATGCGACAGGTAAGAAGATTTCTCTCCCACTCACAGTGAATTTAAACGCTTTTCCGGTCCCCGTAGTGGCTCTAGCACCAGATGAAGTACTTGCAATCCGTAGTAGGATATGAAACGAGACGATATTAGCTGATTTTTTGTTTTCATCTAATAGTTCCTGGGGTATTCATCTACGATGGTACCCGTGGATAGATTCTGCTTCCCACGATTCATCGGTGAGTTTCGGAGGTGTCTCTTTACGTGGTTTCGTTACCAGCGGACCAATGGAATGGTTACTGGCATTGGCTGGCTTCGTTGTGGAACGCTCCATGCATGAGGTTTCCATGCTGATCGAGTTAATTTCGGATTCGAACCCACTAGGTCAGTTTTATCACATCTTCCCCTTTACGCACTGGATACCAGGGCACTCCCAGGTGTCGAGGAAAATGGCCACTTCAATGCGACCCCCCTTCGGGTTCTCAAATGCGACCCCTCCCTATAATCATCTACAGCTCCGTAAGGTTCTATAGTCTCATTGCTAGGTGTCTCATTGCTGTTTTTGTGTTTGTACTGATTGCCCACTGCAAATAAATCTTTCCGAAATTTTTATTTTTTCATTCTTTATTTCTGTTCATCGGAACCAGCCGATATTCAGAAAAAACGAAGTCGTTCAACAAAAAGCACATTTTAATCAATAAGTGTAATACGTTGTAGCTCTTTTTCCGAACAGCCTTTCCGCTTCACTCGACGTGCGGATGCGCGCTCCTGGAAAAAAATACACATACATTTATACTACTGAGCTTCAATGAGAATAACGAAACGAAAAATTGAATTTAAATAAAAAGCAGGTGACATCCATCACAAAATCCGAAGGAAAATCAGCAAACCTTTTTTCGAAACAGCTTTTTCGCTTCACTCGACGTGCGGATGCGTCGCTCCTGAAAAAAAACATAACATGAATGAAACTTAAACAATACACAAAAATAAAAGAGCACATAAACAAAACGAAAAACTCAGAAAAGCAGGTGATAAATCACAAAATCTGAAATAAAAACAAACAAACCCTTTTTTCCAAACTATTTCCAGTTCAATCCACGTGCGAGCGACGATCCTGAAAAGAAAGCACATAAAGGAAACATCAAAAAACACTCAAACATAAAACAGCACATAAACAATACGACTAACTATGAAAAACAGCCAATATACATACATAGCAAAATCTGAAAAAAACAACATACCTTGCTGCGGGCCACGTGTGGATTTCGACGATCAAGCAAACCTAAAAAAAGCACATGAAACGGTGCTAAGGTAGTAAGGGGGGGGAGGCCACTCGACAAAGGCAAGAGACTCGCCCAGTTTCTGCTTATAGGCACTCCAAAGGTTATTTTATGCCTAGATACAGCTAACTAACTGAGAAAACGATTCAAAAAATTAGCTACAACTAGACTAAGCAACCACTTACGAGTATTCGCCTAAGCCTAGGGGGAGGGAATCTCTTTCCCCAAGGCTTAGACTAACATAGGATGAGAAAAAAAGCACGAATTTGCTCCACAGAATCGGTTCTATGCAGAATTCGAACCCGATTTGACAAGCGCTATGGCTTCTCTCCGCTCTAGCCATGTGTTAGAGACGCAGAGACACTACTGCAGTGCCCCCCCCCCCGAACTACCCTAGCACCCATGAAACGAGCATTACAAACATTGAAACATAAAGCGTAACGTAAACAATACGAGTAACTGATTTCAAATGAAAAAAAACAAGGAAAATACCGACTAGGAAGTTAAAACCGTGGAAACGCGGTAACATTCGAAGCGCAAAGCAGGGCTGCGGCTGCGTCGCGGCGTGCGAACTGGAGCACGATAATTGGCAAAAATTGCTGAAAATCGCGAAAGTAGGCCTTGTTTGAACGATCATAACTTTCCTCATTTTTTATCATTTGGGACCAAAAATGTTTTTTTTGAAAGAATTAGGTTTGCTGTTTCGGAAAGTAATTTTAGTTGCTTCAAATGTTCAGATTTGAGAGGTACGCGAGTCGAGGATTAGTCGAGGAAAATGGAAATTGCATGCGGGTTTTTTGACTTCCAACAGCTATAACTTTTTTCTTGCTCAATGTTTTGCAACCGCAGTTGCTTTTCTGAAACTAGAGACTTCGCTCTTACTAACGCGCTTTCAAACTTTTTTGTGCGTTGCATAGATCTTGAGATATTTGAGTCGAGGAAATGTCGAGGAAAATTTTTTTGCCATCAAAAGCGTGACAGCGTCACACAGAGAGCGTTCAAAACCTCCTCAACTGCAGCCCCATACTTCTTAAACAGTTTTCCTGGCAGCAGTGCAGTAAAACCAACACCTTAGCGTTCTCCATCCTTGCTCTGGGTATGTGCCATGCCTCCTACTTTCGCAGTAGATGTAATTGGAAGGGCACTAGATGTGACTAGAAGGGTGGTTGGCCTAGTAAGATGATCTCGTGTGGCTTTTAGATAGAACATACATTTTGGGCTCCCACTTTAGGGATCCGCCATGCACTGGTTTCCTGCTACAAGTTGCAGATATCATTGAAAGGTTGTTGCACGGTGCGAATGGTCAGTGAATACTCTTTGAATGTTCAATGTTCTAATAAACATTGAACACAGCTGGGCACTTTTAATTTTTGATAACTGCTGTTTATCGCCGCAGCTCGCGATGCGAAAGTTACTACAAGGATGCTGAGTTATGGGCAAAAGCTTCGGTGGCGGACGGGACTCGAACCCGCACTTCATCCTTTCCGGGGATATGTGCTAATCCATTACACTACCGACACCACCTTCACCCTAACTCAGCTTTCTGAATGGTATATTTACCATAGCTTATCAGCACTCACACGTATAACGTGTTGAAGTGGACGAAGGATGAAGTGCGGGTTCGAGTCCCGTCCGCCACCGAAGCTTTTGCCCATAACTCAGCATCCTTGTAGTAACAGCTGGGCACGTTTTAGTGAACAAAGTAGCAATTATATTCAACTACTTCGTAATTACATTGCATTAATGCTTGTTCCTCTCTTTTTTTCGTTGTTTTTCCGCGGATGTGAATGCGCTGTGAATAAGCCACCCAAGTTTCAGCGAGATATCATATACAGGGCTTTGCCACCATTCGGTCTTCACAATTTGTGAAGCTCGCGCTGAGCGAAGGATGCCGAAGCAGGGACGCTGCTCGAATTCTGAACCGCAGCGATTATGGAATACTTGTCCTGCACTAAGTCAGTTTGGGTGAAATACCATTTTCTGTCAACTCAGTAGCGGTTTCGTTACAATGTCTAATTTTCGGGCGGGCACGCCGCGTGACTTTGCTCTGATAAGTTTCGTGGACTTTGATAACCAGAAGTGGTGACGGAAACCTACACATGGATTGGAGGAGTTCTTCGTTGTGGGCAGTTCACAGGGGGAAAATATATGTATGGGCTTTACATTACACGACATTAGCCAGGAAACGGCAAATTGTTCACGTTTTGTGAACTGGCTTAACTGCAACAGGCCAGAAGTGCACTCGTGCGATGAGAGTATAACCCGTTCCTTCAGCGAGTTGTCACAGCCATCTAGCGACGAGCTAAATTTTCAGATAATTTTCTTCTTTGTTTATCTCAGATCAACGAAGACCTCAACTTTTTCGCAATAGTTTCATAGACTGATTCTCTTCTTTGTAAGATATCAAGTGTGTTCTCTCCATCCCTGTCAGCAGTGCCAATTTTGATTGCAGTTTTTCAACAGCCAATAGGCTCACAAGAGGTGAAAGGGGCAGTTTAGGAAGTTAAACTTTGGATAGCCTGATGAGGTCAGTTTTACTATAGCCTGATGAGGTCAGCCTTACCAACTTTCAGCACTCCATATAGTTTAACTTGACTGTCAACACTTAGCTTCATATCAAAAATTTACTGCAGAGTTCAACACGATGGATTTAGTGTACTTACCTTTACGCCCAAAACTCTCGACAGTCAGTGGGTTAAGCCAACCACCGACATTTGAAACTTCTGACAGGTTGTTTCAGGTATTTTTTCTGCTACATGCCTTTCATAGGGCTTCAATTTTTATTTGGATAATGTGCACTAAACCATTTACATGCACCACTGCAACAAAATTATAACAATTCAACAACGTGGACAGCAAGCATGTTTTGCTGGATTGCTTGTCTCCATTAGACTCTGTTGATAGTATGACTGGTATAGCCCAAAATGAAATTGAAATTTTCTTCTCCTAGATGGATACCGACATGTCGTTCTTGCACGCATCGATGAACTATATGGTAGCAATGCATTAACATAAACGTATAGTTTACGTAATATTAGTATCTTGGTTCCATCCGTTAGTAGACAGGCCCTTTCATAACGGTAAGGTGTGTGTAATCATGGCAGCGCGATGGTGAATGCTAAACGCGTAACGAACCCATAAATGATGGCGGCCACCTTTTCAAGATGGCCTACAACCATTTGCAATTCAGCCAGCAAGGTAGCGGTGGCTCTTTTCGTGTATGAGGGGAGATATCGACTGTATGATGGGCTAGAGGAAATTCCCATGAAATTATCGCTTAGCCACAGATGCGACCCCCCCCCCTCCTGTCCGGTCAAGTGTGACCCCCCCCCCCCTGTCGAGGGATCCTCGACTCCCGGAGTGCCCTCCTGGGCACTCAGCCTGAGATATTCCGTTTATCGCTATCAACTTCACCGATTACGATCGCTTCCCCTCGCAGCGGACCAAATACGACCCCCTGTCAACTATTCCCCGACGGAGGCTTCACCCTGATGGTCAGATCGTCCTCGATGATCCAAAAGTACGGACCCGTGCTATGACAGTAGACGGTAGGGAAGAAATACAAGCTCATTTCAGTGAGGTGAAATGTCGCAAGGCTCCTTCATTCCACAGTAGGATCAGATTGCAGTGTTCAAGTTTACATTGGGTTGTCGAAAAAAGATTTTTTCGTTTTTTGAAGCAATTCATTTTTACACCTTATTACAGAACACAGAGCACAGGGTAATCACCATCTTGTTCTACCACTGTTCGCCCCCTATCAGGCAAATTTGCTATGCCATACGCGTAGAATTGTACAGGCTTTGATTTGAGGAAATTGAACGACCATTCCATCTCACGTTCATTATCGGAGGTTTTCTTTGAATGGCGTTAGATTGGGAAAGGAAAAGGTGATAATTCGAAATAGCAAGGTCAGGGCTATAAGGTGGATGGGGCAGTACTTTTCATCCAAGCTCGAGAATTTTTTGGCGAGTCGCTTTTGCTATAAGTGGGCGAGCACTATCGTGTAGGAAAAGAATCGTGTCATGGTTCGGACGTTTCTCTGTGATTTTTGCGACCAGAACATACGGCTGCTGACAGTATAGGTCTGCTGTTAATATAGTGTTGCAAACCAGCACCCGCAATGCCGACCTCCGATGGGGGTCCGGACCAGTCAGAATGTTTGACGTTGCAGTTGCCTTCTCGAAAGCGTCTGAACCAAGTTGTGCCACAATTTGGCTGGCTGGCTTTAACTCGACACGACTTGTAAATGCTCGCGAACTCTTGCGACATTTCTGAAATACTACTCAACATAAGGCAAAAAATGTAGCACGGTAATACGAAAACGTACCATTCAAAAGATCCTGAGTCATGTTAGAAACCAGCTTCTGGAACCATGCCTTTCCTCCGGGAGCAGGAGGGGGGATCTAAAGGCTACTTATCAGGTACGTCACAGAAAAACAACAATGGTGAATCAGAGAAATACTTATACATAACTGCCAATGGAATCTACTATTGCAGTTCAGCTATGGGGCATTGGGACTGAGGTGGTTCAAAAATGTTTCACTATGAATTACTAGTATAACGTAAAAACAATTTCGGATACTGCTATTCCGAATCATTACATTTTCATCCGCAATACTTGAGCAAATGGTATTCTTTGATTTGTCCTTTCTCTTTAAATCTATGTCCCTCAGTACTGAGTTCAAAACTGTTCTGCTTATTCCCATCTCAACAAAACCTAAAAGCCACATGACTTTATGTGAAAGCAGTAAGCTAGTTTATCATGAAAATCATAAACTCGTTCCGAGTTCGCGCAAAATCTGCAAAGAGGAAAAAGTTAGTAGATGGATCAGATGAGTATATGAAAACATATAGGCACTTCCGCGTCAGAATTCGCCAAAAAAGTGTAAGAAAAAAAGCATCACGTGCCCTTGTACAAACAACTACATGCGTAACTTGTTTGCAGATCTGTTTCCTACTTTACGGTTGACATAGTGCGAATCGGTTGCTATCCAAGTATTTTCGCGAGTTCGCTGACCGCCAGTTCAGCGTATACCATGAGCGAGTTATTGTTCTGATTTTCGCGCCGAAGATTCGCTGTGTTGTAAATGGTTTCGAATACAAAATTGATTCAGAACACTTTTCAAAGGCTCAGGCTTTCAGGGAAGTTAAGTCAAATTCTCAAATCAAAAATGAGTTCAAACAAAAATGTTCAGAGGCTCACAATTGACATACCTCTGCATCGTGTCATGTATGTTTGCCCAAATGCCCCGAGAAACTTGCTAGCGGCTAAGGGAATTGACGGGAACGTGTGCGGACCGTGCCAAATCAATGTGAAAGATTTGATCACGTGATGACACTAGAACCCTCCCACACATGATCGCTTCCACCGAAATCACTCTCAGCATTACAGTGCGCGCTCTAGGCAGAATGGAAACAAGGGTTGACTAGCACCTCGTATCCGGCGTACACGCACACGAGATGCACGCAAACGCTAGCTATTGCACTTGCGTTGTATCGTATCGCCCAATTCGACACGCACAACCTGAAGATCCTGATAATAAAACGTGATATTCGTGCACTCAATCACATATAAAACGCAACGAACTGAGGTAATGATTTGTAATTTAAAAAAGGTGATAAAAACAGATTTAAAAAGCGAAGCGTTCACCAGGTATTCTATCATACTGAGCGTGTACAGCGTGTGACGGGTTTCTTGCTATGGAAGGCAAATTCTACAAGTGGCAAAAATTCGAAACTAATCACATCAGGCGCTCCAGCAACATTTGCCTTTTTTTCCAATTCTCGATATAATACCAGTTTCGACGCACTGTCACCGACGAGCTGCAGATGCCATAACAGTTGACGTATCATCAATCCATCACATTGCACGGCATCGGTGAAGAATTCGAGATATGTGAAGCACAGAGGTATAGTCTGTACTAGCTTCTTTGTTGCGCTGATCTGTCATCTCTTAGCATTTAAGAATAATTCCTATGTTTCATGTTTCCCAACGTTTACTCATTAGCTGGTGGCTATTTTCCCATTAAAACAGTCTGAGACTTTCTTCACTTAAGCTGATGTGATGAAAGTCACAGCAACCGCCACACATGACTAAAAAAATATTTTTGAAAAAAAAGTTAAACAGGCAAGAGAGATGAACATTTCAAGTGATTCCTGTTACGAAAAATGTTTTGTCAGCTCGTCGCGCTCCGCAAGTGCATCTTAAGACTTGCACATCCGTAGCGAAGGAGTATGCACATTCCGTGAGCTTCTTATTATCTGGAAAAGATAATGTCGTATTGATTTTGATACTTTTAATTTTTGATAACTGCGTTTATCGCCGCAGCTCGCGATGCGAAAGTTATTGCAAGGATGCTGAGTTATGGGCGAAAGCTTCGGTGTCGGACGGGACTCGAACCCGCACTTCATCCTTACCGGGGATATGTGCTAATCCATTACACTACCGACACCACCTTCACCTTAAAGGCAGCTTTCGGAAAAATCCGGATGAAAAGTTAAAGAAGTAGTGAATATGAAAGCCGAGATGTCTAGTATCAGGACGGTGGAGAACAAACGCATGGAAATGGCCAAAAACTCGAGAAATAGGACCTCTTCCCACCGTTGGTTCTAGGTGCGGATGACCTTTCCGTCAAGGGGCAGGTAATCCGCATAGGTTTTCCATTGGCATTACCAAGACGTCAACATGAAGGGATGTTCGGAAATGAGACAGCCTCTATTTTCATGTGATGAGCTTCAAGCTAAAAGTGAGAAAGCGCGCAGCGATACTTTCAATCCTGCCGATCTCCTTGACCAACTATACCGTGACCACCCACTAATCACGTCGCCTGGAGGCGGGCTGTCCTTGTCTAAGGCGGCTTGTCCGGACGAGGCCGCCTCCGCCACAGCTCAAGGGAACGCCTTCCGCGGGGGATTTCGCCATGCATAGGCCTTCCAGACCCGTAGTTTTTCACTCAATGCCTCCTTATGCGATTCCCTGTCACACACATTATCCCAAACACTGTCTTTAACTCAGCTTTTGAATGGTATATTTATCATAGCTTATCAGAACTCACACGTATAACGTGTTGAGCCGGTTGGCCAATATCGGCCAATAATGTCGTAAGTTGTGAATTACCCAGAAGAATTCTGTACAAGGTTGTAATATCCTTACTAGGGTCAATCTTGTGCATAGTGGCGAGAACGAATGGATGAGGTATCTCCACTTTGAGATCAAATGCTGAATATAACCTCTGAGTGCCTATTTTCTCAGATTTTACTCGCAAATAACTCGCATACGGAGAACCCCCTGATTTCTCACTAATACATCAACAAGCCAAATGAAAAAGCTCACCTATTATTTGGAGGATGATGTCTTCCAACTGCACAATAAGTTGCGCCGCTTCGACGTGATGCTGCAATCCACTTTTAGAAGACCGAAGAACGATAATGAAAAAACGGATTTCTGAAGCTATCAAACCTCTATAGTAGATCTCTGAGAAGAAAGCCACATTCTCATCTTTTGTACGGTAATTACATAACCGCCTGTCATCAAAACACGATTTCAATTTTTCAATGTATAAACATTCCAACATTCTAGAGAGACATTTCATACCGGTGAAATTTTATTCATCCATCCCCTGTTCTCGCTCAGGACAGAAAGGCGGGAGCATAGAAAGAAAACATTACAGATCCATTTCCAGTGAGAAAACACAAACAGGGATAGTAGTCTAGCATGTTATCTCATAATAGCCATTTCCACCCTTGGCCACTATTAGCTCGAACAGGCTGACTTTTTCAAATATGGAATAAAACAATATCACAAGTAACAGTTACGAAAAGGACGTACGTTAAGCGACGGAATCCTCGGATGCCGTTCAAACTTTTTCGACCACCAGACCCGCACAATGCGATCCAACTTCCTCGGACATTCCTCACTCTTTCCAGCTGAAAACAGGCACGCAGCTGCCACATCCTGAATATGTGGACGTGAAACACTTAAACAACAAAACATCACGCACATACAAATAAAATAAAAAGTCAGTACAGACGTAATACCAATCCTGCAGTCGAAAAGCTTGAAGGAGTGAAAACAAAAGAATCGGTGCATGTGCATGATTGCCGCACACATACATAATGGGGAGCTGAAATAAGTGGAATTATTGTAAAAGGCGTAGCGTCATTTTTCATCTTCGACCACTACATAGTCCTAGAAAGGGGATCGTATCTAAACCAAGGGCCGTATGCTATCCTCTCCCTGCCGGGAAGGCATCCCCGGCCGGGTGAGACCCCCGGCCGAGAAGGCTTCCCGACCGGCAGTATGCTATGCTGCCGGGAGCTCCTCGGGGAGGAAAAGACGCAGAGTTGCAATGGCGCGTACTTTCAAAAGACCTTACTGTAACCGTCTGTCAGGCATGTGATACTGGAGCACACGATTCGACACTGTTTAGCCATTACAACCACAGCTATATCAAAATAAGCGAAACAATTATTCTGACTAAAACCTCATGCGATGTGGTATTTGAAGGTGCTGATCACGCATAGAATATTATCTACAAATACCTGGACGGGTTTAAGCGACAAGTAATTGTAAATAAATTCTACCAAACAATGTAGCACTAATTTGGTGTTGAACGACGTCAGCGCAGAAAACAATGACATATTCTCAAGGCTAGTACTGAACACGTATTTGTATCTTTTATTTAAATTTTTTTATTTTATTTTGTATACTTTTATCACATTCAATAACGCCATATACTGTTAGCGTCAGGAATGATCAGTTTATTTCGTGATCAGTACCCCAACTACCCCTTCTGCAATTTCCGGGGCTGTAACGTTGAAAAATAATCCAAAACAGAAAACAAAACACAAGTGACTACAAAGCAAAAACAAACATGAAAATTTGCAGTTGGATCAAAAACATCGATGCCACTTTGCCAGTAATAACACGACTAAATCGTAAGTTACGCTTGAAAAAAAAAGATGTGCAAAGCGCGCGAATAAAATTAGAACGAAAAGGCGTGTGCTGTGATCTAAAAATACTGTTATACACAAGCTTCCCTTGATCACTTTCAAAGGTAGTGTGCGCTGGCGCAAATGCTTCGCTCCGCGGTCACGAGATTACTGTATCCCCGACGCTTCCCGACTTCTTGCCGGTCGGGGACGCATCCCCGAGATTTTGTGGGCTTAGCCTCTCCCCGACGAGTGATTGGGGACGCATAGCATACGCCGTCGGGGACCCATCCCCGGCCGGGAGAGGATAGCATACGGCCTCAAAGGTGCGACAGCGTAGGCGGTTGCGTGCCCATCGTTGCTGGGGCGCGCCAAACTTTTTGAAAAAGAGGGATTGCGTGGCGCCGTAGCGATTTCAACGTAGATGCTCGGATCAACTCACACTTATTGTCTATTTCGTGTAGTTAGCTATATTAGGCGTCATAAAAAAATCTAGATGTAGGGAGATTTTTCTATTCCTTTCGATATTTCAGTAGCCAATCACCAGATCACCAGTGAAGCAGCTAACCGTGTGAAAAGGATTAAAAGAACTGACGTTTCACGACTTCCTTATTTGAAAAAGCAACACTCTGAGTCTCATTTTTGTGCGCACTATATTCAATCACTAAGTGGAAATGGTCTGTTCCATCAATCATCCGTCCTCAGAACACCATGAAAGTAAATGTAGTGGTGCTAATGTAGTTGTGGGGAGGGCCTCACTGTTGCGCTGTCGTCCCTCAGTCGAAACCGACCTTTAATCATCAGTTTGTGCGCTTAACTGTATATCTTTACCAAAGCCTTCCAAGGGGGAGGGTAGAGACTTCTCTCCAAAGTAAGGCTTAGGCTAAAAACCTAGGCGAAATAGCGCCGGGCGCCGAGCACAGTGGAGTTTCCCCCACCATCTATATCAGCACCGGATAAAGGGAGGTGTTCAAAATACGTGATTGGACCGAATTCAGACATTTATTTGCACTCTTCAACAAATGAAGCTGGGAATTGAATAGTGCGAAAATGGTCGGTTACGTTGTGAAATACAAAGGGTTATCGTCAACGATCGATATGCGAGTAATGCAGATTACAACGAGATATCAGATACAAAGAAAGCATCCAAGGAGACTCCTACACTCAAAACGACCCCGCTTAACGCGCCCCAGCAATGATGGGCACGCGACCGTCCGCGCTGTCGCACCTTATAGGGAAGGCCCATCAGGTCATGGTAAGCTTTCTCAAAACGCTTTTTTGCATTTAATGGGGTCACATACATGAAGCAAAAAACCGGTCTCCTATTCGGCTTAATGCTTTTGGGGGGCCTAGAAAATGGTCAATGGTTCGATCCACCCTGAGGCCAAATTTTTGCATTTATTTAGTTTTCATCCATTTGTGCTCATGCGTGACCGCACGTGCAAAATGTGTGCAAAATCAATTTTCATCCTGCCAGAGAAGCGCTATCTTCAGTATTTTTGCGTATTAGGCGAATGATTCATTAGGACCTGCAACGCCCATAACAAGGAAACTAGAGGTTTTCCCGCAAAGCACGTGTGATATTCATGCTCAGGGGGTCGAACTACCCTGGGTAACATGCTTCAGCCTGATCGCGGTTTTGACTCAAACTCGGAAATGGGGTGACCAATAGTACTACTACTACCATAGTAAAGAACACTCAACGAAAGGAGGTCGGTAGCCGATATAAGGGAATGTCTGCTTTTTCCAACGCATAGCGTTGCTGGGTGCAGTTCACTTGGAATGCACTGATTTTGCACATGCTCCATCGCATTTAATCGAGGCTGCTAGTTGTTCGTCTGTCAAGTAGAGCAGTGACTGTGTGCCCCTGTCCATCCCATTGTCTCGAATTTGGGTCAAAATCTCAATTTGGATAATACCCTGTATCTAGGGCTAATTGGGTCTCCTGAGCACAAATATCACACTAGTTTCGCACGGAAACGCCTGGCAGGGGTGCGAGGGGCGCTGAAGGGTCCAAATAAGTTAGCCACTGCAAACTTGTAAGCGGGGTCAGTTCGGTGCACCAGCAACGAAAATTGCACCACTTTGCATGTGCGCAAGTAGTTTGACGCTAGGCAAAGAAAATTAAGAAAATGCAAAAACCTGGACGTTGCGAGGAGTTGAACTACTGTCGCCTCCTCCACTGTGCCAAGGCCAGTCCATTCCACTACCCATTCGGCTATCCGACCACTGTGCGTCCCCTATGAGTTTTCTTTGCTCCGTTTAGCGTTCACCATAAGAGATTCTAGATTTTCGAAACAGCTCGCAGTGGTTTTGGCGTAGGTTTGAAGACAGTCTTCTGATTTGCATATACTGCACGCCGCAGCTGGAAAGCATTGCAGCAAACTGGTCGAAATTGCTTCTTTCTAAGCAACTTTTGTCACTCACTTTTTGGGCCTCCTAAAACCATTTAGCCGAATTTGAGACCTGTTTTTTGCTCCATGTATGAGACCTTATAAAATGCAAAAAAACCGTTATGAAAAAGCTCACCATGACCTGATGGGCATTCCTTGTTGGGTTTAAATACGATCTAAATAGAGTGTCGGTAAACGGACAAATGTGTAGAGGTACTCACTACCGTGACGCATGAGCTTGTGCGTCGCAGCCTTCATCATGGGGCGCGTTGGCCTGCTTATAAGCTCTAGGTCTCCTTATCTATCAGGCAAGGCTCTTCGAAAGCATCACATGAGAACTTCGCCTACTAACAAGGGAAGGTATTTTAATTCCCATGGAACTTTGAAATGAGATCCCAGGGGATCGATAGAGCTTCGAACGCTGATTATAACTGTGAAAACCAAAATTGCCAAATTGCATCCTGAAGCGAGTTACGAGGGGTCAAAGTTTGCCTGTGACTTGCCTGTGACATCTGAATAGCGAGGCGCTTCGTCATGAGCAGGACTAGCCAGCACCATCCATGACCTCCGTGCTCAGTGGTAGTGCTCCGGTTCTGCAGGTGCGAGTCTGTGGGTTTGCTTCCCGCCGGTGCGGCTTTTTTGCATTTTGTGTTTCATTGTCAGTGAGTGCTTTTCTTTCACTTCTAAACGTTTCTTTGTATGATATTCGCGCGTTAGGGGTCGACTTACCCCTCAGTGCAAATTTCCAGCAGGATCCAGTTTTTGGCCCAACTTCGGAAAATTAGGGGTGGCCAGGGGTTAAGTAGGAGTTTTTGAATTTCCTTCCACAAAAATCCTGCAGGCTGAACAAGATAACCTGAACATACCTATCACACTTGCCCATCACACTAAACGCACGTAACAAGCGCCAAATAAGAGCCTTTGCTGGGCAAGGGTCAGCGACTTCTCCTTTGTTGAATGGGTTGCCAGCTCAATGGCCCATCAATTTATCCGAGATTTGCTCAAATTCTCGAATTGGCTGAAACTTGTCCCATAGGGTAATTTGATCCCCTGAACACGGAAATCACACTGGTTTTGCGTGAAAACGTATGGCTCGTGCGCTATGGGCTCCCAAACATACTATAAAATGGTATTACTCTTTTTTTCAAAAAAACCTTCATACTTCATTCAGGTAATTGTTTGACATATTCTGAATACAGACTTGAGATCAGCATTTAAAAGCGCGTACAATGGTCTCATTGCAAATGGCCATTTCGATAAACCCTCTGATGGCAAAGGGCCTCGCCAAAGAGGTGTTACAGACAAATTTTGACCCCTCGTAACTCGCTTCAGGGTGCCATTTGGCATTTTTGGTTTTCACAGTTATAATCAGTGTTCGAAGCTCTATCGATCCCCCCAGGTCTCATTTCAAAATTCCATAGGAAGTAAAATACCTTCCCTTGTAAGATGTAAAACAGCGACTATTGACTTGCCGCTGAAGCGGCGAGCCAAGAGTCGCGCGCTTCGCGCGCATTGCAAGGGTAGGAAGCCCCGACGTGGGGGCTAATATGGGGTGTCGCGAAATATCGCTGTTGAGCTTGTAACATCGGCGCAAAAAAAAGCTACTATTGACTCGCCGCTGAAGCGGCGAGCCAAGAGTCGCGCGCGCTTTGCGCGCATTGCAAGGGAAGGAAGCCCCGACGTGGGAGCTAATATGGGGTGTCGCGAAACATCGTTAAGCTTGTAACATGCTCTCTCCTATGCGGGGTGCGCAGACGGAGCGACGAAACGGGAGAAAGCCTGTGCCCAATGATGACGAACCGCAACGCAAGCTCACGCGTGAGCTTGCGTCGCGGTAGTGTAACTTCTGCACATTTGTCCGTTTACCATTCCCCCCCCCCCCTTAATAGAACCCATTGACCACAAATGCATCTTCCGTTGAATACCGTTTTTTCTCAGTGATTTCGAAAAAAATACCTCGAAAGATGGTTTGGTCTTAATATATACAATACACATCAAAGGATACATTTGTTTAAACTTTAGATCTCACATTTTTCCTCTTTGGTCACGAATATTGTGATTGAGCTGATCTACCATGATCTGAATAAACCTGGTCGCTTGCTGCCTGTATGTCAACTCTTTTTCTGGAGTAAACCCATGGCCCCGAATTCTTGCCGTATTCGTTGCCTCAAAACAAATATCCATATATGCAATGTGACACAGTGAAAGAAGTAATGACAGAGTACGATATGACTAATTTTATGCTTACCATGCATATGTTAGGTCACAAGTAGTTCGCACCATTATCTCCCGTGTTTCACGAAATTCTCTCCATCGTCGACTATGTTTATAGCTGTATTCGATAGAGCTTCCTCTGCTCTACAAGACAGTACCACTTGTTTTTGAAAGCTTTCGTTGTTTAATATTTTATGAGGTTCAGAATTGAAGTTATTTGGAAGCAGGAAATCGCACTTTTGGCAATTCCTCTAATCATCTACCACCGAGATCAAAAAATGCAAGCGTATAAATATTTGATGAGCTTTTGCAACTCTACAGGTGCACTTCGTTTGTGATCGTTTGACTACTCGTCGTTCTGAGGGTTAGAATGGTATAATTTGTGGGCATGAATTAGCGCTTCTGACACTTGGAGGTAAAAAAAATGACCTTCGTCGCGCCGGATCGAACCGCAGGGGGAATAATACATCGTTGATCAACTTTTTTGCTATAACTGAGGATTGTGGTCCTAAAAGGCTGTCCTGTTTAAGTCTCGATTTGAAAAAGGGCCGAAAATGCAGCATCTTGCTGTGTACTATCGCGTCAGAAATATTAAACCAGAGAAGGCCCGAAAAATGAGTGGCACTCATATGAAGAGCAGAAAAAGCATTATCGAACCATATATGGCTATTTCTCTTGACCTCGATGACGAAGACGAAAAAAGAAATCGAAAGTGCTTTTTTCGCTGAGTGCTCCCTTCAAAGCCTTAGAACATAAAGGTGGGTTTTCAAAATAAAACAACGAGCAATTTGTAGATCTGTAACGAGCTCATCGAAAACATATGCCTATTTTTTTGTCAATATTGGACAAAGAAGAGAAAAAGAAAGAAAAGTGCGAAATTCTGCCTTCAGATTACTCCAAAGCCCATTGAACTCTCCCCAAATGCAGCCTTTATACGACGACTGAATTCGGTTTCTGAGAGGTCACATTTAAAATTATATAGTAGAAGGCCCGAAGGTACTCCTTTGATATACAATACCGCTCACGTCGCCTGAATAAAAAAAAAGCCTCGCGACGGAATAATCGCAAACAAACCGTCGCATCGTCATAACATCGTTCAAAGTGGATAAAATGGAAAGCTCTTAGGAGCGTTGGATTAGTCATAATGCGACGAGTTCACTAGTGTATAAATTGTCAAATCCTGCTGAGTATATCTGAAAAACTGAAAGAAAAAAAAAACCCGAGAACGCTAAAACGCGTTTTCGGGTTTTTTTGCTATGAATCGATTGACTATTGATTTTTCATTGAATTCGTATACATTATCGAAATGAGCTCGACGAGCTCATTCAGATAATGTGTACAAATTCGATAAAAAATTAATAGTCAATCGAGTTATAGCAAAAAACCCAAAAACGCGTTTTCGCGCAATTTTTCAGATAACTACTCAGCAAAGCTTGACAATTGATACACTAGTGAACTCGTCGCATTGAGACGATACCAACGCTCCTAAGAACTTTCCACTTTATCCACTTTGAACGATGTTATGACGATGCGACTGTTTGTTCGCGATTATTCCGTCGCGAGGCTTTTTTATTCACGCGACGTGAGCGGTATTGTATTTGTTTTGTCGAAGAAGATTATCCGGGAGATGAAAGACATTAATACCTATAGATGCGTGTGAAGTTGTACTACATGTAAATATATGTACAAAAGAAATTGCTGGAAAGCGCTTGTGCGGGACAAAAGCACATCTTAAAAAAACGATAAAACTTTTTCGACGACCTAATATATACATCCATGGCGGATTCTGGTACTCATGCATTTGGTTCGGAGTATATGATCGAGTCAATAAACACATTCAATCTTATTGGATGCTATCGCAATGAGGGGGGCATCTTATAAAAAGTTGCCCATCTAAGCATATCGGAAGAATCTTCGGGGGGTCAATCTGCACAACTAGGCTTGTATCGTTGCATAAGCCCGGGTGGGGGTCACGAGGTCGAATTTCCGCGCGGCCGCGCGCGACGAGCGGCGCGGCGGGTGCGAGTGGCAGTGGCAGTGCATGGCAGCCTTCATGCGAGGCAGTGTGGCATGAGGGGAAGCGCACACCGGACGCAGTCACGCTCGGCCGTCCTCCCACGGGCAATCGATACGGCGAGTCGTACTGGTGGCGCCGCGAGTGCACCGCCGCGAAGCGGAAATTCGACCTCGTGACCCCCACCCCCTAAGCCTTAGTGAAGGAAAGAAGAGGTTCCTTCCCTCTTCTGAGCTTAGGCAAAAGAATGTCCCATAGTGGAGGGCCACCCCATTGCGATATCACCTCTTATTTTTACAAATGAACCACCGAAAAAAATATCTGCGAATGATAACCCAGAACACCTTGGGAGACAACCTCACACCGCCCGATGACGATAGGCAATAGCCATGTAGGACGTGAATGACAGGGGTCTGAAGACCACTTTTGTAGTGGTCTGAACCAAGAAAACCAGATTCGCTTCCATAAGGCCATGAGTGACTGCGGTAGCAACCAAGTACTGGTATGTGGGTGCTCGAGAGCTCCGAAGAAGTTTCCATGTGAAAAAAAAACTTTGACGACGCCGAAACCTAAATCAGCAGCAAAAGATGCAACGGCGGCAGCAGCGTCAAACGCATTGCGCAAGTATTTCTTCAAGCTTGAAACTATCAAGTTTCTGCATGTTTGATAAAACAAAGTTTTCGGACGGAATTCCCTGGAAGCAATCTTACAAAAATACGATAAACGGCTGCGTGGCAGTCACGCGAAGCAGATGCGCAGCGTCGTTGGAGAGAGTGACGTAGGCGAAAATGCGAAGCGTCGGGACGAGTCATAAGGGCCCAGCACACCGCGCAAATTGCCACATCACGCACGGCAGTTTGTTGTTGGTTTCTTTGTGAATGGGGTCAATTCGCGACGAAATCCGCGCCTCGTGCGTATGGGAGAACATCAGGAAGACAATCATCACTACATACTGCTTATCAAAAATCTACTTATGTTGAGACCCAATGGAAAATACCGTAATGTGATCTATTAAAATTTTTCGGTTTTTTGTGGCTGGATATCCTTTTACCTTCGCACTGAAATCTATGATTGTGCTACCACACGCTCGTCTCCGCGGGTGACGAGTATTACAAATGCAACAAACAACAAAAGAAGTACTTTGTTTACTATTCGCGTCTTAACTAGCTTGATGTGCACATACATACACATAGAGGAAAAGCAACAGTAGAACATTGAAAAATAATACAACTCAATACAAACACATCTTATCTCTCAGATGCGCATTCAGGTATCGCGCTTGTTTTGTTACACAGTCCTTTATTCTAAATGGATAAAACATGGATCATGAACAAACAAACTTTCCTCTAAGGGGTGCCTCTTTTTTCGTGAAATGCTGAAGGCCAGCGTGCACTCGAAATGACTTATTAGATATCATAGGCACTGAAATTAATGACAACTCGAAGTACTCTCTGTCAATAAATTGATGAATAAACGAAATACCTAGCACGTTGTGGAGCA
The DNA here is from genome assembly GCA_963978905.1 of Trichostrongylus colubriformis. Lineage (NCBI taxonomy): Eukaryota > Metazoa > Nematoda > Chromadorea > Rhabditida > Trichostrongylidae > Trichostrongylus > Trichostrongylus colubriformis. Next base: position 44,108,319 of record OZ022257.1, on the reverse strand, counting down.
TTTGTTGTGGTCGCACCAAGAGGTCTCAGCAAGTTAGAAGGTCGGCGAATTCCCAACATCATTAGCGCTTCCCGTTGAATTGTGCGATTCAAGAAGAGATAAACGAAAGCGGGAAAGCCTGAAATTAAACTGCTGATAAGTGATATATGGACAAAAAAAAGCTATTACTTTTTGACTGAAAAGAATCAGATACATGAAAGATCCCAATCGAATGGTATGCCCGCCTTCCTAGCGCTTTCAGCTTCGGTCAATTCCCTTTTTCATATAAACTAAATCACCACGAAAAGTCATCGTACCCGATCCATTATGGGAACACTGAAAGCCCAATTTTTTTCCTGCTGCTTAGGCCGGCTCTGGAAGAAAGCGACTTCTCACCAGAGTTCGAACTTCTTCACATAGTTGTGGATGCTTGATACTTGGTCAAATCACCACTTTTTCTATCACTCGAAGGAAGATTTGTCTTATATCCGCAGGTTTTCGTTAAGGATTATCCCTAAACGCGAGGTCATTGCGGTCCGGCGAAGTTGGAACAGGAGCTGCGCCCAGTAAAGAACCATTCACTTACATTTACATTTGCTGAACTGTGTGGAAAACCGATATATTTTCACACCCCCCTCCCTTCTCCCCTCTTTGCACATCCTTCCCTCCCCGACCATCAGCCTTTCTAATACTTCACTGCTTCTTCTCTTTCCCTTTCCTTTCTTTCTCTTTGAAGCGCACATCTTTGCGCCGTTTCGGTAAACTTAATGTCTACATAGGCACAGTCATTATTTTGGAAAATATCACAAAGGCGATCCTTCGAGAGCTTCTGTTATATGTATAGTATATCCTTGCAGAAGCATCGTACAGTTAGTGCCGTAAGAGTGTTAAAATCGCGCGAAAACGGAATTGCACGTTTTCTATCGCTTTTCGTCATAAATCGATTGATATTGATTTTTACTGAACAAGTATGTGTTCCGAATCAGCTCGTCGAGCTCTACAAGATGGTTCTACAAGTTTTTGATTTTCTTATATTCGACACTAGGCCATTCTTCACATTCTGAAAAGTTTGAGGGAAAATTTCTTCGAAATTCGATGAACTGGCAGCGAAGTCTTCTCACATCCCTGATCCAAGTTCATGGCTGTGTAGGAATTTCGAAGTTTCCCTCATTTCAGCCAAACCCCTGTTCCTTGGTGTGACCCTAAACAGCGTCTCCGTGCATACACTGTTGGAAAAACTACCTCTCAAGTCATTTTCAAGCGCAGACTGCCTAATAAGATGTACCCCGTTCGACTCCCCAAGAAAATTTCTCAGAAATACGACGTGTCAAAGAAATGCCACATCGATAAATGGAAGAAGCAGGAAAGTGTTGAAAACGGCTGGACGAATTCACGTCCATCTGTAGTTATTTTTCGACAAACTCGCATGCAAATTCTTTGTGGGACCGAAAGCTGCAATTTGTGGTGATTCAGTTTACCGCACTGAAATTTTTGAGTTACTTTTTGCAATAACCCTCATGCAATACGTGGGTTTATCCTCATCAGAATAACCTGAATACCTACCATGACCCAATTGCCAGCAGATGTGACCGATCACTACGAAATATGACGGTGTTGGAAAGAAGTTCATGTATACGTAGATCAGTGCCGCGATCAGGTTCGGCATGCAGATGCATATCGTTTGCAGGAAAAACTAAACGAAAATATCATTATAATTACGTCTCAACAGAATTGCTGCCATATGTATGTCGTATAAGGATCGAATGGCTGCGATTGCAGTCAGCAGTTCGAAACTTCTTTCTAATTCGCATTGTACTAAAAGTCATTGAATGGTGGGAAATCACCCAATACCTCTCTCTCCTCCCTCATATGCCTCTTTCAATTCCTAGACCTGGACATGTTGCAAGAACGTTTACCCAGCGCCATCTCGCTAAGCGTTGCTGTTGAAGAGACTATCCCGCTCTTGTTATTGTTGGAGTGGTCCTCGATTACAACGACTTTTCGAGGGAGATATCGAGCCCTTGGATACGAAAGATGATTCACCCAAACTGATGGAACACAATTCCCTCCGTGCCCTTGATTTCATTATACCAGTGAGGCACTTGGTTTAAAGACACCAGAAGGGGGTAATTTCGGCTTACGGTAGAACGGACGTAGTGTGGACGAGTTAAAGTAGCCGCCATTACACAAACTCGCCAATTTGACGCCTTGGCATGTGCCAAGAGGAGATGTTTCTATCATAGATTTGTCTTTTCCTTTTACTTTTTCCGTTGTTCTTTCTTATATTGTTCTAGATGTACTTACATGAATGCTAATGTAGTTGGGAAGGGCCACTCCACTGCGCTGCGAGTCAGGTGCTACAACAAACGTTGGACCGCGGCCCGTCTCCTGCAGCGGACAACTCGGAAAGTCAGTGCGATGGTGCGAATGAGGCGCGAATACACACCGCAGCGATGCACTTTTGAGTTCGGGTTTTTTCACCGATTATCGCTTCTAACCTTCAGTGTTCGTTACAAAATGCTCATTTCTTTGTATTTTTCTCTTGTTTCGGATCCCTTCCGGTTCCTTTAAACTGAATGCATCCATGCCATCTGCTAAAGAACAGAGAGCGAGATAATGTGGGACTGCAGGATTGTTTGATGACACGCTGCGCTGCGCGGTTGTGATATTATAGGACCCCAAGACGGGCTTTTTTGATAAGAGCTCCGCCACACATCACCTCTTCTGAAGAAGAAGGATTGTTTTTAAAGTACAAATTCACAGTTCTCAGCTTTCCCTCTCTGAACCTCTAAAGGTGCGATATCAATTCTTGTACAAGCGGAACCACATCTGAATTTGGCCACGGTCTGGGAATCTCTAACTTGCAGACAGACCAGAATGGTTAAGAAAAAATTGAGCGATCTTGACAAGGTTGGGTAGGGTGTGTCCTCCCTGGTATGGTCCCAATAATCGTAGTGAGGTGGTTCCAGCTAACAAGTGATGCGGCGTTGGAAAGGACTCATTCAGGCAGGCAAGAGGGGCACAATCCTGCGGTTCCTGGGCATTTTATCCTGTTTTTCATCATTGTCACACTACTGACCGCTCTACTATTATATTTGAGAGCCGATCAGATTTCTGGTGCCTTCAACAAGATGCATCGGCGCTGAAATATTCACAAGTATAGGCAAAACTCACTGATTTCTGAGCCCATGTAAGACCATCGCTCGCTCTTGACTGGCTAAGTAAAACACGAGAATATTGTACATACAATAAACAAGTGAGGACTACGATAAGCAGATTATTGGCAGTGTGTGGGTAGTTGAAATACTGAAATTAGAAAGCATCAGGAGAATCATCACCTCAGCCTGATGTTTTCCACACCACTTTTTAAAAGTGTTCGAAGCACTGCCCGTTGAAAGCTTACATGATGCTAAAGAATAGAAGAGATAGAAAGAATGGGAGTAGACTTCACAATTTAGTGTGAACATGGTGGGGAACATGACCGTAAGTGCCTCAAAAAAATCTTTGAGTTTGAAGGTACATTCCAAGGTTACTGGAGTGTGGAGCTCTCCCCACGGTCACATTATTCGATCTCAGCCACGTAGACTGTATCTTCATCGAAGCGTCAGTGTGAGTTTTTGGAGTGTGCAGAGCCATAGAAGCCATCGCGACTCCACCATGCAGCCCAAATCTTCCCACCTCAGACGTGATTGCTGGCAATGACGTTGGGAACGATGACAACAACAAAAGATGAACGCGACTGTACGATAAAATAAGGAAGAGGTTCCAATATTGGAAACTTTAACATGGGGAAGCAGGTAATATCTCAATGCTCCTCATGACACCATCCAGCAGGAACAGGATCAAAAGCTCACCTCACCTTGTGGCAATCGTTTCCAAGACCAGATCTCAGGAGGCCTTATTTTTGCCATTTTTGGGAACCTCTTTCGGATTTTCGTTTGTTGGCGTATTCCTCAGCACCACTTATTTCATAATTCAGCGCCTTTAATCCACTCAAGGTAATCCTGGAATGTGCCTTTGAGCGCATCGTTAACAGATCACGACCGCGTTGGCAATCTCCATCAAGTAACGTCATTTAAAAGCGACCTGCCCGGTACCAGAAGAATGATTTTTCTAATGAAGAGTTGCCCACATACTCTGCAGAATGATACAGCCACCTATAAATTGTCCAAGACTGTTTGCAGAGTGATTCAAAAAAAACTCTCTAGGTAAAAAATTCAGCCAGTGTGGACGCACATTCGCGCATTAACTTCGAATTATCGTTGGGAAACGCAGAAGAATTCTCTTCATTTGTTCCGAAAATGTCGCATTTCCTATTCCGCAAAATGACACGGCCACTGGACGGAGTGAAACATCGAACAAAAGCAACAAAAAAGCGAAAAATGACGATACTGCGAGCACCTGGACCTCTTTCGTTTTGAGTAGCCAAAAATTTTACTTTCTGGGCCCATGCAGATTTTTTTAGAATGTTTTCAGTCCACTTGTTGCCATGCTTCGGCCGTTTGAAGTCTCTCCCTCCTCTGAAATGGCTTTCCTTCACGTAACCCCTTCTCAGCAAAAAACTCCAACGAATTCTCCACCTGATAGAAGTCGGGTCCGTCCGCCGCCCAAGTCAGAAGGCCCACTCGGTGACGGCTTCACGATGATGGATTGTTCCGGATGACAGGAAATAGCCCAACTCACGAAAACAAGGTTCTGGTGTACATTTCAACACGCACGACGAGAGAAGGGTACGAAGACGAATATCCGTTGACTAGCTGGCTCATCCTTTCGAGAACGTAACGAAAATTCTGAAGATTCGCTGGTCCCACGCATTGACACCTCCTCATCAAGATCTTATTGAAAACCAAATTCTGTCCCTCATTCTAAGGTGCCGGTAGTCGTCCGGGCAGTCACATTTTAGTTCTTCTCATGATGAAGGAGAGCATGGAGAAAAAAAAACAAATAGGGAAAGCTGTACAAACTTTTGAGCCTATCAAGCACCTTAATCCGATCTGCTCTCATCCATCTCATGACGAAGCCGACCCTGCTTTCACGAAATACCGGGGTTCTGAACAAAGCCCTCCTCAGTTCTCGTAGAGAAGGACTTGCACTTCTTCAGGTTGCTATAAACAGCCACTGTTGACTCTTGAGCTCTAGCCAAGATCTTGTTCCTGGGCATGATCTAGGAAACTCGGCTCATCTTCCAAAATACTGCGCTTGTTTTTATCTGAAGGCGAAGCAGGACCTTCGGTACTCCTTTTGGTTTCATACCCTGCAGAATCCTCGTAGAAATTATCGAAGATCGCGCAAAGCCTCTCCAATTCCGCGCGATCTGACATTTGAACTCTGCAGGTCCTATTTTGAGGCAAATTGATCTTTCTTCAGGTCAGATAGCAGTTTTCTTCTTGTCATTACCTGAAAATGATGAGCCTACAACAACAATACAGCTTCAGCAAGTGGAGCTCAAGAGCGACGAGAAAATAAGAGGTGGCTGTATCAATTTGCAGTATACATAGGAGAAGCGACATTTCCAAAACAAATGAAGAGAAAATTTTTCTGTGTTTTTCTGTGTTGTGTCTTGTGTTTTCTGTGTTTTATGTTTTCTGTTCTCCTACAATTTGATGTTGCGCGAATGCGCGTCCACACTGGCTGCATTTTTTACTCAGAAACTTTTTCCAAATCACTCTGCAAAAAGAGTTTTCGGACAATTTCTGGGTGGCTGTATCATTATGCAGAGCACGGCACTCCCAAATTACCGAGGGAATGACTGTGACGCTGAAGGAAGTGAAAGTTGCCACCATTCCAAAAATATGCACTGGATCATCGATTGAAACCCTTGCTTTGCTTTCGTTTGAATGAAGCCGCCCCACTGTTGTATAACAAGAATCTCAGGTCATTTCTTGACACCTCTGACTTCACTGGATATGGAAGCTGAAAGTTGTCAAGTGCGGCACGCTGTGTGTGCACACTGCACTTTTGTTTTGTTAAAGCAGCCCACCTGGTCAATGCGATGTCCATCAGTGAATGTCGCAAAAAACCACGCCATACGATCAGAATTGAATATCAGAGGCGGTGTAAAGAAGGTGAAGTAGAGGAAATAGAAAAGAGGAATAAGCAGAACAACGTATGCACGACTCCCCTCGAACAACTAAATGAGAGATTGAGGTTTGAATGATACAACTGCTCGAAAGGATGTTTTGGTGTGGGGCTTGAAGTCTTTATTTGTGCAGCACCTTCGTTTCATAACTTTTTTGTTCCTAAATAAACTGCGTCGAATCTGGGATTATTGCAATCAGAAGACACATACTACACAAGGAACAATACGTATGCATGCATTTGTGGAAATTGGAGGCACTTTTTCGCGACCAAATTAAGTACATAGTAATTCAAGAAACTTGAAATATGAAGTCACCCCATGAAAAGAACGCTTTTTCAAATAGTTTTTTCCATGACATTATTGCATGCGCCTATTTTACATAGTTTGTGAGAGCTACCAGTTTCACAAAAAAAACCATGTTTAATTTTCTAGATGTCCTAAGATGGGGTGAATTTTCAGACTGGCGGTTACATTATTGCTCAACGCTACCTGCTGAAAAATCTAGTAATGTAAAAAAGTAATGTCGACTTGATCTCTATTACATAAAGCTGAAATTCCATTTCAGTCGAAATCAAAACGAAATCGAAACAATTCCTTTATATGGCAGCGACCATTTTCTGAATAATTCGCTAAGTTATGCCAAGTGAAGGTCTATCGAAGAAAATTTTCAATCCGAAAAACCGTAGTGCCATCAGACAACGTACCTAGTTGGGAGAAGAGTGACGCTACTCATCGGGCAACCAAAAAAATGGAGTGGTCAAGTAAAACTACGGAACACATGATTGCGGCCGATGACGGATTTTTCAGTCGATTCGGGAGATACTTGTGGTTAGGTGATGGAGGTGTTCAGATGACCCAAGTATGGGAGACCTAATCAAGTTCAGTTCTTGCAAGCTTCACCCTACTCATTAATAATGGCGACCATCTTTGGCAGGATGTGGGGTCGACTTCAAAATTTTTGGTGAGGGGAGGATTATACTAGAAATTGGATGTGCCACCACTCTAGAGCTAACTAAAGAGAGACTTTCGTCACAACCCTTTCAAAAGGAGGGGTCATATTAGCGAAGCGGCCATTATCCTCTACACAGTGCATGACTCTTGTTAGCGTGTTGTTCAAATGATAATGGTGTCCACGCCATTATTTCGTGGAATACAGATACGTGTCTACAGGGGATGCCAAAAAAGTAATTTTGCCCACGGCTCACATCTCCCAATTATACAAAACATAGGGAAACGAAAGAAATGAAAGTATTGGGGCAAAATATTCCCGAAATGTTCCTCTAAAAGCAGGAACAAGCTGAGACTCACTACCTTCATTTTCATAAAAATATAGAACCTTTAGGCGGCGCAGTCGGGCTTCGGACACCCACGGTATCAAGGTCCCCTTAAAACAGTGGAGCCGGGTTCCATGGCAGGTCTTTAGTGGGAAGCTTCCTAAGGATTGGCCCTTCGGTTCATGGAAGTCACAGAGCCTCTGCTGCTTGGACAAGGCTGCTATGATCCGAAGTATCATTTTCATGCCCAAATCCGCCTCCGGAGGGGTTTCAGTGGTAAGTGCACGTTTTGGCTCTTGGAAACGAAGGGAGCTGGAAACCCGGAAAAAACGGGATCCTAAAGAACACCACCCAGTGTGAATCCCCTTAGGTACCCAGAGTGAACGGACCTCAGCAAGGTTGTGAACGAGGGCGACGAAATTTCGGATTTTGCCCAGTCGAGGTGACACATCTTGTTCACTATTTCCTCGCTCCCATTCCTGTTCGTGCAGAAGGTTGCCACGGAGTATAGTGATAGAGTGAAGTCTGCTCTTGAATCTGGGGATGTGAATACCTCAACAGAATTTGCTGTAGTTCGACTAGAGTGGGGTGAAAGTGGACGAGACAAAATTACTTTTTTTGGCACCCCTGTAGTCGCTCGCGCAGCTTTCAGCTCCAATACGAAAAATCATTATGAAAAATTGTATTGTTATGGAAAATTATATCATAATGAAAATTCAATATGAATCCATTTTTTTTTATCCAGTAATGAAATGCGCACTTAAAGTGAAGTGGGCAAAGTGGGCAGTGAGGAGAAACCCACCATTTTCATAGTGTTTCTATTCCATAGATCGAGTAAACGATTGATAACTAACACAAAGCAATTCATGCATGCCCAACACCATAAACCTGAAATATGTCTGATAAGCTCTCTAGAGTACTGCTATAACAACTGACAACTGTCGAAAAGTTCTTTCGGGCTTGGACAAGAGCTGAGAACAAGACAATGAGACTCTATTAACAACACAACATCCCGTCACTCTTTTGATGGAAAACTTTTGAAGCAAAATCCTCCACCCTGCACTGTCAAAATTAGGCTATGACCAATACTGGTCGTTTATGCAGATGAATATTCCTCCCTCCTTAGCGTACACATATTCATGACAAAGAGGTTGTACAAAAGTAGTGCGATCCCTCATTCGACTTTCCACATCATAACTCTTCCAATAATCACATGCAGTTGAAGAAAATATACACCACTAGTAATCACATAATTGTTTTCCTACCTTTTAGCAGCGCCTGGATGCTTTTCTACCTAGGATCTTCATACTTTGCGATGCCAGCGGCAGGGCGGGCACCGTGTCTGCCTTTCGGCCGATGCTGCCTGTCTCGTTGCCTTCGTCGCGTTTGCACCTCCCTGAGCCAATCTGTCTCGTTCCTGAGCCAATCTGTCTCGTTGCCTGTGAACGCAGCCACACCAAAGCATGAACGCGGTTTTAAGCCCTCTGATAGCACGTCAAAGGATTCCACTAGTGCGACAGTGGCGTCCGCCAGATTTTCTCTCACTGCTGACAATGTTTTGTCACAATAGCTGAAGGAACAACAGAGGCAGAGTAGGCTGATTGTGAGAAGAAAGTACGTTGGGGAGTTCAACCCCTCCAACGCATCTAAAAAGTAACATGGGGTACTTAACTGTTTGGATAATTGGATGCTCCTATCGGCCTGTCATCGTGGAGCCCACCGCGCGGTCCCTCGCTGCAGATGCCCAAGGATTGGAGTCGCGTCCGCCACGAGTCTTGTGGTTTGTCGAACAGAACCTTTTCAGCGTGTTGGAGGTCTGCCCATCTGCCTCTTGACATCTCACGGTTTCCAATCGGTGACTGCTGGCGTAAATCGTCCGTCGGTCCTCCGTCGATTATGTTCGGTCCATTTGTTCGTGCCATGTACTCGAGCGGCGCTGCCAGTCCTGATCTCTTGCGCATGTCCTCGCTACTCAGTACCCCGTTCCTCTGCCGATAAGTGTTCTGTCCGAGCAGACGTCTCTCCATCGCGGTGTGGACGGTTCTGATGCGGCTAGTGTCGTGCTGGAGTACGCCCACGTCTCCGATCTGTAGCACAGTGCGGACCTTCATCTCGCAGTCCAGTAGAGCGCTGACCGCCTCCTTGATGTCGTTGCATGCTGCCCAGCCGGCTCTAACATGGGGTCGGACGTAGAGTTGGAGGAGGTAGACCACAAACTTCCTGTGTGTCTCTGGGAAGGCTTGCGTGTCCAGAGCTGCCTTGCGTGAAACTCGGCTGTGCCGTTCATTCTATCTTGCAATTATCAGTGGAATATCGAATCAAACCATCAGCATAGAAGCTTTCCGAAAAAAAAATATCTGGTTCCGACGGTGCCGCCTGCTTTGCATGGTACCAAAGCGAGAAGTAGCTCCCATGGAGGAGGCGTCTCTAACCACTAGATCGGTGAGATGCGCATAGTCTAATGGCAAAGAAGAAATCCCAAGTCTAAGTTGACATATGCAATATGGTGAAATGTGCTGGATGACGTATATACTGGATGTTGAGTGGGATATACTCGTGCATTGGAGGAGAGCATCCCGCTACGCTATTGAGGGAGTGGAGGTGCAAGTTGGATGAATTACTGTAGTCGAGCAGCTGCAATAGTTTCCCAATTTATCATCGAAATTTTTCCGAAAACATTTTATCAAATTTTTATTTCCCTACTCATTCGGCCATACAGATCAGTCTCAGTCCTCTCAGCTGCTATCTTCGAATCCGAAGCGCGTAAAGCACCGCCTCACCGTCGATTATAACACAATGTCCTTATCTATTGCAAAGTTGATGATAACAGTGGCTTGACATGTTCTACTGCACCGCCGATGGTCGTAATTGACTCTTGAGTCTTGAAGGACAAAAAATTGAAACCCACCAAGTGCTATGGATCCAGTTGCAAAAATAAGCGTTGGATACATGCAGTAATTAGCACCGATCAACCATAAATATCCGCTCAGGAGAGAATTTAACGCAATTGCACACATATCGTTGATCCCTGGAAGTCGTATGTGTTTAACAGTTGTTAAGCAAAGGAAACAAATCCGTACATACTTTCGCATCCAGACAAATCATACTTCAAATCGAAGCTTCCGTCGGTGTCGGATACCTTTTGTTAAGCTAACATTTCCGTGAGGATTATGCACCCACCGAAAAAGTGGTTTCTCACCAATTTCAAGTGCGTACGCTACACGCCAGCCTCGTCTACGGAGCAAACAAACAAGCTATTTGTGGAATACTCTTTTGAGTCTTAATCATTGCAATCAGCACTCGGCAACAGTAAACCTGCCCACCTATCCTAGGATCGCGCGTGGGAGGTGTCTTTCTTAGAGGATTACTCGATGACGATTCGTCTGACAATGTAATTGGTGATTACTCGATGATGCATTTGTCAGATAATATAATTGGTGTTTTCACGGCGATTTTTTTTTCAATTAATTCTAATCCCCCGTTATTCAGAAATAGTATCATAATTTTTGATGCTTTGATTACTTGCTTGCAGGCTGCGAAATCGCTGCTGCCTTATATGCGAAATTTGATGGGTTATGGGAAGGGATCTGATTCAAACCTGCATTCCATGCTTCCAGGGCATACATACAGTGGCGCTCAAAAGTCTTCGGCGAAAAGGCCTTTCACTTGGGTTTTTCACTTGTAACTTTTTTGCAACTGCACCGATCTAAGCGAAATTTTAGTATGTTGTACTTGGAGACACAGCATACTTGATATATGCTCGTTTTGTTTTTGTAAAGAAAGCCGTTTTCCTTGACCAAGCCTTCTACTTTTTTGGGTGGTCTTGTAGTAAATTCTTGTAAAAAATCATGAAAAGTGGCAAGCGGCGCTCAAGTAGAAAAAGATGTTGACAATAGGTTCAGGCACCACATATTAATATTTTGTCAAATTTGGTGAAGTAGAAAAAAAGTTATGACAAAAAAGTTTTAGCCGAAGACTTTTGAGCGCTACTGTATTTGCCAACCTATTGCTTCTAGCATATTTATGTATAGTAGCTTTACCATGAGAGGTCGGAATGCTTAATGGTGCACGGAGTTTGAATAGTGTCAAGGATTAGCGCTTACGCCCGAGACCCACGCTTCTGCCAAGCTCAGCAACCTTCTATCAGAACGGCAATGAGTGGAACTATCAGTACGGAACTGGAATATATGGGGGGGGGGGGGGGGAGATGAGCACCGTCCTTCTTTTACTCACATAGCCAGCAATTCCAATCTTCAACAGGGGCATGGACAAGTGCCAGCGCATGTATGCACCTCTCTCGGGTGTTAGAGGTAAGTGTTTCGAAGTTCTGGGTGTGTGGCATTCGGTGGAATTTTCGCTTCGCTGCGTCGCACTCGCAGTGCCGTCAGCACCACTTTCCGCAGACATTTGGGATTCCGCTCAAGACGCAATGGGCTGGTACCGTGAAGACCTTCAAAAACTGCGAGTTGGAAGCCCGGGAAGTTCGTCTATTTTGTTGTTGTTGCTACTTCAACAGATAAATCTGCAAATGACTCGAACACATCGCGCCGCTCGCAGCGGGCGGCCGTGCGAAAATTTGACCAGTTGACACATATTGTCGCGGAACGCGACTGTCCCTGTGGGCGCACCGCGCGCCCGGCCCCGCCCCCAGTCCGTGGCTCTATAAAAGGGGTCGCCTCTGCCAGTCGGTGCTTAGACACTTTCCCCCCGGGAGGAGAGGGCACCGGGCTATGGCTGCTAGGATGCCAGGCTGGACTGTAGAGGGTAAGAGCTTGTCTCTTACGCTCTGCAGGCCGACATGGACGCGGTGCGGTCGGGCGGACCGCGGCCGGCTTGGTTGAGCGCTGGCATGCCCACGTCCGTTACACCCGAGGACGTGGACGGCTGCAGGCGGGGTAGATAGCCTGCAGGGTGCAGGAAGTTACCGCAGTTACCGCTGATATTTCAATAGTTGACCCTTGGGGGGATGAAGCACGATCGGACCTGAGTCCTGGCAGGAAGATAAGAGTAGGGCGACTATTGTGGATAATATATGTATAATAAATATGGGTGCTGTAATCCTGGTACTTGCTGTCGTATCAAGGGTAATAACAGGTAGAAGTGTGAGAGCCAATACCTCCGGGAAGCGGCGGCCATACTGTGGGGAAAGCAGTATGGTTCCTGGGGAAGCCCATGGGAGCAGTGACAACCCGCAGGCATAGCAGCCGGGTGGCGCAGGGTTCGGAGACCCGTAACCACGATGCTGTTGCGCTAGCGGTTAGGAGGGCAACCGCCCGAGAGCCGCAACACATATCCCGGAGTTTTTCCTCTTTAGTGGTTCATCACCCTTTCTGTAACTTCGGCGGCCCTTCCAACCTCCCTTCGCGGGGCACAAATCCCGCATCGATGCGTGTTCATGTCACAGAGCCTTCTATCCCATCCGGATTGGTGGATAGGTACCAGTTTCGTTTGAGAGGATAAACGTCCGTCTTGCACATCAGCTGGTCTACGCGAGTCATTGTATGGCTCAAACTGTATACACTTGCCACCATTATTTCGAATGATATTGAAAAACCCATAAGAGAGATTTTTTGCAGTGACTTATTTTTCACCCTTTCACCATCATTTTGATACAGTACGCGATCCAGGAACATCATGGTTTCTCTGTTCCCATAAAATAGAAGGCTTGTGGATGTCGGGCAGATCTGGTTATAAAATTCCGCCTTGACTTAAAGCAGAATTGTTAGCAAATGAAACGGAGTTCCTTTTTGGTGAATTCTCTGGATTTCTATATAAGGTTTTCCTTCTTCACCCACAATTCTAGGGGGTAATAAACCCCTAAAAAAGAGGAAAAGATGACGAGTTGTACAGGGAATGGCCTCCAAAATCATGCAAGGAAAGTCAGTACTGCCATGAATTGAAGTAGAATGTGTGGCCCCTTTTAATCGCTGCCGAGCGATTTTCATTCACAAACCAGCTCAATGGCACGGATTGACGCCGTTGCATACCCCAGGCTTTTTTCGAAATGATCTGAAATGTTGACATTTTCAAATATATCAAAGTATCATAGAGCTTATATCGTTGCAGAAGATGGCATGGGGTCTAAATATGAGGATTCCACCAACTTTGCTACTATTTTTTTTTTTGAGAAATCTTTTAGTTTCATCAGCACACACTTCCTTATTGAAGCGAAAAAAGAAATTGTACTTGTATTTGTAGGATCTACAACTATGTTCAAAAGTTGTATCTATATATTTTGAACTGTTCCATACTCGTATTATTATAGAAAATGCAAAAACATCACCTAAGACAATCATAATCTTGTAGCATGATAGATGACGATGTTTCTCTCGCACCATCACCGTTAAAACGATCGCGTAGATAAGCTGAAATCTTGGCAAGACTGGCGTCCAGGAAAATTTCCGAAAAATACAACTTCCATCGGACGTGCCTATCCTGTACTCAATCCGTCTTCTCGAAAAAGTCGTCGATAGACTAACAAGTCTAGACTCATAGCACTGCTACCTAGTACAAGGCATTAACTCGGATTAACTCTCTCAAAGACCGGGCAGTGGCTCGGAATAACCTTGATAGCGCGCGATTATCGGATATTAATCGACCAAAGTTTTAAAACACGAAAATACGGAGAGGGTTACTCCTCCCACTCAACCCAAGCTTGACCCCGCCGAACCATGTTTCGCCACCACTTGGCTACAATCTTTTTGAGAGCTGTCCACCCGAGAGCAAATAGATGAATTACTCTGAGTTGACTGTCGCAATCGCAGTAGCATTCGTTACCTATCAAAAATTGAATCTATTGCGTCATTATTTTCCTCCCAAAGGAAGCTGCTGGGTTGGTGCACAAATGATGCCGCTTTTTTAACAATTTCATTTAGCAAAAACAATGATAAAATCCGGCAAGAGCGTGATTAAACGATCATTCGAGAGCATTCCATCGCAATCAGGGAGTGCTTCCTACTTGGTAGTCGTCGAAAAGTCAATTTCCACTGCAAAAAATGCAGCATTAAAAGGCCGCATCAATTGTGCATCAACCTTGTAGTATCCATAACGCGCGTACGGGAAGAAATGCTTTACCTGTATGGGAACTGGGTCAGATCGTAAAACCCTTTTACCGATAATATATAACACATCAGCCAAGTGAACGATTCGGTGATACAGCCACTTTTTTATAAGTAAGTGTCTTGCTGTATCAAATAGTTAGTTTCGTGATTTATCCACTTTCCTAAGTAACCGAAACTTCTGGGACAACAAGACAGAATACGGTACCAAACCCTTCGACCTTGCATACTACAGATCTGGAGAAGCTCGAAGGCATCTTGTTGTGGTCATTTCATGTTGCAGAAAACTTTGTCGCTGGGAGGAGCGGTGGGTAACGCTTATAATTAGAATAATAAAACGAATGCTCATGCTGTGCAATCACAAAAAAGGCAAACCTCAGCACAGATTCCGTAGGTGAGTGACCACATGCCAAGAACGATGCTTCCAGTTCCACGTTGGCGCACTGTTCCTCTAAATATGAAATGGGTTCATGCTTCTGTATAGGTGGGTGTGGGTAGGGGTCGATTGGTCGAACTTTTGCTTCGCGGCGCCGTGAGCACGACTTGCTGCAGTTGGTTGGAATTCCGCTCATACAGAGTGGGTGATATTGGAGGGACCTTCAAAGACTGCAGGTTAGAAGCTTCGGAAGTTCTTGTAGTTGTGGTTGTTGCTGTTTCAGTGGATAAAACTACAAATAACTCACACTCCAGGCGGTCCCGCAAAAATCGACCAATCGACCCCCATTCCTTCCGTATAGCCTCTCGCTCTATTCTGCTGAGTCTACTACATGTCTTCGACACAGAACTTCGCAAAAATACCTACACCACATGTATAATTGTGACCTGACTACAATCGCACTGATCAAGCTTAATGTCCTGTATTTTTACTTCCTGAGCTGTTCTCTTTTAATTGCTCTCAAGTGTGGGTCCTCATGTGGAGTAGGCAAATTCCTCACCCTCTTCTCTTTATCACTGGCTTACTGTACATATTACCATATAGTTAACAGTAACTTCTTGTATCATGCCCTACCAATATCACACTTGCCCCCATCTCCACAGGTCGTTCTTCATATGAAACCTAATTTCGTGACGGAGGAATGGATGGACGGATGGACGTACACACAGACGAAGCGTTTATATACAGAGTGGGGCAAAACTACGGAAACTAAATTGATGCCACCCAAAAACTTCCATTCAGCTCGAACAAAAAATGATCATTACCGATTCATTCTCCGGAAAACTCTGAACAAAAAGCATTACTTTCCTTTAGAACGGTCTCCACACTTTGGCACAGGCTCGAAGACGCTCTGTAAGTGCCTCGACCGTGGCGAAGAGGTATCTTCGTCCAATCTTCCCATGCTTCCTCCAGCCATGCCTTCAAGGAGATGAGGTAGAGGTTTTAAGCATGCTTAGAATCGAGGACCCTAAATACAGAAAAATCTAGTGGGTTGAAGTTCAGTGGCCCTGCTCACAAGGCTAAGATTGTCCAGAAGTTGTGCAAGGAAAATTTCCCAGACTTCATCGCCTTTGATGAATGGCCTCCCAGTGCACCGGACCTCAACCCACTCGATTTTTCTGTATGGAGGTCCTCGAGTCTAAGGCATGCTCGAAACCCCGACCTCATCTTTTTGAAGGCAGCGTTGGAGGAAGCATGGGATGAGTTGGACGAAGACTACCTCTTCGCCACGGTCAAGGCATTCACAGAGCGTCTTCGAGCCTGTGTCAAAGTGAATGGAGACCGTTCTCAAGGAAATCAGTGCTTTTTGTTCAGTTTTTTTTTATGGAGAATGAATCGGTAAAGATTATTTTTTTGTTCGAGCTGAAATAAAGTTTTTGGGTGGCATCAATATAGTTTCCGTAACTTTGCCCCACCCTGTATGTAAACGTTTCGTCTGTCTGTACGTTCCTCCGTCCCTCCGTCCCCCGGCGCGAAATTAGGTATCATACCCTATATATAAACCAGGAGTTTGGTTTGTCCGTTTGCGTGTGTGTGTGTGTGTGTGTGTGTCCGGTTCAATTACCCAAGTTTGAGGTACGTGACACTATACAGATCCTCAGAAGTTAGCAGGAAAGGTCGAGCCAAGTGCTGGCTGGGTGAGGCGTAATGGGGGATGTACAGGACGCACATCGACTTTGTCGATATGATTGAATCGATCGATATTGATCGAAAATATCGGTTTTATGCAGAAGGCTGGAAACCGCTCATGTACCCGATCCAACGGAAGGTCTGCTCATCAGCGGGAAAGGTCGGGTCAAGAATGGGTTGGGTGGGGAATGGTAGGAGATGCACTCATGAAAGTTGAAATTCTGCAACACACGCATCACCGATCGATATTGATTGAAGATATCGGTTTTTGTGCAGAAGGCTGGAAACGGCTTATGGACCATACTATTGATTAAGTGCCTCATAGAGGTTGGAATTCTACATCATGCATCACCGATCAATATTGATTGAAAATATCGGTTTTTGAGCAGAAGGTTGGAAACGGCTTATGGACCATAATACTGAGTGAGTGCCGTCATAGAAGTTAAGATTCTATAACATCATGCATCACCGATCGATATTGATTGAAAATATTGGTTTTTGTGCAGAAGGCTGGAAACGGCTTATGGGCCATACTATTGATTAAGTTCCCTCATAATAATTGAAATTTTACAACAACATGTGTCACCGATCGATATTGATTGGAGATATCGGTTTTTGTGCAGAAGGTTGGCGGCTCATGGTCCATATTACTGATTGAGTGTCCTCATAGAAGTTAAAATTTCGCAGCATCTGCAGCACCGATCGATATTGATTGAAAATATCGGTTTTTGTGCAGAGGGCTGGAAACGGCTCATGGTCCATATTACTGATTAAGTGCCCTCATAGAAGTTAAAATTTCGCAACATCTGCAGCACCGATCGATATTGATTGAAAATATCGGTTTTTGTGCAGAGGGCTGGAAACGGTTCGCAGTCCATATTACTGATTAAGTGCCCTCATAGAAGTTAAAATTCTACAACATGCATCACCGATCAGTCATACCCTATATATAAACCAGGAGTTTGGTGTATTTGTTTGTGCGTGTTTGTTTGTCTGCCCGCTCGATTCTCGGTTTTACCACGAAGACAAGTGGGGGAGGTGAGGTCATGTTGGGGTTGGGTGGGCATGGTCCAAGATGTACAGAGCGGACATGTACAATGTGATACTCCGCCTACAGTGGACGGGACGTTCGCTGCATTGTCCTCATGTCAATGCCAAAATTCTATAATTCGTATCAAAATTGCCCGGACATCGGGAGATGGTGGACCAAGATGAGACATACCCTGTTTATAAACCAGGAGTTTGGTGAGTTTGGTTGTACTTATGTCCTCGATTCTCAGTTTTGCCAGAAAGGCAAGCTGGCAGGTCAGGAAGTTTAGGTTGGTTGAGGCATGGTGCAAGATGTACTGAGCGCACATGTGCAGTGTAGGACTTCGCCTACTGTGGGCGGGGCTTGCGACACAATTGTCGGTGTTTGGGTGTGAAATTTTATAATTCGTCTCAAATTTGCTGGAACGTCGAAAAAGTGGGTAAAGTCGAGTTTGGTGGTGCCACCTCCAGAACGCGGAGCGAGGTCTAGGATGTATTCAGCACATCGTCATCAGATGCTATCATACCCTATTTATAAACCAGGAGTTTGGTATGTCTATCATTTTGTATGTCTGTCTGTCTGAAATTCCGTACCGCCTGAAAAACTTGCGGGGAACTCAGGTCAAGTGTAGGACAGGTAGGGCATTGTAGAAGTTTGCAATGTGCATATGGACTGTGTGGTACTACGCCTACTGTGGGTGGGGTTTGCGGTCAAAATGTTCGGTGTTTGGGGCAAAATTGGTGCCTTTGCAGTGAGGGACATCTAACAAAACGCTGTGTGTCTAGGCATCTCGGAGGGAACTTTGAGGGGTAACTCTGCAAATTGGGGCGCATTTTTTGCCTGAGGATTAGTAGAAAGATCCTATATATCGTTCCAAAAGAATCCGAACGTCGTGAAAACTTGGGTGAGGGCGAGGTGATGGAGTTTGTATCTGTGAAGTTAAGAGAGGCCCGCCTTCAATGGGCGGAGCGTGCTCCAAATAGACGGTGTTCACCACGATTACCTTTATAACTTGGCTACAGAGCACCCTACAAACCATAACCTTTCATCAAGACCTATATATAAACCAGGAAATGTGTTTATCTGTTATATTGTCTGTCTGTCCACCCGAAACTTGAAAACTCTGAGAAACAAGCAGGAGAGTTGGGTCAACTTTGGGTTGGGTGATTCATGGTAGTAGGAGATGTCAAGAGCGCATGTGAACCATAAGAAGATCCTCCGTTCACTTAAAGGGGACATGCGTCAAAAAAATCGGGTGATGTGGAGAATTCTATAAGTCGTTTCAAAAGAGCCCGGGTGTCGCCAAAAAGGGAAGGCGGTGAAGGCGAGTTTGTGGTGTTTGTCGCAGGTAAGAGGGACCCGCCTTCAAGAGCGGAGCATGCAATAGATGAAGTCGTGTTCGTGATTCGATGAAGTCGTGTTTATGTCATTCATGAGAATTACAGTTTCTCTACATAGCGGTCTGGGGACCGAGTAAAAGCCGAGCAGTGTTTAACCGTAACAAAAATATACTAAATTAGAAGGATAGACGGAGCCTAAGCTGAGATATTGGTTGAAAATATTGGTTTTTAAGCGGAAGGCTGATAACGGCTTCTCAACCATGCCATTGAGTGAGTGCCCAAGAAGTTGAAATCCTGTAGCCTCAACCTATCATCATACTCTATATAAAAAGCAGGAGTTTGGTGTTTGTACTGTTGTGTGTCCGTTCGCTCGCCTCTTGGTTCTACCAGAAAAACGAGTGGGGGAGGTCAGGTCAAGTTTGGCTTGGGTTTGGCATGGTCCAAGATGCTCAGAGCGCACAGAGACTCCGCGGGGCGTGCGCTGCATTGTCTTCGGACCAGTGCCAACATTCTGTAGATCGTCTCAAAATTGCCCCGACATCGGGAAAAGGTGGACCAAGATGAGATCTGGGTATATGTAGCAGTTGGGGGAAACCCTCCTTCAATGGGCGGCGCGCGCTTCAAGTGGGCGGTGCTAACCAAAAACGTCCATTACGCGGCTCCAGGAGGGAGACGGTCGTTTGGCGCGGCCCCTTGGAGCCAATTTGCCAATGGGGCAATGTCAAAGCTCTTGCTCTAAAAAGGCTTAGGTAAATCTGAGAGAGTCCAGACGGCCCATGCGCCCCATTGGCAAATTAGCTGCAAGGGCCGCGCCAAACGACATACACCCGGCTCCAGGACAGTGTAGAGACTGAGGAAAAACCGGTGGAGGTCAGCGAGATCTGAGCTGTGTTCAGCATATCTGAAGGGAGTGGCGACCCGCCCACTGTGGGCGGAGGTAGCAGCCGAAATCGTATTCACTCATGAAACATTATAATTCTTCTCCAGAGCGATCTAGGAACCGGGTAAAAACAGAAGTAATGTGTAACAGCTCAAGTAGCATAAATAATGTCGAATGACCACGTTAGGCGGAGCCATCGCTACGGTGTTGATTGAAAATATCAGTGTTTATGCCGAAGGCTGGAAACGGCTTAGGCCGCTTTCATACTTTGCGCACCGACGCCGTCACGTCACCGGTGGTGACGGCGTCGAACTCATGCAACCATTTGCCCGCCGCCGGCGACGAGGTCCATAGATAATGCACAGCGTTTGCAAAATTCTTGACCCAATCACACTACAGTGTGGTGATTGTGGCCGCTTCGAATCCTGGCACTGTGCCAATACACGAAGTGGCCACGATCACCATATTGGCACAGCGCCAAGATTCGAAGCGGCACAATCACCATACTGTAGTGTGAATGGGTCGAGAATGCAAACGCTGCGCATTATCTATGGACGCCGTCGCCGGCGGCGGGCAAATGGTTGCGTGGGTTTGACGCCGTCAACGGCGGTGACGGCGTCAAATTGAAGCTGTCGCCGCCGGTAAAGGCCTCGGTTTGCAAAGTATGAAAGCGGCCTTATGGACCATAGTATTGATTAAGTGCCCTCATAAAAGTTGAAATACTACAACACCATACATCACCGATCGATATTGATTGACAATGTTGGTTTTTGTGCAGGAGGTGTCTTTACTATACACTACTATACTGAACCATGTCAGACCCCGCCCACTGTGGACACTGAGGACGGGGCATGCTCTAAAATGTTCGGTGTTTGGATGCAAATTTCTATTCCTTCCAAAAGAGCCCAGGAGTTAGGATAAGGTGGGCCAAAATGAGTGGAGGGTGTATGTAGCAGATGAAGAATCACAACTATATATAAATCAGGAGTTTGGTGTGTCTATCATGTTGTGTCTGTGCCCTGAAAACTCAGCACTACCTGAAGAACAAAGTCAGATCAAGTCAGGGTTGAGTGAATCTTGCTAAGAGATGAACAGGTAGCATATGGACCATGTCAGACTCCCTCACTGTGGGCGGGGCGTGCGTTCAAGTGTTCGGCGTTTAGATGCAAAACTCTATTATTTGCTGTAACTCCTTCCAACAAAGCCCAGGAGTCGGGAAAAGGTAGACCAAAATGAGTTAAGGGTGTATGTAGCAGATGAAGAATACCCGCCTTTAGTTGGCGTACACGCTCCACGTAGGTGGTGTTTATTATGAGCGTTTATAAGTTGCCTCAGGAGCAGCCCAGATACTGCGAAAAAAACCGATGGAGATCAGCGATGTCTAGGTGGTGTTGCACGTTCTTGAGGTAGGTGGAGGTCCGCCTACAATGGGCGGAACGTGCAATCAACAATATCGTGCTCACTCATAAGAAATGTAACACCGCTCCAGAGCAGTCTACAGTGCCGGTGGAAGCTGATGTAATTCGAAGCTGCCAGAGTAACAAAAATAATGTCAACTGATTACGGTAGACGGGGTCATCAGAATATTGGTTGAAAACATCGGTTTTTGTGCGGAAGGCTGGAAACGGCTTATGCACCATACCGCTGAGTGAATACCCTCATGGAACATGAAGTTCTGGAAAATGAACAGCGAGCCACACCATTGGGTGGCGCCGTTGCAGAACTTCAATTAAGTACTATTGGCCGACATCGATCGAAATCATTGATCCCTGAGCAAAGAGCTTAAAATAGGCAATGGGATCCCGAACGATTACAGTCGCAGAAGTTGAAATACTGCAGCATCATGTGCCATGGTCGTAATTGTCGGTTTTCGTACGAAGGGCCGGGCAAAGTGATGGATCACACCAGTGGATGGACACAATTGCAGAGGCTTACATTGTAGGGCTTATTTCATGCATACCGATGCCTACTGTATTGCTATGATGAGCCTTTATAGTGAAGGCTGTTAATGGACTACCCCTCAGCACAAATGTAAAATCTATTGATTGCCGCCAAACCACATTGCTGTGAAATTTCTTTCATATCATTTTGCCCACCGCCCGCTTCGCACCGGTACCCCGTAACGCGATGTAGATCGCGAAGCTCACCTGGTCATATGAAAAACGACCTGTGGAGATGGGGACAAGTGTGATATGGGTAGGGCATGGGACAAGAAGTAAGGAGCAAACATAGGCAATGTTAGTTCCGCACACGATGGGCGGGACGCTCTGGAATGTTCCGTTTTCCGGCCGGAAATTGTTAATTGACTTCGAGTAATTGACTTCGAGTGTGCCCCAAACGCGGGAGAAGATGGATCCAGGTCAGCAATGAGTTTCTGGCGGCCAAGAATTAATCCTGGGCACAAGGGAAGGAGCTTTGAAGCTGTCGGCGGAGCTTGTTTGGCGCAAGAAAAACGAACCGTGGAGATGGGAGCAAGTGTGATATGGGTAGGGCATGTTACAAGAAGTAAAGAGCACACATGGACTATGTGGAGTTCCGCACACGGTGGGCGGGGCGTGCCCTGAACTGTTCCGCTTTTGGAACGAAAACTGTCAGTTGGGTTTCAATATAACTTAAACGTGGGAAAGAGGTGGATTGAAGTCAGAAATGATTTTTTCAAAGTCATGAAAGAGGAGTGGGCACAGTGGGCGGAGCATTTGTGGCGGTGGGTGAACATGAACGTTACATGAAAAACGATCTGTGGAGATGGGGACAAGTTTCGGAGGGCGAGATTATGGGACAATAAGCAGCACCCATGCACCAAGTATAGCTCTTCCCTCAATGGGCAGAGCATGCACTTGCATACTCTGTCCTCAAGAAAAAGAGCAATTTTGATCGACCTACTGATGCGCATGGTAAGCCGTGCACAGTAGAGTGCGCCAGCCAACTGGTATACATATACAGTGCGTTTCATAATTATAAGGTCACCCCCATATTTTCAGTTTTCAGAACACACAGCCAGCCGAAAAATTTCTAAGTATTTCTTACGGATTCCTCACAACAGAAAACCCTTCCATACTAGTTTTGATGACATGACCTTTTAGACCGATATTTCTATAAATACTTTCTGATTTCTGTGCCGTTTCATAATTATAAGGTCACCCCGAAGCAAGAGGAGATTTGATAGAGCTAACAGTGCATGCGAAGGAGCTCATAATCTGTGGCTCCCTCCTGTTTAAGAACGACATTAATCAGCGGATTCGGTGAGGTAGAAACGAAAATTTGAAGAGCCCAACCCCAAATATTGTTCCACTTTTCAATGGTTGCCTGTTTCATCCAGTTTCGCTTCCCAGAATTGACTAATGTTCGTGTAAGTATTGAGGCGATGTCTTCTAGATCTCTCTGGTAGAGCTGAGACCCAGACTACATCTTATCTATGGCTGGAAGTCCGTATTTTAGAACTTTAACAACGATTCCGTTTAATGACCTACGTGAAAAACAGCCTTGTCATGCTGCTAGACGCAATTATTAAGAGCCGGTCGGCTCCAAAAAGCAACTGATTTCTTCGTAAGATCTTCTAGCAGTCTCTGGAGTCCATTCTGCAGGTTGCGAAGGCAAGGTTCAACCTCATTGCCGAAAAACCACCTAGGCCATCACCCTTCTCCCGCAAAAATTGCCAAGGCTCCGGTAGATCGGCGCACTTCTCAGTCCAAGCTAGTACTACCTCTACCCGTCAGCACCATATAAACAGAGTATTTTCAGACCCAAAAGTACAATTCGGATGGAATTATTCGCATGCAGGGTGCAACAGCTTTGCAAATTCAGTTTCGTTCAATCCGTGCTCAAGAACCACTTTATGAATTGAAGTCGTTCCACCTTATGGTGTGCTGTAGGCCTCGTAAAATACTTCACTACTTCTCCAGTGATGTTTCTGCTCTTCCTCGCTGCTATACACGCTGTGGTTCCAGACTAAAAATGGTTTAACACCGAACAAATCTGGTCCAGGAGGAGATGCTGTAGGAAGCGGCCCCCACAATCCTTTCCTCGTTAATGATAAAAATCTCACGTGGGAATCCAGAGCCTGGAAAACATCTGAAGACACCGAATCTCTCAAATGTCATCTAACTGAGCACAGAAATCTTCCAATTTTTTTGGAATGGCTCTCAAACTTAACCTAGCACCACAAAAATCCCAAGTCTGGGCTTTTCTCACGGAACATATTAGCTAGCCACAAGACGATTGAATATGTATCTCGAAGATGTATTTGGAAGATATATCTACCATCAGAGACCTGCCGGGGTCTTAACTTTTTTCTTTTTTCAGGGTGACCTTATAATTATGAAACGGTGCAAGAAAACAAAAAATACTCTTAAAAACATGAGGTGAACGAGACTGCTACCAAAAATCGGACACCGGGGTCATTTCAGGTGAGGAATCCGTCTATGGGTTTGAAAAGATTCCTCAATGGAGTGTTGTTGAGAAAACCTGAAATTCAGGGGTGACCTTATAATTATGAAACGCACTGTATGATGCCTGGCTGATTGGCGCAGTAGGTGTTTATGCATATACCACATAAAACTGCGTGTTTAGACTGTGGGGGGGGGGGGGGAGGGCAGAAAATCGCCGGTGTACTATACTACCATTGAGAGAAAGGAGTATTTTTCCTAAATGTTATTTCTCATGAAAAGCTCACCAGAAACCCCAAAATCTCAAGAGAGCTAAGCAATAGAGCCGCACCTGAGATTTTGGGGTTTCTGCCTGATAGTACTTAATACAAGTTATCGTTTACTTCGTTTTATTATACTAACCGCCGTATCAGCCTGGTTCCTTATGTTGAAGTCGGAACCAAAGTCAAAGATCAGCGCTGTTGTGATAATACTCACATAGCATTAGACAGATACATTGAAATGCGACATAAGCAGCAATCAACGGAAGAAAACAAACTAGAGCACGTGACATTTCCTCGGTAATAACAATACTCCTCCTAATTATTTGAAGCGACACGAAACGCAACTTTTTTTCGCCTCATTTCTTTTGGTAATGATTCTATTCCTTCAAACATTCTATCATCACATTTCTATACGAGAGTAATTTGATACATCTCCTGAGCCTTTTCGGTTAAAAGCGAAATGAAATATTACAGAGAGAATCTTCAAAAAGGCTGTTCAACCACTCGTTCACAAAAGCTTCGCTCCTTAATCACGGCAATGTTATGAAGGAAGGGACCTCTCGTCTGGTGAGACTACTCCAGTACAACGATCAGAGAAATGTATTCAGACGGAAACTGGTTACCGCTGGCGAACCTTCGACGAGGTACTGTTGAATATTAGCTCCCTATAGAGATCATCAGATTCATTTTCAAATTTTGACGAAGAAAACCGAAGGTCTCCAGATGATTCATGAAATTGGGATCGCTAAAAAAATTAACGATGGTTCACCAACCGACAGTCATAATTGATGACATCTTCTGCATTGCCTCCAGCCCTGATCAACCATTCCATAATCGAATCTGAAATAGCCACACTTTGAGGATGGCCGTGTTAGAGAATCAGCAAGACAGGTGACACTCGATGAAACATTTCAAAAGTCTACATGGAAAAAAGGTATGTAGGCGTGGTCACTACCTACGGCATTCCCGTGGGAAGAGAATGAAAGCACAAACAGAATAAAAGTGTTTTCCGTTCAAACTAATTAACCATGCGAAAGGCAAAGCACTCTACGACAATTGATCAGTACAGGAGGCAATACAGAAGATCCCATTACCCCTTACGACTGCCATAATGGGAGTCACATATCTACCCAGCCGCCTCCATACGGTTTCCACGCCCTAGCCGTGGATCTAGTTCGAAACCATGATTAAAAACGGAACTACCCAAATTTTCACTGCCGCTTTCCTAACATGTTCGACTGGAATGCAAAAAGCATGACTAAACTAAAAATCGAACGTGATGTCCGATAGGGTTGCATTGTACGAGATGGGAGATGGGCAGAGGAAGAGCGCCTCACCTGAACAATTACATTTATAATCATACTTACCGACTGTTTCTCTTCTATTCCTTGCAATCCTTTGCTGCTTAGAGTACACGAGCTGAGCGACGACTACCGGCCACCGATGGCATGTAACCTTGATAAAGCGCGCCTTCCACTTGCTAAGCTTTTCATCTCATGCTGATATATTTCAAAACAAGGCTTGTGGTGCGAAATGGGAAGACTTGCCTTGATTTTACTTTGCCTAATACGTTTATGGGTGCTATCGCAATGGGGGGGGGGCATCTTATAAAGAGTTGCTTATCTCTGTATCGTGGAGGGATCCTTGAGGGGTCAATCTGCACATTCAGGCATATACTTTCGCCTGAGCTTTGAAGGAGGGAGGAGGGCTTCTTTCCCTTTCTTGGCTCAGGTAAAAATAGGGTCCAGTAGTGAGATGCCCCCCTCCCCCTCGTTGCGATAGCATCCAATTATGTTAAAGTTTCACGTTGCTAAACCAAGCAACCAAGTTTTATGTTGCTAAACCAACCAAGAGTAGCTGTGTGACGCTTGAACCATTCCTCGGTTGCTTTTTGCTATAAATAGCCACTGTATGGATGTTCTGACCCTTGCGCTAGGTCTAATCTTACTCAAAAGTGTCCTATATTTCCAACTTCGGGCTCGATGCACAGTTCTTATAAATTGGAAGGACCGAAGCCACCGCTCTGGTACAAAAGTTTACGTTCTTTATACACATATTGAGTTGGTGCATAGTTAATGCGGTTTTTTTTCAACAAGTTTACTTAGCAAAAACAGTATCAAAATCTACCACCAACGTTTTTTGATGAATATTCGGGAGCATTTCAACAATCGCAATCAAGTACTGCTTCCCATTTGGTAGTCGTCAATACCTCTATTTCCAATAGAAAAAACAAACCAATGAAAAGCCAGTCAATTATGCACCAACCTAATCATATATACATATAATACATGGTAGTTTTGCGCCTTAATCAAACGGCAGCAGTTTGAATGCTTTTGGAATTCCAAAGTGTACGGTTCTCCAATCAACGACCAACCGATATACGAGCGATTCTCTCGCCAGTACATGAGTCGCGTCGCACACACCGTTTCCTGGTTTCGCTCACTTGAGAACTGTTAAGCATCGTCAGGAAAAAAGCTTGCCACGCGTGACGCCGCGAAGCAACCACGTAAACAGGGACAAATGGGGAATGGTATGGCAGTTGTAGAAGTTTTGCCCAGGTCGAAGGGCCTGAGAAGAGGGTCTCCGAGAGAGCCTTTACAGCTTCAAGCTTTGGTCGGAGGTCAATGATGACCTCAGAGTCCTAGAGTCCTTATCAGAGATAGTTGTCAAGCTTTCTGGAACAGTCTCTCAATTACGTGCTGTAAAACTAAATTGTGTTCCCTAAAGATCACCTCCAGAGCACTCATCGGATTCAAGGAAAGTAGCCACTTCACCTTTCGACCTATACAATACCAGTAACTGTTGTCGGATTGCATATTTGCAATGTGTTTTATTGTTATGCATTCCCACTCGAATCAAGTAGATAATTATTACACATTTCCTCACAGCATTCGCTCTAAAATACCCTTCGCTTGTTATGTGCTTATTGAAAATTTAGATTCTAGAGCTTCGTTGTGCAGGTACGACCCTCCTTGTCCCCTGTCGGATACAACATCCCTTGCTGTCGAGGAATCTTCGACCCCACGTGTATGTACCCTGATCACCTTACAGGTAGCAACATATGTAAGAATAGCATTTGCCTTGAGGTGTTTACCGAATTTTGCGAAACTATTCCATGAGGACTGCTTGGTAGTTCATCTGGTCTGCAGAGGATTCTTCCTCAAGCACTGCAGTAACGGCAGAAAATTTGCAGCCTCAAGATTTTCCTCCTGATTCTTCAGGATTAAAACCAACGAAAAAGCGGAATGGCGGAGGAGATCAAGAGCGAGCGATAATCTGCTCTGAATCCCTTCGAACCACGTTCCTTATCATTACCAGGGCTGTTAATGGAGAAGTTAGGAACTCTACCCTTCCGCAGTAGCAAAGATTTGGTAAAATTTTCTGTCAGCATATTTTCTTTGTGCTCACTTTATGTTACAGTTCAAATAGCCGATACCTTTCTTAACCTCAGCTTTGCTTATTAGGCTTCTGCAGAACTTACCACTACTTCCATTCTCTATGGTTTTTACAAGTTGTCTCCACACCCGCCCTCGTAATTTTCTTCGCTTTGACCAGTCGTCTGGCTCTTGAGATGTACCCAAGATGTTCACTCATATTCTCTGAATGCCTCGGTGAAAAAATTACCTGAATGAGAATACACGCTTTCAAGAATCATGTTAGCTTGGTCTATAAGTTCGAGACCACGTTACATTTACTGCAGTAAAAATCGATGGAGGAAACCCGAACCTCCCTGAACGTGCCACCAACGTTTATAATTCCGATTAAGAGCACATCACGCCGTAATCATATCAGTCTTGCCGCAAATAGGCCCTTGGATAACTGCTCAGGTTGCATACTTGTTACGGCGCACAGCGCATCTTCAGGAGTGCCATGCCCGCAGGAACTCCACCAAGCCGCGCCCACCTTGCCGGACCACTCCTGGTACTGAACGAACCAACGACATCTACGTGTTGAAGGAAGCCTGAGAATCACCACGGTAAGACAAGATAAGCCTGAAATCTAATGGCAAGGACAACGGGAATAGGGAGGAAAGTCTTATCGCTGGATTTTGCGCGAAACCATCAAGCAAAGACTCTTTTCAAAGGTGAAATATTCGTACGATGACTGTGACCAGGTGCCATATTTTTGTTGTTAGGAGTTTTCTTTCGTTTTTCTTCCCTGGTGAGTTAATTAGAACCTCGATTCACAGCAACGGACCCGATAACTCCTAATTTACCGCGAAGGTCTTTCAGTAACCAGCTCTCTGCTAGCTGTTTCTCTTGGCAATTGTACCAACATTGCGAACACTCTCTGACAACTGATTTTAGTAACTACTGCTTGGCTTTGCATCTTCCAATGGCCAGGTTTTGGCAGGTCAGACAAGAAGTGGGGATGAATGGTACATCCCCTTCCCTAGTGGGGCAGCGTTGACGCCATTCAATTATAAATGGTTTTTGATGACTACAGACACTTCCGAGCCTATGCGAAGGATCCTATTCAATTCAGTCGTCGCTCGACAGGGCACACAACGACAAGGAAGTGAGAATATGGTTGATGATCACAAACGCATGAGAAAAGATTGTTGTTCGGGAATCCGCAACAGTTTCCCAAGATAGGTTGGTATACCTGAGAACTCGGCGAAATCAAGAACCATGCGAGATGCACCCAAGTGTGATATGTGTGGACAGAATGAGCGTGGGTAATAAAGACTGTGTGAAATCTATCGTATTATTTGTTGTTGCTACCGCTAGTCTCTCCTATTACTGAACTTTAGCTCATCTAAAGCGAAGGGAGTAACAAACCTTCATGATGTAAGGTGACAACATTAACCATGCTCACGAAGTCAGGGAGTCCTGAAAAAGATAAGTTTGCCTCCCATATTAGCTGAGCACGCGATAGCTTCCCTTCGCAATGTTTCTGTGCACTTATGAATTCACTTCTCTGTGACCCACCAATACAGAGAAGATATTGTATGTTCAGGCCGGGGTCATACTCACCGCCGGCAGGGCGTGGCTGCGTTCACAGGCACCAAGGCAGAGTGGCAACATGAAGGTGCAGAGACGACGCAGACAACGAGGCAGGGAGGCACAGGTACAGACGCGGACGAACGCGGACACATCGTGACGTCGGCACCGCAAAGTATGAACGCGGCAGATATATACCTGAAACGAAAGAGCAAATGCCGAGGAAGTGCCATTACTACATTGCTATTCATAGTGCTATAAGACCCCTTCGTTTTCCTGCGTATCCTCATTATTCTTGCTTCTATATCACTTTCCGAGCGCATCTCGACCGAATTTCAGTAGCCCGTGTTTGAGGGCGCTGCGCGCACAGCTTTATATACTCGCAAATCGAGAAGAGCGACCCTAGAGCGAAGGTCTTAGGGTTCAGATTATAGTGAAAATGATCGCGTTTGGGGATTAAAGATATGGCATGACAGAAGGGTGATCCAAGGGACATTCGCCTTCTCGGCAGCTTTTAATGAGGTGGCTTTAAACGAACCACCATAAGTTCTTAACTATAATGATTCTAACTACCCTTTTGTAATTGTTCTTGTGTTCACCTGAGTTTCATTTGTCTGGGACCTTAGATGGTCTGCTTTCCAAAAGCCCTGGTGTGAGCCTTAGCTGCCATGAGACCCTGTGTAGCAAGGGTCAAAGTTCGCTGAGTGGCTGAGAGAGGATCCTAGAAGTGGAAAATCGTTGAAGAGTGAAGACATATTCAGGTTAGGTTGGAGTTGACTGGAATTAACCTTCCCGTGGAGGGTTACCAATCGCTCGAACTTTTCTCTCCACGAATCAACGGCACACCGTATCCGCATTTCCGCCGTTTCCGTTCATTTCGCATTTGTTTGTTTGCCCATTGTCTTTCTGAATAAGTTTTCTTCTTTTGAGCGTGTACTATAATCGTACTGAAGAAAGTACCCCCTCACCTATTTACCTCACCAGCTTCCTCAATTTACATATACATATGTCATCGCTAGTTAGTCGGGTGGCAAGCAACTATTCATTTTCGAAAACTACTGAATGTGTTATCAGTTAGGCATAGAGGACTCATTCGCCTTTTTCCTTCCGTACTACGATACCAAAGGTCGGTTACTGTTCAGTGGCTGATGGTTTAAGGAAATTCTTTAGACACTCCCTATCTGATAGCTCACCTGCGAATCAAAAATCAAAGAGGTCGTATTATCGGGAGGGAGAGGTGCAGATCTGCTGGGATCCAATGTTGGCGCGTACGGCGTTAATTTTTCCGAGGATCGTTGATCTGTTTGGTGTTGAAACCATGGCTCGTGTCTAGACAACGAAGTGAGATCATAGCTGATGATAACAAACGCGTGAGAAAAGACTGTTGTTCGAAAATCTATAACAATTTCCCAAATTAAGTTAGTGTAGCTGAGAACTTGACCAGATCAAGAGCCATGGAAGATGCATTAGGTGTGATATATGTGGATTGAATGAATGTGGTAATAAAGACTGTGTGAAATTTTCCTTATTATTTGCCTGTGCTATCACTAGTCTCTAGTATTACTAAAACTCCACCTCCCCTGGAGCGAAGGGAGTTACAACTTTGCGGCCAACCACAAAACACACACCAACAGACACACATGAAGGAATCGGCCATTCGAAGTTCGAGTTTTTTTTTACACTTATGTAGTATAAGTATGTATCTTCATTATGGTCCTCCTGTAAACTTTCATCGGAAACGGTTTTCGTTGCAGAGAAACATACCCTGAGAGTTTCCACATTTTCGGCCACGTGGACGGATATTCGGAAGTCCGCGTTCATACTAAGCGTAGGCAGGCAGCAAGGCAGAGTGACACGAAGACGCTGCAGATACGATGCAGGCAACGAGGCAGGGTGTCACAGGTGGAGACGCAGAGAGACGCCGCCACGCCCTGCCGTCGGCACCGTGAAGGATGAACGCCGCGCCGAATGTTGCCGCGGCGGCGGCGGTTGCGGGCACCGTGACAATACGGCTGCGGCAGTGGGAAGCAAATCAACACCAGGAGCTATACACTGAACTACACCGACAGCTGTTGAAATGTCGGTCACGATTGGATTCAAACGAGTTGCTGCTATCAAAAATTTCCAATTTTTGCACTACAATATAGAAATTTATCTGTTCTATCACATGTGGTTCAAAAATATCACAAATGGCAAGAAACCAAAGTAGCGGTTGAAGTCCGTATTTGACTGAGGAATTAGTTTCAAAGTGAATGAGCAACTTCAGGTATACGATTTAAAAATATTATAATATAACTAAATTAAGAAATGCTGACAAAACATCCTGAGCCCTAGTCAGAGTGAACTACGTGAGCATGATCGTCTAGATCTATTGTATTAGCTTTCTGATCATATATTGTAGAATTCCACCATGGCGGTAATACGTGAGTTCGACCTCGGTGTCGAAGCGGCATAGAACCTGTAACAAAATTCCTTTAGTGATGCAAAAAAAAAAACAGAAGTAGGAATAGAAAACAACTAGCACATCGATATACTCACGATTGCCGATTGGTGCACGAACCATACATGATGAACTACGCCGTGGTAAATTTTTTTGGTAAATTTTCTTTGATAACTGCTGTTTTTTGCTGCATTATTATGATCCGACCACACCCAACACACTCATTTGAGTTTCTTGATTTTTCCAGAAGCAGCACTTACAAACAATTTGTGAGCAAACCTCGCTTGTACCCATGTATCCTCAACGATCCCAAAAAAAAAGGACATGCACCTCTGTGGAATGCGTATCGAAGGGATTATCAGTAGTGAAGCTCCCAATCAAAGGCAACGGATGAGGGCGAGTAAGGAAAGCCTATTTGGAAACACTGTTCTACGTGAAGGAAAATTCGAGCCTAAAAAAGAATGTGTAACCAAATTCACCTGAAAAACAGGCCTTTGGGGCGCTACTGCGATCCTAGCGCGCTTCAATTCAAACAGCACTTCAGTGGCCGAGTTGCATGTCGGCGCCTGACATACAGTGCATTTCAAAGCGCTAGATAGGGGGTGCCCTGAGTGGCGAGAGTGAGAGTTGTGGCGAGAGTGAGTGTGGCGGGGTGAGAGGATTTGACACACCCTCACCCAAGTCCGTAAGCAAGCCCTATCAAGCGCTTCGAAATGGGCTGTAGTGGCGGAATTGATTTCATCCATATCATGTTCAACAAGTGAAACAACAAACAGAAACAACAAGTGAGACAGTAAAAGAGAGATGAAGCGAAGAAGTATGAAAAATGCGCTTAAGATAGAGAATACTCAATGAATTCACACTCGACGTCACGGCAAGGCGTCGCATGTGCAATAGCCGAACTACAAGCGAGTAAAACTGCCCCTTCTGGTGTCTTCAAAGGTGCCCTGGGTTCTTTCCCTTGACAAGCCGTAGAAGGTGGGGCCCTGCAGGGGCATAGTTCAGCCGGCATCACCGCCTTGAAAGATGGATAGGGCGCCAAAACCCGTCTCCGATGAGAAGCAGTGGTGGAAAGCTTATTTCTCGGCTTTTTGACCTTTTCATCATTTTTTCTTCACTTTACTTTCCTTCACTGCACTGCAACGTACTGACTCACGATTGGCAGTATATCGCTTTGAAGCTGTTTTCTATGGATGAATAAAAACACTGGTAGCGAAAGAAAATGGAAATGACCTCGAAGACTTGTCCAGTTGACACATTCACCTCCAGATGTTGACCAACTTTTAGGTCATCAGGAACACAAATGCTGAAACATTTTGTATAAAATCTAAAGTAAGAAAAGCTCAAAAAACACAAACTCAGACCTGAACTGTTCTTTGCCAGTAAGTCCCAGCTTTTCTGCATTTTCGCCCGCTCGAAATTGGAGAGGCATTATTCCCATTCCAATCAAGTTGGAGCGATGAATTCGTTCGAACGACTC
Organism: Trichostrongylus colubriformis; assembly: GCA_963978905.1. Classification (NCBI taxonomy): domain Eukaryota; kingdom Metazoa; phylum Nematoda; class Chromadorea; order Rhabditida; family Trichostrongylidae; genus Trichostrongylus; species Trichostrongylus colubriformis. The sequence continues at coordinate 44,075,103 of OZ022257.1, read as the reverse complement.
AGCGATCACATAAAATGACAAAAGCAACATTTACACAATGAATCTCAAACGCTCTTGACAACTTACAGCTTTGACACCCTGCAGATAAGGCCCCTTAGCCGCCCAGTCCCTCGATGATCCGCAACCGTACTCCTTACCAGCAAGAATAATGACCTAGTAATAAAGGAAATTTGCGCATATCACGTAAACCCAGTCGAGCAGTCAAAGGCACTTACCGGGTGACCTTCTTCGGCATATCTCATGGCAGCATCATAAACATCCAGTTCTTGTTCAGAAGGAATATGCAACGTTATTGGTCCCGTTTTTGAGGCAAGCTTATTAACGAGACGAATATTGGCAAATGTACCACATGCCATCACCTGATATAAATTCTTCATAATTTCAATATATGCCTACACCTTCACAAGCACATGCATACGAAACAAATCCATACAAACCACGTCATTTCCACGACGAGCACCATATGTGTTGAAATCTTTAGGCGAAAGTCCACGCGAGGCCAAAAACCGAGCCGCTGGTGAAACCTGTCAATAAAAATTTTCCGATTAACGACTCCAAACAAATCATCGATCTTACTTTGGAGATAGCTCCAGCGGGCGAGATGTGGTCCGTGGTGACGGAATCACCTAGGTTCAATAACACGAAAGCATTAGTGATGGGCTCACGGTTTGGAAGATCGAGTGTCTGAAATTGAGTGAAAGAAGTTGATGAGTCATAAACATTATCTTCTAGCTCAAAGAAGTACTGCTAGCTTCACATTGCATGATTCCATTAATTGATTTGATTCCAAATCGGTGAACCCTCAATATCATGAACTGCCCGAAAGTATGGCGAGCAGGATGCGCCGAAATGATAACGAAATTTGATCCCTTATTTAGAACGATTACCTGTGCCCTTCCAATTCTTTTTATTCTGGAAGGCAATTTCGCAATGAACTCCGAGCATCACAAAGTTGCCCTTTAGAATAAAAAGAGTTTGAAGGGCACAGAAATGTGTCCAGCATTCGCGGATAGATTGGGCCAAGACTGGAGGCTGCACCCATACCGCATCGCGGCGTTTAGTTCTAAGTGCGCAGTCGCTCAAACTGCGGCAAGACAACGGACCTATCTTCCCCGAAATGGACGAAAGCGGCGGTCGGAATTATCAGTAGTAATATGCTAGTATCTGATAGTGAATAATTAAGATGCGACAGAGACAGTGGGAGATCATCTCAACCATGGGCTCAAGGACTAATAACGAGTAGAATTTAGAACTATACTCGAGTAAGAAAGCAGTGCTGGAAATGAACTCAACAAGATGTCACATCACAGTGGGATGCCATGAAAGCGACCCCACTTGCATCAAGCCAACTGCAGCGAATGCCCACCAGGAAGAACACGCTACGTTTAACAAGAGCAGCGAGGCTAAGAAATGGCGTCTGACGGTTAAGAAGCAGAAAAACGGCGTCGGTCAAGGGAAATAGATTCAAATGTATGTATAAAAAGAATGTAGGCAATTCCTACCTAGTCGTAATCAATTCAAAATGAAAGAGATATAAAAAACAAAATTCAGTTATGAAAGCTTTAAGGAAAAAGGGGAGAAACAAGTTATGCACGCTACCATGTCATCAAAGAAGGGAGCCTTTTTGATATAGGTACTCGCTTCGTCCCACGGATATAGCTTAGTCGACGGCGTAACCAGTTGTTGCCACTCCTCTGATCCCTTTTCGATGTTAGCATACACCTAAATGCGGAAATATCACTGAATGTCAATGCAGCATTGGGATTTACCAGATCATACCTCTCTGAAGAATTGTGGCTTCACAAACTCCTCTTCAAACTTGGCAACCTCTTTCCTTGTTGGCCAAATGTCCTTCAGATACACATCCTTCCCGTCGGGAGTGGTTGCTGAAAAAGTATACTGGTTTCCTCTTACATTCACGGCTATCGGTACAAGATATCCGATAACACCTAACCTATGACTCCGTTGATATCCTTATTCACATTCCCAATAATGGAGTAGGCAACAACAACAGGAGGACTTGCGAGATAGTTGGCTCGCACATGGGGATGAATGCGACCTTCAAAGTTTCTGTTGCCAGAGAGAACTCCAGCGACGACAAAGTTGTTCTAAAAACTGTGCAATTATATGAAAATCAGTCTACGAAAAAGAGTGCAGAAAAATATTATTCATGGCTATTATCTCACGATACTTCTCATGAACCACTGTCTTCAAAGCAAGGCTGAAAGAGGTTGCAACATCTGTCGCTGCCTAACGTTTCAAAGATGTGCAAACATGCGAATTCGACTGAGAAGCACGGAGAGAAACACAGAAACTTGAATCGTTCCAAAAAATGAAAGTGCACCGAATGCCAATTTCTATGAGTTGTTATAACCAGAGAACACTACGAAACCAGGAGTTTAAGGCCGCGGTCATACTTCGCGTTGTCTGCGGCAGGGCGTGGCCGCGTATCTTGCGTCTCCACACTGCCTCGATGCCTGCGTCATCGCTGCACCTCCCCCGTGCCACTCTCTCTCACAGGCAGCGAGAGAGAGTGGCACGGGGGAGGTGCAGAGATGACGCAGGCAACGAGGCAGTGTGGAGACGCAAGATACGCGGCCACGCCCTGCCGCAGACAACGCAAAGTATGACCGCGGCCTAACACCATGTTCACGGTCAAAGGTATTGAAGAGTGCAACAGAATCCAGGAAATCACATTTCGAGGTCAAATTTGACAGCTAGTGTAGCTCACTCCATCAAAAGTGTGACCTATGTATCTGCACAGTAGGAGTGTGAATACATAACTTCCAAATGAAGAGACAATAGCAGTTAAAGTGGTACAGGTTCGCTAAACCATGCTATCAAACGGATTTTATTCATCGACGTCGAACATGTTATAACGTTCGAATGGAATCGACAGGGTGTGTAGCACATATTCAACGTTTAGAGAAAATTAGCCGCATCTAAACGGTCCCTTCTGGCAGTTTATGATCACCCCTGCCCCATGCTTCAGAATTCTTGAAATCTGTACTCTTACCCTACCTTACCCTGCCCTACTCCTACTCGAAACATTGCAAGCAGGTGAGAAGGACGCTGCGCAACGTATCAGGCACCTAAGATAAATGAACCGTCTCGTCAAATGCTCACTCTCTGTAACGTGCTAAATAACCCTCCCCCCAAAGACTCCTCAACTGATGCTTGACTTTGGCATAGGATAAGTTTGGAAGCCGGCAATTATCATACTCGCCGTGCATGATACATAAGAAGTTTTGTAGGATACCATGAGTAGGTGAAGAACGGTAAAAGCCGTGAAAAGCGAACATACTTCTTCGACAGCTTTGGTGATTTCATCGTCTAGAGGACCAGAGTTTCCAATGCATGTCATACAACCATATCCGGCGATATGGAAACCAAGTTTCTGAAGGTATGGAAGAAGACCGGATACTTCCAGATACTTGGTTACAACTCCAGACCCAGGAGAAAGGGAAGTTTTCGTATATGGCTGAGAAGTTAGTCCGAGCTCCACAGCCTAAAAACGTAAACGAAGGTCAGGTGATACAAAAAAACTTGTTAACGATCAAAGTAGACATATAAAACAGGAAATGAAAAACTAGCCTTCTTGGCCACAAGACCGGCAGCTAGCATCACGCTTGGGTTGCTGGTATTTGTGCAAGATGTAATGGCAGCAATTACAACAGAACCATGCGTGAGTGGTGCAGTTCTGCCTCTATTCGTTACCATAAATGTCTTGTCCACATCCTCCGCTTTCAATCCAAAACCCTATAACATGGAATAGACGAAATGATGACGAACACATGCTGTCTGTGTTTCAAGCCACGTTTAAGATATGACAATACAAAGAAAAGTCATACAAAATGGAACAATACATATATCAATTCGATCCATGTATCAAGATGAACAGTAATGGATTAGATGAAGTATTTAAAGAATATATGATCATCTGAAACCGCTCAGAATAACATCTGAAACCTCAAAAAAATTACCTTGAAGGATATCTTAGCTGTGAGTCCGTCCTTGAAGTCTTGGTGCAGTGAAGACAAGTCAACACGGTCATGGGGACGTTTAGGGCCGGAGACAGAAGGAACAATAGTCTTGAGATCAAGTCTTAGAACCTGAAAAGAGTGGATGCAATATTTAAAAAATAAATGGGTTATAGAATTAACAGGAAACAACTAGAACATTGCAGGATTGAGAGCACCTATATTATGCAGGAAGCATTGCCTTACAATTTCCCCCTTTCTGATTTACAGCCAACGATTACTCAGGGGATAAAATAAGGTTTCACGTTCCTCTTGATCCCTTGGGAGAGATCAGCGCAAGACGCTTCTTCAATTTGCTTTCACTCGGGCACTTTGCATATGAAACATCTTGCCGCCAGCAAAAATGACTATGAAATGATCTATCTATCTATCTGCTCGACTACCACTCGAGCACGCGTCGAACGAATGAGACGGATGGTATACAAGTCGCATGTCACTTCACATGAAACCATTTTTTGAGACCGTTTTCTCAAGAACGGTTAATACAGAAGGACCGAATAAGAGCCCATCTTCTTTTTAGCAAGTGATTACTCATCACCACATTTTGACTGCGTGTCAACAGTTCTCACACTCTACTCCAACTCAATTAACTTTTACCCCATATGTAATCTGAGGTGGGTTGACCGGGTCAAAGCGATGCAACAGCTTGAGAGGAGGAAAGGTCTTTCATATTCGAACAAATCATCAAAACATGTTTAGAGGGAGAAACCATTGTTCCTAACCGTTTAAGCAACTCAATCGCCTTCGCCAAAGTCAACCTACATATCACTGAAGTGTAGAAAAAAAACCAAAAATGCATAACATAATGCAAATAATGATGGCGTTCATACCTGGGAGTATGCGGGCCTATTGGTGGCGTCATCGTAGTCCATGAACATTTTGTTTGCTCTCAGATAATTCTCGACTCGCTTGCAGTAAGCTTCATCACGACCAATTTGATGCAAATATCTTCAAACGAAGCATTGCCACCAAATCTCTCGTGTCAATCGTATGTTACTGTTCACTTACGCAATAACTCTCTTATCAACTGGGAAGAAACCAACGGTAGCACCGTACTCTGGACACATATTGGCTATGGTAGCTCGATCAGCAATCGAGAGAGATGACACTCCTTCACCGAAGAACTCTACGAACTTCCCAACAACGCCGAACTCACGAAGATTCTGGAGAGATGATTAGTGTAGAATGGAAACAGCAACACTCAACGTACTCGAAAAAATTCCTTACAAAAGCAACAGCTACGAGAGGAGTGTTACCTTTGTGATTGTGAGCACCAAGTCAGTGCTTGTTACACAGTCACCGAGAGTACCCACAAGCTCATAGCCGACAACCACAGGAATGACCTGAAATGTCACCTTTCTAGAAAGAAAATCTGGAAGAACATCAACACAAAGAAGCCACTCAAGTTACCAATTACCACTTCATCATTAACCAGCTCATTAGGGAATCATTTCAGTCCACCAGAGAATTTACCAAATTAAAACAAATTCAGTTCAATACTGACTTCGCGAAATCAGGCGAACAAGTAAAAATAAACTACTATAGGTACCTGAATGCAAACAAAATCTTCTAATATGTAACCTATCTAATGTTACTATGGACAGGCACCTGGCTGCAGAAGGTCGTCTACCGACTGAGTACCACAATTTGTAACATATCATGTTTCAAGTACTGAATTCATAGGTGGCGTAAATGGCATAGAGGCAATACAGAACATGAGTACAAAGTTGCTAGTAGGAAACAGTATGCCAGAATAAAAATCATACCACGTACCATGGAAATGGCTTGACCGAGCATGACAGCTTCAGCTTCTATTCCTCCAACACCCCAGCCAAGAACACCACTGCCATTTATCATTGTTGTGTGCGAATCTGTGCCCACAACAGAGTCCGGGTACAAGACATTATCCTGCAAAAACTCAAAACAGAAGTTTTAGAGCGAAGAATATAAGCTGCTGTACATAAAAACAAAGAATGTGGAAACCGGATCCATTACTATTGAAGGAAGTGTACTTAAATAACTTTTTCTACGCGGAGAAGAAGCCTCACTCATAATAGCGTCGTGTATGGCATACCAAAGAAATGAAGAATCGCATTACCTCGCCGACAAAGACAGTTCTTGCTAGATATTCAAGATTCACTTGATGTACAATTCCAGATCCGGGAGGAACTATGAAGAGATTGTCAAATGCTTTCGAGCCCCACTGAAATACAAAAACTAATTAGGGCGAGTGTTATAAACTAAAATTAAGAGAGCTTTGATGCCATTTAAATACTGATTCACATAGAGAAAGGCAACGTAACTGCTGACCATCACATTGTGTGGACAAGTGAAGGACAGTGCCACCAATTTATATAGTATCATAGAATAGATGCGCACCCACCCAGCGATTCAATCGTCAAGCTGACACGTATCTAGTCTTCACTCAAAATGCAAGTTGTTTGTGAAGCGTAACTGTAGTCTTAACAGTCAAAAGGACGAGCGTTGTAAATGCTTCACATATCCCATCTTAGACAGTCTTGAGCCGACTTAATTTTCAAAAAAGTGCACGTGCTTTCTCGACAGAGACTATACTATAGCGACCCATACGAGCAACTGTTTGACAAAACTTAAACGAAACCACTCTCTTAATAAACAATTGGCAAATGTTTGTAAAATGTTCTCGATTGGAGCATTAGAAGCTCTGTCGTAATTCGACGTATCAAATAGTTCCTCCCAAAAAGGTCTGAGAAAAGCGTGTAGAAGCTGCTATGATGAAAACAACAGTATAAATTACCTTCAAGAAGTTGAATCTTTCCTTATTCCTTTCAAACTCGATGCTTTGATTCTTTGCAAGTGCATCTGGGCTGTAAACTATTTTATTACTTCAAATACAGAAAACAAAACATTCTTAGTGATAATCCGCACACTTCAACATGTCCTTCAAACAGCAAGGTAAAAATGTACCTTCCATAGCTGTCCACCTGCACAGAGTGATCAATCACCAAATCTACAGGACAAATTGGATTCACTTTCGAAGGGTCACCGCCTAGCTCCTGAACTGCGTCCCTCATGGTTGCCAAATCGACGACGGCGGGAACTCCACTGAGGAAAAGAGATTTGTGGGACCACAAGCAAAATGCTAATTGCCTACTCACGTGAAATCTTGAAGAAGCACGCGAGCGGGCCTAAAAGGTATTTCTGCTTGATGATGCTGGCTTTCATTCCAGTTGAGAATGGTTTCAACATCAGATTCTAGAACATGGAAGCCATCGCAATGACGAACAGCGGCTTCCAAGAGATATCGTATGGAGATGGGTAAATTATCTGAAAAAGCACCCCAATGACTTTTCATAGTAAAAGGAGCAGCACAAGTTATCAATGAAGTTGAAAGGCCCAACGAAACCACCGGGATCCTTCGCAAATCTGACATTATTTGAATGCATCTTTGGCAAGCCTGGCTGGCCTTATTTGCATCCATCACGGTTATTCGGCCTCATCTTACTTATCTCTAAATAACCCTATCCCAGCAGGACCTCGCTGTTTCCTCCATGTGGAGTGTTTACCAAATTATTTTACCGTTAGATAGTCGTTGTGAACTGGTTCTTAGGAAAAGTTAAAACAAAAAAAGTCCTCAAAACGTAGAAATGCTACTACCGCAGTAAGAATCACGAAAACAAACCGTATCTCGGATCATTCAATGCCACGAGATCGTAGTATTTGAAGGTAGTATTCCCAATTGGAAGGTCTTTCAATAGCTGAGTGAAGACCATTCTGAAATGCATTGGTTCTAAAGTGTACCTGATATTCTTGCACAACGAGTGATCGAATAAAAGACTAGTTCCATAGCTCTAGGTGGATTAATGGTTACTTTAGTCCCTGTCACGACGACAAGTTAAAGCTGATAAAGAGTATCACTGCGAGTTTCCATTTGCTTTGCTCGACTTCTGAAGATAGGAGACTACTGAGATAGGCAGTTCTGTCAAGAAGACTTTAAGTGCTCGAACTGGTGAACATAACCCAATCGCAATTTCCACATGCTTCTGACGCTATCAGACTCCGCGATGGGTCAACATCGCATGCGAGACGTGCGATATAACAAAATCGCAGAACGGCGATCGCGTCTAACATAGGCCTTGCCCTTGCTATTCTATGCGTAGTAGTCACCAAGGGATTCGGGTGCCATGGTAAGCCGATACCAGACCATGCGATTTTGCAGTTAGCGATTAAGCGAATTCGCAGTATCGTGACCCTGCACGTGGGGCGCACCATTGCGGAATTTCAACACGCAAAATTGCAGAATCGCAAGTTCGCGAAGTCGCAAAGTCGCAAAGTCTTATTTAGGCTTAACATGACATACGAATCCTTTTTGTTTTAGGTGCTTAATTCTTCAGTAATGCTAGCATAAGTGGCGATTTTGAACGTATGCCAGCGCGTAAAGAAACAATCAATGACAGTGATTTGCGAGTGTTCCCTCCCGTGCGGTCAACAATTTGCCATCTGTAGGTACCAAAACAAGAACGCAGTAACAAACGTATGAAGATATCAACCACACACATACCCTTTGCACTGAAATGAACTTCAAAACAAGAAGTTAGAGGATGCTAGTGACGTTGGGGGCGATGTTCGCGCTTTCGCTCTCACTCGATGTCGTCCCACAATAATCAGTTTGTACACGGAAGTGTATGTTTTTACCTAAGCCTTACATATGGGGAGTACGAACTTCCCTCAAAATCAGGGCTAACGATAAAAGTCTAGAGAAAAATAGAGACGGATGCTGAGCACAATGGCGCACCCCCCCCCCCCCCCCCCCCCTAACACCCCCTACTACTAGCAGCTCTTAGGTCGCGTGCCGCGTCAGACTTCGCGATTTTGCGTTCTGTCGATTTTTCGGCATCGCACTTTCGAACGCGATATTACGACTTTGAGATGCCATAACTTCGCGTGCGGAGACGCGAGACCGCAAAGTCGCGAAGTCTGACGGCGGCCTTATAGAGCAGAACAGAAGGGAGACGTGAAAGATTTGTAAGAAATTAGCTATTATTAAAACTTCAAAAACCGCTGGTTTCATCCAGTGTGGTCTGCATTATTCACATTTTTCACGGAAGCCTAAAACCCCTTTCCCAAAGAGGCGCTTTTCCCGTCAAGCGAAGCGACAAAGCCTTTCTACGAATTTAGTTAAACTTCCATGTAAGGCCATTCAAGGACATACAAATACGACTTTTGCCTCACTTGCGTATTTGGTGGAGAAAGGTGAGGGTTCATGTGAGAAGTGGCCGTGGTGAGAGGGTTTTACCAAATGCGCTAAACTGTTGATTCGATACTCTACTAATCTTCACCCGAACTGCAAGCGGAATGCGAATTGTTCTGGAGGTGTTGCCGATAAACCGCCCAAGTTCAAACATAAGCCTCATCGCACTGCGTATTGAAGCTAAATCGAAGCCGAAAACGAAGAGTTATAGAAAGATGAGAGTCTCGATATCCATGAATGTTCATAAGTTATAAGGAATTTCGGTGGGAAAGTTGTTGCTCCAATTAAGTGCGAAAGCGCCGCTCAATTGGTACTGGAAACAGTAAAAAATGGGCTCAGCCGCTATCAGCACGCTGTATGGCAATGTGGTGTGAATCTGAGCAAAAACTATTTTTTGGACGAATTGGCGGTTCTTGAGGTTATAGGAGGCCGTATGGTACCGACAATAGTGCTCTACAGGTGACCTTCGAATGGGAGATAAGAAGGTCGCAGCAAATGGCAAAAACATAATCGATTGCGCTATTTAACCATGGATACGGAACTGATTAGGGGCACCGCAAGTGAAAATGTTAGTGCTTATCTTGTCGAACAAAATTTTTTTGAGCTACTGTAATCATATTTGGACCCTATTCGAATGAAAAAAAGTACATCCTCTGGAGATCCATAGGGCAACACCTATATGTAGATCGTAAAGTAAACAACGTGTTTCCTTGGGTGAGACCATAGTTACTCGACCGTGGCTATTACTGAGCTTCAGTGGATCTCGGTTGACAGGGAGAGGCAGTTAGAGCTCTATTATCATAGTGCATAAGTTTTGCGACGCGTTGAAATCTCATTCTACCATGCCGTTCTCGCGACTTTCGTGGATCACCCACCTAAATGACATGGTGACGGTTGGGAAATACGAATCCAGGCCGTGACCCTGTGACAGACTGTGGCCTTTGCCCTGTGACTTGAATAATTCAGACAATTTGGCTATACAATGGAACAGACTTGCAAGAATGACACGATTTACAGATAAAAATTGTCTGTATTATTCATGTCACACAGCAAAGGCCACAGGGGTGACGGTTGAGACACACGAATCTAGGCCGTGACCCATAGGACACTCCGTTTCAACCTGTAAAGAATATTTGAGGAGGCACCCTTGTTCACAGCAAAAATGGCTACAGTTGAAAGTTCCATACTTCGGCCCATCATTTATTACAAGTACCTCCTTAAAGGCATCATTAGGAGTAAGTCGGACGAAAAGTAAAAGAGGTAGTGCATATGAAAGTCCAGATGCCTAGTAACAGGACAGTAGGGAAAAAACGGATGGAAATGGCCAAAAACCCGAGAAACAGGACCCCCTTCCCACCGTTGATTCTCGACGCGGACGACCTGTCCGTCAAGAGGGAAGTAGTCTGATCTAGTTTTCCACAGGTATGTTGCCAAGTAAACACAAGGGGATGTTTGGAAATACGACAGCATCTACTTTTTGGAGTGAGCTTCAAGCTAAAGCTGCGAAAGCGCGCCGCAAAACCTTCGATCCTGCCGCATCTCCTTGGCCGCTCCCACCTCAGTCAATCGGGAATTACGTCATCGGGAGGCGGGATCAAGAAATCAATGATAAGTTGCGCCGTTTCTACAGCTCGGATGGGCGCTTTTTCACCGGGATTTCGCCACAGATAGCCTTCCTTGGCCCAGGACTACCATGTGAGTTACTTCTTGTAGGGATTTCTCCATTACCGCATTACCCCTAATGCTGTCTTTAAGTACTCCGCAAGGGAGTTGGCTGCCAGTATTTGATGTGAGTTCGCCGTTGACGTCACTCATTATGCCACAGTATCTCGTTGGCTCCACCAATTTGCTTCCGAAGATACTAGTCTTCTTGATCGACCACTTACGGATGTCCATCGATCACCCAAGACAGTGAAATCCTTGGTCACGAAGCGAGTCGAAAAGCGACTGCACGAGCTGCTACACGGGTCTATCCCACACTACAGAGGACGCCACAGTGTTCTCGGTTTCAGGACACTCTTCGCAGTATGGGTACCTCACTAGCTCAGTGAGTCGGAAAGGTCAACCATGTCAGTGAGCGTCAGTGTTTGCTGGTCGTCCTCATCTGACCACACTCCTTCGAAAAATTATTGCAGATGGTGGGTGAATCATTTGTGTGTACGATACAAGAAAACATCATTGGCTGCTTACCGGAAAGTTGCCGCCGGCCGAGGTGGAACCAGAGTCAAGCCTACGTTGAGGAATTCTCAACGGGGGGGTCATATTTGGTCGCTAGGAGGGGGGTCGTAATTGTTGAGGTAGGCACTGATCAACAGAATTTCTCAGATTAAGCCTCTAAAGTGTAAGGGACTTAAAGACAGCATTGGGGGTAATGGGTAATGGAGAAATCCCTACAAAAAATCACTCACGTGGTAGTGCTGGGCCTAAGAAGGCTACCTGTGGGGAACTCCCGGTGGAAAAGCGCCCCTCTAAGCTTTCGAAACGCCGCAAAACCCGGCAACCGCCCTTCTGTCCCGCCTAAGCCGATCACGCCTCCAGATGACGTAATTCCCGATTGTCTGGGGTGGGAGCAGCCAAGGAGATGCGGCAGGATCGAAGGTTTTGCGGCGCGCTTTCGCAGTTTTAGCTTTAAGCTCACTCCAAAAAAAATAGATGCTGTCGTACTTCCAAACATTCCCTTGTGTTTACTTGGCAGCATGCCAATGGAAATTTCGTTCGGACTATCCGCCTCTTGACGGACAGGTCGTCCGCGTCGAGAATCAACAGGGAGGGGGTCCTACTTCTCTATTTTCGGCCAATTCTACCCGTTGTTTCTTCACTGTCCTGTTACTAGGCATCTCGACTTTCACATTCACTACTTCTTTTACTTTTCGTCGGACATTCCCCCAATGCTGCCTTTAATCATCATGGACACCTCATGCATGGCGCGAGCAACAAAACCGGTCAACGCCAATAGCCTTTTTGTTGGGCCGCTGAGACCGAAACCATGTACAGAGGTACCTCCAAAATTCACCGATTAACCGTGGAAAGCGATATCTACCAACGAGTACAACCGTGGATGGACACTCCAGAAACAATGGGATGAAAACGAAAAATTAGCTGATATGGACTTCTTTCATGTCTTACTACGATTGCATGTGCGTAATCTGGTGTTAGCAGCCACAATGCGGACCGGAAAAACGTTTGTATTCATTGAGAATGTGAATAAAATCCTCATGCATGGCGCATTCCACAGATAAGCTGACCGACGCTTCTCGCCCTCCCACTAGGCCTTCGAGAGCGAATGATGCATACTAGAGAAATTTCAGTAACAATGAATCGATTTTTGGAAGAATCGTGGGAGCATCTCGCAAATTCGACGAAGAAAAATTTCCTCAACTGGCTTTCCTCAAGGTTCTTCTTTTATTTTGAAGATATGGCATTGTTCAGGAAGTCATTCAAGCTGCAACCTCACAGACCACGCGCACCCAAAAACGCACTCATATGATCAGGTTTGAAGGAAGTTATGACCATTTGATGTGAAACACTTCGATATTTTTTAAATTTTTCCTCAACTGGAAACCCATATCGAGGACTACGCAGCCATTAGATTATATATTGAGTGTATAGTATTGGGAATTCCACCTGTACCACATATGTTTCGGGTATTTGTGTCCATTTAGTTGTATATTGGTAATGAGCATTTAAAAATCAATGCTAAATTGATGGTTTCTGTGCAGAGAGAAGGGGCCGTATTGGCCCCATTTTTTGGGGGGGGGGGGGGGGGGAGGGTCATATTTTTTGAAAATTTTCCTCAACTGGACGCTTGATCCTGCGCTCAACTTTGTACACTTATCATTTTATTTGTACTTTTTATCTAAGAGTTCTATGCAAACATTACTTCGTCTGCTTATCTGCTTTCAGATCTCGAGAAGATGCGATGGGAATGAAACGCTGGAGGGAAGCCATGAAATGGACGAAGAATGTAGGGTTTCGGGGGGGTGTGGGGTGGAAGAGGGCGACGTCAAGGACTTGTTAACATCGGGAGTCCTACCGATACCGTTATCATCTCCACGTCGTCGTGATCTCTCACCCTCGTTACCTTGTCCTGTATCGTTCGAATAAATTCTCCAAGTTTACCGCGGTGTCTTTGTTGCACTCCATATGCCAGACGAAGGTAAAATTGTCGCACGCTTGAGGACCTGTATGGCCGCTAGCTGCTAAGAAAGGGCAGGCCGATGGCGACGGCGGCATCTTTTCACTATTTCGTCCATGCCGCACTTATGCGGGCCTTCATCGTCTGATCCACTGTACCTTCGGCTGCAAGTAACTCACGAGATACATGAAGTCTTCTACTTTCTCGATGTTTTCCCAATGGCAGTCCACTATTGATTCTAGGCACCCTTCGGAACTCACGAAATTTCACTGACTTAGTCGAGCGATTCTAACTCAAAGATAATAGTATTACATCTTATGTTACAGGACTACGGCCAATACCTACAAAGAAGTTGGTAACAACTGCAATACTAAAAATGTAGTATACTGCATTACTTGCAATGAATGTGGTATGCAGTATGTAGGGATAACCATAAGAAAACTAAAGGATAGGATCAAAGAACATCTTTCTAATATATCCTCACATAAACTCATTTCTCCGCTATACAACCATTTCTTTAATTGCAATAAAAGAATTACAGTGTCCATAATAGACTCCATCCAAGGCAACGATAAAAAAACGTTGCTCGACAAGGAATTGTTTTGGATCAAACTTTTGATGACACCTTATCCATTTGGATTAAATGATAATATTAAAGGTTATGGTAATATTACTAGTGTGGATAACCCTACGATATTCCCCAATAGTCCGCCTTTCTTCTCTTTGAAAATCATTAAAGACAGGCCTAATAGGGGTTCTAAAGGCAATAAAAATGGTAACAAAAGAACATACCAACAAGTTTTGGAAGCAATAAACCGTTTGGGAGAGTCTCCAAATTTGATATAATACTATAGTCTGATTAAGACAATGAGTAAAGTGGAAGTTAATGAAATGATTAACAGTTCTTACAATGACAACTTCTTGGCAAATGTTAGTAATAAAACAAGGTTTTTGATATTATGTATATTAGCTCACTTACATTACCATACTAATGAAGTGAAGAAACCTAAACGGTCTTGCCATAATCTTATTTTAGACTTTACAAGTAGGGTCTTCAACGAGATACCGTTCAATAAGATTTTTAACTCTGGTTATGTTAAACGGACTTTAACTAATAACAACGATCTTAATAAGGATCCGACACCTATGAGAATTATGCTTAGATACAATAACACCATTTCTAGTAAAATATTCAATTACAACAAAATACTTAGAAGCTTAGACCATACAAAGTTAGAAGAGATAATCAATGGAACTTGTATATGTAATAAAATTAATCTTGCTAAATACCTTAATACACACTACGGTCATGTAATAACTGGAGATATAAATGTTATTGAAGACGAGAGTCTTAGAGAGATTCTTCATAAAGGCACTAAATTCAGAATTGACAAAGGAATTTCAAGAGCAGAAGTGAAAATGATATACTTCAATACTGTAAAACGAGTTACTACATTCTTTAAATCCAAATATAAAATTAATGATACCAAAGTGGACATTCTCAATAGGTATTTTCCATATGCTTCCGTAACAAAATCAAACCATTACTCACGACAGAAAACCTTAGGCCGCTTCCATACTTTGCGCACCGACGCCGTCACGCGCGTGACGGCGTCGAATCGACGCCGTCATTCGCGTGAGTTTGACGCCGTCACGCGCGTAACGGCATCAAATCGACGCCGTCATTTGCGTGAGTTTGACGCCGTCACGCGCGTGACGGCGTCGGTGCGCAAAGTATGGAAGCGGCCTAACGGAACGCGATTTGGTTGAATTGACGAGCGCACACTTTTATCGTCTACGCCATGGACATGCGGTTCTTATCAACTCTGTGTGAAGATGTGGTTTTTCGGCTTCCTTCAGCTTTCGTGATGAAATTAATCGAGTGGTTCTTCAACCTTTCCGATGACCAGCTCCACAGAGCAAGGACGGGGTCAGTAACTAGGTGTGACGAAAATTCTTCAAGTCTTATTGAGCTCCGTGACGTTTCGCTGTACTCCAGTACCCTTTTGATGCGTACAATAGCTACATTTGTTTGGGTGTTGGTGCTGTTTGAGGTTCCACCCCATCGATATCGGCGTCGGCGCTATTTTTGTTTGGACTTTTGGCTAAGCCATAGTGTAGGGGGAAGCCTCCTCTAAACCCAAAGAAGGTTTAAGTGGAAATATGCACTTGAGTGAACAAACTGATAAATGCGGAACGGTATCGGGTGTGAGACAACAGTGGGGCAGTGAGGCTTCCCTTCCCCCATCTACTCTTGTTTGAGCAAAACTCCGTCGTTTGCCGCAGTTTTCATTATAGCTTCTTTTAGAACAAATAACTGCAGAAGGAGTTTACACAACTCAAACTGGTATGATTATTACTTTCTACAACTTTGAACCCGGAAAAGTTTTCTCTGTTTCAGTCGGCTATATTCAATTTTTAAAGCCTTATTTCTGTGTTATTGCTTCTGATTTGCACCTGTGCCTACATAAGATCATTTGCTCCAAAGTTGATTGATAGGAATAAAGAAGGGTGAGTTGCAATAGTCATGGTCTTCCAGATTTCCGTTGCAACTTATATACGTTACTTAGTGAAAAGATTTCAGACTACTTGGAATTTTTTGGAAGCTGGCTCGTATTTGCGAGCGACTGAGTCCTTGGGTGGCTGCGAGTTGTTTCTGTATGGCTTTTGTGGTACTTTTTCAGTGAAGTCAGCAACAGCGCTATGGGTCCAATGAGGCCGGGACACGTTGATGAAACTGCATATGAAATCAGGAAGCGACAACCTCCAAACGTGAAATTCGTTCTGGTCCCAATCACTTCTATGTTACAAAGTAAGTTTTAGATCGTGTTAAAAGGAGGTAACCATGTTCAGTAATTTATTACTTGCAGCTTTAGGATTTCGTGAGTAATAGGATATGAAGAAATTCGTTTGCACGATAGTCATCCATGGATATATTATCAGAAGTAAGTGGGCGGTATCGAACTGAAAACTTCTGGCACTATTCTATTATCACTACCCCAGATACCGCGAGTTGGGTCAAAAAAGTAATTTTCGCTGAAACTTTGCCCAGGGGGGGGGGTTATTTGGGGTGCTGATCACGAAAATGAAATTCGTTTTTGGCGTTTGCGTCAATTTGGTGCAATTGCACCATGTTGGTGCAACAACTCGTTTTCACCAAAGTTGCTGAAACTTTGCCCACGAGGGTTCTTTGGGAAAACGGATGTCATATTCGTGATCAGCACCCCAAACAAATCCTGGGCAAAGTTTCAGCGATTTTGATGAAAACTAGTTGTTGCACCAACATGGTGCAATTGCACTAAATCGGCGCAAACGCCAAAAACGGGTGTCATATTCGTGATCAGCACCCTGAATAATCCCTAAAGGCGAAGTAAAAATTATTTTTTTGATTCAACTCTCGGTCTCTGGGGTGGTGATAGTAGAATAGTGCCAGACTTCTTGTGAAGTGGTTGCACTTGGCAAAGACTCCCGAGGTGGATGTTTTCTGTTGGAATGATTAGCCGTGGGCTTGTTTTTGCTATTTAACAAATGCGTAGTGTGTATTCACTCAGTTCTGTAGTGCGTCGTTCCTCATTTGCATGGTTGCTATGCAGCAGCCTCACGGAATTACACGATCACTTCTGTAGCAGTGTTCTCTCCGAAACGAGGTTCAATCCTAATCTTCATGAAGTCTTTTTAATGTGAATTAGCTACGTTTCATTTCATCTGGAAAAGGGCTGTATAGGTGAGGGTTTGCGCTGAGATTTCATGTGCAGATTTCCATGGGGTCTCTCAAGTTTGGCCATGCACATCTCTCTGCTCCGTTGCAATTGATAAGCTGATCACGTGGTGCGTAGATCGCTACTGAGGAACGTTTAGGAGCGGAATAGTACAGCTGTGAAGCACGTATGTGTAGCGTTCGAAAAATTCACCCAATGATCAAGTAGAAATCTTTCATCTTTTTTAATTTATTACTGTCTTTTTGAATCCCTCTATTTACACACTTTTTTCAGAAAAACGCCTATTGATGCTACGATGAAACGTATTGAAGAAATGTTACACAATAAAGAGAATGAGGTGATCCAATTGCCTTTTTACTCGATTTTAGGAGTAGTTCTACAGGGTACGGCAAAAGTATTGACCGTTTGTCAAAGTCTTACCATTTCAACTAGAAAGGACGTATTAATATGAACCTTGTTCAAAGAATAGATGATCAATAGACATTTCATTACGTAACGCTAGAATTTGATAAAGTCGCCTCAGGCCCACACACACTCGCGAAGACTGCGAGGGAGAGCAAATGTCGTCGGACACAGGTTACTGTAGCGCAAATCGTCCAAAACCTTCGCCACAACAGACTTTATAGAACTGACTAACTTGTGGAAAACAGTGCAGGCATCGCCCTTCAGGTTAATCCAGAAGGAATGTTGAGCGGGTTAAAATTCATACTGTGTGTACCCCTTAGATGCCGAACTGCGGCATGTCGCAAGCGAAGCAATGCGGACAAGCTAAAGGCGCCATCTTGTTGGGTCCCGAAGCGATTAGAAGTCAATTACGTATCGCACCTCTGCTGGTCATAGCTTTGACGTGGTAAAGTCGTGGAAGCTGTTCTGAGACCACTGCTGCCGCAACTACGCCGTGTGAGTCCAGGCTGTCTCCCGCTGGAGGTCATCCTAAATGGGTCCAAGGTGAGGTAGTTTCTAGGGATATATGTGTCTTCTGATAACACCGTTGAGTTTGTCGTGCTAAGTGGTTTCTCTCAAATGTCGTCGGATTTGTGGGATTTCGGCACTACGGCGCACCGCCTTGCAACAACGGCCTTCTAGACTGTTGGAATTTTAGGCTGCTCCACTATTCTGTTTGGACCATCATGAAGCGCAAAGCCTGCGCTACTCTTCACAATTCGTTCGGTTTTTCAAGATTACTCTTATAAGAGAGTGGGACAATTTGTGCGACCATGTGCGAACCACCTCAAATGCTTTTACTCGCCCTCTTCGTCGTTATGCCCGAGACAAAGGCGATCCTATCGAATTCTGAGGCCATATTATGATATGGTAGTTGGAACTGTTTGTAGATCACATACGCCAATAAACTTTATATTGGTAACTCATTTCTTCCCACCAAGGTAAGCGTTTGTCAGGCGGTCAATACCGTTGCCGCACCCTGTATATACTCGTTCAGTCTGTTCTCAAGTAGTTCTCCTATTGTCTGTAGAGTTCTTTTGGCATGTTGCTTCGTCATTTACGTTGAATATTCGAGAAACATGTGTAGTAACGATTCTTCCCTTTTCCCTCTTAAAATTAATCCAATCCGTTTCTAGATTTATATTCACGGTCTGGGTGCATCGCTAAATAGAGTCTAATCGTGATCGGTTGTCGTTATTCTGCAATGTGAGGTAAGTGTTTTGACCAGCTCATTCAAATACACCTTGGTTACTCGAGAGAAGACTGTTCCAGCATAGGATCCGACGTTACTGTGGAGGAGTTGACAAAACACTATGACGCCATATTGCTCGCTTACGGGGCTCACCGACCACGTCAACTAGACATACCCGGATCAAAGTCGACGAACGTAATTTCGGGATCAGATTTCGTCTCTTGGTATAATGGTGTTCCCAATACCAATAAGGTGTTGGCAGTCAGTTTGTTACATTACTAGTTTCCCCAGTTTTCCACTTTGCGAATGAGCAGTAAAAATGCATTTTGTTTGTTCATTATTCCTCTGGGTTTTGTTGATAACTCTGATTTTTAAATTATGGTATGTCGAGTTCTCGAGGAAGCTCCTTATCCTTATGTTGTCTGAAGTAGAACGGTTGAATTCTAACGTTTTAGAATTATTTTCTAGACTAATGGGAGTATCTAAATCACAGCAACAGAACGAAGACCTCATCACCTTCTGAGGAACTTTCTCGTAAAAGTCACATCGATTTCTCCTCCTAACAACGAGTGTACTTTGATGAAATTACCAACGAGACTACCATTATAATACACTTGTAAGGTAGGTAGTGCCTGCTCTGTCTGAAATGTTTGTTTGAATCCACCGGCTAAAATCGCATTATAAAAAAAACTAAGGTTCTCGGAAACTAACAAAGGCTTTCCTCATTTCGAGCAACGTGCTTCTCGCTCGCATGAATCGAACGCGAGGATAATCAGCGGCCAGAACCTAAAATGAGAAAAGTTCACGCAAGAGAACTAATTTGTAACCCGTTTCTTCTACAGTCCCACATTTTTGGAAGAATTCACATTTTACGTGAAGTGAATGACGTCCAACAGGCAAGAATGAAGGAATGAACCATCTTTTGGGCTCCTTTCGCACCGGTATTGGTACTCGGACCCATTTTGCGCATGACATTAGCCTAAATCAATGAATTCATTGTTTGGTAACTTACCAACAAAGCAACCACATATTTCTAGTCAGAACATCACCACTCAAATACTTTAATCACATTTTAGGCGATGCGCTATGCGCGGCGGATAAGCAATGGACTCAGAAATACCACAGGATGAGCCTATTCATCAGTTTGTTATAATAACAGCTTCCGATTTATAATAACCGGCATTGCAATGTTCAAAAAGCTCGGAATAACATATAATAAATAGCATGACCAGAATGGTCCAACCAAGAACAATTCCCCAAGGTGAATGTGCACATGCACTTTATGTATATCCCACAATGCAAACGAAAAAGTGAAAACCACTGAGAACCGAGTGAATTGCGTAATACATACCTGGTGCTGATCGTCATCCTTAGCCACTGACCAACCACTTTCTTCTTCGTCTGAGCTACTGCAGTAGCCCGCACTTTTGCCATCCAGAAGCTTCGATTCCAGCGATGCCATTACTCAACCTTAGATGTCGCTAAAACAACAAAGCGAATCATGTCCAAAAACAGGGGCAGACAGCTTTCAGTCCAAGGACCTGAAACAGATACGAAGTGCCTGAACACACAGATTAACAGGTAAAGCATATTACTTAACATTTATATGAATATGAAACAAGGCAATTTATATCTCTGTATATCTCTTTGTGTCTATGATATGCACGTAATATTTTTCCTATCGTTTGCTCTACTCCATAGTCTAGGTTGGCGATCACGCGGGATCTCACACGTAAAAGGCGGTGTCGGGACGTTCGCGCTCTTCCAATGCGCCCAATTCCTCCATGCACGATTCCTGTGTTCATGTTCTTTTCTTTTTTATCACGGAATTTCATCATTGAAACTCAAAACTGATTTTGAGTTTCAATGATGAAATTCTGATAACTTGTTAGATTTTCTAAAGGATTTCCGCTGGCGGCTATGTTTTGCGGTTTTGAAAGCGAATCTCCTATTTGTGTGGAATAAGCAAGACGATACTCCGAACCACCGTTCCTCCGCCTTGTAATTGAGGATTGGGGTCAATTCAAGTCGGGGGGGGGGGAGACGCAACTTCGCGTCAAATTTTCACCAACGTCAAAGTTTCTTTCCCTCCCTAGGCTTAGGCTAAATCAGATGAGACCAATCTTTTGAGAGATGCTCTTTCATGTGCAAGGAGGGGATATCAATTTTAGCCTAAGCCTAGGGAGGGATAGGAGCTTCGACGTTGACGCAAAGTTGCGTCTCCCCCAGCCTTGAATTGACCCGAGGATTGTTTCCTCGAACTTGTTTTTTGTTTTTTGCAAACTGTTTTTGCATGTTTTGTCCTTTTTCGAATGTCTATGTTGCATTGGGGGGGGCCTTTTGCTCGCCTATCAGAGAACTTTCACTTTTTTTCATATAGTTCAATGCCGAAAATATAATAAAAGCGCCTTTTCCTTATTCTTTGCCATTCTTCAACAGTTAAGAAGAGTTTTCATTCTATGCAGTTCACGATCGCTTGACGCCCGACTGCTGTTCAGTCTCTTTTACGAAGTATTTTGGGTTAAATAAAGGGGGGAAGAGACGCAAACTTTTCACCCACGTCAAAACTTCTCTCCCTCCCAAGGCTTAGACTGACACAGATGAGACCTATGCTTTGACAGATTCTTTTTCATGTGGCAGGGAGGAGGGGGAGGGGGGTGGGGAGACGCAACGATTTCAATAGAAATCAGCTTCTTCATCCGCTTTTTTCTGCTTTTTCTTTCGTTATTTTCTCTTCATCCGTGCTACGAACGATTGATTTTAGTGAGGTTCTCTGACGACAAGGCAGCTCTCTAGAAAAGATCTTTTTAAACTGCCCCTTTCAGTACAGGAAAGGGTGCTAATGTAGTTGGGGAAGCACTCCATTGAGCCCGGCGTTCGGCGCTATTTTTGCCTAGATTTTTAGCCTAAGCCTTAGTTTAGGGGGAAGACACTCTAATAAACTCTGATGACAGTGCGACAATGAGTGCCCCACCACCCCCCCTCCACCAACTACAGCAGCACATTCTACAGTTGTTTTCAGACATGGAGGGTAAAGGAGTTGAGATTGGCCAATCGAAACCTCCTAAAAACACCAAAAGAAGTGAGGCCGGAACATCCAATTATCCAGAAAAAAAAAGATTGCACCTGGAAAACCAGGGCGGAGACGTGCAGGCCCAGATGCTCATTCCTTGTGATGTAGTAGGAACTATAATTGGCAAATCAGGAAAAGAGATAAGGTCGTTATCCGAAGAAAAACAATGTAATATCCAGATCACCGATATGGAAGGTAAGCTATTTCTCTTCATGACCACATGTCTGTGTTTGGCTCCCTATTCGCCTCCTTTCAGGAATGTCGAAGCACGTGTGTACTATTAGCGGTCATCTGGACAACGTACTTCAAGTAATTGCGGTCGTCCTAAAGAAGGAAATGGAAGTGAAATCCTTCGGAGAGCAAGTAGGTAGTTTCAGCATTAGACATGAGAGCATGATAAATTCAGTAAATAACAGTTGTCTGTTTAGCCCGTTCTGAATCCGATTCTGCTTGAGGTGATGAAAACCCATTGTGCTGCTATAAACGGCGAAAATTTTGCAGAGACGAAGATGACAGAAAAGCGAGTGGCAAATAATTGCATCCACCTGACAGTCAGTGGTAATTCACAGTGTTTGAAACAAATTCTTTGCCATTGATCTATTGTTTACAGGTACCTGATGCAATAGCTGCGGTCGCACTCGGTCCCAAAGGAAGAACCCTCAACGAGATCAAGGCGTATAGCGGTTGTAGGATAAAAATCTCTGAAAAGGACGACGATAGCGTGCCCGAAGGAATGAGACTTATCAGGTTTGCGGTATTTTTAACAAGTTGATGTTGGAATTAAATCGCGTAGTTAGATTTTTGCCTATTTTCAGCATATTCGGCACAGAGACTGAAATAAAACTCTGTAAATTGATGCTGCAGCGCGTTGTGAATGAGCACAGCGGCAGAAAAAAGAAGCCGTAATATTTCTGAAAATGAACGTTCTTACTGTGCTTCTCCAATAAAGGTTTGATGTTCGAAGCCTTTGGTTCATAGCTGTCAATTATTTTCGTTTGTTTTGGTTATCTGTTGTTGTCAAGGTTCTCATACTGTGCTGTTGACAGCTAACAAGTATGCATGTGTGTTTGTGCAGTGGTTTGTGTGATAAGTGCTATCCGTGTCTATTTTGTAGAATTTATTAGTAGAAGCATGTAAACTTGGTCGTGAGGCGAAGGCACATCTGACGGTAGCTGGCGGTATCATGGTGGCTCTTCCATAGATGATGAGAATCTTCAGTGTTAGGATTGTTACTCTCTCTTTTACAGATGAATTGGGAGAAGAGGTTATTGGTGTGCATAATAGCAATCAAAGTATTAAGGAAAAATAGTAAGACAATCGACTCTATTGAATATCTGCTAAGGATATCATGTGCTGCAACTCGGGTGGGACGTGTTTCTTCATTTAAGGTTTAGCATTGTTGAGTTGAATCAAGTTGATTTGATTCAACTCAACAATGCTAAACCTTAAATGAAGAAACACGTCCCACCCGAGTTGCAGCACATGATATCCTTAGCAGATATTCAATAGAGTCGATTGTAACCCCAAAAATGCTAGGAAGCTGTCGGCAAATAACTGTCTTAGGCGTCTATTCTTCTGACATAGGAACAATGAAAATGTCATGAAAAAGGATTAAGAACTGTTAGTGACTGCGCGCTCGATTGCTTTCTCTCAAACGTTATGCTTGAGCCTTGACGGCTTCGTATGTGCAGTAGTCAGTGGAATGTGCCGTTTCTGCTTCTTTTGTTTCTGATTTCTTATTTAAGTGTTCATCCGTTGTTAGTTAATTCGTCAATTTAATCTCAATAGGATGCTTTCGGTCGGAGGATATGTAAATTTTTATGTAGTTGAAAGTTTCATAAACCACCACTCTCGTAAAGCAACAAACAAAAAGACCTGGGGCCGTATGCTATGCTCCCCCGGCCGGGAAGACGTCCCCGGCCGGGTGAGATCCCCGGCCGGGGACGCTTCCCGACTAGCCGTATGCTATGCTGCCGGGAGCTCCTCGGGGAGGAAAAGACGCAGAGTTGCAGTGGCGCGTACTTTCAAATGACCTTTTTTGTAACCGTGTGTCAGAGAAGTGGTAGTGGAGCACACGATTCGTCACCTTTCAACCATTGCAACCACAGTAATTTCAGAATAAACGAAACAACCATTTTGTGTGAAACCTTATTCAAAGTGATTTGTTATGGTGTTGATTACGCATGAGACACCATCTATAAGTACCGGACTTGTTTTGCGCAACGAGTGGTTTGTACCAAATCCTACCAAGCAGTGTAGCTCTAATTTGGTGCTGAACGATATAAATGAAAAATGAATGTCATGTTCTCTGCCTTTGTTCATTAGGAGTATTGAATATGCCTGTATTTTGGATTTTTTTGTGAGATTTTGCCCAGTGGCGCCAAACAGCGCTGGCACTAAAAATGTCTGCTTCGTGATTAGGATCACAACTTTTCCTCTGCAATTTCTGGGGTTGCAGTTGAAAAGTAATCGAAAATAGAACTAGAAACAGAAGCGGCCACAAAGCAAACTAAACACGAGAACGTGTGATCAGAACCATACCATCGATGCCCAAAACATTGCCTACAACACGACCAAATCAGCAAAAAAAAGGAAAAACTAGAAAAATTAGAAAATAAAAAGAAAGATGTGCAAAGCGGGTGAATTTCGAGGACATTAAGTGACAACATTCTCCCTCGAACACACGCAAGACCTGAAAGTGAAATCAGAACAAAAGGCGAGCGCTGTGGTTCAAAAACACTATTATACAGAAGTTTTTCCCTGATCTCTTTCGAAAATAGTGTGCGCTGGCGCAGATGCTTCGCTCCGCGGTCACAGGATTACTGTATCCCCGACGCTTCCCGACCCCTAGCCGGTCGGGGAGATATCCCCGAGATTTGGTGGGCGGAGCCTCTCCCCGACGAGTGGTTGGGGACGCATAGCATACGCCGTCGGGGACCCATCCCCGGCCGGGAGAGGATAGCCTACGGCCCCTGATGAGAATGCTGACAGTATGGGTGTAGGGCGACCAGTCGGTAGTTGTGGGAAGTCTGTTGCCACCATCGACTGTTTTCATCGCAGACAATCGGTTTTTTTGTCGTCACCGGCTATCGCAGTAAAATTATCGCTTTCTAATGGCGATGTTATCGTTGTGGTTATGTTTAGTTTGACCTGGATCTTGATTCGAGCTCGTTTACTGTGTAGTTATAGGTAACACATTTTGTACTGTAAAATGTCGACTAAACTAAATTACCTATGGGTCGAGTCATTGCATTATTTCTTTTGGCCCATAGCTTAATCAACGCCTGATTGTTGTTATCTACGCGATCAGACATCTCTATAAGAATGGTAGTCTTATTGGCATGTCTCTGACTTAATAATTCTAGGTATTAGATAATTGTGGCTTGACTATCATGTTTGTGTATACGTGGTAAGGCTGTGTTCACAGTTTTGGAATTAGCGAATTGCAGAATTGCAGAAATTTGACATGCCTTTCTACATGAAATGACGGTGATAACCGTTGTTTGTCGATACAATAGGGCGCATTGAAATTCAGTAGTGATTTCTGAAACACCATGGAAATATAGCCATTTCGAAAAACCAGGAATGTCACAACCATTAATCCATCAGCGGCAAAAACGTAATTCGCTTTCTTCGATCGCGTGGGTTAGGCTTTGGCTGGATTTCTGGGTGATGGGATTTCTGGGTGGGGTTCAAGCGGTACGCCATCACATGTACAATTAATGTCTCACAATTTTGTAAAGTTTTGGTAAATACCTGCGGGCGAACGGATACAAAGAGGGGGGGGGGGTTTGCAGAGGTGAAGGTACCACCTTCTCCTCCTTGCAAAGTTCATTTCCTTAGGGTCGTCATGTCAAAACAGCACAGCTGGCGACTATCAAAATCATGGACATCAACGAGGATGAAGAGGAGGAGATCAAGCTAGAAATAAACATGTTGAAAAAGGTATGCCTTTCATCTGATTGATGTTTATCTTTTTGCATTCTTTATTTTCACGGTCGCAGATGGAACAAATTTTTGAAGTATTGCTGTTGGGAAATGGATGGAGATGCAGGTCTTGGCACATGTCTTTACATGTAACCTCTCTGTAAAGTGGTCTTCTCCCCTCACGTTTAATGATGCTATTTATTCTACTGCGCTGAAATGTTTGTTGTCTTGTAAAGCGCAGCAGCTTGGTAGTGCGAAGCCCTGCACATGAGCACCTCTACGAGTGGTATTTGGGAGGTTTTTTTATTCACGCTTCTGAAAGACTATGATTAACAAACAGCTTTCCTACGTAGATGATCTTCACCTTTTTTCGGAGTGCTGAATTGTAATATAAAGACATGTGCGCTTGTACTACCCATCACTGTACTTCGGCGTGACGTTTCAAACCGCGTTTATCTTCGTTCATTTCTGAATGTACTCGCTCTCCTTAGAGAGGTACAGTTCGTCAAAATCAGGTGTAGGCGCTGAGTCTCTTTACTTATGACTCACAAAAGGCCCTTGTGCAGCGGTTCTGTGAGTTATTTAATTGTAATTAAGATTCGCGTGAAGAAGTTTCAGTTCTCCAGGTGTTCTGGGGGCTCTTGCAGCTTTTCTCCTTCAGCAGCATGTGCACATTTCTTGGATACTCGCAGTAGGAGTTTTCAAGCTTCTTGGAGTATCGCAACAAAGGAGGTCAAATCAAATGGTCTATCTGAATCTGTTTAAACCCATCTCTTTGCTTAAAAGTGCGGTTCTGTATCACAGTTACAGTATTCATGGAATACCGTGTGAGCGAAGTGTGATGCGAATCGTTTTCTCTGAGATAATTTGATTTAGCTTCTATTACTATTTGAATTTAATTTCTGCTTGAAGACCCTAATTTTCTTCCCCTTCCATGCCCTTAGGTGTTAATGTGTGTATGGTGTCAACTTCATTTCAATTTGATATGGTTGATTCGTTCCACGAGTTAAAGAAAGCTACCTTCTTCGGAAAGGCAGCTAGACGTCGGCATCTCTCTATTTGAGATATTAAGGAATAATATATAGTTTTACAGATGCCACCCATAAAAATGCACTGCATACAATACTTTAACTTTGAACATCGTCGTATTCATTTAGCGTTTTAACCTAAAATTATGGTTTGAATCGCGTGCAACACGTGGTGTTGCACAAGACTCAAGCCACAGTTTTTTGGCTTTTTGAAAGCGTACCATGGTCAAATGCTTCCACCATATATTTTCGAATATGGATAATGCCATATTCTTCTGAGACCTTTCTCCTCCAATAAGTAAGTAGGATTCTGGCAGCAAACTGTGCCGAAAATTCACTGTTTGTGGAGTTATACATGTGCATGCACTTCTTATAATGTTTTTTTAAGAATTTGAACAACGACAGTCTTTACTTAGAAAATACTTGGTGTTGATTACTGGGTGATATCATACATGAGATCTATTCCTCGTGTTGGTTGTTAATGACTTGAGCTTTTACAGAGACTTAAAACTGCACTACATGCGCATTTTTTATGATGATTCTGGGAAGAGTCAAGACAATGTCCCTCACAAACCGAACGACTCGGATGCCACATTTTATGTCTTCCGCAGATGTCGTCGGAATTCACGATTTTCCGATTCTGCGATGGTGTAGTGGCAATGCACACGAAATTGCGTCATTACAAAGTCTCAAGGTCGTAGAATCGCGTGCGAAAGTGCGACACCGTAAAATCGTGAACTGACGGCGGCCTTAGAGGTAGAAAGATAAGGGTGTCACTTAACCTCATCAGAGAATATCAAAAAAGATTTGTCTTTGGTCCCCTCGACAAGGCCAGCAACAACTATGGTATCATATGCGAAAAACTGTACGTTACTACTCTTATGAAAGAGATGGGTATAAAGTATAATTTACAGTCAAGATCCTTCATAAATCTACGCACAAAAAATACGTATGAACTTGTACCCAGTACAAATAAAATTGAAGTAATCATGAGACATAGGAGTTTTTGTACTCGTAATAAACTGCATAATGATACGGAAGCAGATCTTCCTTTGATATATGCACTACCCAAGTTGCATAGAAACCCTGTTAAGTTCAGATTTAACACGGGAGCCTATAGTAGTAGTATTAAACCACTAGCTAAAGAGCTGCATGTAATTTTTACACATATTAAACGACACTTTATGAATTATCTACGAGTAATACAAGAGAGGAATAGAACCATTAAAAGTATTGGGCTATAAGCAATATTAATATCAGTCGGGATCTGTGTAACATTAGACAAGACAACACCAAATTATATACGGCAGATTTCACAGATATGTTTACCAATCTAGAACATGCATTAATTATCAATAATATGCAACAGTTACTAAAATTATGTTTCAATAATTCGGGTAAAAGGCTGATAGGAACCAATGGGTTTGCTGTATTTTATACCGATGGACAAAACATCAAAAACAATTGTAGGTACTACAGTAGTACCGCCCTCATTTACTTGATAGAATATTTGTCAAAAAATAGCTTCTGTTTTTTCGGCGGCGTTGTTTTCAAACAAATTAAAGGTGTTCCTCAAGATGGCAACTGCAGTCCACTTTTGGCCGACCTTACCCTTTCTGTACTAGAATGTAATTGTGCAAATAATAAGAAACATGATAGGAACAAACTGTTTATACCCTTCAGATATATAGATGACTTACTGATTGTGCACAATCAGAACGAATCAGATATAGATAAATCTATCGAAGAAGTATATAAAGATACCATAGAAGTTAAAAAGACACATTATTCAGAAACTTGTAGCAATTACTTAGACATGACTATTGCAATCGAAGATAATAAGGTAAAAACAAGGTTGTATAACAAAACTGATGATTTTGACTTCAAAGTTATTAAGTTTCCTCACCATGATGCCACTATTTCTAGAAAAACCAAGGCATCGGTCATTTACACTGAAACTCTTAGAACTGCTAATACTTGTAACGAACTGCAGGTTTTTGTTACTAAAGTTCATGAAATGAAAACATTTCTCGTAGATAATGGATATCCAGTTGAATTTATGGCAGCTAATGTGGTTAAATGTATCTACAATAACAAATTCATTAGTTACAAATATGATTTGATGGATGACATTAATAAGATTAAAAAATTAATAGATACAATTCTATGATGACAGGTATATTCTAATCTATACGAATTTTCTCCCTGCTTTTTCCATTTTCTACTAGGCTCATAGCACATGTCTACCTAATCCTTTCCATGATAGCATTTATCGCTTCAAACACTTATTGGCCTCCGTCACTCAAGGATGTTTTTGAGTTTCAATACTCTCATCACAAACTGGACTGAATGTTTAACGGTACGCGCCCCAATCCATAAGATGGTGTGCTACATTAGCTGAGTATTAAACCTAATATTATTTGATTTCTCTTCTTGGCGGGATAGTTTATTTGGATTCGCGTATATATTCCCCTTTGTTGCATCCATTCACATTCACTTTTTTCATGTTGTGCATCAATTCTCACTCACTCCTTTCATGTCGTTTTCTTATGTTCGTTTATTGCTTTCTGCTCAGTGCGATCCTATTCGTCAGTCGTTTTTATGTTCTTAATAGTTTCACGCTTGCCGTTTGCTTCGCCTTTTTCTATGTCACCTAATTTTTTAGTTTAAATGTATGGTTACAGACGTTTATGGTTATTTATTTGATTATTGGAAAGGATATCTATATTACTTCATTTTGTGGAATATATATCAAACACACAGGTACGCCTTTTCAATTTACTGTTTCTTAGTAGTCTTTTGCTGGTTATTGTTTTTTGTTTTGGGTTTTGTTTTCGTTTTTCTACTGGTTTTCACCTTTTTTTGTGTTTTTTAATTCTTCACTAACTTTAACTATTTAATTGTTTTCATCAACACCGACTCACTGATGAGCCTCCGGTGTTGATGAAAACACAGTGGTTCGTCTGAGTTTTGGAGGCGAAACGAGCCACTAAATTTACTCAATTATATCATTGAGTTTTTTTAAAAAAATATTTTCTTCCTTTTTCAGTCTGTTCTGCCAATTCTGCACTTTTACCTTAAGTTCTTCCCTGTTCTCCGCTAAAAAGGTAATGTCATCTGCGTGCAGGATGATTTTAAATGACCCCCGCCTGTGAGATCTTTCACCATCACATCCAGAGCGAGAAGGAGAAGGTATGGACTGAGGGCGGACTCTTGATGCCCATGATATCTACATCATTTGACAACCCGTGCAGAGTGCCTACAGCTGCTTTACGCCGTCTATTAATGAGGGCGATTAGCGTTCCGGAACATGGAATTTTCGCAGCGCGTTCCGGAGTACTTGTCGGGGAGTAGCAGAGGGTCGAAGGTCTTTTTGAGTTTGGCAAGGAAGGTTATATAGCATGCCGCTTCTCTCGATACTTCTCCATCATCTGCTTGGCGATCAACATGGCGTCGGTAATAGATTTTCTAGGCATGAAGCCGAACTGCTCCTGGGAGATAGGAATGAGTTCTCTCAGCCTCAAATTGATCAGCCTCTCGTACAGCTTCGTGGTATGCGCTGTCATCCTGATTTTTCGGTACTTGGAGCAGAACTTGTGTCACTCTCTGCCTGGAAATGTGAACCCTATCTTGGCCAGCCGCTTTCCCAATTTTCGTTCTCCCTAGCATGTGGCGGACCTCCTCATCCGTCCAAGGTAGGATGGTCCAGCCGTAGCCTCCCTTTTTAAGCTTTCGTAGCGGGGAAACCCCTCACTCACAGGCTTACCGGAGTACTCCTGCCATCCTCCTTTCACTTCAGCTGGCTTCCTTGGGAACAGGCCGTTGCTGCTTCTCACGTTCTTTGCCACCCTAATGTCTTAAATGACCCAATGTTGGGCTTCAGCCAGCCTGAAGACGAACTTTCCCACCTCTTTGCCCTCCAATTTTCGTACAGACCATTTCTTAGGTGTATGCAGAATAAATGGCCAAAACATAACTGGCCATAACTTTGCTCATACACAACTTTATTTGTCGAACCATTCGAATCTACACAACTTTGCCAACGATCTGATGAAGAAAATATGCCATAATGATAAATTTCTGGATTGCGAGAATTAATAACGACAGCAGTGGCATTTTCAAGATGCATCGTATCGGCGGGCTCCTTCTGACAGGTTTGCATCAAAAACCCGGAAAGAGTGGTCATCCGTTGGGGATAGGTCTGGAGAATAAGGGGAGTAAAGGGGAATCTTGATGCCTAACTGCACCGGTTTTTGCCGGGTGCGCAAAACAACGCAAAACCCTACACTTCGCAAGTCACCCGGTAAAAACTGATGCAGTTAGGCATGGAGACTCTCCCTCACCCCCTTATTCCCCAGACTTATCCCCAACGAACGACCACTTTTCCGGGTTCTCGATGCAAACCTGCGTCAGAAGAAGTTCGCCGATACGATGCAGGTTGGAAATGCCATTGTTAACTTTATTATTTCTCACAATTCACATCTTTATCATGATGACATATTTTCTTTACCAGATCGTTAGATAATTTTTGCAGATTCGAGAGGTTATTATTTCGACAAATAATGTTGTGTCTGAGCGAAGCTATGACGTTTTGAAATATTGGTCTGTTTTGGCCATTTATTCTGCATACACCTACTTCCGTGTTCTACGGCTTGGCTACAACTGCCTCAGCAAGTCTCTTACAAAGCTTATAGGCGGTTTTTTTGGTCATCGCGTTTTCTGCCAGCGTTTGTATGCTTCCTTCTTCCCTCTCTCCTCGTTCCAGAACCACGCCGCTTTATCTTCCCGGGCCATCTCCAGTTTCACCCAGTCGGACGGACGGACAGACGGACGTAAAACAGACAAAGGGAGCGTTGTATACATTGTAGGGCTTCCTACTACGTATAAAACGCTCCTTCTGTCGGTACGTCCCTTCGTCCGTCCGTTCTTTCTCCCGCCCGTCCGTCCGCC
This sequence comes from Trichostrongylus colubriformis, assembly GCA_963978905.1. NCBI lineage: Eukaryota > Metazoa > Nematoda > Chromadorea > Rhabditida > Trichostrongylidae > Trichostrongylus > Trichostrongylus colubriformis. The sequence goes on along the minus strand of OZ022257.1, from coordinate 44,043,365 downwards.
TGGCACGAAATCAGGTATTATATGAAAAACGAGTGGTGAAATTGGGGACAAGTTGGGATGGATAGGGCATGGGACAAACAGTGAAGAGCACAGATGCACCAAGTTAAGCTCGCCCACGGCGGGCGGAGCGGCCCTGAAACTTTCGGTCCTAGGATCAAAATCTGTCTGCCCGGTCCGAAAATAGTCCAAACGGCAGGAGAAGACGAGCTAAGATTAGCCATGAGTACCGATGAAGGAGGGCGGGGCACACTGGGAGGAGCGCACCCTGTGGCTGTACAACAAAAATTCATAACTCGGTTCCAACACAGCCTCGAGGCTAAGAAAAAATCGGCAGAAATGACAAATGTTCAGATTACCTTGGACACACTTAAAAGAGAGGAATCTCACAATGGGCGGAGCGTTATGTGGTGATGGGTACTGAGTGAATTTATAGAAAAAAGCAATTTTGATCGACACACTGGTTCCCATGATGTTACGCGCACAGAAGTGTGCGCCAGCTAAATGATTACGGTATATGAGCGTTCTTTACTTTCCAACTCGTAGCAGTTAGATAATTCAGTATTCATCTCAGAAGTTTCACTTGAAAAGAATGATTCTCTTCCCCTGAAGGTAGTGCGGCTGGTCGTCTTGAGCTTCTATAAATGTCCTTCGCTGCGTACAAATATAGAAATCGGATTGCTTCACGACAATGATTTGTTGTAGCAAAGCCACCTATTCGAAACATATAAGTGACTTCCATTTTTCCTGAGCGGCCCTTCGAATGTCAAAAGAGGAGTAAAGAAGATTTTTTCCGAAATGACCATTTTAACCCATTTAATGTTACGCATACTCCTTGTAGCTTTGATCACGTTCACATCCGAAGGTGTTCTTCTATTTCACATCCAAAACAAAGTCAAAAAGTGCGTAGCATTTTTATTACCGTTCTCCAAGGCGTGGGTGCTGTAGTGATCGGATTGTCATCTGGATACGATGATGGGCTCTCAAACGGAAACAGTGCACAGGTTGTTAGTTCGGATCACGGCACTGACGAACTTTTGCATTTTTTTTGCCTTCACTTTTTTTGCCTTCACTTTTTTTACCTTTGAATATGCCTGTATATGCCAACAATTTTCGTTGACAGCGTGCCAGGTTGACTCTATTTACGAATTTTCACTGAATTTGGTGATCTAACTTTTTTGGACGCGTAGGGGCCCGTGGCGCTCGAAATTTGTGATTCACAAAATAAGTGCCATATTCGTGTTCAGTGCTTCAAACTACCTTCGTGGACACATTTCTCGCATCCGAACTTTAACCCTAACTTCGAGAAAGTATGTTTGACCATGGGTACATGGTGCCCTTCCTATTTGTAAAGGAGTATAACTAGCAAAATCGATAAAAAGCAATGAGATATGCATAATATAGATGCCCATCGCCATATCTTTACTACCAAGCATTGAAGAAGAGAAACAGTGAGGATTTCCTGACAAGTGATAGCGCCGTCTCCTTCATCGAACGTCTTGACGAAGGTATGTATATTAGCGCCAGCCCGAATTTTCGAAATGGGGTCAAAACCTCGATTAGGCTGGAAATTATCTCCGAGGATGGTTTGACCCCCTGAACATAAATATAAAATCCGTTTCGAGTAAAAACGCCATTTTGCGCTACGAGCGCTGAAAGGCCAAAAGCTTTGACTGTAAAACTTGCTAAAAACTGATAACGGAGAGTAGTTCTTGATTCCAATTGTGATTGCTGCACTTAATATTCACCTACAAATATTTAATTTACGAGCCCGAAAACTAAAAATCCAAATTTTGCAAAAATTTGTCCTCAGTGTAGATCGAACCATCAACCCCGTTTTTGGTACGCGTAGGGCTGCTCAGCAGAAATGAACATCAGTTATGCATTTCCTGTACGTGCCCCATACATGCAAAAACAGTTTTCAAAAAGCGCGTCATGAGTTCCTTTGTGTACGGAGAACTAAGTGGTTGATCCTCCCGAAGTGAAATATAGTGTTTTAATAAATTGCCGGTGGTCAATTTTAGTCGGCTGGATCTACCTTCTTCGCCAGCCTGAATGTCGGCCCCATTCTTTAATATTCGAAAACTGAACATCAATTTTTGTAGAGCACAAAATCTTCTTCAAATAATGTATAGTCTGCAAAGACTTGTAATTTCACAGGAAAATGTTTGTTAGAAAAAAACGACATCACTTGTGGGATTACCCAATACTGTGCCACTGGTGTAAAATGTTATTTTAGTGCAACGGCACTGTAGCTCCAGTCATGGATTCCACCTCTCCGATCAACATAGAGACCCTTGATTGGGGAGGACCGTTGTTACGCGGTCAATGGTGCTGCAAATCAAATCAATGTTTGAGGTGAGTGGAACCATTTATCAGTGTTGTGTTACGAAGTGTTTCATATCACAGTTATTTTCTGTGGCGACACCTCCATTATTGTGTCTCCTGATCTCGAAAAGAAGTAATGGTGCATGAATGGAGCCATGGACGGCATTTTTGGCCATGGCTGTAACGATGTGGAGTGAATCTCTGAGAATGAATAGTTATCTGATATAATTGAATGTGACCATACACCTCCAGGTATGACCAACTGCGAATACGACTCGAAAGCACCACCGGCTGGTGAGTAAAGAAAGTTAAGATGACACAATCTCTGTGAGCGAGCTTTCGCCATCGAAAAGCGCGCTTAAAGTCTTCATCGCGTTATAATCGAAAACAAGCCTTTTCTACTATGTGTGCCACCGCTGCTCCGCTGATCAAATCGGGTGGGTGTCGGCCACCTTTGAATGTGGGCGTCATCTTCAATGGGTTCTGCACTTACTTATCCTAGCACCTCGGCGAAAGTAGACTCATTTCAGTTGCGGGCAGGGCACAGCGAGTTACTCTTTTCAGTTGCGGGCAGGGTACACCAAGAGTAGAGTATTTCTTGACAGGGGGTCGTATTGACCGGATAGGAGGGTGGGAGGTCGTACCTGCAATGGTCAGCGATAAGCACTAAAATCTAAATTATCAATAAGCAAATGTGAAGCGATGGGTATTTCACCCCGTATCCGTGTGACGAAATGTAAAATGAATATACATATTTTTGCCTCAGGAAAGGGTATTTTAAACACATTGCAAATATGCAATCCGGCAACAATTACTGGTATTGTAGAAGTCAAAAAAGGGATGTGGTCGTAATTAGGCGGCTCTCTTTCTCGACATGTGAAGTGTTCTGGTTGCGAGAAGGGCTAATTGCTCAGGGATGGAACAAGGGCTGCCATATTATCGTGAACTTGCTCAAAATGATTTAAATAAGTGCAGTGGCATCAGTGGGGTTGCACTAGGCACATTATTTTCACGATTGTGTTTATGTTTTCTCGCGTGTGCTTACTTTCGTATGATGTTTCTACGAGGCTGAATTAGCTAAGAAATAATTGTGGGCCGTGTTATGTGGTTTTTTTGACTAAACCTAGGAGGAAGCAGTACTCCAGATGAGACTTTTTTACAGTAGAAGTGTATTTCAGTATTTTTGTTGTGCATCTTAATCTTCAAACACATTTTTGAGTTTGACCTCCACTGCTTATGAGAATCCAAGTTTGCATAAAGAACATACACAGAGATTTAGATACAGAAGTGACTGTCACTAAACGGCGAATATGACACTGATTGCTAATATTTCTCGAAAACGTTTTTGCTAATACTCTTATGTCTTGGAAATTATCACTGATGGAAGAACTTGCCATTTGATTTTACAATCGCGCCTACTATGTTGCTGCGTGCACTCTTTCTCAAGTGTGAATCATTAGAAGTACACGAATATCTGCTTTTCGAGATGTAAATTGGTCGTGCAGCATCGGTAGTTGGTTCTTGTGTTTATGATACTCAGTAGAAATGATATTGTTATAAATGTTCGAAGTCCCTTTCATCTTCATCTTTGCTGATCAGATTTCAGCATTGATATCTCCTTCGGATACAAAGGAAAGGGACAATTTTGGCTAGCGGTGAGCACTTGCGCTTGTTTAAATGCTGCAATTGCCCATATCATGCATGTTATCGTACCAAGCGTATTTTGTAATGCCATCACTCCAATGCACTTCAGTTGTTTCATTTGTGCTAAATTTTTTATCATGAAATTTTTTGGCTTCTACTCTTTCTCTCATTCTCCCTTTCACTGACTCACTTATTTGTTGTTACTTGTTGTTTCACTTGTTTCACATCTTCACGAGGAAAAAAACGAGATACACCCTATGCGACAACAAATGACAATTACGTTAGCTCGTACCACCCTACAGCTAGCAACTCTGAAGAAGCAGTTCGCAATGATGCGTGGGAGCTCGCAAATGAAGACTACAGCGTCCCGCTTTTCAACCCGAGTTACGCTGCCTTAAGTGTTTCGCATGACCACTTCTTCCCGTTCCTATTTTCCTCCTACCCCTTTCGGTGCCTTTAAGTAACATCACTTTCCATACATGCAATTGCGAGCCTACCAGGGATGAGAGGAGAGGACCTGTGAGCGTTTGTGTGGAACGAGAGGTGAGATGCCAACATATCTCTCGTAATAGCTTTCGATTCCTCTAAAAAGATTGACCCATTGAACTACACAAGTGTTTCCGGCTGACTTGCACTGATGGACGAGTTCTTGCTTTGGTATAATATGCCGCCTCTGCGTATTTCCGACAGACTCTTCTCATTATCAAAATCTTTGTTTAGTTGTCCATAATTTGCGTAGCATCTCTCATTTGAATCAAATTTCCCGTAGAACCGTAGCCTTCAACGAGGCCATACGTTCGCTCCTTTGAGCTGGTGCTAATCTGACCGACACCGGCGGCATTTTTTGTGGTTATGCAATTTAGCCTTAATAAAAGTTGCTCCTTCTTGACTCAGTTCGATATAGTTCCCCCACCCTCATAATTATTATCTTCAGTTCTCTTTAGGTTCCGTACCAGACCTACATTATGAGTTATTTTTATCATTCCTACTACCTCATAGAATGAACATCACATTAAGTAGTATGTCATATGTTGTGTGTGGTACATGAGTTCGCTGCTGTGGGGCTAAGATTATCTGCTGCTTTGGTGTGTGAGTGGTACGTGCACACACATACCGAAGCAGCAGATAATACCCTACATTCATTGCTTAGATTTAGTGATGATGCAATTACGTAAGGTGTGCAGCGGTTGCAACACAAATAGTGCACGAAGTCAGCTCGGTCTTCTGGAGGTATGGAACTGCATTTTGGATACGATACCTCTGGCTATCTGGATCCGTTTATCCACCTATGTACATATACAGCACTGTTATCTTTCTTGCTCTACATGAGAGCTCACCATCGTCACCTGTTCATTGAAGCTACCTTTCAAGCAAAGTGACCTGGGTTCGAGGCCACTCTGCCTAGATCCACTTTCGGTGCTCTTCGGCATGATAAGAGTCGCAAGTAGCTTTGTTCAGGAAAGACTCGAGGCTATGGATGCTTACAGTAGGTTAAAGGTTGTATCAGTGGAGGAATAGCTGGTAGCTGCAGGGAAGGCGTAAATCACTGTTTCCTCGCTCGATAGTGAATCTTCTCGGTTCTTACTGGCAAGAATTAAGTGGTGTGGAATGGTAACAGACAGAACGCCAACGACTTCCAAAGAGTTCCGACTGTGAGTGTGACCGGCGTCTAATTGAAGTGATAGATACATCATGTGATAGATACATCAATGATGTATTCGGTGAGCCAAAAAGGACACGTGGATACACGGGGAACAAAACATAGAAGAATTCATAACAACTAACGATTTCACAGAGATCGTGAACCTCTGTGAAATCCTTCTTGAGGTGGTTCATCTTTGTGAGACGAAGGTTTACACGAAGAACCTTTCGGATCTTTTTTTGGACTTCTGCTTCCGATAGTAGAGTTGGTGTTAGTTTTATGCACTATTTTTCGTCTCAGCTCATCCATTAGCTCTCTTTTGTAGTAGCTTCTCGTAAGTCTATTTACGGCATAAGTCCTCATGAGTTTCTTTCTACTCCATGACCTTGGAATAGCATATCTGAGGTGAGGACGAGTTTGGATATGAACATCACTAGCCTAGCACCTGTTAGAATACAACCCAATATTGCCACGCGGGACGTTTTCCCTCACGCGTCTCCAACACCTCAAACTTGGGTAATTGAACGTTTATTCAAGAATAAAATTAGGAAATGAAACAATCAACAAGGGGTTAGTTGAGTGAAAAAGTGGGTGTGAATAAATAAAACATGTATCTTTCCTTCTTCTGCGGTCTTTTATACCACCACTGGCGCGCGATCGCCCTCTTTGATCCGGATAACTCAATGGACAACTTGTCGTCATGAGGTAATAATAACGAAATCTTATGCACCACCGTCCTCTAACCCTTTCTTTGAAATTTTCTTCACATTCATTTGTGAGTAAGTGAACATTACATGAGCATCGGTACTAAAAGGTATGGCACATCCTGAGTATACATGCAATACATGAAATACATCTGAAAATACCAATAAACCTTACATCGTTTCATTGCCACAACAAGAAAGACAAGAAAAACATCTACAGAAACCAACAAGGAAAAGAACAATAAAGTATGAAACGATAATTACCAGTATTCGTCCAACTGTGATTCAAGGACATCCATATGCTCCAACTGAACTCCGCTGGATAAGTCTCTTGATCGAGAGCGAGCTCCTTGAACTGTTGGTGTTCCAGGCGGATCAGGTAACTCTGGTGCTGTGCGCCTGCGCTTGCGCTAGGAGCTGTCCGACCTTGAAGATATTAAGAAGCTTCAAAATTCGTCCAAGTTTAATTGAATCCCAATGTGGTTCAAGGTCTTAAATCCTTCCGTTAAGTTATCAGGGTCTGACATGACATGCGCTTCTCAGAGTGCCATGATTCCTGCTGTTACTGATCAGCTTTGATCATTGCCTGCTGGCCAAGGAACTTGTCGAGGGCCTTCTTCCAGTTCGAGTCAACACTGCTGTTTTCTTTTTTGAAGACTGGGGCTCTGAACGGGCCACGATCCCTAGCCACAGTTCTTGCAAAATACATAACGTTGTCGAACAATTCATTTTCGGTAAATCCAGTGGATCAATTCCATTGGTAAAAGCAAATGGACTGCCTTTCCATAATTCCATGGATTGTCCTTGATTTCCAGATGCTGCCAGAATGCTAAACATGTTCAGTTGAGCAACTGCTCCGATTACTTTTCTGTTTGACGTTTCATAGGCAGCCATGTAACAGTAGATATACTACTTAGAGCCTTCACCTGATTTCTTGAACTCCTGAATTCATACGGACAACATCGCCGAGTTAGAAGATCATTCTTTCAGCTTTATTTAGAGCCATTCTATTTTTGTATGCGGATCGAAAGTTTTCCTCGGTACCATTTTGGTAACGTGCACTTTTGGCGCTCTAAAAATAAGTAGTGGAATGCTTTCATTGATGGCATCAGATGAACCAGTCCGTTAATTCGTGAACAATAGGCGCAGCCTTGGGAACATTGGCCGACGATCTCATCGACGCTTTCTTTTGTATTATATTCTAGACATATCCACTTTGGAATGGGTCAACGGGTACATGATGACCTGATATCTTTGCAGCCCAAGTAAGGGCAGTAATTGCTTAATAAGACGAGTGCCTTCAAATCCAGTCGGAACATCATATACTTGTCGTGTTGCTTTCTCAAGATCCGACACAGTGCAGATGCGAACCTCTCTATCGATTTGGGGCTAATTTATCCGCCATCGCTCCGATCTTGTCACATCTCTGGGCAAACATGCTATTCAGATACGGAACGGTCACCTTGTCACTCCAAGATTGATGAGAATCTACACAATATCGAACGGGGTAATAGCTCTTTCACTCAACAGGTCTGACATGCTAATACATTAAATATAAGCAAAAGCAAATCGCCACTTGAAAATACCGGTCTTGCGATGTGTGGAGGTACCATCTCCACAATCCGAACAACGGCAACTTATGCTGTTCCAAGATAGTAGCTCCCCGAGCTATACTGCTCATTCCTATAACAAAAGCAGCATTCTTCACAAGGTAGCTTTCAACGATCGACTCGATTACGATGCGTTTTTCCATCATTCTTCTTCAAGTTTTCATCGTACATGGCTGTGGCATCATAGATAATATCCATGGGTCTTTGCATCTTAAACTTGGGTAATTGAACAATGAACAAATGAATGTTTGAAAAACAGTTGCGACTCCAAAATATTTATTCAAAGGACTCAAAAGACCCCTCAAAAGTCTTACGTTGGTTTAGGGTTTACGAGGATAGATGTGGAAGAGAGGGGTGCAGTTACTGTGATAACCATAAAATATGCCAGCTCCGGGGAACGGTATATCTAATAGAATGCCAAGGATGTGGGCAAAAGTACGTTGGAGAAACTAAGAGACCGCTCTACAAACGCACTGATGAACACCGCAGAGCATTAGTAAACCCACCATCTTATCCCAATAGCAGTTTCTCCAATCATCGTACAAAGGTACATGCCCATGAAACACCCCCCACAATCGGTATTAAAGTACTGCACCGCTCAATAGACAATCCTGTAGAAAGAAAAATTCTTGAGGCCCTTGAAATAAAGCGGTTATCACCAGAAATAAATAGTAAGGACGTACGTGACATTCTTCATATCTTCACTTGATCACAGTAATCATTTTTGATTACTGCATGATCTCTCTCGTATCTACTGTCGTAACTTCCTCACTATTTAAGGGTGCGACCGGGTGGGTTTATCATTTCCTGCACCATTCGTCTCTGGCAGGGTGGGTCACGCCAAAAATATTTTTGGGACGGGGCCGTAAGCAATTATCCTACTATATATAATTCGCTTAGTATGTCTGTCTGTGTGTGTGTGTGTGTGTGTGTCTGTCCGTCTGTCACGAAATTCATATCTCGCGTCGCAGCAAAGCTGGGACGCTGAATTTTACAAGTGATATAGGGGGTGTCAAGGGAACCCCAGCGGTGGTGGACCGAAAGTGATAGCAGCTGATAAGGGCTGATAAGAAGCCTCAGAAGACAAATGTCACCGAAGTCGTTTCGCCTTTCGGGTTGACCCAAGAGCGTTGACACTCATAGGAGTTTTGCGGGATTGGCTGGGAACATTAATGGAGGGTGACCCGCATTGATAACGGTTGATAAGATTCGATAAGGAGCGTAAAAAGGCTAGAATCGTCGAATCCGTTTCGCTTCTCGCATTGGTAACGGAGCATTCATACTCACAGGTGTTGTGCGGGGTAAGACGGGGACATTAATGGTGGGTGATCCAGCATGATAACGGTTGATAAGATTCGATAAGGAACGTAAAAAGGCTGGAATCGTCGAACCCGTTTCGCTTTTCGCATTGGTCCCGGAGCGTTCATACTCACAGGTGTTGTGCGAGGTAAGACGGGGATATTAATGGTGGGTGATCCAGCATGATAACGGTTGATGAGATTCAATAAGGAACGTAAAAAGGCTGGAATCGTCGAACCCGTCTCGCTTTTCGCATTGGTCCCAGAGCGTTCATACTCACAGGTGTTGTGCAGGGTAAGACGGGGACATTAATGGTGGGTGATCTGCATTGGTTACGGTTGATAAGATTCGATAAGGAGCGTAAAAATGCTAGAGTCGTCGAACCCGTTTCGCTTTTCGCATTGGTCCCGGAGCGCTCATGCTCACAAGTGTTTTGCGGGGTAAGACGGGACAATAACGGTGGGTGATCCAGCTTGATAACGGTTGATAAGATTTGATAAGGAGCATGAGACGACGAATGTCGTCAAATTCGTTTCGCCTTTCGCGTTGATCCAAGAGCGCTGACAGTCATGGGTGTTTAGCAGATTGGGATGGGGACATTCAGTGGATGACTCAAACTGATAATGGTTGATAAGATTCGACTAGGAGCGTGAGAAGGAAAATGTCACCAAGGCCGGTACGATTTTGCGGCTAACAGTGAAATGTTCACATTCGCAGGTATTTAAGGGTACGGGAAGCTCAATGGTATTGGTGGGTACAGGTGCCTCAGTGAAACTGATAACGGCTTACAGATTCTGATAAGAACCGCTAGAAATTGGATGGAATGTAGTCCTTTACATCGCTTGATACTACTATACGACCGCTTTAGCAAAAGCGTCTGATGCTCAGTGTCATTGGGTGAACATATTTTGTTTGTTGTGATATCACCGGCCGATGTATCGACCGCTAAATTGCCTAGCGTTCCAAAAAATGGTGCATTTCTCTTGATACTGCGATCTACATTGATAACCACGGTGCAACCTATATTTGTGATAGCAAAGCAAGCGATTCACTCCCAATCATTTTCTCATGCAATACTGGCAGCAACACTGGGTATCGATCGCTCAACTATGCAAAATTCCGAATAATGAAGCATGTTTACGAAAACGATATACGTCGATAATCGGGTTTTGGATCTACTATCAATGTGTAGGAATTAGATGCTCAGCAAATGATTAAATTGTTACCAATTGATGCAATCGAATACAGCACTACCGATGTTTAAACTATTCAAACTCCCAATGATGACCTAAACCAGCTAGCTCGCGCACACTACTGCGTGCGATTCGTGTCGATGACGTGCAAAACGGGTTAGATGCAAAACGACTGAAGTATGATAGCACCGAAATGCTTTTTTATCGCGCCGTCCTCTCTGCTTTTATCCAAATAAATAGCTGAGCTGAAAGCTGAGGAAGGGAAGTTCTCACTCAACTCCATACACAACTGTTGTCGTGCCGATCAAGCCCATTTTGCACAGCATCGCCATGAATCGCGCGCAGTAGTGTGCGCCCGCCAGCTGGTATCATATATAATCAGCTAATCACCACAGTTTCAGGCCTGAAGAAGGCGTTATACGCCGAAATATTGCAAAAATATTTTAGACTTTCGAGACTTTTGAGGGGTCTTTTGAGTCCTTTGAATAAATATTTTGGAGTCGCAACTGTTTTTCAAACATTCAGATAACCATGAGACTCCGGAACAGCACAATATTATTGAACAAATGATAAATACTTGGTGTTAGTCAAAGAACATCACCACCAAGTAGGAGAAGCTAAGATGAATTGAGAGAGGTGAGAAAAGAAGAGCAATGAGTTACTAACAACAACAAAATGATCGGATACTCAAACTTCTTCTTCTCTGGGAGCGTATACTCCTATGCTGTGGAGGCTTTTGGCGCCAATCTGTGTGATCGACATCATCGCCGTTGGCACTAATTTGTGTGATCATATCATCGCCGTTGGCGCCGACTTGTGTGATCGATGTCCACTGGCGCCTTGGCGGGGTCAAATATTGTGTCTGTTCAGAGAAAGATCGTGCATTCGCCGCGAAACCTGCGTTTAGATGATAATTGTTTATTACTTCATGATTGAGGGAGGAAACATGAGCATCTTATGAAGAGTTGCACACCAAATATCTGTGCGAGAAAACGAGACTCTCTCAGGAGTCAACCCGCACTCGTGCATGCACTTTTGCTGAAGCCGTAGAGGCTGAAAAAGTAGGATTCATTTCCTTTTTGGTCTTAGGCAAAAACAGAGTCCATGGTGGAATGCCCCATCTCATCGCGAAGCATCGATAATGCTCCCCGTATGGCTCAAAAACAGTAATCAATATGTTCATACTTCACGATTTTAGGACTCTCTGCAGAGTTAGTGTGGACAAAATCGGCTGAAGCGAGTTTCATACACTTTCCCCTAAGACAGAGCAAAAACTTGAAAAAAAGCGATCCCACGATAAACAAAAGACTGTGTTTTCATGGAGGATAAAAGCGCATAAAAGGCGTTCCTGCTGACCGAAACGAATTCATGAGGTGATGGCCTCTAGCTGGGTGAGGAACTACGGGCGATTAAAATTCGAGAGCTACAGCTACGACCGGCAATGCAGACAATCATGCAAGAGGCATCTATCGCTGGTTTTCGTGGTTGTCGAATCCAGGCTTTGACTTTCCGGTTCTGTATTGGATTCTGAATTGAATCTAATTCTAGTTGCCTAACGATGACGGGAAGAGCGATTTGGAAGCGCAGCTATAAACTTTCCGCATAGAGCAATGCTCTGCAATGGCAAAGAAGCTTGTCAGTGCAAAACTCTCTTAGTGGCTATGTCCCTATCAAGTATTGGGATCACACTGCTTCTGCTCTACACTTATTACGAAACAGGGGTGCTGAATTATGAGCAAAAGCTTTGGTCTCGGACGGGATTCGAATCGCGCCCGCGATCACAGCTTTTGCTCATAATTCAGCACCATTGTGACCATCTTCCTATTGGGTTGCGGCGAAGTTGGCAGCTAACAAAAATCGAAAGGTCAGAGCTTACGCTTACAGAACAGAAAGAACAAAACTCAGGCACTTGTGCAACAATCCAATGAAAGGATCAAGTGGTTAAGGTCATCACATCGGTCCATCGGAGAGCGAAATTACGGGACGTGCTTGTGCGCTAAAAGTAAAACTAGGGGTACATAAAGCGAAAAGATGACTGAAAGAGAGAAAAGATTATAGCGTGACTTGGATACGTGTTTCAAAGCTGAAAAAGAACGAAAGCCTTGCACGAATTTCCCAACAGGTGAACTCATGAAAAAATGCACACCATCAGTACGATTGTAGATTGAAGACTTCAAGCGAAATGCTGCTTTTCTCTAGTTCTGCTACTACTTTTCATTTTTCGTTTGAGCAACATTTATCCACCCATATTAGTACTTTTCATTTTCGCTTTAGCAACAGTTAACTACCTAATTTCTCTTGAAACAAAAATTTACGCAATCGCTTGTTGTTGCTGTTCAAGAATAAACCCAGAAACACTTAAACATAAAATACAAAAAACAGTTGTTGCAGAGTGACCGTTTATATCGTGCTCTCTCAGATGTGTAATAATTCTCGCTCCGCAGGCTAGGGATGATTATTGAAAGAACCATTTCGCCCTCGTCACTCGTCCTCGAGCCGTGGCACCGGTACAGACATTACTTTAGCTAACTTGCTGATGAATTGTGACTTGTTCTCCATACTGAACTTCTTAACGTATGAACTCGTAGGACTATGTTTCCCGAGCTGTCGCTAGTTGCGATAAACTCAGATATTCAGTGATATTCGAAAAGTGGAAAGCAACGGTTGGTTGCGGTTGAGTAATGGAAGAAATAAGTGTGTCAAGGAACCGCTGAATTCCGCTCAATTGGCGATTGAACAATGTCATAATGCCAGCACTCCTGCTTCTACACTCAGCCTCGTCAAGCGTTTCTGATCTCAAATTTTGGTTGGGGAATTGTGGACCAGCAGTTGAGCGTGAAAACTCCACTTTGGAAAGACAAGTATGGCACAAATTTCTCACAAAATAGTTCTCAGACTACACGCAAAAGTTGGAGTTTATGTTGCACATGCTTGAGTCCTTCGAGCAGACAACACCAGCCATTTAGGTGCTCCCGCTCTGACAAAAGAGCAAGTAGTAACAATTCCATTGGCCTTATAGACCGTTCCTGCTTCAGGGAAGAGAAATCTCACAGCTGTGACTTTCCTAACTACCGTAATGTCTATGAAGGGACTAATGATAAGGCATTGACCACTTTTTCGGTATCAATTCTTTTTAGTGGCAAAAATAAAAATTACGCATTCTTGAGAGTGTGTACATAGCCTTACAAAGTGCTTTTAGAGATCTCGTAGACATCTTTGCAGTACTCTTTACACCATTCCAAGTTTTCTATGCTTGCATACAGCTACCTAACTGAGACATTTTATGGAAATAGCTGACTTGCACCTCTGTTGGTGCCTCCACAAGGCAATAGTGAGCATTCTGTTGGTGCTTCCACAAGGTAATAGTGACTTCAAGCAGTCACTGCACTCTTTCAGTGTTCCGCCCTTAGTAACAGCTACGTATTTACTTTCCTCTCACTTTGATCTGTAAAATAGCTTTTCAGTGTGTCTGGTGGTCATTATAATACCCTCGAGCGAGACGGAGTGGCTTCTCTCTATCCATGTAATTTGAATGGGTGCCGTAGTCCGTAAAATAAGTGGAAACTTCGTATTTTTCAAAATTATTTGCTGTTGCTATAACCAAGATAAAGAGATTTTATTGGAAAACTTCAAAAAATTAGCCGAAGTTTAATTCGTGTCATCGCTGCAGAACATTTAGTGTAGACGACGTTGGCGGTATCGTTTACGAATGCGAAAGCGGTGAGAACGAGTCTTTTTGTAGCCACCAGCGCCGTTGCCGCCAACCTCTACTTCTTCCTGAAAATTTATGGAAGTGCTTTCCATTTATTACTTTCTGTATCATCTGAGGAATGTAACTTGCTGAATACTTACCACGGCATTTCCTTCCGCATACTTCTCGGGTTGAACTGCTGGTACGACTACAGGTCCTGGTGCTGGAGCTGGTGCTGAGGGTGGAGATGGAGGTGGAACTATTACGGTTGGAGGTGCCCCTTTGCCGTCGGTGTTGTATGCCTGTTGATCGCCTCCGTTTGCAGATACTGGAGCTGGAGCTGGCTGCATTTCTTCAGCGACCTCATATCCCGAAGCTTGTGAATCAAAAGCCGCTATTGCGATGCTTGTCAACATTAAAATAAGAAAAAGGACGCGCATCTGCAAGGGTTAAGTATCACTGATCGATGCAAAGCTCAACCTTATTCCATGGACACGAATCAGCAAGTATAAGTGAAGCAATAGCTGGAATAACATAAGCCAAGCTGTTCGTGTAGCAGTTCACTATACCTGGGAAGAATACCACTAGAACGACCGGCGGTATATATATGCGGTGTGACTGGTTGCAATTAAGGACGTTCACGATACCGGTTTTCAGCGATCCTTTTTTTCTTTGCAAACTAATGCATCTCGAAAGTTTTTTCGCTCACCGTCCTTGTCTTTTTTGGACCTAAAAACGAATGACGGAGATGTACTATTGCGTAGATCATAGAATTGACAAAATTTTTGGCATTTTTCGGAAAAAATCTATTTGTATGAATATTATCATCCAACGTCATAATCTCTTTGTATGGAATAACGCACCGAAATGGATACAGTGTGTATCTATTGCCATTGTGTATATGGTTCAGGTACTAAAAATAATGCAAATCCTAAGGTGTAATTCTTCGAGACTCTTTTAAGTACAACAATGACATATGTTCAGAGATCTTAATCACTGTGTACAACAGAAAATGATAGAAGTGTGCACCATAGGGGTTCGACGAGTTTTTCTGTTCTCTAATCTTCAAACAGCTTGTTCATTCATGCACCTCTATTCATGTATTACTGCGCCCAGAAAGGGGGAGATGAAAAGTAGCCTTGGGTGCCGACATCACTCCCGTGGGCCATCATTTAAAGGTCTACTCTGAAAAATTAATGTGTTGCATAAGCCCCTTTTCGAAGAAGTAGAAGTTTAAACCTGATACCTGATCCATCACAAGAAAAGTCCACCGAGCGACTTTTCTCCCCAACAGCCGTTATCTTACCAATCAATCCTTGGAAAAATTTGGCTTTTGAATGTTTTTGTTTACCTGAAACACTGCTTCATATCGCATTTGACCAAGGGATAACCCACGATTGATAAAAATAGAGCTCCACCACAGTGATGTCAAGCTGTGATTTTCTCTTGTCAGTCACAACCATACCAAATTAATGAAATCAATGGTGGGGCCGAGAGATCACTTAGTTTTCATAGTTGTTTTCTTAATCAATTCAATGATCGGTGTCCGAGTGAACGCTAAACTTGAGATTGTTTGGCCATACATCGGTTTAATCTATTAGGTTCCCCAAAAGTCATGTAGGATTTTTTTTCGGTCATCACTTTTTACTATTTTTTCTTCCAACAAACAACAATTAGGCAACAGCGTATTCACCATTGTTTTCGACAACACTCCACCACCTCATAGGTGAATCGTTATTCTGTCCTCCCAGAGCTCTGGGTTCTGAGAGTGGAAGCAGTCAGCGATCGCCTTTGCAAGCTAGTCATAGTCAACGAATTTTCTCTTGGCCAGGAAGGAATCAGGAGGATGGGTAAGGTGATAGTCAGAAGCGGCAATGTCTGGAGAGTATGACGGGTGGGGCAGCACATCCCACCCGAGCTCCTGTAGCTTGGCCTGGGTACTCTTCGCGATTTGGGAGCATGCGTTGTCATGAACTAGGGTGACCGTGGACATTTTCCGGCGCTTTTCTCGAACAGCGACGGTGAGCTGCTGGAGTTGGTGGGCGCATACGGCAGCGGTGACTGTCTCGCCTTGTACCAGCATCTCTTGGAAAGGCATTCCTTCCGGTCTAGAAGCAGCAGAGTGGAATCTTCTTCGGATCGAGGTCGGACATGGGCTGCGTTGGCGAATCGGCGTCACGTAGGAGCCAAAAGGCGCGGAGTGCGTTGGTATCGTACACGTCCCAGCTTTCATCGCCCCTTGCCAGATAGACGAGAAAGTCGTTGCATGCGGGCGGAGCAGCAGCGATTGACAGATGCTTACACGGGAACTTTCGTGAGCATCCGTCAGGGCATGAGGTCCATCGCGACAGCACCCTCCGATAACCGTGCTCATGGATGCGACGATTTACGGTTATGGGTGGTTGTCCATTCCTCTCCTTCAGCTCGCGCATGGTGGTTTCAGGATCGGCGCGAACGGCGGAGAGCAGCGTCTTATCGTCGAATGTGTGTGGGCGTCCCATGCGTCGCTTGTCTTACATGTCAGTCTCGCCTTGCTGAAGTTGATGAGCCAGCGGCGCACGGTCTCGTAGCTCACACATCCCTTGCCTAACACAGCGTTGATGAAGTCGCAAGCCTCCGTCGCTTTGCTGCCCCAAGACCACTGATAATAGATGACACCGCGTGTTGGGTGGGTATCGACTACGGGCACTGTAGCTCTCTCCACGAAATCTGGTGGGTCAATTTTGATTTTACTGGGAAGCTTGGAGACGTTCTACCATATTCCTGAACCGTCTAGACCGGCCTCGAAGTAAACAAGAGTTATTGATTGTTTTTGGAGAAATCCTACAAGACTTTCGGGACAACCTAATACGTGTAAACTAGACCAGTTGGGGGTGGCGCACAATACTGCGCGCTCACACATAGCAGTATGTTAATTGGGCTTAATCGATATCGATCGATCAGTATCATCATGCGAACGGTTTGCAAAAAATGGGAATTCGTAAAAATGAGAAAGGAAACAAAATGCTCCCGCCAAACTCGTCCTTCTGCATCAACCGATATCGATCAGCTCATTTTGCATGCTTCCTTGTGTGACGCGCCAGGAGTGTGTGCCAGCCCAACTGGTATCTAAATTCAGGATCTGCTGCGACGCGAGATATGAATTTGCCAACATTCGCCTTCCAGAGCTCCTCATTAGCCCTTATCAACTGCTATCACTACCGATCCCTTATAACGATGTCCCTTACCACCCTCATATCATTTTGAAAATTCAGAGTTCCAGCTTTCGTGCGACGCAAACTGAATTTCTGGTCAAATACACAAACACGCACACACCAACAGACACGCTTAGCCGATTATATATAGTAGGATTGGCCGATTATATAGTAGGATAGAATCTTAATTGAATCTGCGGTGTTCAATAGAATGTCTCCCTCTACACATCACCTAAAATCCTCTTCGAACGCTCTTCGAACGAACGATATCAGTGGCAGTCACGATAAAAAGCAGCAAAATATCCAAAATGTCAAGGCTGCATAAACGCCAGCGAGGTGGGAGAGTGGAAAGTGATCTCGCGGCGGCATACCTAGTCGCTTGATGGAGCGGTTGCCAAACTAATTATTTTGCTTTCTTTGAGAAGGTTGTGCTAACGATTGCCCTACGCAAACGTAGGCTCCCAAGTCTTGGTTACTATGCTATTCTCGATAACTCTCGCTTTTCCCTCCCACTACCATGTTTTATTTAGCCATGACCTACTTGGAAGGTAGCCCAGCAAAAAAGAGACTTGGGAAAATGGGTGTGTATTCTTATGTCAGGATTTCGCACCGCGGCATGTCGCAAGCGAAGCAATGCGGACGAGCTGAAGGGGCCATGTTGTTGAGTCCCGAAGCGATTACAAGTCAACTGCGTATCGCGCCCTTAGCATTAGCGTGTCATCGTTATAACAATTAGATCCAACTACCGCGACGCGCATAGCTCGCACATACTGTGTCGCAGCCGCTCGTCGTCGTGCGAAGTCCTGGCATAAGGGCACATCCAGGGAAAATAGTAGTGCAGCGTGAGCAGAGTCACCCTCAACATCGAAGAATTTCACGAGAGAAGACAGCGGAGTTATCTTCAAATGTTCCGTTCTTCATTCTGATTGTAGGTGGAATTTCCTACATAAAGTAGGACTCACACTCATTCTCATAGAAACACGAAAGAGGAAATAGGATAATGCTTCAAAATCTGAAGAATGGAATGTGATTGTCTCATGAGAGTTGCTGCGGTTTTGTGAGTTCAGTTGACGCTTTGTAAGCCTTATCTAGAACCATCTTATCCTTCTGTACCAAAGAATGACTTCATCCTAATTCTAGGAACTCTTATATAGTAGAAGGCATTATACAGACTGCAACATAGAAGTAGAATAAGAGGAAGTACTGAATGCAAGTCACACGTTTGATCATTCGAGAACGGTAATACCGGCTAAAAGATGTTTTTTCCATCTTTGGTGTTATAAAATTTAGTTTTTGACAGGCTAACCTCCAATATTGCGTTTTCTTGCTTCAATTCGTAAATATAACCGAAGCGACAAAGTGAAACAGCGTCATACGAAGTGAATACGAGATATGTTTCCAGTATGCGGTGTTGGTGCCAATTTTGGAAAAGGAATGGGACTAGCTTGGAAGTGGAGCTGCACCTGTTCTCGAAGATTGCATTCGGGATATGTGATTATATGAAAATCCCTAGAAGAAGTCACTCACATAGAGACTATGGACATAGGAGGCTTATTTATGGCGAAATCCGCGCCGAAAAGCGCGTCTGCGAGCTGTAGTGACAGCGTAACGGTTAACAGCTGACACCTTTGGATGACAGACCCCGCCTCCATACGATGAGATTCCTGGTTGGCTACGATGGGAGCGGCCAAAGATATGCGGCAGGGTTGAAAGTATTGAGTTGCGCTTTCGCAGCTTTAGCTTGAAACTTGGCTCCAGAAAAGGGATGTTGTCTTAATTCCAAAAATTTGTTTGTGTTTACTTGACAACATGCCAATGGAAAAATTTTCCGGGCTACCCGCCTCTTGACGGGAAGGTCGTCCGTGTCGAGAATCAACGGTGATAAAAAGGGTCCTATTTTTAGGGTTTTCGACCATTTCCTTCCGTTTTTCCTTCACCATCGTATTACTTACTACGCATCTCGACTTTCACCTTCACTTCATTTTTCACTGTTCGTCCGAATTTCTCCTATCGCTGCCTTTTCAATCCAAAATGCTATTTAGTCAAATACGGCTACCAAGGGCAGTGTAACACCCTGATTGTGAATAACACAGTCATTTCCTTGACAATCATTCCGATTCTTCAAGTCTCTATGTTCAGTGATAACACAAGACAAGGCCGACAAGGAAAGCACTATGAGGTTTTATGTGAAATAAGTGTGCTACTGGACGGACGTGGTGTAGTGACAGGTGGCGCGCACCCCAATCTCATGGTGCCGGGATGAAATCCCGCATCAACGCCCACCCACGTCAACCAAGCCTTCCATCCCTTCGGGGTCGGTAAATTGGCACCAAACTCATCTGGGAGGATAAAAGCACTGACTTGTACATCGGCTGGCCACCGCCAGTCATTGTATAGGCCACATCACATTCACCTGCCATCACGATTCTGAATGGAACTAGAATGTGCGGCGCATCCCAGAAAGGGATTGATTAACGCCAAAAACTTTATCCTTTATCTTTTAAGTGTGCTACTCGCACTCGAGAAGTCGAACTATCGAGTTCACCATCTTTTTAGGGATCCAGCCTATTTGAAGGTGCCATGTTATTGAGGGAATCATTACTTAATGTAAAACGTTGCCGGGAGGAAGCTTCAAGTGATCCGTTTTTTTTGTCATGAGCACGACTTGGTTTTGAATTGAGCGAGAACAGTGTTCGTGCTCTAGGGTTCAGGCCACGCAGACATCAATATTCTAACCATACTAGAAAGCTAACTGGAATTTTTCTTTTTATGCGTATCAAATTAGATAGTATGGTGTAACTTACTGTGTACAGCATAAGTTTCTTATGGTGAGTTATGTGCGACGTTACGCTGAACTTCAAGTCCAATTAGTGGTTGACATCAAAGTGTTATCACTTGCCGTCATCGAAATAGCCGGTACTCAATGATAGCCTTCATATTATTCAATTAGCATTTAAATTTTTCAATGCCGTGCATCAAACTTACTTTTCTGCTGATCCTTGTGCATAATTTACCCTTTACAAGACTCCGTCATGCTCTAGGGGGCCCTCTGTTCTGAAAACTTGAAAAAGTTACAGAAACTAGAAGTGAGCCAGTTTTTTTCCTCTGGTTCATCAGGGTTCCTGTAAATATGGTGTGGTGCTGAAGTGTCGGAAGTCTCTAGCTCTGTAATGTGCCTTATGAATGGCACACATTCGGACCATATATATAATTTTTACAGTGAGATCTATTGAGAACTGTGTGCTAATTCCGTGTCCACCATAAGTATTCTTAGGAGCGCCAGTATTTGAATGAATGATAGACATGATTACGTTCTCTCAGCCAACCAAAGAAGAACCCGTTCCACTGCTGCTTCAAAAGAGATGTTATTAGGCGTATGCAGAATAAATGGCCAAAACACAACTGGCCATAACTTCGCTCAGACACAACTTAATTTGCCAAAATAAAAACCATTCGAATTTACAGAATTTTGGCAACTGTCTGGTAAAGAAAATATGCTATCATGATCAAAAATTAATAAAGTCAAGAATGGCATTTTTACCCTGCAAAGTATCGGCGAATTTCTTCTGACGCAGGTTTGCATCGAGAAAACGGAAAAAGTGGTGGTCCGTTAGGGATAGGTCTGAGAAATAAGTGAGGTATGGGAGAGTCTCAATGCCTAACTGCATCAGTTTTTGCTGGGTGCGCGAAACAACGCAAAACCCCACACTTCGCAAGCCACCCGGAAGAAACTGATGCAGTTAGGCATCGAGACTCTCCCTCACTCCGCTTATTCCCCACACCTATCCCTGACGGATTACCACTTTTGCTGGGGTCTCGATGCAAACCTGCGTCGGAAGGAGTTCGCCGATACGATGCATGTTGAAAATGCCATCGTTGAATCAATTAATTTTCGCAATCCAGAATTTTACCATGATGGCATATTTTCGTTACCAGATCGTTGGTAAAGTTGTGTAGATTCGAATGGTTTTCATTGCGACCAATGAAGTTGTGTCTGAGCGAAGTTATGGCGTCTTGAAAAATGTGGATCGTTTTGGAAACTTATTCTGCATACACCTAATATAATACATATATGCCATTTGTACGACCTGCTTCTAGTTACTCTCTTCATAGAAAAACTTTTCGATCTGTGTGTTTGTTGACAAAACGGGAAGAATTAGTATCATCAGCCGACTGCTGAAAAAGTTATGCGTTTTCTACTGGCAGGACAGGCTCTAGCGTAATTGCATGGGGTTCTTTTGTCAGCGCATGTTCGATAAAAATGCGATTCCGTAATTAAGCATATTGGAATACAGCATAAACTAATTTACGGTGCTCGTACGGGAGTGTTACCAGTCCTCAATTCAGTCTTCGCGCTGCTGAGTTACGTTTAGTTCAGCAGCTGAAAAAAGGGATGGAGGTTAGCTTTGCTGATTAAACAGGTCTACAGGACGCGTTTTAAGGAGTATCATGGGTACACAATTTTTCGTACGATTATATATAGTAGGATCATGTCATGATTTAAAGTCTAAGTTGTATTTGAAGCAAAAATACTGCATCTCGCTTAGCGGGAATTGCGCTTGGAACAGCAATTGATTGCGGCTACTTGTAATTTCACGTTCTTTTGTTTAGATTTTATGTGCGCAATGGGCACGTTCCTCCGTATTCAAAAGCAAAATCGTTCTGTATCATTCTGCATCACTACTTTTACAGAATTTATCTATGACATTTCTCCCCAGTGTCATAGTGGAACACGACTCCAACTCAATAAAAAACAGCCTTGTAACTACAAACTTCCTAACCGAAAGTCAACATAAAGGCATCACCTTCACGTAGAAATTTCAGAAAATTCATCGCCTCCATCTTGCTTAATTTCCTCTTTCGACCAGCGTTCTCACTATCCGGAAATGTGGGCAATGTGGAACATTAATATGTTGTACAAATCGCTTACGGTGCGCTTACCGATGTCAAAATATGCTGGACACGAGGCACTGAAACCCTAAGAAGGGCTGGCTACGACCTCTCAGGTGGGGCCTATTTGCTGCGATGAGCTACAATTGTTAACCAAACGTGATGGTCTCTCGACAGACGCAAAAACCATTAATGTTGAGGCGATTATCGAACTAACTTATCAGTTGTCGTTATCAGTTAAAAATTTTCCATAGCAGTTATCCAACAAATTCACTGGACTACTTCGCTCATCCATGCCACGAGGAAAGGTAAACGGAAAGGTGAACGGCCTTCCTTTGATCTCACGCTGTACAGCGTAACCTCATCTTGTAAATGTTTGCAGAAGCGAAGTCATCCTTCCCTTAAGTACCCCTGTCTGTTATCGCCATCATTGAAAAAATTGCAAACTTCTTGAAAATTCAACCAATCTGATCTGTTCTTATGAGCCAGGATTCGAAGAAAATCGGCTAGTGATGTGCGGGGTATCGTCATTGAAAATGAATGGCGTCCCAGTCCAAAGAGGTTCTAGCCGATATTCCAACAGCAAGTTACCCTGATTTGCGTTGGTTAGGAAAGTGAGAGTTTTATACTTCGTGATGTTGCCAAAAGACCAGACCATACTTCTCATCTGAAACTACTGAAACACTCAATCCAACATGGTAAATAACAAATCCTTTGGTACACACATACAAGACGATGTCCCATCTGCGTTTCGGATTCAATTACCCTCCCTTGACAACCGTGACAGGTTCCGAATAGAAAAAGAGTAAAGAAGTGATCAGTCAAAGGCATAAAACATGTGAAAGAAGGAAAGAAATGAAATGCGACTTGTGCCACTCTTGTAGCACGCGCTATATTTCCAAGCGGATGAGCAAGATCACTCCGATGAAGCATCCAAAATTACGAAATAAAATACGACTACGGTAGCTATACGCAGTGCGTATATTTGCATATCAGATGATTATCACTATTTTAGTTCATACGCCTACGAATCACTATGCGCACAGCATTGTCACAATAAAAGTATGGTCGCCAGCCGACTTTACGCCTTTGCGATTCCGCGATTGCATTTTTGCACGCGATACCACGACCTAGAGATTGTGCGATGCCACATCTTCTCGTATAGAGCCGCGACATCACAAAATCGCAAAGTCTGACGACGTGCCATCGAAGCACTGTAAGATCTTATTCAACATTCATCAAAAAGATTTCGCTGGGATTCGCTGCTGATGTACTACTCACTGCAATACAGTTCCCTCTTGTAAGGCTATGAACGGACTTTCGGATTTCCTCTTACGGAATTCCACGATCAACAAGCAGTAAAAATGCTGAGTGACTCGACTTTTGCAGTAGAATATTCAATAAGGTATTCCAGGGAACTATTTCATCCGGTCATACATTTTCCCCACCTGATATAGGACCAAGCTGATGTATCGAAGCAACATCCATGACTTGACTGGCCAAAGGCTTACTGGCAGATCCGTCACACTTGAAACTGTCAGTGCTGCAATTTCTCTGGAGGCAAGGCGAAGGTCCTGAGTTGAAAACAGGTGCAACGGTACAGGTGTAGTTGTAGTCAGTTGAGAGGCAATATTTGTTAAGCAATAGGAATCAGAACAGTTCAAGTTTTACCAAGCTGTGGGATTCATGGTGAGGCTGGTAGGGTAATGATTGGAGGTCGACTTGTATGTATCTGCTGGATCCGAGAATGTTGCTCATGTTAATGGTGTACCCATATTTCATTTCGGGTTATGAATGGCATATGATTTAGGTCTGACACCGAGAATCTTCTTTGATGTGGATGAGCTTTCCTCAACTGATAATATCAATAATAAAAATCCTACTCTATATAATTCGCTAAGTATGTCTGTGTGTGTGTGTGTGTGTCCGTCTGTCTGTCACGAAATTCATATCTCGCGTCGCAGCAAAGCTGGGACGCTGAATTTTACAAGTGATATAGGGGGTGCCAAGGGAACCCCAGCGGTGGTGGAACGAAAGTGATAGCAGCTGATACGCGCTGATAAGGAGCCTTAAAAGGCGAATGTCACCGAAGTCCTTTCGCCCTTCGGGTTGATCCTAGAGCGCTGACACTCATAGGTGTTTTGCAGGATTGGATGGGAACATTAATGGTGGGTGATCCAGCTTGATAACGGTTGATAAGATTCGATAAGGAGCGTAAAAAGGCTAGAGTCGTCGAATCCGTTTCGCTTTTCGCATTGGTCCCGGAGCGTTCATACTCACAAGTGCTTTGCGGGGTAAGACGGGGACATTAATGGTGGGTGATCCAGCTTGATAACGGTTGATAAGATTTGATAAGGAGCGTAAAAAGGCTAGAGTCGTCGAATCCATTTCGCTTTTCGCATTGGTTCTGGAGCGTTCATACTCACAAGTGCTTTGCGGGGTAAGACGGGGACATCAATGGTGGGTGATCCAGCTTGATAATGGTTGATAAGATTCGATAAGGAGCGTAAAAAGGCTAGAGTCGTCGAATCCATTTCGCTTTTCGCATTGGTGCCGGAGCGTTCATACTCACAACTATTTTGCGGGGTAAGACGGGGACATTAATGGTGGGTGATCCAGCTTGATAACGGTCGATAAGACTTGATAAGGAGCATGAGAAAGCGAATGTCGTCAATATTGTTTCGCCTTTCGCGTTGATCCAAGAGCGCTGACACTCATAGGTGTTTAGCAGAGTGGGACGGGAACATTAATATGGGTGACCCAAACTGATAATGGTTGATAAGATTCGATTAGGAGCGTGAGAAGGAAAATTTCACCAAAGCCTGTACGCTCTGCGGCTAACAGTGGAATGTTCACATTCGCAGGTTTTGTAGGGTACGGGGACCTCAGTGGTATTGTTGGGTACAGGGCCTCAGTGAAACTGATAACGGCTTATAGAGGCTGATAAGAAAAGTTAGGAATTGGATGGGATGAAACCTTTACATCGCTTGCTACTACTATACGACCGCTTCAGCAAATGCATCCGATGCTCAATACCATTGGGTGAACATACTCTGTTTATGTTCTGATATCACTGGTTGAAGTGTCGACCGCTGAATTGCCTAGCGTTCCAAAAAATGGTGCATTTCTCTTGATACTGCGATCTAATTGTAAGCATGATACAACCTATATTTGTGATAGCAAGGCAAGCGTTCACTCGGAATCATTTTCTAATGCGCTACTGGCAGCAACAATGAGTATCGACTGCTAGACCATGTAAAATTCCAAATAGTGAAACATGTTTACGAAAACGATCAACATCGATAAGCGGAATATGGATCTACTATCAACGTGTAGGAATTAGATGCTCAGCAAATGAACAAATTGTTACCAATCGATGCAATCGATTACAAAACTATCAATGTCTGAACTATTCAAACTCCCAGTGGTGACCTAAACCAGCTGGCTCGCGCACGCTACTGCGCGCGATTCGTGTCGATGACATGCAAAACGGGTTCGATGCAGAGCGACTGAAGTATAATAACACCAAAATGCTTTTTTATCACGCCATCTTCTCTGCTTTTATCCGAATAAATTGGAAAGCTGAGGAAAGGAAGTTTCCACTAATTCCATACACAACTGTGGTCGTGCCGATCAAACCCATTTTGCACAGCATCGCCATGAATCGCGCGCAGTAGTGTGCGCCCGCCAGCTGGTCTTATATAATTGATCAGTCAGGGGAGTGTGATCTTCGAAAGGGAGAAATTGAAGTGAGGCTATCATAATTCAAATGTTTCTCTTGGTTAATACAAGAATGCTGGTTCGGACATCAGAACGATATAAAAACCTTCTTTTTTACAGGTACACACGCTACGCCTGGAACGACGTATAATGAGAGACTTTCTTGAGGGTATTTCATCCGAAGTGTCCCACAGTAGGGCTTAGAGATAAATGTACGTGGTTTTCGATCTTTGGCCGTGGCTCAGTCGCTTCCAAAAAGATACTTGATTATAACGGAACAATGACACCACTTTTTAAATCTAACTTTTCACAAAGTTCAGCTACTTCTGTTTAAAAAATGGGAATGATCCCTTCAGAAATTCGTATTACTGCAGGTTGCGTTACAGTTGGTGCCATTTCTTTGAAATTTCCTCTGCTTTTCACAACATTCTCTATATCTTTCGACAAGGATTATCAAAGTATTCTACAGAGATTTTTCCGCTTTATCAGACAATACCGTTATTTTGCACTCTTAAGTTGTTTATGTCTACGTATATGAGACCTAGAAATTGAGTAGTGAAGAGGTAAAAATCCGTCTTTTTAAACATCTCCTCTCCCTCCCTATCGTCCTAGGTCAAAGAGGGCTCTTATAAATGCATTCGATAGAACCCTATCGTCCTAGGTCAAAGAGGGCTCTTATAAATGCATTCGATAGATTCGTCTACAAAAGGATTCGTTTTTTAAATCCTTGCATAGTTTAATCTTTCTCAGGTTTAGAATTGGAGTACTCAGCGACAATCTACACTTTCGACACCAGCCCTTTTCCGTTAAAAATTGTGGTTGCACCAAACATTTTATTTGGTCAAAAAAGATTGATTATATCTATAAATTAATCAATGATGTGTAATTCTCTTCATACGATACGATGTAGCGCGGAAGGACAGCTTTTTTGAACTTCGATGTGCTAAATATGCAAATTTTGTCCTAAAAAGTAATCCATTAGCGTCCAAATTCGATTTTCTATAAACCTTGCCATGATATTAGTTGATCAGAGTCAGTTTCTTGCAATCAGTCCAAGATATTCATTAACTTTATAAGGCTGACATTTCGGCCTTGTCGCTTCAGAGCCTTGAATTCAGAGAGAATTGCGATACATCCTCCAGGCACCATTTCAGACTCACAAAACAATACCACATAGTCCGACAGAATTTAGATAGGTTTCGTGAACATCAATCGCAGACGAATTCACCTCAAAGAACAGCCGGCCGTCGTTGGCACCACCCTTATTCTGCTTCGGTGGGTGGCTCCAGATAACCCGACCCGACGGCACGAAGTCGATGGCATTTTTCGTCCACACAAATCGTTTGTTATGGCTAGGCATTCCCCTTCCCTAATAATATTCGGGCTCTGGGCACCAATGTAAAAAGCTTCCAGAGTTTTGCGAGCCGGGGTCCACGATTTCAGCGACAGAATCCTAACAGCCACTTCAAACTCCACATTTTCATGACACAGCAGCCGATGAGCATCCAGGAGATCTTGGACCTGGATCTTTTTGGGCCACCTAGGTGCTCTTTGGCCCTGGAATTCGATCGGTGGAGGTGCCATGTTCGAACTGATGCTGGTCATATCTTAGCTCCTGAAGTTTTCCTATGCTACCATGGAGATCTAGCAACGGGTTGACCTTGTTTCTGCTGTGATTAATAGCCCCTGATCTTGAGTAAAAAACAAAAAAAGTTTGACAATCCCTCATTGGGGAATGTCCTTCTTTGAAATCTCGTATGTTCCAAATAGTTTATTGAACCCGAAAATCATAGAACCAAAAAACAGCGTCTCAAAGAAGAAAAATCAATGCAGGCGATGAGCACGAAGACGATATCGGTATCCTCCTGATGGAGGTGGGGGTGGAGGAGGTCCCCCATAAGGTGGTGGTGGTGGAGGTCCTCCAGGTGGAGGAGGTGACGGTGGGCGTCCTCCTGGAGGTGGAGGTGGTGGAGGTCCTCCTGGAGGTGGTGGTGGAGGTCCCCCTGGTGGAGGTGGTGGCGGTGGGCGTCCTCCTGGAGGTGGAGGAGGTGGTGGTGGACGTCCTCCTGGTGGAGTAGGTGGGGGTGGGCGTCCTGCCGGAGGTGGAGGTGGTGGTGGCCCTCCTGGTGGAGGAGGTGGTGGTGGACGTCCTCCTGGAGGTGGAGGTGGTGGTGGCCCTCCTGGTGGAGGAGGTGGTGGTGGACGTCCTCCTGGAGGTGGAGGTGGTGGCGGCCCTCCTGGTGGAGGAGGTGGAGGTGGACGTCCTCCTGGAGGTGGTGGTGGCCCTCCTGGTGGAGGAGGTGGTGGTGGACGTCCTCCTGGAGGTGGAGGTGGTGGGGGTCCGCCTGGTGGAGGTGGTGACGGTGGGCGTCCTCCTGGAGGTGGAGCTGGCGGAGCACCTTTTCCATCAGTGTTATATCCTTGCTGATCTCCACCATTAGAAGAGATCGGAGGCGGTGCAGGCTGCATGGCTTCGGCAGTCTCGTAGCCCGAAGGTGACCTTCTAGCCCCCCATGTCGCACCAACGATCGCGAGTAGAATGAGATAACGCATCTGCAAAGGAAATGTTCATAATCAATCAGGAGGGGAGTGCTATAAAGTTGTGATTCACAAGAGATGCGAAGAGTTAATGATGAGAACACATGTGGCCTGGACTTGACAACAACGCCGATTTTACAAGGTCAATTGGTCGGAAATAATAGAATCTCTGCCTATTTATATCGCTGAAGTGCGTACACTATGGGGGGTATTTTCGATTCTGTAAGTTTTCTGTGACCCGTCGTAAAATGGGCGAAACCATCAATCAGCTCTAAAATCCATGTTATGACACCATTAGATGGTTTGGCGGGATTAACTGGGTCTCTCAACTTCTAAATTATACTAGTGGTTTTCTTTATGTATTTGTTGCTAGCAGAAGAATCAGAAGACAAAACGGACTGAAGGAATAAAAAGTGGATAAGCTTACGATTTAATAATATCTGTGCGCTTTGTATGAGTATAGATATAATATATCATTTTGTGAAATATAATAACTTGCATTCTCACAATTCTGGTACAGAGAAGTAGAAAGTACAGTAAAGCGGTAAACGAAAAAGGAGGAAAAGAAAGTAAGTAGAAGGCAAGTAAAAGTAAAAGTAAGTAGTAAAAAAAAGAAAATTAGAAAGAGTAAAGGTAAAAGTAAGTAGGAACGAAAAATTCTCGCTTCCGTTTTTCAATTGATATTATCGATCTGTTGACGGAGCAGCTTCGGATATGTAGCTTCCTGCACTCTCATGTGAAGCCGTGATGCCTTATTTTTACTTCTTAACTTTCACTGTTTTGAATTTTGTAATTAGCAACTTAGTTTGCGGTGCTCTTCCGGCTGTGTTTTAATGAGCCAATTCATACATGCTTAGAAATAGCCGTCTTTCTTTGGTGACTTTTTTCTTGTTAGAAGTATGATTCTTTCAGCTGTCTATATTATTATGAAATAATCCGCAAGACAGGGCGGAGGTGGTGTAGTGACAGGTGGCGCGCACCCCACTCTCATGGTGCGTGGATCAAATCCCGCATCAACGCCCGCCTAGGCCAACCAAGCCTTCCATCCCTCCGGGGTCGGTGAATTGGTACCAGACTCGTCTGGGAGGATAAAAGCACTGACTTGTAGATCGGCTGGCCACCGCAAGGCATTGTATAGGCCACATCACATTCACCAGCCACCACGATTCTGAATGGAACTAGAATGTGCGGCGCATCCCACGGAAGGGATTGAATAACGCCAAAAACTTTATCCTTTTATCCTAACTTAATCTGCAAGACAGCGTAATGAACCCATAGTTTCCCCTTAGGCCCACCTATCCACGTAAGGGGAATAAAGGGCATCACAGAAGTTCGAAATGTAAACACAAGCAAGGGTGTAGTTATGAACAGGGTCGAGCCTCCGTCGAGACATCTTCGACAGGGGGATTCCTATTTGGAACGCTGGACGGGAATATCGTAATCGTTGAGGTAAGAGGTGATCGACGGGATTTCTAAGGCCGGGATCCACAGTGTAAAGGAGAGATAGGATAAAACTGACTAGATTAAGAATTTAGATCTAAACCTAAATTTGAAATTTAAATTTATTCATTACATTTATTTAATTTTATTTGAATTTAAAATTTGAAATCTAGATTCGAATACTAAGTTAATATTTGGTTTAATCTTCACTCGAAATTTTCGATGGACATACAAAAGAGACACTCTCCAGAGGCAACATTAGGGGAAATTCGGACGAAGAGTAAAAGAAGTAGTGAATGGGAAAGTCAAGATGCCTAGTAACAAGACAGTAAAGAAAAACGGGTGAAAATGGCCATGGACTCGAAAAATAGGACCCTTTCCCACCGTTGGTTCTGGGCGCGGACGTCCTTTCCATCAAGAGACGGGTAGTGCGAAAGAAATTCCCATCGGTATGACGCAAATAAACACAAGGGAATGTTTTGAATACGACAGCATCTATTTTCTGAAGTGAGCTTCATGGGCTGAGAAAGCTCGCCGCAGTACCTTCGATCCTGCCGCATATCCTTAGCCGCTCTCAACGTAGCCAACTAGATATCACTTCGATAGCAGGCTGAGTCCATTATCGAAAGGCGGCAGTTCCTATCCGTTGCGCCGTTTCTACAGCTCGGAGGCGCGCTTTTTCGCCGGGATTTCGCCACAGGCAGCCTTCCACCCCTACAGTTTCCATGTAAATGACTACTTTCACGATTTCTCAGTTAACAGATTACTCCTAATGCTGTCTCCAAATAGGAAACAAGATGGGACACAAAAGTTTGGCACTATTCACCCAGAGCTACCCCACCACCTCTCCAACCAATGCGGTTGAAGAGGTATTTTGGAAAACCTTTCGATCTAGCTGCAAACTTCTGCTTAGGGGTATTTCGACCCGTAGAACACAAATATGACATTTATTGGCGCAAAACCGCTTGGCGCCTGCGCCAAAATGTAGTGGATCACCAAACTCGCCTAAAATTTGTCTCAAAGGGTATTGCGATCCGTAAAACAAGACTATGACATTCGTTCGGCGAAAAAACTGCTTGGCGCCTGCGCTATTTTGGCGCCGGCGCCTATGGCGCAGGTGCCAAGCGGTTTTGCACCAAACAAATGTCATATTCGTGTTCTACGGGTCGAAATACCACTAAGAAGTAGTTTGCAGTTAAACCGAAAAATTTTTCAAAAATCACCTCTTCGACCGCATCGGTTGGAGAGGTAGTGGGGTAGCTTCGGGTAAATAATGCCAAAAGTTTCTATATTACATTTCAGAAGACACTGTAGAGACTATAGAGAAGAGAGGGTAGAACGCAAAAGATAAACAGAGTGGAAGGGCACGCTGTTCCCTTGCTCCTCTTGGAATTAGGGACTGTGAGCAAGTGCCCAACTTCTAAAACCAAACGCGCATAGCTTACGTTGTAGTGCGAGATCGATACCCGATAGCTTGTTCACAGCTCTTCTAGGACGACCATGGAAAAAGTTTACCATTTAAGCTGATGAAGTGTCGATAGAAATCGTATGCATGGCGAGTCCCACGACGAAGCCGGCTAAAGCTCATAGCCTTCCCGTTGATCCGCTAGCAACGAAAACATGTATTAGGTTGTCCGAAAAGTAATGAGACAAATGTCGTAGTGCAGTGATTCGTCGGTAACTTTATTACAAATCAATATCATTTACTATAATATTCGCCATTGTGTTCCTTCACATACTGCCATCTTTGCGGCAGAGATCTGATTCCATTAGCAAAGAACTCCGGAGGCTTCGACTTCAAGAAGTTGTTGACAGCTAATTCGACGTCCTCCCGATTGGTGAATTTTTTTCCAGCAAAAGAGGATTGAAGAGAACGAAATATGTGGAAGTCTGATGGAGCGAGATCTGGTGAGTACGGTGGATGGGGTACAAGTTCGATCTCCAGCTCTCTCAGCTTACTCTGAGTCCTTTTCGACGTGTGTGGCCTTGCGTTATCCATGAGGAGTAGGATTTTGCCTCTCCCACGACGGCGACTACGCAGAATTTCAGCTACTCTTTCCAGCTGAGTGCAGAATCTTTCAGAGTCGACCATAGAACCAGATGGAACCAGTTCCCAAATACCGGGCCTTTAATATCCCACCAGAATGAGAGCAACTCCTTCTTGTCATGATCGGGATGTTTCGGCTGTGGTTTCGGCAATTCATCGAAGTCGACCCAATGTTTTCGGCGCACCGTGTTATCGTAGACACAATACTTCTCATCCATGGTGACGATGGAGTCGATCCAGGAAAGCGTGCGATGACGGCTGAGCAGAGAAGTGCACACTTCAACACGCTTCTTCTTGTCGTGAGAGCTGAGAGCGTGCGGAAGAACCCGAGGCAACTTTGCCACTTTACCTGACGCACGAAAAACATCGTGTACCGTGGATTTAGGAGCACCCGAGGAGGTGACAAGCTCGCGCACTGTAACGTTAGGTCGTTCCTCACAGATGGCAAGTATGAGCTGCTTCTTTCGCGTCAGTGGACGTCCTGAACGACTACAGTCTTCGAGACATTTCCCTCCTTTGTCGAATTTGCCGTACCATCTGAAGCACGTCGCTCGAGAAGGTGCTTGATTCTTCATTTCTTCCAGCAAAAACCGATGGGCCTCATCCGCGGATTTACCTGAACGATAGTGTAGAAGGAGAGCTGCCCGATACAGCTTTTTTTCTCATCCATCTTTAGCACGTTTGTGAAAGATGAAGACAGTATGGACCATATGCCCTTGGTGGCATATATTACTGGACTTGAAACACTAAATTCCAGAATTTTGTCCTCTCACGACTTCGGCGTCCAAAAATACTTAATGTTGAATCTCACCACTGCACTTGTCTCATTACTTTTCGGACAACCTAATACAAGGGACCTGCCGCATTTATCGATTAGCCCTGG
Source organism: Trichostrongylus colubriformis (assembly GCA_963978905.1). Taxonomy (NCBI): domain Eukaryota; kingdom Metazoa; phylum Nematoda; class Chromadorea; order Rhabditida; family Trichostrongylidae; genus Trichostrongylus; species Trichostrongylus colubriformis. The sequence goes on along the minus strand of OZ022257.1, from coordinate 44,010,545 downwards.
GAAGCGGTATCTATCCAGGGATTGCACCATGGATGGATACTCGAGAAACTATGGGATAGAAACGAAAAATTAGCTGACATGCGCCTCTTTCATATGTTATTACGATTGCAAACACGTGAGCTGGCGCTAGCAAGCCGCTGTGCTGACCGGAAAAACCTTTGTAATCATCAAGAATGTAAAATCCTCACATGACCAGGCTACTCGCCATCCCGCTGAATCTGTGAGAGCAAAGAATATGTACTGAAGGACTGCACACATAATTGATCATTTTTTCGAAGAAGTCGTGAGAAGATCTCACCACGTTGGAAAAAATTTCTGGAATGGCTTTCAAAATAACTTCACAGTTTTTGGAAATGTGGTGTAGCTTAAGCGGTCAGTAGAAAGCGGCAAACTCATAGGTTCCTCACCGGAAGAACGCACTCGTAAAGTTGAGTTTGGAAGAAGTTGTGAGCCACTTAGATTTTTTAAAAATTTTCTTCGTTTGGATCTCCATATCCAGAACTAGGCAGCGTTACACTCAGAGGCCTAAGAGGCTTGTAGATTAGGCCATGAAAGTTATTATGAAAACAGTCCATATAACTTCAAAAACTTGAGTTTTGGTGCATTTGGTACAACTACAAATATTTAAAGTGCTCAATTTACTGTAGTGGAATAGCGCACTCCATTGGACCGCCGCTTCTCTACCGCAATAGCGACGCGGCAATCGCAGTGGAGTGCATTACGTCGCTTCTGCTTGATTTCTAACTTTTTTATCCTCCTTTTCCCATCCTTTCGCCCTGCCCCATAACTTGTTTTCTTTTTTATTATTACTATTATTACTATTTTTTATTTTTGCTTTTTATTTCGTGGTTTTGTGTCATCTTTTTAAGGGTAGGCTCCTTTTTCGAAAATTGAGGGGGGAGAGGGTTGGTATTTTCGAAAATTTCCCTCGACGACACGCTTCACCCTAGTTACGAATTACACCACATGATGGAGCCAGATTGAATCTAACGGGCCAAATTTAGAAAAAAGCGTCAAAAACCAAAATCTCATATGCATCATAGGATTCTTCGAATACCATATTGTACGGTATTGAGTGCCTTAGTAGTGCCAGCACACTACCCCCTTTTTGCGAGATCGATCACATCTTACATGGGAATATTGAGAGGATGCTATATCGCGGGTAAACGAGATTTCAATTGGATTTAGTTTTAGTTTTCAATACTTTGATTTGATAGCATATGAAGTCCATCAAATTCGATTTTGGTCCGGCTTTGTACGCTCTGTTAAGAAAGTCATGGCCCCACGCAGCTGGGCGGCAAAAGAAGCAGCTGGGCCGCTTCAAATATATATTGAAGCATGACTCATTTCAAGTAGTTCACTGGCTTGTCATTACTGTAATTTGCATGATATATTTTATATGGTGCAGTTGGTCGGGATATATTTTATATGGTGCATCGTCTCAGCAAACGCGGACTGACAGGTACGATTTCAATCTTGTGCGCTTGTTTGCTAATTCGGTTGGCTCAACAATAGTGAAAATTTGCTTTATTGGGAGAATCCGTGAAGCTGAACTAATAATAGCTACTAGGCGAAAGATACGTCGTCCCGTTTTCATTATTCCCCTGGAGCTGCACCCTGGAGCTGCAGGAATCAGACAAAGTTGAAGACACCTCAAAATGAAGTGTCCATGGGAAACTTGGGATCTAACACCTCCCATTCACGACTACAACCTTCGGAAGCGGAAGCCTGTTCCTCACGTTCAGAGCACTGTAATCAAAGAACGCACTCCGCTAGTAAGAAGCGCGAAATGGTTCCTATTTCATATGATGCTCCTTCATTTGCTGGAATTTTAGTCGTGGGTAACAGATAACTTGCGCCGAAAACGGCGTATTAGTGAATGCGCAGCTGGGACGACCCTTTGGATTTGCGCAGAGCGTCAATGCAAAGTTTAGCATCTTCAATCCACTCCCCGTCTTGTCGATTCTCTCCAGAAGTCACCATTTGCGATTATAGAGTTCTCGTGAAATGGAACGTAGAAAATCATTTAGCAGTTATGGAGACAAAGTGCAAAGGGCTTGACTTCTGCGAAAATACTGACTGCGGGCTCTAAACACAAGTTTTATTAAACCCGGATTGTTGGCCTCTGGGTGCACCCTTGATGTTCGCTATATCCTTTATACCATTGTGGGCATCTTCTACATTCTTCTGTATGTGCCCATAAAAATAGGGAAACCTATCCGCCTTATCCTTAGCGCCATCCAGAAACTGATGGTAATTTTGGCCCGCGCAGTATGCGGCAGTTCAAGAATATTTTGAAGAAGATTGCGCAGAAGACAAAACAGGGCAAATATTCGTTTTACAGCTGCACTCACTATAGCGCTCCTTCTGGCGCAGATACCGCAGCTGACAAATGCATTCCAGCACGTTAATATCCTTGAGCATCGTTTTACCACATGCACACAAAGTAACATCAGCGAACGGTGCAATACCTCCCTCCCTGAGGTCATGAAGATTGACAGTTTCGAGCAGCAAGTATGCCTATGACTCGTGAAAATCTCGACCTTGATAATGAATGTAAAAGTGAGATGGAAAGGGTTATACCTACATTGCGATCGAGAAATTTCCTCTTTACGCGCAGCACTTATCTCGATGTGATTGTCAGTAAACGTTGCCCAAATATGGGATCCTGTGCGGGAGACAAGTGCGTAGTATCAATAGTTCCAGCAATGCACCGGAATTCAAAAGGAGAAAGATCTCCCGGTCTAACAGGATGTTTTGAATCATGCGGAGGATTGGACTGTGGCCGCTTCTACTCAAGCTCCGGCTGCTTATTTTATCGCATTTTTGCTACTCAATCGGACAGTAAAATCTATGATATATTTCAATGTATGCGGTGGCGCCAGAAAATTATGCTGAAAATCGCCATAGAAGATATTAACGGAAGGTTTGGGAAAAACAGCCACTGTTGCATATCGGCGGTACCCGTCGGGCAATTAACCCCCATAGCCTACTCTGTGAGCTGAATGGACTCAAAGTGAACTAGACCCGATAACTGGGATACTATGCATATCGATGAGCGCAGAAACGAATCAGCAACTGAGGCAATTGATAACTGACAGATATCGAGGGCTTACACCCATGAGCATTACGAGAACACAAATAGTAACACAGGTTTTTAAGTGAACTAGAACACAATGAACTATTACACGAGAATAAGACACAAATTCGGACTCATGTCAGCTCTCCTTTCGGAGGTCAGTCCTACGGCCACTTGTATTAGTTCTCATGATGTAAATCAGTAGTTGTAGTTAACTTTTCTAGTGGATAGTTCTAAGGGCCGGAGCCCTGTGGGAGCCGTCGCCAAGAGAGTTCGATTGTTAGTCGACCGTCCACCGAAATATGCACAAGGAGAATGCCCCTGGGCCATGATGCCAGCCGTTGCCGACCGCATCTTCCCGCCAGATCGCGCGATGGTCATAAAGTAGATGGGCCGGCATTTCCCCACAGGCGTCGGGGCACCCAGGTTCCCGCGGAGCGTCCCTCGCATACGCGACACTCCCGCCCCAAAAGAACCTACATGGGCATAAGCCTCCGGCTTTTCGCGCCTAAAAGCCTTCGGCGTAGCACCCGACAGCAGCGTTCCACCCGTTGGCTTATGCATATTCCGGTACACAAGAAGAATGCCCCTGGGTCATGATGCCAGCCGTTGCCGGCCGGATCTTCCCGCCAGATCGCGCGATGGTCATAAAGTAAATGGGACGGCATTTTCCCACAGGCGTCGGGGCACCCAGGTTCCCTCGGAGCGTTCCTCGCATACGCGACACTCCCGCCCCAAAAGAACCTACATGGGCATAAGCCTCCGGCTTTTCGCGCCTAAAAGCCTTCGGCGTAGCACCCGACAGCAGCGTTCCACCCGTTGGCTTATGCATATTCCGGTACACAAGAAGAATGCCCCTGGGTCATGATGCCAGCCGTTGCCGGCCGCATCTTCCCGCCAGATCGCGCGATGGTCATAAAGTAAATGGGACGGCATTTTCCCACAGGCGTCGGGGCACTCAGGTTCCCTCGGAGTGTTCCTCGCATACGCGACAGCCACGTTGTGCAAGTTATACCCAACGTCCCTATAATCCTACCGTCCCTACAGTTAACTATGACTTCTCTACCCTTACCACCCACGCCAGCGAGTAGCACATTTTTCACAGATGGGCAAGATACGGCAGTTTGGACAGGCGCCGTCATCCCAAATAACATTGGCGATTCTCGAGCGAACGCAGAACCCATGAACTGCACATTTATCGATGACTGCAGGTGTGCGCGGGCTGAATCGAAAGCTTCTTGTCAATGCTCTGGCAGATCTTACAAAGGAGTTCGACCAAATTCAGTTAAGAACATCAAGAGAACACCCCTCTGGGGACTAAGATGCAATCAAAACACGTCTTTGGTAGCAAAAAACCCCAAATGGTGTCATCAGAAATAATCGTCGAGTTTCACCAGTTTTGGGGCACTGCCATCATAGAAGCGACAAGTGACGAATGTTCCATCGAAAACAGCTTACTGCAAGGATGTTACCATTGCACGGAGGGGCTAACGGCCAAAGTTCGATGTAACTCATCACGCGAAATCTTTGGAGAAATATTGTGCGCAGCGCATACATTTGTAGCCCCGTGCGCGCCAAACGCATCAGAATCGGAATTGCGCCTTCATTTGATGCAGTCAGACAACTTCTACGCTTCACAATAACATGTGGTAAGGCTGAAAACCACTTTGTGCTCAGTGGGCTACTGGAATTCGTGAATACCCTTAACCCATAACGGACGGTGCGCCACATGGTTACTCCCAACATTTAAATCTAGTTTTATGATATTTCCAAAAAACCAATTATACACGTATACGCTACAAGTATTGAAGAATAACATATATTTCCAGGACCGGTGCAGCGCAAATTTTCAACAAACATTATGCGAGTAACTTCAAATGCAATCCTTTCTAGTTGTACAAACAAATGACAACAATTGTTTTTAGTTACAATCAATAATCCATTAGAATCCGTAGACTCCGTTTCCCATTTGGAAACCCTCGCGCTCATCTTACTACTCGAAATGCATAACTTTTTTGCAGTAATAGGTAGAGAGAAGAACCGCGTATAACAGCATGAGGTGATACCACTACACAGTGATGACCTTTTTATCGGTAGCAACTGCATAAAAAGGTTACAAAAATGACTCAATTTAAAAATTGGTGAAAGATTTGATTAAAAAACGGCGCAAAAACGCCGCCGTCCGTTATGGGTTGCGTGGCCATGTGGCGCACCGTCCGTTATGGGTTAACTACCCTGATTTGACGACACTGAATAGAACTTGTTCCGTTTTTCCAGAGTTCAGATGGCCCGACTTCGGCCACATTATAGAGGTACTCCTTACTTGGTATGATTGCACTAATATCAGTAGCGCTGGTGATAGGGTTAGCCTATCTTCATCTGAGCACCTTTGGAATACGCTCTGTCCGTTTGATCTTCCGACTTCTGTGGACACTCATGGCTTTCCACCAGGTGTTCTTTTTACGGCCGTAGGTATGCTTCGGAAATGCTACTCAAGGACAAGAGCGCAGGCGAAGAAAAAGGTTTAGATACATATGTCTTTGAGAACAACATGCGCCATGCGATAGCTCAGAAGAAAAAACGAAAAAAGACAATTAGTTCGCGCCGACAGAATCACAGTTTCACTTCAACTACATATTTGTACGCCTTTGATTTCAATTAATTTCTAGACCATGGAAGAGCTGCGCCGTGAACTACGATCAGAGAGGCCTTCATAAACCACCAGCCTTGCATCAACCAGATACTCGTGCATTACGGACTCCAGCAGGAGGTGGCGCTGGGAGACATCCCAGTTCGGGATGAGCGAGAAGTGGTCGCGGAGAACGCCGAGTACATGGAAGAATTGTAACTGCCTCAGGATGGGTACGAAGGGGTGAGAAATATGGACGATGCGCAGGTAGACGAGCTTGGAGAAGGTCAGCCAGGGGAAGAACCGATCCAGCAGCGCCGTAGACAGGAGATCGAGCAAGATCCTCGGCGAAGGCGCCGCAGTCACATGACCCAAGCGATCCTGATGGAGGAGTTGATACGACAACCGTTCTGTCCACCGCGTCGCTTTCATGAAGGAGCGATAAATCGTGATGGGGAAAGGATGATGAGATGCGCATTTCGCCCTGCAAGAGGGGAGCATTACTCCGACTCTTGCACGGTGGTCAGACAGGTAGAAGATCGGAGACAGGCGTTGCGACAGCATGGGAGATATGAAAAATGTGTGGATTCTGCACGAGAGGTCGTAGACGCTCCAAACTCAACATGAGGTGTTACCCCTGTGGGCAGTTCAGTCATCACTCGGCGCTATGCACATTGCCGAAGAAAAGCGAAGAACTCTTGGGAAGAATCGCCCGAGCAAGCAACGTTAGGACCGAAATCGCATCAGCAACGGACCGAAAACGCAAAAAAGTCATGGCCCTGCGCAGCTGGACGGCAAAAGAAGCAGCTGAGCCGCGTCACATATATACATAGCCCTCAAAAGTCTTCTGCCAAACACTTTTTTGTCATAACTTTCTTTCTACATGACCAAATTTGACAAAATTTTAATATGCGGTGCCTGAACCTGCTGTCGACATTTCTGTCTATTTGAGTGCCGCCTGACTCTTTTATGGTTTTTACAAGAATTTACTACAAAACCACCGGAGAAAAGGAAAAGGCTTAGTCATGAAAAATGGCTTTCTTTACAAAAATAAAATTAGCAAGCCTTGAAAAGCATCAATGTTCTGTAGAGCAACCACGTTTTTCGATGACAGCGGCACAGCGGGACGGCATAGGGATGGCACTCCAGGAATAAAAAATTGCATCTATCCACGTAACTTACACCGTCGAGGGCCAAAATAGTATATTCAGTATGCAACGTCTCCAAGTACAACATACCAAAATTCCTCTTAGATCGGTCTTGTCGCAAAAAAGTTACAAGTGAAAAACCCAGGTCATAAACAATTTGGCCGGACTTTTGAGCGCTACTGTATATATACTAAAGCATGATTCATTTCAAGTAGTTCACTAGCTTGTCATTACTGTAATTGCATTTCTCCTTATACCATGTTAGTTTGAGAAGCTTGATATCGTATCAGCACCAATAAATTGTTTATAGCGTGGTCGCATTTCGGTATATATTGGAAATATATATTCGAAAATATATCAGGATATATTTTATATACACCTAACTACATCTAAGAAGAAAACTATTTCAATGCTTGAATTTAATCGAGATTCCGTAAGAAAGACTAGGTCATAATTATTATACAGTGACAGCGTGACAACCGCGACGGTTCTTCGAGAAAGACCTCACGTTTGACAACTTGCACTTGGCCCCCTGACCATTTCAGGCCGTTGATGATTTAAAGGTCCCACGCTTGAATACAGTTGGACGCAGAAATAGGTTCAGCACTTCGATCAACAACATCAATAACCTTTGACAATTGAAAATTCTTGGCAATACTACCATGAATATAGAAAGGAACTGGTTGACCAGACTTTCCTTATGCCTACTCTCCCTCTTTTCCTCAGGTAAAGAAGGGCGTAGATAGATGCCCTTCTGCAAGAAGAAGCGGAGGCGTGGGGCTCTCTGAGCAGCCAGCTTCTGAAATCTACTGGCAGGGAGTACTACTCTGACCAATTTGGGTCTATTAGGATTAGAAAGACTCATTCGATAAACGCTAGATGACAAACAATCTATGCCTAAATAGTTCAAAATAGAACATACGCAATGATAGTCCTGGTTCGCACGTTCTACACTGTTCGAGGACTGGTGCTCCGACATCCCGGCAATAACTATCGAACGGGCGAGATCAAGATCGGCGACAGGGCGATTGGTGTTGCCCTGGGTTTCTCCGAGGTCGATGTTGCTTCGAGGTGTTTTTGTAACCTCATTTTCTACTTGAACTCCTAAGTGCTTTCTTAACAAGTCGTTTTCTTCTTCAAGATACTTGTTTTCGGCCATGATTTCCTTGCACTGCACTGCAAGATCCGCAAAGTTCCTCTTCATATCCATCAGAAACTCAAAGAGAAGTTTGGCATACGCAGGTAAACTCGCATCGGAGATAAATCCTTCGAACCTTCTTCCATACCGCATGCTCACGAGGAGACATCTATGCGTGGTCTCTTCGCAGGTACCGACGAAGATCGCAGCGGCGTGGTAGCCATGGATCAAATCGATAGCAGAATCAGAAATTTAAGTAGCGAATTAAAAAGGGTAATTCTGGTGGAAGACGTATGACGACATCATCAGAGGTGACGGTAAGATGAGAAGAAGAGCAGTGCACTATTATGGTGGAAAACGCTGCTCCGAGTGAATAGAATAGGACTTCCAGCAGTACCGAATAGAGCAGCGAGAACAAAGCAACACCAGAGCCGACCGTTCACTGTGATTGTTCGATCGACGACGATTTTTATCGAGTGGATGGTCACTTGCAACGGTGAAAGATTGTGAGTTCAGTTCTGAAAGAGCAGTTATTGCAGCTTCGTACAAGAAAGGCAGTATCCCTCACCTTGAATGTCCGATGGCCTGTGATCCAGAGAGTTCCTGATGTCTGTGATGCTGAGGTATAGTAGCCATACTTTGCGTCATCCTTCGACTGAGGGCACGCGTTCTTCTGTTCAAAAGCATTGTTGAAGAGTTGCGTAAATTTCTTATCTTCTCCACTAGGTGAAAATTTGATGGCAACTTCCGTGTTTAGCATCGGCGTTTTCCTTCTGCTCTAGGTGTATTGGATCGCGAATACTTCATCTGTGTAGTTGTGTCGAGTAACCCTAACTCATTGTGCGGCTAGCGGTTTGTATCGCTGTATCAGGTGGTTCAACCGCCACCGGACCACGGCAGAACGTAAGTGGGTATTAAAACTTAGAAGGGCCCACACCCTTTTAAGGTATCTGTGTCGGTGGTGAGAATGCTACACGACGCCTGCGCAGGCCCCTGTGGCCTGGAGGAGAGTATTAATAAAGATGACTAAGCCCATGTGTGGATATTGCTACATAACAGAGCGCTAGATCATACTATCGATTTATGAGGACTGCGAATGATACTATGAAATAGAGAAATGACATGACATAGAAACAGAATATGAGGAAACCAAATATTAGAGGAAGAAATGATACGACTACTATAACACAAATAACTGACTCACGTGGGAACTTGATTAGCTGAAGGTAACGAGGGAATCCCGGGGCGAGCGGAAAAGGATAGCATGTCCGTTCCACCAGGTTAGTGAAGACGTCCTTGTCGTGGATCTTCTTCTCGAGGCGACGGTATCTTCAGACGACTGGCATTGGCAGATTTTGAGGAGACAACCGCTCCGGACGACGACGGACAACCAGGGCACTCCCGGGTGTCGAGGAAAATGGCCGCTTCAATGCGACCCCCCCCCCCTCTTCGAGTCCTCAAATGCGACCCCCTCCCCTTTCTGTCTTCTACAGCACCGAGATGTAATTCGTGATGTATGCCTGTTATATTCATGTTTTGTGTACTTGTAATGTCTTTTGTAAATAAATGTTACAAATAGAAACACAAATATAGATCTTCATTTCATAAGGAAGTACAATGAACAAATAAAAATTTTGAACAAAATACAAAATTCAAATTCTTCAGTTTATCGGGCACGTATGGTAAGTTTCATCAGCGATTGCGTCGAGCGCTCTTCCTTCTCTGTTCGCCGGCTCAGTTCTGGCACATGTGTAGTTTCTGTATACGTATCCGCACAGAGACTGAAAAAAATTTATAAGCAAAATGCTACAAACACAAGCAGAAGAAACTTACAAACAACACTGCAATCAAGATCATCAATGAAACGAAGACCACCGACGCGAATCTCTCTATGAATTCATCCCCGAGAAAACCTCTCCCACACAGCGGAAGAGGTTTTCTCGGGGACCGCAGTAGTGCACATTGCAGAGCAGTATTCGCTGCAGTACTTTTCAACGTCCCTGTGGAATTTGAGCATCTGAAAGTTTCAGATAAAGGAAACCTAAAGAAAAAGCAGTTAATAAAAGCACACCTGAAAAAGGACATGAAATAAGCATTAAAAGCACTGAAACAATAAGTACAATGTAAACAGTACGATTAATTACGAAAAACAGTCAAAGAATACAGCAAAATCTGGAAAAAGCAACATACTTCGCTGCGGACAGCTTCTGGAGTGCACAATCAAAAAATGCCTGAAAAAAAGGACATGAAATAAGCATTAAAAACACTGAAACAACAAGTACAACGTAAACAGTACGATTAATTATGAAAAACAGTCAAAGAACGTAGCGAAATCTGGAAAAAAAGCAACTATCCTGCTGCGGGCGCCGTCTGGATTGACGCCAATGTAAACCTGAAAAAGCATGTTTTATGAACATAAAAGATATTCGAACACAGAATATCACGTAACCAATACATAAAACTGGTTTCAAATTCAAAAAAACACAAAGAAAATAGCAACTGCAAAATGAAAAACGTGAAAATCGCGGTAACATTCGAAGCGCAAAGAGGACCCGCGGCTGCGTCGCGGCGTGCGAACTGGAGCACGCCGATCGACAAAAATGGCTGAAAATCGTAAAAGTATACCTTGTTCGAACGATCATAACTTTCCTCATTTTTTATCATTTAGGACCCAGGTTTTAGTTGCTTCAAAGGTTCAGAAATGCGAGAGCTACGTGAGTCGAGGATTAGTCGAGGAAAATGAAAATTGCATGCGGGTTTTTTGACTTCTAACAGTTATAACTTTTTTTATGCTGTATGTTTTGCAACCACCGTTGTTTTCCTGAAACTAGAGACTTTGCTCTTTCCAACGCGCCCTCGAATTCTTTTGTGCGTTGCTTAGATCTTGAGAAAAGTAAGTCGAGGAAATGTCGAGGAAAATTTTTTTGCCATCTAGGGCGTGACAGCGTCACACAGAGAGCGTTCAAAACCTGCTCAAAAGCAGCCCTATACATTCTAAACAGTTTTCCTGGTAGCAGTGCAGTAGAACCAACACCTTAGCGTTCTCCGTCCTTGCTCTGTGTATGCGCCATGCCTCCTACTTTCACAGTAGATGTGATTGGAAGGGCAGTAGATGTAACTAGAAGGGTGGTTGGCCTAGTAAGATGATCTCGTGTGCCTATCAGATAGAATATACATTTGTGCTTCCGCTTGAGGGATCCGCCATGCACTGGTCTCCTGCTACAAGTTGCAGATAACACTGAAAGGAAGTTCCACGGTGCAGTGATCAATGAACGCCCTTCGAATGTTCATTGTTCTAGTGAACAATGAATACATTAGTGCACTTTCTAGTGAACGCAGTAGAGTTCTTCCCTCCTCTTCTCCCCTTTTTTTGTCGATGATAAAGTGCAGGGACAGCGCAGCGCTGCACTGTCCCTGCACTTTATCATCGATCTCCGCCATTCCCTCACGGAAGGGCTTGCTCTTTCATATGCTCAGTGTGGCCGTATTCTTGCATGCTTTCTTTCTCTTTGGTTCTTTGTTAACTTGATAGCGCATTTTGTGAAACCAACTTATGTTGATGCCATAAGTTACTCATTACCTATCAACTTATTTATTTGGTTCATTTGCAGATCTCATTGCAAAGCATTGATCCTGCTTGGAAATTGCTGAAAGAATGGCTATCATCGTCTACGCATGCATTGTCCTTTTTCTTGGACTTGTCGTCCATGTGTTCCCTGCTGATGAATGCTTTTCGATTTTTGACGAGATATCATCACTCGGCTTCGCCACCATTGCCTCTACACAATTTGTGGAGCTGACATGCCATCAACGTTTGAAAGTTCCGACAGCTTCATGAAGCATGTGGAAGAATCAATAATTTCAGGTATCTTTTTTTCCAGTTCATGCCTCTTCAATGATAGTTGAAGCTCAGGATTCCAGGTGCTGCACAAGATCTTGTGAAGCTATCTGCCCAGCACTCTATGATTTCGCATAAGCTCAATAGCAGACCAGATGCACACGTCATACGACTATCAAAAGAGGATCATGAAACAGCGAAAACAATGATCTTTTCTTCTGGTGCTCTTTTTGATGACGATAATATTGATAGAGACACTTCATAGGGCTTTAATTTTTATTTGAACAATCATTTACATGCACCACTGCAACAGAATTATAACAATTTAACAACGTGAACAACAAGCAGACTTTGCTGGATTGTTTGTCTCCGTTAGACTCCGTTGATAGTATGACTGGTATAGCCTAAAATAAAAATATATCGTTCTTCTCCTAGATGGATACGGACATGTCGTTTTTGCATGCATCAGTGAACTCTATGGTAGCAATGCACTAACATAAAGGTATAGTTTACGGTAATGTGAGTATATTGGTTCTATCCGCTAGTAGATAGGTCCTTCCATAACGATGAGGTGTGTGTCATCATGGCAGCGCGATGGTGAGTGCTAAACGCGTAACGAGCCCATAAATGATGGCGGCCACCTTTTCAAGATGGTCTACACCCATCTGCGATTCAGACAGCGAGGTAACGGTGGCTCTTTTCGTGTATGAGGGGCAGATATCGACTGCACGATGGGCTAGAGGAAATTCCCATGAATTCATCGCTTAGCTACAGATGCGACCCCCCCCCCCTTCTGTCCGGTCAAGTGCGACCCCCCCCCGTCGAGGAATCCTCGACTCCCGGAGTGCCCTGCGGACAACGACGACTGACTTGATCGGGCGGGAACCAAATGGATCGACACTTTCGCGCGCTCCAAGTGGCTGTGACTCTTTACGGTAGGCGTTGAGCCATGGTGCTCAAAGGACTGACCTAGCCCGAGCGCAGTTTTCTTCCGGCGCATGTTATACACACAAGGAAGCTCGTGCGCAAGTCACGACACTTATAACAATTTCTCATGACCAGGATGAACTCCAGTAGTATCTGGGAACGGCTGTTCCCAGATTGTTGGTAGTTTTCTTTCGGTGGATGATTGAAGCGGTTGCTTTTCAGCGAGATGGCACCCTTAGATGGAGTAGAGATACCCCTTTTATTGAGCAGATATGACGTATGTAATCGGTTTGCAGGGAAAGGCAAGCAAAAAGCGAGTATCGGTGGTTTTCTTTGCCTTCCGTACCTTTACCTATGGCAGAACTCATACTGGAGCAGCGTACCTCGTTGAAGCATCTCTACACTCGTGTTGTATTGCGTTTACTACTCGCTCCTCTAGAAAGAATCACAAAACCTACCAGAAGTTTGAAGCTGCGACATTGCTGTGCTGAGTGCATGTTCCCTGAGAGACACGTTCGTGTGGTCTTTTTGATAGAAGATGGTCCGCTGCTGGATGAGGTCTCTGCTGGCTTTTTAGTTTCTTTTCTGGGTCGCCAAATAACTTTTTAGTTGTATGTTCTGTCATCTTTTGTAGACTGATTATTTCATCAATCAAATCAGTAATCTTGTATTTTTCGAATGGCGTTGCAAATGGCTTTTCCTTCATATCACTCTGCCACAGATCGATACCGTATTTAAAATGACTGAGGCGTCTACGCATCTGATCAACACGCATGGTCATGTCGGTCTGTTCCTGATGTGCGGTAAGGAGAGATGACTCCAAAATTTTTGTGGCAATTTCTTGTATTCCTTTGAGCTTGTGGATGACATTCGATCTCACAGATTAGGTTGATCGCCATAGTTGCATTTTCTTCATGATGCCTCTTAAAATGATGACGGCAGCAGCTTATTTTGCTCCCAGTATAGGGATACTGCTGATCAAATCTCGTTTTAGAAGGAAAATCTCTCCTTGGTCGCTTGAGTCGGCATCGATATAGACAAGCTACTTCAAACAGTCAAATTGTTTGAACTCTGTACCATAGTTTTTCGATAATGTAGATAGATCTAAGGGTACGTTTTTAAACCTGACTATGCACTTGGTGGCCCCATATTTCCCATACAGCTGCTGTTTTTCTTGGCGACAACTTTGCCTGTATTGAGCCAAAGGGGAAGTTTGCTATATTAATGACTTTTATCTGAAGTCTTTCTGGTGCCCAGCGTCTGTTCAAATCCAAGCTTTTGACGTCCCTTGTGTTCACCTCGTCCATTGGCAGTTGTGATGGTTTCCCAGAAGTAGCAGTCATGAAACTACTTTGCTGGCAATCAGTACTTGCGAATTCGTTCAGCTGAGCTGTATTACTTCAAGGTATGCTTTGTGACCCTCAATTAGCTGAGAGAAGGCGAATTCTTTGTTCAAGGTGTTGATATCCGATTTACTTTGAAAAGAGTGCAAGTGTCTGATAACTCAGTTTCCGTGACCAGAATTTGAGGCATTTCTGTAGGTTTGGCAGTTGATTTCTAAAGCGAATTGTTTTTATGACAATTTAGAGCGTTAATCGGCTTCATGAAGTTTATAAGTCTCCGCAGTATGATTATTTCTCCACGCTGGTCGTTTCGTTGCTGCTATGGGGATCATCTGTCGAAGAAGCGAACAAGAAATGGTTGTTTTCGGTTTCTCAGTGGAAACTGTGAAAGAAGGTCTATATCAATTTTTTTTCATGTGAGGTTGAAAGGACTTGAATTTCTTCGCGGTCTCTCTCTCTCTCAAGAAACTCGCAAACAAGGAGACTAGTTAGACCTCTCGTGAACGCCCAGAGCAATTTCTGAAAACTAGGTGGTTGAAAAAAGTGTGAATTCTTTTGGTTTCTTGACGAAAATGTGCAGAGAAGTGGTTGGCTTTTTGCTCTTTCGGTTGCTTTCGTGGAGCTGAAACGAAGGAGATTAGCCGCTTACCTTTCTTGTTCCTCGAGATAGGACTTGCGGAGAAAAGCCAGGGTCTTGTACCACCCAATGGTCGGTGCACCAATGTGGCTAGTGACTAGTATGGATACAATACCGCTCACATTTTTTGAAAAATCGACGGTGGGCGACGGATTAAACGGCACAAACCGTCGCCCCGTCATAACTTCGTTAAAAATGGATAAAATGGGAAAAAATTAGAAGCGTTAGATTTGTCTCGATGAGTCGAATCCAACGACCTATGACATGTCTAATTCTGATAAGTAGGTCGCCAGCTTCTCGGTAAAAGCTGCAAAGATTTCTTGAATTCTACCCCCAGGCAAGACTCCGACCTGTTTCGGCTTGCATTCACATGTTCGATTGTTGCTCGCCCATGTTCTGCTCAAACATCATTCTTTAGAGAGTTATCTTCAAGTTTCAGGATACTTTTCAGCACGAAGTTTCCACAGCATTTTCGAGAGTTTTTAAGCTCATTTCGTCAGAATTGATGGACAAATTGAGAAGATAACTCACCTATCAAAACTACTGTCTACGTTCTGCAAGAATCACCTTGACTTTCGAGTAACAGGCAAGCACTTCTTCTGTGATAAAGCTTCAAACATCGGTAAACGGCGTACTTTGAACGCTGGATAATTTCCCTTGTCTTTCCTAAAATGACATTTTGATCAATGAAAATCGCATAAGGTCTTCGAATACAACATCCTACACTTCCAGAAAATGAAAGCGGCATTCAAACAATGCACAGAATCATGAATTTAAAAAGAATGTTAATTGCACATGAACGTATGAATGTGGACGTGCACTAATTAATTTCAAACGAATCTTATACTGATGTAGTATTTAGTGTCAAAAATGCTGTTCATCGGTGTAAAGATCATCTCACTGCGAAAGTTTTGAACTTTTACCACTGTTCTCGTATTCTTTTCGGGCGTTGTCAGCTCCAACGCCGCTTGCTGACCTCTTAATCACTCTGTGGCGCTCTGCACAGATGAGGTCAGAGTGCCCCGCGGTATTATCACACCACATGAATGCACCCTATTGACCTTCAGAACCGCTTACTATTCTTACTCAGTGATCCCCCAGTCCCCTTGTTTTGGAGGGCCAGTTTGCTTCAATAACCGGTCTGAAGGAAGCAGGAGCACACAACTAACCGAACACACGTTTGCAAACGTTGCATGCACCAGAGAATTCGAATCCTTACGTATCATTACTTCATGAGTGCCTGCAAACAGCGATCACTCGGTCTGCGCCATCCAACCGCTTAATGAGGTGACTCTGTTCCCGAGCATAGTGATAACGGACAGAGTGTGTTGGCATATGGAAACTCTCACAGTTGATTTCAATGAACAGTACCAAACCGACTCGTTAGAACTAATGCGCTGCGGAATTATCACGTGAAGTTTTCTACATAATCCTGTTTCTGGTATTAATGCACACAATGCAGAAATTACTCATTCAAATGATAAATACACAAAGTAGAAGTTCGTAATCACCGATCTATGATAAACTGTTGGAACAGAAAATCACTCATAAACGTTCAAGTCATACAACACACTATATAATATGTTTAAAGAAATTCTTTATAAAGAAACTACCATCTAAGCTTAACTGTACAAGGCTGCGAACCAGCTCCTTTGGTTCGAAGGGACAGTAAGCGGTTATGAAGGTCAATAGTGTGCATTCATGTGATGTGATAATACCGCGGGGCACTCTGAACTCATCTGTGCAGAGCGCCACAGAGTGATTAAGAGGTCAGCAAGCGGCGTTGGAGCTGACAGCGCCCGAAAAGAATACGAGAACAGTGGTAAAAGCTCAAAACTTTCGCAGTGAGATGATCTTTACACCGATGAACAGCATCTTTGACACTAAATACATCAGTATAAGATTCGTTTGAAATTAATTAGTGTACGTCCACATTCATACTTTCATGTGCAATAAACATTCTTTTTAAATTCATGATTCTGTGCATTGTTTGAATGCCGCTTTCATTTTCTGGAAGTGTAAGATGTTGTATTCGAAGACCTTATGCGATTTTCATCGATCAAAATGTCATTTTAGGAAAGAGAAGGGAAATTATCCAGCGTTCAAAGTACGCCGTTTACCGATGTTTGAAGCTTCATCACAAAAGAAGCGCGTGCCTATTACTCGAAAGTCAAGGTGATTCTTGCAGAACGTAGACAGTAGTTTTGATAGGTGAGTTATCTTCTCAATTTGTCCATCGATCTTGACGAAATGAGCTTAAAAACTCTCGAAAATGTCGTGGAAATTTGGTGCTGAAAAGTATCCTAAAACTTGAAGATAACTCACTAAAAATGAATGATGTTTGTGCAGAACATGGGCGAGCAACAATCGAACATGTGAATGCAAGCCGAAACATGTCGGAGTCTTGCCTGAGGGTAAAATTAAAGAAATCTTTGCAGCTTTTACCGAAAAGCTGGTGATCTACTTATCAAAATTAGACACGTCATAGGTCATTGAATTCGACACATCGAGACGAATCTAACGCTACTAATTTTTTCCCATTTTATCCATTTTTAACGAAGTTATGACGGGGCGACGGTTTGTGCCGTTTAATCCGTCGCTCACCGTCGATTTTTCAAAAAATGTGAGCGGTATTGTAACTAACGCATGCATGACAGAGACTTGTTAGTAAATCACGTACAAAAACATATATATAATAATACATTTCGTTGGGTATTTATTATGAAGTGGGTCTGTCTATTTATAGAGATGAACGCACCGCGTAATATCTAAATGCAGATGATTGCACTGCATAATATTAAGTTCGCTCTTAATTGTGCAAGGGATACTTTACCGGCTACATAGCATGCAAGAGGGTGCCGCACCCAGGGGTTCTGTTTCACAGCATCTCCAAGATACCTACTCAGGACACGCTTAGGTCATTTTTATGGGCAAAGCTCAAGTGATACTATCACTTGAATCACTTTACCGTGGAATCAAAGGTGCTCACGATTACCATTCAATGTATTTGTCATGGAAATATTAGAAGTGTGCAAGTGCTCAACACCGCTGAATATATAGTTCGTTGATTCTAAACACCCTGCATAAAATACTGAGTTTCTATTGCTGATTAAACTCATTCTCCAATCTACTGCTGCTGTATTTGGTTGTAGACGAAGAACAAAGTTTCTGGACCTTTTTTTACACTCTTTTTCTCACTTCCAATTTATCGCATATGTTTTCATTTTTCTTCTTTCATGATAAACTGCTGAGCATCATATGAGCGCATTTCATAGATAGGCTTGAAGTGCGGAGGTGGAAAAGTAGTAAGGGGAGGGGGGGAGGTTGGTTATGGAGGCAGAGAACCTGTGAGTACTGCCGGGGGTTGAAGTGGATTAGAGAATTGCAAATAGGACTACTAAATGAGTGAATGCATAATACAAATAATCATGACACGACTAGCTGTGGTCCTGGTCTGGCGCCAAAGCAATGGGCGACATCAGTGAAATAAGCCGTTATGTCTTCAACGGAAGAATCTCCTGATAAAGACAAGGCCGTTGGTGCTATCGCAATGAGGGGGGGGGGCATCTCCTAAAATGTTCCATTTATGAGTACCTCTCAAAAATTTTTGTGGAGTCATTCTGCACATTCAGACGTACATTTTCGCCTGAGCCTCAGAAGAGGGAGGGAGGGGCTCTTTCCCTTTCTTGGTTCGGGTAAAAATAGGGTCCGTTGTAGGATGCCCCCCTCATGACTATAGCATCTGTTCCATTTATGAATAACGTTTATGAGTCCGTTCTTTTTCCAAACTAACTTATAGTGAGCTTTACTGCAAACACTGGTAAAACTAATCTGAAGCGACGATGCTCGTAGGCATTGGTGAATACAATTTGTTCAAATGTACAATGATGTTAGGTTATGGGCAAAACCTTTGGACTTTGACGGAACTCTATCTTCCTCTCCATGATTTCTAGGCGTATGAGTTAATTCATTACGTGTATATCATTAGCCATCATACATTTATTGTTCTATTATGTACGCTCAAGAAATTGAAGAAGGTTCAGGTAGTCTCAATAGCGTAATGGATTAGCTCGAATGACGTACGCATATTGAGTGCAGATTCATGCCTTTAAGAGACTACTAGAATTGCCCAAGATTCAGTATCCCCTAGCATAAGCCCTGGCATCACGGGCAACAGCGAAAAGCAGCAGCTATCAAAAATTAAAAAAAATCAAAATGATTGCAAGAATAGTTTATTGAACCGTAAAGTTAGTAATGAGACCCATAAGATGTCGTCACGATTGCATCGTAAGAATTAGTGAAGACGATGAGCGCGAAGACGATGACGGTATCCTCCCTAGAAAGTATAGAACATGTGTATCACTCTTGGTTGAGGTAGTTCGTTTCATATCAGTTCTCAAAAACGTACCATTACATCATTGCCTGATGGTGGTGGAGGAGGTGGAGCTGCTCCTGCTGAGTTATCGGCTGGTGGTGGAGGAGGTGCAGCTGCTGCTGCTGAATTATCGGCTGGTGGTGGCGGTGGTGGAGGAGGAGCTGCTGCTGCCGGTGGAGGTGGAGGGGGAGCAGCTGCTGCCGGTGGAGCTGCTGCTGCCGGTGGAGCTGCTGCTGCCGGTGGAGCTGCTGCTGCCGGTGGAGCTGCTGCTGCTGGTGGAGCTTGTGCACCGGCATCGTTGTTGTATGCTTGTTGATCTCCTCCGTCAGAGGAGATGGGAGGTGGAGGAGGTTGCATGACCTCGGCCATCTCGTAACCCGCAGGTGAAGCGGCTAGCGCACAGCCAGCAATTGCCAGAAGAACAAGGACTTGCATCTGCAAAAAGCAAAATTGACTCAAACGGTATAGAACGACGAGTTTGACTACGAACTACGAGGGAAGGCCTAAAAGTCAGATTAACGAAGGCACAGACGTGAAAATAGAGGTATGAGAAGAATCTGACTACTAACTATGTCTGAGAAGGTAAACGATGTAACCATTCGATGGGCTCTAGGTATTTATACTGAAGTTATGCGGAGTCGAGAGTCGATTTTCGATTTCGAAAGTTTTCTGTGACTAGCCGCGCACAGCACGAAACAATCAAAGTGGACTGAAAGCGGTGGGTAAAAAACTGTAAAATGTTTACGGTCGAATTTTTACGAGTAACGCCGATTCAAGATGTTATTGGCACACATAGGCCTTTTGGCATGGTTTCAAATCTTTTTAAGAATCAATGTGGAACTCCTTTAATTAGTGACATCGCGAGTTACTGTAAATGTAGCAGATGAGACGATGAAAGGATCGACTTTTCTGCCTGCTGAGCTCTGTTGTAATTCTCGCTTTTGCTTTGAATGTGTTTAGGTGAATACGGAAGTGCCAACAAAAAGTAATTTTTCCTCTCCACTTTCAATCCTAATCAGTCGAACATCAGCAAATTCTGGCGAGGTTCCATACCCACAGACATCACTCTATCCTCAAACTCCGTAACAGCCTTTTGCACCAACAGGATTGGGAGCTTACAATCGAACACTATGTGTCTCTCCAACACGGCAAAATCCAGCTACTCTTTCACAACCTTGCTAAAGTCCATTCACTTTGGGTACCTAAGGGATTCATATTGAGTGGTGCCCTTAAGTGTTCCGTTTTTTCCAGGCTTTCAACATCATTGGTTCCAAAAACTAAAAAGTGCCATTACCACTGAAAACCCTCCGGAGGTGGGTTTGAGGTAGGAAATATGACACTTCGCATCACAGCAGCGTTGTCCCACCAGCAAGCACTGTTTTAAGCGGACCCTGATACCGTAGGCGCCTTGAAGCCCGACTGCGCCGACTGAAGACTCCGTATTTTCATGAAGGTGAACGTAATGTCTCAGCTTTCTTCTTTTTCTAAAAGAACATTTCGGGAATATTCTTTTCAAATACTTTAATCTCGCAAATGTGAGGAGCCATGAGCAAATTACGCTTTTTTGGTACCCCCTGTAGATGTTCATCCGAGTTTGAAACTAAGCAACTGAAGGTCTAGTGTCTCCCCAAAAAGAAGTTTTTGAATATAGCCCTTTTACGGAGAATGGCAAATTAAGGGGCTTCCTTTTCCCGCTTTCAACCACTACAACATTTAAAGCTTTGCCATCGAGTTTTCAACATTCTTTTTGTCCCTGATTTCGGAACCATCGAAGCGACGAATGTGAACTCTCATGAACTGAACTATCACAATGACAGCTGCGGTCGGCTCATGAGGCCAAGGAGTCGGAATTTATTTGCTATTCCGAGCTGCAAAATGTCATGACTTCATAACTCGACGTGGCTCGGCTCCGAATATTACAAGGCTGCTCCAGGATAATGTCGTGGTTCCATGAGATTTCGTAGATGGCTGAGATTACTTTTCATCCTGGATAGGGTAGACTTGGTAAAAGCACTTCTTTGTGCTTATGGAAGAGTATCTCAAGAGTTTCTATCCCGGTTACAGCATAATCTGCCAGTCCATGATAAATATAATAATAATCTTCAGCGAAGAAAGTGACTTTCCTGTAATAGATGATTAACAAGGGCTGATTGGATTTATCATTCTGTGGAATTTTCTATGGGACTGTTCTTGAGTTGTTCTCCTCAGAAGGCTGAGGCAGGTTAGAGTGAACACGCACTTGCTCATCGCTAAAACTTGTACGAAACCTGTCCTCACTAGGCTATTTGAGAGAGCAAGAGTGAATCTCTTCATCACAATATCCCAGCAGACCATACACATAAGCAGAATTCTGCGTTGAATGGTTTCCAAGGTTCAAGGCAGGCTGTCATGTCACCTAACGCGTTACCGACAAGCCAGATTTAGAAGATAATCTGGAAATATTATTGAAACAAGGTAGCAACGATTTTCCTAAGCTTCGGCTGAATTTCAGGTTGTCGGCCAGTACTGTCTGTACCATGGGACAAGACCAGCTGTCGGACCACGTTGTCCGACTCCGTCGTTAGGGTGTTAAAAAAGGAGGCTTTGCTTAAATTTCACAGACTGCTGTACCATGTGTGAGCCTTACTTTTGGCCAAACTTTTCCAAAAAAGTGCTTGATGGGTACCAAGCCATTACGTGATTAGTGGGCGCTGCGGATTCCATTGGTGTCTGCTATGAAGAATTATACGATGTGACGGTCGCCAACCTCCTTTTCGTTCATGTATTGGGAATTAATGAACGACCTTAGCTGTCACAATATCGGCGGACTTCGATCGTTCGGTAAGCATCGCATGATCACTATCCATTATAACCTGCCACAATAAGATCATCAGGATAACAGAGACGCGGTGGGAACATACCAATGTAGACATGGACCTTTTCCAACCGATGAGTGGAACAGTGGAACAGAGGAGTGGAACATCGTATTTTCAGTTTCGAATAAGGAGAACTGGCAATTACAGAACAATTCACCAGTACGACATGGCCAGGTGTTACGAATATGTATATCATGCAGATTGACTTTCTATCGGAACGCATGCACCGGATCCGCATTGGTAACCACATGTTCTGTGATAACAGAGGTTAATTACAGGCTTATTTCAGCATACTATTGTGAAAGCTACTGCGCTCAATGATGACATTTGTGGAGTACTCTCCCGAAAATCTCCCGAAACATGGAGGATGGCACCTGACTTTTGAACTGCTTTTCGGTTTCGTCCGTACGGGCGCGCGCGAAGGTGAGCGTAGGAATGGGTGCAGTTTGGCCGTACGCACGCATGCCCCTATTTCACCTGTTTGCCACTGCTACAGTGTGTCCCAAAAGTATAGGTCCACCCTATTTTTCATCCATATCTCTAGAATGGACCAGCGATTCCTTTCCAAATTTTTATCTGTGGTACCTGATCACTGTAGCGATCAAACGCCTCAGTAAAATTGAAGACATAAAATTGCAAAATTTTATTTGCTTTTTTTTCAAAAATAAGGGTGTCCCAAAAGTATAGGTCCACTCAGTCTTTCCGCCTTGCTTCCATCGAAAGGTAAGTTGTGAAGTAAATGTGTTGACGCATCCTTCTGAGATTTACTCTACAGTGCCATGCCACGCGGTACGCACTTATTCGAGTACGAAAAAGGACAAATTCTGGCCTACAAAGATGTGGGACTCAGCAATCTCAAAATTTCTGAGAAGATGGGCCTATCCCACAATTTTATCAGCACCTTCTGTCGCACCATGGACCTGTACGGAACGAAAAAGAGAAGTGGAAGGCTGCAGAAGCTTTCTGAGAGGCAGAAGCGTCGGATCCTCAACGCTGCGTCCAGTTTCAGAAAGGGTGTTTGTTGGCTGTGCAGGGAACTGTCACCTACTGTATCGAAAAGCACTGTGCACCGTCTGCTCAAGTCGTCTCCTCACATCGAGCGAATACGGTTTTCGTTCACGCCATACCTCACGAGGGCGCACGAAGAGGCTCGAATCCATTTTGCCAAGTAGAATGTCAGCTGGACGCATCAATGGGATGAGGTAGCCTGCAGGGTCACATTATTGACGTAGTGTAGTTTACGGCGTATCAGTAATAGCGTTGCCGGTATCTTTTTTGATGAGAAAAGTCAAAATTGGATGAACCCGATGGCTTGGCAAGTCATTGGAAGGATTTGAAGAAGGAGCCGCGCCACTTCTCGAGGCGCGGATTTACTGGTGGTAATGTTATGGTTTGTGCCGCCTTCTCTCGCTTTGGTAAGAGCAGGATACTATTCATCACGCATCGTATGGATTCCAGGGCATATCAGGACGTTCTAGAAAGTAATTTACTACCATACAAACAGCGGTAAATACATACATTAGGTGCCAGTTCCCTGCACAGCCGATAAACACCCTTTCTAGAATTGGACGCGGCGTTGAGGATCCGACGCTTCTGCCTCTCAGAAAGCTTCTGCGGTCTTCCACTTCTCTTTTGAGTTCCGTACAGGTCCATGTTGCGACTGAAGGTGTTGATCAAGTTGTAGGATAGGCCCATCTTCTCATAAATTTTGCGATTGCTGAGTCCCACATCCTTGAAGGCCAGAATTTGCCCTTTTTCGTACTCGAATAAGTGCGTACCGCGTGGCATGGCACTGTAGAGTAAATCTCAGAAGGATGCGTCAACACATCTACTTCACAACTTACCTTTCAATGCAAGCAAGGCGGAAAGACTGAGTGGACCTATACTTTTGGGACACCCTTATTTTTGAAAAAAAAGCAAATAAAATTTTGCAATTTTGTGTCTCCAATTTTACTCAGGCGTTTGATGGCTTTAGTGATCAGGTACCACAGATAAAAATTTGGAAAGGAATCCCTGGTCCATTCTGGGGATATGGATGAAAAATAGGGTGGACCTATACTTTTGGGACACACTGTATTATTGCCTTCATTACTGGACCATCTATCGCATCTCGCTGTATCGAAATCATGGCAAACCCATCTTGCTAGGCGACTACTATCGATGGGAAGGTGGTGCACTCAAAGGAGCGAAGTTGGATTTACCTTTGATTCACTATACACTCTGCTTACTCATCTACGAAATGTGAAAAAAGGTTATGTGAATGAGAAATAACAGATGGAAGAGATTTGGTCGGATTAGCATGGAATTAGCTTGGCTTTCATGTTTGGGGCTTCCAACTACTCAATGCATAGGCAGGCCGCATCGAACTTACTAACCTTTGTCTCTATACAACAGCAACTGCAATCCAAATGGCAATTAGCACATTCTTTAGAATTTGACAAAATCACTCAATTTGCCATACCAGATGTATGTGTCGGTAGGACAGTAGAGGGTCACAGCAGAGAGAAGGTGCACTTGGAGTATTTGAGCTTCGCTTTTTCACCTATATACCAGGGTTATTGGGTTTATATCACTAGCCAGGATTTCGCATTGTGTACGCGCCACACCTCCAGCGCGAGTTGCTGCAGCCGGTTGGGATCCCCGGGCGCCATAAGCTAATGTTGTGAATTCCTTCAAAAAACAGATCATAACAACAGCAAAAACAACAATGGGCGATGTCCAATCACACGCGAAAAAGTAACTCGCGCTCGCCTTGCCGTTCTTCGCGTGCGCTCGTGCGAAATCCTGACCTCATGAGATACACCCAGGAATGCTTATAGTTAACATAGATTCCTGGAAAGCCTGAAAGGTTTAGTTGAATTTTTGCTATTCTCAATAATTTTATGCAAAAAGACGAATCCAATTGTTTCAAAAATGTCACACCAAAGCAGGTGCACTGCTCATCCGGGAAATTTCTTTCCGAAACTAATTATGTGCATATTATTAGGTTGTCCCAAAAGTCTTGTAGGATTTTTTCAAAAAAATCAGTAACTCTTGTTTACTTCGAGGCAGGTCTAGGCGGTTCAGCAGAATGATAGAAGGTTCTCTGAGCTTTCTAAGAAATTATATATTGACCCACCAGATTCCGTGGAGAGGGCTACAGTGCCGTGCCCGTAGTCGATACCCACCCAACACGCGGTGTCATCTACCATGAGTGGTCTTGGGGCAGCAAAGCGACCGAAGCTTGCCACTCCATCAACGCTGCATTGAGCAAGGGATGTGTGAGCTACGAGACCGTGCGCCGCTGACTCATCAGCTCCAGCAACGGCGAGATTGACCAGGAAGACAAACCACCTTTGGACTGTGCTACTTCTGGAACGCGGAAGGAATGCTTTCCCACGAGGTGCTGGTACCAGGCGAGACAGTCACCGCTGCGGTATGCGCCCACCAGCTCCAGCAGCTCGCCGCCGCTGTTCGAGAAAAGCGCCAGAGAAGGTCCGCGGTCACCCTCCTCCGTGACGACGCCCGCTCCCATTTCGCGGAAAGTTGCAAAAGTACCCAGGCCAAGCTACAGGAGCTCGGCTGTGATGTGCTGCCCCACCAGGCATACTCTTCAGACATTGCCCCTTCTGACTACCACCTTACCAATCCTCTCGTATATTTCCTGGCCAAGAGAAAATCCGTTGATTATCACTTGCTTCCAAAGGCGATCGCTAACTTCTTCGACTCTCAGAACCCACATTTCTGGGGGGAGGGAATCAATTTTCCTGTAAAGTGGCAGAGTGTTGTCGATAACAGTGGTGAGTACGTTGTTGCCAAATTGTTGTTTGTTGGAAGAAAAGATAATAAAGAGTGATGATCGAAAAAAACCTACAAGACTTTTGGGACAACCTAACCTACTTTCGATATACACTAAGTGCACTAAGTACGGGTGGCAAGGCCATTCTCATGAAAGGCGAAAAGGTGTGTTACTCATTATTTCTTGCAACTTTCGAGGGATTTTAATTGTAATCCTTCGCAGAACCTTCACTGCATCCAGAAAGGGTGTGAAAGGAGGCATTTTTTGATGCCTTGTTCTGCAGGAATTGCTCATTGCGGGATGAGGGAACAGTGTAGTAAGCTTAACTTTAAGCCGTGCTTCAGTTCCTCTAAGCAAGTGACCACACATCAAAAAACATTCCGAGGGCCGTATGTCATGATTGCGTGCAGAGTTCAGTATTTTCATTCCATTTCAGAAAGCCCTCTTCTTATTCAAAGATTTCCCTGAATAAATAAAATTCGCGTTTTACTTCATCTCGTAGTACAGGTCTTCATTTGATGCCTGATTTGATTTCCTTGTTCATCTTCAAGTGAACCACTTCCATTGAGATATGGGAGTGAGAAGTGGTGTTTCACCTTTACCGGCCGCTTTAGTAAACGCTACAAGCGCTACAAATCCACAAAATCATATTTGCGATGGCATCCGAATTTTGATCTGGGTTGTATTATAAAATTAAATATTTAGTTTTTTGTCTCCTTCATTCGCAAGGTTTTGGGACCTTCACATATGTATTTAATAGAGCTTTTCCGCACCACGAAATCCTTTTATTTTTTTCTTGAAATAGGTAGGAGTTCATCAAATCTAAGTAAGGCTTAATTTCTTTGGTGTCGAAAATTGTTGTCTTTGGAGATTTTCTTTTTACTACTATCTAATCTCGATGACTGAAAATCTCTGCTTGTATTTCGCTTCTGTCAGGGCACGAAGAAATGGGTCTGTCTCTTTAACCAGTTTTGGTACTTCTCATTCTTTTCCTATCACTGATGCGTCTTCCCGGCGCATACACAAAAACGAGTATTAAGTAAATATTTCTGAGGATCAGAAATGGAATACTTAAAGACAGTGTTAGGAGGAATGTGGGTGATGAGGAATCCCTAAGAGGAGTCATTCACTCGAGAACTACGGGTCAGCAAAGCCTATTAGCGGCGAAATCCCCCGCGAAAGGAGAGCTCCGTAGCTGTGGCAGGGACGGCCTTTTCAGCTCCAGCCGCCCTACATAGCTCGGTCCGCCCCCTAGCGACTGATTGACTGGGGTGGGAATGGAAGGTATCGCGGCCCGCTTCCTCACTTTCGCCGTGAAGCTCACTCCAAAAAATGGGTGCTATCTCATTTCCGAACATCCCTTCGTGTTTAAGACATGGCAACACTTCAATGGGAAACTCGTCCGGACTACTCGCCTCTTCGCGAGAAGGCTCTACGTCGGAAATCAATGGTGGGAAAGGGTCCTATTACTTAGGTCTTCGGCTATTTCCATGCTTTTTTCTTCAGTGTCCTGTTACTAGGCATCTCGACTTTCATATTCACTACTTCTCTTACTTTTCTGCCGAATTTTCCCAAACACTGCCTTTAAGAAGCGAAAATGTGCTCTCGCGGCACCTACCATTCATCGCTTATCATCGAAATCCAAAATGCTGACCTTCTGCACTACATGCCATTGTGTGGGGAAAGAACACATCATCGATCAATTTACTGTTATAGTTAAGGTCTCGATTGAATAGAACTGTTTGATAAAAACTCAAGTATGAGCAAAGAAGTGCAGGGGTGGACACTGCAATTTTTGCTTCCTTTGCATCCCATTTTCAGTATTTGAGCTCAAAGCAAACAGCCGAATGAAAAAAAAACAAATAAAAGATGTCACAAGGATGCTGAAATAGGCGCAAAAGCTTTGGCCTCGGTCAAGACTAGAACCCGCACTCTATGCTTTCCGGGTTATGTGATCCTCCATTACACTACCGGGATACTTAACACATTATGTTATTGGTGTATCCACCGTCAGTTTTGGTTGCGGGATCTAATACCTCGCGCGTAAAAAGACACTGACGAATAGCGACATATACGTATAATATGTTAATATGAGTCACTCATCGATGTAGCTTAGCAAAGAATCATATAATTTTATTCAACCTAATCTTATGCGGGTGGACTCATCTATAGGCCACATCATCTACTAGCCATCCAATGGGATCTATTGACCATCTATGACATATAGAAATCGAAATTCTTCGATTATACGAAGTGTGATGTTGTTGTACACCGTGTGGTGCAAATAAATAAATAAATAAATAAATAAATATGCTGCTATGCCCATCCCAATTATCTCAAGATCAGGGCCCTTTTTACTCTACACACTCCACGTAATTCCTAGGTTGTCTGCTAGTTCAGTACTGTGGCTAGCTTCACTTCCATTCCTACCTTTACCATTATGTCTAAGAGAGACTTTCTATCGGCCACCATATGGTGAGAGGGGTTTTCTTTCCTTTCAATTTTTAAGTCCAAAGTAAAATTCTCTCATCTATAATATTTGAAATATTTTTTGTCCATGAAATTTAGTTAGTTCTCTAATATAATATTAGGAATGTTTCTTGTTCAACTTTGCCTGCCTCAGTCCCACCTACAGCTTTGTATTTTTAAAGGCGCGACACAGGACGCATAAATTCATGGATAAATAAATAAGTAAGTCAATAAAAATAAATAAATAAATAAATAAACGAATAGATGAATAATGAAATAAATAAACAAATAAATAAATGTATAACTTGACACCTAGTGCGACGTCAGCACACTGCTAGCAGCAGTCACACGTATAGCGTGATGAGCGGTTGCATTTCGAACAATAAAGAAAGAGTCTCGTAGAGCAGAAGAAGTTCTATTGATGACATACTTACATACACTTTGTAGGAAACCGAAAGAGATTTTTGTGAAAAGAGAAGTTAAAAACGGAATGAACCTATTGTACAAGTTAATAATTAGCTACTGCTATGATGCTAGCAAGATCTCAATAATATCACCTTTTATCCTTTCAGATGCTGTCACACTCTACAAATGGAGTAAAGAGGTGAACTTACAGTGTATGGTAGCAGCGCCTCCTGTAAATACACAATCTCCAGTCGCTAGTAAATATAGTCATCGAAAGATCAACTCAATCAATTGAAAAATTGCTTCAAATATGTTCTTTGATCTCTGTATTTCCCTAGTAGGTAATTAATTTGAACCTTGATGCAAATCACGGATGGGTGCATATGTCACATGAAATCTATCATGCCTCATGAGCTGTCAACAACGCAATGAAATCTTTCATTTCTGAACCCCTCACCCACCCTCAATAATAACGCCTGGATATTTTCCAGGCCATCCAAAGCAACTCATCGAATTGGGGAAAATAGCATTGTGGCTTAGAGCGATCCACCCTGTTCGAAAAAGTGGGCCCGTACTCTGCGAGGATAATAGTAGGTTGTCGAAAAAGTTTTTTTCGTTTTTTAAAGCAATTGATTTTTACACTTTATCACAAAACACAGAGCATACTATGAGACAGGGCAATCACCATCTTATTCTACCACTCTTCGCCACCTTTCAGGCAAATTTGCTATGCCATAGGCATGGAACTGTTCTGGCTTTGATTTGAAGAAGTTGCACAACACCGTTCCATGTCATCTTCATTATCGAAGGTTTTTCTTTGGATGGCGTCAGATTGGGAAAGGAAAAGGTAATGATCCAAGAGCAAGATTAGGGCTATAAGGTGGATGGGGCAGCACTCTGCATGAGTACAAGCTCGAGATTTTTCGGCGATTCGCTTTTGCTATATTTGGGCGAGCACTACCGTGTAGGAAAAGAATCGTTTCATGGTTCGGACGTTTCTCTGTGTTTCGCGACCAGAATATACGGTTGCTGACAGCATGAGTCTGCTGTTAGTATAGTGTTGCAAGCCAGCACCCGCACTCGTTCGTTGTCAACCTCCGATGGGGGTAGCCTTCACGAAAGCGTTTGAACCAAAGTTGTGCCACAAGCTCAGACATTGAACCCTCTTCGAATGCAGCGTTTATAGCAATTTGGAGGGAAAAAGCGCGGTAACCATTACTTTTTGCTATGCCATGGGGTATTGCGTATAAGGCCACCAGGTAGCTGCGTGTAATTGCGTATTGTGCGCGATTACCGCAACCTTTCGCCTCTGTGTATTCATTTCGTAACCGTTAAGGGCAACGCTGCTCGAAAATTTATCTGTCTCTGTGCTTCGTTTTTTGAAGAAATTCATGTATAATTGATAGCTGTTTTTTGTATTGCATAATTCTTTCCTGTGTCGAATGCACTGAAGCCCCTTCCAGGGCATCTTATGAAATGCTGAACACTGTTGAGCTCCTAAGCATCCCAAGGTGTCAATTTGTACATCCTAGCTTATATTTTTACCTGAAACCAGTGTACGGATGAAGTAGTTTCCTTCCCATCCTAATGCTCAGGCGAAAATAGCGCGTGGTCATTGAAATGAAACCCTTTTTTGATATGCCTCAAGTGTGTCGAAAGGTGTAAGAGACGTGCTTCGCTATCTATAACGACAGATCACGGCACTACCCACCTGTGGCGGCTCATCAACAGATATCATTTTCATGAACAAGTTTCGTAGCATGGAGAGCGCCGAACTACCGAATAGACAGGTGGAATTGCGCGAGATACTGTCAGATCAGATGCTGTCCGGCTGGGCCGTCATCAGTGATAACAAAGTAAATATAGGTGGAAGCAAGGCCTTCGAGGAGTCCTCGACAGTGGGATCATCTCGGTCCGCTGGAATCGGGGGTCTGATAGTTGAGGTAGGCAGTGATCGACGTAATTTTTCAGCCTGAGGGTCCAAAGTGTAAATAGGAGACGTGACAGAACTGACAAACTGGCTTCAAGTCCGAAACGTTGATGTCGAAGCGATGATAGGGTTCTGCTCACCTTGATCCTTAGAAGGTGGGGGGGGGGAGTTGGATAAATATGCCGGCAACACGTCACAACTATCATTGCCTTCAGTTCAATCTTCAGTAAAAAATTTTGAAGAACATACAGGAAGAGGCGTCCCACAAAAAGGAAGCATGGTAGGACACAAAGGTTGATGGATGTGAGATACTGTAGAGAAGAAGAGGATGGACAACGGAAAAGATAAAGATAGCTCACAATTCCAAGACGACCACGGAAACAGTGTACCCTTCAACCTGATGAATTGTCTGTGCAGCCTCATGCATGGCGCGTCCTACAACGAAGCCGGCCGATGCTAGTAGTCCTTTGTTGGTCCCCTGGCATCGAAACCACGTACAGGGAGACCTGCAAAATTCACCGATCAGCCGTGTGAAGCTGTAGGGGTTACAGAATGGATGCATATCCTACTTCTATTGTAAGAACGTAGACTGATGACAGCAAGCTACGGACCGAAAAAGCGCTTCTATTCACCACAAAAGTGAGTGAACTCCTCATTCATGGCGCATCCCGCAGCTAGGCCAGCCGAGGCCAAACACCCTCCCTTTGGTCTCCTATGAGCAAAAAATGTGAACTGGAGGCATTACAGACACAGGATCATTTTTTTCAGTGGAATCATGGGAAAATCTCGCCACTTCGATGGAAAATTTTTTCATTGATTGGCTTCTTTGAAATAACTTTTTTCTCTTTTTGAAGATATGGTACTGTTTACGTAGTCGTTAGAAGGCTGCAACCTCGTAGATGGTGCACAGACAGTTCACACTCATTAAGCCAATATTGAAGGAGTCTATGTCCATTTGAAAAGTTTCTTCGACTGATAATCGACTGAGTTCCTTCGACATAACTTCTTTTATTAGGTCCTGGAAGATGTAAATGTGCTGAGGTCAAAACCCTCTGCTTCACCTTGCCATGAGAGCGAGTATAGGAAGGTTAGGTAAAGTTATCAGATAGGGCAAATAATTTCTAATGTTATCATGCTTTCATATAAAAGTGAGTACATCGCGCATTCACCAATGCGACATCGGCGCTGTTGTGCTCTTTTGCTTACCCAGTTTTGCGCAATGGCGATAACATGATTAACTATGCTCCGTCGAGGTTTGTTTATTGCTGATTGGAAACTTCATTCATCAAGAGTGGAAGACGTATTGTTTTCATTCAAGAAACGAATGTGTTGTTGTCTGTCTACCACACCTTGAAGGTAAGATAACGCTCTCTATTTGACACACAGTGCCATTTCAAAGAATTCCGTGTATCTGCATGACGAAAGGAAAGCACCTTGTATTTATTCAGTTTACAGCAGAAAATTACCATAATAGGTGTTCCGTAGTATGTGAAAACATGTCATGTTGTTGGAACACACAGTACATCTGATCAAATGCCTAGTGATCCGAAACCAACCTCCCAACAATCTTTTTTTTTGACGAAACCGCTCCTTACGTTGCTCTATTACTCATCTTTGTGCATTGTTGCGTTCATTACAATTATTCAGTCGTATCAAATTCAGTTCTATCACAAATCAGTTTACTTCTTATTGTTTGGCTAGTACGAATATAGAACACCGTTTTCAAGCTTTGTGACTTTCTAATCTTTGGTAGAAAAAAGGGAATTATCAGAAAAGGGTTGAACGAAAGATTGCGACAGCGAGGGATGAGACCTTTCACCCTCATGCTATATTTGACTTCGAATGAGTTACATTTGCATGTATTACACATAACTTTTGAAAACCACCAGGAGGCGTGAGGAGAGAGTAAGAAGTAAAATGTTCGATGAAAATATAAATATATCACTTCACAAGTGGTAATATGAAATGTGTATTGAATAAGCTCAGCTTGGGGTCTTATCACAATCCCACAGCCCTACGAGCTACGTTGCCAGGCATGCGACAGGGAGAGTTGCCGCTAGGGTGGTACAATGTTCGCAGCCAGCTGACTTAGCTCCTCGCCCGTGTGCATCTACCTCATCAGTTAGTGCTGCAGAGGGGAGCGAAAAGGAATGAGACGGAAGGTTCTCGGATTCCTATTTCTCTGTTTTTTCATCTTCCTACCTTCTTTTCCTGCTGTTGCACTGCTAGGTACTCCTGCTTTCATCTACTACAATTGTTCCACATCTGCCAATTTCACCCCATCCGGTGCCTTTAAATGTCATTAGTTGCTGTACTCTGTCATCAAGGCCTTTGTGGCAGGCTATGGTGTCAGGTAGAAAGTGAGGAGTCGACAGCAAAACTTTATTTGCTCAACTGAACTGTACTGAACGGATGGCGGATCTTTTATAGTCCTTCTTAACGCTTGACACCATATTCATCCTACACCATTCACTACGGCTGACTCCATTGATCTCCTTTGAGTGAATGAGATGATAAGGCCAGCTACATCAAAAGCATAACTGAACAATACATAATCAATGTAGCGTAACTTAACATATTAGTCTAAATTCAATCCTTTCACATACCCAAAAATTCACTCACCCACTAGGATTGGCCAATTTTACCAGCCGAGTAGTTTCAAATCCGTGTGCACTCCAGCAGCTGATCATCAATAATTACTACCTGTGGGAATCTAACTGCTGTTTAGTCGGCGGTGTCGACTAGCAAGCAAACAAACGTACGAGGGGTTTGAGGTGTTCCATCGGGATGCTCCGGGGCGCTGCGTTGCTGACAAATTGTTTTCCTGTTTGCGACATGTCGCAAGCTGTTATTAGGGATCCATCTTTAATTGTCACATGGATTTACTAACCATGCCAATTATGCGGTGAAGCTTGGGTTTCCGACTCAGTTTTCATTGTTGATTCCTCTTTTTCTGTGTTACTATAAGCATTTTCTATTGATAAAACTTACAGAGTAAGGTGTAACCTTTTCCTACGGTCTCTTTTCTCTTTAACTTCACGTTCAAATAAATTTGTGGATCAGTAGGCAGTTTGCTGTGATCTATCAGTGTTATAATCTATCAACAGTAATGGTGCAATCGAGAACGCTTTGTATATAGATGGTTTAATAACGATTTTGAAAAATTTTCGATAGTGCCTCTCCCTTTCTACACCAGTGAAGCACTTCAGATTTTTAACTTTAAAGCAAGGATAGGAGTAAGACCGAATAGGTCATCAAATGGGAGGGTCGTCAAATATGAAGATCTAGGTGCTTAATACTGCGAAAAAGAAGAAAAATGGAGTGAAACAGACAAGCGAGATATAAGGCTCCATCCCCGCCATTTACTTCTAAAAGGGAGAGGTTGGGCCGAAAAAAGGAGCTGCCTGTGATAAAACAAGTGGCTGCTGTTGAACAAGAGGGCCCCCATAAAGCCCTTTGTACTCATCCTCATCGGAAATATCGCCACATATAGTCACACCCATAACTTTCATTTGCCTAACTCAGTTTAGGAGTTCTTATTTCCAGCATTACCCCCATCACTGCCTAAAACCTCAGTTTGTTTCCCTTCCCGTGGGCTTACAGTTGACATAGCCGAAGCTATAGGTATAAAAACTAGAAAATAAGAGGACATATCGGAACCCTCCGAGTTGCTGAGTCACTTTTCTGGTTGTCCTTTTCTGGTCCAAGGTACAATGTCTTCGCTGACGTTTCAGCTCGAAGTGATACTCCATGATAATGAGGCAGCTCAGCCATCTCAGCTCTTGCAATTTTCGTGATGGGCCAATTGGTAATGTTGTATCCGAATCGCGGTTTGGGGGTGAGTCACTGGGCAATTAATAATCTATGAAGCCATCAGGTCTCTCGCAGGAAGCCTTTTTGAAGTCGCGCGAAGGTGACTATCAACAGAAGAGACAGCTGAATTATGAGGGCTCTCAATGGCTTCTTCATTACCTCTTTACTAATTAGACATGCAGCTCCTTTAAGTTGGCTCACTAGCACGAGGACCGCACTCGATTAACGTACAAGGTATTTTGTAATTAACCACTTCCAACCCCTCAATCTTTGGTTATTCTGGGCTTCATTGACTTACCACATGTGCCATGTGTTGGTTTCTACGTTCCCTTTGGACTGAGTTTTCTGTCACTTTCGACAGGAAGGTTTCCCAAGCCACGTGATGTCAAGTCTTAGAACAGTCTCATTCTGGACTTTTTTCGACATTCGAGGGATCACCTCGCAAATTTTTTCCATCGCTTTCGAGGTGATCCCTCACAGTCTAGCACCCGAAATACAGAGCATAACATACAATCAAGAAGAGACCGTAGTCATCAAGCCACGTCTATGTATTTATCTCGGTATTACTTGTGTGAGCTAAATAACACTATGTGAATATGACACCTTACAGAGGAGCACACTTGTAATTCCGAGAAATGTCGTATAGCTCACATGATGCATTAGACGCATAATCCTCGACTTTTTTTATTCCCATTCGCATTCCATTCGCATTAAGGCCATGAGAATAAGCGACTTTTTCAGCGACAAGATATTCACCACAGATTTTATTTCCCCCCCCCCCCCCCCCCACCCCTTAAAAAATGGCCTATGCAGTAAAATATTTTCCTTTATTCCAGGCTCGAGATACATATGGAGAGGGCCCTGAACTCCTCCATCCAATTTTTATTCTGGTTATACTTACTCTTATTTCTTTTGTTGAGATTTTTCAAAATTTGAAATTTCCTGTGGAGGCACAAACTTTCAAAATTCAGACCAATATTAATGAGGCCTTATTAGAGAAACAACTGATTTATTTCACAAGAAGCTCATAAAAGTAAGGGATCGAAAAAAACGTTCTTTTCAAATGCTTCCACTCAGACTCCTTCAAAACCATTAAGCTCATTAGAAGTTGTTCTTGACCCATCTGGCTATATACTACCTTTTTGGCACATCTATGGTGAGAATGGAGGTGCCGTGTCTGGATTCAGGCTTCGATCATGGCGAAACTGTGTCTTCACCCATTAGGGCGGTTGCATTCTTCAGGGTTTGTAAATGGGTTAAAATGCCTATTGAAGCACTTGCAATCAGTGTCGGTACTAATATAAGGATCTTAGAGAATGACTGGCATCGCTCGCTAACCACAAAGAGACCTGGACCGCTTCGAAACAATGCAATGACGTTGAAAATACCACCATTCAGAAGAAACCTCACGAATCCCATTCAAACAAAAGCCCGGAACGTTATCCCTTGCCTGCGATCAACTCTTGGACACCCTAATTCATCGCATCCTCCTTTTTCTTTCTTTCTAATTTAAGGGGTAGCAGAGGGCATGTTGACAGGTGGCGCACACTCTAACTCTCATGATGCGGGGATCAGATCCTGCATCAATGCCCGCCCAGGCCGACCAAGCTGTAGGTGAATTGGTACAAGATTCGTTTGGGAGGAGAAACACACTGATTAGTACATCGGCTGTCTCTCGAAAGTAATTGTCGAGGCCAAATCGAACCGTTTACGATTCTGAACAGAACCAGAATGCGGGGTGCATCCGAACAGGCGACTGATTGCCGCTAAACTTTATCCTTTTTTATTCATTCCTTTATTCCCTTTTTTATATCATTTTTAGTTGGGTTGACTTGATATCAAATTTCTAGGTCTCATTCTCTGTTTTCAGGGGAGCATATTCATATTAGATTTCCGACAATCACTAATAGCTCAAAAACTATGGGGCCAAAGACTCCGTCCTAAGCTGTGCTTCCTCCCCTACTGTGTTTACTTTTGCACTTGCCCTATATTAATTATATTAAAACTATTCACTCAAGTAAGAAACGCAGTAATTGTCCAAGACGCACAGCGCCGAATTCGGATTCTTTTGTGAATATGCCAGGAACTCCCGGCGCAGCAACGTTTTTCAAAAGAAAGCCTCTCGCAGCCTTTACTGCTCATAGTTTATGAGTATCCCGAAGTTTGCTGCATCTGTTCCAGTGCAGAACCGAATTACTCAAGCTTTTCCGCTTCGCATCTGATATGTCCTGCAGTTGGCTAATGAGCCTTTTCCTGGCATCGAGAAGCCATTGGTTGACGTCTGAGAAGGAAAAAAGTGCGGCATGGCAAGAGTATGCAAATGACAATCCTCACGGATTGTGGAGGTCTTTTTTCGTTTTATCTGCTCTGCCTATGGTCTCCTCGAAGATTCCAAATCCATTTTGCTTCATTATTCCTTTAGGCAAAAAGCCGAAGTAGCATGTCACACCTCCTGCGAATTTGGAAGCAATATAGCCTTGCATTATTTCAGAATTCAGGAAATCTTTAGCGGTAGGGTCTAGATACAAGCATGTCTCGCTACATTCAGATCAATCGATTTTTTTACTTGCTTGGGGCAGTAAATCCCTTTTCGCGCTGCATAGTACGCTGTGCGACGGCAGCCCTAACCCACTCTAGCCACTCCGATTTGAGCGTGGCAAGCGTGAGATTGGACTGAAGAAGAATCGTCCACGAAAAAGTAGGTTTTTTGCCTAGTGTGGGCCGCTTGCAATGTGAATGTGGCTAAGATACAGCAGCACAAAGCCTCGGTCAGTTGGGCGGAGCCTCCGAAGGATTGTCCACCCCGGCATCCGCCGCGGGCGGAGGCGCGTTGTAGGTTTGAAAAGTTACGTGAAAAGAACCACTCTCCGTTCCCAACAGCGGCGTAGGGCGATACGGGGCTTTTACCGGGAGGCTCTGCTCACCCGGCCAAAAATTTGGGGAGCTGTACTTTGCCCGAGTTCTCACGTTTTCGCGTGGAACATTGCACGCGGCCCGAAGTGTAGTTTTATTGGTCAGCTGAACTAAAAGGATGTGTTAATTCTAGAGGATGTAGCGCCTTGGTGACTGATCGTACTGGCCTGTAAAGGCTAGAACGTGCATGAGTACCCAAGGATCTACGACCCCGGAAAGGTAACTCGAATGATATGATTATTGAGAAACGTCCCGTCAACCCTTTTTCGCTCATGCCAGTTGTTTGTCGATTGTCTCTGGTGAGCAGATGAACAGATCACCTCTCAGTGAAAGTTCCGTCAGGCTGACAGGTTTCGTCGCTTGGGTATGACTTCTTCGACGCCGTGAGGAATGCTTAGGACTCAATAAGAATAATAACACTGATAGCCACGGTGGAGCGAATGTCTAGAAAACTTTGGTAAGTGCGTCATAACTGGTGTTTGTCTGATGGAGGGGAAAGAAGGGGGGGGAGGGTGTCTTACGGACTACAGGGGGTGCCAAAAAAAAGTAATTTTGCTCACGGCTCATATCCGCCAAGTATACAAAACAAAGGGAAACAAAAAAAATAAAAGTATCGGGGCAAAATATTCCCGAAATGTTCCTCTAAAAGCAGGAACAAGCTGAGACTCACTACCTTCATTTTCATAAAAATATAGAACCTTTAAGCGGCGCAGTCGGGCTTCGGACACCCACGGTGTCAAGGTCCCCTTAAAACAGTGGAGCCGGGTTCCATGGTAGGTCTTTAGTGGGAAGCTTCCTAAGGATTGGCCCTTCGGTTCATGGAAGTCACAGAGCCTCTGCTGCTTGGACAAGGCTGCTATGATCCGAAATATCATTTTCATGCCCAAATCCGCCTCCGGAGGGGTTTCAGTGGTAAGTGCACGTTTTGGCTCTTGGAAACGAAGGGCGCTGGAAACCCGGAAAAAACGGGATCCTAAAGAACACCACCCAGTGTGAATCCCCTTAGGTACCCAGAGTGAACGGACCTCAGCAAGGTTGTGAACGAGGGCGACGAAATTTCGGATTTTGCCCAGTCGAGGTGACACATCTTGTTCACTATTTCCTCGCTCCCATTCCTGTTCGTGCAGAAGGCTGCCACGGAGTATAGTGATAGAGTGAAGTCTGCTCTTGAATCTGGGGATGTGAATACTTTAATAGAATTTGCTGTAGTTCGACTAAAATGGGGTCGAATGTGAAGGAGACAAAATTACTTTTTTTGGCACCCCCTGTACAGTCCCCCCAGCGGGCGCGACAGCAGGAGGAACCAGTGGGGAAGGGAAAGAAATGCGGTGAGATCTTTAGGTCTACCGGAAAAGTCCATAATTTTTCA
This sequence comes from Trichostrongylus colubriformis, assembly GCA_963978905.1. Taxonomy (NCBI): domain Eukaryota; kingdom Metazoa; phylum Nematoda; class Chromadorea; order Rhabditida; family Trichostrongylidae; genus Trichostrongylus; species Trichostrongylus colubriformis. The sequence goes on along the minus strand of OZ022257.1, from coordinate 43,971,899 downwards.
TACCATACTTGACCCTCTTGAAGCAGTTGGATATAAGGACTTGCTAACTGAAAGATGTGTTTCGAGCACGACCACAGTAGTATGTAGACGTCTCACCGACCGACAGAAAACTCAAATATTTCGTTCAAAACGCTTAGTAAAACTTTTTCAGTACCTGGTTTTTCGCTAACCAATTCTAGATGCAATTGCACTTGTTCTCGGAATCGTGGAATGTTTTATACCTTGGGCTCTTCCTTGTTTGTTTCGCTTGTTCTACCTAACGAGTGTAATTCTAACATCTCTTCGGACACTCTCCCTCTCTTTGCTGAAGCCCTCCATTTGATTATTTGCCTTCATTACCTCTTCAATCTCACGCTACACTAGCCGTTCCCCATGTTCGTCCGTCATCTCGCGGTATCCTTTCTTCTGGAAATACACAGCACGGTAGATGGTGGCTTTACCCTACGATCTATCCTTCTGAAGTCTCTCTAATAGTAGTCCATCTATAAATAGTAATGCCTTTACTAAGCTCACCATTGGTTGGCAAAAGCATAGCTATAAATTGCCTTTTATTTTCATATTTATTTATGCGTGCAATGGACGTGCCGGAACTCTAACATAAATTGACGGACGCAATGGTTGGCCGGGAAGACGGCAGCACTTCTACTCATGTGGTAAAAATCTATCCAAGTCAAACGACTGAAGGGACAAATCTAAAGCATTTCGCACTCTAATTCTCATCCACTTCTGGTCAACGAATCTACTAGCCGTCCATCAAAAGCCAGATTCAAAGGATTACGCTAATTGTAGTCATATATTCATGTATGATGCATCGATATTCATCGTTGCGGAAAGATAGTTTTTGTTTCGAAGTCACTGGGTTCAATACGTTGTCTGCTGACGAAGGGCAATACGCTTCCCTCGGAGGATAGCCTTCTGTTAGCTTTATTGTAAAGACTATATCGTTCGGACTGGGTATGCATCATGCTTGAGGTCGTCCGAATTGGCTCTGAACTGAAATGTCATCCACAGATACTGATGCCTCCGTTGACGACATCATTGAATTTGCTATGACCGATATCCTCTTATATCGTCGAGTTTGTGGAATTTTGGCACTACGCCGCACCGTATCACAGCAATGCCCTTGCAGACTGCCTGTATGTCAAGCTGCTCTACTCTTCCGCTTAGCGTCTCCAAACGCAGAACCCGCTTTTTTCTCACGATGGAATCTCAGCTTTTGAAAAAGCTTTTACGAAAGTGTGGGACATTTGCATCACAATTACCTGTGGGCCATGGCAGATGCATTCCCTCCCCACCTTCCTCATTGTGTCCGAGTAAAAGGCGGTCCCATCGAAATCTGGGGCATGTGACGTTGTTCACGGGTGCCGGTTAATTTCAAATTGATATTTATTTCTTATCATGGGCTGTACGCGCGAATAATACGGTAGAATCATGTATGTAATGTGAAAATGGCTGATGCTGGCCTACCATACCGAGGAGCTCTATGCTGTATGATCCTACACTGCGATGAGTGCAGTACTGAGTCCTACTTAGGCCGTGATGGTCACCACTTGAAAGTTTGAAAAGTTAGCGTCCGACATGTTTGGATTCAATCGCATCCCGATTTGTCCACTCAATGAGCATCTCACTGATATATGTTGATATTGGACCCATTTGTCAGTTTTCCTGAAAATTCAACTCTGACTGGAATTTTAGATAGCTTCGCGGTTGATAAGCTTTGCTGTTCCCGGTAGTGCATTAGAGAATGGTTCATTTGCTCTGCTATTACAAATCTAGATCGCATCATGAATTCATGTAGATCGCAGTATCAAAAGACACGCCGTGATACTGCAGATTGGACAGTTGAGCGGTCGACACACCGCTGCAACTTATATCAGAATTTGAAAGAAATATGTTCATCGAGTGGCATTGAGCATCTAGGCACTTCAACTGCAGTGGTCGTATCATATTTAGTAATAGACGGTGTACAAATTTCATCTTATCCAATTTCTCTTGACTTTGGTCCGCGTTCATGGAAGCGTTTTGGGAGCTTTGGATTTTTAGGGCCATTGAACAATACGTATTGAGCCGATGATATTCGAATGATACGACCGCATCGGCGCATCATCGACTGGGGAGATTTATAAGCGCATCTGCGATTTTGGCTATTTGCCTTAATGCAGAGTGGAGGCACGTGGCATCAGGAAAAATCTCGAAGCACGGACGCGGATACGCCAATCCGCCGATCCACCGAAAATCCCAAAACGATGCGTATGAAAGCAGCCTCATCAGCACTTATCAATTGTTATCATTATTGAATCGTCACCATGAAGATCCTCGTATAACCCCCTACAACACTCATGAGTGTGGACAAACCATTGCCAAGCGGAAAACCTAAATAGATTAGTCGACGCTCGCCTCGTGACGCTCCTTATCAGCCCTTATCAGCTGTTATCAATTCGGTATGTCACTGAAGCCCCCGCACCACCCCCAAGACACTTAAATATCCCTGTCAGTCGCAAAAGTACTACGGATTCGGGGACTTTCAGAGTATCACGCCCTGTCAACTTTTACCAGCTGTTAAAGTTGGAACCAGCCATCGTTAATGTCCCAGTACCACTATACATAGCACCTACGACTATCGATGCTCCACCGTTAATCCAAAAGACGCAGCGGATTTTGTGGCATTTGCTTCTGCTTTTTCCTTCTACTTCCTTTCTCTCCATCGGTCCAAATGCTCTCAAGAGGGGTGGTCTTCCTATCAAATAATCCTCTAGGATCATTTAAAAATACGGCCCGTAGAAGCCAAGTTAGGCTCTAATATCCCTGTCCCAACTCGATTTATAGCCAAGAAACACCTCCATCATTCGTACGAGGAAATACCTCCGTATGGTTTTCAGAGATGATCTACGAGGTTTGGTTCAGCAAAATACGAGAAGTGGGGGATGGTGTCACATAATGGGTGCGGCACATCTGAGTTTAATGTCACATTTGCCGTGCGACCTCTCTGTTTGTCCTGGTGACTCTCTGCGGTCGTGTAATATGCGCATAGTTGATTCGCCAGGGACCACCACGAACAGCGCGGCCATTCAGGTCATCACTCTAAGCCGACCAGATCTTGTCACAAGGTTGTCCTCCTCTGTCCATCTCACGATTATTCCATTTACTCTTCCCGCCCACTTTTGATAAAAGTCTTGAAGACGACTGCTTAAAGTCTTTACTCACATATTCAATATACCGGAAGGGTATGTTCATTGGCAGCCGGGGATGGCCGTAGTAGAAGTCTTTGAGAAGGTCACGAAATAAAAGTAATGCCACGTGGCCGCATAATTTCTTGTAAGGTCCTCTCTTAATGTAATTACGATAGGTTACTTTTCAAAGAGTATAATATAATAACCCAGTAATTATACATATTACGATCCCACTAGTTGCCCTGTAGTCTATTTATTACCCCTCAAAAATGTATGATTTACAATGAAAGTACCAATAATTTTATGGGATACGCCACGTATACGACTCTTTTCAGTTGTTAGAGTATGTGTATTTATATGCTTATAGGACAATTAGAGGAGCTGGGCGATGACGACAGTTGAATTTTTCTGTTTTTTTACTTTATAATTTTTACTCTCTCAAAAGCCCAGTTGTAAGGTTTGCTACTGATTAAGTGTTCTGTTTTTTGAGCACTGTTTTAGAGTCATTGCCATGACGCTTATCAACCTGCGTCTCTGCTTTCAAAAAGCAAAGCTGCTGAATCATCCTTTTCAGAGATGTTTTCTCGTTATTCTTGTTGCTCATTATTATAACTATTGTGACTGTCATTATTACAGATATTAATACCAAAGCAATCGAACTACATAGTTTACGGGAAATAAAAGTTTACGGGAATTTTGGAAGCTTCACATTGTTTGTTTGTTTCGGGCGGAGGTGGTGTAGTGACAGGTGGCGCGCACCCCACCATCATGGTGCGGGGATCAAATCCCGCATCAACGCCCGCCCAGGCCAACCAAGCATCCACCTCCCCGGGGTCGGTGAATTGGTACCAGACTCGTCTGGGAGGATAAAAGCCCTGACTTGTACATCGGCCGGCCACCGCAAGTCATTGTATAGGCCACATCACATTCACCAGCCATCACGATTCTGTGGAACTAGAATGTGCGGCGCATCCCACAGAAGGGATTGATTAACGCCAAAAACTTTATCCTTTATCCTTTTATCACGTTGTTTCATAGACTTTTATTGTACTATAATCACATGAGCCTTTACACCCGCCCAGAGCATCTCGATTTCCCCTTAAGATTTGGAAAAAAATACAAAATTGGTATATTAATTTTGAGGACTACTTTGTTAATTTTGGATCTGTGCAATAACAATTGCAATAGTTCTCTCACCGAAGCATCACTTGCTGCTATACTGAATGCTATGGGCACGCGAGCATATGGGTGGAGTTACTTCAGCAGTTGCTGTTGATACGGAGGATTCCACAAGTGCAGGATGATCTATGCAAGGTAAAATCTCGAACCGCCGGGCTCACTGCATACCCAGCTTTTGGAGAGTGAAGGAGGGGAAAATGATGTGGGAGCACCTGAGTGACCTCATGGTTTAGCTTCACTGAATACATAATGATGCATTCAGCAAAAGAAACCAGCCCATGCTCTTCTACTGAATATTCGCGGCTTTTGAGAGAGACGACAGTGGTTGTAGTCCATCTATTCCCTTTTCTCCCATTTGACAACGTTGTTTGCCAAAAGTACATTTCCTACAAGTGAAATCCATTAGAACGAGCTTAAGCTGGATTGAACATCTTTCTATGCTTTTATCTCCGCAAAGGGCATTTAATAATTCATATTCATCGAAATAATGATAAATAAAAAGGGCAATAAATTTTTCCCTTAGCCATGTATTAGCCTCCAATCTTGCTTCTCTCACATCTACTTGCACTTTTGGCGGGCTTTTTGCACCAGATCCAGTGCAACTATTCCAGTTCCTTGCTATAACCTGGGTGCTTTGGGTCAAGCAGTGCAGTTGTGGGATCTTCGAGAGGTCGTACAACACCTCCCATAAATTCTGCAAAATCGGCCAATTTCAACGGAATGATACGAAAAGTTCGTTACTGCTCGATATCTTCAGGAAAGATGCTCTACCTGCATTTAAGGGTAGACCAATGGATAAAACTCTTCATTACAAATCTGTTTTCGTACGAAACAACCATTTTTCTCTATCGTATCATGTCTCTTTTAAGAAAAATGACAGTTTGACTCTCCGAAAAGCGAGAAGGCTCTTGCGGGCAGAACGACATCGTAGACTGTCTTCTTCGGCTGAAAGTTTTACTTTAAGCATTGAACTAACTAATGTCAACATATACGATACGAGCATGATTTCATTTCACCATTTAGGTCCCATTGTTTGGATGGTTTCTGTTTCTCTAACCAACGAGCTATTGCGAGGGCGGGGTCACCTTTGCGGCTGGCTGGCATAGACTTCCGCTGTCTGCATGTACCCCTCAGCGACTCACGATGCAGAGGGGGCGAAAGGGAAGGAGTAAGAAGGAGGGTCCTACTTGTCACGTTTTCGACCTTCATCCAGTTCTTTCCTTGCTGGTGCACTCTAAGTGCCTCTACTTCCATATTCATCAGTTGGCTCTGAGCCTTGTAGATGTACTGATGATTCTGAACGAATCCAAACTGTGGACCCTTCATAAACCACGTACGCTATCTCCGTTGCAGTATTGTATGACCACCACAGTCTACCATTGTAAAGACGTTGAGATGTCGGAAAACGAAAGCAATGATCATCTTCTCTGGTATTCTTTGTGGCGACTACAGTAGCAGCGACGTCTCATCAGACTTTCAGTTTATGTGAAGGACATGTAATATGTCTTTTATTTTATCGCTGTGACACCATCATAACGTCACATTAACATCACAAAGGATAAAGTACGGGTCGGAAATCAGCCCATGGTCGAACGCTTTGTCTTTAAAACACTGGGAGGAGACATATTTGGCTTACGGTATGGGTTATGGCGGCCGTAGTTCGCTACTTAACACACACGACGCCTTACCAAGATGTCGGGTGTGTAGTCGTTGAGCATTTTTAGATAGAACACTTTTTTCTCTTCACTCTTTCGCTTTTTCTACCTTGTAATATTTCACTTGTTTGTTGCTGTGTGCTGCTTCGCAAGTTTGACATCATCCAATAAAATGAATTTTGCCCTACGCGACATCAAGTGACAATGTCGTCGGCCAAGTTTCGATGTGGAGAGCGCTAAATTCGTAATAATACTATAAATGCCGTTTTTTACGCGATTTTCGTTAACATTATCATTTCTGAGTGTAAATGTTTCTTTACAGAAAACAGTGTTCTGAAATACGCTATCCCTCCTCGCCCCCTTCCCGGCGCCTTTAACTGAGCATTTTCGTGCGCTAAAAGGGCACAGTTAGCAATCGTTGTCGTCCGTATCGAGCTGATCAGGTACAAGAGTATATTTACTGGCCCGATTTTGCTAAGAAAAACACTTCGCTTCTCATCTTCCTCATTAAAGTTTTGCATTCTGGTGTTCACTGCTGGCCACAGCAATTACGATCCTCTTCCGTCGAATCAAATGCGACTCTCTCTGTCCAGGACTTCTGGAGTTCCAGCGTACCCGGATCAGAGATTAGGCTATCTCTGTTTTCTGTGTTCTACTACGTTCCATGCCCCTATAAGTTCATATGCATTGATACACACAGTCTTTGATTAATGGCTAGACCTCGCACTTTTCTTCATAGACCTCTTCTTATTTTCTGAAGACATTCCAGCAGATTACCTCCTACTCTACCCTTCACTACGATGCAGTGTCTTGAGAATATCCGAGCCCGTCTCGACTCATAGCGTTTCGCAAATGACATCAAAACTGCGAGTAGAGCATGGTCTTCATCAGTGTTACGGTAGGAGAAAGAGAATCCTCCCGTCCTTAGAGCTGCTCATGCTGTGTGTTCCTTTTACTGGCATCATCGCCATGTATTTCAAAAGCACATGGAGCACAGGGAAAAACTATGAGTGACCCATGCTCAAAGAGAGCGTCATCTTCGTGACTCACTTCAAAAAAATTGGGCTGTGAAAGACGAAAACAACACCACAGTACCATACCAATAATTCACTGAAATGTGCCCAAGCATCCTCCAGGCCCACACTGGGAGCAGCTCCGGACGAATTCGGCTACTAGGACTGAAAGCAGACCTCTTCACGCTTCACGATCTCTACATGATATCGCCATTCGCATAACACTAGATGGTAAGCATCGAGCGAAAAGCACCCTAGCAATCCAGAATCTTGAATTTATGTCATTCTTTGTGACTGTGAAACTTTGCTTCCTCATTCGATTTTCGAGAGGGAAATCACCGCTCTCATTCGAATTTGTCATTTTTGGAACTGGCTGATGCCCTTTAAACCATGATAATGTCCAAAAGAGCGCTCCTTAATGGCACTCGGCTGTTTATGCAAAAGAGGCAATCCAAGCAAACGGAAGGGAAAAGTTATGCTGACCTTTCTCTGTTGGAAGAACATAGGAACCTCTATTTTACCAGTCCATCACACCTTTCAAAGGTAGTGGTTGAAGGACCGTTGTAAAATAAATCAGGGTTCTCAATAGTGCAAATGCAGAAAACCAAAACAAGAAGAAAGCATAAGTACTGGCAAGACCGTCCTCCCTCTCGGTCGTGTAATATCACTGACAGTATCGATGTGAGCCACCAATGAACCTTATCTGTGGCAGCATACCCAGCACGATCATTTGGAGGCGCAGCGAAAAAAGGAGCTGGGATTGTAGAGGAATGGGACCTTGCCTGTGTGCCCTCAGACACGTTTTTCACCATGGAACCCTCCACAAGTCGAATACCCGGACAGCTAGCTTCAACTGGTAGACCTACCCCTCGCAAACCCTCAACACTTGTAGAAATCGTCCACGACCGTTTGAATTTTTCTTTCCCCTTATAGTGACCTTTTATGCAGATACTTGTTCATTACGGGCCACACGCAGGGTTTCTTGCCAAAAAAAATAAAAATGAGGCAGTGAGATCAAGATGCATCCCTTTCAAGCATTCGATTTGGGCACGTGAGCGTGGATTCGGAAATGTGGCCTTAGTTAGAATTGGTGGCACTGTGTGGGGAAGCGAATCGAAACGAGTGCCGAACTCTGAATCTCAAGTCCCCGCTGAAACTTTTGCGAAATTGTTTGACCGGTAGTCAAAGAGGTTGTACATTTTTCCAATTGTCGAGTTTTCGGTTAGAACAGAGCGCATTTGTCTTATAATAAAGTACATTTTGGCACTACATATTCACCCATCATACGCTTGAAACAATGTGTTACGCAAAATGAGTTAGAACGAGTAGGACAAAAAAATTTCGGTGGAATTTTTTTTCATAGATGTTAGTCAGGGGCTGATATCGGTTTTTAGGGGTTGACGCGAGTTTGGTGCAATTGCGGAAAATTGCTGCAGCAAATTTTCCTCAGCAAATTTTTTGCAAACGCCATGTAGGGGTAATTTGTCAGTCTGCCCGTGCAAGTGTATATTTCCGCCTAGGTCTTTGGGGCCCCTCTTATCAAATTGGCACCACGGTAGTGGCGCCAGTTGACACCAGCGCTTCAAGTGGACCAAGGAGAGTAATTTTGTATAAGAGTTTTCATTAATTTTAGCGAGAAAGCATTGTTGTATTGATTTTAAACGTCAACGCCGAAAACGGAGGTCCTGTTCATGATCAGCTCCTCATGTAACCTCAGAGGAAAAGTTTTGGCGATTCTGGTGAAACGATCTCTTGCATGAAACAATGCCAGAAATATGTTATATTCGTGATCAGCACCGCAAATACCCCATAAGGGCTCACTTTCAGCGGGAATCATTCTTCTGACCAACCCACGGTGTCTAGGGTATTGACAACTGAATAGTGCCTATCTTCTTATTCTTTTTTTTTTGTAAATTTCCCTTACATTCGAGGTCATGGTATTCTTTCTTTTCCTGTTCCGTGTACTACCACACGTATGACGGCATAGTTTACAGTGAGCTAACTTCAGCATGAACAAAAGGCTACAATAATCCTGAAAAGCGCGGATTTCGATTTGCTCTTAGCGCACTCACATTCACACCAGACTCTGCCGCGAATACATGAGTTGATGCCTCATATGCTGTGAATCAGACTTTTACTCTCTGGATGGTGTAAGTTAGGGCTTCTATATGGGTGCTCAGGTAATTGGGAAGAGGAAGTGAAGGGTGCAGGCAATCCACTATATTGGACGACCGGTGTTTTCCCTAAATGTGTTTTGTGTTTCATGTAACCTTTAAGTGGAAGGGAGCTTTCAACGTTTAGTTATGCATCAACTCATACGCCTGAGTAGGTAGACTGATGATTGCAGAATGGTATGGTGATGGACGGCATCGTGGATATCAGTACCCCCTCCCTCACTCTCATTACATGAGCACCGCTGCGCGAGTTTGCGAGGAATTGCTTTATTATCAAGACCTAAGTAATTATTAGATTGAGTAACCGGTATCTACAGTTTGCGTTGCGTCATCCTCACATACTCGACCTCTCAACGAGATGATTGAGTTGTGTTCCTCACATGCGTAATGGCTACTTCTTCCAGAGACACCCTCTAATCGCTTTTCACCTGAGCATCCTCTCACTGTCTTTTTTCGACTACCATGTTTGGAAAACAAGGAGAGGTGGATATGTCGCCTTCCTCGCGAGAAACTCCTATACATAGCCGGAGCAAGGATCGTGCACTCTCCCTAGTTGAAAGTAAGAGTACCTCGCCCTCCTCGGCAAGAAACAGACGAGCTAGATAGAAGGTGGAGGTGGGCCAGGCGTCATAAGCATATCGAAGTTGTTGAAATCGTTTGAACGGTTCCACCGCACTGCAATAACGAGTCATGTCCAATCCGAGAATGATGACAGAGGAAACCTAATAGTTCCTGTTACGATGCCTAATACAAGGAGCACTGACCAATCTGGTGTATAAATGTGTGAGTAAAATCGCGAAATCTGCTCCGCTTTGGATTACTGTAGCCGTAGGGCTGAGGGTTCATGCTGAAGTTAGTTCACCGTGCACAGTTTGGTAGTTTTCCACTTTCTGCCCTTTTGCTTTGTTTCGAACAGAATTTATGCTGTTTTTGGTTAACCCAGTAAAGATCAATGTTTCAGCGTCTAGCGTTGAGCGTTGAGCCACTAGCGTTGATTCATTGCAAAAAACAAATAATCAAATAGGTGGCATACATTCACTTGTTCAGTCCCACACCTCATTTGCGCACTAGATTAGAGTTGTCAACTACAAAACGCCGTCCTCGCTTTTCTCACCACTCCCAAAAGAGAGCTGGAGCCGTAATGGGACTTGTGTGTGAGAATCTCGCAAGAATCTGATTCTCGTGAATTTGTCATAATGACTGTTTTGTGGATATGACAGATACGAGACACTCGCTACTTTCAGTTATACGCCCGACCACCGCTTCAACTTGCGAACGTAAGCGGGCCGAGATGCATTAATGCCGAGGGGTTTTATGGCTCATATGTAGGGAAAATCAGAGTTATGAGCACGTCGGATGACGTCTGAGACAGGCACCGCCCTGGCTCATTGTTCTCGGCAAATCTCGAGCAACAGCGAGGTATTTCTTCCGCTCGCTTCACATCTTTCTCAATAACATTAATCATGCTGAGTTCACCCACCGTTGACTCGTGGCATCTTACGTTTCGGTGCACATTCATGCTTCATCCTGTTTTTCAATTGTCCCTAGTTAGAACACACATTCTTCATAACGGTCCGCGAAGGCTTTTGATTTTTCGTTTCCCTCGCCAGGTATTAATCAATCGAAAATTTTTGAAAAAAAAAATCGAATTTTTGAGGATTTCAAGAAAACCCAAACTTTCAATTTGTGGGGAATCTCTCTTCGGAAGGGTTTCGGACTACACTGGATTCCAGAGTAATTCATTATTCGCAAGGTAACATTATAAAGACTTAGCCCTCAGATATCGCGGAGTAGGCGACACTTCGGTCAGTCAAATGCTAGGTGTAATGGGAGTGGCTGAGTCGTAATGGCTTCGAAATGTTTTCTTATATTTTCTTATCCTTGCAATTAAAGATTTGAATGTTATCACGCTGCTAAGGACTTTTTTGAATGATTATTCTTTGTGCACGTAACCGTATGATTGCCTTTTACATTATATGTACTACTCTACCCTTCACTTCATGAGACTCGTGACCCAGCTTAGTCATTTTTAATTCATTGCTTTAGCCACTTATATATCATCTGCTTGAACACATAGCTCTAATCTATCGGTGGAGTCGTAGAATGTTCTTTCTTACAATTCTCAGGAATTGTAAAAGGTAAAATTCATCTCTAGAAACCGAGTAAAAGAATACCCAAGCGGAGATTGGCTTCGATATCTCTGGGGTGTGTACCCTAATGTCAGGACGCCGCACGACACAAAGCGGCGAGCGACGTTTTCGCACGAGTTCATTGCCTTGGCGAAAATCGCGTGTAATTGCACCAGAAGGGCGGCGACCGTATCGACGCACTACTTTTATTGACGTTAGCGGTGATATTGAGTTTGCTTTTGAATTTGTTATATTTTAATAGTCGGGATTCGTATGATTTAGTTCATCTTGCATAGTTTCAATTTATTTTTAGTTGATGATAGTGTTTTGCATGCAGTCATTCCAATTTCTATGCTGTGTTACCCATTATTTCCATCATTTTTGCTATCCGGAAATTTTCTTTTGCTACCTATGTTGCACTATAGTTAAATTAATTGTGTCATTGTATTACTTTGTCATTATTGTATTGTTTGAATTGTATCAAGTTGTATCAGTGCGCTTCTTGCGGGTCATGTAAAGTCGGGGGGTGGGGGAGACACGAAATTTTCACCCACGTCAAGGCTTCTTCCCCCCAGGCTCAGGCTAAAACAGATGAAACCTATGCTTTGACTGATGCTTTTTCATGTGGGAAGAGGGGATATCAATTTTAGCCTAAGCCTAGAGAGGGAAAGGAGCTTCGACGTCGACGCAAAGTAGCGTCTCCCCCCCCTTCCCTCCCACTTTATTTGACCCAAGTACAGTAGACTAGCACAATCCTCCTATGCGGTAAAGAAGTGATAAGCAGATGGTCTCAGTATCGTACTCCGGGTGGGGAAGGTCATGTGACAAACCGAGCGAAGTGGTAGAACTACCTACTACTTCTTGTGTGAACACTGAAACACCAAGTGAGCTAAATTTATACGTATTTAAATAAAAACAATACAAAAACAAGTCCAATATAGCGGCAAAGTGAATAAGAATAGGCGTCGATACGGTCGCCGCCCTTTTTGTGCAATTACGCGCGCTTCCTACCGAGGGCAGACTACTCGCGCGCCAATGTCGCGCGGAGTACGTCGCGATGCGGCGTCCTGACATTAGGGTACACACCCTATCTCTGCAATACTTTCCCCCTTCGAGACCACGACCACAGTTATAAAATAGAAGCTCAGCAGAAGCTGCTGTTTACCGGAAGTGATCGTACATTATCTTAATTCTGACGGTCACTCCAAATGAATGGAGAGGGGCTGAGTCATGCAACAATATAGAGGAAATGCGCAATGAAATAAGAAAAAGCCTGAAAATGGGGCCCGTATACTTCTCTTGAGGACGCCGAAAGATTTAGAGGAATCGTCCACGGAAAATGTGTTTTTGTGTTACCCATACGTTTATTTTGTATTTGCCTAATGTAGGCCTCATGCAAAATTTCACGGGGAAAAATGCGAATCTGGCTGAGATACAGCACCACAAAGTGCGGTCCCAGTGGGCGGGGTCTAAGAGAAAAGCCTCGTTCCGTCGTCCGCCGTGGTCGGTGACGCATTGTAAAAGCAGGAAGTTTCGTAAACAGTCCCACTCGCCGTTCCCAACGGCGGCGGACCACGGGACGAGGCTTTTACTCTTAGGCCCCGCCCACTGGGACCGCACTTTGTGGTGCTGAATCTGTGACAGATTCGCATTTTTCGCGTGAAATTTTGCATGAGGCCCACATTTGACAAATACAACATAAACGTATGGGTAACACAAAAACTCATTTTCCGTGGACGATTCCTTTAAGTTCATTCCTTGTTGAGGACGTGTTTTCCGACGCGCCCCATCACTGATATCGATCACTGCAGCTGGATCTGCAATTTGTGGCAGTCACGGGAACTTGTTAGAACAACCTATAGCTGCTCAGGACTGTCGGTATAGTATTAGGTTGTTGCAAAATTAATTTCGGCTCCAATGTATAAATAAGTAGATTTTTTACCGTGAACTATTCCATCTCGAGAAATGTCAGACATACTGTATGGTAGCTTTTTTCTGCTCTTTCAAAAACTTCTATGAATTTCGCTCTAGTTTTCCCAGCCGGCCTTTTCCAGGGCTGCGAATAATCATGAACCGACGCGACTATCGAGTCATCATGCTTTATGAGTTTAAATTGGAACACTCCGCAGCGGAGGCAACTCGTAATCTCAGCAGTGTTTTTGGGACGAATTGTCCTTGCGAACGAACAGTGGAGCTCTGGTTTAAAAAAATATGTTTCTGGCGATTTTGATCTCGAAGAGGAGTCGGGTCGCGGCCGCAGGTCATCGCTTAATGATCAAGATTTAAGGAGAGCCGTCGAAGCAAATCCGGAATACTCGTACGTTATCAGAAGACCTAGGCGTACATTACTCTACAGTGGCCAGACATTTGCTGACAATCGGCAAGGTGAAGAAGATGTCGAAGTGGGTACCTCATGACCTGACCGATGAGCAGCGTCTGGCACGTTTCGACACCTGCTCTAATCTCCTAGTTCCCCATAAAAATGAGCCATTTGTAAACCGTATTATAACTGTAGATGAAAAATGGGCTCTTTATGATAACAGGAAGCGGGGATTAGTCTGGGTAGATAAGGATGCTCCTCCAAGAACTTTTCCTAAACCCGACCTTCACCCTAAAAAGGTTATGATTACTGTGTGGTGGTGTTGTAAAGGTGTAATCCATTACAGTTTCTTGCAACCTGGTCAGCCAGTCACAGCAGAGTCTTACTGTTGTGATCTGGAGCAAATGTATAGAAAGTTGTAAAGATTGTGGCAGGCGGTGGTGAATAGAAGAAGGCCGATCCTGTTGCAGGACAACGCAAGGCCACACACCTCTCAAATCACTCGGCAAAAATTGACCCACTTGGGTATAGAAGTTCTCCCTCACCTAGCGTATTCTCCCGACCTTTCCCCCACAGAAAATCACTTTTTTCGAGCCCTCAATTCTCAAGTGCGTCAGAAACAATTTCCTAATTTAGACGATGTTGTATCTGCCTTCCTCGACTTCGTTGATTTTCGTGATAGTAGTTTTTATAGTGAAGGCTTAGCTTTATCACCTGTTCTTTGGCAAGAATGTGTAGATTCTGATGGTTTTTATTTCGATTAATTAACTTGTGTTTGAGCTGAGTTATAGTAGTTTGAAGTATGCGGTCCGTTTTCGAAATTAATTTTGCAACAACCTAATGTATAGTTAGAGAGATAGGCAGAGCGCACCTTCCACAACAAATATTCTCTCATTGACCTATAGCTACTGATACTTACCTTCATTTTTCTGCTGGTTCCCAAGCTATGTGGGCCTTGTGGTGCCTTCAATTCTTGCCACCCTACAAAGCAACATCAATCACCGTAAGGTAGTTGCATTCGTCATTTCATCCTCTGGACGAGACTGTACAACTTAGCCCCTTCAGTTACCCCTTTTCGAGATTGCTAACAGAGATTGAATCGCCACACTCACAGTCCGCTTCTATACCTAAGCGTTAACGTTATGGTGATCATAATATCGACTTCGAACGTAGATTAAATTGATTTTTATTACTCAATTTCAATTTTCACTGTAGTTCAGGGAGCCGAGTGATTTAGTTATTTCAAGGTCATTATTTCAGCTGTGGCTAGAGAGGAGAGTTCGTTAGTTCTGGGTGTAAACCATACTGCTTTTTGACTCAAATCGAACCCGTTCGATGTGAGTCAGGACACCCTAACTGAGACACTGCTCACCGCAGTCACGTCAACCCTCGCGAGAAGTGCCTTGCTGCTTCCATTGGAAGCTGTTGGTATAGGAGGGATGCTCGAACTGGGTCTGTGCTTGAATTTTAACACCACGCGCAACAGAAACGTTGCTACTTGATACAGTGTTTCATGTCTGAGTTTGCCTTCCATTGCTTTGCAGTTTCGCCCAATCTGCTAATAGCACCAGTAACATGGACTTTCGCTCAATTACAAGGGCCTCTTGCAATTTGTTAAACACGCCGTTAGGCCAACATGCGATGTCATTCAAAAACTGCCGCTTGTCGCGCGCGACAAATTTGAACGGATGCCAACACTCTCGGGCTTCTTTTTCGTGGTTGCTTTGTGATAGGTCACGTCATGTGCATGCGGCACTTCACGCGCAATCTGTACTGGATGAAGCAAGCGTGGATCCCGACCAAACATGTCGCACGTGGCGAAGGCTAAATTGTGTGCGATGCAACGACCGAGCTGCTGTATACGCGTTTACCTGTGTAGTATTACCGCTGAAGTTCAAGTAGGAATTGTCTGTGGTATACCTTTGTAAAAACTGACTCACGTACTTATTTAACAGAGTTAGCACCACTTGCGCCGCATGTATAAGTTTTCCGCAAAGGAACGAGAAAATCCCTTTTGGAAGCCCCAAAGTGGAAACTTGATGTTCGAACAGAGGGTGATGCACTTGTGCAGTGAGCTAATTATCCAGAGTAGTCAGATGTCTTCTGGATTAATGAGATGTACCCTTTCGTAGAGACACAATGACGTCTTTCTTGACATCCATGCGACTGAATAAGAAAACTGACGATATAGAGCATATGGACTTCAGAGTGCATTACTTGGATTTCTGGATCGGAGGGTACGAGAGATATACAGAAAAAGTGTGGACGTCAGGGGACTTAAAGGCAGGATTAGGGAAAATTTGAAGAAGAGTAAAACAAATAGTGAATGGGAGAGAAGAGATGCCTAGTAACAAGACATTGAAGAAAAAACGGATGGAAATGGCCAAAAACCCGAGAAAGAGGTCCTCCCTCCCACCGTTGGTTCTGAGCGAGGACAACCTTTCCACCAAGAGATGGGTAGTGCGAAAGAGATCCCCATCGACATGTCACCAATAAACACAAGAAAACGATTGGAAATACGATAGCATCCTTTTCCTGAAGTGAGCTTCATGCTAAAACTGAGGAAGCGCCCCGCAATACCCTAATGGTAAGTCCCTCCATATCCTTGGCCGCTCTTGTCATTGCCGACCACGATTCACGTCGCTTGGCGGCTGGGTCGATTATCGAAAGGTGGCAGCTCTTTTCGTTGCCCCGTTTCTACAGCTCGGAGGCGCGCTTTTTCGCCGGGATTTTGCCACAGATAGACTTCCCACCACGATAGTTCCCATGTAAATGACTCCTTTCAGAGATTTCTCATTAACCACATCACCCCTAATACTGTTTTAAAAATGATTATACGCAATACTTGTCCACCACTATGCTTCCAGTTACCGCTGAATGATCTATCATACGAAATGCCTATGACTACGTAAAAAATTCACTCGAATCTCGCTAGTGGAAGACTTGCCCTGGCCGTATGAACCGTGATCCTGTAACGCTTACTATTAGGGTGTCCGGAAAGTTTTGAGAAAATTTCGCCGCCTCACTTTGAAAAAGCGTAGCGCGCGAAGGCCAAGAGCAAATGTGTAGATCAAAACATGGAAAGACAGAGGATGATCTGTAGATCAAATCAGCAGCTGATCGATTTTACATTTCATCATTAGCCTTTGTTGTCATCAATCGAATAATGTGCGACAGACATGATACTCGACCTATCCTACTTCATCTTTACCGTTCCGGCCGCTCCGCCACTCAAGCGAGGAACGAGTTGCTGTCGCCGATGGGTGGGAATGCACCCTCTCTTGCCACCTGCTACAGATGGTACGATCGCTTTGCAATGGGAGACTTTAGCCTCGATGAAGCACCTCGATGCGGACGCCCTTCCTCTTCCAACACTGACATCGTTCTAGCTTCTGTGAGGACCAATCCTGCCCAAAGTCTGAGGGAGTTAGAGAGGAGACTTCTACTTCTCGATTCACTATTTACGGCATTCTGAAAAGAAACGGCTTCCGCGCGGCTCTGCCCGGAATTATTCCGCGGTCTCTTACCGTGAGGGAGCGTGCGGTGAGGGTCGACGTATGCCAGAAGCTCCTCGATCGAGAACGAACGACGACTTGGGCGAGGTTCATAATCGCTCAGGATGAAAAGTGGATCTTGTACGAAAATCCGGATAGGAAATTGGAGTGGTTGCCGTCGGGTCAAAAGCCGGACCCCGTTCCAAAGCGAAGCTCCCACACCAAGAAGGACTTGCTCTCGTTTTTTTTCTGCTCCACCGACTGCGTTTACTACGAGATACTTCATGAGGGTACTACTGTCACATCATCGGTATTCTGTGAACAACTACGAGAGCTGGTGTCCCGAGCTCCACTTTCCCATAAATTCCGAGGCAAGTTTCACATCGTCATGGACAACGCCCGACCCCATCATGCGAAGTCGACAAGGGACGAGCTGGAGAGTTTGGGAATCGAATGGCTGCCACATCCTCCGTATTCACCTGACCTTAGCCCTTGTGTTCACCATGCATTCAGGAGTCTCCAGGCTTACGCTACGGGCAAGATGTTCAAGAACCATCAGGATGTCAAGCGTATGGTCGACGAATGGATTGCGTCCCGGCCTGCCTCCTTCTGGAAGGAAGGTATCGATGCACTGCCCAATCGGTGGAGAGAAGTCGTGGCTAAGAAGGGCCACTATCTTGATTACTGATTTTTCGTTTTTATTGTTGTTAATATGTGTTGAATAAAATGACCGAATTTTCTCGAAACTTTCCGGACACCCTAATATTTTGCGGGTTTTCGAGGATCACCGTATTTCCGCGAGTTACCAATTGGCATACACAAGAAGACCTTTGAATTAGTTCTGACATCAGGACAAATAACCTTTGAATTAGTTCTGACATCAGGACATCAGGACAAATAATGAGTAACGCGCAAAACCCTCCAGTTAATGTCGAGACATTTACTCTCTCCAGTAAGAATGAGGTAACCCTGGGAAATTGTAAGGGTTCGCTACTCTTCAATGCGATTGCAACCGAATAGTTGCGGGTGGGGGGAAATACGCCAAAAAATCGCGTGGCCGCCCGCGGCGAGCGGCGCGGCAGGTGCGAAATACACTGGCAGTGCTAGCAGCCTTCAAGCGAGACAGTGTGGCAAAGGTGGAGGAGGCAGGGTGGCATGGGTGGAGTGGAGAAGTGACGCAGCCACGCTCTGCCGGGCTCCCAAGAGCAAAATCGATTCGCAAGTCGTACTGGTGGCACCGCGAGTGCGACGCCGCTGACGCGGTTTTTTGGCGTTCCCAATAGTTGCTGATCAATAAGCATGGTTTCTCGTCGCTGTGCTA
Source organism: Trichostrongylus colubriformis (assembly GCA_963978905.1). Lineage (NCBI taxonomy): Eukaryota > Metazoa > Nematoda > Chromadorea > Rhabditida > Trichostrongylidae > Trichostrongylus > Trichostrongylus colubriformis. The sequence continues at coordinate 43,953,444 of OZ022257.1, read as the reverse complement.
CTGGAAATACCGACTATTGATCAGGACATTCGAATAAGTCAGGCAACGGTCGTACTTTGAGGTGCGGCGGCAGGGCGTGGCTACGTGTGTCTGCGTCTCCGCCCATGCCACCCTGCCTCTTTGCCTACGTCATCTCTAGGTCTTCCTCTTGCCACTCTCCCTCGCTATCTGCGAACGCAGCCACGCCCTGTCGGCGGTGAGTATGACCACGGCCTTATTGGGCGCGTGTATTCATTTGCTGCTTTGATTCCCACATGGAGAGAGGTGGTCGACACGATGTGAGGCGATCTTGACCCAAGCGTGGTTGACTCCATCGGGTACTCATTTTACGCTCCTATCACCGACCTACAGCCCAAAGATTTTCACACCATTTTTTTGCTGATTCTCGCTCAGTTTTTGTGTTCCTCTCACATGTGCATAATGAAATATGTTAGCAAGATCTTCTCCGTCCTGCCGGATTCTCACTTTTCGCGTGGAGCTTGGCATGCAGCTCTTATCAAGCAAATACAACATAATTACAACGGTAACACAGAAACTCGTTTCTCGTGCGCAATTCCTTTACTTTGAATTCAACGGCAGGGCTTCGCTTTCACTTGTTCTCATGCAGCGGCAAGTGCAGTAAGCTCTCGAATGCTCTTCCAGATCCGGCTTTGCATAATTGGGCTGAAATAATGACTGACTCTGCTCATGATAGGTGGCTGCTTTGTTTTGGAGTATGTCGCTGTTCAGCTTGGTTATTTCCTTCTATTCCAACGTGTTCCCTTTTCCTTTTGAACAGTAGCAGTCCACCCGTCGCACTATGGCCGTTTCGGGGTTATAGCTGTAGAGTGAGCTACTTATTTTAATCATTTATATTGTGTGTGTCATTGTTTCGGTTGGAAATGGGTTATCAGCATTGTGCAAAACCTCGACGTGTGGTAAATTTGACAACCAGGAAAGAAGAATATGTTACCACAAATGAAGCAGTGGGGTCTAAGGAGGTGGCATCTGGAGCAAAAGGAGCACTTCACGCTACCTAACATGATTCTATGAAGTCGTCTGGGCAAACCACGCCCTACTGTGAGCGTGTCATGCGCTGCGCATGGGAGCCACACATCACAGATGCTCGTGGAACCGATCTATAGGTGATGTGTCGTGGGAAAATACATGCCCGCAGAAAGTAGCTGAGGGTAATAGAGTCACACCTTCTGAATTTTCTGGGATTCCGCGTCTTTCTTTTCCATTCCGGCACACCCAACACTTCTATTCCATTTTCGGATTCATCGCGCCTTCAAAGTGCCCTTTCGGGATCCCGCAACATGGCATTTCGCTCCGCAGTTCATCAGCTGTTGCTCGTATTGCCGGCGAAATTGAGACAACGCTCGCGGCCCGCTAATTTAGCCTAGCCTCTTCGCCCCTCTGCAGTCTACCCTCGGCTAGTGACGCAGAGGGGCGCGTGGGAAAAGGGCTTCAAGGTACTTACAGTGCAGTAACGCTCAAAAGTATTCGGCCGAATGGTAGTTCACTTAGATTTTTCCTTATAACTTTTTTGTGACTGGACCGCTCCGAGAGAAATTTTAGTATGTACTTGGAGACACTACATACTGAATGTACTATTTTGGCGCTCAACGGTGTAAGTTACGTGGTGAAATGCAATTCTTTGTTTTTGAAGTGCCATCCCTATGTTGTCCCGTTGTGCCGCTGTCATCAAAAGTCGTGATCTTTTCACAAAATATTGATGTTCTCTGAGGCTTGCTTGTTTTGTTTTTGTAAAGAAAGCCATTCTTCTTGACCTAGCTTTTTTTTCTTTTTTCGGTGGTTTTGTGGTAAATCCATGTAAAAAATTATGAAAAGAGTCAGGCGGCATTGAAGTAGAAGGAAATGTTGACAATAGGGTAAGGCACCACATATTAGAATTTTGTCAAATTTAGTCAAGTAGAAAGAAAGTTATGACAAAAAGTGTTCGGCCGAACACTTTTGAGCGCTACTGTATTTCTTGATTTCGTTTCGTTCTTTCTCTACTGTTTCACTGCTGAGCAGCTTTGCTTCCGTATTCCAAAATCTGCCAAGTTCACTCCTTCCGATGCCTTCAGTCTTTAAGCGGCTGGCCGTTGAGGACTCCGAACAACCCAACCTTTCAGGTTTATGCAATACGGTAGCAGTCATCGGTTTAATGGTGATGTCTTGCCGGCATGCAGTATTCTGATCTGAGCATACATAAAAAGGGTTTGAAAATCGGCCGTTGCTCTAGGAGAGAATGAATCCGCCGCTACTTGGCAACCATAGTGGGTTAGTTCTTTTGAAGACAGCCTCGTTCGACAGTGATTTGACGGAAAAGGATGATAGTCACTCTTTTTTAAAAACCACCTTGTGAAATGACCTCTTGCTATGGATCCTTCACAAAAAAAAACACATCATGACACATAGACTGAGGCAAATTGACGATGTAATGAGGCTGGTGTCAGCCGTGCAATTGTGCACGAATGGAGATACCCTACTACCCTTTCTCAGCGAGGTTTGCCCCATAAAGACGTATAAATGCGGGACCTGAAAAATTGGCTTATTTTTCCAAAATGAATTTTAATGAATTTCACTTGCCCCTGTGGGTGTGGCTAAAAAGGAAGTTGTTGCAGACTGTTGCGGTGCATACCAAGACGAATAAAAGTAAGATGAAAAAAGAAAAAATTAGGAAAGCGAAATCGACGAGGGTGGTTTAGAACTTAAGGACCAAGCTAAAACAGCACTGCTACCGATGACCCCGCACTAAATGCTAGCTAATGTAGTACTTCTGCCGGTGAACTCGCGTATGAGCTTCCTGGACTTCCCTCATCAATCCGCCTACGTAGTCCAAATCGTACGGTATATGGATCCTTTATTGACCACCCGTATAATAAGCAATGATTCTTATAGAATCACTTCATGTATTGACCGTCAAAAAGCGAATGCACATGAAGTCGTCCATGCGGAGCACTTCGTCTTCGTAGCTTCTTTCACATCTCAAACGGGAACGGTTATTCCTATTTCAAGCCAGTGCAGTCGTTTGTCATGTGGACAATGAGTTCATGTCTGTCACATGGACGACTGCGGTCCAGCTGGCGTTTTATTGTTAGTCGTCACGTCAACCCATATACCAGCTTTTCTACTCACAGTCTTCGTTTTTGTGTCTTAACGGAGTACAAACATAGCTGAGATTTTAATTGCTGAGATTGCCTTTCGAGACTTTTCAGAAAAGCCTCTTTCTCCATTTATGCTTCGGAGCCTTGGAAACGTGGTTGTCCTGAGCCTAGAGTGATGAGATTCGAGCTCTGAACATTCTGCTTTCTTGGCTCATTGTTCTGGATGCATGCGCTCATTGCTGAAATAGGAGTGTGGGTCATGACCTTTCGGCCTGCTTTTGATGGCATAGTACGGGGCTACGTGTACCAGCTAGGCCCTGAGACACTCCTCCACCATGAGGGCTAGGCCGTGATCAAACTTCAAACATGATGCTGAACAGCACCGAAAGGAGCGCCATGACGTCCCAACAGGGTGAGAACAAAAAAAAAATGCTACATTGCGAGTCATAAATTGGTCGCGCACTGAGGTACGAGACCGTCGTTTCTTGGCATGACCTGGCACGATTTGAGCGTTATGATGCACATTGAAACGCTCCGTGCTGCATGTAGGCAGGAGACTCACATCTGCTCAATTCGTGGACACCGACGTCAGCGGCGACAACACCTCTTTGCATGTGGTAAGGATACAGCGAGAGCAGAAAAGCACGTGTCAGATTCGTCGATTCATTTCGCATGACGCAGTGACTCACTCCGAGTGTATTGACCCACTTCCATTATGCCTGACCGTTGCTGACATTTTATTCCCGAATCAGCATGAAACGGAGATGTAACTAGTAACGGATATATTATTAGTTGTCCCAAAAGTCTTGTCGTATTTCTCCAAAAAAAATCAGTAACTCTTGTTCACTCCGAGGCAGGTCCAGGCGGTTCAGGAATATGGTAGAACGTTCCCTAAGCTTTCTAGAAAAATTCATACCCACCAGATCCCGTGGAGAGAGCTATAATGCCCGTTGTCGATACCCACCCAACTCCCGGTGTCATCTATTATGAGCGGTCTTGCGGCACCAAAACGACGGAAGCTTGCCACTCCATCAGCGCTGCATTGGGCAAGGAATGTGTGAGCTAGGAGACCGTGCGCCGCTGGTTCATCAGCTTCAGCAACGGCGATATTGACATGAATGACAAACTACGCTTAGGACTGTGCTGGTTCTGGGACGCGGAAGGAATGCTTTTCCGCGAGGTGCTGGTACAAGGCGAGACAGTCACCGCTACCGTATGCACCCATCAGCTCCAGCAGCTCGCTGTCGCTGTTCGAGAAAAGCGCCGAAAAAGGTCCGCGGTCACCCTCCTACATGACGACGCCCTCTCCTATTTCCTTCGATTTCGCGAAAAGTGCCCAGGCCAAGCTACAGGAGCTCGGCTGGGATATCCTGCCCCACCCGCCATACACTCCAGACATTGCCCTTTCTGACCAACACCTTACCCATCCCCTCGAACCCTTCTTGGCCAAGAGAAAATTCCTCCATTATGACTTGCTTGCGAAGGCGATCGCTGACTTCTTCGACTTTCAGAACCCAGACTTCTGGAAAGAGGGAATCAACGATTTTCCTATAAAGAGCAGAGGGTTGCCGATAACAATGGTCACTACGTTGTTGCTCAATTATTATTTGTTGGACGAAAAAAAAGTGATGATCGAAAAAAATACGACAATACTTTTGGGACAACCTAATATATGTACTAAGCAGAGATGCTTCTTTCCCACGGCTTCTTCTTCTTCTTCTCCCTAGCGTTAGTTCCGCGCCGTCGCAGGGTCCGCTGCTCTTGTCAGACGTCGCCACTTCCTCTCATCCAAGGCATCCTCCGCCGTGGCCTCCACTTCGGTGAGGTGGCCCTTGATGACGTCCCTCCACCTTTTCCATGGAGCTTCATTCTCACGGGGTGACCCTCTGATCTCCTCAGCATGTGTCTTATGAGCACAACTCAGTTGGACAGTAGCCGTCTGCGTGATTACTCTTACGTGCTCGTACCTGACCTTGTCCAGTCGCATCGAGCCGCATGCCCATCTCAACATCCTCATTTCAGCTGCATGCAGCTGCCTTCCGTGTATCCTAGTTATGGGCCAGCACTCGCTTACCACCGCTCGATACACCTTGCCTTCGAGTGTTCTGGCGCACTGCCGATCGCACAGTATTCCAGTAGACTCCCTCCACTTCATCCATGCTGCGTTAATCTGGGCCTTCACTGTCTGGTCTACCGTATCATCAACCGCTAGATCACTAACGAAATATCGGAGAATGTCTACCCTTTCGATGGTGCCCCATGACATTCCGCTATGGTTTCTAGGCAATCTTCGGAGCTTATGAACTTGGCCTTGCTGAAGTTAAATCGGATCCCATTCTTTGCCAGCCTATCCTGCCAGTGCTGTACTTTTGCTTACGTTATCCTGCTTTCCGCTGCTAGTGCTATATCGTCCGCGTACAGAATTGTCTTCAAAGGTCCTTTCATGAGATCCTTCATTGTCACATCCAGATTGAGAAAGAAGAGGAACAGGCTCAGGGCTAATCCTAGATGCACCCTACCGTAATATCCACTTCATCCGACAGTCCGTGCGGAGTACGTACAGCTGCCTTAGCTCCATCTTACATATCCCTTATGAGGACGATCAGCCGTTCCGGTGCATGGAGTTTCCGCAAGGCATTCCAGACCACTAGCTTGGGCAGACGGTCGAAAGCCTTCTGGAGATCGAGGATTGCCAGGTAGCATGGTCGCCGTTTCTCTCGATATTTCTCCAGCACCTGCCTGGCGATGAAATTGGCGGCGGTCGTGAATTTTTCAGGCTTGAACCACCCCCCCCCGAACTGTTCCTCGGAGATAGGGATGAGTTCCCTCAGCCTTGAATTGATCAGCCTCTCGTACAGCTTCATGGTATGCGCTGTCAATTTGATCCCACGGTAGTTGGAGCAGTCCATTTCATCACCTCTCTGTTTGAATATGGGGACGATTGTACTAGTCCTCAACCCATCTGAGATCCTTCCATCAGCGGCTACGGTGTTGAGGAATCAAGTAAGCCACTGTATTCCGTAGTCATCCATTGCCTTCCATGCATCTATAGGCACCCCATCTGGACCAACCGCCTTCACAGTCTTCATCTTAGACACCGACACTGCTTTTCATGGACATCACTACCTTGATGTCCTGGTTGGCCCAATGTCGAGCTTTGACCAGCCTGAACACGAACTTATCTGCATCTTTGTCTTCCAACTTCTCATACAAGGCATCCATTTCCGTGTTCCTGGCTTTCGCTACGGTTGCTTTGGAGAGCCTCTTGCAACTCTTGTGGGCGGCGAGGTCTTCTGGCTCCGCGTTATCTGCCAGCGTTTGTACATTTCCTTTTTTCGTTTCAGCACTCGCTGAAACTCCTCGTTCCAGAACCAAGTCGTTTGTCTCCCTTGAAGACCCCTCGAGTTACACCCAGTTTTCCTTTGCGCACCGTAGGATGTCCTAGGCGATTCTATCCCAAGTCTCCTGAACCGCACCGCTGGGGTTTGAAAGACCAGCTTCCGTTACCATCCTTTTTAGATCACTCTTCTTTACCCTGTAGAGCTCACACCATCGTATTCTACGCTCAGTCTATACCTTCGTTTTATTTGGAAACTCTATGGCAACGTTCGCTACGAGAGGCCTGTGCTGGGTAGGCAGTGTCTCACCACGTAGCACCTTGATGTCCTTTACACTTCTGAGGAACGGTCTCTTCACGAAGACATGATCTGTTTCCGTTTGCTTACCCTCGCTGCTGGATGATACCTTTTGAGTCTCCCATTTTGCGAAGAACTACTACCGACAGCCAGGTTGTGGGTTGTAGCCAGGTCAAGAACCTTCTCTCCCTCAGCACCCCTTCCCACAATACCTCTGCCTCCTTGCACTCTCTCTATCCCTTTCCGGTCACTGTCGACATGGCCGTTTAGGTCGCCCGTCACGGCTAAATAGTTATTTTCCGGGACTGTTTTGATGGCTTCATTAAGGTTCAGATAAAACCGTTCTTCTTCAACGTCGGGGCAGCCAGCTTGCGGTGCGTTCACTGTCATTATGGTCCAGTGCTCGTCTTCTATGTCTATCCTTACAGTCATGATTCGGTTGCTTAACCTGTCCACTGCAGCGACTCTGCTACGGTTATGGGTACGCCGTTTCTTTGGTGTCCCCTCCATTGCAGAAGAGTTTGACACCGTCACCGTTCTCCCTTGCCTTAGCCTCATTCGAGTGAGCTTCCTGGACGCATAGGACCTGGATGCTCCTGCGTTTCATCAGGTCAACCACTTCCCAGGCCTTGCCGGACAGCGACCCCACATAAAGAATCCCGCTTATACTGACCATACTGACCACAGAGCTTAGACGAAAGTTCTGCACGCCATTTCAGAGTGACGTCCTAGCTTTATATCCGGCTCCTTTGCCACTTGAGACATGATTAATATGACAAGGTTCCTCCATCACGGGGCCTGTCAACCTGGCATGGTAACGTCACCATTTTTGCAATTTCTTGCAAGGCATTGTTTTTCGCCTCGACGGGGATCGAACCCAGACGGTCTTGACTGAGCAGACTTGAGCCTACTTTCTTAACCACTCGCCTATCCCTACCGGTCCTCTCCTACAAGCTTTAAGGCAAATCACCATCGAGAGTTGCTCTACCCATGATATACTCGCCTCGCTGCTGGTTGCGATTGCCATTTTTGCACACTGTAAATGCTCAGACATGCATGGGAAAAATTACCTGTTGACTACAGGTCTTCTAATCCGTTTGTCCTTGACTGTGCTTCTCCATGTGCTCCTATGTTTTTCTAGCGATCCATTAACTTCTGCTGTGCACTGTCATATCCTTACTTCTGACTGGGTTCCTTTTGAAGGCTTCTGGCGTCATCTTATTTCAGTGTAATAACTTTTTTATTGACTTTGATCATCAGCTTCATCTTAAGATAACTTCCTGTTTCTGCACGCTTTCGTCAAATTGTCATCGGAGCGTTCCGACGGAATGTTGTATCTGGAGCTGCTAACATTAACGCGTTGACGACGAGAGCGTGGGTGGGGGGAAATACGCCAAAAATCCGCGTGGCCGCCCGCGGCGAGTCCGAGTTGGATTATATCGTCTCAGGAAATCTGCACATCTAACACTAAGATGGCGATCGTATCGAAACCTAAGGTGCGACAGCGCGGACGGTCGTGTGCGCATCGTTGTTGGGGCGCGCCAAAGGTTTTGAAAAATCAGGAAATGGCACCGTAGCGAATTCAACATAGATGCCGAGATCTAATCACATTTATACTCTGCCTCATGTAGTTTGCTACATCATGCGCTATAAAAAGTCCAGATGTAGGGAGATTTTCCTATTCCTTTCGATACCTCAACATCCGATCACCAATGATCAGCTACTGATAGTGCGAAAAGGGTCTGAAGAACTGACGTTTCACGATTTTCCTTGCTGAAAAATCAAACACTTCGAAGACTCAGTTTTGCGCTTATTATATTCGATCACTAAATGAAAATGAGTTCTTCCATCAGTCATCCGTCTCCAGAGCACCATAAAAGTAGATGCAGCGGTGCTAATATAGATGTGGAGAGGCCCTCACTGTTGCGCTCAATCGAAACCGTTATACAATTATCAGTTTGTGCACTCAGGTGTACATTTTTACCTAAGCCTTCTTTAAGAGGGATAGGGACTCCCTTTTAAAGAGAGGCTTAGGCCAAAAACCTAGACAAAAGTAGCACGCGACGCCTAGCACAGTGACGTGCCCCCACCAACTATATTAGCACCAGGTGAAGGGAGGTGTCCAAAATACGTGGGTCAAATAGACAGAAGCTCTGGAATTCAAGTGTGCGAAAATGTTTAGATACGTTGTGCAATAGAACGAAGGGTTATTGCTAAATCAATAAGACAAACGATTTACGAGTAATGCAGATTGTAAAGAGATATCAGATACAAACGAAACCTTCTACGAGATACCCACACTCAGCACAGCGACGCTTGGCGCACACCAGCAACGATGCGCACGCGATCGCCCGCGCTGTCGCACCTTAGGTTTGGATACGATCGCCGTCTTACATGTGCAGGTTTCCTGAGACGATATAATTCAACCCGGACTCGCCGCGGGCGGCCACGCAGATTTTTGGCGTATCCCCCCCACCCCGAGAGCGTTTTTACGTGGCGAACGTACAGGACAAAGCACATTTGTAGCGTGACGAGCTCCAGTCGCTACGACCGATGTCGTCCCACCACGTAAACTCAACCTTTTATTTTATTATTATTTTCTAGGCCACGTACACTGTCGCTCCGCTCTCCTCCCTAGCCTGTATTTCCCGTCTCTTGTGTCTGACTCCACGCCGGGACCATCACAATTTTGAAGGTAATTGGGTGAAACACGATCCAAGTGTTTCAATCGATCCTACGGGATTTCTTTTCTTGTTAGCCACTTAGAATCCTTGCTTCAATTACTGAGCGTGACATTAACCAACGATTATCGTGAAGTGTTCCGTTAACAGCTTTTTCTTAAATTCAACGGTGTGTCAACCATTATCGTTAGGCTAAGTTACCTGCTATGAAGTTGAAGCTTTTGAAGAGAGGCCTATAAATATCATGATATATGTTTTTCATCGCTCTGTCAAGTCTCGAATACTAATTTATGAAACGATTCCCTATTGCATCTATTGCAGCATTCCTTCCTAACTAGCTGTAAGAGCCGTTCTTACCAATGACTTCGAAGCTCCCCTTACGAGGCGTTTGCGTATGGTCCATTTATTCTGAGGATGAGTTTTTTGGTGATACCATTCGATACAAAACATACCATACCACATGAAGACTTTGTCCCTTTCATTTTCCCATTTCGTCCTTACCAGCAGAACGAGTAAGCTTAAAATTCGAGTTCTTCTTTGTCCTTTGGCAAGTCGAATAGCTTTTGGTCTATTTCAACGTGCAATTGATCCACCACCGGAATTCTCTTTTGCAAAAGAGGCTCTCGTGAAGAACATGCTAAATGGCGGAATTAAATGGTAACATCATAACAAGAAGCTCTCACGTCTGCTTAGTGATTCACTCTGGTTCTCAGTCGCATCATTTCATCGTCGTTAATGCGTTCTATTTCCAGTAATTTCATATTTCTTCATTTACGTCCTTGGTGAGATCCATACTTTCTATTTCAGATGAATAAAGTTCTACCGAATCGAATACGGTATGTTCGTCGACAGTCGACGAAAACAGGGCAAGAGATCGCTCGACCGATGACGGGGAGGTAGGCGTTTCTCAACACTGATTTGTGCTCTTATTCAGTTTACTTTGGAATTGAACTATACGGTTAAAGGAATAGTACACGAAAAATGACTTTCTCTAGTAACCGTGTATATATGTTGTATTTGCTTAATAAGGGTCACATACAAAGTTTTGAAAAAGTGAGAATCCTGCTAACATACAGCTCCCCAAATTGGCGGCCGAATGGGTAGGCCCCAGGTAATTGCCGCTGCGTCGTCTACCGCGGTTCAAGTTGCAGGATGGGACTGTTTTGGTCACCCTTTGTTGTTCTCATTATGTATCTCTGGCTGCGGCGGATGACGGAAAGGGCATTTGCTCCGAGGCCCCGCCTTCTCGGCCACCACTTTGGGGAGCAGTATGTTAGCCGGATTCATAAAATACTTTTCCGCATGGAACATTGTCGGCCCTTATTGGGCAGTACAATAATATATGGGTAATAGAGAAACTTTTTTTACTGCTTGATTTCTCTAAGTAGGTCTTAAGTCATTCCACTTTCTGAGGTTTTATGTATTTCTTTCGAAACGCTCCACATTCTGATTACACCTTGAATGCTTCTTTTTCTTTCCTCTTCTTCTTTTATCATCGCAATAATATCGCAAGTCGACTAACCACTGCGGCATGCATGCTTCTTTCACACAGAAATGTGGTGACACTTGAGTACGACTCTGCTCATACACCGACTCTAGTGGTTCAGTCGATATATGAACATACCAATGTTCTAGGTGACCGGTAGGCACCTCACTGGTCTCGCTGTGATTTGGCGGTGCGCCAGGTGACGATGCTCTGCCTCTTTGCGTAACTCTTCCGAGTTTGAGTGTCCTGTCGCACCAACATATTAATTGATCACTCGAGAAGGGTGGGCGGTGAGATTGAACTTCACCATCCGATTACTGTTTCTGATCCATGCGTGTGAGAACAAAAATCTATAAAAGTTGGCGTTTTCGAAGGAACTGCATATATAATTACGTAGAGGTACTGTCATGCAGTATGTGATAAATAAATTTGAAAAAACAGTAATAAGTTACCTGTCGGGCAAAAACGCCGAGCACAAAAGAGGGTCATTAGAGGGCTCATTATAAATCAGCTTCAGTCTTAGGCTCTGGACGTTCCTTTGCTGTTCTAGAGCAGTGCATCCGATTCGATGGCAGACGATTTATATGTTTTTGTCATAAGTCCGCACCCCATGATATGTTTACGGTTAATTTTGATTCTTAATCGTGAGAAATCGATCTGACTTATCAAAATCAGCTGAATGTTTCAAACAGATCTCGCTGTGTTTAAAATTTTATGTATGAAAAGGTGACGAAAACACTCGCGAACTCACCCAGTTGGTACGAGTCCCGCATATGATGTGCCCCTGGAGTATTTACTAATAGGAGCGACATTCGCTTAATACAAGTACCGTTCTCCTGGAAAACCGTTACCTTTGCTTTATAACTTACAGAAATCGGGAAGTGCAAATGATTTGGTCGAAACGTCAGGCCGTCACTTACTTAACATTCTATCTAACAACCTTCAAAGAGAAAGAAAAGATCAAAACTAGCCTTGAAAGTGGAAAGTGTTCTCTGAGCTTTTAGGAGCGCTGTGCCTCATTGGCATGCACGCATGGGACACTTAATCATTTGTTGTGTCCGTTGCGCACGGATCATGCAACATAGCAACACAGCATAAAAGTTCCATGATCTACGTCTTCCGTATATGCCACATTGTTGTTGACCAACCTTGAGGTATAAGATATGCTTCCTTATCCATAGACCCTTTTTTGATGTTCCATGATCCACGCACACTTCTTCGAAGAATCTGTGACCAAGAGTTTCAGAGGAGCTTGCCACATCACTTGTCTGCGTGTTTTTGCTTTACTGGAGGGGCATGATTTGTAGCAGCTGCAATTACGAGTAACGAGAATTGTTAGCTCTCGGTAATTAAACATACCGAGAAAAGTTTCAAAGCAGGGCTAGAATACTTCCGCCATCCACGCTCGACCAGGATTGTTGCGCTTTCTGTCCAATTTCATACATCATAAACAAGGCTGGACCACTCAAGGTGCACCCTTTAACCCTGATTTCGTAGATTGCGTTTTTTAAATGATTTAGTAATTTCTACGAAGGTCCTAAGATGGTTGTAAATATGGGAAGGGGACCTCACTTGCTGCAATACAGAAATGAAGAATCTTCTGGGCCAAGATCACAAAACAATGTACCGTAACTAATGCAAGCGATATTTTCGCTACGAAAACTCTCATTAAAGACACTGGAAAGGGTAAAAATGGCAGATAGTGGAATATGAAAGTAGGGGAGCTGCAGTGTAACAGTGGAGAAAGGAGGAGATGAAACGGCAAAAAACGAGAAGTAAAAACCCGCCCCATTCCCCCCCCCCCCCCCCAACCAACTTCCCTCCCCTGCCGCTCTGCGTCACCAGCCGGGGGTAGAATGCAGAACGGAGAGGCAAAATGAGCCGGCCGCAAAGGTAATTTCGCTCTCGCCGGAAATTCACCTGGCTGATGGGTTGCAAACCGACACGCCGTGCTTCACTACCGTGAGAAAACCCCTAAAAGCATTTTTTCAATGCGATTTTCGCTACGCATCATCTGAAGTGGAAGGTCTGTTTTCAGAGAACATGTATTTCAGGTTCCCACTTATACCCCTTCCGATGCCTTTAAAAAAGATGTAGTTTTGAAGGACTTTTGGTTATCACAATTGTAAAAGCATGAGTTCAAGGAAGTTGATTGATTTCTTTCGCTGATGTGCCATACTTTGCACTCCGGTTGGAATGGTGGAGCGGCGTTTCAATACGAACTCATACGAACTTCAATACGAACACGAACTTTCAATCAGACCAACACAATGAACTGTAGAATCCACACCTTCTGCAAGTCAGTCTTTCCTCCGAAGCTAATTTAGTAAAGATCCACAGACCCAAAAAATAGAGAGCTTTATTGGACACTAGTCCATTATTTGAATTTCTGGTCGTGCTAGTGAGGGCTGAGCTATCTGTCGCTACTCTTCAATTCTCTCAAAAATGATGCCTTCTTATCAATATTCAGATATCTCTGCTTAGTCACGGCTGTCTGGATGTTCACATCTTTTTCAAGCTCGAAAAACTTCCGCTGCCAAAGATAGCCACGCAGCAAAACCTTACAAGCAGTGCTTGCTCGAGCCAATGTCTTTCGTCTATGTCTAGGTGATCGAAATGCTCGTGATGGGACATGGGCGGTCTATGTGCGCTGTTGTCTTCTGAACGCCTCACGCACGTGAGGATCCGTAATTAGTGCGTCGCGCACGAAGTACTCTCTTCTCGTATTCAGTTTTTGCTTTGACCAAACTCGGTGTACTAATCTTCAAGTCGGGCTAACTGCTGGATTCAGCCACCCGTTGTGAAAATCGAATAATCGTCGTCTATGATAAGGCGCGTTCGCATTTCGAAGTCGCAACTTTTGAAAGATTGCCTCTCACATGGCTGTCTATACAGCCGTGTCATTTTTACTGATCGCTCTGAATATGAGCACAATCAGTCGCAGCGCTAATGGGGCTCAATTATGCGCGGTGTCGGGCTTGGAACATAAGTGCATCTGTGCATGTCAATCCTCCGTCGTTGAGAGCTTCTCCCTTGTCCCCTTCGCGCTAGTATGCTCTTTATGGACACGGATTTTTGCATAACGCTCTTCACGTTTCAGACGGAATTTCGCCGATTATGGTACGTTGCTGACTTTTACCTGTTTTTAAGCTAGCAATTGCTTGATTTACTTCTCTGGTTGAGCTGAAAGTTACATTTGAAAAATTGTTTTTTTCTTTTTCCTTGTGTTTTCTTTTTTCTAGTTCCTCCTCTACTTTCTTTTTTCTTTCTCCTCTTATTGTTCTTCTCATTCATCGGATCGAAGAAATCAGAATCGCAAGTGGAAAAGAAAAACCCAGATTCCGTTTCCACGTCCACCCTTACAACTCGTCTTCAAAGGCACCAGTAGGGGCGAGGGAAAGACGAGATTTGGGAGTATATGATCTCTGAAGACGAACCTTTCTCTAGAAGAGATCACATGTGGCGATAATCGAAAAAGCAGCTAGGGGTCTTATGACTACCTCGCGGCACGTCATGTCGTCCTGCAGTCCTGCGGCCGGGCGAGTCGCGGGGGAGGGGCGGGAAACGATTACGGCCGGCTGCTTCAGCCTCTGGCCTGTCTGCAGTCCACACCGGCTAGTGACGCAGAGGGACGCGAAAGAGAAGGGGGTTTTCGGATTAGCATTCGTCGGTTTCTTCGCAAGTTCATGACGTTCTTTCCCTACTCTTATATTGCCAGCACCTCTACTTTCACAAACCCCGAATTAGCCAAATTCACACCTCTCGATGTCTTGTGGTAAGGGTGATTGGGCTGTATCATCATTCCCATCTTTGATTCTGACTGATGGACGCTTTCGCCAGGAAAACAGGCACGTCAAGCATCACGTAATTTCCACCAATACATAAGTATCACACTTATTACTCTACACTTGAGTAATTGTTCGGCAAAATCGGGTCTGGGGGCGGGCTACGTCAAGAGAGGCGGAACCTGTTGAAAGTAATGCCACCTCTGAGTTTCAGAGGCGCGCATTTCAAAGGATTTGACTAACCAACTGGGGTTTTCTGGGGTCCAACCAACTGGGTCGTAATGGACCATGGCTAAATAGGAGCCCTTCATTGCCCACATTACCCCTATCACTGCCTTCAAGCTTCCCCCAGATTGAATCGGTGAGCACAACGCTACGTTGACAGTCACAGCAAATATGAATAGTAGAGAGAGGTAGTTGGTGTTGGTTCCGTCAATTTTTTACGTTTTCATGGCGATGAAACGCCGGCAACTACGTAATTAACTTATCGTCCTAATATATTTGTCCCCCTCCCCCAGGAAACAGGCAGCGCTTTGGTGTGTGACGTTGCATGTGTCCATATTAGCGGGTATTGTAGCGGTTTATCTGCCATCAAAGCTCAGAACAGGGTCCCTTGGGTGTGGGTCATTTCTCCAGTTTTTGTTCTCCAGTTTCTGACTCTGTACTTCCGCTTTCAACTTTTTCCAATATGAAACACTTCCTTTCAAAAGCTTCGGGCTTAGTGGCTTCCATTAACGAGCCATTCGTTTTTTGCGCCTTGCAATTTTTCCTATTTTGGCTTTCTTTCTCATGTTCCCATCAGCTCAGATCTCTCAGAATCACGTGCATCTTTCTTCAAACATGGCATAATATAGGCAACTCATACTACATTATATGTATTATTATATTAATGAATACTGAGAGAAAATATGATATATATATATATATTCGCCTTTTTGGTAGCTGTTCATGTCATTCTCTGAACTGTTTCTTCAAAAAGTTCGAATTGATGTTCATGTCATTCATGTTCAAATCTGTAGATTCAAAAAGCGCTTCTCAAGAAAGGAACAGCAGTGACTTGGTAGCCATGTTTACGTGAACAGCCCAAAATTCTAAGAAAAACTCTCCCGCGGGAGTAATCCGATTTGCTTACGTTTGTGTTGGATTTTAATGGCTGAAGCAATGTTATCGTGTAAGCGCACGACATCCCAGACTCCCATGAGACCTCTGGTCGCCACAATCGAAGTACAGCATCGTCGTTTTCAGAAAATTAGCCGCGTTCCCACCCTCTTTGGAAGCTTGTCATTAAGACCCAACCCATGAAGAGGTGCTACCGTAATGTCTTTTTATGTATGTATCTCCAAGTAAAGGTCGGGAGGAGAAGCCACAGCTCCCAAAATTGCTATAGTTACTAAAACTCCAGACTTGACAATCCTGTTTCGCATTCCTTCATTTTTTCTAAGCTGGACCTGTCTTGGTGAAAAGCCAATGTTGCGTGCCACCCAGTTCAGTATAGGATCTCCGCAAATGCATTTCCAACCAGGCTACGGCTTTATATCATCGACTGTTATATTTTTTTGGATTCCATCTATTCTGCACATCTCATTGGTTTTTAATTCAGAACTGTATTTTGTAGCAAAAGTCACACTTCACTTATTCAGATTATTTAAGTTCAATTATATTAGGTTGATCGGAAAGTTTTGATAGGGTTGAGTTTTTTTCTTTTTTATTTTACACCTCAGCAAGTAATGCAGGCTGATCAACAATATAGTAAACATTGTTAGCTATAACATTGTCTCACCCAACGGGCAAGTCAGCGACTCTCTTCTCCCAGAATTAGAAGGATTAGGAGTCAAAGAAGTCACCGACCACTTGTCCAAGGTGATCATAGTTGACGAATTTTTTTTGCTAAGAAAGCCTTAGGGGGCCGGAACAAGTGGTAATCTAAAGGGGCAATATCAGAGGAATAGAACGGATGTGGAACCTTGTCTCAACCTAGCTCTTGCAATTTTGCACGGGTCGCTCACATAGGTAAAGAGACCCGTGCAAAATTGGAGGAGCTATGTTGAGACACCGTTCCACACGCACCCTATTCACCTGATACTGCCCCCTCAGATTACCACTTGTTCCGGCCCCTTGAGGCTTTCCTAGCAAAAAAAATTTGTCACCTTGAACAGGTGGTCGGTGACTTTTTTGACTTCTAATCCTCCTAATTCTGGGAGAAGAAAATCGCTGACCTGCTCTTCAGGTGGGACAATGTTATAACTAACGATGATTGTTATATTGTTGATTAGCCTGCATTACTTGCTGAGTAATAGAAAAAAATCTCAACCCTATCTAAACTTTCCGATCAACCTAGTATTTTACTTCACATTTCTTTATATTTGTTCATTCGCCCTTATGATTTGCAGATCAACCACATAGCTAGCAAAAAAAATTTTTGCAAGTTGTAGTAAATTAACATTCTTGCACTGTCCGTACACCAGGGTCAGGCTTGGTGTTTACGAACATTTTTAAATAAATCGTATTTTTAAATATATTATAAAATGTATAAGTAATATAATAAATAAGTAATAAGTAACAAATATAATACAATAAATTGAATAAATAAATATAATATATATTATAAGATTATTTTTAAATATATTATAAACAAAATATACGAAAACACGACCCCCTCCCCGGTTTTCCGTCGATGCATCCGAGTGTGTTCGTCCCTACACCCAAGCCGTCTTCCCGAAAGAATCATGATACGACCATCTCCCTTTTTGCGACCCACCTCGAGTACTCCTCGACCCTTTCCTAACCAAACACTACCCTTCGCTCCTTCCTATCTCACGTGGTACCTACCCCTTTTTCCTATGCCAAATCCCAAATGGGATACGACGTGGTTTCCTTAGCATTGCAGATGAGAAGCCAAAATATCCAATTTCGTCTAATTCGGTCGCACGACGTGGATTCTTATTAGAGTGGTTGCTCTGTGCAGGCGATGTGCCGACTGAGCCAGGGCATAACTCTTTGGCGTTTTCTTGTTCCACTGCATGCACTAATGTTTATCGAGCGTAGGTGACAATTGTAATGAACTGATGAAATCCTCAGCAGACATGACAAGTTTTTGTTATTCACGCGAATTTTGTGACAACATTGCTCAGTTTCGTTTCTTGCAGCAACGGAACAGGGCAGGGATCGAATTTCAGAATTTTAGTTTTTCTCCCTTTGTCAAGTATTGCACAAAGGAGATGTTCGTACAAGTGAATAGGCGAATAGGCAATCAATTGACGAGAATGTTGCCTAATTGGTAACTTGAAACAGCGCTCTAAAGGGAGCGCTTTAAAGGAGTGTAGACACAGTTGATCTCGTCGTCTACAGCATGGCCCGAGACAATCTTGCTAGACTTTCACCTGGCAGAGCGCCAAGGAGCTGGAAATGGTACCGTGGCAGAATTCGATTATTGTGACTCATTGAATTTGATTTTCTCGCGAGTAGCCCGAGTTTTTTTTCACGGCAAGCCCTATGCTCTCTAGCAGTTTTCCTCAATGTTTTTCCATTTTTCTAAATATTCCCTTATGTCAAAGCTGGTAGCAATCACTCTGATCTCGCGATATTTCGACTCATCATCATCGCAACAGAGCACTTCGGAGCTGCTGGCTCTTAGGAAGGCACGCGCGGCCTTGAGGACTTCCGCAATCAATTGTTAGGCTCCAGCTCTTGTACAGGCAATGGCTTCCTATGGAAATCGGAGCGCTTCGATGTGGTGAAATCACATTCGTCAGAATCTATACCTAATTGAGCGGCCGGGTTATCCGCTCCTGCTCATAGTCACCGTATAACGGGCGCTGGAGCACCTGTCTTGAATGGAAATGACCAGGCAGAAACTGGCAAAAACTTTGCTTGGCAAATCGTTCAAGGGATGCGCACTCGTTCAAAAGTGCCTTTCTTTTGTATTATGTTGCGAGAAAAGTTCGGTCGGTGCTGTGCGGTCACAAGATAAATTAAAATCTAAAGGCTCGTCAACATGAATCAACTGACATTTTGCACTCCTCAGACAGACAGAAGGTTGCTTTTCCTGAATACGTGCTCTCCTAGGAATGCCACAAACTTTTCGAATTGCTAGGGAATGGCAACCACAAAGGTAATTAGTGCAAAGGGAGAGGGTGAAGCACTGAATAGGCACTTTGTCCCTTTTTTCAGAGGGGCAGAAATGAGAATGAGTCGCTGTTATTTTCAATTGATCAAATCGCCTCAACTAAAACGGCATGTCTACACTCACAAAAGCTAGACGTGTCTACACTCAAAAATGTGATTGACCTCAAGTGGCCTTGATCTGAAAAGAGAACCGTCTCAAGTGGTGTTGATTTGAAAAAAAAAACCCAATAAATGGCTGCTGCGGGATCTCTCAGAGCAGCTACATATGCGCGAGCGCACTTTTCACAAATTCTCTTCCAATAATTGAAGCAGTCCGAGGCTGAAACCCTTACTTGTCTGTCACATTCACCAGTTAAGGGGCTAGCTAAGCCCTCTTTCCCAAACATCTGGACAGCTTCGTTAATAGCAGTCTGTTCAGAAAGAATGTTGATCTGAAATCGACTTTTTTTGATTTCGCACGATAAAAATCGTCAGTCCTTCATCAAAATAAGATACGCAAAGACATATGCTCAGTGTTGTCAAAAAGGTAGTAAACCGAATGGTGCTCACTTCGTGAAAAAAGATGTAGTCTGAGCCGAGTAACATAAGTATGGCCTCCTGAAATTGAAATTACGAAAACCGGGAAAACATTCTCTGCAACATAATATGTCAGCAGACTGAAATGTGCATTCACAAGGGATGAATTAAGGCCGGGTAAATGCGACACCTCGAATTCACTCTAGTTTACTGGCCTCTATCGGAATTGAGCATTGTGTTGAGAGCAAAGCCGCGTTTCCCTGACATTCTCCCAAAAATTTAACAGTAATACCTCAACTGCAGAAAGGGTGATGCCACAACACCACCTCCTCACTTCTAGGAAAAGACATTGACGAATGAGGGGGGGGGGGTGCAAGGTAGGGTACCTGAAATTCAAATTAATATGATTCACACAAAAATTCTACTTGACACCTTGAACTTTCAAGTTTTAGTGAGGTAGCTATGAAGACCATAAGCACAGAGGATTGAAAAAATCCACAATTTTAGATTTCAAGAAATAAAAATATGATTTAGGTCTTATAGCTTATCGTTCAATAGAGTTGGACACTCCCATATCCTTCCCACTTGATACAAGCCACAATTTATGCGTGCAATTGCAGTGTATTACTCGACGAAGATTTTTATTTTTAAATTTTTATTACTCGACGATTATTATTTTTATTTTTTACGACGATTTTTATTACTCGACGATTTTTAGATTTTTACTACTCGACTTACTATTACTTTTATTACTCGAAGATTTTTATTACTTGACGCTCGCTAGATTTTTGTGATGCCCATATACCGCACTTTTGAATTCTGAACTATGCTGATTACAGTTCTGAACGTACTTCTTCATTTGTTTTCGTTGTAATTCCCATTTGCTTTCGCTATTCGTATGGCTGACCTCTCCCTGCCTCAGCCGCACGTGTCAGTTGACATATGACACCGTGTAATTGTTACTGCAATCGCAGTAACAGCAACATTCCGCAGTAACGATAACATAACGATTTTTGTTAAACCGGCTAAGTAGTCGGTAATAAACAAACAGCGCTTGCCCTATCACTTTGCCCAGTGCCCAAATGAAACACGAGAACTTGCAGGGACCAGTAACATAGCGAGGGAAACCCATTTGTCGCGCGGGATTTCTCATTAGAAAAAAAGTAAAAAATCATCTGGAAGCGCACTTGAAGAGTTCTAGAGGTGAAATCCTGCTGCACGCGATATCGCACCTCTGTCAATCACGCTGCCTCGCTTCCGCTGTACGAGTTGCTACGTGGGCTGACCAACGTTCACGGCTCTCTGACTTAGCCCCTCATCGCCTGCATGTAACCATCTGCGGCTAGAAATGCGGAGGTAGGAAGGGAATACTGAGAAGAAGTGTTTTCTTGAGTTTCTGACCATTCCATTCCGTTCTTTCATTACCCTTGCACTACAAACATTTCGACTTTCACTGGTTCACAATCCGCCAAAATTACGCCTAACTTCTTTAAGCATCCATAAAAGGACTAGCCTAGGTCTGCCTTGCTACATTATATGTTTTCTAATCGTAATTCCGTAACTCGTAAAGATAGCAATGCTGGTCTTACTTCCTTGACTTATCAGCGTTTTACGTGACATGAGATCTGAATAAAGTCCCTTTAATTCTTGTAAGGGCTCCTATCTTGTAAACAATTCCTGTTTTTATGTTTGAGCTGCCAAAAGTGCTCTCCAGAATTCGCAATCAAGTGGAATCTGCCTACACACCTTCTTTGAGCGGCCCTTTACTTCGCTTTCTTCACGAGGATTACTTGCCATAACATTTCAAAAACTCAATTTGTCGCCAAAATCGCCCCTAAAGGTGGAGCCAATTTTAGTAGTTTCGAAACTCATGCAGCTCTTTCATCGTAGGCTTGCTAGTCAGTTCCTCAAGAAGAATGTTTACACCGTTAGTGTTTCTTGAGAAAAAGTTGTTTTGTTGTCTAAAAACCATTCGTAACGAACATTGCATGAACTGATTCATGCAGTGCTTCTGAGGAATGCTGCGGTTTTGAACTGAAAGCCGCAGCAGCAGAGCTTCAGAGTAGTTTCCTGGAGTCGTGAATGTTGGTGTAGTACCGACGGCGTAATTAACTCACGTCGATCGCGTAATTTATTCGCTTTCACCATCTGCTATCCCTCTCATTAGGAAATCTACATTGCTTGACATACATATAACGCTCAACGCTAGGTGGCCACTTCATAGTTGCAGGGTTTTATTTTGGCTCATTTCTCGATGTTATCCAGACTTTCCACTCTTGGTGGGAGATATGTTCAACCTCCAAAAAGTAGCTTATAAATGGATTTTAAGCGCCGTCGTCTCTTGTGGAACTTTTTGTACATTCCTTTGAATTAATTGTTTCTATAGTCTGTCATTTATCAAAGCCTTTTCGCTGGAAGCACAATTCAGTATCCCCTTTTTTATTGGCAGCGTTTTGTATAATAATATAATATTTCACAGTAAGACTTATCACAAAACGTTGCGAGGCACTGGAGTTCAAGCGGCGCCACAGTAAGCTGCAGCTCCTTGCAAATTTAAAATTTTTTGGAATTTGGTTTCTATCATGACAGATTGTTTTTTGCTTTTTATTTTCTAATCATTCTTCATCTTTAGCTACTTCAATATTTATAAATTTTTCTCGTTGAGTTCCTATTATATTTTACAGAATTTGGTGGAGGTGATGTAGTAACAGGTGGCGGGCACTCCCACTCTCATGGTGAGATATCAAATCCCTATAAATGCCGGCCTAGGTTAACCAAGTTTTCCGTCTTTCCTGAGCACGTATGTAGGTACCAGGCTCATCTTTGAGGACAAAAGCACTGACTTGTACACCAGCTGGCCCCCATATAGGCCCAACCGTATTTATTTGCCACCTTGATCATAAATAAAGTTGGAATCCCCAGCGCATCCCAACAAGATCAACGCCAAAAAACTTATCCCTTTATATCGCAGGAGCAATATGTACAATGTGAAATTTTTGTTCACTTATTGTCTTTATTCATTCTCATCTTCATTGATCCCTTATTTTTTAACATTTTCAAGCATATTTTATTATTATCAACACCTCTGATCTTGTGCACTCATTATTATTCTTGTGGCCATCAGCTGTAAAAAAATAGCATCGTACAACTTTCACGTATTATTTTTGTCGGTTATTTATTCTTTTGATTTTTTCCCCTCGCTTTAACACCTTATTATTACCTGTACTTTTAATGCCGCGTTTCTATCATTGTTCCCGTGCTTCCACTTACAAAATATTCCTCTTTCTTTTTGCTAGCGCTGTAATGAAAGAATGAAGTGAATAAATCGAAAATCATAGCAAACATAGAGAATATGGTACTCTGACCATCCTGCTAAGTACATACACAGACTCACATTTTATCCTTCTCGAAATTCTAACCTTCAAACGAATTACCTCGGCTCCTTACCGTATACTGCTCCCTCGATCCGGCGTCCTCTCTCCCTGCCTCGCCGTCGATTCCACTTAGAGAGATTTCGGAGTTGAAAGCCGTCTATTCAAATTCCTGGTGGTTGTTTATGTGTGGTCACGTGCAATGTTCATTCTCCTCTGTCAATTGTGATTTCCCAGTCAACATTGCGACGTCCACTGAATAAAGAAACGAATGGATTAGCCGACGACAGCTCCAAGGAGACGCAGACAACGTCACCATATCGAATTCTAACGGATATACGATTGAGGCTGCGATTTGCACGGCTGACAGCACTAGCAATAGTGGCAGCCCTGAAAACAAATCAACGATTTACTTGGAACCTCTGCAAGAAGAAATCTTTCTGCTACTTGCAACTGCTTTTCTGAATTTTTTTTTTCAAGAACTTCTGTTTTTGTGGTAACTTATGACCTATAAAGCATATACAATCATAGCATAGCAAGCATATACATCAATTTTACCTATAAAGCAGCAGAGAGTGGCTGAGGTGTGATGGCAGAACTGAGCTAAGGCACCCAAATGGACAGTTTCTCCTTGTCGTCAAAAGAACTACACCCCAGTTGAAATATTTGAAAAGATTGTTGCCGTTTCATCATGGAGCGCGCACACATTAGCCTTTTATGGGCTTTTTATAGGCTCGTGTCGCAACCAATATGGCCCCGCGGCTGATCGTTGCTCGGCGGCTCTCGAGGTGCAATTGCATTTCACGTCGTTGCTTCACGGTAATGAGTGCGAAAACTGAAGCTTTATTATTTATGCCTCTCGCAAGCTGCGCGTCAGGTTATCTACTATGTATGTCCATGGCACTCTAGCGGGAATAAGTGCAAATCTGTCGTTTGATTCATCTTTCAATTAGCGACAATAAAGGATAAGAAGGATAGAGTTTTCGGGCTTCTATCAGCCCCTTCTTGGGATGCGCCGCCCATTTTAGTTTCCTTCAGAATCGTGGTGGTTTGAATGTGATGTGACCTATACAATGATTTGCAGTGGCCAACCGATGTGCAAGTCAGTGCTTTTATCCTCCCAGACGAGTCTGGTACCAATTCACCGACCCCGGGGGGATGGAAGGCTTGGTTGGCCTGGGCGGGCGTTGATGCGGGATTTGATCCCCGCACCATGATAGTGGGGTGCGCGCCACCTGTCACTACACCACTTCCGCCTTATCCTTTGATTAACGGCAATATTACAAATATACATGCATTGCAGTGATCTGGCGCAATCCTCAAAAAATCGGAAGCTGCTGAGTTCCTGTAATTGCACACATGACACTTTTTCTCATTCTAATTATCAAGGTTTTGGTGGGATCGCGCAAAACAAGGTGTTCCGCTCGGCCTCTGCTCAGCACTGTTAGCTTCTTTGGGTGGGTAGAAAGTGCTGTAATTGTAGAAATTAGTGACCATCGCAGTAAAAAACGACTTGGTAGCATAGAACAGTTGTGGTTCGTGCATTTTCAATTACTGGTGGGAGTCAGGGTGTGATATGTGCAATTAAACAATTACAGCAACGCTGCAAAATAATAATTCAAAGACACCGGAAGGGGGTATTTTGGCTTACGGTGGAATAGACGTAGTGTGGACGAGTTTAAGTGGTCGTCATTGCACAAACTCGCCAATTTGACGCCTTGGCATGGTGTCAAAAGGAGATGTTTCTATCGTAAATTTGTTTTTCCTTTTACCTTTTCCTTTATTCTTTCTTACACTGTTTGTAGATGTACTTACAGAATGCTAATGTAGTTGGGAATGGCCACTCTACTGCGCTGGAGGTCAGGTGCTACAACTAACGTTGGCCCGCGGCCCCTCTCCTACAGCGGACTACTCGGAAAGTCTGTGTGTTGGATGCGAATAGAATGCGAATACACACCGCAGCGTCGCGCTTTTGAGTCCGGGTTTTTTCGCCTATTATGGCTTCTAACCTTCAGTGTTCGTTACAAAATGCTCATTTGTTTGCATCTTTCTCTTGTTTCAGACCCCTTCCAGCTCCTTTAAGCCGACAGTAGACAATAGCGGTGCTGCTATATTTGTAATCTTGCATATCATCGTTTTCTTGGATTGCGTGTTTTCGGGCATAAAGCTTTGTTCCACCGGGTGCCAGAAGAAGGTACAACTTTGTTTTCTCTGTTCTATTATGAGCAAGCCACATCCTCCTGATTGCGGAGCGAGCATGATCCAGAGGTGTACGCTGTCTCTTTGTCTCTGAATTCTCACGCTTTCAGCCGGTAGCTGAAGTCTCTTTGTTGCTAATAAATGACTAATCTTTCTAGAGCCACGTCACGAATTTATTGATCTGTCTCAAGGGCCTACTTGTTTTGAGTGTTGCTCTTTCTGAAAGGACTCTAAAATCGTAGATCTGACATAATGAACATCGACCGGAGACAGTGAACCAAGAGTTGACATATAGTGGATGCTTCAGATAAGTCCTTCGGGAATGGGATTCCCTAGAGATGTGTATCCTTATGGAAGGATTTCGCAATGCAACTTGCGACGATCGAGATAGGGACGGCGTATATAGTTGGTTCCTGAACCGATCTGGTCGGGACCCAACTACACACGGCGCCTTAGCTCGTACACATCGCTTTGCACACCGCGCGTCGTTTTGTGAAATCTTGCTCAAGAGATAAACACACGTAAGTCCGCGTTCATACTTTGCGCTGGCGAGACTTGGCTGCGTTTACAGGCAGCGAGGCAGTGTGGCACTGGAAACGACGCAGGCAACGAGACAGGGTGGCACGTGGATACGCAGAGACCCGCAACCACGCCTTGCCGCCGGCACCCCAAAGTATGAACGCTGCCTAACTACTCTTATATTCTCTAATACTATCGAAGTCCTCTAAAAAACACTCTTCAACTTGACCCAGCCCGAGTGTCCTGACTTACACCTCTGCTTCTTGCCTTGCCCACAAAGCAAACTGCAGAGTAAATGCCAACTGGATAGAAGAGTAATAATGTGTCACGGAAGAATCTTCATGTTGATCAGACACCAATTCCATGGCCCATTAGAAAAAGCCCTGATGAAACATATTTTTTCCGCGCAAAATGCTTCCTTCGTGTTGTTTTATAGTGATTGCTAACTGTTATGGGTGCTGCTCTCAATCAGCCATAATTGACATCAAGATGGTCGATTTAATTGATTCATAGTCGGGGCATTAAATCATTATTATTTATAGTGAAATTTGTGGAGCAATTCATTCACCGCGTCACTTTCATTTAAAAGTCAGCCCTAATCTGGTAATCTGATGAGCGGTGTGTAACTCATGCGACCCTGTTAGGACACAGAATGCGTGGAGGATCCATGGTGCATGCCAAAGGCGGAAAGTATGCATACAATTAGTTTATAATCAGGTTTTCTAGGGATTCTAAGGAGGAAGGAATCAAGTCATAACCTGATGACCTTCGAGCTTCTTTGAGCTGTCATCACAGTAGTTTTTAGAATACAACACTTGGTTGATTGCATCAGAATAAATCAGCACCAACACATTTCGCAGGGAAAGTGGACCAAAACGGCCATGCTGTCAAATCCAATTTTCCTTGCTCATGTCGGCATGACCTGTCCGTCAGTCTAATGAGCCTCCCTTTTCAGAACTTAACGGCGTACTTATTCCTTCAGCCAGTATTATGAGCGCTTCTAATTGTATTCTGAATTGAAAGCATGTGGAGAAGCTAATTTATTCCAGCAAGGACGATTGATGGGTTTCCTTCATGTTCCCAGAATGCAGCTTCTTACATATGATGCTATTTGCTTTCACAGAGTCTCTAGCACTTCCTTCGTGCAATCCTGGAAAATGAAATGACAGGGTCATACCCATACCATGATTGCTATCAGGGTCAAGCTTTGCGTCGAGCAAAATTTTCGATAAACACGCATCCCTCTAAGGGGGACGCTGTTACGATACTCCTGCCCCTTTACTGTCCGATGACCTTCGACGCACTGCTGTCTGCGTATATACTCGAGAGGCCGCTTAATACAAAGTATGATTATCGTCCTTTACCTATATACGACACCTATAATTGACTACCTGCTCTAGAGAGCTTTTGGAGAGATCATTCACCTGCTCAAAGTTTTCCTCTGAAGTAGCGAGGTCGTCGAGAAACAGTCAGTGGGAATTTTGAAAAAATTTGACTTCTTTTCCAACCTCAAATACAACCCCCACCTTCCAATCCAAGGTACGTTCCCCTCCCGTTGAGGAATCCACGATGGAGCTTCCACCCTGGTTACGATGCGCCACGCGTTTGATAGCTTTCCACAAAATCTTCGTAGTATTGAGACACGTGTTGACCTCTACAGGACTGACGTGTAGGCTATGTATCATAAAGGTCGTAACGTGTAGGAGCTTATAGAGCGCCAAAGTATGACTTCTTCATTACCACGTCGGGCATCTGTGTTGTCTTTCATATAGGAGGTATGTATGGATTTTTGCTAATGCCTCATGAGAAATGAGCTCGGATAGAAGGAATTCTTCTTCTGTGGTTCGAATCCCCTTATTGCTCAAGAAAATGGTTTCACCCACACTGAAACTCCCCTTGCACATTTACCGTCCCGTTGAACATTGAAGGCTGTCCCTCTGCACCCTTTGACATAGCTCTTTCACTTTTTCTCAGGCGATGTTCTGGGTACATATCACCGACATCTCAGTCAAAATGTGACGGTAGTAGTCTTTTTGATCCGTTTCTATTGAGTTAAGCTTTGTATGTCCGTTTGTCGGTATGTCGTCAGCTTGTCAGTCTGTCAGCCGATCTGTCGTTCCGTCCTGTTGAAAACACACAGCAGTTATCCCTTGCAAAACGGCAACTAATATTAGGTCTGTGCAGAATAAATGGCCAAAACGGACTACTTTTTTCAAAATGCCATAACTTCGCTCAGACACAACTTTATTTGTCGAGATAAAAACCATTCAAATCTACGCAACCTTGCCAACGATCTGGTAAAGAAAATATGCAATCATGATAAAATTTTGGATTGCGAAAATTAATAAAGTCAGCAATGGCATTTTCTACCTGCATAGTTTCGGCGAATTTTTTCTGACGCAGGTTTGCATCGAGAACCGGGAAAGTGGTAATTCGTCAGGGATAGGTCTGGTGAATAAGGGTTGTGAGGGAGAGTCTCGATCAGTTTCTGCCGGGTGACTTGCGAACTATGGGGTTTTACGTTGTTTTGCGCGCCCGGCAAAAACTGTTGCAGTTAGGCATCGAGACTCTCCCTCACCCTCCTCATTCCCCAGACCTATCCCTGACGAATTACCCCTTTTTCCTGGTTCTCGATGCAAACCTGCGGCAGAAAAACTATGCACGGTAAAAATGCCATTCTTGACATTAATAATTCTCGCAATCCAGAATTTGATCGTGATGGCATATTTTCTTTACCAGATTGTTGGCGAAATTCTTTAGATTCGAATGGTTTTTATTTCGACAAATAAAGTTGTGTCTGAGCGATGTTATCCAGTTACGTTTCGGCCATTTATTCTGCACAGACCTAATACAATCGTCCGATAGAGGTGCTGTGCTACTGATTGTGTCCTGAAGCGATTACGTCTAGAATAAGGCATAGAGCGTCATTAGCGTCATTTGAGGACCCATACAATATGGCGCGCATAGCTCTCACTATCTCGTCGCACGCCGCACGGCGCCATGCGAATTTTCTGTACTAATGCACACACCCACTATAACCCTGCCTTGGTGATTAAGGAAATGTGTGTAAGATCTTCTTAGCATTTGTGGTCATCGCATTACATGGGCCCAAAAAGATCATATCCATATCTTTTCTACCGTTTATTAGCTTTGTAGCTCTATCACTGAGTGGGTACCGGATGGAGGGGGAAGGTGCAAGTTGAAAGCGGAAAATTGACATGCTCTTACATGACCTACGGTCAATTATACAAATTGGATATGTAATATACATCTTTCACCCTGCATCAACAGCTTGACCACCCAATGTTCGCAAATAAACGTGCTACTATTCGTTTCAACAAAGTGCCCCTCCCACCATCTCTCTCATTAGATTAGCATCTAGTGGCTTTTGACATGGTGTAGATTACGATTCGAAGGACCTGAGAAAGTGTTGAAATCTGAGCGCCTCGTCGTGGAGATGAATCACGGCAAAGCCGTCCTCGGATTGATGGCTTTGCGGTCTTCAATGGTATGCGTCGCCTAGAAAAACATCTCTTCTCTCACACCTCATTTCTCTCGCCTTTGTGGCTACGGAACGAGACGAATAATTGAATGGCGCGATCTTATTACATGGGTGAGAGGTGTGCCGACTGATCTCCGCACTCCTCATCTCATCCCGTCAACCACCTTAGCTTAATATGGTACCGCACAGAACTGAGTCCAAAAGACGATCTCGTAGGTAGGTGCAATGTTATTGGTTGGTCTTGCTTGGGAAGACTTATTTTTTGACTTTTTGGCTTTCAAAAACACTTTCCATACTCCTTAAAGCTTCCATCTTGTTACTTGTAACGAAATGGTGAAAAACAAGATTCAACAAATTGAGCTAATCATTATAATGGTAACTGCCTCCTGGTTATAATAGCTATAGCTAACGTTGCAGCCCATTGTTACTTTTGAACAACGAAGAGCTAAAATTCAAATTTGCGATTCACAAAATAGCGTCTTGTAGAGCTCGTTTATCGGAGTCTCATAAGTAAATAAATAAAAAGTTCACCAAAGTCTATACATCTCACATTGTACAACGGAATTCTAGTATTCCTCGACAGGGGTTCGTAGTTCACCGGGCAGAAGGGGGCGTTGTTGTAGCTTTAGAGGGTGGGGATAAGCACTAGAATTTGAATTCATAAAGCGGATGAGAAGTAAAGGGTATTTCACAGTGAACCGTGTGAAGAAATGTAAAATAAATATTTTTGTGTAAGAATACGTAGCAATAAAACACATTGGAACCATAGAATCCGGCAACAGTTACCGGTTAGCAGAGGTCAAAAAGTCGGGTCGAGCTGAAGCGGCTATTCCCTCGACACTTGGGAGCGCCCTGAGGAAAAACTACTGGCGTAGAATGGTGATCCATTTAGGGTCGCTTTGGTCGAGCGCTTAACTTCTCCTGAAATTCCCCATTCCGTGTGTTATCGAGTTAATTTTCTCTTTTCCAAGACTTTTGTCCTCTTTACAATGTAAACTCCGCTTTTAAAGTCATCAAAAGCGCTTGTCGCTGAGATACTGCCTTGCTAAATATAACTGTACCAAGTGCTATTATGGGTTGTTTATCTTTATCTTTGCCGTAAGAAATCGTTTAGCTTCTGCTTCCTCCTAATCATCAGATCGTTGTTTTCGTGCAATTAGGAATGCTTCTGAGTTGACGACATCGGAGTTGGCTTCATTATCATCGCTTATACGGTAAAGGTTTCTGCGAGATGCGGCGAAGAGAAAAACCTGAAGCTTACATCGACATCTCGGTTTTACGGGGATCTTCTGTGGTGTAACCAGAATGTAGTGTTTTCGTAATGAACCTAACTCACAGTAACTCGAAAATTTTGAAATGAATGAGGATTTTCTGGCTGTCGTTATGACGAGGAAAGTTTTTTGAGACTTGTCCCTCTTCCGAAACCGTACCGTTACATACTACTGATGACTGAAATTACATGATACTGACTCTAGCGAGACCGTAAGGATTTCTCAACCTTCACTCACTAGACATGATCCCTTTAAAACCCAAAATACAGTCTCACTCGAGAGCTGCTCGGCCGCAGCCTGACCCTGTCTTCCTCTGGCTGATGCACAGCACAATAAAGGCTTGGCATGAAGCTATTTAGTAATTGCGAGGTTAGCTAAACGGACAAATGTACGAGGGGAAGAAAGATTTTGCGCACGATCGCGTCGCGTCTCACCTGTAGGGCTCGTTAACTCATTGGGCAAGGCTCTCCGTGAGCAGCACAAGAGAGCTTCACTCACGGTGTAAAAAGGCGGCTCTTCAATCGCCTCTTGCGCGTCTCAGCCCATCACAAGGAAAAGCCTCCACGTGGGGCCAATATGGGGTGTGGCCGAATTCGCAGCGTGAGTGGAGTGTCCGAGTTGCGAGTCAGTAAGCTGAACTTAAGCGAAGAAATTCACGTGACAACCCCACATGCCGCCAAAAATCTCTGACGGGGGGGGGGGGGGGGGTCGCCGATAGGAATCGCGGCTTCTCCTTTAGTGGGGACTGTCTGCGACCAATTACAAAACCGCGACGCGACCGCGCGCCACTGACAAAAGTCTTACCTCCGCACATTTGTCCGTTTACCAATCTTCTGTGATTTGGAGGCGTTTCTTTCCCTGACAGAAAACTCATAATATAAAAGCGTACTTCATGAGAGTCAGTAACAAAGACTGACCTCGGCAGGCAGACACATCCCTCTGTAACTATCCATCTTATATCCTGCTGGCGTTATGGTTAGTCATTATGTGGTGTTAAATACCACTGAAACAGCTACTAAAATACTTATAACATCGTGACGCGCTCTGTAGCGGCGACTACGTGAAGAGTACTGGAGATCCAGTAGCCCTATGCAGATAAAGAATTCTAGCAATAAAAGCGACGTCCAAGGTTTGCAGGGATAGACAGGTGATAGGCTGATGCATGATATCGTCATGCGAACACTCATTCAAACGACGTGTTCAGGTTACAGCTCTCCTACGGGAAGCTAAATAAGTAACTTTATATCCCGTGTTACGGGAGGTTTTCCGTCCCTCCTTTCCACTGGAGGCTGAATTCCATTGATAGAGCAGCTCACGATGTGGTGTGTGTCTTCAGAATCCCCGAGGCTTACCATGAAAAAAGACAGAACGATTTCAGCCTCGATCCCGTACGGTCTTTGGTGTTCATTTCCATGTTTTCTCGTCAACGGTTGTCAGTGACTCCACACCACAAAAAATTTGTTGATTGCTAAAAAATTCTCAATATTAATCCGGCTCATTGAAGACTTAAAGTTTTTGCTGGTCATGTTCTTATTCATCATATGTATAGTTTACATCGATAAGCAAATTTTTCCATCAGCTCGGCATTTCTCCTGCACCGATACTTCTCAAGAAATAACCAGCAACGTCGCGTCCCTTTTCCTCAGGAGCAACGTGTGAGCTCGTAGACGGCTTCAGTGCCTGGTTATTACTACCCACCTTGTTTTTCCTTGAATCAATGAATTGCATTTAATCACGCGGTATGAAGTTGGATAATCGACTACTGCGTTATAATTTATATGCATGAATGGCATAATGTAGTCTGCTGGGAGTAAACATGTTGATTAAGCATTGGTACCGACGCGAAGTGATGCAGGAAAACCCCTCATAAGGCCTAAATCACAAGTAGCCAGAGAGCAATATGATTCGAACATCTTCAGTGCAAAGCCTCGAAAAGTTCGGTTTCAAAGTACACATCGCGATAATTGTACTGATGGTCACTTTCTGGGAGCAGTGGGACCGAGGGTGATGTGGCTTGGGTGTCGCGTTCATACTTTGCGCCGGCAGGGCGTGGCAGGGTTCACAGGCGGCGAAGCAGAATGGCACGGGAGAGGGTCAGACACGATGCAGGCAACCAGACAGGGTGGCACAGACGGAGGCGCACAGGCATGCAACCACGCCCTATCGCCGACGCCTTAAAGTATGAACCAATCCACTAATTAGGGTGAGTGTCGATTGATCGAATTTTCGCTTCGCAGCGTCGTACTCGCGGCGCTGTCAGTGCGAGTCATTTGGAATTCCGCTCAAGATGCAATGGGTTGTTAAGGGTCTTTCAAAGACTGCAAGCTAAAAGCATTGGGAGTTCGCCTATGTTGTGGTTGTTTTCACATCGTTTCCAAATGCGCATTTCACAAGCTGTAGCAGTTCCATAATTCTCTTCGCTTTAATTTTTATGACGTTCAAGCCATATTCAACCGCCAAAAAAAACTCGTACTCGCCACGAAAAAAACTCGCACTCGCGAAATCCCGAATAATCTACTTTCACCCCTTCAGGTTGCACTCTTGTTGTGACACCATTGTATGCCATCATGTCGATAGATTAACAACCCCTATCACTGGCCGTGTCCTCTTGCAACGCACTACAATTTATTCAGTTATATTGCAATCCGTCTACAAAGCTTGCAAATGATAGTGTCAAGATAGGATAACCCTGAATTGAAGTAAGCAACGTTACCAGGAAAAAACACGGCACAGCATAGACTTTCTTGTGATATCGTTGAGCAAAGTCACGTCCGAATGCTCCCAGGCTGCAATACCGGTACGAGCACTGTCGTCATGGGCTTTTTTTAGGCTCCTGGCGTTTTCTTTCGTTTTTTCTTCACTGAACAATGAAGTGAATCAGAAAAGGTCAGAACTCTGCAGTCCGCAAGTGCTGCTGCTGACACGTTTACTTTTTGTGGGTCAAATTTTGCCCGGACCAGACAGGTTTTCAATCCCGAGGCATGAAGTGCATACCACCCACGTTACTAGAGTGATGTCAACTACCGCAGTTTTCAACTCTCTTGGTCATTTTATGGTCTCGGAAAGGACGTCTGCATGTGACATGGGGCGCTTCTTGAAGGAGGATTATTCAATAGCAAGTTACTTCACAAAAAATTCCAATTTTCGGCTTTGAAAGCTCAATAGACCAGCGGCGTCGAAAAAACAAAACATAAGGGGAAGCCACGTGAACAAGCCGTTTACGTGAAAGCTCCTAATACAGCTTTATGGCTTCTTGGAATGACGTTCATATTCAAGTTCTGCAGCAAAACCAAGTTTTCAATGGTGTTGGTAGTAAATACATGAATTTCTATCACCAGCAGTCTCTCTTCCAATTTATTTTTCAAATGCTTGGTTTATTTTTCCGTTGTTCTTGGCAGAAGACTTCTTTTTTCTGCATGATCAACTTCCACTTTATGTACTTGGTGATGTTTGATCATCTCTTGCTGAAATACTTCCTGAGAGTAGGGCTTGCAATGCATAATTCCTTCATTGGAAGGATCAAAGGAAGCGTCTATGGGAATTCCATGATTCTAATCCCTCGCATATCACTCTGGCAGACATAATAAATGAGCAGAAACATGAAGAGAAACCGAGAAATTCCTTATGTTCCAAAGCGAAAATGGAAAAACTGAATTAAGGCAAACCGCTTGAGTTCCTGTCGAGCAACCTTCGCACAGCTGTCGACAGGAAAAACACAGTTCGAATTTCCGCGCCCAATATTGCTGCCCACGATTGATTTGCTTCACACTCTGCAACCCTGACCTCATGACCAGCGCTGCTTTGCTCTCAGACCTTCACGGACACCCACATCAACGGACATCACAGGAGGGCTGTATCTTAGTTAGAATTTCGTCTCTTCTCCTGAAACTTTGCATGTGGCCCATAGTCTGCAAATACAACATTATTACATGGGTAACAGGGGAACTGAAATTTCCATGGAGGATTCCTCGAACTTACCAGCCCACGATCCGTGTCCCTTTCTACTCGATATACTTATATGAAACGCTCAGCGTAGAAGTGAGACCCAAACATGAATTTTCCTTTCCCTCCGCCAGCAAAATAACATGCAAATGATATCGACCACCACATCCACAATGTCTTCTGCGATCTTCAGACGATATCCATATGATTTTCCCGAAATGAACTTTTTTTGAAATATGGCGATTACCATCCTCAGCAATAACAAGCACAACGGCCACGCCCACTTCCGTTTCTTCCACTTTCTTCGTGTGTTTCGACACTTGTGATTACTCCGCCGTTCATTCAGTTACGGTTAAGCTTTTTGCTTTTCCTAGTTTTCTAATGAAGACGATCAGAATTTTGTGACCGACAGATTGTAATACAACGTAGGATCTCAAACATCATGCGTGTTTGTCTTAGTCTTTTTCAGCAATGATTTTATACAAAATGACCAAGCTAAGATTTTGGATGTACGTGTTTACACAAAAACCTTGTGCTTTTGACCTATTGTGAGTATTAATAATAATAACAATAATAAGGACGCTAGAGAGCCATGAAATATTAATAATCATATAATGTAAATAACTGTGAAATAAAAAATATGAGATTATATCGGTATTCCATCAATCATGAACTATGATTATCTGATGCAAGAAACACTGTGAAACTTCAGAGGCTTGTTGAATAATCGAAGAGCTGGTGGGTCATTTTTTAAAAATTTTCATTCATTTTCTTTGAAGTTTGTAAAATATCTCAGAAATCTCCAGTTCTTCGAACAAACTTTGGAGTCTCGTTTTGTTTTTGAGCACTGGAATATACTGTACATATGATCGCACTTCCTTTCTCATGGATGATTACCTGATTTGAAGGTTACGTACATAGTATCACACCATATCTTTCAGTATCACTCAATATCATTGTATAGTGCCTGTACATAAATCGTTCCACCAGCGTAATTCAATACCTAGTATGCTTTGGATGAAGTACTCCAGCTTCTGATGTACATGACTGCTCCTTGAAATTCCCTATTGGTCCAATACTTTTCATTGTCTAAAATCTTTTTTGCACGCTGAACCTTTGCTGTACCGTGATTTCTTCTCTTTTCTCCAATCTCCTTCCGACTTCCACCATTTCCCTCTTTTTGAACCATCTTCTGTTTTCCTCATCCTAAAAAGCGCTCCTATTTCTGCAAATTGCTCTGTTGTTATATATGGGTTATGGTTACTCAAATTGAGTACTCTGTGTGAGTATTATCTCGGATCGAGATAGGGGCTGTGTGCAAATTGTAGTAGCCTAACTACCGGTCGTAAAACGCACATGCACCACCAGTATCCTCAGGTACTTGGGATCAGTGCATGGGACCATTAACCTTAGCCACGCCCCAATTGACGGTCGATCCGTCTTCGGATGGAGCTGCTCCGTCAGCCTGGAGTTTTGCCGAGTTCACGGAAGGTGAGCATATCGGTCTCTCTCGGAATCGAGAGGGGAGTTTCCCACTGCCGTCGCGAACGGCTTTGTGATGGACTCTACGTGGTAGAGGGCTCTCCCTGACTAACGGGGTGTCGCGTGATGCGAGCCTCGTTCTCTTCACTCGGTGAAGGGTGGAACTTTCCCCGTGTGGAAAGTAGAAGTGCAGTAGTTCGCAGGATGCGACTACAGATGCACATTGGCCTACGCGATGATCTTCCCTTTTGGGTTCAAAAATGGCAGGTGAATTGGTGGCTAATACCCTTAATATCCATTCCCTTTGCCTGGTTGAAGTCTAGAATCTATTGATGTAGATTCTAGTATTTGTATGTATTGTGTGGCATATTGCCATACAATATTACTGTATATATTTCGCTTGATAAAAGGTTATTTGCGCAGTGCTGTGTTATGTAATAATAGGTACAGACACTAATAATTACGTAGCACCAATGGCTGATAACGAAACCGTATCGAATGGCTGTCTAGGTTTTTGGATTTCCCCTCACCTCCTGGACGGTCCAGTTCCAACACTGTGACATTTCGATAGCATGTACCTTAACATGTCACTTGAGGTAATTCTCTGCTGTTCATACAGGCCTCATTTGACTACCGACCGCCGACATGACTCCTCCATGTACGCTGGTAGTTAGCAGATCAATCGCGATGGAAAGATGTTGAGAATTTTCTGTTTCATATACAAGTCTTCAGCGGCGCTGACGATCTCTACGTTGTCTACGTCGTAGTGGTAACGTACAACAAATGGTTCTGAAATATGGAGGACCTTAAAATAAGCAAGAAATATTAATTTCTTTTCGTACTAACACCAATCGTGTGATCTCTTATGCTGCAGCATTCGTGCTTGGCCCAAGAAACGTATGCATGGAAGGCGAGCAAATACGATTCCTTTACAAGTGAAAGTTCCTATGGTTGCCTGTAACTTTAAAATTATTAGGTTGTCCCGAAAGTTCCGGAACACCTCGACCACTTTTTCAAATTTATTTCTTGAAAACATAAACACATTTCAGCCAACAAGACATGTCATTCTGTAGAGAAGAAAATTCTCTTCCGAATGATATGGACATGCTGCAAAAGGCTTTATGTTGTGAAGAAATAAATTTGAAAGAGAGGTCGAGGTGTTCCGGAACTTTCGGGGCAACCTAATAATTAGTTTGACATTTTGTAATTTCGGAGTTTTTTCAACTGCAATTTCAAACAATTCTGTTATCTTTTTTGAAAGTAGTTCAAGCAAACCTAGCCGTCGTATTGTCAGTTCGAGATTTCCAAAATACGTCGAAGGTAAATGATTTCATTCTGGAACAAGTGATAACTACACATTCGAAAATTTACGTCAATGACGGAATATTCAAGATGTACTATTCAGGTGGCTGCTAAGTGTCAACCAACTTTTGAAGCATGATCTTCTACTTGACATTAATGAAATCTCTCCGAACTTGTCTTTTCTGGACTACTGCTTTGTTGCCTTAAAATTAGAGATGGATGTCGTTACAGAGCAAGGGCAGCGCCTAGGTCTAGTTTAAAGAACGGAGTCCAGGATAATGTTGCATTGTTCATCACACTCTAACTGAAAATAGTGGTAATCATTCATTCAGTGAATAATAATAATTATTATTAATATTACCACTGCTATAAAATTGTCCAAAACATTTTGAATGTCTATGGAAAGCTTCCAGCTTTCCTCATCACGCAACCTCGCGAACTTGTTCGGCAAGACACGCAGACAAAAAGATACGGAAGAGAGAAATCTGAACGGACGAGTGACCTGGCGATTAACCACTCGAAAATTGGGCAGTGGCGGACCAAAGCGCACCATAAAAAATATGACGGCCATAGTTAGTAGCTATCGTCGTTAGCAGGGACTCAGAAAAGGGAGAAAATAGAAAATAGTTGCAGAATTCCCATGTGGCAGCTCGGAACTGCATGACAAAGATGGCAGTAGCGCATATTTGTGCTGCCCTAATCTCCGTTTGTAACTATATTCTGCATATGTTCGCTATATTCTGCGTTAATCTTTGAATATTTGTATTTGAGAACATTCCGAATGCCTTGCTAGTAGCTTCAAAATAAGTCTGTTTCACATTCATTTGATTTTGGAGTTCTTTCACTTGAAATTCCGAAAACTTCTTCCATATGTTTCTTTTTTGGAAATAATTAAAACATTGATAAGACCTTCAGTGCTTCAGCTCTATCCCCCTCGCTTCACCTGGCCATTGTGTCCTCTTCAGCACTGAGTTGAATAAAGTGATATTTGAACCTAAAGGCACCGGGAGGGATGTGGAGAAAGTGAGAAATGGGGATACATGTTTTCTGGAAACAAACTTTCCTTTTCAGAAAAAGTGATGTTTAGCAAAACTCGCTTTGAAAAAGCGCGATTTAAGGTCTTACCGTGATCCTGCAGCGCAGCGTGTTGTTCTACAGTTTATCAGCCGGGCGAGGGCGAGACAACGTTCGCGGCCGGCTAATTTGGCCTATCGCTCGTCTTCAGTCTACCTCCAGTCAATGACGAAAAAGGGCGCGAGAGAGAAGGGGGTTCTAGGGCTCTTATATCTCGGTTTTTCATTGTTTCATTTCGTTCTTTCTCTAGTGTCACACTGCTGAACACCCCTACTCTCACAAACCTCAATCGGCCAAATTTACTCCTCCCGGTATCTTTAATGTCACGACTGAACAGCCTCCCAGGTTAGGGACTTTGGAACAGTCCCAATGCTCATTTTTCTTCTCCAAACGTTTCAAAAGTTATAGTAGACATCCAAGGAGATGTTCTCACCTTTCTTCATACTAACAATACCGTTGGTTATCAGTGCTCATATGTATAAGCTGATAAGACCGTTGGATAGCCAGTACTTGCCAACCGACTCTCATCATCATCAGTCTACGGAGGTTGCGTTGGGGCGCTACCATGACGCGTTTCATTAAATATATTCGCCTGTTTATCATTGATTTCTGTTTGACTTTCAGGCGTTTTCACTGACTTTCACTGACAGCTTTCAGGCGTGCACTATCAATTCCATCGGTGCGTGTCCAACCGCGATCATCACCACTGCCCTCCATGTCGCACACCATCGACATCTCCATTGCACTCAAGTAAGGCTGCAAAGGATACTCAAGTTCTAACATAGAAACGTTGCACAATTGAATTTCCCAATAAAGGGGTACAATCGGGTTTAGTCAGCATTGGTCGAATTTCCATTCTTTTTGGCCCATTCGTGCTGCACTTTTATTTTCCTAAAGGAAATGAATGGGTTTTGTGAGGCAATTTCCAGAACGCTTCAACAAAATGTAAATGACGCGAGCCGGCACACAATTGAAAATGTCTTTGAAGACCTTCCGCAATTTTCTATAAAGAAAGACAAAACAAGTTGCCCTTGAAATTTCGAAGAATCAGCAGTTTTCGATTTTGTAGACCTGGAAGCTGCATTGCTTTTCTGAGAAGGCGATAACGCATTGCAACAGGGTCAATGCTGAGGCGGTGTGGAGCGATTTTCTTCAAGCCCTGAAAGGGAGGGAAGCATGTTTGGACGTCTGGGATTGTAGTTGCCATGACGAGGCTATCTAGACAAGCGAGGGATGTCGGAATCGAAAAATAAAGTGCTTGGCCGAGTTCTCATGAGGGTTCAGTAGCACCGCTTACTAAGCGAGCTTTTATGGATAGGGAA
The DNA here is from genome assembly GCA_963978905.1 of Trichostrongylus colubriformis. NCBI lineage: Eukaryota > Metazoa > Nematoda > Chromadorea > Rhabditida > Trichostrongylidae > Trichostrongylus > Trichostrongylus colubriformis. The sequence continues at coordinate 43,914,137 of OZ022257.1, read as the reverse complement.
CGGGAGCAAGGGGGGTGTTTGGGAAAATCTAACGGTAGGACTCTTTTGTGGATCAAGTTTCCAAACTACTCATTACCACGCGAATAAGGCCGATTTTCTCGACTGCTGTTTGACGATGCTTGAGTGGCTTCAACAGCTTCGTCATGAAGCTTGGCTGCTTCTGTTTGGAAGATGGCAGCTCCAAGATAAGCGAATGTTTTGTAGTGATAGGTGGCGCAGTCACACCCTCATGATGCTGGAATAGTATTCCGTATCAATGTTCTTAAAGAGCAACCAATCTTATCATCACTTCAGAATAAGGGCTTCAGAACTCGTCTAAGAGGATAAAAGCACCGAACAGATGACCCCAGGAAGGTATTGTATAGACCAAATCACTAATCTGCCACCACGATTCTAAGTGGAACCAGAATACACGGCCCATCCTAACTTGAGTACCGCGAAGATTTGCAACTCAAAACTCTGGAACTTCGGGTTCCTATCTTATCTTCCGATTTGATAGACTAGGTCCTCGGTCGATTTCCATTCCAGAAATCAAATTTATTCATGCTCACCACAGATTGTTCACATCTTATCAAAGGAATCGTCTAAGAGAATTCCATGATCTTACTCGTCTTGAAATCACTCTATTGAGTACAGTACATGAACAGAAACACGCGGAGGTTCCAGAATTTTCCTTTATTTCGAAGCAGCAATCGAAAAACTGGAAGAGGCTACTCTTTGAGTTCCCGCCACTGCAGTTGAACAGCGTCAGCGAGCAGAGCACAGTTCAAATTTTTGCGCTCAGAGTTGATTTACTTCTCGCTCTGCGTCTTTAACCACGCGACTGTAGCCTCTTTGCTCCCCAGCTCTCCAGCGTCCCATTCGCACCCCTCACCCCGTCGCTCGTCATTTTCGAAGTTCTATCTCAATTATATTCTTGTGTATGCGCAAGTAGCTTTTCATGCTGCTCTTGGTAAGCAAATAAAACATAAATATGTGGGTAACAGCGAACTCAAATATCGTTGAACAATTCCTCTACCACTTCAAACCGAGAAACTCCTATTTTCAGTGATTTGACTGGGATCGATCATCTGACCCGCGTGAATTGTGTGTTTTGGCAAAACGATACGGAAAACGAGAAAAAATGGCATCCAATCGCAGCAACCAACCCGTCGGTGGTGTTCTCGGGCAATGCAGACTTCGATGATAAAATCTCTTTCAAATATGTCTTTGAAAAAGCTCAACTTATCAGAATCGACTTGTAAGTATTAACTCTTCAGTGCCTGTTTTGATTTTGAAACGTCCAACCTATTGCCTTTTAGATGCCGCCTTCACGATGGCATTTCCGCTTCTGGTTCAGATGACGTTGTCGGCAGTTGCATTTTCAAAGTGGACGAGTTAATTGGATCGTTCGGTTTGCAACTACGGCGGACACTTTTGTTAGTCGAAACATATTTATGGTCAACTGTTTTTACTCCTCCATCTGGATCATTTTAAATTATATGTGAAAAAGTATACAAGCCCTCTGCTTTCTTCCAAATCATGCTGGTAGTCATTCGGCAGGGCGCTTTATTGCAATTCAGTCTTGATCCAGTTATCACTGGTGGGAATGCACTCTACAGGTGCGAGAACACCAATTTTTAGGAGTCACCGATTTCCCAGACTACTTTTTCTGACAGTAGTCTTCTAATCGTACATGCACATCGTACACATCGTACACACTTCTTTTCTGGACCCGCTCATTTCAGTGGCGAAGGGAAACGAATCAGCCAAAATAAGTAGTATGAAAAAAGTATGTGCTTCTAAATGAGAAAAATGTTGGAATCTCTTGAGTAAGGCCGTAATCCGCTCTCTATTAACAGACGTTCGAATCTACCAAGTCAGTTTCACTTGGGCAAAGGGACATTGCAAGGGAGAGTGAAGGTGGTAGAATTAGTGCTCCTCACTCCACGACTAGCATTTTCGTTACCATTTGGTTACACAATCAACAACTTTAACACTTTACTAATCCCAACTTTCCTTGACTTAAATTTCAAGGGAAGATCATGAGGTCAGACAGACCATTGCTGTAAATGCATCTTGAGACGCTAAACTCAAAGCTCCTTTCCTAAATTGCGGAACGACTCTGCGAACGAAGATATGAAGGTTTTTCTGAATGTGCGATACTATAACATTCTATGTGTAGAAGCCTGTAGCAAGCGAGCCATTCGGTTATACGCAGAGCCTGTCTTCTTGTTTAAGAGGTTGAATTACCTCCTAGAAACAAGTTTTTAGCATAATTGAGATTTCTTTCAAAATTCGGAAAAATCCACAACTGGGACATTCAACAAAGGGAAAGTTGTTAACCCTTGGCAGGAAAATGCGCTTCTTTGGCATAGGTACAGTAATTCTGTTATCTCTGGCAGCTTTTTCACGTATGAAGATGGAAAATACCACTTATCCTATGGTCACCTTATTTAACCCAGAGATCCTTCTGGTTGATTAGAAATTCGATTAGGCTAAAAACTTGTCTCCGGGGTAGTTTGACCTCTTAAAAATGAAAACCAAATGGATCTGAGCGAAAATGCCTGCACTACGTTGTGACAGTGCATTCAGGACCTCATATCTTCGCCCGCAGAATCGTTCCCCAGATTTCGAAAGCAGATTTAAGATACGCGTCTTAAATCGCATATAGCAATGTGCACCTCAATGCAAATGGCCGGGCTGATCTATTGATATGCCCGTGTTACCTTTTCGAATAGTTCGCTTTATTGTTTCTAACATTGCGATCAAAAACCGCTTCTCATGAACAGCCATGATTCTTTATTTGGGCTCTGAGTGCTAAATGAATAAAAACATGGGCTTATAGCTCTTCCCTTCAAAGAAACACCTCGCGATAATGAGAGTAGCTTACTGTTTTGCGTCCATATTACTTAGCTTTCAAATAACGGCGCCCAGTTAGGTGTCGTCGGAGTGGATTCGAGCAGGTGGAGGTGCAGTGTCGTGATGCTGCCTCGTGGCGGCAAAAAGGTGTAGTCCAGATAGTCACCCGAGGATTTAGTGCCTCACGGAGGCAACTCGGCTCATCAGATTATGGCGAATGTGCCTTCGGTTTAGGTTTAGAAAGTATTATGTGGTTGACACTGAGAGTCATACTCTTTCAAAATTCGTTGCCCGGGGATGATGGGAAGTATGAGGATGAAGCTAGTCAAGATATAGAATAAATCGCAGGCTTAGCAGCTTCAGCTGTCAGAAATCGACGCTTTAATATGACCCGAAAAAAGTCGACCTTGGGTGGCCGAGTGCAACACATGGTGTAGCACGTTTGAAGAGAGTAAAACAGCATCGGTCTGTTGAAGCAGGCTGACTAGATTTCCTCCTTACTTGATTAAGTGTGTTCATTCATTCATTCGATTGAGGAGAACACGTGTGAACTTCTCTGTTTCTTACATTTAACTTATTTGATCATTTCAGCAAATCGCCTACCATTGCTCAAGTTCTACAATCATACCGGAATAATCTACAAATTGTTGGCAGCGTTATTATTTCGGGTGAGTCTTGAGATTCTCAAATACAAGTTCTGCGCAGGAGATGAGAGGGCTCCATCCCACCAAAGAAGAGTCCAGAGCCTGCGATGTTAAGTTGCCAAGTGATATGAGTGGTAAGTGCTCTGAACCCTTTCACGGCTGGGCCCGTATGTACCGGCACAAACCCCATTCGTTGCGATTGGCATGTACGTCCCTGCCGGTTCCTAGACTTCACAGTCCTTTTTCTGCTCTTTCCCCGAACTCCTACCATCGTTGCGAGCCCATACATTGTCAAAAAATAAAGACTTTGAAAAGAGCTTAATTTCGCGCGACTTCTTGCCTACTCTTTATTTTTTAATGGCGGAAGGTAAAGTCTTTTTTTTGCATTCCAGTCACAATGAGATCCATATGCATCGAAAAAATCAAGAATATCGCGCTCGTAACGGTCCTCCGAGGGAGATGCTTCTCGGATTCCTAAAATTTCCCATTTTTCAGCTCAAATGCCGGAGAAGGAGCAGCCTATCATCGTACAACTTCATGGAAGATCTCTGGATAGAAAAGATCTCATCTGGGATGAAACGGCTGTCTTTTTCCGGGTAGGGAAATTACATATACTATGTATGTTCGTCCAGAGGAACTTCAAAAGTCTTCATTGCTACGCTGAAGTCCATGAACAATGAGTATACTTGAGAATGCTCAGATAAATACCGCTGCATCAATTGTACCAAAGGAGTAGTAATCTGAAGGAATAGTGAGAAAAAGTAGTGAATATGATAGTTGAGGTGATTAGTAGTACGACCGTGAAGAAAAATGAAAGGAAATGGCCAAAGGCCCGAGAAATAGGGCCCTTTCGAAATAAACCTCAGATTTACGAGAAATGAGAGACGCGAACACTAAAGCGCTGAAAATATTCCTCCATTTCAGGTGTTCCGTTTGGAAGAAGGCAAAGATGAAGATGAATTGGTATTGCTGTATGAAAGTGAAGCGATAAAGAATCATTCTCATCCGCAGTGGGCTGAATTTCGATTGGAAACCCAGGATGCAGCCGATAATAGAAATAGGTTGGATCATCAAAATATCTGCCCCTTGATTGTTATTAAATTTTTTGAACACTTTCTAAATTTAGGTTATTAGAAGTATGGGTGATGTATAGAGATGTGGACAATTCAGAAGGATTTATTGGAAAATTTCTGACGACTTACGCGAAAATGAAATATGGTCCAGGTCCCGACAATGTTTATGCTGTGATAAACGAGGCAAAACAACAACAGAAGAAGGTAAGCTACCACTACTGAAGACATCGAGAGGGGTTATTTTGGCTGCTCGCCGAATGTGATAATGGAGGTGCTAATGGAAGAGAGAAATAACCGAGTGGAGCGGCCTAAAACCAAAGAAAAAAGCCTCCGGTGCTATCGCAATGAGCGGGGGAGGGGTATCCTATAAAAGTTGTACATCTGAGCACCTTGGAAGGTTCTCCGAGTGGTCAATCTGCACGTAGGTGAATATTATCGCCCCAGGCCTTATTGGAGGGAGGAAAAGTTCCTTTCTCCTTCAAGGTTCAGGTGAAGATAATGTCTGAAGTGATATGCTCCACCTTCCCACCCCTCTCTCTCCCTCCCCCCCCCCCCCCCCCCCCCTCATTGCGACAGCATCTTGCCTTTTTTCGCACCACTGACCTTCATCGAGGACGGATTTTCGCGCCTTTTCCACATTGGAATGGGAATGGACAAAAGCCACTCTGTGCCAAGCTGTGGCCGTTGCCCCTCCCACCGCAAAAACAGTCCAGTTCCCGAAGGTTGGCAGGGCGTGGCCCACTGACTTGGATGAGAGTGTGTGGCGGAGTGAGAGAGATCAATACACGTTTATCCAAGTCCCTAGGCCTCGCCTTGCCTGCCGTTGGGAAATGGACTGTACTCAGCCGGCCGCATAATGACAGCGCCACGAGAAGAAGTTTAAGACGCGCCTCTCAACTCAAGTTGCGTCACAATTTTTTTAAACTTGCGCGTCTTCCAAGGACGACATCTCCTGTCTCCTCCTGATCACCCTCGTTACTCTTTCTCGTGCCTTCGAAGGTATTGAAGTTTGTTGTCTGCCAAAGGGTCATATTTCCAGAGTTATGAGAACAGTGGACGAATGGAGTTAGTGAAGTTCACAGACGTGTCATTCTTCTCTTTTCTTGATTACATTGTCAGTGGGTAAGAAAACAGTTCTCCACATAGGTTTTTTTGATTAGGATAGGACCTTCAGTCAGTTGTTGATCACATTTTCCAGAACGCAATTGCACTACGAAGTTGCGGTTGATTTTTCATCAGAAACACCGCTGAGCCCCTCGGATCAGGGCCGATTCGAAGCGGAGGTACAAATGGCGATCCGCGCTATTGGTGGTATTCTGAGGGATTATACACCGTCAGTTCCTCTTCATCGTTCTTTATTTATCGGTACTTTCTGAAATATTCGTGAAGCATCTACACCGGTAATTTTAGGAATCGCCTGTTCGCTGCGTTTGGATTGGGAGCCAAAATACCACCAACATTTCAAGAAGCTCATGAATTTCACTTGGTGAGTCGCTGTTTTCGATAATTGTAAATAGAACCTTGAGATTTCCATTTCAAACGGATCTAAAGCTGTAGGTTTGAAAATTTTTACGCCTCCTACATCAGCGTGGGTGTTGCACAATGAAGGAGAAGTTTGGGAGAGAAAGGACTGAAGTGGTTCATCAATACATATTATTCATTTAGCCTATCCAAAACCTATCCCAGCTTTTCAATTTGAAAATTTCAATTGTTTTGACATGAAAGCATTTTTCTTGTCCATTTATTTTGCTGTTTTTCAGAATTTAAACATTGATCCGATCTGCCTTGGTCTTGATGGGGTCGTCGAAGCCTTTCGCAAGGCTCACTCAGTGGTATCGCCAACAAAAACGGCGAAATTCGCTCCGATCGTCTTGCATGCCATCAGGTCTGGTAAAATTTATTAAATTGGCTACTCCAGCCTGTACAAATGCTCTTGATCTGCGTGTCGGGGAAGGGACAGGAGACTGGCGCAGATGCTCGTAGTATTGTTTCGCTGGCCCATGATCGCTGTATCGAATCTTTTTAGCCGAGTAGTCAGACTACATTCAGGGTCCGGCAAAAATATTGACTGCCTGACAAAGGCTTACCACATCGGGAAAATGAGTTATCAACATCGAGAATATTGGTGTATGTGATCTACAAACCGTTCCATCTAACATAATAGAATATGGTCTCAGAATTCGATAAAACGCCTTTGTTTTGGGCACACAACGACGAAAAGGGCGAGTAGAAGCATTTGCGGTGGTTACAGGTAGTCGGCACAACTTGTCCCATGCCTTTGTGGAAGTTATCTTGAAAAACCGAACGAATTGTGAAGAGTAGCGTAGGCTTTGTGCCTCAAGATGGTTCAAACAAAATAATGGTGCAGCTCAACAATCGAGCTATCTCGAGGGCCGTTGTTTCAAGGCGGTGCACCGTAGTACTACAATCCCATAAATCCGGGGACATTTGAGTCAAAACGAATCAGCAAAATAAACTTAACGGTGTCATCAGAAGACACATATACGTCCTTAGCAAATACTCAATAATACCTCGGACCCGATTCGGATGACTTCCCCCGGACTCACACGGCGTAGTTGCGACAGCGGTGGTCTCAGAACAGCCTCCACAACCTCTCCACATCACAGCTATCCACCAAACAATATTTCCTGATACGCTCAACGTTCCTTCTGGACTATCTTGAAGAGCGAAGCCTGCACCAGGGTCAAGCTTCCGTTGAGGAATCCTCAACGGGGGGGGTCGTATTTGGTCCGCTAGGAGAGGGGGGGTCGTAAACGTTGAGGTGGGCAATGATCGACAGAATTTCTCAGGCTGAGGGTCTAAAGCGTGAGGGAGAAATGATAAAACTGACTAATTGGGTTCGAACCCAAAACTAGCTTAAGTTAATCACCATGCAAACATCATGCATGGCGCGGTCCGCAACGAAACCGGTCAACGCCAATAGCCCTTTCAATAGTCCGCTGACACCGAAGCCACGTACAGAGACACCTCCGAAAGTCACCTGTAAACCGTGGAAAGCGATATCCATCAACTGGTACCACCGTGGATGGACACTCAAAGAACAATGGAATTAAAAAGAAAAATTAGCTGATATGGACTTATTTCATATCTTACTACGATCGCAAGTACGTAATCTGGTGTTAGCGGCCACTATGCCAGCTGGAAAAGCGTTTGTATTCATTGAGAATGTGGATGAAATCCTCATGCATGGCGCATCCCACAGAGAAGCTGACTGACGCTTCTCGCTCTCCCATTAGGCGTTCGAGAGCGAAGGATGCATACTAGAGAAATTTGACTAACAATGAATCAATTTTTCGGAAGAATCTTGAAGATCTCGCAAACTCGGTGAAAAAAATTTCTCTCAACTGGCTTTCCTGAATTTTTCTTGCTTCCTTTTGGAGATATGGCATAGCACAGGTAGTCGTTCGAAAGCGGCAACTCAGCAGACCCCGCCTCACCAAAACGCACTCATATGGTTAAGTTTGCAGGATGTTATGGCCATTTAAATAAAACACTTCGATATTTTCCTCATCTAATCCTCATCTGGAAACCCATATCGAGAACTAAGCAACCGTTAGGAAAAGCAAGCGGTCAATAGATAGGTCTGAGGGATTATTTGGAAAATAATTCACAGCTGTTTGAAAGATGGGCTCTCGGTAAAGTTTAAAGTGTTCTAAAAATGTCGGAATTCAGTATGGGGAAGATAACGCGCTCCATCGTGATCGTGGCATTGCAGTCGCAGTAGCGAACCGCGATCAGATGGGGTGCTGTGGAACGTATTGCATGGCTCCTATTTAACTTTTCTTTCAACTTCTAACGTTTCCATTCTTATTTTTTCGTCCTTTATCTCTGCCCCATGACTTGCATGACATGTTAAGCCTTCTTCTTTGTCATCACAAGACGAGCACATTACTAGTGGTGGGCAACGCTCTCGTTTCAGAATACAAAGATTGGAATTGTTGGGTTCTCATCTCAGACGATTTTATTAAGGGATATGAGTACTGAGTTTTGTTAGGTTCTTATTTCTCTTTTTTGTCAGAAGTGGTTTGGCGTCAGTGTTTTTTTTTACCATGGGCTCTTAAAAACACCGGTAGGGGTAAATTCGGCAAATTGGGGATTACGAAAGTAGAGGTGTTCAGCAATATAACAGTAGAGAAAGAATAACATAAAACGGCGAAAAACCCGAGAAATAAGAACCCGAAAAGCCCCCTTCTCTCTCCGTCCTCTGCGTCTCTAGCCGGAGTGGACTGAAGACAGGCCAGAGTCTGAACCAGCTGGCCGCGATTGTTGTCCCGCCCCTCCATGACGACTCCCCGGCCGCATAACCGCATAACGACATGCCGTTCTGTGGGGCCGTCATAAGACCTCAAGCAGCTGATTTATTAACGCGATTTTCGCCACATATGACCTCTTCTGACTAGAAGGTCCGTATTCAGAGAACATGTACTCCCAGATTTCAGTTTTCCCTTATCCCTAATGGTGCCTTCAATTTTCCCAGTAGATCGCGCTGGTTTGGTAGAAACCACAGAAGAAGCGGAACCTGAAGAAGGGGGGGGGGTCGTATTGAGACCCCGTTTTGGGGAGGGGTCGTATTTTTTGAAAATTTTCCTCAACTGTACGCTTGACCCTGGCCTGCACTCTCCCCACAATTTACTCAACTCCATAAAGTGTGTTGTGGCGAAGGTTATGGACGATTTGCACAACAGTCACCTGCGTTCGACGACATGCGCTCTTCCTTGCAGACATCGCTAGTGTTGTTTAGGCCAGAAGCGACCCATCAAATTCTAGCCTTTCTAGTTGAAAGGTAAGACTTTGACAAGCGGTCAACAATAATGGATTACACCGTATCAAACCTGTCTAGAGTCCTTACGAATAGTCCTCGGAGGTCAGCATAGGATTAAAACTTTGTTAATTGCGAAGCTCAAGGTATCCTCATAATCCAGCATTGACAAGGATAAAGTTTTCAGCGTTGGTATTCCCGGTGAATTCTGGGACCTTCTGATGAACAAGCCCTTCTTTCATCCTTCTAAACGAACACTTCACTATGGTAAAACTTATCTACCTCGAAGGGATGGGAGGCTTGGTTGGCCTGGCGAACATCGATGCGGGTTGCGCTCCACCCATTACTACACACCTTTACGAAATGTGTTTGTTATTTATTCTTGGGCCATCAACTTACGATGGGATATGAATGAGATCCGACTATTTTGTTGCTAGATATCACGTATTTCATATCGACTTCACCTTGTTCTCATGTGCGATGAGCCGTAAGATCGAACTTTCCATCTAAACTTTTGCCATTTGATCACACAAACTTACAGAACTTTAATGGGGTCTACTACTCGATGCCGATCGACTACCTGCTTATTTCAACATTTTTAGGATGTCCCACAGCTCTGGTTTCCGAGGTTTACATTACCATGTGCTCACGATTTTTACTCGAGGGACACCCACGGACATTAAGGTGAGTTCGGCCTCCCTTCCTTTTCCTCGAAATCTTAATGCAATCATCATTTTTAAGGAGTTGAGCAGTGCTATATCATCAGCTAGCGATGCGCCTCTTTCTGTGGTGATCGTGGGATTAGGAAAAGGTGACTTCTCGAGTCTGGTGAAATTGGCAGCAAAACGAAAAGAAGGAGTGAGATCTTGTCTGCAGGTGGCGTATTTTTGACTATTTGAAATAAAGGCACTTTTTATTTATGCTCTTGTTTACAGTTCATCGCATTGGCCGATATCATGGACAGCAGCGACTTTCAGTCTGAAATCCGGGCACGGATAGCTCAGAAGGCCTTGCGGGCCATCCCCGAGCAAATGACTGAATTTATGCATGCATCCAACATCGCAGCCAAGCCACCGATTCAGGTACAGTTTTACTCTCAAAGCAGGTCTATAGAATGGCGGAGGATTAAAGTAGGAAGGAGGACATCTTGGATATTTTCTCGAAGTGGCATAGTCAGAGGTGTCGACACGTTCTGGTTCGCCTCAGAACGGCTTCTGATTCAGCTGAATAAGTGTTCAACTTGTATTTCACGGCTCCTCCTAGTTCAACCTCCACAATGCGGAGAAAATCGCTAAAGGCTAAAAGTGATGGTCCACGGAGAAAAAGTATTCATGCTACCCATGTATGCATATGGTGTAATAGCTTAATAAGGGCCGCATGTAAAGTTTCACCCGAAAAAGTGAGAGTTTGGCTAAGATGCAGCTCCCAAAATTTTCGACTGGATGGGCAGGGCCTCCTATATAAGCCGCGTCCCGTCGACCGCAGCAGTTGGGAATGGAGAGTGGGTCTGTTTACGTAACTTTCGGTTCCCACAATGCATCTGCGACCGCGGTCGACCGCGGGCGGACGACGGGGTGGGCACTTGTTCGGAGGCCACGCCTATACGGCCGAGACTTTCTGGTGCTGTATATTAGCCGGATTCACATTCCTTCGCGCGAAACTTTGCATGCGGCCCACATTGAGCAAATACAACATAAATATTTGTGTAACTGAAAAACTAATTTGTCCGTGGGCGATTCCTTTGAGTCTTCCTTTGAGATTACCTTTGAGCTTTCCCCATCTTTCTATGACGATCTTACCCCGATCTTACCCCAGAAGCTAAGGAGCCCTTGGGAAAAATTATACTGAAGTACTATATGTTGCAGTTACAAAATAGTACACTGCACTTTTTTGTAAAATGCCAGTGAACCTTTAAACTTATCGTTATGTAGCTCGTGCTTTTGATAAACAAAAACGCCACTTTGGCGGACAGTGCCGACGTGCTGATTAACTACAGAAGCGGATGTTGACCGATCGACTCATTCTCGCGTCTAATGCTTGTCCACTAGCCCGAAATCAATTCACCCTTAACCTACTTTTTTATGTCCTTAAAATTTTAGGTTTGCCGTTCGCCTCTGTTTCACTGCTCTTCGCTGATACCAGATCGACCTACACAGTTCGTGTTTAACGATCGGGTGCCTGCTCTTCTCACACCGCAGCTCCCTAGAGCCGATCGCCGTGGAAGTGATTCCCGTAAGTGTTAAATAGAAATGTCCAGTGTCTGTAACTCTGGCCTTTTTCGAATTTAATTTAATTTTAGTTTATTATCTGCTCTACTCCCATCATTTTATCACTATCACTTTTTTAATACTGAAGATTAATGAGAAATTAAACGAGATTAGAACTGAGGGACAAGTGTATTACCATTAATATCTTCTCAACTTCAGAATACCTCGATGTAGAAATGGGGACTCGAAACTCGTCGTTGTCCGTACGCGTACCAGAACGATGCCATTCAGTGCTTCAGACGACCAGAGAACAGTACCAACGACGGTTAAAAGAGCGAGGGCTCGGCAGGGTGTGTGCTCGAGAGCTTTTCGGACAAAGCATTTTTGCCATGTTCAATTCCATCTACACCATTTCAGATGCGATTTCCGCGTATCGATTTGTCCACTTTGGAATCAAGTGGTGGATCAACACAAGACAGCTCACTTTGACTCACTATAGCATTCTTTGCTTTTGTAAGTAAGTAAGTAAGGTTGGGAGGTGGTCCGGTCACGCTCACTACGCCTACTCGACACTTGATGACGGTCAAAACCTTCAATAGCTGCAGGCTGCAGTTCAGATGGTGTCCTCTTTCTATTGAGAGGGCTCCATAATGGTGACTTTAAATCCTGCAACCAAATGTATGTATATTGGCATAAATGTGTTTGAAGTGATACTGATCCATTATTACTGATAATAAATTGTCGGCGAACTTGAAGCGAGTCTACAGGATTGACGATCTGCATACAGTAGCGCTCAAAAGTATTCGGCCAAATGGTTGTTCACTGGGGTTTTCCACTTGTAACTTTTTTGTGACTGGACCGATCTAAGAGAAATTTTAGTATGTTGTACTTGGAGACACTGTTTATATACATACTATTTTATACATACTAAATATACTATTTTGGCGCACATCGCTGTAGGTTACGTGGTTATATGAAATTTTTTATTTTTTGAGTGCCATCGCTATGCCGTCCCGCTGTGCCGCTGTCATCAAAAGTCGTGGTCTTTCTACAAAATATTAATGTTCGCTGAGGCTTACTCTTTTTTTTGGAGAGAAAGCTGTTTTTCTTGACCAAGCCTTTTACTTTTTTTTCGGTGTCCTGTAGTAAATTCTTATAAAAAACCATGAAAAGTGTCAAACGGTACTCAAGTAGAAGTTAATGTTGGCAATAGGCTCAGGCACCACATATTAAAATTTTATCAAATTTGGTCAAGTATAAAAAAAGTTATGACAAAAAAGTTGTGGCCGAAGACTTTTGAGCGCTACTGTATGTGGGAAAACCAGGTGCCCTAAGAGAAATTGTTGGCAATAGGTTCAGGCACCACATATTAAAATTTTTTTTTTGTGTAGTTCTCACAAATGCAATTTTTTGTGTACTTTGCACAAATGTGAATTATGCAGTGGAAGGGAGTAGTTTTCGCTCTCTTTCACGGAACTTGTGTTTTCCGGTTCTTGTGAAGGTAGTGGATACTAAACGTTGACCGCTGACTATGATAGATAGGTGCTCAGTAATACAGCAGTGGAAAAAAATCAAATGAAATGGCTAAGTACTTCAGTAACGGGGAGCTGCTTCTCCTCCCTTTACTTTGGACGTGACGTGTCTTCCGTTTCATTTTCGTATCAATTAAAACCGTGTGGATTTATGATGTGTGGAGGACGTAAGCACCTCCACTTACAAGGGAAGGTATTTTACTTCCCATGAAACTTTGAAATGAGACCCAGGGGAATCGATAGAGCTTTGAACGCTCATTATAATTGTGAGAACCAAAATTGCTACCTGGCATTCTGAGCGAGTTACGATGGTCAAAGTTTGCCTGCGACTTGCCTGTGACATCTCACTGGCGAGGCACTTTGCCATCAGCAAGGCCGTTAGATAGCCAGAATTGACCACAGTGGCTTATCGGTAGTGTTCCAGATCTGCGAGGTTGGGTTCGTGGGTGATTGGGCTTAGCAACGGCCTTGCTGATGGCAAAGTGCCTCGCCAATGAGGTGTCACAGGCAAACTTTGACCCATCGTAACTCCCTTCAGAATGCCAGGTAGCAATTTTGGTTTTCACAGTTATAATCAGCGTTCGAAGCTCTATCGATCTCCCCGTATCTCATTTCAAAGTTCCATGGGAAGTAAAATACCTTCCCTTGTTAGACGACGATGACAGCCCCAGAGAGTCTGAAGGGTAGACACTACTTCGTTATGTTCGCAGCACGGGCACGTACGTTTCCACAAATAGGTTCTTGAGTAGATCGCTTGCTCCCTTCTGAGAGCGTCACATACTCGACCTCCTTGATGCGGGTTTGAGGATATTGCGATGAAAGGCAGACATCGCCATAGTGGATTATCAATTTTACACCGTTACCGCGGCATGCTGTAGCCGTCAATCGGTGAGTTGTCAACCAAGAACACCCGCTGTAAAGCCGCGTCCATACTTTGCGTACCTGTGCCGGCGCCTGTGCGCGAAGTATGAACGCGGCTCAATTGATAGCAGTGACGGCAAAACGTGGGCAAAATCCGTGTCACAACATCTTCCTTCTTCGCCAACACTCCCACTTCTTTGGTCTTATCTCGTTTGAAGCTCCTTTCTGAACGCGTTAGTGTATATCAAAGTGGATTGAGAGGAGAGCCGAATGTTAACGCTCTTACAGTTTTTCTCACTGCCCTGCGGGTGGGGCTACTTACGCCAGAAAATCGCTACAGCGGTGTCGCACTCGCGGCGCCATCAGTACGACTTGCGAATTGGTTGCCCTTAGGAGCCCGGCAGAGCGTGGCTGCGTCACGTCTGCGCTCCCACCCATGTCACCCTGCCTCCTCCATTCATGTCACACCGCCTTGCTTGAAGGCTGCTGTGCTCTGCCACTGCCACTCGCACCCGCCGCGCCGCTCGCCGCGGGCGGCCACGCGGTTTTTTGGCGTGAGTAGCTTCGCCGCTACCCACCTATTCAGGGCTCCTATTTTTTTCACTAATAGCCAATAATGAAAATTTTCGCAAAAGGTGCTCTTAAGCAGTCATCACAAACTATTCGTAATGTTGAATGTGGTACTGCTCGAACGAAGGTCAGTGCCACAAGCATGGCGAGCTTTGATGCGAAGGTAATACTACGATACCCCAACTTCGACCTCGGCATCGATGTTAACTTCAATTTTCTTTGCTATCCCACTGAAGTTGTTAGGTGGAACTCTTCTTTTAGAGTCTGAAGCTTCGATCACACCGCCTTCTTCAAAGGCCTTAAACGAGCTGGTCTGGCACCGGCGGCGCCGTCGGTAAAATCGTGTGTTCGCCACCGACCACAGCGGTACCCCCTTTGGCACTATGCTGAGATAAGATTTCGTATTCGTGACTCTCGCCACGATCATCATACTGTAGTGTAGTGGTCAAGTATTATCAACGTAGCCCGTCAACAGAGTGCCGTCGTAGGTTGGGGGGGGGGACATGAATCTGCCGCCGTCGTGGCACTGCACAAAGCGTGAACGCGGCCTAACGGTTCTGACGGAAAATTAGGAAAAACTGCAAAAAACTCGTACGAGGGAAGTGGGCTCACCTAGTCCACCACCGCAGCAGGAAAACTACATTACTCAGTGTTTGTTGTTGTGGAACGAGAGATCCCATGCAGTGCTGCATGCAGGTCTTTTTTACAACAGCAGCTCGCATTGTGGCACAGATGACAGAAGATCATACGTGACTTTCACCTCGGTTCCCTCATTTCGGTTGTTCATACTGGAATTCCTTGCGGAAATCCAAGACGCCTGAATTCTGCACTTTAATCAAAGTCGTTTTCCTCATGCTCCTTGGTTATATGCCTTTCCAGGACGGTTCTTATGTCACCTCGTGTTTTTCGTAAGATGTGCTTGCACGTATTGCTACAGTTCTTCCTGTTTCCTCAGTGTATGTTGCGTTGCATGTCTGATACTCATTTGATAGATAACACCAATTGTGGCGCAAACCCCAGTGGTACGGAAAGAACATATAACACAAGGTGTTTCTCGTAGGGGGACCGGCGTTCTTCCTAATTTTCTGTAGGAACTGCTTGGAAGATGAGCCTTGGCCGGAATAGTGGGCAAAATCCTTACTCTAAAGCCAAGTTTAGGTCTTTGAGAAAGACGATCGGGTCGAAAGGTCAATTTGTAAATAAAATGCATCACGCAACAATCTCAATGGCATAACAGAGAAAACTGAAATGTGATGTTGCTGTCATGGCTTCGATCATTTCCACCCTCTGTTTGCTGATTGTCATTGAAATCCTCCTATTGTGATTTCTGCTCGTGAGCGTCGTGTGTGAAATCCCTTGTGAGGCTGACATGAGGAATGGCTCTTATCGCCTTCGCTTATCTCTCGTCCACATATCATGTTGGCTACACTTGTTGAGAGTGACTACGGTCGCCATCATGTCATATCCGTGAAGTGATCCACACGAGAAGAAAAAATGGCTTTTAAAAGAATTTCGAACCACTGGGGAATGAAATTAGTATATGTTATTATTGTTCATACGATCGATCATTATCTAATGACCTGGAACCAATCAGTTTTTTTTCCTCTGTTATCTGTAGCAAATCGGTCTCATTGCAACTATAAAAGCAATTAGAAGAATGTGTATATATACAAAAGGATGTAAAGGACGGGGTGCGGCACGCATCTAGGTCCATCTAAAGAGACGGTGCCGGATGAATTTGGCCATCAATGACCGCGGGGCCGAGCCGATTTACCAGATATGCTTTCATCCTCCTAGACAAATCTGGTGCCAATCCACCTATCTCGGAGGAATGGGAAACTTGGTTGACCTGAGCAGGCTTTGATACGGGATCTAATCCCGAAATCGTGTGAGTGGGAGTGCGCTTATCACCAGTAACTATCACTATTCAGAACTTCAAACACTTTACAGCCGAAGCATTGCTTGCTACTGATATTGGAGTACGAAGGACGTTCTCTCGCTGTGGTTAATCCTTATAGGTGACGGAATGATGTTTCAGTAGTTACCGCTGCATATCGTGCCACTTTTCGAAAGTCCAGATGATCGATATCCTCTGATGTAATTGATATCATATCAGGAACGAAATATTTGTTTGAGGAAGACCAGATAACCTATTCTTTCACAGATTTCGTGTCCATTTCCCAGCCGACAATGGAGTGTTCAAACTCATAGGTGTTGTAATTAGTGGTACGGAGACAGTATCAGTCGGGACCGATTAGATCTGATAATGACTGATAATGGGTGAAAATAGTGTAGCAGTGATTGGAGAAATCTCGTACACCGCAAACTACTAGAATACGACTATTATGCAGGGGTTGTCAAAAAAAGAGTAATTCTTCTCGCGGTTCACTTCCGACAAGTTTACGAAACAGAGGGTAACGAAGGATATAAAAGAATCATAGCAGAATATCCCTTAAACGTTCCTCTTAAAGCAAGAGCAGGCTGGGGCTTACCACTTTTACTGTTATGAAAATATGGGGTTCTCAATCGGCAACGGTTAGGAGTCGATTGGTCGAATTTTCGCTTCGCGGCGTCGCACTCGCGGCGCCACCAGTACGACGCGCCGAATCGATTGCGCTTGGGAGCCTGGCACAGCGTGGCTGCGTCACCTCTTCACTTCCACCCATGCCACACTGCCTCCTCCACCCATGCCACACTGCCTCGCTTGAAGGCTGCCATGCCCTGCCACTGCTACTCGCACCCGCCGAGCCGCTCGTCGCGCGCGACGACGCAAAAATTCGATCAATCGACCCCCACCCGTCGCAAGACGGACCTTGGAGCATCTACTGCATCAGGGTGCGCCACACACAGCAGAGTCAGCTTCCGTGGTGGATCTCTAGTCAGAAGCTTCCCAAGGACTGAACCTTCGGTTCATGGAAGTCACAGAGCTTTCGCTGCTTGAACAACGCTGCTATGATCCGAAGTGTCATTTTTCATGCGTTAAACCCGCCTCCGGAGGGGTTTCAGTGGTAATGGCACGTTCTGGTTCTTAGAAACGAAAGGCGTTGGGAACCCGTGGAAAACGAATTGTTCAAGAACTCCACCCGAAATGAAACTTTTCAGGTACCCAGGGGAACGGACCTTAACAAGGTTGTGAACGAGGGTGACGAAATCTCGGATTTTGCCGAGTTGAGGGGACACATCACATTCACTCGAAAGAAGCTTCCGCTTCTGCCCGTGCACAAGGCTGTAAAGGAGTCTGGCGATAGTGTGAGGTGTGCTCGTAAGTTGAGGGTTGGAAATACCTCGTCAGAATCCGCCGAACTTGGCCTAATATGGTATCGAAAAAGGAGGAGAAAAAGTGACTGTTTTTTTTGGCACCCCTTGTTGCTTATGGGTCTGATGCTCAGTGCCATTGGATGATCAAATTTCGAGAAGGTTTATCGATCACTGAATGCTGAGCAAGTGAACATGGTTCTGCTTCGATATCAATAGGAATGTTTCGACCGCTGAACTATTTAGCCTTACAAATGATGGCGCCTCTCATTCGATACTGCAATCTACATGAATGATCGTTCAAAGCAAGTGAACCATTTTTAATGCCATACCAGGCAACGAAGCGTGTCGACAGCTAAACTATCTGAAATTCTAGGCCAGTAACCGGTAAATGTATCTACCACCAACATACGGGCATTAGATGTTCACATACTGTACGAAATGTTGCCAATCGTAGAAACAAAAACTTGGGACACTAAATTGCCTGAACTCCCAAAAAGGGTGAGGGTCGATTGGTCGAATTTTCGCTTCGTGGCGTCACACTCGCGGCGCCGTCAGTATGAGTCGTTTGGACCGCTCAAGACGCAATGGGCTAGTACCGTAAGGGTCCTTTAAAGATTGCAATTCGAAGGCTTCGGGAGTTCGCCTATCTTTGAAGGTCACTTACGGTACCAGCCCATTGTGCCTTGAGCGAAAATCTAAACGACTCGCACTCGCTCCGGGCGCCCGCGCGAAAACTCGACCAATCGATCCCCACGCCCAAAAAGTGACCACACAGCTCAAGTGTCCGGTGATGGGGATCAACGTTCCTGATCCGGTATCAGCTGTGATCGCCAAATCATCTGAACCCTTGAAAAGAGTCGGCTGTGATAGCAGCGTTACAATACTGAACTGTTGACTATCAATAAGAATTGAGCACTAAATACTGAGCAAGTTGAAATGGCCGGCTCTGACATCAGTGGAAATGTTTCGACCGCTGAACCATGCGAGACCCGTAACTAAACTGTGTATGTATTGGAATGTTTTCGGAGGCGAAGCCGACACTGCTTCTCAGAAGTTGCTCGGCACTTCTAAGTCCCAAAAGTTAAGGACAATTTCTACGACGGTCACCTGCTTCAGACGACGTATGCTCTCCCTCCTAAAGGCGATCTTATCAAACTTAAGGGACACACTATGTAATGCCTATTGATTATCTATACTTTGAGCAAAATTCTTGTTGACATCTACTTGCCAGTTGAAATGGCAGTATGTACTTTGTCAGGTGCTCAAGGAGTATTATAATAAATACTTTGACCGCACCCTGTACTGTTTTCTCGCACAAATCATAATTTTATATACATATACATAACACAGTGCTTGACAAACATATTCCTAAAAATACACAATATTATAAAATTTACTTGAGAGCAGGAAAAAGATAATAAAGAGTTTATGGGAGTTTTTCATAGGGCCTCAACAAGGCAATATCGATTAGCTGAAGAAGAAGAAAAAGAAGAAGTAAAAACCGGGGCATGACTACAGTAGACTTTTTTCTTTGCATTGCACCGAAGGGACAAGACATAACGGAAGGACCGGTTTGCGATGTGTACAGCAGTCGTTAAGTGGTCTCGAATGGGTGATGGACAGAATTCACAGATGGGAATCGATGCGAGCCCATCCCAGGCCCCGAGATAACATAGGAATGACAATGTGGGTATGGAAAATACTGATGATAAAATTACAATGATATTCAGTAGATATGGAATACGACGATGTCTAGATAGGCAGGCTTTCTGATTTGGCCGGTGAAGGTTGCATGGCGTTCAGGGGCAGATCGGATGAGTTCGGTAAGGACGGCATTTGTGAGAACAGCACATGTGACAGCATCGCCGGATTTAACGATGGCATTACCCGGGCGGCCGCCGCTTTGAGGTAATCTGAAACGATCAGAATGGGCTGATGTCACAGAATAGGCTGTGATCATGCGCGCACAGCAGTTTGGACGGCTACCAATTTCATTATCAAATAAAGAGAAGGATCAAAACCTGTTGACGTTCGAGAGTCTATCGGTCCATTAAAGGCAAGTTTACCATAAGAGTTCTCACGAGAGCAGCACTACCCCAAATACAGTCTACGCGTCGACATAAGAAAAACTAAGAGTGATCACGAATCGATGAAGCAGTAAAAGGTGATCTGACCTCACGAGTAGGGCATTCAGATGAGCGATGCTTCCCAGAAAGATGGCAATTTCTTTACAGAGTTGTCCCCAGGCCAGGTAACAGTGGATTCTTTCACAGAGAACTGATAGTGGTCACCGATCCGATTCCGAAAAGAAATCGTGCACGAAGATATGGTTTTTTCTGTTACTCACATATTTATGTTGTATTTGCTCAATAGGGGTCACATGCAAATTTTACGCCAAAATGTGAGGATACGGCTA
The DNA here is from genome assembly GCA_963978905.1 of Trichostrongylus colubriformis. Lineage (NCBI taxonomy): Eukaryota > Metazoa > Nematoda > Chromadorea > Rhabditida > Trichostrongylidae > Trichostrongylus > Trichostrongylus colubriformis. The sequence continues at coordinate 43,893,955 of OZ022257.1, read as the reverse complement.
CGTTAGCTCCCCAATGTGGAGGCGAGAGGGGCGAGGCTTCTAAGCTAGTGCCCGTCCTATCGTCCGCCGCGGTCGTTGACGAAGAGTGGATTTGTTTACGTAAGTTTCTGTTTGCACATGCATCTCCGACAGGGGCGGAGGACAGGGGGGCACTCACTGTGAGGCCCCTCCCCCTTGACCACCTCTTTTAGGAGCCGTGTTTCGGCGGGATTCGCATTTTTTTCTCGTGCAGTGAAACTCGTCGCAGAGGTGGGGATTTTGTAGGATCATACATAGGCGACCGACCGATACTGAGCGAAATTGTCAATTTTGCGCAAAGGGATTGAAGTTAAAGGCAGTGATAGGGGTAATATAGGGAGAATTGCTCAGGTAAGCCATCTAAATAAAAACCACGCGCCTGGGAAGAGTATATGCGTAGAGTATAAAGTTTTAAGTGAGTAGCGCCTCCGAGCATTGGAAGAGGCGTCTTTTTCAGCGGCTGCCGACATTTTTATCCCAGCTCGCCTCTTTTGAAAATCAAGTGCGGAAGAGGGTCATATTTTCGGGTTTTTGACAGTTTCATTCCGTGTGAAACTGTTATATACTATAGTGAAAGTAACCACCTTTCTTTTTCTCTTGGAGGAATCGTCCACGGGAATCCCGCTATTCTAATTCACTTCAGAATCGTTGTATTACATAAAATACTTAAAGGAAAACACAAAAATAGTGAAAAATTCTTTTTGTCGGATTAAAAACCCGAAAATATGAATATGATGCAGTCCGTTCGAATTCCCGCCAAAAGACCTTGCAGCAGTCACCGATGAGCGAATAGTTTCCTGACGGTCGGAGACGCAGACAGCAATTGGGCGCGTTTGTTCGCTCCCAGCTGCTGTCTGCGTCTCCGACCGCCGTCCCCGATCGCGCAGCTCGTCAGCTCTCCATGGCCGACACCCACCTGGACGCCACACCCTGTCGGACCCAGGCTTTGAGAGCTATATCTCAGCCGGATTGTGATTTCTTCGCGGGAAATTTTGCATGCGGCCTTCAGGAAGCAGAAAGAACAAAAGCATATGGGTAACGAAGAAAATCTTCTCTCCGTGGATGATTCCTTTAAGCCACACAAGGTAGATAGGCGAAAGATAAATTGAGATCTCTAGATTGTTAGGTGCTTTATTATGGTACTTAGGAGGGAATCGAACTTTGAAGTGGGAATTTAGCGTGTGCTGATTTTGCTGCATTCTACAGTTTTTAAACCGTCCACAACCCACCGTATTTGTTCACACTACCGCTGCTTGAAAGTGGAAGGACGGACGGATATATAGAGTGTAGGGAGAAGAGCGTTATGTGAATTGCATGGATTGAGTCTTGGAGAATGAGGTATTACGGTATTACAGAAAGGCCACTGTTCCCGCCACCTGTTTGTCCCTGGCACTTCAGGGTTGGCCCATACAAGAATGAAATAATAGCGAACACAACTCACATTGTCCAAGCAGGGCTTGTTGAAAGATAACGGGATTGTACATGGGCATGATCAGAGGTAGATCGGGCCGGGAATCGCTGAAATAGTTCTTTTTTTCTGCAACAATTCCGCCTGATTCTTAGAAAGGCTGGTAGAACGAATGCACTTACGGTTCGTACTCCGGCGATCTTCCACTGGGATCTCGAAATCCTTTCGCAAATGGGTTCTTTTCTATCTTCAGTTTTGTGATCTAAACATAGATTTCTGAATGCCACGGGTTTTCACAAAGCGTTTTCACTTCATTTAAGTGAATAAGTAAATAAGGCAACGAAGAAATGCGCATGGGAAGGCGGATGGAAGTGCCGCATCGCTTTTCTGAAAGAGTGAATCCCTCTGACCAACAAAAGTCGCTTTTCCTACTTAGTTTAATTATTAAAGTGTTCTTCTCTTGAAACAAAAGTCTTCGGCACAGTCTGTGCCCATTAGTGATCCAGGCGAATAAAAACTAGCCCAAAGCTCAGGTATCCAAGTAAAAAATGAGGCCGGCTATCATGGTGAGCATTTTCTCCGTCAATTAAAACAAATAGCAGAGCTATGAACTAACCAGTTGATTCTGATATGCAGTCACAGCCATAAATTGTGTTTCTGTGAAAACAAACGTTCGATGAACTTCTTCAGCGAGATTCATCTGAAACATCAACTTTATTCATCGCGGAATCGCACCACTGATTTTTCCTGTCAGTGGCCAACCTTATTCTGATCCAAGTGCTGGCCTTTATTTCGCCTGACAACATGGATTCGTGGTTGATACTTGTGCATAGAGTTCAGGATCAGCTGAAAAATGATGGGTACCACTGAAAAGAAGTCATGGGACATCACAAAAATCACACGAAAAAAAAACAACATAGATGATTCGCTTCTTCAAATTATTGTAACTTGAATTGGCTGCAAATCGCAATTTGAAGGATTTATAGGAGATGGAGCGGAAGAATCAGTTTTAGGGACCTTAAAGGAATCCTCACGGAAAAACGAGTTTCTTTGTTATTTATGTTGTATTAGCCTAATAAGGGCCACATGCAAAGTTTCACGCGAAAAAGAGAGATTTGGTCGAGATACAGCTCCCCAAATTCTCGGTCAGGTTGGCGAGGACTCCGAAAAAAGCCTCGTCCCGTCGTTCGCCGCGGTTGGGAACAAAGAGTGGGATTGTTCACTCAACTTTCTGTTCCTACAATGCGGCTCCGATCGCGGCGGTCGACGGGGTGGGCACCTGCCCGAAGGCTCCTCCTACCCGTCCAAGACTTTGTAGTGCTGTATTTGAGCGAATTCACATTTTCTTGCGTGAAACTTTGCATGCGGCCGACATTAGGTAAATACAACATAAATATATTTTTTACAAAGAATGAGAACGGTTCCTTCAGAAGAGAGGATCATAGGTGGGGTAAAGAACTAGAAAAATAAATTCATTCTCAAATTCTGCCTTTTTCGACTTCGTTGAGTTTTCGAGCTTTTTACTGTTTTTGTAATTCGCCCTGCGAGCACCTCCTCATCTCACTCACTGTGCGCCCCACGGGAATCCGCATAGGGTGGCGACTTCGACGAAAGGAGGAGGGATGAGAAGAAATCGTCTGCAGCGAACTCCCTTGAATCCACACCTTTTTTGGCATTTGACAAGCTCTTTTGTCAATGTGACACTTGGGACCAATGGAAGACTAATCATTAGAAAGTTTTTCAGGATATGCAATACTTTTTGTTCTTCACAATCCACATAAACTTACATGGCCTGCCTTATCGATTTCGTTGTTGGTAAGTTTCGCTTTCTCGAATGAGACCACTTGTTTCAACAACTGAAAATACATTGTATTTTCAGATATTCGATTTCCAGAACAAACATTGTAAGAGGTCAATGCTGCACTCACTCACCTGCTCACCGGTGTACGGTGAATCTGGATGAAGATATAGTCGGTTTTTCGGTGCGGGCTCTGCCTTTCCAGCTGTTAACCACGCAGATTTGTTATAGATATAGCGATATCTAGAAATGCATAGTATACAGATGTAAGAGGGGGAGCGTCTTGTGGTCGAAATGATTTTACCGTTTATTATCAACCGGTATGACATCAATGAATACATAGTAGAGACCTTCAGGGTCGATATTGGATATAGCGACTTTTACAGTGGGAAACATCCGCCTGAAATATCGAATTGAAAATGCAATTCTGTGTTCGTAGACTTTGAGTATGGACGCGATCAGGATAAAAGACACTAGGAAGGGACAATTTTGCTTTACGATGTGGGCTTACAAACTCTTGCAGTTCGTTTGTCTACCGCAATTGCACACGAAAATCGCGAAAATCGCGTCGAAAAATAGCGAAAAAAGGTCGAAAAAACCCGACGTGCCTTCGAGGCGATTTTAGCGCTCTTCGCCGCGAACTGCACGCTTCAGACGGACATAGGATTGACATGGGGTGAAATTGATTCTATTCATGATGACGTTAGACAAGAGAAACAGCACAGAGCAACAGACAAGTGAATCAATGAAAGAGAGAATAAGTGACAGAGTGGAAAGTGTGATCAACGTGAAAGTGTGATTTGAGAAACCCCATGAATTCATACTCGTCGTGTTTGTAAGGTGTCGTGTGTGCAATGTAACGAGCTTCAGGCTACCGTAAACCCATACTGTGATCCAAAATTGACCCTCAAGGTGTTCTTCACGATTCGACTTGAAGAATCGTTCTCAGCGTTTCAAAAGACGTCTATTTATATGTGTCTCATTACAGAAGGCCTCTTCAACCAGACATCCTTATCTTTTCGTTCATGAATCAGTCTCAACTCCATGCAGTCACCTTCTCATTACAAAACAATACTGGTAGATCTCATGTGATGGTCTACTACCCTTATGCCACCTCGTACATTGTTTTACATGTAGAACTGATCGAACTCCCTGTGTACAAATTATGGTCCAAATGAGCAGAGTCAAACGAGGTCATGGAGGTCTTCCGGGAACTCCATAAAGGGCAGTACACCGCCTTCATGTTGATCCACTAGGTAGACAAACGGTAATAACAACTACAGAATGCGATGCTCAGGGCATGATCCTTCTGCATGGCTGAGTCTTACAACGACTTCCTTTGATGTTGACAGAAAAACCACATCATAATGAAAAAAGGCGATAATATAATATACTTGGCTTTCGATAGCATTTGCTTCACCACACCTTTCGCCTGTGATACTGGAGCCGGGACGCACTCCAGCGCAGGATCCCCTTAAAAATACGATCAATTGGGTCTTTTAAACGAAAAGGGACACTTTCGTGCTTGAAATTGTGCTGAACTTCACAATCTCTTCTGCTCACCCATCCGAGTTCAAACAGGGACCAGGCTCAGACTTTCTCGGAGGGGGAACGCATAATTGATCGGAAGGTGGGAGGTTCATACCTTACGACGATTTTCTTCCATATTTAGGTTAACCCCGATTGACCCTCCAGTCGGAGAAATTGCGCTAGATTGGTCAAATTTCTCGAGATCATGGCTAACTGGCATTGAAATCTTGGTGTCGAGATAGGATAGAAATTCCTTTGCTGAAACCTGAGTTAACTGGAATCCTTTAGCCAACTCCAGCTGAGTAACTAGAATTCAGATCTTTTTAGTGCTCATACTCTGTCAGAAGGTAGTCCCGGTTCAATGCTTTCAGAACACTACATAAGTAGCGTACGGTGCAGCATCACCTGACAGACCTTTGCATGGAGGTGAACTGTCAAACGCTGTCGCTAGCCGCGTCGAATACGGTTGGAGGCTTTCTTTCCTCCCTTTACTTTTACTACTGCTCATCCGCCATTTAATCTTACTTTCGTATGGTTTGGCAGATCTTAAACTATGGTTACATTATTACGCTTGAGAACGTTTTACTTCTTCAGGGTCATGCTTTCATACTTCGGTGCCTCCACCACCGTTTGCAGTATGAAAGCGATGGAAGAGACTAGAAGGAGGAGAAGGGTGCGCAACAAGACCCTCTGTCTATCAGGATCCTGTGGACAAGAATTTTTGAGGGAAGACACCATTTGGGCAATGCCTACCGAGACGATGGAGGCGGCCTCACGGCGATTAGGACAAGATTAAGTGATTGTCACTCATAAGGCTCAGTATAATAAATTTATCGCTAAACCCTTATTCCTTTCAAAAACGTAGCCTGTGTCTTCGAACAGTCGCTGAAAGGCAACCATGAACGGGGGCATGAGTTCTATGAAGGCGCCCAATAACTACCATAGACGGTTTCATGTCTGTGGCAACACAACATCCTGGAAAGGTGGCGTTGAGAGTTTATCAAATTACATGCCAGCTCATCCTAATCAGATGATAGACATGTCATAAATGCCATAAAGTTACCAATCCGTGATATTCAGCAGTGCTTTGCTTCCTTTTGCTGTAACTCGTGAATAGAGCATGATTTTCGAAGCAGGTAGCAGACACAGATTTTTTAAAAGCATTAAAATGAGCGAAATGCCCTCTAATTTGTAGTTATATCACAGCTTTCAACTCTGCACTGTAGTTTTCGGAAGTGTTGGACTGTTAGGAAGCTGTTTTTAGAGTGAACTCATCGAAGAAGAATACTGTTTTTCACTACGAAAGGGTCAAGCATACGACCAGTAACTAGCGCTTAGGCTGCCTGCATCCTGTGTTCTACAGTCGTTGAATTGTTAGAGGGCGCAAAAGACAACATCAAAACGTCGCAAGAACATCTTCCGCAGACCTTGAGAGATGTTGTGAGCTGCATCACAAGCACATGAAGTGAAGCAGTCAATGAACAGCTAATTAATTCAAGAGATAAAAATTCCACGTAATTTTATACAGCTCCGCAAAATTTTAAGATTCCTATTGTAGATGTGATGAATAAGGGAGACCCACATACTAAGTGTCAGGAGGCCTTTAGGAAGCACTAGCAACGATACTTAAAATGCTGCTTACACAATATTTAGATCATTCATTCCCTCTATATTTTTATAAATATTATCATGTGATGATTTGCCCAGTTGAAAAATGTTATAACATTAATAATGAAACCTTGTTCAAAATTCACAAGGGAGGGATTTCACAAGAGCAAGGATGAGTTTGCGCTCTCTTTAGTTTTATGCTACCTTTATGAGAAATTCAGCTTGAGTCACCCGTAAATTTTCATTACCCATTTTGAGTAAAATTCCAGAATTACAGGAGAATCGTCAGCTGACTCCAAAGTTATTTTTCATATGATGGATCTTGAACCCCGGAGATTTCTGGGCAGACATTAAGTGCGGTTCACTGTTCAGATTCGATTCCCAAAAAAGCAACAGCTCGCAGTTCACCCATGAGTTTAAAAAGGGAAATAACGCATGTCGTTGAAGCCATAATCGTTTCCAGTCCGCCGTCAATGGAACGTTGAAGACTTCACGTTTTTTTTAGGATCGTGCTACGAGTCATGACAAGGATATTCCTTTGCCTAGCATCCAATGTATCAGATAGTACACATTCTGTCAACCGGGCATCAACTTAAGGAAGACACGAACTCTGAAATGTTTGCAAAAAGATGGAAAAAACTGGAAAAATCGCTGATATAGTTGTGCTCACAGGAGTATCTCCTAGATTATAAAAGAAACACCCTACAAGACCAAGAAGAAATGCGACGTGAGAGTTGTAGTGTTAATGAAAAATAGAAGGATTAAGAGTGCTACAAGATTAAAATGTCAGTATGGTGCACCATAATCGATATGTTACCTGCAACTAACTTTGGATTCACAATGGTTATAGAAACACAGTTCGGTAGTACTAAGTATGCTTACGATATGCACAGCACTCTGTCCGCACAGTTATCAATCAGGGCTCGTGATTTTTAGAAATGTTATGCTCTGAATTGGCTGCGGTGTGTGCACTTACACCAACAACCGCATTCATTTGGCATCTGAAAATGACTACAATAACCCATATTGATCACGCTGTGCCATTGTGACATCTTGAACTCGCGATATTGGAATAAGGGTGGATTCCGATCCCCTCACAGTATGCCTGACCCTTAACTATAATGCCCGATTTACCACCTCACTCTGATAGAATTTCCGCTCAGTGAAAACTGAACAACGTCGTACGCTGCTCGTCTACCATCTGGTGTTCTTTTGTTGGCTAAGGTCATCCCATGTTCGACATTTCTCCCCTCTGAGTCGTTATCTGGCTCTCGACCATATATATTAATTCAAAGTGGTTGTAAGCGCGATGCGACTTATTCGAGTGATTAGCATAACTAGGCGATTTACAATGTCACCGCGCTCCGTTTTTCGCTGTCGATCGCGTTGGCATACTGTAGCATGCCATGACTCCTCAACCTATCTGTTGCCACTTGCAAAACGTGAGACTAGAAAATATTAAAAAGGTGATGAGTAAACTGAAAATTGGCATAGGAATTTTTTGATAGCATGTATTCATGGGCGGATGTGGTCTAATGACAAGTGGCGCACACTTCCATCTCATGATGCGGTGATCGAAACCCGCGTCAATGCCCGCCCAGGCCAATCAACCCTTTGATCCCTTCGGATTGGATGAATTGGCTCTGGGAGCATCAAAGCACGGAATTGTGCATTGGCTGGCCCTCGCAAATCATTGTTAAGACCACACTGTATTCACCTGCTACCTGGATTCGCATGGAACTAGAATGCGTGGCGCATTCCAGCAAGAGATCAAATGACACCGAATACTTTACGCTTTCTTATCCGTTTATATACATATTTATTTCCTCCAATCGTGGTCTAGTAGATGGCAGCAAGGGTTTTTCAGAAGGATATACAGTTGCGCTCAAAAGTTTTCGGTCAAAAGGTTTCACTTGGGTTTTTCACTTGTAACTTTTTTGCGACTGCACCAATCTAAAAGAAATTCTTGTATGTTGTACTTGGAGACACTGCATACTTTATTTTGGCGCTCAACGATGTAAGCTACGTGGTTAAATGCAATTTTTTTGTTTTGGAGTGCCATCGTTATGCCGTCCCGCTGTGCCGATGTCATCAGTCGTGATCTTTCTACAAAATATTGATGTTCTCTGAGGCTCGCTCTTTTTGTTTTTGTAAAAAAAGCCGTTTTTCTTGACCAAGCCTTTTTTCGGTGGTCTTGTAGTAAATTCTTGTAAAAACCATGAAAAATGTCAAGCGGCACTCAAGTAGAAGGAAATGTTGACAATAGGTTCAGGCACCACATATTAAAATTTTGTCAAATTTGGTCAAGTAGAAAAAAGTTATGACAAAAGTTTTGGCGGAAGAATTTTGAGCGGTACTGTATGTAGACACCCTTACCGATGCCAAACTACATATTCAGCTATTTCTTAATGATACTGACCATTTTAACCCCCAGAAATGACAATGGGTGGTATCAAATTGCTGAGCCATTGCGGTGGACCATGTAGTTTCTGAAGACGACACGACAAGGTCAATAGAGACCGGTTCACTGACAACCTCGTCAACGCAGTGGTATTCATCGTACTCCTTGACACTTTTTCTCCTGTGAATATGACGAATCAACTGGCTATCAATTACCAAGTATATCTGATGATTACCAAAATGAATAAAGTTGAAAGCGGATTTATAGAGATCGCTTGAAGTTCGATTTGTTTGATTTGATTTCAAATCGAAGATCTGGCCATTTCTCTCCAATATGAATGGATCACTTTTTTAGATCGTCATAAAGCATTATCGTCGATTATCCTTCACAGCATCTGGAAGCTCACGCTTCTTTTGATAATACCGTCAATGGCTTGCCGTATGCGAGACGAGTTACAACTTATTACTTTATAATTCTTTATAATTTAAATACTTAAATTTTGCGAATAAAAACTTAAATATAATTAATTTGGTAATCAGTTTGTATGACACAACAATTTGATGATTTAATTCAAAAATAGAGATTTCCATAGCCTAGTGGCGGCTGCAGAACGAATGATTCAATAAGGTCACACAGGGATTGCCAGAAAGCTCAGGGTGACTTTTGGCTGTGACGTGCACCATAAGCCATCCCCTTGGCCTTTCCGTTTATGACCGAACAACTGAATCACAAAGCGGTGAGAATTTTTCGAGGAATGGATCCAACACGTAGCCCGGCACCATTGATAACTGAAAAGTGCTCACCGAGCACCAATACAGGCCAGTAGGCTGTTGAGGATTTCTCGCCCAAGTGTCACCATACATGTACAACCCACTTTTGCGGACCCTGCATTGCTTGCTTGTTCTTATTCACATCCATGGCTTCGAAGTTCAGCTGTGACAAATGATGTACATAGATGAAGTGAAAGCCAGTGAAGTGTTAAAGGCATTAGGCTGTAGTAGAAGGAAGTAGAGGTAATGGTATGGTACGACTTGAAAGTGTTACAGACTCTGATTTCAGGTGGCTATTATCCCTCATTTTTTCAAAAACGACTCTTGTATATTGCACCTGCAAAATACAGGGTGCTGCAAAAGTAGAGATTGCTTCACAAAGCTTCATCACCAATTTCGGAAGAAAGGAGGTGCCACCATGAAGTTAACTGATATATGCGATCACGCGTCAAACAAACGTATCATAATATGACCCCAAAATCCGACAGATCGCCTTCGACTTGGCTGAATGACGAAGGCATCAAGATCCATACTACTCAAAATTTATTAGATTTTCTAAAATCCGCTACGACGGATGTTCAAAAAGATTCGCAGGTCCGACCACAGAAGCTCTTACTCGCCTTCTTCTTCAGCGTGCTCGGACCAGAGGCGATTGTATCGGATTTGATAGTGACATGATGAAATGTCTTTTGATCATTCATAGCTCATGCAAGATTCATGTTGATGCCATTCTTCCAGTGGTACGGTAAGGCTCTATCGGGCGGTCGGTACTTTGCCACACCTTGTATATTTCCTTCGTACTCTAAGGTTGTTAAATACGCGCTCAACTTTGCTAGTGACTCAGAACGCTTATTCTGGACATCGTTCCTATTTTTGACTGAAATGGGTAAGATGGCATGTTGAGTAGAGGTCAGTGAGATTCAACACTTCAAAGCACACAACTTGCGTTGAAACCACTGAGTGAGACATGCAGACTGTAAGGGGAGGGCCGGGGGAGTTTATGAAGACATTCATAGTCTCTTTGGCAATCCGATTTGTACCATTCAGTAGAATGACTTGAAAGAACCATTGATTCGATTATAATCATCTGCAACAGTTTCCATGATGTTAAACAGATAACTGTTACACTCCAACCAGTTCAGATCCAGCAGGCCCGTTTAAATCGTATCGAAATCATAATACCGTAACCGTTGAAGTTTTACACTTGCCTTATGAAAACTCTCAATGGTTCCGGAACCGTGTTTCTTTTACTTCACACCGTTCATTTGAAATGACGCAAAATCCAGTGGGATACCGTATTCCGCAGTTGCCAAGCCTTTTCGCAGTATTCTGCTTTTTTATCGATTTCTATTGATCAACCCATATGTCGGTGATGCCGCGTCAAAAAGGGATGCCGACGCAGCACAAATTGCAATTCAATCAATGGAATCAATCACAAAGAGGAATTTGAATCGCCTGCTTCGCTCGTCAAAAGACTCGTTTTCCACCGCGCACGGACATTATCGCAGTAGCACCTGGTTGACGGTGATACGGTAACTCAGTTGGTGGTAGAATGATCAGAAGTGGTGCAACTGTTATGCGTCAAAAAGGGCCCAAATGTTTATAATTTGGAAGAATCCCCCTGTCGACAAATGGCTGACTTGAAGCCAACCAAAATCTCCGCGGTGGTCTCTGAGGGCCGGCAAAAGTACGGGTGAATCATACGCAATTGTTTCGTCATCACTATTACCGTAAACAAAGACAACCCCTTTTTGGCGAGTGTGACTCCTACGAACCATTTGAACACAAGGAGCCCATGTATCGTCTCTCACCAGAGCGTTAAAATAATTGAGATCACTCGAAAAAAGAGCTAGAAAGTGGAGTTCGACAAAGATCTATGTACGATTATGTGGAAGTTGAAAAATCCTATACAAATTTCCTGTTATATTCATTTATTATCTTTATTATTTCATTTAATTATATCCATGTTTTGAATTTCTATATGAACAATCCCAGAATCCACTCCGTTATATTTGAATCTCTGTTAGTTTCAGAAATTGATGAACTAATTTGAAAATGATCTTTGAGAATCATAATTAATTAGGTCATGGTAATTAATGTGCCAGCAAGTGCTGACAACTAGGAGCATGAGAGATGAAAAAAATTGCCAGCTCAGCGAGCGGTAAGTGAGATGCGCTATCTAATCAACTACAATAGTGAAATCAGCCGCAAAAACTGAGCTGACTCCTAATTCCTTTAGATTGCATTGGGCGACGGAATGAGTAACTCTCACCCATATATTACGTTTCGCTTCATATGAACTTCTCACATCCAAATGGAGTTTTCGTTCCAGCCAACTCCGTACAAAGGAAGCTCTACGACAATGAGCAATAGTAAACAGCGGTGATATGATGATGTTGATGATGTCAAACTTCATGGATATAAGGTGCAGAGGGTGGCAAGGAGCTAGACCGGAGGTTGCACATACTTGAACTCTCAAAAATATTTGCTCAGAATTTTGTTTCCAGTCAGTATTCTAGTGTTTCAATGTCTGGGCCATCACCAACCTAAGGCACCTGTATATAATGCCATTGCCACGAGGTTTTACGTAGTAATATTTGCTCTGGCCAACGTTTCGGCCTTTCCGTCGCTGTCAAAGGCCCTGAATTCCACTACTACTGGATTGTATCGAAGCTACGCTCTGTCAGTAAATTAGTGGCGAAACGTGAATGATCAAATATTATCAAATAAATACCTCGTGACAGAAGTGTTTATAAGCCAGACAATCGATTAACAATGGAGAGGTTCTGTGATGAGAGAACTTGCACTTCATCACGGAATCCATGGAATCTCTTCCATATTTTCCGGCAGTTTAGAAACACAAGGTAAGGATCTCGGTATTCAGAGCAGGTTCATTCTACACGTTGCATCTCACCAAGAGGGACCCGAATTGTGATAACCAAAAAATGAGCGCGAAATGGGCAAAGAATGACAGATGAAAAGATCTTTGAAGTCCTATGTATTACTGGGAGTGTAGCAATTGCATAAAAATCTGTAGAAGGTAAGCAAACGTGCCATGAATTACTTATCAACATATTAGGTTGTAAGAAAAGTTCTGGCCGCTTTTTCGCGTTCACAGGATAAATTTAAATATCAGAGCGCGTCAACATGAATCAGCTGACATATTGTGCTCGTTAGATAGACAAAAAGTTGCTCTTTCAGAATATATGTTTTATTTGGAATGCCACAAGGTTTTCGAATTATTAGGGAAATTTTAAAGTGCTGCGAAAATGGCACTTTTAAGATGGCTTCACCTTAGGAGTTCTTGCTTAGCCGAGTCCCAGCGAAGAGGACCACAAATGTGAATACTGCAAGAGGAGGGGATGAAGCATTGGATGGAACACTTTGTCTCTGGTTTCAGAAGTGCAGAAATGAGAACGAGCTGCTTGGATTGTCAGTTGATCAAATCGCTTTAACTAAAACGGCAGAAGGCGATGAGCGTCCATATTTGCAGGGGATATCCACAAGTATTGGCCCTCAACAAGCAACCTTAGTTTACCACCTCAAGTGGCCTTGATTTGGAAAAATCCAAAAAAATAGGTGCCGCGGGACCTCTCACGGCAGTCATGCGCAAGCGCATTTTTCACAAATCCTATTCCACTAATTGAAGCAAATGCGGGGTAAGGCCCTTACTCGTCTATCATGTTCATCAGATCTAGCGCTAACTATGCCCCACTTTCCAAAACATCTGGCCAGCTCTTTCAGTAGCAGTGTGTTTAGAAAGAGTGGCGATTTGGAGTCGACTTTTTTTCATTTCGCGCAATATAAATCATCAGCCCTTTATCAAATTGAGATATGTAGGTATGCATAGTGTTGCCAAGAGTGTAGCGAATCTAATGGTGCTCATTCTGTGAGAAAAGATGCACTCTGAGCCGAGTTATGATCTCTCGAAGTTGAAATTTCAAAAACCGGCCAAAACTTTCCTTACAACCTAATATATGGTATAAACATAAATATAATCAGCTGAACTGATAATGCTGAACAAACAGCATAAGTGTGCCGCTTCATCATTGAAGCACATGCACTCCTTCTGAATTCGGAGTCTTTACATCAAAAATCATTCCCAGATAAAGCTGCCGATCAAGAGTCATTCGACTAACTTCAAACAAAGCGGAGTTTTTGAGAAAAATCGTAAAAATCGTTTTGCGCATTTGTCATGGAGATAGATATTACACGAAATATTACATACATGCTACATTTATATACATTTATATAGGGTCACCACTTTTACTGAAAAACACCACGGTAGCTACAAATTTGTTTTGGTATGTTTGCTTTCTGAAGATATTACATGGAGATAGATATTACACGAAATATTACATACATGCTACATTTATATACATTTATATAGGGGTCACCACTTTTACTGAAAAACACCACGGTAGCTACAAATTTGTTTTGGTATGTTTGCTTTCTGAATGGAAAACTCACGAAGATCAAATAAATAGTTCCATGCAAACGAGCATTTTTGGAGAAATTTTTGTTTTAATATACGGCTTTCTGGAGCAAGGGCAAGTGTCCTGGAGCAAGGGCAAGTGTCTGCCCAGCAATAGCACAGCATTGTAGACTGTTTTAGTGACTATATTACTGAGCATCAGCTGGTGTTAAATAAAGGATTTTTTGCATAAATGAGTAAGTAAATTTTATGAATCAACGTTCTATTATTTAAACACTTCCAGGTTTGTTGTTATAATGTTGTAAGCAAGGCCATTACTAAATAGTTGACAGTTAGCAAAATAAAACCAAGCAGAATAAATACTTAGTAAATACAGAATAAATAATTAGTATAAAACCAAATCACACAATAAATAAAGCTCAATGAATTCCTTGATTTTTTCCCCACACTTCACAGGAGTCTCAATCCTTTTATATTGGTAAAAGAACTGAAGAAATAAAATATAGCTAGATAATGTCAGGTGCACTGGTGAGTTACCACTTAGTCCGGCGTTGGTTGTTGTGGGATGGCTCGAATTTTGACTATTCTCCTTTCAAGAACTCACTCCAATTATTTGGTTATGGTAGCATACGCCTCAATTACGGAACAAGGAGCTACTAATATACTCTTGTAAATGGCTTTCTAGCAAGAGCCCAGATCTAATTTCTTCTAAACACATATATAAACACCACTGTAAAAATCCTAGCTAAAAGGTGCCAAGCTTCAGTTCCACATCTTTTAATTCCTTTTCTCTTCACCGAGCCTACAACAACACTGACATTCTTTTCAGGAGTCCATCAGCAGTGGCCTTCATTTTCGCTGATGGCCACTCGTTTGAGTAGTCATTGGCAAGCAATCAGTAGAATGAGCTGTACTGGAATAGCGCGCGTTGACGTCGTGGGCCGCCGCGCCTCATGTCCGAAGTGGTGGAAAACAAATTTCGCAAATGGAAGCTACGGTAATTAACACTTTGACGGCCCACATTATCCTGATGAGATCTGTCCGCTTCTTCCAAAGTGGAAACTATTACGTTAAACTGGCAAACTGAAGCAGCTACTCTTGGGGAAGTTCTCAGGAAAGTTGGTAAAAAACGTTTCATAGAGCAAAACTAGGGGTGAAAAATGAACGTGAGCCGTGCCACGAAAATTAATGCGGTGGAGCAGAAAAGGAGCTTGTTGAAAGCTTTCCATGAAAAGTTGAGAATGGTGAGGTGGCAGAGAAAAACGAGTCCAATCAATAATGTCCCCGAATGACAATGGGGGCAGGAAAGCAATGGGAATGAAGAAAAATATGACAAATGAGGAAACCACTGACCGTCCGCTCTTCGTGATTATCATTTCCGTGCCAAGTTCGTAGAACTTCTCCCATAATTCTGCACCTTCAAGACGGCATTCGATCCCGTCGAGTTGATCGCCTTTCGTGGATGTTGTAGTCATCGTCGAGCATGTTGTAGTGGCTATTGGACGAGCAACTTTTGCTTCAGAAGTGGGAAAATCAGGTGAGGGGCAGGGAGAATAGTCCGTGGATTCAGAAGGGCTTTGACGTTCTTCAAGTAATGTATCAATAGAGAATCGGGCACGTTTAGCACTGGAACATGACGAAGAGCTAGAACAACTCGGTTGCTCCAACTCTCGTTTCGTCGTCGTCGGCTGCTCCAGCTCGCGTTTCGCCATTGTTACTGATCTTGTTGGTACGATTGGAGAAGCCGCCAAAATGAGGCGTGGCCAACCAATGGCGGCCTGCGTCGCGCCCACTTTCAACACCAGCAAAAACGCTGAGCAGGTGAGAAAGGGGATACGGTAGCGCGCCGATAGTCGCGAATTCAGAAGCTTCAGATGGAGGTGAGTGGTAGATCAAGAATTTTGAGCCTCCGTGGTCTGACTTTTGCTTTCAGTTATCAGTCAGAAAATGGCGATCGTGGGAAATAAGTATGTTTTCTGACAGACGAGGTGATACAGATGCCGATAAGCGATATGCAGGTGTGATGGTGTTCGCGTTTGGCCTCGGTAAGTGCTATTTTGTGGCCAATCGAATCATAACCCAAGTGAGAAATGTCGCACCAACGAGGCCCGTCGTCGTCTCGAGCCACCCCCTAATCCCTCGAGTAATCGCAGATAATCCGTTGCAAGACGACCGCTTTACCGCCATCAAAACACTCGCCAACTCTTCCACAACCAATTCTTCTTCAGTTGTACCCTCTTTACCAGAGATATCTCATCAGCGCTCCTCGAAACATATGGTAATGACATGACGACCGTGTCCGCGCCTCACAGGAGGTGGCCAACAGACAAGCCATAAAAGGAGGTGAAGACACAGCAGGTCGTATACCAGCCGACTACCACTAAACCACTAAACCACGAGTCACCACACCACTGATGGGCAACGATCACGATAACAGAGGTCGCCGACGCGGCCTTCTTACCAAGGAGGGGCGATCGTGCACGATGGGGCATAGGGCTTCCGAGGGGGGCTTCTCCTGATATGTTTCACTATGCACCACCACTCAGATACGTATCTGATGGCTGAATTAGCATGTCAGAAATGGATTTCGCCTGGTGCGCACTATGACCGACGAGAGCGGCGGCGCAACGGCCAAACGGCCGTGATGGTGATGCGATAACGTCTCGCGGTTAGTGGGCGACAGCATGATGGAATACTTCCACTATTCACACTTGATCGTCACGACGAGATATGCCATCCATGGCAAAGGGTGCGAAATCGAGGGGGAATCGAGCGTTTCCCCTCACAGCGAATTCAGATTTCTTTCCTTGCTGCTGACTTCGTTCCGTTCATAGAACAAGTTCATCAACGCACAATCACCGCGAACAACGGGCATTCCTCCGCATGCTCGACGAGGTTTTCTGTGAATGATGGCACCTAATCGCCGCGCATGATGTGATTTACGTACAATACGGATTCGCACGATGACGATGACGATGGCGCGGATGATGATCCTTCTGTGCGACGCGAATGCTGTACGCGCGATACGGTAGTCTGATTGTGCGTTGTAGTGCACGCTACTGGTGGCGCAACGTTTTTGCTACTGACATGGCGGCGGCGGTCGGTGTGACGGTGGCGGTGAGTTTACGAGCGGACGCACTCAAGAACACCGCGATGAAATGGACGATTCTCATAATTGGATGACACCCGACACGAGGTCGTTACGCCATAAAATATCATTTTATCACCTGATTCCAATTTCGCGCACTGAACACCAGCCTCCAGTCAGAGTGTCCTCGAGCCGTTACGCGCATTCTGTACGGGTTGCGCGTAATCTCGATTACGGTTTGCGTCCATTTGGAGATGGAGACAGTCGAACAAAAATGGATCATCAAAATGACTGTGGGAAGCACTCTTAAGGATTGATTCAGAGGGAAACAGTTACATTACAGTGACCTCTCCTTGTTCCACAAGGGCCACTTAGGTGGTTACGTCCACCCGTTGGTAATGGGCCTGGAAACTAAACCTATTTCCAGTAATAAAAAGGATTTCGTTGCTAGAGACCCTAATTCTATTTTTTCGACGCTGTTCGGAAATATGCATATAAAAGGCGAAATGGAATATCAACACGTTGCCGCTTTTCTCTTCAGGATCTGGTAATCGAGAGTGAGCGCTTGATTAGTGACGTTTAACATTCTATTCTGTGCACAAGAAGGTGATTCTCCACATTTCGCCCACTTCTTTTTCTCCACTTTTCCCATCTCATCTCATCAGAATGAAGACTGCAGAACGTGGAATTAGGAATGAAGTAGACTCTAAAGTAAAATGCCCTTCGATCCAGATGGAAATATAAGGACATACCATAACGTATCCGAATTTCAGGGCCAAGGTATACTGGTAAGTGGTGTTGCACGCAATAGAATAGTCCTGGATCAATTTCTCGGACAAGTTCGCCCGCCACCATTTAAACCAAGCCATTCACCCTTCGGGATATTTCGGAAATTTTGTCCAGATCTCATTCAAATGTAGAATTAACACGAATGGGAATAGTATACGTGGCGCATCCCAGAAATGGTCTGATAATAAGTCCAATCGAATGAAATTTTACCAAGCCCTGTACGTCAACATTTTGCGCTCTGGGTTGATCGAGGGCTATTCTTTTGGGTGTAACACCATTTGCCAGTATACCTTGCACCTGGAATTCGGATACGTTGTGGTATCTCCTTATATTTTCAGCTGGATCGAATGAGATATTACTTTAGAGTATACTTCATCCCCAATTCTACCTTACAGTCTTCAGTTTAATGACGTTATGTGGATGAGAAGGTAAAAGTGAAGAAAGACCAGGATCTCACCTTCGGCTCATTCACGCACCGTAAGAGGAGAACAACCTATTCCCCTCTCCATACGCTATCAAAATTACTAATACTGTGAAGAAGACCATACCTGTTGAAAGCGTCTATAGCATTTTACCTTACAATCAAAATATGTTTCTAAACTCGTACGCTTGTTTGTTTATGGCTTACCCTATATGTATATAAATGTATAAATAGTCACTTGATCTCTCAATGTTTTATTCGTTCAACGAATTTCTGAGCTGGTCATATTATAATTGAGTTGAAATACGGAGTTTATCCATTTCCAGGAAGACCCCATGATACTTACCAAAAGGTACTTATATGTAGTATGCACCTTTAATGCCAACGCAAACATCTCCCACTGGTGATCCGTTGAAGCTGCGAACGCCGTCTGTTTATGGCTTACCGTATATGTATATAAATGTATAAATAGTCACTTGATGTCTCAATGTTTTATTCGTTCAACGAATTTCTGAGCTGGTCATATTATAATTGAGTTGAAATACGGAGTTTATCCATTTCCAGGAAGACCCCATGATACTTACCAAAAGGTACTTATATGTAGTATGCACCTCCTTTAATGCCAACGCAAACATCTCCCACTGGTGATCCGTTGAAGCTGCGAACGCCGTCTAGCTCGTTACGAAAAGCTGTTATGCGCTCCACTCACTTTGAGCTCATAAACACCTACAGTATCCGACGGCTGTGGTGGATTCTCCCCCCTCCCCCTTGCTGGCGTTGATCTGTGCCGATTTGTCACTTTTTCTCATCGTCGCTCAAAGCTTCGTTTCGACTCTTCATTCCCATAAAGCGACAATTTGTAAGCGCAGACGACTCATATTTTTTCTATCGGAATTAATCAAGACGAATGGCCCCTGCCGCAGTCTGCTCATCTTCGATAGCCGCGTTTTCTGCGTTGTCGAGCACCGGCGCCTCATGCATGACCATACTGTCTCGGCAGCGCTCTGACAGGCCAACAAATGCGCGCAGATTTCGCGGATTTGAGGGCGCTGTGAATCAAGAAGCTAATGGTATTAGTGAGTAGATTGCGAACACTGATAGTGGAAACATCCTCTCGAGGGGATGTGAGCACACTGCGGGTGGTGGCTGTCGCGTTTGGAAGCAGCTGCAAAACACACAGTCACACAAGAACTCCTTGCCGAATCCCAACAATGGGCTCGTTGTCTATGTGGCATTGTGAAAAAGCGATGTCAACATTGTCATATGTCGTCCGTTCCCTGGGGATCGAAAAGACGGAAAAGTGTTAATTCGCCGATTCTGACGAGCGTTTTTGACACAATGGCCGCCTTTGGGAGCATGGTGACGATTGTTGCCGCGAGCGCCCTTCAAAAAGCGCAAAAAGCGGACCAACCCAACCCGTGGTGATGGCTTTCAGGGCTGTAGACAGACCTCTTCTAAATGTAGAGAAACCTACGTAATTAAGGAAATCAGTGGAGTTTCTCGCTGCGTAACATATAGCTGGGCAGAAAGTCTGCCAGCTCAATTATTCAAAAACCTTTCTGCCAGAAAAATTCAAATTGCTTATTAACATTTTATCGTAGTCATTTTCTACCTTCTATCCTGAATACAATCACACTACATTAGCTGATCTATAGAGACGGCGGCCATCGTTTTTGGTTCACAGTATTTCCCACACGGTTCACTGATTTTTGCTGTGCACAAAAACTTACAATTCCATTATTTCTAAAGATTACTATACACTATTATTACTACACATACACTACCCATACTAAGGATCATTATGCTATATTCAGCACTTAAACAGAAATATACAATTATGAACGGGACTTCTTCCAACTCAAAATCAAAACCTGGAAGAACATCGCCTTGCTCCCACCGCACCACTTTTGGACAGTTGTCGGCGGGTGCCGACGCTGTCCAGAGTTTCGCGCTCAATCTTAACACGTTGGCGACCGCGCGTTTTTTCGCGTGTCTGCCACGTCGAACATCGCGCGCTCGCCTATGCGAAGAATTGCGTCCCAGCATTTGGGTTTTTGATATTACCTTCCCAAACCCATTGAATTTCGCACGTACCTTGAGTGCTAATACAAAGTAGTGAGCGCTGCGAAACTTTAAATACCCCTCGAGAACTTGAGTAAGGGATTACTGCATGGTAGTGATGGGAAGTGCTTAACCAGGTGATGGGCATGTGAAAAAATTTGAATATCTAGACTAAGCATTGAATGGCCACAAATCTCCTAACTGACTATGGATACCTGCGACGACTTCACAGAGCTGAATGCTAGTTTCAACGATCTGTTGATTGACAGCGATGATAAAGAACCTGTGCTGGATGACGATACAAAACATGAAAAAAAAACTTATTGAAAAGATGTAAGCGGACCATGTTCACCTTAGATATCCTTGTGCATGTTGATCAAAACTAACTGTTTGTGGATTTCAAATCACTTAGTAGAAGGACTTTTCTGTGCTGCATCCCAGCATCGGGACGCAATGTCGCTTATCTATTAATTTGCCTCTCACACTGTTTCACCGATCACATGACTGTTGCCTATTTGCTCCACAGCCCTCGCTGACTCATCGACATATCCGAAAGTGTGGAGAGTTCTAAGGATGTGACTCTGCCGTATTCTGCTTTATCGCGTAAAATTTTGCAGGAGGCTCGTAATGAGGAAATACAACATATCTACATCGGTGGAGGAGGTAGGAAAAATCGGAAACTCAACTTCCTAGGAGAGCTTTCTGAGCAGAGTTCAGCTGTGAACGTCATGGATCAACATGGTCGTTTTGTCTGAAGGCACATTTCGCCCTATCCGTCTATCCGTATGTGCCTCTACTATCGAGGAAGAAAACAGTGGTCAAGCATTGTCCAGTGTTCGTGGTCCGAGCGGTGGCGCGATTCGCGCCATTCGAAGGTTAAGGCATAAAATTCACCCAAGGGATATGTATCTTATCCTTTCCTCCTGAGTCGCGCGAGTCGCTCCGATCGCGAGTTCTGTACAATACCTTCGCCGTGGTGCCTTTAAAGAAGAGCAGGATCTTCTAGAAAATTTGACATTTATAGTAACCAGTTTTAGCTAGCGATATACGTGTCGCTCGGCACTGCGAAAGGACTAAGCATAAGTTAATCTGAACAGGAGTTGCTCAGCGATGTGGTATGGCAAATACAGCGGCAATCAGTTGAACTGAGACTTACCCGGGCATACCCATCCGTTGGTGCGACCCATTAGCTAGAGAGTTCGACGTTCTCAACGCAAATCGCTTGATGGTGTAGCACATTCCCCGTTTGTGGCTCTCTGCGTATAATCTGATGACTGGGTGAGCTTTGGGAGGTTTCCAATCCGCTTCATGTGCTCGATTACCTTTAATCGATTCCGTCTCAAACCCAACTGCTCCCCAGACAGCTTTCACATCAGCTCACCTGTCTTCTGTGCAAGCACGCAAAGCATCGTTAACACACTGCAGAATGACTGTGGTTGGATTATGAAGGTGCTCGTATACGAAAGAAGAGCTATGACAGCCTCAAGATTAGATTCTTGCGGCGAGACTAGTGAGCTGCTCACTTACATGGGTGATCGTCTTCTCTCTCGACTTCTTCGCAAACGAGGCAACAGAAAAACACCAAGAAACATACTTGCAAAGATAGTCGTTTTTGTACAAGGTGCGCATTGAATACCGTTACGCACTAAAAACCCATCCCTGGCAAGAGTGCAACAAAAAAACCCATCCCTGGCAACAGTGCAACAAGAAAAACGAAAATTGGGCGGCAATCGACTACCTCTCTTTCAGATGACTGCAGGGTGGGTGTGTGGCAACTTGTCGAATTTTCGCGCGACCGCCCGCGGCGAGCTGCGTGGCGAGTGCGATCGTTTGCAGCTTTATCTGTTGAAACAGCAACAACAACAACATAGGCGAACTTGCGAAGCTTCCCAACTGCAATCTTGGAAGATCCTCCACGGTACCAGCCTACTGCATCTTGAGCGGAATTCCAAACGACTGCGGCAAGTCGTACTGACGGCGCCGCGAAGCGAAAGTTCGACCAATTGCCACACCCCCATATGGATAAGAGTCAACAACAGGAAGTGAACCTACGAGCACCTGAGGACGGTCTTTTCGAACGAGAACGCCCTACTCGATCTCAACGCTCTGAACTTCGCCGCTTGGGAATATCTGGAAGAAAAGGTATGCGCAACCTCATCGATGTTTCGAGTTCCTCAAGCCCACGTTTCGACGGGAAACGGCGAAACTCCACGTTGACTATCTGCATCCTGTCTTCGACTCCTTTAACAACTATGCGCTGTCGTCAGGAATCAAGGAGGCCGAATCAAAAAGTGATGAAGTGGTGATGATACACATGATGTTCAACATCGTTATGAGTATTTATCATCCAACTTCCTTTACTTTTAATGTACTCTTGCCAGAAATATTCGGTTTTTTCTACCGCGTGATAGTACGTATGGCACCGTGTGTAGAAGAAGGATTCAGGAGTAAGGCCATGGATAGTGCACGTAGAAATCTCGGAAACGACCGCTTTTCCAGTATTCCAATCGCAACATGGTCACCAAAAAAGCGATTTAAAGCCAAATAAATAATGGCCTTATCACAACTATTTAAGATCGTCAGATATCTTTTCTGTACTCATTCATCGGCATGGCTGATCAGCACGCGGAAAGTGGAGATGTGGGTTTGCATGCACGAGTTTTATGAGCCATCCTTTGACAACCGAATTGCAGAATATTGTGCCTGAATTGACGGAAAGTGAGAAGGAGCAGTTGGAAAAAGAACGAGAAAAAGAAGCGGAGAAGAACTCAACGAAATGTCCACCAGCTCCCGAATTTCCCCTCGCCGACCGAGTCAAGGAGCTAGGACTCGATGGTAGTTATCTTTTCATCTTTTGTGTCTGCGTCCGAATACGCATTACATGAAAACGAAATGAGGCGCTTCAGTACTGAGCCGGGATGGCAAATGTTGAATCTAAGCAAAAACCTTCCCTCAGGCTGCGTTCATACCCTAGCTGAATTGATTTCTAGATTTCTAGCGTCAAGAAAAACATACGTATCGGTCAAGAAAATGACAGCATTCATATATCCGAGATTTGGGATTTTCGTCCAATCGGCATATTCGGAATCTTGAATATTCGCTACGAATCCTGGTAGTCTGACGTGATGACCTGGCTTCGCCAAAATCACGAGCCATAGAAACGCCGGCACCGCTTCGGCGGCTTGTTTGCACCGGTTTCACATCAGCAACGATTTGGCGACTACAACTCTCGACCAAACCATAGTACAGTATGGTTGGGTCGAGCGTCGGTAATCGTGGCCAGACCCCGCGCGAATCTGTTGCGAGATTCGAATCTTCACGAGAATCTTGACATAATGCCAAGCGTGGCAATATTTGCGCGGATCTCGGCGATGCCGCACCGTCCTCGACGTACAGTCCATTCCAGTGCGCCTGATAGGACGTAGCCTACGGTTCTGGGTGAGAGTGTATCAAACTCTCTCACTCCGATATACACTCTCACTCTTGCCACGCACTTTCACAATCGCCACTCACCCATGTCCGTAGGCCACACCCTATCAGGCGCTCCAAAATGGAGTGTAGGTAATAGCGCTGGTGTCGCAAAGTATGCAGTCTAGTTTGTGTGAGTGCTTGTATGGAATTATAACCGCCCTTTTTAAGTCGTAGCAAAATGGAAAGTCATGCTTCCTCGTGATCATATAGTCTTTGCTACGACAATCAGAAATTGCCTATTGCTAAAGTATGCAATATACAAAGACCCTTGCAGTACCTCTTGAAAGTCCTGAATTTTACGAGGAGCTAAAAACGAAACCTTCAACGTATTACAAGGACATGAAGGAGTTGCCCGACTGTGCAGCCAAAAAGTACATCCCGGTAAGTGTGGGGCTGAGGCTACCACTCCTAACCACTTTCCTAGTACATGCATCCCCAGGATATTGCACGACGATACATCGAATTGGAGCGGCGTATTAAAGTGTTGGAATCGACATTATGGGCTTTGCCAAGGGAGGACAGAAGTCTGGAAGAGGATAGGTCAGGATAAATGCGAAAGCAATAAACCGAAGTGAGAACTGACAGCGTTTCAGGTTTGAAATACTAACGGAACTACTAGACAAGGCATGTCAAGGCTTTGAAATTTGGGATGAGCATGTGGTACGTTTGACTCTGTCATGCTCCACAAATCGTTGGCGAACACCTCATCACTGATAAGTGACGGGTGTGCATCAGTACGATCCATCTGGGTCACCACGAAACTCAAATCGCGTGAGCGACAACTGCATTGCTGGTCTCTTTGTCACCTGGGGGCGTGTTCACGACTTGACCTAGTTGAACAGTCCTGCCGCTCACCCACTGATCGGAAGTGGATCGAAAATCTCAGGCAGAGTAGAGAATGGCGACGAGAAAATTTTCGGAAAATACCCACCCTCACCCAACAAGGGGTCTCCGCTACGACTCCTCCAAAATATTCCTGAATATGTCCTCTTTTCCTGTTACAGATGATCTTGCCTATACTCGAGCCGTGTCCCCAATCGAGCCATGTTCCCAGCAAGGTCTTCAATGGATCAGTCGATGATGGTCGAATCTCTATCACGAAGTGTAAATAGACTGACCACATCTTTTCACAGATCGACCTACCGGCCCACAAGTTCTCCACGCGAATGCGTGGGTGTAGAGCATTCGCGGTGCCCGTCCATCACTTCTTAAAATACGACCCTTCCTCGAGTAATACTCGCCGGAGTCCTGAGCCTGATCCCGAAGATGCAAGAGCATTCTCCAGTAAGGAAGCGTTGATCATGAATCGCGTTCCATCACACTTCGCAGAAAAATCCCTTGACTGCGCGGCATGATTCTAGCCACACGTCTCGTGCCTTTCATCTCTGTATTCCATTAACCTGTCGCCTCACCCCAAAACGGAAGGAAATGAAAGATCGAAGACAGATGCATATGGGAAGGGAAGTTGTAGATTCCAAGTGTACACTATTCCCTCAACGTAAGACTTTGTGGGAACAAAATAAATTGAAAACTTCTATAAACACGCTAACGCGCCCCATGAGAAAAGCAGCGACGCTCGACCTCGTGCGTCGCAGGAGATCTTCCCACTCCACATTTGTCCTTTTATGAACATTCCTCTGGGTAGAACCTCAGACCGCTTTCATATTTACAGTGCCGTCGTCGATTGCAGCAATCCGTGTCGCCGGCAGCAATGCCAGTAGTTTTGCGACGCGGTCTATGACGATCAACCGAACCACACTACGGTATGGCTGGTAATCGTGAGACCCCGCGCGAATAAATGTGGATTTAGCGCACCAGATGTGTAAATGCGACACCTCCTGCTATTTAACGATAGCCCGAATGGGACCTTTCTACTTACACTTCTCCCTGCATTTCTCGCGCTCTTCTTGCCAGCATCCACTTTTCAAGGTACTACTATTCCAAAAATTATCAAGTAAGTCCAACGCTTGTAAAAATTTCAGGACTTTTTCTAGGCAGTGGAGCGCTGGTTAGAGTACCTGCATAAAAGGAGTGTGGAGTCTCGCGACTCAGTTTGTGTTTGATCCGGTCTAAAAAATTCGGAATGATTCACTATTTAGGAGCGGAACATCAAGTATGGTCATCGGGTCGTGCTTGAGGCTCGACTTTTGCACCTTATAGAATCCAAGTTCGACATCATCGAGGAAATATGCGCCAAATTTGACAAGCTGAAGGGAGATCAACATGGAGTTAACAATGAACGAGAGGTAGCCTGGCTTGTCATGTCGTGGTATAGTTCCCTCTCACTCTCCCATAGAACCGAACTGGAGCGAAAGGTGGCTCGAACTGCAATCCCAGAGCACGTGTGTCGATGATGTGCAGAAAGCGAGAGGCAAGGGTGCGGCATGGGTAGAGAAATTTCTTGAAAAGGGCCATGTTTGTCCTGCTGAAGCTAGGTGAGGGTGGTCTAATTCTCCGAATCAGTTTGTTGAGTGAGGTTCGTAATGGTGGGAGATGTCACGTGAGTACTGCTGATAAGTTTCTTTATACAATCCTACTATATATAATTCGCTTAGTATGTCTGTGTGTGTGTGTGTGTCTGTGTGTGTGTGTGTGTGTGTTTGTCCGTCTGTCACGAAATTCATATCTTGCGTCGCAGTAAAGCTCGGACCATGAATTTCACAAGTGATGTAGGGGGTGCCAAGAGAACCCAAACGGTGGTGGACCGAAAGTGATTGCAGCTGATAACGGCTGATAAGAAGCCTCGGAAGGCAAATGTCACCAAATCCGTTTCGTCTTTCGGGTTGATCCTAGAGCGCTGACACTCATAGGTGTTTAGCAGGGTGGGCAGAGACATTAATGGTGGGTGACTTGCATCGATAACGGTTGATAAGATTCGATAAGGAGCTCAAAAAGGCTAGAGTCGTCGAATCCGTTTCGCTTTTCGCATTGATCCTGGAGCGTTCATACTTACAGGCTTTTTGCGGAGTGGGACAGGGGCATTAATGGTGGGTGATCCAGTTTAACAACGATTGATAAGATTTGATAAGGAGCATGAGAAGGCGAATGTCGTCAAATTCGTTTCGCCTTCCGCGTTAATCCAAGAGCGCTGACTTTCATGGGTGTTTGGGAGGGTGGACCAGGGACATAAATGGTGGGGGATCCAGCTTGATAACGGCTGATAAGATTTGATAATGAGCGTAGAAAGGCTAGAGTCATCTAATCCATTTCGCCTTTCGAGTCGATCCCAGAGCGCCGATATTAATAAATGTTTTGAGTGTTGGGACGGGGACATCAATGGTGAGTGACTCGCATCGATAACGGCTGATAAGATTTGATAAGGAGCATGAGAAGGCATATGCCGTCAAATTCGTTTCGCCTTTCGTGTTGTCCAAGAGCGCTGACACTCATAAGTGTTCAGCAGGGTGGGACGGGCACATCAATGGTGGGTGATCCAAACTGATAATAGTTGATAAGATGCGATAAGGAGCGTGAGAAGGAAAATGTCACCAAGGCCGGTTCGCTTTTGCGGCTAACAGTGAAATGTTAACATTCGCTATTGTAGGGTACGGGGAGCTCAATGGCGTTGTTGGGTTGGCTGATGGGAACCTTGGGAATTGGATAGGATGGAAACCTTTACGTCGCTTGCTACTACTACACGACCGCTCTAGCAAAAGCGTCTAATGCTCAGGGCATTGGGTGAACATATACTGTTTATGTTTTGATATCACTGGCCGATGTATCGACCGCTGAATTGCCTAGCGTTCCAGAAAATGGTGCACTCCTCTTGATACTGCGATCTACATTGATAATCATGATACAACCTATATTGTGATAGCAAAGCAAGCGATTCACTCGGAATCATTTTCTAATGCGCTACTGCAGCAACCCTGGGTATCGACCGCTAGACTATGCAATATTCCAAATAGTGAGGCGCTTTTACGAAAACGATAAACATTGATAATCGGAATATGGATCTGCCATCAATGTGTAGGGATTAGATGCTCAGCAGGTGAATAAATTGTTACCAATAGATGCAATCGAATACAAAACTATCGATCTCTAAACAGTGCGAATTCCCAAATATGGCCTGAACCAGCTGGCTGGCGCACGCTACTGCGCGCGATTCATGTTGACGACGTGCAAAATGGGTCCGATGCAAATCGACTGAAGTATCATAGCACCGGAATGCTTTTTTATCACGCCATCTTCTCTGTTTTTTCCAATCCAATAGCTCAGCTGAAAGCAGAGGAAAGGGAATTTCGGCTCAATTCCATACACAACCGTGTTCGTGCCGCAAACCTATTTTGCACAACATCGCCATGAATCGCGCGCAGTAGTGTGCGCCCGCCAGCTGGTCATAGTAATAAATGAATAAATAAATAATGCGAGAGCCTTCACCCCTCCTCTCAAACGTTCTATATTAGGGGAATGAGGTAGTGCATGTCGGGGCAGGACAGAGGACGGACCCTCCTTGCGAAACGGGCAAAGGCAATGAAAGTGGAATATGGGAGAGGGATTGGTCAACTATCACCACATCGCAGCCTATGTAACGCCAAAAGTGTCCCAACGTGGTAACCCCCCCCCCCCCTCCCTCTCAATCGTCTTCCTCAGCATCTGTATCCTGCGAGGAGTGCATCGAATGACCTGTGGAGCACGCTGGATTTTGGAAAATCGCAGGAAACGTGCACGGAGAATGAGTTGCTCTTATCCTACTATATATAATTCGCTTAGTATGTCTGTGTGTGTGTCTGTATGTGTGTTTGTCCCTCTGTCACGAAATTCATATCTCGCGTCGCAGTAAAGCTGGGGCCATGAATTTTACAAGTGATGTAGGGGGTGGCAAGGGGACACTAATGGTGGTGGACCGAAAGTGATAGCAACTGATAAGGGCTGATAAGGAGCCTCGGAAGACAAATGTCGCCAAATCCGTCTCGCCTTTCGCGTTGTTCCAAAGCGCTGGCTTTCACAGGTGTTCAGCAGGGTGGGCCAGGGACATCAATGGTGGGTGATCCACACTGATAACGGTTGATAAGATTCGATAATAAGCGTAAAAAGGCTCGAGTCGTCTTATCCATTTCGCCTTTCGGGCTGATCACAGAGCGCCGATATTCATGGGTGGTTTGAGTGTTGGGACAGGGACATTAATGATGGGTGACTCACATTGATGACGGTTGATAAGATTCGATAAAGAGTTCAAAGGGCTAGAGTCGTCGAATCCGTTTCGCTTTTCGCATTGATCCTAGAGCGTTCATACTCACAATTGTTTTGGGGAGTGGGACGGGGACATTGATGGTGGGTGATCCAGCTTGATAACAGTTGATAAGATTTGATAAGGAGCATGAGAAGGTAAATGCTGTCAAATCCGCCTCCGGGTTAATCCCATAACTCTGACACCCATTGCTGTTCAGCAAGGTGGGACGGGCACATCAATGGTGGATGATCCAATTTGATAATGGTTGATAAGTTTCGATAAGGAGCGTGAGAAGGGAAATGTCACCAACGCCGGGTCGCTTTTGCGGCTGAAAATGGAATGTTCACATTTGCAGGTATTGTAGGGTACGGGGACCTCAATGGTACTGTTGGATACAAGAGAATCAGTGAAACTGATAACGGCTTACAGTGGCTGATAAGAACCGTTAGCAACTGGATGAAATCCTTTACATCGCTCGCTGCACCATACGACCGCTTTAGCAGGTCGCTAGACTGTGTAAAATTCCAAACAGTGAAGCATGTTTACGAAAACGACAAACATCGATAAGCGGGGTATGGATCTACCGCCATTGTGTAGAAATTAGATGCCCAGCAAGTGAACAATTTGTTACCAAGCGATGCAGTCAAATACAGTACTGTCGATGTCTAAACGACCCTAACTCCCAATGATGACCTAAACCAGCTGGCTGGCGCACACTACTGCGCGCAATTCGTGCCGATGACGTGCAAAATGAGCTTGAAGCAAAGCGACTGAAGTATAATAACACCGAAATGCTTTTTTTTATCACGCCATCTCCTCTGCTTTTGGCCAATTCAATAGCTCAGCTGAAACATCGCCATGAATCGCGCGCAGTAGTGTGCGCCGCCAGCTGTTACCCATATAATCGTATTATTTGTATTTCATTTTATTTATAGCAGAAATTTACGTAAACAGTCCCACTCTGTGTTCTAGACCGCGGTGGACGACGGGGCGAGGGACCTGTTGGGAGGGTTCGCCCAGCCGTCCGCCACTTCGAGAAGTTGTATTTTAGCCGAATTCTCACTATTTTGAGTGAAACATTGCATGCGGCTCTCATTAAAAAAGTACAACATAAATATATGGGTAACAAAGGAATCTATTTCCCGGCTACTATTCCTTAAGCCTTCTATCGGACGGTTAGGGCGCACACTTCGTTCAGGAAAGTAACCTACCAACTGAGGTACAGACCCTTCCGGAGTGCTTGATAGGGCTAGGCCTCAGAGGAGAGAGTGAGTGTGGCGAGAGCCAGAGAGTGGGGCGGAGTGAGAGAGTTCGACCCGCTCCCATCCAAGTCCGGAAGCCACGCCCAATCAAGCGTCACGAAATGGACAGTAGCCCTCGCCTCAGTCCTACAGGTTTCTATCGCCCAATTAACGAGCTTAACAGCAGTTAGCCAATTAGTCGACATGTAGGTATTCCGTTAATCGCACAGAAACCCAATTCAACGGCCATATGTGACTATTAAACCACCGTCCAAAAAATTACGCATCTCAACGACCTAGAAATCTTTGAAACCTCAGCATAATTCTGGAATATTTTTCAGTTCCTTCGCTATGAAATCCGACACTGCGATCTCATGTTTACAGAAATTCATGAAAGTTTCCTCAAGTCATATTTAGATCTGGAATGGTAGAAACTACATTTCCAAATTATCTCAGCATTGTTAGCTGTGAATTTTTATTCGTTCCCATTCCGATATAAAGTGAAAAACTACACTGACTTTTATGGCACACGAAAAAATCATAATAAATCCGGATGCTCGCGTTTAATTTCCTCACGGGACCAATATGATGATTGGGTTCCTTTTCGCTGAACGGACAATGCCGCTATTCCGGCAGCTTTTCGAATTGCATCTGGCACTGACAGCTCGTCGTGGACCAGAAAATAAGCGAGTGATCCACAGAAACAGTCACCAGCACCCTGAAAATTGCTTTCACAGCGGTTGTCACGGCATATGAGCATTTCTTAGCTGAAGCAGTTTCGAACCTACAGTAGCTACAGCCACTGGAAAAGCAGCTGGTGCAAAAAATACTGTATTCGAAGGCAGTTGGTAAACTGGGTGGAGCGACAGGGCGTTCTCGTCTTACGACGAGAGCGTTCGAATTTTCCATGGAGCTTTGATTTGTGACCCAGATGTGTAATTAGAGTTTCCAGTACTAATTATAAAGATGAAAATCCGAACCGCAAAATGGCAAAACGTCATAGGAAGTGATCTGCAAGGAGCCAAAATTCGCCTGCGATGAGTCATTGGCCTGTACTCTGCTTGAGGTGACATAGCAGAGTGGGTAACCATGTTGGTATCAATGGTTGTCGTGTCGGTCAGTGATAGCCATCTTGCTTTATAGATGGTGGAGATGGATTTGCTCCAAAGGTTAGACCCGTAAATGTGCCACGTCAGGCGAAGTAGCCGACCGATAAGTCATCGCAAGCATACTTTCCTAATTCAATTTCCAGGGCGTTCTGTATTTCATACCCTCATTTTCACGATCGATAATTTTCTCTTGGCGCCGATAATCAGTTGAGTATGAAATCAGTCTAATCAGTTTTCGAGCGACATGAATTAGCGTGAATTGAAAAGTCGTACTCCAAGATCAGTAATTCTTAGAACGTGAAAGATAATTACGTCACACAGTTAGACCGCTCCACCTCAAAGCGTCACGAAATGTGGTGTAGGGGCCGGTGCGAAGTATAGACAGATTTTTTGATAAAAACTACGCGAAAAGGTAGAGATATGCACTTTCAACTCTTCACCGCGCTCATTGAGGAAATACCGCGCGGGACACCCGTGGGACTTCGCGACGTCGCGTAGGGTCCTCCTGCACCAAATCCAATTTTGTGAAGCACCACAGCATTAAAAGAAGAACAAAAAGAAATCGTTCATGCATTACCGTAGTATCGACGGCTTTCACTTTTTTGACTGGTATATGTTCAATTTCTTGCTTTCCTTTAGATGCCAGCACGACACCTGAATGAAAAAGTAGTTGCTAGTGAAGCGCAGACTTCAGAACTACTTGGAATAAATAAAATGCAATTGGATTAGCCGACTTAGCTCATTAGGGTAGGTCCTTCAGTAGATAACAGATTGCACCCTTAAAGACACCAGGAGGGGTAATTTTGGCTTACGGTAGAAGAGACGTAGTGTGGACGAGCTTGAGTGGCCGCCATTGCACAAACTCGCCAATTTGACGCCTTGGCATGGTGCCAAAAGAAGATGGTTCTAATTTAGATTTGTTTTTTCCTTTTGGTTTTCACTTTGTTCTTTCTTATATTGTTTCTAGATGTACTTACGGGTCAAATAAAGTCGGGGGGGGAGAGGCAGAATTCTTACCCACGTCAAAGCTTCTTTCCCTTCCTAGGGTTAGGCTGAAGCTGATGAGACCTATGCTTTGACAGATGCTTTTTAATGTGGGAGGAGGGGATATCAGTTTTAGCCTAAGCCTAGTAAGGGAAAGGAGCTTCGACGTCGACGCAAAGTTGCGTCTCCCCCCGACTTTATTTGACCCTTCTGAGATTTTGAGGTATAGAAATGCACAATTAAGAAGATCTATAGTAAACAAGTAAAATATGTCACTAGAAAACAGTAAAGAGGAAATATTTCAAAAATAAGGTTACATCAGGCCGAAGACAAGCTTCAAAATGAACGAAGCATGGCTCGGCCACGGAAGCTTGCAGTTCGGACGGAAGCGCGCCCCGGGGCCAAATACCGTCTCACGGCGCGTTTTTCAACGCTGGTTTCGTTACACATTGTATCTACCGAACCCATATGTTTGTTTCCAGACGCCATTGTTTTCGTAAACGTTATTCCGCCCTTGCCCCCCTCCCGGTGCCTTTAATGCACGTTGCGGTGCTCCACAACGGCTATACATCCACTCGAACCCACACAGAGTACGTTCCCTGGAGCTATCGGTCAGGGATGAGTGGCGATTGGTCGAATTTTTGCGCGGCCGCCTGCGGCGAGCGGCACGACAAGTGCGGGTCGTTTGCAGCTTGATCTGTTGAAACAGTACCAACAATAACAGAGGCGAACTCCCGAAGCTTCCAAGCTGCAATCTTTGAAAATCCTTCACGATACCAGCCCACTGCGTCTTGAACGGAATCCCAAACAACTCGTACTGACGGCCTGGCAAGTGCGATGCCGCGAAGCGAAAATTCGACCAATCGGCACTCACCTATCGGTCACCTGAGCTTAAGAGCATGGGCTGAGTCAGTTCGAGCAGATGTAGCACCCTGAATGCGTATCGTAGATACGAAGAAAAGGTGCACCTGGATATTTACCCAAGCATCTACAGCTCCGACGAGTCAATTGACTAATCTGATTGTTACGCGGCCGGTGCCTTTGAAGCTCAGATAACAAACCTTTTGCACCGAGCGTGATGATTGCATGTTCCGGACCCATGGTAATCATCTGTTTAGCTGCTTTTTCTGCATCATCCATTGAGTTTTGGGGTATGTTAGTGATGAATTCAGCCTGAAAAGAGGAAATCAGTTCCTAAGGTCCCCCTGAGACTAAAGCAAACCAGCCGTGCTCACTTCGTTCTCATTTGTGCATATGATGTCTGTAAGTGCCACCATCGACATGTCCGTATCCGGTTCACCAGGTGCTGGATTGAAGAATGTCTTCACTAAAAAATGTGTGTATTGCATTCATCCTGCAGACGAATACTCCACCATCCACCTACTCACCTCCATGTTTCTTAGCCAATTCAAATGCCCGTTTGTTGCCTTTCCGGGAAACTTCTGCTTGAGTCATCACCAGAGCGGCTTCGCTGATGGCTTTTTCATGACGGTCAGCGCACGTATCGTCCAA
Organism: Trichostrongylus colubriformis; assembly: GCA_963978905.1. NCBI lineage: Eukaryota > Metazoa > Nematoda > Chromadorea > Rhabditida > Trichostrongylidae > Trichostrongylus > Trichostrongylus colubriformis. Next base: position 43,860,138 of record OZ022257.1, on the reverse strand, counting down.
TTCCATGTTTGCACCTAACGTCACCACAATCGTGTTTTCACCTACAAATACGATCGTATTAGGATACACTTCAATGCAAAAGTGCTTGACAGGGGCATAGTTGACAAACCGTGGGCATTGACTGTGATGGTTGCAGTTGCTGTATGGCTGCTATCAGATTTCTCTACTTGACTCACGTCTACTCCGGATTTTCGCAGATTGTCGATATTCGACTCACCAAACGTATCGTTGCCAACCTTGAATTTTTGATATATTATTTATTTTCATAACAGTGTCACATTGAGAGAGCTCATGCGAATACACCATCAAAGACACCGAAAGGAGTAAATTCGTAGAATATGAAAGTATTGGGTCATTCCATAAGTAATGTCGTTTTTTTTTCAAGCATAAATTTCTCCAATGAAATTACAAGTTTTTGCAGCATGTCATATATCATTTGAAAGAGGTTTTCCTGCTCTACAAAATGACATGTTTGTTTTCAGAGTTTTTCAGAATGGGGTCGACATTTAGGCTGGCGAAGAGGTAGGTCCAGCCGACAAAAAATGGCCAAACCGGCAATCAATTGAAACTATATTTCATCTTAGAAAAATCAACCAGTCATGTGTCGCGAGCTTAGTCCTGACCTCTTCTACAATTTCCAATATTTAGTTGATCAAGAAGACTTGTCGTTCTTTTTCTAAAATCTTTTTTTCGAAAGCACCCACACTTATTCAAAATGAAATATTTTCTTTCAAACTCCTTCCTTAGAGTTGTTTTATGAATCACTTCGAAGAACTTTTTCTGCTATATCGAAAACGTCTTTCTAGTTTGTTTTGGCTGCGATTCAGATTGAGTTCGAATACCGTGTGATAGGGGTCCAGTTGACATTTTTCGCAATTTATTTTTTCTATGAGAAAGTTTAAGAATCCGGTCAGTGGTATTTCCCTGTTCCTACCCACCACCTGTTCTTAACATTTCACCCCCCTTTCAACTTATTGGTTGAGAAAATTTTCTTGCCTCGATCTGAAGAAATTGTCTAAAATCCCCGAGTTGTGGCGGAAAAACTAAATGTGGAAAAAAGCGAGGTGGCTTTTTGAGCTACCGACTGGTAGAGCTTACAGGAGAGGTCGGGACTAAGTACGGAACACACGATTGGTTAGTTCTCCCCAAGTAAAATATAACGTTTTAATTGATTGCCGGCTTGGCCAATTTTTGTCTGCTAGACCTACCTCTTTGTCAGCCTAATTGTCGGCGCCATTCTAACATACTCAAAAACTGAATACGTCGTTTTGTAAGGCAGAAAATTCTCTTCCGAATGATATATGACATGCTGCAAAAATTTGTGGTTTCGTGGCAAAAATTTTTGCTTGAAAAAAAAACGACACTACTTATGGAATGACCCAATAGTTATGCTCAGCAGTGTGACAGCAGAGAGAGCGGAAAAGAAAAACCCGAGAAACAGGAACCCAAAACCCCCTTCTCTCTCTCGCGCGCCCCTCCGCGTCACTATACAGGGGTAGACCGCAGACGGACTAGGCTGAATCAGCCGCCGCGAACGTTGCCCCCCCCCCTCTCCCCAGAACCTCGCCCCGCTGCAGAACGACGTACCATGCTGCGAAATCTTGACAACACATCAAGTCGCGCTTTTCACTTCGAATAGCACGTACTCCCAATTCTCGCGTTCCCCTTACCCCGGTGCCTTCAAAAAAAGCGTGGAACATGATGTGAAGCTTCTACAACAAAGCCAAGGTGAAATAAAGGGTTCAGAAAATCTCAGATGACAAGCAAAAGGGAAAGAATTACTTCAGCCAGAAGAATATGTAGGTGATCTCGCTAAATCTCGAGATCGATGAATTATAATCATAACGATGAGGGGTGAAGGAACCAATGAGGTTTGAAATCGAAATTTACTTCAGTACTTCCAAATAGTGGAGTATGGATGCATGAATGCTTTATTCGGTCAGCAGAAGGTTGAAGGCACATATTGAGAGAAAAAGTTTTTCCAATTTCGAATAGTTGAAAACTGACCACTATATATGGGCGCAACTATTTCAACAGAAATTAGTTAACTACTTGATATCGTGACCTTTTAGAAAACGGTACACTCCAGATACTCACCCTCGCTATAAGCTGGACATGAGCGCCAAGCCTGGAGGCTGCAACCGCTTGATTCGCTCCTTTCCCACCACTTCCCATTTGAAAGGATTCTCCTCGTACGCTTTCACCTGGCCGTGGAAACGAATCCGTATAGCTGAACAGAAACAAATAGAATGAAAAACCGAGCCTTCACCAAAACTTGTTTTTTTGGGAAGTCAATTAATTTTGCTCAACACGACGTGTTTCAGCCGACTCTCCAGATCCTCACCACCATCTTTCCTTGAAATAGGTGAAACGCGTGTTGGACTCCTCTATTCGCACTTGACTACCTCATGTAGTCTACAATAGGCGTCAAATCAAATGGCTAACCGCAAGTGTAAACATCCTTTTCGATTACGCGTTATGGAAAAACGATAGACTCCGTTTCGGAGAGTAGCCGCCCTCCCAGTGGTGAATCATTAGTTCATACTTCATCCTTGCTTTTGCACACTATCCTGCGTCCAGTGCAGATATTCAGTTTAAAATGTTTTTTCCTTCTATTCGTTATACTGAATTTAGCTACTACATATGAGATTTGCTAGTAATTTGATTGTACACGGGTGACGGCCCTGTGACATGAATAATTTAGAAAATTTGACTATACAAGGGAACAGACTTGCAAAGAGGACACGATTTACATGAAGAAATTGTCTGAATTATCCATGTCACAGAGCAAAGGCCACAGGCTGTCACAGGGTCACGGCCTAGATCCGTGTGTCCCAACCTACACCCGATGGTATACCACCAAGTTGGTCCTGAACATATAACCCTCTCTTTGTGTGAAATACATATTGAAGGAACCAGTTAGTAGAACCATACAAGGAACGGGGTCCACCAAATTGGTCCTGAACATATAATCCTCTCTTGGTGTGAGATATATATTAAGGGAACCAGTTATAGAACCATACAAGGGACACAATCTGAACTTGTCCGCAAAATTTTTCAAAATACGCACGCTTTTCCACAAGTTTGAGAGAACTCCAATAATAAATCAAATTTTTATGTATTACGTGAGAAACAAATGAGTTTCATACGAAAAGGAACAACAAAAACTTTCGAAAACGTGTATACCTAACTAAATCCTGCACGATACTTCCGAAAACCACGATTTTCTTGTGTTCCGACATTGTTCTACTTCAAAACTGGCAATTTCATAAAATCGTCTGAAAATAGGCAAAAAACAGCGGGAACACATGCGAAGTAAAATGGGCGCGCTCAAAATGACTTAGAAGAACGAGAGCGATAAGCACTGAGCAGTAGCCCTGATAGGGTGACCTGGTCATCAACGACTGTTTACGGCACCACAACCGTTTCTGAAAACAATGATTGTCGAATGTACTCAGAATGATGTACAATGATTGCAGTCGGAGCGGTCGAAAGGGAAAAGGGAAACGATCGATGGGCACTGATCGCACGATAGCACGTGTCACGATGGTATCATTGTGGAAACGATGACAGTTCCTTGACCCTATCGAGCTCACCCGGAACTTCTAGTGACTCTCTGGTCAAATGAGATGAAAATCCTTTTTTAGAATATAACAGGCCGGTTTCTCTTAAACCTGAAATCCCTCTATGATTAGAGAGAAAGACAAGCCGTTAGTGTTACACTCGCTTGTCTTTTTGGGCCGCACTGTCACGTACTGTCCATTTCAATTACGGCTGGCAGGGCGAGGCCTACGGACTTGTATCGATCTCTCTCACCCCGCCACACACTCTCACCCAACTCTGTGGGCCACGCCCCGTCAGCCTACGGGAACTGGACTGTACTTGCGAGTCCCTGATGTGCACCGCCGTAACAGGTGCCGGCCATTATTACTTACTCCATCTGACTTCTATGTTGACCACGGAACCATTAAAAGGTTATGACACTCAGTTCTCGTACATTTCAGATTAAGTACTCTAGCGAAACGTGAGACCCATAAGAAAGTGGTCAATCTGACAACAACAACATTTCAACAACATTACCTAACAATTCTGTCTCACATGTGAATTCACTCAGGTCTGACTGTGAGAATATATAGACCAGAATGGCCGAATCAGGTCACTATGTCGGAGCTTGCGACGGTAACGTACCCCAGCGCGCGACTTATTCGCATGAGCAGTGATGAGCCTTTTGCCGTGACCGGTAACCCTACTTGGTTGGATGGTGACCTGACTCGAGTGTCCTGACCAACCCACTTCGGAGGAGTGAGCAAAGGTCAACTTTTATGCAATGGTCTCATCAATTAGAATGCACGTATTCTACTGCACTTAATCAATGCAAAGAGTTCTGCCACTTGAATGTTGCCCTATTTACATTCAAAGGCAGTGATAGAGGTAATGTGGGTAATCGGAAGTCCTGAACTAGGTCACACAAATGAGAGCTATAGCTCCAAAAAGACCATGTGTGGCGAAATTTCCGATGAGAAAGAGTGCCTTAGGGCTCTATAAGAGCCGTCTTTTCCAAAAATTTTCACTTGTTTTGAGGCAGCCCGCCCTTTTTCATGGCGATCCGCCCCTTTCGAAAATAGAGGGCGCGAAGAGGGTCCGCTCCCTTGGGTTTTTGACCGTTTCATTCGGTTAGTTCTTCTTTTCCATACTATTCAGCACCTCGACCTGCATATTTGATAATCCTTCCGAATCACACCTATTACTGCCTTCAACATACGCAAGTGCAAGGACTACAAGTACAAATCAAGTGGCGCCTCCATCACCTCTATTTCATATTAAACCATCACTTGGACACATCAACTTGCTAAACACTTTATCGATTTTCGAAAATATTTCTCCAAAAAACACAAAAACAAACCATGCCACAGTAGACCACAAACTGTTCGTTGAAAATATTAGAACGACAATACAACTGCTCGAGTACTTTAAGTAGTCGACTTTTGTTGACGTACAACAAGCAAAGCAATATCGAAAATATTTGTGTGCAAACAGAACAATGGAGCCATTTTTGAGGATGTCTACACACCCTTACTGACATCAAATCCGAAAACTAGTCCAAGGTCATACTACGCGACAAACGAAATCGCGGGAAACGCACGCAAACTAGAACGCAAAGCTTGTGATCGATGCTGCCTCTCACTGCCGTTCTCATCATCTTGCGTTGATGGCATCGACCAAAGCGCTTGCGTGCGGCACATGCGATTCACGCGAAACGCGCGCTTGCCGCCAAGTATGAAAGCGACAGCTTGCGTCATCTCCACCATCATGGCTGGCGTCAGGCTACATGGAAGTATAAACCAAACTCAACATGCAGTGGGTTGAGGAAACTAATCAATCACTATCAATTGAACAATAGTTGTACCCATATAAATCAACAAACTGACGAGCTCAGTTAATATAACGTGAATTGATTGATCTTATGACCATACCTCATTAATAAACAGCGCTTAACTATTTCAGCTGATCCCACAGAAGAAACTGTAGAATAAAACTAGCACCTCTACAGTGAACAGCTGTAAAACACCTTCCAACGACTCACATCGAATTACAGAAATGTTCAGCGAACTAAAATGAACAAAAATACCATAATGCCAAATGTTAAATTAGAAAAAACATAGGATAATGACCAGAATAATTGGAGTCGCCACGACTAACCGATTTGAAAAGGCTTTCGAATAAATCACGTCACAAGCATGTTTGATCTCGCAGAAACAAAGAAAGAGCAGCAGTACGAAGTTGGACAGGTAGATAAGGAAATAATCGAGAAAACAAACGTTATTAATGAAAGATATCTCGAATATATTACTCATGTCACTTTAACCTGTTAATATAGTAAATAACAATAAACTGCGAAGGGAAACCTTACTGGAAGGGGCATCTACAAAATCTATCCATCAATCATTCACTTGTCACAGCTTCGCTCGGGATTTCTTCAGGATTTCCATTTACACCATTCGGAACGTTCTTCTCTGTTGGATCACATGAATAGTGCTTCCTGAAAGCACCATTTGAAATCGGTCGTGACTCATGAAATTAGTGGTGCTGAAGGAGATACTATTGGAAAAAAGTCGAAAACTTCGGAATCACCCATTGAAGACCCTTGAAGGCACACCTCGCGATAAATCGTGAGCGTTATCGCGCCCACTAGTGGGAGCAGTGATTCTGATTCACTCACAAGAGAAGAAAAACAAACGAAAGACGAACTACTGACACCAACAGTGGGGCACCCTAAACACAGTAGCCCTCGTACAAGCATTACAGCCTAGAAGCGACTCTTTACCTAATAGTATCACTCAAATTCCAACGATATCACCTGTTTCGTTTTGTCTTCACTGTTCAAACTTCTGCTCATCTTATCTAATCGTATGATGGTCCGCAAGCTTCCTTCGCCACGTTGGAAATTGGCTGTCCAATGCAGGTGTGATTCGGTTAGGTAGGCGCAGTTCGGTGGAGTTCGAGCGAGCATAGCGCTGTGTGGATGCGCTTCGACGCCGCGACAAAGGTGAAGCCTGGGCAGTTGTCCAAGGGTCTACATGACTCAAGGAGGTAAGCGATTGACTTAGTGGGCCTAATGCGCCATCCAAATCCAGCAATATCACTTTCACCTCCAGTTAACGTCGGCTTCATTGCTAGAACCACTATTGCGTCGTAGTTTACTCGACTGCAAGCCTTTCTCAAAAGGCACACCTCTCGAGAGTGGGTACCCTTATGTCAGGATTTCACAACGCGGCATGTCGCAAGCGAAGCAATGCGGACAAGCTAAAGGCGCCATGTGGTGGGGTCCCGAAGCGATTACAAGTCAACAGCGTATCGCGCCTCTAGCATTGCCGTGTAATCGTTCTGAGACCCAACTACCGCGATGCGCATAGCTCGCACACACTGCGTCGCACGCCGCTCGTCGTCAAGCGAAATCCTGACATAAGGGTACATCCCCACCTCTATCGGGTTATCAACATACCTCCTTTGAGCAGTAGTTCCTTGGCGCTATACCCGCGCGAAACAGCTACCAACGCCCCTTTAGCTCAGGTGACCCGTAAATAGCTCAAGTGGACATGATTAGTCTGGATCTACTGCCCAAAAAGTGAGTCGACGAACCTGATTAAAGCGAGATACTTGAGGAATACCTCACGAGACTTCGAGCAAAGTGTGGAAAACCACATGAGCCACGACACTTGAAAAGCGCATGTGTGATATGTGATATGGGGCTTGGACAAGCTCAATCTGTACTGCTATCATCCCAGCCTAATTCTATCGCGAGCTTCTTAATAGCAGACTGGGTCCCACAAGGATGCAACGCCTTTAATCCCCTGAGACAAAGAGCTGGGCTCTTCTAAAATCCAGGTGCTACCAAGCACAAAATATTTTATAAAACAAACTTACCTGAAAATAGATCTAGTGGGAAGACCACGTTGCTTGTAGAAAAGGAGGTAGGCATCATCAGACTGCACATTACAAGGAGACTGCTTTGTCACAATCGAATCGTCGAAAAGTCTCCAGTCTTAAAGAAGTAATGTGAGACCAAATCATGGAGCAGATGATCACGAAATGTCTCCTCTACAAATTGTAACTATTAATATCATTATCCAAGGAGGTTGAACTGTGATCAAACCGGCGAGAGGTCTCCAGTCCTAAAAAGTAATAAGAGGCCGAATCGAGGAGCAGAATAGGATTATTTCTTATATACAGATTGTGACCATAAATGTATGTATATCATAAAGATCGCGATATATTGAAGGAGACGTCCACAGACATTTGAGTTACCCATGCATTTATGTTATGATTGCCTCTGAGGGCAGCATGCAAGTTTCACGCGAAAATACAAGAACCCAACCGAGCAGAGCTCCTCAAAGAGACGGCGGACGGGGTGGTGTGGACGTTGTTAAGGAGCAAAGAGGCGACAGTCACGTGGTCAGGGACGCAGAGTGAGAAGCGGATCAACAATGGACGAGAAAAATTGAAGGAGCAGCCCTTTCCCAAGGAATGGGATCATGGAACTTCCGTTGACAATTCTTTGAAGATCCAGACTACGATACATCATTTTATGAAAAAACGACTAGAAAATCTTGTGAGAACCTCTCAAATTCAACTGCAAAAAAAATCTTCCTATAGGCACTTACCTACAACGGTCTCAGTAGAATCGAATCCAGGCAAACGACCAATACTGACATAGTGACCAAAATAGCTGCTGCCAGAGTGGCATACCACTCCTGTCAAATCGTACATCTAGAATTACTTTATTACATTGATAGTGGAGCGGACCGAAATCGAATAGAATATAGCAATAAATGAAGGCCGTAATCTCCCAAAGTTCCAAAAACTCACCGTATTCTGCTCTGATGGCGCCGTTTCTGCCAAAAATGGAGACATGTCAAGACTGGAAACGGGATAGATCACCCTCCGCTCATCCTTACTTCTCCTGTGCATCGTTTGATAAGTCGCTAAACGAAAAGTATTCGATACAGATTGTTCAGACAAAAGTGATGTTAAGACCATTCCGCCAACTAACGGTTGCATACCTGTATATACAAAACGCTTTAACTGCACTATAAGAATAGGTGGAAGTCTGAAGAGCTCCAGCTTCTTTGTTGCTTCAACATGATCGCGACATTTGTTACAATACCACGACTCCTCAGGCTTCAGCCGCTCCGTTTCAGAGAACATGCTCTGGAAAATGCGGAATTTGCAAAGAAGGAGCTGAAACTTAACTTGGGCAAAAAAAAATTAACTAAGATATAGCAAAAAAAACTCACTAGCATATCCTGAAGGGTAGGGTCACCTGTTATACCCGACGTAGACTTCCTCATTTGTTTAGCTAATTGTTCAGTCCTCTCCTCATCGATTTGCTGAAGGGAATGAAAACATACCCTATCCTATTAATGAATAATATTATATTATATGATTTTGTACGAGCAGAATATGAACAACGCCAATAAAAAGGCCAAATGGTTAATGCATCACATCGCAAATTCGGACCACAACATGACGCCTCATAGGAAAAAGTCGGACAAGGATGCAAGGATGTTAGTTCTTTCTTCTCCGTCGTACATTCGTACATAGACCAAAAAATCGGACTTACAAGGGAAGGACCCCAGGTCGAAGTGACCATTCGGAATGAGATGCACATGGTCCGATCTCTTTTCGGACGCTGATCTCGAATCTGCATTCCGAATTTGCAAAACGATTCTCTGAGCGGAGTTATGGAGGTTTTTTTGAATGAACGGTTCATCAGCATGGCCGTTGCTAAGTAGCCAACGGCCTCAGCGGCTCAGTGGTAGTGCTCCGGATCTGCAGGAGAGGGACCGAGGGTTTGGTCCCCGCCAGTGCGGGTTTTTTTTTGCATTTTGTGTTTCATTGTCAGTAAGTGCTTTTATTCCACTTCTGGATGTTTCCTTGGACTGGTACCTATCACACCCATCATTTACTCTGCCACTTTATTTATAACTGCTAACATTACTCACAAGGGAAGGATACCAAGTCGAAGAGAATCCCGTACCACACGTATTAGGCGTTTTTGCGTGAAGAGATTATGATATTCGTGCACAGGGGGTCGAATTACCCCCCTGTGCAAATTTTCAGCCAAATCCAGTTTTTGGTCCAACTTCGGAAAATTGGGGGTGGCCCGGTTATAAAGTGGTAGATTTTGAATTTTCTTCTACAGAAAACCCTGCAACCTGAACAAGATAGCCCACACATACCTTTTACACTTGCCCATCGCACTAAATGTACGAAACAAGCGTCAATTAGGAGCATTTCCTAAACAAGGGTCAACGACTGCTCCTTTGTTCAATGGGCTGCCACCCTATAGCCCGTAAATTTTTCCGAAATTTGGTCAAATTCTCGAATCGGCTAAAAACTTGTCTTCTGGGGTAATTTGACTCCCTGAACACGAAAATCTTCCTGGTTTTGCGCAAGAAGGTCTGGCTCGCGTGCTATGGGCCTCCAAACCTACCACAATAGTATTGTTTTTTCAAAAAAACCTCCATAACTCCGCTCACAGAATCGTTTTGCAAATTTCGAATACAGATTCGAGATCAGCGTCCGAAAATACGTCGGATCATATGTATCCCATTCCGAATGGCCACTTCGACCTGTGGTCCTTCCCTTGTTAGGTATAAAAACGAAGATTCTGCTCAGACTCCCCTTCACACTTCAGGCAATACCGGGTATACATCTAGGGGGTACAAGTGACTTCCAGCACTATTCCTCAAACACTAGCAGATTCTGGTGAGGTGTTTTTACCGCTAAATTAAGACCCCAAACAAAGTGACTCTTTTCTGGCCCCTCTATATATTCCTCATCTCCTCTCCTTCATAGCTGCTTTTCCCGTTGATTCCTGTGAAGCGCGAGTCGAGGGTTTTCGAAAAAAAGTGGTATTTTTGACCCTTGAGGGAGAGAGGATGTATTAGACATATATTTGGGAGGGATGGGTTGAGAGGTTCAACAATAAGTGAAGGAGGATTGATAAATGATGCAGTGCACTGGTACTTGTGTGCAGTGTAAGAGACATCCCCTGCCAACACCACCTCTATATGATGACGTATGGGATTTCCAGTAAGGGCTCCTACCCCCATGGCCACTTTCCTAATCGCCATCTCCACGGATGCTACCACTGCCCTTCCTCTGACTCTCTGCGAAAGCCCTGTTGGTAAATTTTCATAGTGTGGTGCAATGACCAAAGTAAGGAACAATAATTTAGTTATGTCATTGTTGTTATTTTTCGCATTGGTCCATTCCAGCAGAGACTTTAAAACGGACCTATGCTATGCATCATGCCGCAGATGCTACAAACCGTATCCCTTTCCCCGAATGACATGGTGCCTGTCATACTACCATTTTGGTTATTTAAAACTCACATGCTGTTATCTATTCTGAAGTCGTTTCAACTTACTAGTATTCTTTTGTTCTCCACGCTTATAAATGGACGACCATTGCGAAGATTATACCAATTAATTGACAGGTACGTCCCAGACTGTATTTCAAGAGGTTGACCTGGAATAATAGCTCAATTCTCTTCGGCTTATCTCATTGGAAGACGTCAATTTATTACCTGTCTTGTCATCAACAATGGTGTCACCAAGCACATGCATTTGATCCACCAATTTTCGAACGAGAAACATTTTGAATTCCTGTTTCTTGCGAGGCTCCGGCATGACGGACTGCCTGCGCGGAGTCTGAGAAGAGGTAGTCGAAGGAACTGGTGAGCTCTGAAAGTATAGCTTATAGCTTGAAAAGTAGGTGCAACAACCACAACGTAAAAGGCTCACCGAGGCTGTAGCTCGATGAAGTGCAGGAGGAGCTCCAACGACCTAAACTTTGGCATAGACATTGTGTTGAAGAGGAGCTAATTGTACGGTAACTAGTTAGGTCACTGAGCAAACCTTCTTCTCTTCCTGGAGGAGCGCTTCTTTTCCTTCACTTCCCTCACGAGTAGAGGTGTCATTCTCTTCGTTGGACGTTGACATTTGTGGTGGTTGGAAGATGTCCACAGAAAACCTACAAAGGGAAATGTAAACACTCGCAGAATATTAGACATAGAATTCCGGCGCAAGTGATTATTTGAAAACTGCAAAATCCAACGAACGCATGGAAAAATAAAAAATAAGAAAATAGGAAATTAAGGTAACACAAAAAGAAAACTCGCCTGCATCTTGCCTCCAGTACACGGATGAGTTGATGGTAAGTAAGCTGACTCTTTGGTAAAGATACCATAAATGGTTGACCAACATAGTCGGCTGTCGTTCTTCTACGGCACTCATCTCGATGTCCGCCCGAATTCCAGTTCGACAACTGACACTCCCTACGAGATGATTCTAAGGAAGCACGCCACAAAAGAGGAGCATTATTGATACTCCATCACATGGAAAGAGCGTCAAAAATCTCACGGTGATCAACAGCGCTCTAGGGACAAAAATTGGACAAAAACGGGAAAAATAATACAGCTAAAGCGGTTAATTTTCCCTTAGATTGCAAGATATTAGGAATTCATCCGTATTCGGTACAAGTTGCGGTCCCTTCCAAACGTCAGTGTGTGAAAAATAGATGAAAAGCGCTAGACGACGCCCTCAGGCAGCAAAAGGGATGGCCGATCCCGTGCCCTTTCAAAATCACCCTATATGCTTGGAACACGCCTTTCAAAAATTTCACAATTTCTGACACGTATGTAAGTGACGATACCGTACGGTATAACACCACCACTGAGAATAAAATCAAATAATAATGCAAATAACGAATAATACTTACTTATTACAATAGTACGCATTATAGCAAGCCTCACACGCCTTTAGTCGCCCAGTACTTCTACCACATTCATTACAAGCATAGCGCAACGTCGACGAATAGAGCTGACGCTGTACCACGAGCAGCTCAATCACAGGCTCATTACAATCATTCTGATCGTGAACTTGGAACCTGTACATAAAATTCTTTGACAACTTTTTTCGTAAACTTAAAAAACCGATGTAGAACGTTAAAATAAAAAAAATTGAGCGGATCCAATGTAGTGGAAATACGAGGAATACTCACGCATACAGCACATCGCCACCACAGATATCACTAGCCGGACTAGTCGGTGCAAACACCTTTTGTATGCGATGACTGAACACTTCAACAAGGCGAAGCTGAATACCGACTATTATCGCTCTCTTGAAAAATTTGCACACACCTATCTTGACCCACCACTTTTGTAGGAACGCGGATCAAATCTGAGAGTGCATTTAGGAGGTCTTGGATAGTCCCATCGGGAGAGTACTGGACGGTAACCTGAAATGTACCGTAGTCGAACAATTATTGCCCGTCGGTGAAAAAAAATTGAAAAAGAAACGGAAAAATAGGACAATCATCACGAGGAGAGAGAAGCATACAACAAACCTCAACCGGTTTCAACAGTGGATCAAGCGGCCAGAACCACAACGTTGACGATTTTTTCACTTTAGGAAACGGAACCGGAAGGTAGACAAATGGATCGAAAGTAATGGATACCTATAATATTTGCTATCAAGCATAGCGTCAAGTAAAAAAAATTAAGGAAAAGTACGATTTTAGAAGATATGTACCCGATCACACTTCGGGCACTGTAGTCGTGATTTCAATTGTCCATGGAAAAGATCCACAAATATGGAATCATTCCTCAGTGTGTGATTGAACCACGCTTCAGTTGACACCTGCAATATCATAACATGAATTACAGAAAAGGGAAGACGCTACAATACATACTAGCGACTAACGTCATAACTGCAGAAATGGAAGATTCCTACCGCAAAAAAAAGACAAAAAAGTCTCACATAGTGTGCATCAAAAAGGAATCTGTGAGAACCATGTGATAATCCTTATCTATACATATCTTAAGCTGTTTGCAGATTTCGCCAAATCCAGACATTTTGGGTGAATTTTACTGCTGCAAGAACACGTGCGGCAGAATTTAAGGTGCTCTACCGCAATGCGAGATAAACCGTACAATTACGTTTTTCTGCCTTCAGGTAGTGCTAGGTAAGCTGAGGAGGCTGAATAAGAGAGTGGTAAAGAGCGCATACCCAATCTTCTTCATTCCCCCAGAGACACCACGCAGCATTCAAAAGGATCCTTACTTCGGGAAAATAATTTCAAGCGAAAAGTCAAATCAGGACGTGACCCCATCAGAATCACGAGATAAATCGTAACTTTAATTCTACCAGGTTGGGCGTCAATCGATTGAATACGAAAGAAGGAAGGCATTCATAAGGGTCGCATCTGATAGCCAAAGGGAAGGGACTTATAAGGAAAATGCAAAGTTACATGCACTTGGTTATTTTAGCAAATTAAGACTACACTCTTTCCATTTTCCAAAAGGCGATAAAAGGAGAACATACCGATCACATGGACCGGTATCAACGCCTCCCAATGAAAGATTGTATCGCGACTTCTTGTCTTTCCCGGAAGGAGGTTCATACCACAGAGGAGGATCGTCTCAATGTAATGCTCAGGTTTGCCTTTCAAATAGCTCGTAGCACACTATATGTCTATCCACTGTCACCAAAATAATGATCGGACGCAATTTTAAGAAAATCGCCGGATTCAGTATCCCCCTATTTCCACAAACCGGCTTTTGCACAATTTTAAATTGAGATTTGTGACGGTATCGATCTTTTTCATGCAGACTGACTCTTTTATTCCCGAGCGTTGCTAAGTAACACCATTGTAAAAAGTCCCGCACTTGCTCCTTTGACACCGGCTTTAATCCAATCAAGGTGACGCTGTTTCATACAAAGATTTTCAGACGTCAGTTGATCAACGCCGCGGCTATCGTAGGATGCTTACAATCAATAAACAATCGATCTTTTTTTTGCGACCCGCCAAAGGAATAAAGCTCCAAAGTGGACACCACCGCATTGATAAATATGTAAACAAATAGTTTTTCAAAAGTTACAATGCGTTCAGGATACACAATCATCCGAGTGGACACTAAGGCAAGCCCGAAAGAAAAGTTCGATCCCAACAGGCAAAAGTAACGTCGCGGTTATTCGAGTCGAACTTTTCGGGGATCTACTGGCTACTAGCACGCGAAGCAACCGCATTCAGTACGAACAACAACTCAATCAAATTTGCAAAAACTACGAAGGTCCCCCAGTTTCTCCACGAGAATACAGTCACACGACAAGTGCCCTTTCAGGGGTTACTACTGTGAGCCGCACGGGAAAAAGGAAGTAAAATAATAAACTTAGTCGTCTGGTAGCTAACGTATGAATATGAGGCCCCCTCTTCGAAGAGGACTGACATGACATTTTCTATGCATGCCGTAGATGTTACGACATGGACTCCCTTCCCGTACCATGGAAGTAACATTTCAAACAATTCAAAAGTTTTTGCTACTCATACTCAGCATGATATACTTTTCGATGCACATATGATTTCAAATGGAAACAGGACGCACAGCTCAAGCCAAAGTAACACCTCAACTTCTGGTATTACTCTTTATCCTTGACAACAATTGACCCCATTCAATATCATGCAAGTGGCTCCTCACGCTGATTTTTTGAAAAGCCCCCCTCTCTCACGGGTGATAATCATTCTGTCAGCGCTATTTTAGCCGCCACAGTGCCAGCCTACCAGCCTATTAATTCTTAATGGCTCCACTACGAAACCATGAATGTGAACGCGCAACACATGTGAGTACCGCATAACGCTCCCTGCAGAGAAATTCCAGTGCAACCTCACTATGCACAGAACAAGGTACAAGGTAGAACATCGAAAATACTACGCCGTGCCATGACCATGACCATATATACTATCAGTTCCCAGAAGGCTCATAGGACCAATTTTCATGCTTCATGCAAGCCGAATCGAAATAAAATGAGGGCTTTTGATTCTAGCGTGTCATGTTAATGTTTTTGATACTTAATGTCTAAGAAGATCGTGTTTTCTATAAGTTAAAAGTGAAGAAACTACTAGTAGATTTTGCATGCAACTCACATCGATATCCGAACGTCCATCCCCTTCCACAGTAGTGGTTACTGGTTTTGACTTCACCCTGTTGAGGTCTTCATGAAGACCATCGAGCAGGAACGAAAGGAACTCATGTGCATCATGTTGAGCAAAGTTTGCAAACTGTGACGCTTTCTCGGCAACCAACTCCTGCAACAACGAAGGTACTCAAAAACACCGAAGAGGTAAATTTGGCAGATTGTGGAATATGAAAGTAGGGGTGCTCAGCAGTGTAACAGTAACGGAAGAACGAAATGAAACGGCGAAAAAACCGATAAATGGAAAGCTCATAACCCCCTTCTCTCGCGCCCCTATGCGACACTAGCTGAAGGTAGACTGCAGACAGGCGGTAAAACTGATCGGTCGGCGCAATGTTGTGAATCGTGAAAAGACCTCAGCTTTTGAATGCGAGTTTCGCTACACATCAGCTCTTCTGAAGTGGAATGTTTGCTTTCGGAGAACATGTATCCCAGTTCTCACTTTCTCCTTACCCCTCCCGTGCCTTCAAGTGTTGGCCTGCAGCACACTTGAGCCAAAGCGAAGAACTGGCAATAAAGAATTAATTGTTCGCTGCTCGAGTGTATAAGTAGGTCAGGTGAGTACCACTTTCCTGGCAAAAGTTCGCTGACTGATTGAACAGCTAATTGAGGTACATTTAAAGGCTCTTTCCGCGATAAACGCACCAGGTATTCACCCTGCCGCAGCCGATAGACCCCCAGTCAACTATTTAGGCTGTACCCTTCGAACGGCACCATGAGGCCTTCTGGCAGCGCTAAGCCCGCGGAAGCAACTGCGACCCCACCCGGCACTGGACGAAGCTTTATCCAACGTGGCGTTTACGTGGGCCTGTGATTCTGCGATAAGATAAGATAAAGAGGAAATTCCAGTAGTTAATTGAATGTTGACTTCGGGAAACAGTTAATATCTCAAGATTCCTAACGATACCATCCAACAGGAAGTGATTTGAAGGCTCGTTTTCACGCAAGCTACCTCGTAGAAGGCCAGATGTCAGGAGGCCTCATTTTTGCCATTTTCGGGGGCTTCTTTCGGATTTTCCTTTATCGGTGTATTTTTCAGCACCTCTAATTTCATGTTTCAGCCCTTAAACTCATTCAAGGTAATCGCGGAAAGTGCCTTTAAAATGGGTCTCCACGTAGAACACCTACATCCAGCATTCCGAAGAATAAAGGATTTCGGAATGAGAGGCAATCGCGACGCGCTGCCTCTAGTCCTGCCGCAAACTTAGCAAGAGGTTGAGATCACACTGCGCGAAGCACCCCTGATCACTCTCAAGAACGAGGGGGGGTGGGAGAGGAGGGAGAGGAATGGTGTCTGACTGACGGCCTCTACCCTCTTTCCCTCTTTCCTACCTCCCTCTGGCATTCACCCGATGGAAAACAAAACGCATAAATCCGCGATAGCCACCATTCCATCGTTGAGCAGGTGAAAGAAGGAGGGCAAGGTTTGTATTCATAAGGACATCGTTATGGGGCTTCCGAAGACATCACATGAAGTGACCAGGGAACCGGGGACATTGGGTGTATAGTCAAAAACCTAGAAGTGATCCTATTCAATGTGACAAATCGCTCTGACTGTCATTATCTCCCGCATGATATGTTGTCTTTACGATATCAATACAAATAAATGCTTTCCAGAAAGTGGGACTGGCACTGGAGTGTTTCAAAATGAATGAAAGACCAAGTGCGTCATACAAGCTGTACATAGCGCATTTGAAACAGGAAATTTCCCGTTAACTGGCTACTTCCCACCACACTTCCAAAGCACTTTCGTGCATTACATAGTTTAATAAGACGTACCTTGATTTTAGCGGGTTCAATAGCACGATGCTGGCAGTTCCACATAAGACGCATGAACTCAGCAAACGCATCAGCAAGACGTCCCTTAACAAGTGTGACGATGAAAAATGAATAATACTAAAAAACCACGGTAACGCACTCTGAATCCGAGCGGATTGTTCGGGTTCACATCCAATTTATAATGGCGGTCCAGGAAATACGTCTTCAACTCGATGTTGTTCACCAACATTTGCAAGGTTGCATTCATGAAGCAAGTGTTTCCAATGTTACGTAAACCAGTGAATCCGCTCTGCACAGCCGGTACAGCGCGATCTTCGAATGGTTGTACCTGAAGCACACATTTCAGCATTAACAGCTCCAAACGACAGTACTCTTACGACCAATCCTGATCTAGCAAAGATTTCACTCATTGAATTCATCTCCATCACAGTAAAAGTCTTCAGTATGGCGCGACCATCCTTGCAGGACACATATTACTGTGATGGAGATGAATTCAATACTCAAAGGACTCAAAGGTATTCAAGGATAACCCTAATGGTCTCAAAGACTTGGGAAAACTATCCAAAAAATTCGAAACAACCCCAAACAAGGACGACTCTACTTTTATAGGACTTGTCGCTCAAGAATAGTACTAAATTTACCACTTTCAAATTTTAGGTTTCTCGAAACTGACGTTCAACCCTATCAAAACTCGCTCAACCACATAAGTTCGTTCACCACGTATATGCATACTAAAATTGGAGCCTGACGCCCACATTAGCCATCACCTTTATAGGAAACCGAAGGGTTTCAACGAAATCTTACTGAGGACAAAAGGCAGGCAATTCCTTCGAAAACGCGTTTGTTTATTGTAATCATCTTTGTACAAACAAGTGGTACAGTTTCGTTGTTGTAGTGCAGGCTTACCACTGCCTCAGTTTCTACTCGATCTCTCACCCTTATATGACGCTCTACACGAAGCACCGGCACATGCCACACGTACTCAGAGGCACCATCTTGATCGTCCCTATTAGAGGGTTGTTGGAGAGCCTTCCTTTACCCCTCACATCACATAAAAGGTGGGATTAAAACATTCCCAAATGCCCCTCCACCAAAGACCACCAATATTGATGCCCACATCCAGATGATATTGAATAATCCTTTGAATGTAGCGCAAGCGACAGAGAACATTGTCTCTTCAGAAATTTTGAGCATTGCCCTCCCAAAAAAAAAACCAGAATTTTTCCATACACTCTCTGAATCCCTCACGAAACTACTCCGAAGTCCAAAAATCAGACGGCCATGAACCCATTTCCGAGAATTATTTCCTTTTCCAATTCGTTGAAACTTTTTTTAGCCGAAGCTCTCGCTGTTTAAACAATTCTAATCTGCCTAATGTTGCGATTCACAGTTCTATGAAAAATCACCTATCCTCAGAAACTGTTTGAAATCCATTTAATTTTTTTTGAACCGGAAGATCTGCCATAGGACTAGAAGCTTCGACATCCCATTGCAATAAAAAAGATGTCACATGTCCACTCTACAACATTTGCACATTTCGAACTCGCTGAGGAAACCCTCATTCCTGCACGTGTGTGGTGCAGCGGGCGTCGCAGAAACGGCGTCGTGTCGGAGGATTGATTAGCTTGCTCACCCATTGCATTCGTCGCAAGAAAAAAGGCGTGCGGCATTCGCGGCACCGCATCGGGTCATCCTGCACCACACACCTTAACCTTTCGATCAAGCTCTATTAGTGGAGTAATCTAACTCACTGAAAGGCCAAATCAAGCAGATTAGGTGCGTACGCTGCTATTACTAATTCTATGGTTGTAATCTACGATTGAGCACTATCAAGTACCCTTTGGACCTGATTGTAAGGACCTACTGCTTATCAAGTCACTTGTAAAGGAAAAAGTATAACTGAACAATAAACAAAAATGAAAGTAACCGTTGCAGTAGGTTTGTATCCAGAGTACAGCGGCGTGTATCTCGGCGGATCCACCGGTACTGGTGGTGGTACCCTGGCGGCTCCTGTAGAAGGCGTGTATTCGGATCGAGTCAGACTCCCAGGTGTTCCAAGCTCTGATCGAGTGGCGACTGCCTTGGCGAATTGAGCATAACCAGGGGAGACCGACTCCGTTCCAACAGCACCAGCTCGACCTGAACGTAAAAGCAAATCACTGCAAACGTGTTATGAAAACAAAATAACACACATGAAAAAAATTCTCACAAGGATTTGTATATTCAAATTTTATTGAACGCTCATTCTGTTCTCGTAGTATCAAAGATTGACTGTCACAAAAGCGAGAGCACCGACTGACCATTAAAAGTAAGCAATTTCGATTTCGCAGTAAATATACGAGCGTACTAACTTACGAGAACAACGGATACAGATAAGTTGGCAAGTTCGACGACTTTTTCGAGAAATCACGGGGGATAAAAGACATTTGATGAATACAATTACGCTGAAGTAAATGCCTGAGTTCTTTCGCACCCTTGTTTTTCATTCTGAAATCCATCACTGGTGGCTCTTCCATCTCCACCCGCATACGTTCACGTTCTTCCCATTCTTTGTACTCGCGGCATTTCTCGTCTCGTTCAGCTCGTTCACGTGCTTGCTGGTTTAGCTGAGCCACATTCACGCTGCTGTAAATAATTGCAATTGAATAACTACTGAGTTTTCCCATAAAAATTTCCCTGTATTTGTACGCTTGAATATAAAGGAATTAAATAGTTGCTCAACGGATAGCATCAGATAACCAGAAAAATAAGGAAAGGGTGTTATGCCACTTCCACGCTACACCT
Organism: Trichostrongylus colubriformis; assembly: GCA_963978905.1. NCBI lineage: Eukaryota > Metazoa > Nematoda > Chromadorea > Rhabditida > Trichostrongylidae > Trichostrongylus > Trichostrongylus colubriformis. The sequence continues at coordinate 43,840,036 of OZ022257.1, read as the reverse complement.
CAAACTAGCTCAAAATCGACCTCCGCACAATGACAGCCACAGTAACTCGTGGGATAAATACATGGGGACAATAAATTGGGTGCTCAGGAAGGTAGTTTACTTAAAGAATCACCAAGTACCAAAGAAATACCACGTAAGGTGATTGCGTCGTGAATCAAGGAACCTCAAGATGCTCCGAAGAGAAAGTTTGTTTATTAGTGAAAGGCATCCGTAATAAGCCGCGTGTGACCGATGTACACAGCAGATCCGATGCCTCTCAGTGATAGGTTATTTATGTGGCTTGTGGGTCAGCAAGACCTCACTACGACTTAAGACTCAAAAAGGAATTGATCAGTCTGGGCATTGAATTTTCACAACTACTGTAGAAACCTACTCTTACAGCAACCTCGCACTAATTATCTGTTATCCAGCTATATGTGATAACCGGACCAGTACAACCTGATTATCGAAGAATCCGCACCTTATGCTCCTTCATTCTACCTGGCACTAGCAACATATTGTAATTTAGCAGACCCATTTTCAGAACCTTCCCCGAACATTTACACTCCATCGCTGACCGCAATATGCAGAATAATCTATAAACTCCTGTGAAACAGTCTGAGGGTTGTATTTTTAAAGATTAAGGAAAAAATTTTGAACTGCTTTCGAGGGAGTGTTGAGGTTGCAGTTTTATTGGAAACAACTTCCACTACTGGTGGAAACAAGTAATGACTGCCACTTTCAGATTAACAACTTGTTTTGCTGTGAAGCACGTCAACAGATAAACACCACATTTTCCGCCCTTATCGTCCAAACCAAAACTTTGGTGAAGACGAAAACCTCGATGGGGCGATCGCCAGGCCTTCAAATAATCGTGTACGGCCAAACAAAGAGCTCAAATTTAAAAAATGAGCAGAGAACTGTCCCGTCAACTTTATGACACCCACCGAACTGCACAAACTATGCACTAACTGCAGATATGACCCCTTTTCTCCAGCTTATGCCACTTTCCTCCAAAAAGTACCCAGAATTATTCCTATCCCTCGATCATTAAATCGAGATAAACACTACCATCCCAAAATTAAGGCAGGTCATTCAGTGTGTTTACTTTACTTTTTTCACGATATAGTTGGCGTGAAAGTTAAAGTGGATGGATACCGCGTACGTTTATTAGTCAAGCCACTGATTGTGAGCTTCAAAATGCAAATCCAACCGAAAAGAAAAAATGGCGTCATAGTTCATCTTCTCTGATTGTTTTAATACAGGGTTGATGCATAATTAATGCGGCTTCTCTCAACAAATTTTCTTAGCAAAAACAATGATAAAATTTAGCATGAACGTGTTTAAATGATTATACGGGAGCGTTTTCCCAGATCGCAATTAGGCGTCAAAACGTCAATTTCCACTATAAATGCAGCAACTAAAAGCCGTATTATTTATGCACTAATTTAATAGATTTCAGAAGTAGATTTCATTAGCAAGGACCTCACACCATGTTACACCATGGCAGGCGATTAATGTCATTGAGGTTTTGTTCATTCTACTGGAGGATTGGTCACAGCGGAACAGTTGTTTTAACCGAGATGAAAGCAAAACACATGAAAAACCAAACTATCAATCATCTTATTCATTCAGAAGATCTCAAAGCAGCACTCTCTCAAACCCCTTGGCTACAGCAAGAAAGGAGACCCCACTTGTCGAACCAGTACTGCTGCTGTGTGTCAATATGTACCGTACAAGCATGATAGGAGAAGAACCGCCAACATGTAATATAAGCAAGTGAAGGGAGATCCTTGCCGCGTACACAGTGAGTGCCGTGATTGATCCCATTCATTAGCAGCTGGGTTAAAGGAATCGTCCACGGAAAATGAGTTTTTGTGTTACCCATATGTTTATGTTGTATTTGCCTAATGGTGGCCTCATGCAAAATTTCATCGAAAAAATGTGAATCTGGCTGAGATACAGCACCGTTGGGAACGGAGAGTAGGACTGTTTACGTAACCTTCTGTTCCTACAATGCGTCTCCGACCACGGCGGAGGCTACGAGGCTTTTGCACGGAGGCCCCGCCCACTGGGACCGCACTTTGTGGTGCTGTATCTCAGCCAGATTCACATTTTTTCGCGTGAAATTTGCATGAGGCCAACATTAGGCAAATACAACATAAATACATGGGCAACACAAAAACTCATTTTCCGTGGACGATTCCTTTAAGCATAAAATCAGTGAAGGTTGGCTTCTTCACTGCGACCCCTACATACATCAACCTACAAGGATCAAGGGTAAATTGTCATATGTCGATCTAGGTGAGCGCCTCCACTATTTACAATACAAATTCTCTCACTGGACCAGGCACGAGCGTACCGAGGATTCTTCGGCGCGCTTGACTCGGATTGAGCTCTGGAGCAATGACAGATTCTACTTTCTGATGACGAGACGAGATTTCAGAGGGAAAATCAGTGTAGCCCGATTAACTGAACTTGGCTTTCGGTCAGCGTCACTAAATGACCGCCATCTTGTCTTCTGGTCGCACAACGGATTGGCTTCTCTCCGAATCAAAACAAGGCGTTGCTTAACACTTCAGCCAGAACTTCAGGGATAGGGAAATCGTTGAAGTCAACAATGAGTACAATGAGCTAAAGTAGAATCAAAAGAATTTGGTATTGCAGGAAACAAAAATTCAATGAAATAGGTATAAAAGTTAATTATATGAAGTAATAAGTACGACTTACTGATATTAAATCAAAGTAAATCGGAAAAGAACATCCTACAACATTTTGGTTTTCAGATTCTGATCCTAATGCTTCAAAAAACCGACCAAAAAGGACTCATAATGAAACAATCACAAATATACTGACCGGTAACTAGCAATAGCTGATGATGACCTGCTACGCACTGCATTTGGTGGTGAGCTGTTTCCTGAAATAGCCTGAGCTCCAGTAGTGGGAGGGGCGGCTGCTGCCGATGAAAGAGTGTAGCTGGAAGGACTATGGCCCATAGAGGTACCATAAGACCGTGCACCTGAAACAATAGCGCTAAAACTGAGAAAAAACAACAAGAGTACACTGAGAAACACTAATCGTATGTTATTGCCATTCTGAATGGTATTAAGAATACTCGGACCACAAATCTATCATCTTTCCTGAACATATATAAAACTCGGACCACTGTTGTAATGGCTATGACTACAGTTCGCCTATGAGTAAGAAACAATAACAGGCGTACAAGAAAAGATTACCACTCGGTCGAGGTGGGCGTTTAGCATTTGAATACTTTGCTATAACATACGTTATTTATAAAATATGCTCATGTCCTGAAGAAAAAAGACGCTAAGTGCAGTCACTACTCACCAGCTGTGTGCCCAAGTGTTGCAGAACCTGTTCCAGCTGCAAAGGTGGAAGGAGAGAAAGCCGAACTACGAGATGCTGCTGGTCTTGAAAAGAAAAAAAAAACCATCTACGAAGCAAGAGGACTGGAAGCCCATCACGAATGAATTATTACGCGTCACTTACGTCGTGTAAGGCGATCGCTGATATCCAGGTGATACTGATGATGATCTTGTCAGTGTGGTTCCATTCGCGGCAGCAGCTGTAGTGGATCTTGTCAGTGCCATGCTTCCTTCACAAATTATACAAAATAATCAAAGTACTACAAGCGAAATGGGTGATCTGTTTCAGGATCTTCCCAGAAATACCACCTCATTTGAAAAAATAAGATTATAGCTGTATTGTTGCTGGAAAACCAAATTTCAAGAAATGTTTTCAGATTCTCTCTCATTCATGAAATATATAAAGGTCTACTTTCTACCGTCAATACACTACAAATTCCGTCAGCATGATAGTCAACAGGCCAACACCCAGTTCCTGCTGATCCAGCCTATTTATCATTGCACCAACATCTATTGTAATTTTCTTTTATTTTATTCCGTCACTCACTACTCATTACAACATGCGTTCTATTTCCTTTTATCAAATCTATTTGAAGAATTCGCTTCTCCTCTGCGATCCCTTTTATACCAGAATCAGCTCAGCCAGTGGCTGGTTACGTCCAAACTTAATGCGAGAAATGCTTGCTGAGAATTCCCCTGTAACTTTGAAGGAAGTCGCATTCGTACCGTGCATTGGACAGTTTGAGGACAGTACCACCCTTGCATCATGCTCGAAATAGATGATCACCATAACGGTTTGGAATAAATGGGACAATTCTTGAAGGGTGGAAGATCGTTACATGGAAATCTCCTTGACACGATGCTTGACCCTGCGGTGATATCTCACCCCGATTTCTTCCCCTTATATATACGTTAGTTACTATCAGTAAGCACACACAATGTCACGAATTCCTTATCCGCCGCCAAGGATTTTGGAAGCATAAGGTATATTTTCTTCGAAGACACCACTAGGAATAAGAAGACATTCAGGACAGGGGAGTCATGCTTTCTGTAAACGACATTCGAGCTCACAAGCAATGATCTTTAGCAGAACTAGCGAAGGAAATTGTGCAGGCGCGCGTGTGGTCTTTATGGCAAACTCGCAGCGCTGCGATTTGTGCAGGCGCGCGTGTGGTCTTTATGGCAAACTCGCAGCGCTGCGATTCATGCTGCCTCGCATGCACTGGGCAAGTAGCCGCGAGAACTGGGAAACGTTCGCGTGGCTCACTTAGCTACTCGCCGTCTGCAGTACTCATTAGTGGCCAGTGATGCAGGGAAGGTTACAGGGGGTTTTGAGTTCCTTTTTCTCGTTTTTTTCACCGATCACGCCGACATACACATTCTTCAACTATTCCGCATCCTCCATAATTTATCCCAAAAATGTCTACAAGCCGTCCGGTCATCGAATTGCCTTACATTGACCGAAGTCATCGCTTCACACTAGCCACGACGTGACATAAACCCCAAGCTTAACCACAGATTGACGGCCAGTTCTTATTCTTTCCTCAAATTAAACAGCGCTGTAACTAATCATCAAGACGATGCGGCATGTGAATTCAACAGGACAGCCGCGGGGTTGCAGTTGGTGCAAAATTATCGTAACAATAGATTAAGGAGCAGTCGATGGGAGCAGCTAACCTCTATTTGCATCTGAGACAGACGACGCCGCAGTAGTTGGACGAGTCGATGGTGTGTATGAAGAGGCAGAATATCGATACGAGCTCAGACTGAGAACAAAGTTGTATGGGTATGCGTGTAAAGCATAAAATTGAGGTGAGAAAATGCTATAAAAGCTCACCTCGAGCCATAGTTACGTGGCGTGGTGTAATTACCAGCTCGAATCGACGTTGTTGAGCTGCTTAAACGGCCCCATTGACCACCTTCCTGCTTACGCATAACAAACTCTCGTCCTTCCGAACAGACCTTAACACCTTTAGCTGGGGAACGTAAATGCTTATGCGATAACGCAACGACGAATTCCTTCACAATGAAGTGTAACATTTGGCGCAAATTCACAAGCAAGAACTGATTTCTCGAATTTTCAAAACGAAACGAAAGTCCCCCATAGAGAAGCTAAAGGAAGGCTGAGCGATACTCTCAGCCACTCTTATTTCGAAGCCAAGCGGTCAATAAGCGTAAATGGCATAGCAGCCATTCAAGCGTAAACAATTTGCAACCATGAATTATGGAGATGTATGATAATTAAAGTAGAGATCACTACTATATATAATCGGCTTAGTCTGTCTGTCCGTCTGTCTGTCTGTCTGTCACGAAATTCATATCTCGCGTCGGAGTAGAGCTGGGACCCTGAATTTTTAAAGTGATATAGGGGGTAGTAAGGGAACATCAATGGTGAGGAATCGGAAGAGATAGCAACTGATAAGGGCTGATAAGGAGCCTCGGAAGGTGAATAGGGGGGAATTCATATCTCGCGTCGCAGCAAAGCTGGGACTCTGAATTTTTAAAATGATATAGGGGGTAGTAAGGGGACATCAACGGTGAGGAATCGGAAGTGATAGCAACTGATGAGGGCTGATAAGAAGCCTCGGAAGGCGAATGGGGGGAAAATCATATCTCGCGTCGCAGCAAAGTTGGGACCCTGGATTTTTAAAGTGATATAGGGGGTAGTAAGGGGACATCAACGGTGAGGGAACGGAAGTGATAGCAACTGATAAGGGCTGATAAGGAGCCTCGGAAGGCGAATGGGGGGAAAATCATATCTCGCGTCGCAGCAAAGCTGGGACTCTGAATTTTTAAAGTGATATAGGGGGTAGTAAGGGGACATCGACGGTGAGGAATCGGAAGTGATAGCAACTGATAAGGGCTGATAAGGAGCCTCGGAAGGCGAATGGGGGGAAAATCATATCTCGCGTCGCAGCAAAGTTGGGACCCTGGATTTTTAAAGTGATATAGGGGGTAGTAAGGGGACATCAACGGTGAGGAATCGGAAGTGATAGCAACTGATAAGGGCTGATAAGGAGCCTCGGAAGGCTAATGGGGGGAAAATCATATCTCGCGTCGCAGCAAAGTTGGGACCCTGGATTTTTAAAGTGATATAGGGGGTAGTAAGGGGACATCAACGGTGAGGAATCGGAAGTGATAGCAACTGATAAGGGCTGATAAGGAGCCTCGGAAGGCGAATGGGGGGAAAATCATATCTCGCGTCGCAGCAAAGTTGGGACCCTGAATTTTTAAAGTGATATAGGGGGTAGTAAGGGGACATCAACGGTGAGGGAACGGAAGTGATAGCAACTGATAAGGGCTGATAAGGAGCCTCGGAAGGCGAATGGGGGGAAAATCCCACTCGCGTCGCAGCAAAGTTGGGACCCTGGATTTTTAAAGTGATATAGGGGGTAGTAAGGGGACATCAACGGTGAGGAATCGGAAGTGATAGCAACTGATAAGGGCTGATAAGGAGCCTCGGAAGGCTAATGGGGGGAAAATCATATCTCGCGTCGCAGCAAAGTTGGGACCCTGGATTTTTAAAGTGATATAGGGGGTAGTAAGGGGACATCAACGGTGAGGGAACGGAAGTGATAGCAACTGATAAGGGCTGATAAGGAGCCTCGGAAGGCGAATGGGGGAAAATCAAATCTCGCGTCGCAGCAAAGCTGGGACACTGAATTTTTAAAGTGATATAGGGGGTAGTAAGGGGACATCAACGGTGAAGACAATGTTACGCTCCGCCCACTGTGAGCGGGGCGCGCGCTAAAAATGTGATGATCATCTGAAATAGATCTAATTCGGTTCCAAAAGAGCCCAGACGCAAGGAGAAGTTGGAATAGTAAGGTAATAAGGCACACACATAGACATAGTACGCTCCGCTAACTGTGGGCGGGGCGCGCGCTAAAAACGTGATAATATAATTCGGTTCCAAAAGAGCCCAGACGCAAGGAGAAGCTGGAATAATAAGGTCATAAAGCACACACATGGACAATGTTACGCTCCGCCCACTGTGGGCGGGGCGCGCGCTAAAAGTGTGATAATATAATTCGGTTCCAAAAGAGCCCAGACGCAAGGAGAAGCTGGAATAATAAGGTCATAAAGCACACACATGGACAATGTTACGCTCCGCCCATTTCGGCAGGGCGCGCGCTAAATTGTATGATAATCATCTGAAATAGATCTAACCAGACGTAGGGAGATGTTGGGATAAGGTCGTTACATTTCAGCAAAAATACTAATGAATCATAAGGCACACACATGAATCGGCGGGGCGCGCGCTTAAATGTATGATAATCATTTGAAATAGATCTAACCAGACGTAGGGAGATGTTGGGATAAGGTCGTTACATTTCAGCAAAAATACTAATGAATCATCGTTATTGATTGAAACATAAAAATAAAAGCATCACATACCAATACCGACTTCTTCCTCTTACATCACAATCTTACCCTTAGGTACAAACGCAGCAGAGGAACCCCCATTTATTGAACGAGTGATGGTAGAATTGTGCCGGCTTTGCTGAAGGGTAGATATGCCCCAACAGCCGCGAAAATCGGCTCGCCGCGTAAGCGGCGAGCCGAGAGTCGCCCCCTGTAAGGCCGGCCCAGCCGCCCAACCCCCCCCCCCAGGCCGCCGAAGGCGGCCTTCCGGGGCCGGCGAAGCCGGCCCCTCCCCCCTCCAGGCCGCCGAAGGCGGCCTTCCGGGGCCGGCGAAGCCGGCCCCCCCAGGCCGCCGAAGGCGGCCTCCGGGCCGGCGAAGCCGGCCCGGACCAGTCGGATTGGCCGGCGTCAGCCGGCCAAGCCGACTGGTATAACAATATTGCAGGATAAATAAGCCCACACAGCAACAACGATGCATACACCTACCTCTAATGAATCCGTTTCTATAGTACCTGCAAGCTGTACACGCCATGCAAAAGTCGTGCCTTGAACCTCACCGTATCGTTTCAGAAGTCTGTCATCCGGATCACTAAACGAAAACATCTCTCAATGTTTTCGTCTCTTCCATTGAAAACTTACAAAGAGTTAATGATGAAAAAACTGCTGTTAGTACTGTAAAAACACACACCGTTATATGATCACTCATTCATAGAGAGGAAACCAAAGAAAATAAGCGAAAGAGAATTTACAATTGAACGCAATTATATAAAATGTACATTCATTTGAACGAGTGTCTGAGCACTGTTTGAAATCAGGGCGATTCTCAGAAACCATAATTTAATAGTCATGAAGTTCCCAGGCTATCCGTCTACTCCTACGGCACAGCTGGGGTGTGAAATTCCAGGTGTGATGATAAGAGGATGATACAGAATATTTTTTATTATAGAACGCTCGTGAAGGCAGAAGAGAGAAAAGTGGAGAGAACACAAAATACTTGATCCAGTGCAACGAGGAGAGACCACACGTAGGCAAAGGGTAATCACGTGCTGAAGTTCAGGCGGCCGAATAATAATAAGGTTTTCAAAATCGCCCCAGCCACGCGAAACGCAAGTTCCCCGTCACACCTTATTCGCAGCCGACCATCGAAATTTGCAATTAGTGCAGACACAAAATCACGGTCCCGGTACCTGTGTAATGCAGAACTTCTTAGAGCCAAAATCAAACATCTATCACCGGACCAAGCATAACTGCATACGCCCACGTCGATTAGTCTATCTTTCTAGAAACAGCTAACGTGATTGACTCTCCCTCTCCGCGGATGAAATAAAAAAAACCCACAAAAACTAAAAATAAGTTGCGCTATAAAACCAACTACGTATAGAAAAGAAGATGGCATAAAAGGCTAATTATTTACCATCTATTTCCTATTATATTTGAGCTGTTACCTGTTATCTGATATTGAACCTTCATAAGAAAAAAAAAGACTAAAATCAATAAATCTTTGAGACAGACGTTCAAAAAATTATATTTTCGTTTTTGCACAAACGCGTCGCCATCCGACGGACAACGGCGATGTCTGCGTGTGACTTATCTCACAATCAGTAACACATAAAAATTTATGAAAATGCAACAGTCTAAGAGAAAATCAACGAATCAATCAGAAGAAGTGAAAATCTCAGCGGAAAATCGGAGTCTATGATGACTGACTGTTCCATGTGTACAGCGTGTTTGGATGGAATAGCAGCAGCGGGATTGTGGCAGATAGCGAGATAGACGAGGTGTAAAGAGGGTCAGTAATCGAGTCGATCGAGGCCCATGGCATTGAACGAAGAGAGGAGGTATTTTAGTCACAGCACTGAACAGAAGCGCGTCCACCGACGACCACTCATTTCTGCTGCTAAGCTGCCTCCGGCGCACTATTACAACATCTCAAAACGAGCAACAACAGCCGAGCTCAGCAAGACAGCTACTAGCCGCCACAACATGAACCGCACTTATACAACCAACCCGCGCACCAAATATACTCGCTGTGTAACTCAAAAAAATCCACCACAAAAACAAAAATGTAACTCGATGGTGCTTTACTGAAGGAGGTGGGGGGGGGGGATTGTTTGGGCTTTACAGGACCATGCATATATAGGTATATAAGGCTCCTACAAAACACTACTGAACACTGACTTCAGTTATGACAGGCCACGTTATCGCTCAGCATCTAAGATGTCGCCCACTCTTTTCAACCTAGAATTGATACAAAATAAGAAAAATAGAATTTTTTAACAAAACAAATGAGAACCGTTTTTCGCTTGTACGTCCCGCGCAGCATCGAGTCAAACCACAATGTGCCCGCTTTTCAGCAAAAGCAACAACCTCTTGCAATTCTTCAAAAAGAAAAGCAAACTGCAAATGCAGCGAACTGGATTGATCAGCTTTTCAAGAGCCACTTCATCAGTGTTACGAAATTTTCACTGGCACTTCAAAAAACGAAAATCCTCAGATTTCGGTCATTTTACACCGAGCCATCAAGAGATAACTGCACAGGATTCTGAATGAGTCACTCCAATACTTCCAATGACAGAGGTGAGATGATTCGGGAAAAGTTGCGTAAAAAAGTATTAACAACGGCAAAAGACACCTATATGCTAGAAAAGACAAAATAACCCACGCGATGGGGAACTCAGCCTAGGTGCAGACAGAAGGACAATATGACGCGAAAGACAAAGAACGGACCTCTACGGAGGACAGCATGTCAAAAAAGAAAACAAAACAATGAAAGGCAAACAGAGACTAAAGGTTTTTGCCGATTATATAAACAAGAACAAATTCTTCGCAATTGTTACACATTCATCCTGCAAGATCTCACAGAAATTCCAAGAAATATTTTGAAGGATGTGTAAATCAAAGTAACAAAAATTCAAACTAATAACTCAGCAACTTCTTACCATTCAGAAAGAACAGGAGGAAAGTAGATCGATCAGCTACAGCACTGCGCTAGGCTGTGCCCACCGCACAACCATAAACTCTATAGATTAAGTCAAGGTGCATTAATGAGGTCCTTATTGCGATATTGAAAACCTAATGCACTTCTGAATGTGAATACTTTCTGAAGCATTCAATGGAATACGTTTTAGGTAAATGCGAAAAAACAACTCGGAGTATTTCTACAAACGAAAAGAACAGAAGACCACCCATGGATACCATTCCGCAAAGATCAACTCGGCGTGGAGATAGAGGCGAATGTGATATGACAGAGACGGGTTACTTCAGGCAATTTATTAATTTCCACCACTACATACCATGCGTTCACATACAAGATAAAACTTGGGCTATGTAGACCTATCCCATTTAGGTAAGCACCGCGTGCTCTACTTACATTCGGAAGCGGAGAAGCATGAAAGGAGTCGCCCATGCAATAAATCATGGGAACCCGCTGATATGTGATCAATGCTTTCAATTTCGACGAGTATGGTGCTAATTCACTCTCAACAGTAGAAAAATGGATATGTCCGGTTGGATATAACATGAAGATATGATCTCTGGGCTAAGAGTGTAGCGTGCTCGTACCACAACAACAAACATTAAATTCTCATGACTTCAAAACGGAATCCTTCTAAGAAACGAAGAATACGATACATCCTATGCACTTTGAAGGGACGCATTGTATTAATGCCGCCTAACGAATGTACTTTATAAGTAGCCTTATTCAAATTGTGACAATGTGCATAATATAGACCAGTCAATTAACACCATTCTTCGAAAGGCGGAAAACCGGTGAAAAGTCAGATATTTAAAGGCACCGCATGGGGTACGGAGAAAATAAGTACAAGGATTCTCTGTAAACGATCACACCAGTCCACGAAAGAAGACATGGGGTGAATCTCCCAGTGAGCAAGCGCGCCTCGGGGTCTTTATAGCGGCTCGCAGCGCTGCCGTCACGCTGACTCGTATACGCTAGGCGAGCTACAGCGAAGGCGGGCGACGTTCGCGACTTGCTGACTCAGCTCCTCCCCCATCTTCATCGACCCTCACCGGCAAGTGTTGCTGGAGAGGGACGAGTGGGGTGAACGGCAGGAAACAGTGAGAAGGATTTTTGGGCTTTAGCTTCTCTGCATTCTGACCATTTCATTCCAGTTTTTCACCGTTATTACACTTATAACCATCTCGATTTGCATATTCAACAACTATTTCACATTCGACCAGAATTTCACCTCCGCCACCTTTGGATTGAATTATTATCCACTTTTCAAACGAATGGACACGAAACGCATCACCGGGGAGCTACAATATACAGTAGCGGTCAAAAATATAGATACGGTTTTGGATTTAACCATAACTTTGGTAGACGTTTACATTTCCCTTTTTTGTGCTTTGAAGGTAACTGGTACTCAGAAGCAAGTCATATCAGCAGAGTGAGGTGCAAGGGGAAGGTCGATAATTTATTTAACTGAAAACACTAAGATTGACCAGCTATGTACGTTCCTCTGTGCAGCTAAGTGCTCCTATGATTCCAAATGTCATGTTACAAAGTCCTAACCTAATTTCGTGTCACTTTCTGCACAACTGCTAGTTTCGATAAGTTATATGCAGTAATTGCTGATTGAATTTCTTGAAAAGCTTCGTCATTTTCAAAATCTTCAATTGAATAAATTCTCCAGTTTTCACCCTGCGCCGTACCCAGCTGAGATACTTTGCTTGATTAAGTACCAACCCTCGGCTCGCCGCTCTCGGCTCGGCTCGCCGCTAGCGCGGCGAGCCGACTTTCGCATGCGCGCTTCGCGCGCATTGCAGCAGGAATAGGCCCTATGTATAGGGAGCGCACATTGCAGCAGGGAACGGATAATATGCGGCTTGTATATATTGTGAGCAAACCACCAACGATCATCGGCTTTAGTTGATACTAAGAGACACCACACCCATCTGTAACCCCTTCCCCACTGAAGGCAAAACCCCTTTAAAGAAAGGCAGGATTCGATCCGAACACAAAAGTAGATTTGAAGCACTTAGTAGTACCAAAGTAAGGAAGATGGATCGAAACGGTCAAAAAATCCAAGAAAGAAGACCCCCTTCCCATCGTTGATCAAGTGTGTAAGGCACAATCGCAGAGGGGCGGCCACGCTAAAAGGAGCGGCAGCAGTTGGAGGTGTCTCATCGTGAGCGCTGAGGCGCTCCGTAGTAGTTGACTTTTGAGGATTAAAAGTTTTGAGAGACGTGCATGTATCAGTTCTATAAGAAACATTGACCTTAACTGATTGCCGAGAGATACACCTGATAATAACACACCACTCCCTAATGGTAACCGAGAACAAACAGTCACTTTGTGAGTGTGGTACCAATATTGCAATTATGGCCGGACTAGGCTTAGAACTTATGCATTCTATACACAGGGGGTTGACGTGTACAGAGTACATAAGTTTGGTGGGTTGACTCCTACCCAATCCTAACCTGCCCGACCTCCACACGCTCGTACCCATTTTCGTCTGTCCCTATCCAGTTCTTACTCGCACGACCTGAGCAGTTCCATTCCTGACCTTCCCGATTTTCGGAACCCAAGCGAGGGTTTATAAACTTGAGCACACATCGGTTCCGGCGCAGGTCCCGCCCGTAATGGACGGAGCTAGACTCAGGACTTATGTGCTCCGTACACATGGCCTCTACCCAATCGTAACCTGCCCGACTTCCACATGCCCTTACCTAACTTGCTTCTTGTGTGCTCCCAACACCTTGGTTAGTCTCTACCCAGTCCTCACACGCACTACCTCAACATACCCATTCCCGACCTTCCCGATTTTCGGAACCCAGGCGAGGACTAAATTTGAGCACCCATCGGTTTCAGCGCAGGTCCCGCCCATGGTGGGCGGAGCTAAGCTTGAAACTTATATGCTCCGTACACATGACCCCTACCCAATCCTAACCTGCCTGACCTCCACAGGCCCGTGCCTTATCTGCTTGTTGTGTGCACCCTTCACTTTGGTCAGTCCCTCCCCAGTCCTTACATGCGCGACTTCAACAGACCCTTTCCTAACTTGTCCGATTTTCAGCACTTGAGCGAAGACCTGAATTCCTTTATTCATTGATTTCGGCGCAAGCCCCCCCCCCATGGTGGGCGGAGCTAGGCTTAGAACTTATATGCTCCGTACACTTATGTTTTCCTCTACGCTATCCTAACTTGCCCTACCTCTACAGGCCCGTTCCTAATTTGCTTCTTGTGTGCTCCCTACATTTTGGTCTGTCCCTGTCCAGTCCTTACTCGCACGACTTCAGCAACCCTTTCCTAACTTGGCCGATTTCCATCACCTGAGCGAGGACCTAAATTCGTTTATTCATCGATTTCGGCGCAAGCCCAGCCCATGGTGGGCGGAGGTAGGCTTAGAACTTATGTGCTCCGTACACTTGTGTTTGCCCCTGCGCTATCCTAACTTGCCTTACCTCTACAGGCCCGTTCTGCTCCTTGTGTGCTCCCTACAATTCGGTCAGTCTCTACCCACTCCTTACTCGCACGACCTGAGCAGTCCCATTCCTGACCGTCCCGATTTTCGGAACCCAGGCGAGGACTTAAATTGGAGCACCCATCGGTTTCGGCGCAGGCCCCCCCCCATGGTGGGCGGAGTTAGGCTTAGAACCTATGTGCTCCGTACACTTGGTCCCTACCCAAAACTAACCTGCCCGACCTCCACAGCCCGTGCCTAATTTGCTTGTTGTGTGTTCCCTTTACTTTGGTCAGTCCCTCCCCAGTCCTTACATGCGCGACTTCAACAGACTCTTTCCTAACTTGGCCGATTTCCAACACCTGAGCGAGGACCTAAATTCGTTTATTCATCGATTTCGGCGCAAGACCCGCTCATGGTGGGCGGAGCTAGGCTTAGTTCTTATATGCTCTGTACGCTTAGGTCAGCCCCTAACCACTCCTTACTCGCGCGACCCTCCAGGATACAGTTGAGATGAGGCCCTACCGAGTCTTAACTTGCCCGATCCCTACAGGCCCACTCTTGATTTAGCCAATTTTTTGAACCATTTCTGCACAAGCCCCGCTCACGGTGGGCGGAGCTAGGCTTAGTCCTTAATGAGCTCCGCACACTTTGGGCAACACCTACCCATTCCCAACTTGCCCGACCTCTCCACGTTGCAATTGAGTTGAGAGTAGATTATGTGACAAAAAACGGACACATGCACACACACACACAAACACACCATTCTGGTTTTAGCTTGCCTCTCATGTGCTCCGTACATTTTGGCTTACCCCAACCCATCCCTAACTTGCCCGACCTCTACAGGTCCATTCCTAGCCTGCCTGATTTTTGGAACCTGAGCGTGGACTTAAATTTGAACACCGGCAGTTTCTGCGCAAGCCCCGCTCACAGTGGGCGGAGCTAGGCTTAATTCTTATGTGCTCTGTGCGCTTAGGTCAGCATCTACCCAATTCTAACATGCCCGACCTTTCCAGACAGCAGTTCAGTTGAGAGATCATATCAATGAGATAGGGGTGTATGTGGTGCAGACAGGTTGTAAATGGTTGACGCTGGACTGTGGGAGTGACATAGGTACCCTCGGCGTATCCCTAGGTAATGCCTCCTTTCCTTACCGGCCCATCACAACACAGCTGCGTCGCCATTCGCCTTTCGAGGCTCCTTATCAGCCCTTATCAGTTGCTATCACATCCGTTCCCTCACCAATAATGTCCCCTTACCACCCCTACATTACCTTAAAAATTCAGGATCCCAGCTTTGCTGCGACGCGAGATATGTATTTCCCGCCATTCGCCTTTCGAGGCTCCTTATCAGCCCTTATCAGTTGCTATCACTTCCGTTCCTTCTCCATTAATGTCCCCTTTCCACCCCTATATTATCTTAAAAATTCAGGGTCCCAGCTTTGCTGCGACGCGAGGTATGTATTTCCCGCCATTCGCCTTTCGAGGCTCCTTATCAGCCCTTATCAGTTGCTATCACTTCCGTTCCTTCTCCATTAATGTCCCCTTTCCACCCCTATATTATCTTAAAAATTCAGGGTCCCAGCTTTGCTGCGACGCGAGGTATGAATTTCCCGCCATTCGCCTTTCGGGGCTCCTTATCAGCCCTTATCAGTTGCTATCACTTCCGTTCCCTCTCACCATTAATGTCCCCTTCCCACCCCTATATTATCTTAAAAATTCAGGGTCCCAACTTTGCTGCGACGCGAGGTATGAATTTCCCGCCATTCGCCTTTCGGGCTCCTTATCAGCCCTTATCAGTTGCTATCACTTCCGTTCCCTCACCATTAATGTCCCCTTTCCACCCCTATATTATCTTAAAAATTCAGGGTCCCAGCTTTGCTGCTACGCGAGATATGAATTTCCCGCCATTCGCCTTTCGGGCTCCTTATCAGCCCTTATCAGTGCTATCACTTCCGTTCCCTCACCATTGATGTCCCCTTAACACCCCTACATTACCTTAAAAATTCAGGATCCAGCTTTGCTGCGAAGCGAGATATTATGCGGTGAGCGGACAGACAGACAGACAGACACACACACAGACAGACAAACAAACACACCAAACTTCTGCTTTATATATAGAGTATCATACTCTATATATAAAGCAGAAGTTTGGTGTGTTTGTTTGTCTGTCTGTCTGTCTGTCTGTCTGTCTGTGTGTCTGTCTGTCTGTCCGCTCACCGCATAATTTCTATCTCGCGTTGGAACCCTGAATTTTTAAGGTAATATAGGGGGTGGTAAGGGGGCATCAATGGTGAAGGAACGGGAGTGATAGCAACTGATAAGGGCTGATAAGGAGCCTCGAAAGGCGAATGGCGGGAAATTCATATCTCGTGTCGCAGCAAAGCTGGGATCCTGAATTTTTAAGGTAATGTAGGGGTGGTAAGGGGACATTAATGGTGAATGAACGGAAGTGATAGCAACTGATAAGGGCTGATAAGGAGCCTCGAAAGGCGAATGGCGGGAAATTCATATCTCGCGTCGCAGCAAAGCTGGGATCCTGAATTTTTGAGGTAATGTAGGGGTGGTAAGGGGACATTAATGGTGAATGAACGGAAGTGATAGCAACTGATAAGGGCTGATAAAGAGCCTCGAAAGGCGAATGGCGGGAAATTCATATCTCGCGTCGCAGCAAAGCTGGGATCCTGAATTTGTAAGGTAATGAAGGTAATGTAGGGGTGGTAAGGGGATATCATTGGTGAGGAACGGAAGTGATAGCAACTGATAAGGGCTGATAAGGAGCCTCGAAAGGCGAATGGCGGGAAATTCATATCTCGCGTTGCAGCAAAGCTGGAATCCTGAATTTATAAGGTAATGTAGGGGTGGTAAGGGGATATCATTGGTGAGGGAACGGAAGTGATAGCAACTGATAAGGGCTGATAAGGAGCCTCGAAAGGCGAATGGCGGGAAATTCATATCTCGCGTCGCAGCAAAGCTGGGATCCTGAATTTTTAAGGTAATGTAGGGGTGGTAAGGGGACATTAATGGTGAATGAACGGAAGTGATAGCAACTGAAGGGCTGATAAGGAGCCTCGAAAGGCGAATGGCGACGCAGCTGTGTTGTGATGGGCCGGTAAGAAAATTACACCTAGGGATACACCGAGGGTACCCATGTCACTCCCACAGTCCAGCGTCAACCATTTACAGCCTGTCTGCACCACATACACCCCTACCCCATTGTTATGATGTCTCAACTGAACTGCTATCTGGAAAGGTCGGGCATGTTAGAATTGGGTAGATGCTGACCTAAGCGCACAGAGCACATAAGAATTAAGCCTAGCTCCGCCCACTGTGAGCGAGGCTTGCGCGGAAACTGCCGGTGTTCAAATTTAAGTCCACGCTTAGGTTCCAAAAATCAGGCAGGCTAGGAATGGACCTGTAGAGGTCGGGCAAGTTAGGGATGGGTTGGGGTAAGCCAAAATGTACGGAGCACATGAGAGGCAAGCTAAAACCAGAAGTTTGGTGTGTTTGTGTGTGTGTGTGTAAGCATGTGTCCGTTTTTTGTCACATATCTACTTTCAACTCAATTGCAACGTGGAGAGGTCGGGCAAGTTGGGGATGGGTAGGGGTTGACCAAAGTGTGCGGAGCTCATTAAGGACTAAGCCTAGCTCCGCCCACCGTGAGCGGAGCTTGCGCAGAAATGGTTGAAAAAAATCAAGAGTGGGCCTGTAGGGATCGTGCAAGTTAAGACTTGGTAGGGCCTCATCTCAACTGTATCCTGGAGGGTCGCGCGAGTTAGGAGTGGGGAGGGGCTGACCTAAGCGTACAGAGCATATAAGAACTAAGCCTAGCTCCGCTCACCATGGGCGGGTCTTGCGCCGAAATCGATGAATAAACGAATTGAGGTCCTCGCTCAGGTGTTGGAAATCGGGCAAGTTTGGAAAGAGTCTGTTGAAGTCGCGCATGTAAGGACTGGGAAGGGACTGACCAAAGTAAAGGGAACACAGAACACAGGGAACGCAAATTAGGCACGGGCTGTGGAAGTCGGGCAGGTTAGTATTGGGCAGGGACCAACTGTACGGACCACATAAGTTCTAAGCCTAACTCCGCCCACCATGGGAGGGGCTTGCGCCGAAATCGATGAATAAACGAATTTAGGTCCTCGCTTAAGTGCGGAAAATCGGGCAAGTTAGGAAAGGGTTGTTGAAGACGTGCGAGTAAGGACTGGATAGGGACAGACCAAAATGTAGGGAGCACACAAGAAGCAAATTAGG
Organism: Trichostrongylus colubriformis; assembly: GCA_963978905.1. NCBI lineage: Eukaryota > Metazoa > Nematoda > Chromadorea > Rhabditida > Trichostrongylidae > Trichostrongylus > Trichostrongylus colubriformis. The sequence goes on along the minus strand of OZ022257.1, from coordinate 43,821,631 downwards.
AACGGGCCTGTAGAGGTAGAGCAAGTTAGGATAGCGTAGAGGAAAACATAAGTGTACGGAGCACATAAATTCTAAGCCTACCTCCGCCCATCATGGGCTGGGCTCTCCCGAAATCGATGAATAAACGAATTCAGGTCTTCGCTCAAGTGCTGAAAATCGGGCAAGTTAGGAAAGGGTCTGTTGAAGTCGCGCATGTAAGGACTGGGAAGGGACTGACCAAAGTAAAGGGAACACAGAACACAGGGAACGCAAATTAGGCACGGGCTGTGGAGGTCGGGCAGGTTAGTATTGGGTAGGGACCAAGTGTACGGACCACATAAGTTCTAAGCCTAACTCCGCCCACCATGGGAGGGGCTTGCGCCGAAATCGATGAATGAACGAATTTAGGTCCTCGCTTAAGTGCGGAAAATCGGGCAAGTTAGGAAAGGGTTGTTGAAGTCGCGCATGTAAGGACTGGGGAGGGACTGACCAAAGTGAAGGGTGCAATAAGCAAATAAGGCACGGGCCTGTGGAGGTCGCGCAGGTTAGGATTGGGTAGGGGTCATGTGTACGGAGCATATAAGTTTTAAGCTTAGCTCCGCCCACTATGGGCGGGGCCTGCACCAAAACCGATGGGTTTTCAAGTTTATAAACCCTCGCTTGGGTTGCAAAAATTGGGAAGGTCAGGAATGGGACTGCTCAGGTCGTGCGAGTAAGAACTGGATAGGGACAGACCAAAATGTAGGGAGCACACAAGAAGCAAATTAGGTACGGGTGTGTGGAGGTCGGGCAGGTTAGGATTGGGTAGGAGTCAACCCACCAAACTTATGTACTCTGTACACGTCAACCCCCTGTGTATAGAGTACATAAGTTCTAAGCCTAGCCCGGCCATAATTGCAATATTGGTACCACACTCACAAAGTGACTGTTTGTTCTCGGTTACCATTAGGGAGTGGTGTGTTGTTATCAGGTGTATCTCTCGGCAATCAGTTAAGGTCAATGTTTCTTATAGAACTGATACATGCACGTCCTCTCCAAACTTTTAATCCTCAAAAGTGAACTACTACGGAGCGCCTCAGCGCTCACGATGAGACACCTCCAACTGCTGCCGCTCCTTTTAGCGTGGCCGCACCTTTGCGATTGTGCCTTACACACTTGGATCAACGATGGGAAGGGGGTCTTCTTTCTTGGATTTTTTGACCGTTTCGATCCATCTTCCTTACTTTGGTACTACTAAGTGCTTCAATTCTATTTTTGTGTTCGGATCGAATCCTGCCTTTCTTTTAAGGGGTTTTGCCTTCAGTGGCGAAGAGGTTACAGATGGGTGTGGTGTCTCTTAGTTTCAACCAAAGCCGATGATCGTTGGAGGTTTGCTCACACCATGTACAAGCCGCATATTATCCGTTCCCTGCTGCTATGTGCGCTCCCTATACACAGGGCCTATTCCTGCTGCAATGCGCGCGAAGCGCGCATGCGAAAGTCGGCTCGCCGCGCCAGCGGCGAGCCGAGAGTCGCTCCTCGCTACAAAACAGAAAGCCCCAAAGCCACCCTGCCGGGGCGGCGAAGCCGCCCCTACGAGGATTGGCCGGCGAAGCCGGCCAATCCGAGTCCAGGAGGGTTGGCCGGCGTCAGCCGGCCAACCCGACTGGTGATTGCTTTAACACAGAAAAATGAATGAGAAATGTAAACGCCGACCGAAGTTATGGTTAGAATCCTAAACCGCTATTGTATGTTCAGATGCAACCCGCGCCATACCATGAACTCGGTATTTTGAAATGTCATCTAAAAATAAACCAAAACTGAATAGAAACTGGAAGCCGAACATCATACACAAAAACAAAACTAACCACGGAATCTAGAGACAAATATTTTACATTTTTTATCAGTCTGACTGATATTTCAAAGGCCGATTTTTACATTGCCCAGTCTTTCGCATAACAAATCTCCACCACTATGCGAGCAAAACGAGTTGGAGATCACCGCACAAACGGCTGCTACGGTTAAATAGCACAAAACAGCCGTTAAATCTGCATTTACTCTCCAACACTACCTCGGGACCGAATGAATTTTGAAGGATTGAAACAATTCACAACTACCCAGCCCAACACCTCCTACAACTTTCTAGAATTCGCAATCATCAACATCATTACGTGATCGCGAAGCAGGCCCCTATCGTACCCAACGGAGTCACAAGACATCAGCAATTGGTATTGGTTAGTTTACACTAACATAACTACTAACTTCAACGGAATAAATCAAATAAACTGAACTATTCCATACTAAACTCGAATTAAAGGCGCAGTTCACGATAATATGAGTACCTTGGTTCCATCAGCGAGCAGATAGCCCCTTCCACAAGGGCAAAGCGTGTGCCATCATCACGGCGCGAGGGTGGGTGCTAAATGCGTAAGAAACATGTAGATAAGATGACGGCCACCATCTCGAGATGGCTCACACCCATCCTCGATTCAACCAGCTGGTAAGCGGTGCTTTTACGTGTATAAGAGGCATGATATCGACTGCGATAAGAAATGATAGGAAGCACTCCCATTGTAAAACAACCTTATCGGATATTATCACGTAAAAACTTGCCCAAGTATTACATGCCTTTAAGCTGCAAACTCGTCGAATCCAAAGGTTAGAAACACTTCATTTTCAAGGTTTTCGAAAAGTTTCGCCGTTTCTTCTTCACACTTGTGTACCTTAGCACTCCTAGAGTCTTTATGGAGCGCGACGAGGCAAGAAAATTATCGTGAATTGTGCCTTTAAGTAGGCTCATCATGTTTGGATCAACCACATTCCCCCTTATAACCAGCGGTGCTATCTTCATGAAGGGGGAGGCATTCTGATGAACCTTGAACAAATCTGTGTCAATGTAGGCAAAAATAGCGTCAGGCGCAAAAATAGCGCCGAGCACAGTGGAATGGCCCCTCACTGAATAGCAATGAGCAGCAATTCCCGCATCAGACCACGAGAGAAGCTCCAATTTCAAAAAAGGATGATATGAATTTGGAATTTGAAGAATGTCAGCCATTAGAAATTAGCAGCATTGATAAGACAAGGGCAAGATCCCAAAACCCATGATGAAACTTTTTGGCGGTTCTCAATTAAATTGAAATAACATAAAATGCAAATAAGCAAAACAGTTGGATTAAAAAATGAACAAATAAATGACAAATTATAAAAAATGCGAATAAATAAAAGTCCTCAATTTGAATGTTCAAACAATGTTAGCCGCAGTCTCCTCTGTCGTCATCTTTAAGAGACTGTAGTCACTTGGCAGTATACTGCCATGAAGTCGTATAAAGCAGTTTGTGAATGCAAATTCAATAGTGGGGTTCAGGCAAAACAATGCGTGTGGGAGCATGAGAGCATGGGCAATAGCAAGATAGTGGACAACTCTACGACATATACCAGACAACAGATTGAACGCGGCAGACGAACACACACATCCTGGCGTGGCCGCGTTTTATGAAAAACGGCAACAAATCCCGGCTAAGAAAAGACATGTACAACGGCAACGAGTGAGACATTACATCATTTCGGTTGAAAAACATACGAGCAATGAGAACATACGAGGTGAAACGAAAGGATGACAAATGATCAATGTTAAAATGACCTACCTCGAAGTGAAGCGGATTTCAATAGCGTCAGGTTCAAGGATGATCTCTTCAATATGGATAGAGCGATGAGTGATACGTAGAACACTTGTGTTTTCAGTTTCGAAAAATCCAAATTTCAACGAGTCTGAAAAGTAGCTTTAAGTAAGGAGGATAGGACCTATCCATTGACAACATAAATTAGCAATGTGGGTATCCGAAGGAAAGCAAACAGCCAAGAGCTCAAAGAACCGGCCACCTCCTGTGAACTTCACGTCATTATTTGCAGTAAACTAAGAACATGAGTCACCAAAACGGTTTTGAATAGCACTGAGAAGAATTCTTGAAAAACGATGCACATCGGCTCATTCTGAGCTGATGATTAAAGAGCAAATCAAATCAAAACGTTTTGCAATGGGTGCTCCAGAACGCTAATTCCGGATCTGCTTCCCGTTTTTTTCGTTTCTGTGCGGGCTATCTCCATATTATCCACTTCATCACAGAAGTCCAAACGTATTGGTTCATTCCATCAATAATGTCGGTTTTTTTCTAACGAAAATTTTTCCTTTGAAGTTTGTGCAGCATTTCATCTAAGATCAGAAAATATTTCTGCTCTACGAGAAGGGATGTTCAGTTTCTGAGTATGTTGGAATGGAACTGCATTCAGGCTGACGAAGGGGTAGGTCCAACCGACAAAAACTGACCAAAGTCAAATAATCAAAACATCCAATCATGCGTCCCGTACCTAGCCCCGACTCCTTTTCCTGAAAACGCGTCTATTCGAAATAAAAATTTTTGTTCCGAACCACTTGCTCAACATAGCTTAACGGACCAATCTTTTAGATTTTTTTCTGCTTTATCAGAAATATGTATCAATTTTGTTTGGTTGCGGTTAATTTCAAAACTATTTTATTCAAAACTATTCTGCCCTATTCGGCACTATTCAACTATCACTCCCCCAGATACCCCGAGTTGGTCAAAGAAATAATTTTCGCTGAAACTTTACCCAGGGGGGTTATTTAGGGTGCTGATCACGAATATGACATCCGTTTTTGACGTTCGCGCCAAATTGGTGCAATTGCACCAATTTGGCGCAAACGGCGAAAACGGATGTCATATTCGTGATCAGCACCCCAAATAACCCTTCTGGGCAAAGTTTCAGCGAAAATTATTTTTTTGACCAACTCGGGGTATCTGGGGGAGTGATAGTTGAATAGTGCCAACTATTCAAAATAGTTGACACTATTTCACAATGGTTTTCAAACAGGAAGTCAAGGAATCCGGTCAATGATGTCCCCTCGTCCCTGCTCACTGCACCTTCTTGAATTTTCACATCTTCAGCGAACTGGTTGAGAAAATTTTCCCTCCTTGATCCGATGGAACTGTCAAAAATCACCAAATTGAGGCAGAAAAAGAGCATCAGAACAAGAGCAACGCTACTTTTCGAGCAACCAATTGGCGGAATTTTTGGAAGAGGTCGGAGCTAAGTACGTGCACATGATTGTTTTTTCCGGAGTGAAAGATAACGTTTCAGTATATTGCCGATGAGGTCAACTTTTGTCGACTAGACCATCTCCTTCGCCAGCTTGAAGATCGGCCCCATTATGACAGACAGGAAGCTAAGCTTGCCATTTCGAAGGACACAAAAGTCTCTTCCGATGATATGACTTCTACAAAGCTTGTAGTTTTACAAGCTCAATTTCTGGTTGAAAAAAGCATTACTTAATGAATTACCCAATACATCACAACAAAGAGAGCATCAGCTTGCAGGCAAAACATTGTGGGATCAGTCCCTTGCTAAGACCTATAGCGATTCAAAACTGAAAAATGATTTCCGACCTTATTATTCCCCTAACGCTTGTTTCTCTTTCACTGATAAATGGCTTCCCAGCAGCAATTAAGAGATGTGTTCCAGTCAACGATCGATCCGCCACCGGGACGTAATTTTGATTTGCTTTCTCTCTTAAGATGTGTGAATTTAAAATCAGCAACAGCAAAGAGATTGAGAGGCTAATGATGGCACAATAAAATTTTGCATATTTGAAATGGGTTTTGATTTGGCTTATCTGTTTTGTAATCTCTGAGCAGAGCTCAGAAACTAGCCTTACGGCCACCTTCATACTCCGCGGTGCTGGCGGCAGGGCGTTGCTGCGTCGTCTCCGCCCATGCCGCTCTGTCTCGTTACCCTTGAACGCTGCAACGTGACAGTGGTTTCTTACCGACTAGCGACTTTTGGGGAGACGGCTCGAGTATAGACAGAGTAGACACAGACAGCCCTACGGCAACAGTTTCAAAGGCGTCGGCGGAGGGGGGGGGGGGGGGGTCGTCGCCGGGGAACAGAAGCGAAAAGGACTCGTGTTGCCACGTGTTCTCATGAAAATTCAAGGAGAGTCGTACCTGAGACCTATCTTTAATGCCCCAAATCGAAAGTAATGAGAAACAAAAGAAAGAAGCATTCGATGTTGATCAACTTCTGTGTGCATCACTAATTCTCCTTCCGAAAATAACAGTAATGACATTCGAAAAAAATCCCAGCCACACTGTTCAGGCAATGTGCAACCCAGTGCTTTCAGCCTACAATATACTTCTGGTAGCAAATCAACGACCGCGGAGAGGAACTCGAGGCGGACTTTGATGAGACTTTATCCCCAAATCATAAAGTAAGAACGACCTTACTTGTCACTAAACCCTTATGAGAAAAACACTTCCCTTACAAAAGGGAGGTACAATGGATCCATTCTTTCTGGACCAATCGTTTAACATCTTACGGCGGAATCCATACAAATTGTGAGCACATAAGAGTTATCTTTTGCCTGCACTTTTACGACAGCGTTGAAACCCGTTAAGGAAGCCGCTGAAACCTCTCGGCCACTGAGTCCCGCGAGCCGCGACTTTTTGGAATAGGATGGAGGACGAAATTCCTGTACAATCAGTATGCTGCATCACACAAATTAGGATCATGACCAGTGGATGTGGAAAAACAGTCCTCATCGAATATACTAACTCTTGTTTAACGGATATTTAAATGGATGGAATATTCATTACATTTCATTATTAATACCATACCAACGATTGATTTTGACGTCTCAGAAAATTCAGAATAGCTATGATAAATGCGAGACTGACAAGAAGGCATATGACCACTGGAAAAGAGAGATGGCGATTTGACCGGCGATCGACGCAACGAATGTTTCCTAAGAATGATTCCAAGAGTGAAAAATTAGATTTAAATTCAAAAGCGGAATGTGAGTATAGGGGGTGCCAAAGAAAGAGTGAGGAAGGGCACAGGGTGGCTTGCATGGGAAACTCTGAACAACCCAAACACCTGTGCTCGATGTATACTATATCAACCGATTAGTAATTTCAAAGCTTAAAATTGTACTACACTGCATATAGCAAAATCGAGGCCTCAGTGATACGAAACATGTAAGCATTTCCATTCTTCGAGTCTTCAACTATGACAAAGCAGGCATAGTAGCAACCACTAAAGTTTTTGGCACTATTTACCCAAAGCTACCCCGCTACCTCTCCAACCGATGTGGTCGAAGAGGTGATTTTTGGAAAACCCTTCAATTTAGCTGCAAACTCCTACCCAGGGGTATTTCGACCCGTAGAACACGAATATGACATTCGTTTGATGCAAGACCGCTTGGCGCCTGCGCCATAGGCGCCGGCGCCAAAATGGAGTGGATCACCGAACTCGCTCAATATTTGTTCCAAGGGGTAATTTGACTCGTAGAATACCGGTATGACATTCGTTTGGCAAGGAACTGCTTGGCGCCTGCGCCACAGGCACCGGCGCCAAAATGGAGTGACGTCGGCGCCTATGGCGCAGGTGCCAAGCAGTTTTTGCGCCCAACAAATGTCATATTCGTGTTCTACGGGTCGAATTACTTCAGGGTAGAGGTTTGCAGCCAAACCGGAAAGTCGCTACGCGACAAATTTCCATGCACCCAGATTGCAGGACCAGTCCAAACAACGAAGGAAAATTCTAAAAATTCATTTCTGAGCCACAACGGCCACGAATATTGGCAGAACGGATTCTTTTATATGCGATCTTTTATGGGTGTCAGTGCGTACAACAATTTACGGCCCATAAGGGGGATGGAATCACGGGCAAACTTTCCGGAGACATCAGTAGACATTCTCGGATGGGAAACGCTTGAATGATTGGACTGTCGCCAAGGTAATTAGGTGGGTTGAGTTACACTACATAGTGCAGTTTTCACCTATACTACAGTACTCTACACTAGATCGATAAGAAACGCGAAGAATGAGAGAAATTCCAAGAGAGTGGCAGATCAAAAGAAAGTCACTTCTGAACGAGCTGCTATCGCAACGCGACGGAATTTCCATGCACCCAGAGTGCACAACTAGTCCAAACAACGAAATAAAGTTTAAAAAATTCGTTTCCGAGCCAAAACGGCCTAGGAGTGGGCATTGGCAGAACAAATACTTTAACAATGCGATCTTTTATAGGGCGTCACTGCGTACAACAATTTACGACCCATAAGCGAAATAGAATTACAGGCAAACTTTCCCGAGACATCAGAAGACATTCTCGAATGGGAAACACTTGAATGATTGGACTGTCGCCAAGGTAATTAGGTGGGGTTGAGTTACACTGCATAGTGCAGTTTCCACCTATACAATGTACTCTACTCTAGATCGATAAGAAATGCGAAGAATGATAGAAATTCCAAGAGAGCACGACAACAGCGAAGTTAATGTACCAATAGCACATGGCAATTTCGCAACATAACATAGGTACTGTGTGACTCATCCAAACTTCAGAGATGAAATTTGGAAACAAACCATAAAAATCGTGGAAGAGCAGAAGAAACCGCTGTTAACATGAATTGAATGGTGAATGCGACGACTTCAGCCATCGAGTAAAAGAGGACTTAATCAAATTGCTTCATATACAGCCTGTTGAACACCTTCCGTATTTAAATAAAATATTACACACCTAATAAGCGAGCACAGAGGAGTTTCCGATTGCGCGCAGATGTGAGTGACAGAGTGTGAGAGCCAGAGCAGAGCGCGAACATCAAGCTCAGATAGAGACGCAGAAGTCGGCAAGGAGAAGCCGTGTGTGAATGTTGACAGAGACAATCGAAAACGCAGGTGATCCAGTCCTCGACTGTTCACAGTCAACAGAAAACTTTTGTGAAACGTTGCAACGAACCTATTGATTAGATGAAGATCACAGTTTAGTAAGGTCATACTTGCCTTGCCATGCGTTATGTGTGGTTATGAGTCACGCTCTAAATCAACACCACCAAGCCCAGCCCTCTCCGACACGCGAAAGTTGTATGAGAAGAGGAAATGCGAGGTACATAATGGAAGTGGCTCATAAATGGCAGCAGATTTCAAGCGCGACATATTATCCTTAACAGTGAAGATAGAAAGAAAAGTTTGCTATTAATAGTCGAAACAAATAGAAAACAGAAATGTTACTGGGAGCCAGAAAAGAACTATATGAAGGCAGGTATAAACAAGTAAAGAAAACAGTTTGAATGATTGGGATGAAAAAAGTAAGCTCCAAAAGTTGCAAGCAACAAATTGACCAGAACGTCAATCGAAGAAAGGAACAGCGAAAATTTAAATTATCCACACTACAACTCAGGGAACGCAATATTTAACAAATTTAACAATCAATTCCGATAATCTGAGCGAACATTTTCTCCATTCTCAAATTTTATATGAATATTAGTATCCTATTCACCCCTACCTGGTAAGATAAATTTTATTTACCAATATTTTCAAAAAACGGGGTCAGCTTAACATTTTACTCTGTCCGCATTCGCATACATTTACATAACCTTGAATTAAATAACTGAGAAGAAAGACATTTTCTCTGAGCCGCAAACCACGAAAACAGCAGGGAAGCACTCTAGTTCATAGATACTGGCAACGAAGAAATTTTAGCAGGTAATGAAAGAAAACTGAGACTCAGATTTTAGTTTGACATCAGAAACCTCGGAAGGGTCGAGTCTTGGCGGCCGTTAGTTCAGAAATCAGCGCTTCAAGACATCATGCACCACCACTCAAGTTGACATGGCTGACTCAACAAGCCCAAAACCACTCGAGAAATGTGATCCTTCAAAGTCGAGAGAAGAGCATGACCAAAATTCTTGAAAGGAGCGCTCAAAATAGTATAGATATGAAGGGATGAGAGAAGATGCAATTAAGGTTGAAAAAGACATCACCAGGGAAACGGTCGAGCGAAAATTAGGGTGTGAACACTGAGATTTCAACCGACTAGTAACCACTTAAAGCCAAAAATCACGAGAAATATAAAATCACCCAAGAGAGCAGCTACAGTTTGAGGGGCTTATACGATTTCCATAGCACTTCATAGAAGATAAGAGCATATCCTTAATAAAAATGCTTCATAATAGACCGTTCAGTGATGTAGCTAGGAAAACTACATGGAGGGAATGGATGAAAGCATCCTTTCGCATCGATCCAACAAATTTAAAGCACAAACGAGCGAGATTGATTAAAGGTTTCATTATAAGTGGGAGGAAAGTGAATCCTTCTTGAAAAAACACAGAAAATAAGAAAAACCACCAAAGTCCAAGCACAAATAAGAAAAACTTATGAGCTAAAACCCACCAACAGATATTAGGACGGGACCTTCATCTGGATGACTACTGCATGATGCCATTTCAAGATCGTCGTCACTTTGAACGTCACGCACTCCCTCATCTTCGGAACAGTTGTTAGAGTTTGGAGGGACATGACCAATGTCATCGAAGTAATCTCCTAAAACAAAAAAACGTGATAATTGGACCACCAACCAGTTTCTGTGTTCAAAGGTTTCTCATTTAACCAGTCAACATGAATGTTGGAGTCTACAGCCTCACTCCATGAAATCAATGGAGAAAGTGTGGAACTGTAAGTTCAAGATAGACTCCGAAAAGACACTATCTATTCTCATGTCATGGTTATCTCGCTACAGTTTACGGTCGAAAATGTTTCGAAAAAAAAGTGCTCAGTGGCTAGTGAAGCATAGCGGAAAGAAATGACGCAAAAAAACCCGAGTAATGACCATATATTTCGTTATGGAGAGCCCTCTAGTGCAGACAGATTAAACTGATAGAAGCTGCCCTGGTGCCCTCGCCAGTCGACCATGAGTGAAACAGTCACTTTCCTTTCCCGCCTTCCTATATTTTTCCCACAAAGCGATGATTGAACGAGACATTTCGTGGAATGCACCTTTAAAAAAGCTACGACCGCTATGCCAAACACTTAAGGAAAAATTACTGAGAGTCACGAAAAAAAAAGAAAACTATCTTAAATTGCAGACTTGTATGCAGCCACACTTGAATATGTAAAGTCTTTACAGTAACTATGTCACATAAGAAACTATACGAGGTGTTTGAACTACTTTCAACAAATTCTAGTAACCCTTTTCGGTGTGTAAGGTTGCGCATCCACAACAGCCTTATGCAAAATTGTTTTTCAAAGTTAACTCATCAACCATAATGCATAACTAGAAGGATGACAGGAACACCGATATGATATCCCCTGTCTAGCACAAACCGTACTAAACGTACTGAGCCTTCCACAAAACTTGAACTGCGCAGAGTGGTTGAAAAACTTACGGCGATTCATTCAAGCCGTGACGGTATAAGTGATAAAAGGAGACTAGAATTCATTCCTCAAGCCACTCCCATGAAAGTTTCATTTTAGCACTTTTCCAAATTTAAAAGAGAATTATTTTCTGACAACTGTATCACCCATTAGTGCTGTGGAAACGCTTTTTGGAGGAATTGCACTGTTAGGTTCTGAACCATTTCGTGAGAGCAATGGAAGCATCGTTGAGCAAGCAAGAACTCACAAAACATCACAAGTGACAACTCAAGAAACTTAAATTGTTCGAGGCCATACTTCTTATCAGCTTAATAGAATACAACAAAAGAGAAAGAGTGAAAATCGAAAAACGTGATCAATAAAATGTACAATGGAAGATAATAAGTTCGTTTATGAAAACGTTGAAAGAAGTGAAAAGACCCACCTATTCTGACTGCGTCGTCTAGCTCGTAATCAGAGTCGGAGTCGGAAAATGACATACGTTCAACGAACAGCAACTGAATTGTACGCCTTCCAGAAACAGATGACGACTGCTTTGCCAGCCACACAAGCACAGCAAGCAACGGTAGTTCTAGCGGAGCTTGCAGCGCGTGTGGCGTATGCGTCTTGATTGGAGCGTGAGATTGATCCCGTTCTGCGACGGATTCCTTTTTCGCAATTTGAGTACCCCCAATCCCAATGAATGATTGGACCAATATATACAGAGGTTTTGGTCGCATTTTCGGTGCTAACGCTGTTGGAGGGGGGGGGGGGGAGGGGGAGGGGCACTCATGGTCGCGCTGACGTCCCTTATCGGGCAAGGTTGATCGTGCCTATCACTGGAGATGGTTGAAGATGAAGTTTTTTATGTATATTCATTAACATATTCACACTACATAATAGGGGGAGTACGGCAAAGGTCGAGGGTGGTAGTCGAGAGCGTCGTCCAGCGTGGTCGCATGTCCACCGGTCAGCAGCTGAAGTACCAACTTGTGTAGCCATACGCAACTGTAGCGTGCATCCCGGATTACATTGTGGATGTGTCACCTCACCCGATACCGTTCTACAGTCATCGTTTGTTTGGGGGGTAGTAGCTTCTCTCTAAAGTAATGACCGAGACCAGGTAGAAATGTCGCCGGACCCGAGAACAGTGAGGTCCTCCCTCTCACAAACTATTGAACCAAAACATTAGCACCGTACTTTCAGCCATACTACATAGCTCTTACAAGTTTTCTGATAGTCACATCTACTTGCCAACCATCTAAACAGTTTTTGCTTATCTGACTTGTTGAGACTGTTGTTAGATTTGGTGTGGGAATAAAATCCCGCCTCTTTATGTTCACCAATCCCTACATTTTACTCCAGTCAGAGAGGATAAGAATGAAATCCACGAACGCTCGCATCGGAAGCAGCTGTAGATTGTGCAAGCCATGAAGGACAGCTACGAAGTCACAGCCCTCACCGAGAAGTGAAAGTTCATTTCTCCATTCAACAGACTGAAGAAAAACTGTACCCGATGTCAGCGGAGGCACTAGTGGTGTGCGGAATATCGTTAAATGCACTTTACCATGATCGTTTTTTGCGGCCTGTCGGCCAGGATAGTATCAGGTCTGTGCAAAATAAATGGCCAAAACATAACTGGCCATAACTTCGCTCATACACAAGTTTACTTGTTGAAATAAGAACCATTCGAATCTACAGAATTTCGCCAACGATCTGATGAAGAAAATATGTCATCATGATCCAATTCTGGATGCGAGGATCAATAAAGTCAAGAATGGCATTTTTACCGTGCATAATTTTTCTGCCGCAGGTTTGCATCGAGAGCCCGGAAAAAGGGGTAACCCGTCAGGGATAGGTCGAATAAGCGGGGTGAGGGAAAGGCTCGATGCCTAACTGCATCATTTTTTACTGGGTGCGCAAAACAACGCAAAACCCCACAGTTCGCAAGTCACCCGGCAGAAACTGATCGAGACGCTCCCTGCCCCCCCCCCCCCTTATTGTCCAGACCATTCCTGACGGATTACCACTTTTTCCCGTTCTCGATGCAAACCTGCGTCAGAAGGAGTTTGCCGAAACGATGCATGTTGATCCAGAAATTGATCATGATGGCATATTTTCTTCACCAAACCATTGGCAAGGTTGTGTAGATTCGAATGGTTTTTATTTCGACAAATAAAGTTGTGTCCGAGCGAAGTTATGGCGTTTTGAAAAAAGTGTTCCGTTTTGGCCATTTATTCTGCACAGACCTAATACGTCTGCTAATGAAAAGACGCAGTTCAACTTCCGCTCCGGCTATGTTCATCGTTCACTCGACAACGTCATGGTACGACGAAATGAGCTCGAAACATTCTGTATGAAATAAACATCGTTCAGAGTCAGCGATTAAGGCGATTGGGCGCACCATTCATTAATCGATACGTGTCTTATCCATTCCCCCTGATCGTCTAGTCGCCTGATGCGCCATCGATTTGCATTTTATTTACTTTGCCCAGTCGCTTAATCGTCTGATCGTCTCAAACGCAGGCGCGATCGCAATCCTTGATTTCTGTCTAAAAGAGCTCACTCTCGACGACTTCAAGGCTAATAGCGATTCTAGAAGAACGGATAACGAAATTTACATTGGGATTGTGAAATGCAGTTAGCTTGGTGAAGGGCTCCACGTGTGTTTGTTTGTGTTTGCTTGTCATGTCGATAAGCTCCATTCATGGCCATTCACAACTCCAGACCCTTATCGACGATAAAGTTGTAAATATCCCGACTGCAGAATGGACAACATCTTCTACATAGGTAAAAGGTTTTGAGGGACCGCGCTGCTGTTGTTCCAATGTTTTGTACGGGATGGGACCATGTGGTCCTGATCAACATTCCTCTTTTCGATGGGAGGAGCGCAAGACAGAAAACCGTTTTATTTCCGGTTCTGCAAAAACATCAAAAGTGTCAAAATGCTCCAATTCTCTTACTGATTCATGGAGCAATGAAAACTTCCAATCCAATAAGCATTTCACTATAGTGTTAGGGAGGCAAAGAATTGGAGAGTCACTGAAAGACACTTTTCAGAAACTTTTGGAGGATGCGCTCATATAATCGGGCGAGTACGATTGAACTCACTTCAACCTGATGAAGCTGTTACCACAAGTTGAACTGTTATTTTCGACAAAGCTGACCATCTTTCGATTTCAACACGTTTTATTATTCTACCTTTCACCAATTTTGATATTGTATACAACTATTATCTACAGCAAATAGCCAGCGCATGGTGTACTGCTGGTGCTTCTCCTGTTAATCTTCAAAGCGAGTAATTTTGGGGCTACATTTTTACTCAAGAAAACCGCTGTAAAAAAAGGCAGATATCTATGGGCACCAAAGAAGCTCATGACATTCCTTCTTAATGAGTGTCGGGCACAGAATATGAAGAATTGATCTTCCTCCGTTTAGCTGAATAATGACATGATCAAGCTGCTTCTCTCAGATTTTTGTAAGGGCTGCCTGGACACAGAAGAAAAACTGTTCCTGAGGTCAGTAGAGGCACTAGCAGTGTGCGGAATATCTTCAAACGCACTTGACTACGATCGTTTTTCCGTACGGGTATCTGGCGGCCAAAATCGTACTTCTGCTTATGAAAAGATGCGGTTCAACTTCCGCACACAACCTTTTCGTGCTTTATCATGAAGTCGGATAAAACATTTTCCGATGGACTTGTGCTTTGCCTGTCAGTCTGTAGTCTCAGCCCTTTAAGCGGAAACTCTACCGTCAGCTAGTACGTTGACATACACTACCCTCTCGTCATCGCCACTGACTACTCTGGATACCCACGCAAAGGCGCGTGAGAAGTGAACAGGAAGGCTGTGACGTCAAATCGTGGGTTGCTTGCCTGTACGAGTGGAAAACAAACATCATAGCTTCAGATCTTTCCGACTTCATGTAAATGCCTCAATTTCGTCTTCTTCATCAGTGAGCGGGGGAAGGTGTACTGTCGTGTGTGAACCCGAGTTCACGGTGATCATCTGAGCGCCATCCCGTGCGGGGATATAAGTAAGAGGCGGGGGCTGACATGGGGGCTCATCTTGGAGAGAGCGGAGCTGGAGCGGTTGCCATCTACCGCCGCGTACTGTTGGCTTGACCACGCGACCCCATTGGGTCGCGTGGTCAAGCCTACAGTACGCGGCGGTAGATGTAAGACGGTGTGGATCATTACGTTCTGCATCGCGCGGACCCACACATCAGGCGGTCAGGTGAGAACTGAAATCAATTGAAAACTTGGAAATAAATGTAAACGGTGCCTTCGTTGGATTTGTGGCTGTAGCAATTACGGAATTGTTGTATACTATGTATGTTAAAGATGTGTGGATAGAAATGAAATAAACTTGAAGTAATAAGAGTTAAACGGAAGTAATCATACCTCTTTGAGACAGTGATGCAGTTTTATAATGTACCATCACATAAACAGTATAGAATTTTTGTCACAGGCTTGACGCAGGGCATACGTCAAGACGTTCTCAACACATCGACATTTTTTCTTGAAGAACAGTTTCTGGAGTGAACTGAACCAGCACAGTACCATCAGCTTAGAGACGGCACCTTCATCTATTGCATGGATTGTCCTATGTACAAGGGCTCTCGTGAAACCCATGCGGTGCTCTCAAGAATTAGAACTTCGTAAAGCTGCAGTTGAAATTGTAGTAATAGACAAGACGAAAAGATAGCAAATGAGCTGATCAACTTGTCTGAATGCTAGGGAATGGCTATAAATGAAGCTTTAAACCCAATAATACACAGAGTTTTCGAAGGAACGTACGGAGCAAAAGTGAGCGATTGATGCGACCTTGGTGACTGCGGACGACGCATTTGAGGCGAGTGGCAAGCACAAGGATGAGACCAGCGCCCAGGTGGCTAAAATAAATAAATAAAATCGTTACGCAGTGAAAACAGCTTACAATTCAAGGATTATGTAAAAGTTGAAAGGGTAATGGGGCACATGAAGGGCTGTTGAAGTACATACCGGGAACTTAATAGTGACACGTTCCATATTTTGATCTTTCCATTCTAGAACAGGGAGTACCGCTTCTGGTAGTAGCCTGTCTAGACTACGGAAAAGTTCCGGGGTGCATGTAAACTCACCCGCTTAGATTCCGTGCTGGAAAATCCAAAGTGTAGCGCTCTCGGGCATTACAATAAGACGTAAGAACGTCTCCATACTCTGCGCTGGTGCCGGCGTCTGTGATGGCAGCAGGGCCTGACTGCTTTCACAAGCAGCGAGACAGAGTGGCACGGGAGGAAACGCAGGGACTAAGAAAAGGAGGTACTCTAAAGAAATCTTTCACGGAAAAATGAGTTGTCATGTTACCCATATATTTATGTTGTATCTGCCTAATGTGGGACATGCAAAGTCGCACGCTAAAAATGTGAATTCGGCGAAGGTACAACACCACAGAAAGTAAAGTCACGGCCTGTGCGGGGCCTCTAAGCAAGTGCCCACCCCGTCATCCGCCGCAGTCGCAAACGCAATGTAAGAACAGGAACTTTCGTTACCGTCCCACACTCCGTTTCCGACCATGGCGGACGACGGGGGGGTTTTACCTTGGGCTCCGCCCATTCGGCCGAGAATTCGGGGAGCCGTATCGTGACCGTATTCACATTTTTTCGCGTGAGGCTTTGCATGCGGCCCTACCAGGCCAATACAACATAAATATATGGGTAACAAGGAGACTCATTTTTCCGTGGACGATACTTTTAAGTGTCCTTTAGGAACTATTACTTTTCGTCAGAAACTTGAGGAACTTCGGCGTTAAACCTTTTGGGAGTCAGTGAAAGATACAGCAAAAGCTTCAGCTGTGGTGCACACACGTAGCAGTTTTCTGGAGAAGGGCAGAAGTCCTTGCACGTAGTCACCATGTCAGAAATTGGCACTAAGGCTTCCGTTAGCTCTAACCAGGAAGTTTTTTTAGCCCCCACCATTCCCCCTCCCCCCTCCCCCCACCCGCCCCCGCCCTGTTCGCTAGATCTTCCGAAATCAATTAGCAGTTTTTCGTATTGAGCACCATGTGCTCATTTGTATGCCTCGTCCATAGGCGGATCCTCACTTAAGATATTTTCAACACAGCTTGGGAAGTTCTTATCCACACGATTTCCATTTCTGGTCTATGGCTGTGCTGGACCCGAGTTGTAATTTTCGTGCAGAGGAGATCTCCACGGAAGTTTGAACTTTTTGTCATCTATACTGTTATGCATTACTATTACTTTGCTAATCCTATTACCTACTCAGAGTCACACACAAGGTTCCACGAAAAACTAAAATCCAGTCAAGATATACAGTAGGGCTCAAAAGTATTCGGCCAAACACTTTTTTGTCATAACTTTTTTTCTACTTGACTAAATTTGACAAAATTTTGATATGTGGTGCCTGAGCCTGTTATCAACATTTCCTTCTACTTGAGTGCCGCTTGACTCTTTTCATGTTTTTTTACAAGAATTTACTATAAGACCACGAAAAAAGAAAAAGGATTGGTCAAGAAAAACGGCTTCTCTTACACAAATCGAGCAAGTCTCAGAGAACATCAATATTTTGTAGAAAGACCACGATTTTTGATGACAGCGGCACAGCGGGACGGCATAGGGATTGCACTCCAAAAAATTGCATTTAACCACGTAACTTACACCGTTGAGCGCCAAAATAGAATATTTAGTATGCAGTGTCTCCAAGTACAATATCCTACAAAAACGTTACAAGTGAAAAACCCAAGTGAACAACCATTTGGCCGAATACTTTTAGAGCGCTACTGTATCTTCTCACAGAATCGTTTTTAGACATGGGGCAGGTATCGGAGGCTGAGCTGCGAAGAACGTGCGACAAATGGACGGTTGTTAAAGGCACACCATGCGATAATCCAATTAGTGGCTTACTTTCGTGGGGCGAGTAGGTCGTTGGATAACTGCTCAAACTGCACCTTTGTTGCGGCTGCACGGTGCACCCTCACGGTGTTGTGCCTGCTTGAACAAAACTGAGCCACGCCCACCCAACTGAATCATACACGACGTTAGACGGACGATTTTTCGATGTGGAAGCTGCCTTCGACATCGAAATGGCTGTTTCATTTAATTATCATCTCCTAAAGCAAGTTTCATTTTCCACCTGAGCGCCATGTTGGAAATTTGTTTTCTAAGGCCGGGTGTGATTCAGCTGGGTGGGCGTGGCTCGGTTTTGTTCAAGCAGGCACAACACCATGAGGCTGCACCGTGCAGCCCCAACAAGGATGCAGTTTGACAGTTATCCAAGGACCTTACTCGTCCACGAAAGTAAGTAACTAATTGGATTATCGCGTGGTGTGCCTTTGAGTGATGGTGAAGCTGCAAGCACATCCAAGGGCTCAAAACTCTGGACTGCCTTGATCCTGGCCGAGAACTGTTGATTGCGTAGCGGGAGTTCGAACGAGTTACTGTTCTCCAACATTTTCGATTTCTTCGGTAGAACAAAAGATTTTTTAAATTCGTTCAAGTATTGTGTACATGCGATTTCGAGGGATATTTGAAACATGGAATCCGTGTCCGATTCCTTTGAGCACCATCCATTGGAAAACCTGTCTATTGTTACTTATTTTTTTAGAAAATTGTGATCAAAATTTTCACGGCGTCCGGACTATTCTGAAACTGAAATGAAACTGAAAAACATTCGACTTTAGTAGGAAACATTTCAGAGCACTCTTCGCATACCATGGGCTGGCTTAGCTATTGGGTCATTCCGTAAATAGTGTCGCTTTTTTTTCCGAAGAAAATTTTTCCTGTAAACTACTAGTTATCGTAGCGCTGTAAATTACTTATTTAGTTAGTTATCGTTATCGTTAATCAGTCATCGTAGCATGTCATGAAAGAGATTTCCCTGCTCTACGAAAATTGTTGATAAGTTATTGAATATTTTAGGATGGGACAGACATCAGGGTTGGCGAAGAGGTAGGGCCAGCCAAAAAACTATACTTTATTTTAGGAAAATCAGCCAATCATGTGCCCCGTACTTAGCCCCGACCTCTACTGCAATTTCCAATAGTTGGTTGATCAAAAAGTCACTTCCGTTTTCTATTGTAAATCCCTTTTCCAAAAGCACTCATATTCAAAATGAAATCTTTCATTTGAAATCCCTCGCCCAGCATTGCTTTATAAACATTTCGAGAGGATTTTCTGAGCTATCAGCAATATGTCTCGATTTTGTTTCGGTTGGATCCATATTGAATTTCAAAACCATGTAACAGGGGTCCAGTTGACATTATTTCACAATTTATTTTTTAAACAAAAGTCAAGGAATCAGGTCAGTGATGTTTCCCAATCCCTGCTCACTACTTCTACTCAACATTTCACCTCTCTTACAGCGGACTGACTGTGAAAATTTTCTTGCCTTGATTCAAAGAAATTGACAAAAATCACCGAAATGGCAGAAAAACCCAATTTAAAACAAGTGGGACGCGACTTTTCGAGCAACCAATTAGTGGAACTTACAGAAGAGGTCGGAACCAAGTAGACTGATTTATTTTTCTGGGGTGAAAGAGTGTTTTAATTAATTGCCGGAGCGGTTAATTTTTGTGGACTAGACAAACCACTTCGCCGGCTCGTATATCGACCCCACTATGACGGGCACAGAAGCTAAGCATGCCATTTTGAAGAGGAGAGCAGAAAAATCTCATCCGGGTTATGACTTGCTGCCAAGATTGTAGTTTTACAGGAACAATTTTTGGTTGAAAAAAATCGACATTGCTTATTGAATAGCACAATATTTCACAACAAAGAGCGCATCAGCTTCTAGACATGTGGAAAAAGAGCGACGTGACATTTCAAGCAACCAATTGGAGGGACTTGCAGAAGAGGTCGGGGCTAAGAACGGGACACATAATTGGTTAGTTTTCCTGAAGTAAGGTGCCGTGTTTTCATTAATCCGGTTTCGTCAATTTTCGTTGACTAAACCAATCATTCGTCAGCCTGGAAATCGGCTCCATTCTAACATACTCATAAACTGAGCATCGCTTTGTGTAGAGCAGAAAAATATCTTTTGAGCTATGTATGAAATGCTGCACTTTTTTGCGGGAAAATGGACATATGATATGACCCATTAGTTTGTGTGTTCCTTATTTTCCGGTCATCGCGTGCCCTCCCAAACTTGTGACGCCTTCTCCAAGTTTTTTTCATATAGAGCCTAGCCCCAGCAGAAAGGCAGATGAGGTTTTCAGAATAACATGTCCCCAAAGGCTCCTGCTCCTTTCGATGCTGCACATGCTATCCTTGCTTTATATAAAACGCTTCGTCTGTCTGTACGTCCCTCCGTCCGTTTGTCACGAAATCAGGTATTATATGAAAACGACCTGTGGAAATGGGGACAGGTCTGGAGTGGGTAGAGCATGGGATAAGAAGCAAAAAGCACAATGGACTAGGTTAAGCTCCGCCCACGGTGGGCGGAGAGTGTTTTGGTAATGGGTGCTGGGTAAAGTCCATAGAAGAAAGCAATTCGATCGACCCACTGACGCCCACGGTATTACGCGCACAGTAGTTTGCGCCAGCCAACTGGTTATACAAATTGCTGAGTTACCACCAGCCAACAATAAAAGCTTATGACTAGCTACTATGAGAAAGCATGTTCTATTCGAAATAAAACATGCCTAATAATAAAGAAATACATTTCAAAATAACAAGAACACGTATTAGGACTAAAGTTGATGAGAGCAAAATCTGTCAGATTTCAGGTGTCAATGAGGAGTTCAAATCTGAGTCCACGCCAACTTTACTAATCACTTTAAGAACATTGATTTTTCATGTTTTTCATTTCTGTTACCTGCTCAGTTTCGCCGCTGTGAAAGTGGTTGCAATTTTAAAAACAGTTTGAGAAACACCAGTAAAACTTTTGATCTGCTTTTAAAGGTGAAAATTAATAACTCATCATTTTACTCACTCCCTCTTCTCAGCTATGTGGGATCTGTGTTGCTGCGCTTCAGGCATTTTTAATCTTTTTGTTACAGCAAAACCATGTCAGTATGCGCATAATTTTTTCACAACAGAGCAGATTTTACCGTAGTGACCTACCGTAGCATCGTATTCCCCTGCTGATCATATAAGGAGAGGTCAAACATTTCCTTGGATCGAATAAATGTAGAATTGAGCTAAGTTTTCTAGAACGTCGCTTATCCTTGTCAAATCACAAACTAAAAATTATTTTCTTTCCTTTCAAACGCAAATGCTAAAAATAGCGTGGAGGTCACAATTAAATCCTTACATTCCATTCTACTTCCCTTGAGTTGTGGAGTTGCCACATCCATAAATCCATATATTAGGCTGTATGTATTATTTTCTCTAATTTTTGGTTCTTAAGCGCTAAAGTAATCTAGTAAATGCTCCGGAAGACATACTTATGGGTTACAAAATGGGAGAGGTTGCATAGGCAAGTACTGGTTTGATAATAGTGCGCAATAAATTCCGAGAAAATTACCAGTGTAATCATGACCATCGGTTTATACGAGAATTTTCCGCTAATTTTTGTTTTGTTTATTTTCTCCTGCTTTGACTCATATCAAATTCTCGAGCTACCAAGCCTAAAAGAAATGGTTTGCTTTCAGAAAGCGGGATGTGATCTGGGAATCGCTGTCGCTTTCCAGTCAAATGGATGGGAAGGCAGGCGCACTGCGGTAAAACAAACGCTTGCAGTTTAGCTGCCAGCCATCTGTGCGCAGCTGCCAGGTGGAGCTTTTGCCCAGTTTCATTTCTGCTTCACTGCCGGACACTGCGCCGTTCACCTTTATGTTCACGAAACCTCAAATTCTCTGGAAATGTTTTGGCGGGGGTTGAATACGGGTCGATGGCCTAGTCAGTGGTCGTCTTGTTTGCTAATCGATCGCTGTGGTGGCTGGGTTGGCGGCGATCCGGCGCGTCGTTCTTTATCGCCAGTCGCCGTGACGTGTAACAACTCACCACCTATTGAAACTTAACTTTTTCTAAAGCTGAAACCCAATTACTGGCCCCACTTCGGCCCCAAGTGTAGACTTGAACCCCTGCCCAATTCCGAATGCGGCCTGTCCTTCTTCTTGTACTTAATGTTGCTGTGAATGAGGGTTTCTTCGAATTTCCACTTTCAGAATGTGCTAACCGAAATTGCCACACAAGAAATGGCTTCCGACGTTGCTTTCTACGCTGAACGACTCGCTCATAAAGAGCACGAGCTAAATGTGGGTTCCGTTAGGCTGTATTGATTTCTTTGTGTTCTATTGGTCCATAAGTACTGCCGTTTTTTTTTCAAAGGAAATTTTTTTCTTATAAAATTATTTGCAGCACTCACATTTCGAAATAGATTTTGATTTGATTTTCCTAGAGTGAAATGTTGTGCTTCAACTAGCTGCCAGCTTGGTCAGTTTTTGTCGGCTGGATCTCTTCGCCAGCCTGGATATCGGCGCAATTCTAACATAATCAAAAACTGAATATCCCTTTTTGTAGAGCAAGAGATCTCTTCTGAACGATATACAAAGTGCTGCATGTACTTGTAATTTTATAGAAAAATTTTCGTCTGAAAAAAAGCGACATTACTTGTAGAATGAACAACATTCGATAAGAATCTTCTTTTTCTCTTCTCCAAATTCTCCATTTTCTAAACACTTGAATATCCCATTAATTCTGTTCATTTTAGGAATTTCAAGCTGCCTTTAATAAGTACAAGCTCAAGACCAAAGTCAAATTTGATCAATTACGCAAGGAGGTCAATGCATATTGTACTGAGCATGGCTACTCACTGAATGAAAAGGAGGCAAGCACCTTTCTTTAATTTCAAAATAACAAAAATGTAAACAAATCAATTTTCATTTCTGCGAGGCTCTACGGGGACGCTATACTACTTTTTCTTCGATGATGAATGTTTTACATTGTCTGATATGACTTGAAACAATTAGCCCTAGCATTTGGGGTGTGCAGATATAGAATTTGCTGTAAAATTTTTATAAAGAAAATTTACACATCTATGCTACGAAATTTTATTTTTATAAAGAAATTTCAGTAAATTAATTTCGCAATGTCACTTTTTGTAAATTTGGCTTAAAATTTAGTGAGTGTAATTGCATCAACATTAAGATTGAAAATCACTTAAAAATAAAATTTAGATGTCGATTTACTCTTTACCACCAACTATTTCAGAAGGCTTGACATTGCTTGTCTTATACAGGGTCTTTAATCAGAACAAAAAAGTCATCGCATCGTGAGGACGTATGACGCAGTGCGACGCGATGCGTGCAAGATATAGTAGCCGTATGTATCTTGGTCCTGAAGAACTAATATGCGCGTTATCTAAAGCGTGGGACACCTCCAACTTGTTTTAGACCTGGGCCACGATAGTCGCTCGAAGATCCAGCTGCATACAGCCACCCTAGTCTGCACGCGTTGCGCCACATGCCGTACGCCGCTCACGAATTTTTTCCGAATCATGCATACATTTGGTGAACCGGCCACTATATGTAGTCGACGTGCACCGCCCCATAGTTTGGTTCTCAACCACTAATACACAGTAATCGCTTGCTAGGAAACGCAGGAATTAGAAAGAAGAGGTTCTTATCAGCAACTTTTTAGAAGAGGATTAAAGGAATAGTCCACAAAAAAATGAGCTATCATGATACCCATATATTTGTGTTGTATTTGCCTGAGGTGGGCCGCATGCAAAGTTTCACGCGAAAAATGTGAATCCGGCTAAGATACAGCACCACCAAGTTTTGGTGTCCCTTGGTGAGCCGCGGTTGGAGACGCACTGTAGGAACAGAGAGTTACGTGAACAGTCCCACTCCCAGTTTCCTTCCGCAGCGGACAAAGAGGCGGTGCCTTTACTCGGAGGCCTCGCCCACCCGGCCGAGAATTCGGGGATCAGTATCTCAGGAATTCGCACTTTTGCATGCGGCCCTTATTAGGCAAATATTAGGTCGAACTATAATTTTTGTTACACAATGACAAAAAATTTCAAATTTATTTTTCTAAATTTGTGTCTAATTTCAGTCAACAAAATATGTGCCATTGTAATCAACAATATGCTGCCAGTGAATAGGGAGATGATAGATGCCTCGCTTATAGAAGTCTGGGGATTTCTGGTCGAAGAAATTCTGGAGGTCGATTTTGAGATCATCGTAATCTTTGAACCGCCGTCCGTCGAGGAAGTGGGTCAGAGATCGGAATAGGTGGTAGTCAGTTGGGGCCATGTTCGGAGATTACGGTGGATGAGGGAGCTCCGTCCAACCAAGGTCCTGGATCCTTCGACACGCCAACATTGCCACATGTGGGCGAGCGTTGTCGTGGAGGAAGAAGTCTCGGTCCATTTTTCCGGTAAAATTTGCGGCTACGATGTCCAGTTGCCTGCAGTAGAGATCGGCAGTGACTGTCGTGTTGTATGGCAATTTTTCGCCCTCTTTCCAAAAAATTTTTTTTTTGATTTTTTTCTCTGTGCGATTTTTTGAAATTTTTTTCTGAGTCGATCGAGTCATCGGGTTGCCGCCATATGAGAGACAGTACCTGGGACCACCGACTGGTTGATTCGGTTAGTGGCCTTGCATGCTGAGGAACGGGGGCGATGTTCGTGAATTTTGCCCTTCTCGCGAAATTGTCGTAGATTCGCTGCTAGTTGAAGCCATAGAGTATATGAATGTGTTAATCAGTAGTCCCTTTCACTCGCTTTATATACCTCCCACTACCAAATATTACAGGAGCTTCCACAGTTTTCCTTAAGAGTGTAACAGGAATTATGGTTCAACCTAATACAACATAATATAATGGTGCACAAAAACTAATTTTTTTCTGGACGATTCCTTTAGGTCCTTGAAAGGGTTTATGTTGTGTAAAGGGCAAGACTCACTCATTGTCTGGGTGTGCTACGAAAAGGATGGAGAACGTGCAGCAGGATGAAATATCTTTATAAATCCTATTTCAGTGTGATGTGCCTGTCGGGGTCGATAAATGAGTTGCTGTTCCGCGATCTTTCAGTCACTGCTTCAAGAGCCATTTATCATTTTTTTTTAGAATAACGCACTGCTGCTGATTCGCTTAGCTGAAAATGAAACAGCGATGGAGGCAGCTAATAGAGAGGCAGAGGTGCTACGGAAAGAGCTGTCACGAAAGCAGACACAACTCAATGATCAGCAGATTTTGATCAAGGTAAGTAAACGATTCAACTGGTTCCGAATTTTAAAAAAAGGAAACGAAAGTTTTTGGTGTTGATCAATCCCTCCCATGGGATACGCCGCGCATTCTAGTTCCATTCAGAATTTTGGTGGCAGGTGAATGCGATTTGGGCTATACACACAATGTCAGGTAGCGATTCACTGACCCTGGAGTTTTAAGCGCCTGCTCGGTTTGAGTGGACGTTGATGCGGATTTGATCTCCGCACCATGAGAGTAAGAGAATGCGCGCCACCAGCCACTACACCACCCCCTCTCTTGAACAATGATAGGCACAGAAAAACGGAGGGGATGATCGATCTTCTGTGACTCGGCAAGGACAAGTCTGGAGATTGTCCTTTCATTCTTTATCCTTCGTCACGATTTCCTTGTGCGAAAACTTGTCCCAATTTCTCAGAAACTTTGTTTCGACGAATGAATGAATTTTTCAGAACATGGAAGAACAGCTCCGTGCCTCACAACCTTTGACTTCGGTAGAAATTCAAGAAAGAAAACGGGCAGCTCAAATGCTTGACATGGATCGAATCCATCAGCAGATGCTCTTCAAGGTACGCACTATCCTGTAGTCCAGTTTGGTACCAGGGTATCAGGCTCTAGAAGAAATTTTTCAGGACGAAAGAATTGTTGAGCTGAACAACGTCATCCTGGACAAAGAACGGCAAATCCTCGATCTCCAGGTATATAGTCACATTTGAGGTAGTAAAAATACGACAATTTCGCGAAATCCAGCACAAATGTCTTTAATTTTTGCTTCTACGCGTATTGATAGCTTGAAAGCATTACGTAAGAAAGATTTGACTAGGTGGTTGGTGCAGAAATGTCAACCACTGCGCGACCGCGCGCCGAATCGTCAGCTATCTGCTCGCTTGTTTCGCGCCTGCTGTGGGTCTTCCCAATCGCGTATCATACTAGGAATGGCCGTAATGGCAGGATCGTATTCATGCAACTCGAAATACAGCCTCGTTCTCAACGGAGTATTTATTGGAAATATTTTATAAATTCTAGGAATTATGCCGCGAACAAGGGGAAGTGGCCAGTGTGACTTCACAGGCAGCACGAATCGTTCAGAGGCAATGGGAGGTGCGAATTTCGACTCGATCATGAAACTCTCGAAAAAGATTTTATGCTCATGTGAACTGCTGAATATGAGCCTTTAGGATAAGAATCGTGAAAGGCGGGAAGTTGGAACGGAAACGGACGCCTCGCTGTGGAATGGGGTCAGGCAAGTATATCCGGAGGGCCGTGCTCGAAGCGATTCTCCTGGACGGGCTGTACCAAGTAGAGGTTTGTATTTAATACAGTTTTCAATAAATCCATGGTTCGATCCGAATAAATACATTGGATGAGTTGGAGGCAGAGTAAATATAGGTATTCATCTCAACCGCTTCAGATTGCCTTTTTATGTATGAGGAAAGTTCTTTCGCTAAAATGACTCATTTGTGGACCCTTATCTTTGAACATTAATTCATGCTCTCAGTCCCTGGAAGGTGTCAGAATTAATCCCAAAAGATTGAAATCGTGGGAATCTTATCGCAGCAAAAGAAATAAGTCCCACCTCAATTTTTTTTTTGAAAATTTTCAGTTCTCTGGTATCGGGTAGATAACGGATGAGGTAGCGGCAGAACCTCATGGCGTGCCGCGCTTGCGGGGGCCCAACGCAATGGACTAATTCGAGGTAACGGACGTGCACCTAACATTTTGCAGGAGCCGTTATCGCTCGACCCTACCCTTATGCAGAAAATTTTAAACTACAAAAGAAGAACATCGCGATAACAAGATATATTAGGTCGGAGTATAATTCTTGCGACCGTGCGGTGATTTCCCCAATTTTCTGGAAGCTTCCACGAATATCTGCGGGTGGGATTTCTGGAGAAAGCATCCACTATGATGTAACGCATTATTTGGATTATTCCAATCTCCAAGGTTGCGATAAAATGACGATTTTTCGGGAGAGATTGCTCTGAGTGCTTTTTCTTCATGCCAGTTGTGTGGGTTCCTGCACGGGCGAGTAGGCCATGGAAATCATAACTATGATGAGCTGACTTCAAATAGGTATCTTATTCTGCTTTTCTCTCAAAATGAAATCTCAGTTTTTATTGGCTTTTGAATCTTTGAATATTAAATACATGAACACAAATGTATGTCTCGATACCGTAAGTAACAGAATTCCTCCGTAAAAATTAAGGGATAATTTCAGCGTAGAAGATGGTGTCAACAAAGAAAAAAACCCAAATAGCCGTAGAACCTCCCCCTACGATCTAATAATGCGACTCTAAATTTGAATTGTGAACAAGCAAAATGTGAAGAGGCTTCCGCCATTGTGCCACTGTATAATGGAGTAAAACTTTGCTTCGAATCCATGCAGGGGACGATGATCACATTCTCCATTTTTAACGGAGATCACAGCATTGCCATTTGAATTTATGCATGGAGAATACCGTATATTTTTTTGCCTCAGGTCTCTTTTGTAGATGTAATACATGTTTCGTGACATAGCGAGCTGTTCTGGTATTTAAAAAACAGCGCTGCATTAATGATTGCTCATTTCGCAGAGCTGTGTAAACTTCAAAAGACAAGCGGCCCTGTTCCATCGAATGCATCACATGCTAGGGGAAATTTCATGTATTAACGCTCATAGATGAGAAAAGATAAAAAAAATTCAAAAAATTAAGAAAGCGGAGGATGTGGGAGACTGCGAGCTAGATGGGATAGTCGTCCCTATGTACATAAAGTCACGTTTGAAGGATAAAGTTTTTGGCGTTAGTCAGTCCCTTAATGGGATGCGCCGCGCACCGTAAATCCATAGAGGATCGTGGTGTCGAGTCTGTTACCAATTCACCCACGTCATGGGATAGAAGGCTTGGATGGTCTGAGCGGGCTTTGATGTGAGATTTGATCCCTGCACCATAAGGGTGGGAGTGCGCATCGTTTGTCACTACACCACCTCTGCCCTGTCATCTCTACAACCCGCTCACCTATACTTGCTTATTCCTCGCCGTGATTCGATGAAGAACGTTGAATAATTGTGCAGCAAATCAATTACATCAAATTGAAAAACCCAAGTACTTGTGTAATTATGATATGTAATTATGCAGGGTGCGGCAAAAATATGTTTTAACCGCTCGACAGACCCCTACCATTTCAAATAGGAAAAAAATATCAAAATGATTCAGCTCAAAGCATAAATGATCAACTGACATTTCATAATGTGTCACTGGAATTTGATGAGGCCGCCACTGGCCCATATATTAGGTTGATTCATAATAAATCGGACAAATTGACCAATTTTAATCATTGTCGTACAACTTTTTTACGACAACAGGGATTCACTTGAAATATACTCCATCTTTATCGATGACCTTCTGCCACGGTACAGGCAGATCATGGATGCCCTTGCTCCAGAAGGCCGGAAGCTGGAGCTCGAAGAAGTTGCCGAGTGCCGCCTTGACCTCGTCGCGAGTTTTGAAGTCTTGACCGTCCAGGTGGCGTTGGCTGTGGGAGGTGGAAATCTGAAGGGGCCAGGTCTGGGGAGTACGGTGGGTATAGAAGTACGGTCCAACTGTACGACAGCAGCTCGGCCTTGGTCGATCTTGCGAAGTGCGGTCTGTGGAAGTAGACACGTTGTCGTGCTGGAAGTAGACATGTGACTGCCGCCGTAGCGAACTTTGGACATTGGCCTTCAATTCTCGTAATTGACGAACGTAGACGTCGGCGGATACTGTGGTACCTTCATCGAGCAGCTCCCAGTACTCTACGCCGTGTACGCTCCACCAACCGCGGTTTTCGTCTTCGATGGAATAGTCGACTGACGCAAACATCTAATGCTACAACTACAGTGTACTTCTGCCGGGGGCATGCTCCTTGTGAACTTCTATCAGACGTCTGCCGATATCCGCGGGTTCCTGGCCAGATAGCGATATAAATAGTATGACGTTGCGGATGTGGTCTCTGGACCGCTTGAAATCGTGCGGCATTGTGGCGGAATGAATTCACTTTGGAGTGATTATTTTGCGGTACTGCGGCTTTTCATACTCATTCCAACGGTACCTCGCGCGTCCATTTTCGTTAATTCGTTACTGAGTTATGATCTCTAGAAATCATCACTACCATTTGTCCGATTTATTATGAATCAACCTAATACATTAAGGAAATGGCGACGAAGAGCTTATAACGTCGGACGCAAGTGACTGTCGTGCAAATCGTTTCAAACTTAGGGAATCGCCTTTCAAACTTAGAGAATCGAATAAGTTGTGAGTAGTAGTGCACGCTCCACCCTCCTAGATACTCCAAACGGAAAGTTGGGATGGTTAAGATTTACGATGCTCGGCGGTTATTGCTGCGAAATTGTAATGTAGTCGAGGCTGCTTCAAGACTACTGTTGCCGTAATCACGCCTTGTGGGGCGGTGCTGTATCCCGCAAGAAATCATCCACATTGGTCCAAAGTAAGATATCATCCAGGGTGCTTCCTAATTACATCATTTACTCAGTTTTGCCGATTGGTTTTGACTCGAATGTCATCGCATTGGCAGTTTTCCAGGAAACGATCTTATCGAATCCTGGGATCATATAATGCTATCTTAGTGAGAACTATTTGTAAATTTCACATCATATCATACTATACACTGCACCGTTCCGCAGCAACACCCCTCCAGACGCCTCGAATACTTCACTGCTCAACTATTCCGCTTGGAGCATCTTGAACTCAAGCCCTGCGCTACTTCTCACAATTCTGTCGCTGGTTCTGAAACTATTAGGTTGGACGGGAAGTTCTGGGACACTTTTTGTTTTTTCCTGTAGAAACCTGTAAAGCTTCGGGAGCATTTGGTAGTGGGGGGTATATGAAGCGTCTGAAAAGGGCTTCTGAATAGCACATTCATATTCTCTACGG
Organism: Trichostrongylus colubriformis; assembly: GCA_963978905.1. Classification (NCBI taxonomy): domain Eukaryota; kingdom Metazoa; phylum Nematoda; class Chromadorea; order Rhabditida; family Trichostrongylidae; genus Trichostrongylus; species Trichostrongylus colubriformis. Next base: position 43,791,414 of record OZ022257.1, on the reverse strand, counting down.
CTTCAACTAGCAGTGAATTTACGGCAATTTCGCGAAAGGTACGAAATTCACGAACACCGCCTCGGTTCCTCAGCATGCGAGGCCACTAACAAAATTAACCAGTCGATGGACCCAGGTACTGTCTCTCATATGGCGGCAGCCCGATGGCTCGATCGGCTCAAATTGGAACAGGAAAAATTCCAAAAATTTGCACTGAGAAAAAAATGTGATTTTTTCTAAATTTTCAAAAAAAAGGGAAACTGTTACCATTCAGCACGGCAGTCCCTGGCGATCTCTACTGCAGGCAATTGGACAACGTAGCCGCAAAAATTACCGAAAAAATGGCTCTAGACTTCTTCCTCCACGACCACGCTCGCCCACATGTGGCAAAGTTGACGTGCCAAAAGATCCAGGACCTTAGTTGGACGAAGCTCCCCCGTCCATCGTAATCTTCGGACATGGCCCCAACTGACTACCACCTACTCCGATCTCTAACCCACTTCCTAGACGGACGGCAGCTCAAAGATGACGATGATCTCAAAATCGACCTCCAGACTTTCTTCGACCAGAAATCCCCAGACTTCCATGGGCAAAGTATCTATTATCTTCCTGAGCGTTGGCAGTACATTGTAGATCACGATGGTGCATACTTTGGTGACTGAAGTTACATGTGAGTAAAATTAAAATAAATTGAATTTTTCTCACAAGGTGTCCCAGAACTTCCCGTCCAACCTAATACATCTATGGGAACATGAGATGTTTTGTGCGGTGACACCTGCGTCAGATGCTTTTACTCGACCGCTTCGGCTATGTACTCAAGTCACAGGCAATCTTATCGAATCCTGAGGGTACATTACGATATATATTGATAAGAACTATTTGTTGATCTCGTATACAAGTGAAACTCATGATACCTCTTCTCCTCTGAGCATGGTGGTCCAGGCTGTCAACTTTTCTGCACACTTTATAATGCTGTTTTTTAGGAGCAGCGAACACTTCACCCCCACCTCTCGATCCCAGTGAAGCACTCGAGCGATCGAGCGTGAGACGAGATGACGATGACGATCTTCCTAGCACGTCGAGCTCATTTTTGGTGGGTACAAAGTGAACGCGAATAAATTCACCATCATATTCATATCAGCTGTAAAAAGTAAATTTAGGGTAAAAGCCCTGAATGGGATGGGAGCCTCCGAAAGAAGAATCGAAAACGTGTAACATTCGACCTGATTTCAACGTTGCAACAACCTCAACAACAACAACAACAGCTGACTAGGTGCGTCATTCTTTGGGGATTTTGTGTGGTACTCACAAAACCGATAACTGTAAGTGGGTTAGGAAATGCACGTGAAGCTCACGTGCCAGAAAACAAGGGGAATTGAAAATTAGCGAGCTATGTCTGCAGACACTTCACTGGAAGCGGATCCATAGCCAGCTCAATATTTTCAAGAAAGTAGGGTCGCAAATGAAGTTTGTATTTGGAGTGGAGGAAACCCAAAAAGCAGTGGTAGGTGCAGTTTAGGTAGGCCGAATATGGTAAGACTATTCAAAACGAAAATCGAGGTACTTAATAGCACGAGAATGAAGAAAATTGGAGTAAAGTCTTTAAAACTCGTGAAATAAGATCCTTTTCCCACCTTAGGTCTCGGAAGAGAACGAGCCACGATAAAGGAAGGGGCAGGCCATGTTAAAGGAATCTTCCACGGAAAAAAGAGTTCTTTCGTTTCCCATATATCTATGTTGTATTTGTCTAGTAAGGGCCGTGTGCAAATTTCAAGCGAAAAAGTGAGAATTCGGCTGAGACACAGCTCTCCAAATTCTCATCCGGGTGGGCGGAGCCTCCAAGTAAAAGCCTCATCCCGTAGTCCGCCGCGGTTGGGAACGCAAAGTGGGAATGTTTACGTAAGTTGCTGTCCTTAGAATGCGTTTTTGACAGCGGTGGATGACGGGGTGGGCTTTTACTTGGGGCCTTGCTCACCCGGACGAGACTTTGTGGTGCTGTATCTTAGCCGGAGTCTTACTTTCCGCGTGAAGCTTTGCATGCGGCCCGCATTAGGCAGATAAAAAAAGGATAAAGTTTTTGGCGTTAATCAATCCCTTTCTGGGATGCGCCGCAAATTCTAGGTCCATTGAGAATCGTGGTGGCTGGTGAATGTGATGTAGCCCATACAATGACTGACGGTGGCCAGCCTATGTACAACTCAGTGCTTTTATCTTCCCAGACGAGACTGTACCAATTTGGCGACCCCGGAGGGACGGAGGGCTTGGTTGGCCTGGGCGGGCGTTGATGCGGGATTTGATCCCTGCACTTTGAGAGTGATAAGTGCGCCACCTGTCACTACATCACCTCCACCCTCATCAGTCAGATACAATATGAGTATGTTCGCAACAGATGAACTCATTTTTACGTGGACGATGCCTTTAAATCAGACACCAGCTGTCAAAAAAGGCACCTCTTCCAAACATCTAGGAGCCCTTTTCACCGAAAAGCTCACCTCTTGCAGTCTACACATTGTCCTCTGGCTTTCATTGCTTCATTGGTGGTCGGCGACGGAGAGTTGCAGATGAAGGTAATGTTTAACATGTTGCAAGCAGCAGGGTAGGAACGTGGTCGGAATGTGAAGCATGGGGACTGTATTGAAGCAGAATTTGCCCACCCTCTCTCTGATCCACGTACACATGGAAACCTAAAGGAGGAGACGGCGGAGAAAGCGGCAAATTTCCTTGACCCCCATACTGAAACTAGCCATCTACCGACGCTTTTCTGGGATGTGTACTCTTCTATCAGAGGAGATGGTCTGCAAAACGTCATACTTGCGACTAAATCGAAGTGTCCCTCAAGTGTTCAGATGTGACCCAGTTGATAACGTGGAGTCGAAGTTGGGCGTTGGAGTCATTCACAAGAAAAGCTTGGGAACCATAAAAAATATGGAAATGTTTTGAAAAAAAGGTCTACGCCCGTTTCTTCGAATCCGAAGTTACTTTATCAAACAAAACGCGTCAAATAAGTGTTCGACGAAAAATTCGCAGTAACTAATTGTTTCCACTGTTCGAAGGGTAGAGAATTGCTTGAGATATCAACAAGCGCACAGCAACCGTTTATCAAAGAGGAAAAATGACGCCTACTGTGAATGCGACAAGGTGAAGAGTTTTCGGGGTCAAGCATGACCCGTTGTTAAACTGAAAGATATGTGCAATGAAGTGGGAATAACACGAGGCACAAAGACGGCCGGTTCTTCGTGCAAAATGTCTCACAGTTATGCTGTGCTCCGTTTCATGCATTTGTAGAGTCATACAAAAAGGATGAAAAGTGGGCCATCGCAAATTGTTCACAACTCCCCTCCCCATTCCAAAGAACTCCTTGGCCACCTAAAGCAATCCTCCTGGATTCCTGTCTCACCAGTGATGTTGCTGCTATCTAAGCAGTATTGTCGAATATTAAATGTCGGATGGTTCGAAATCCGCCCAGCTTGTGCTAATCGATACTTGTCAAGAAGGAGGTACGCCTTTTATGGATCAAAGTGGATATTAGGAATGAAGCTCGAGCAATGGCGTATGGCGCCTCTAGCATACAGGCGGTCCTCGGATGAAAACCCACTATGGCTTATACGAGTTAAGCTTTGTGTCCTTCAGGATCATTGTTGCCACACCGTACGAAAAAACATTTCCTGATCGATACAGCATTTGGACCTGGCGATTCGTTTAATAGTTTGAATGCATGGCGCATCCTCCACACTGGCTCAGTGCGGAGCCTTTCCTCTTTTTTATCTAAGAATTGGGTTGAAGTCCAGGTCTTCATAGTGTTATAACTAAAACCATTGAAGCTTGATTATTGTGCGTTCCTGTGGTGACCGGAGCAGATTCACTTCATGTCGGCTGCTTGCCTTTTCATTGGCCCTAATTATATTCCTTTAGCAAGTCCATTGCTCATTGCACGAATTTAATCTGCTTCAATGGTTTAGAAATTTGGAAATTTCTGGTTATATTAGGTTGTAAGGAAAGTTCTGGCCGCTTTTTCGTGTTCACAAGATAAATTCAAATATCAGAGCGCGTCAACATGTATCAGCTGACGTATTGTGCTCGTTAGATAGACAAAGAGTTGCTCTTTCAGAATATATGTTTTATTTGGAATGCCATAAGGTTTTCGAATTATTAGGGAAATTTTAATGTGCTGCAAAAATGACACTTTTAAGATGACTTCACTTCACGAGTTCTTGTTTAGCCGAGTCTTAGCGAAGAGCACCACAAGTGTAAGTACTGCAAGAGGAGGGGGTGAATCATTGGATGGAACACATTGTCTCTGGTTTCAGGAGTGCAGAAATGAGAACGAGCTGCTTGGATTTTCAATTGATCAAATCGCTTTAACTAAAACGGCAGAAGGCGATGAGCGTCCATATTTGCAGGGGATATCCACAAGTATTGGCCCTCAACAAGCAACCTTAGTTGACCACCTCAAGTGGCCTTGATTTGGAAAAATCCAAAAAAATGGGTGCCGCGGGACCCCTCACGGCAGTCACGCGCAAGCGCATTTTCACAAATCCTCTTCCACTAATTGAAGCAGTTGCAGGGTAAGGCCCTTACTCGTCTATCATGTTCATCAGATCTAGCGCTAACTATGCCCCACTTCCCAAAACATCTGGCCAGCTCCTTCAGTAGCAGCGTGTTTAGAAAGAAAGGCGATTCGGAGTCGACTTTTTTTCGTTTCGCGCAATATAAATTATCAGCCCTTTATCAAATTGAGATATGTAGGTATGCATAGTGTTGCCAAGAGTGTAGCGAATCTAATGGTGCTCATTCTGTGAGAAAAGATGCACTCTGAGCTGAGTTATGATCTCTCGAAGTTGAAATTTCAAAAACCGGCCAGAACTTTCCTTACAACCTAATAGAAACTTAAAATTCTCTAGTTAAAGTATCAATTAAAATTCAACCAACTATTCAATGGGTCACTGCAGCCGGACAATGTGATGAAGTCGCGTATCATTTATAGAGCGAATTTATAATCCGCTCGAGTTTGCCCGCATGTCGATTTTGCATTGTACTTTGTTCCTGAACCACATTTCATTTTACTGGACCGTTTTACTGAAGACTTCATCAAAGATATTCCAGGTCACCATCTGGAGAACAGGTGAATGCACTCCTAGAACTTACCGTAGAAAACGAACGATTGCGAAAAGAGCTGCTGGAGTCAACTACGAATCTTGACCGGTTGCAGAACAGACTCACTGAGGTTGGCCATTATTTTTGTAATATGAAGTCGTTGAATAGTTCATACAGTTTCGAATCCACTTTCTGCTCAATTTTTTGATTCTTTGCTAGCATCGCCTATACCATATCAAAGCCCGTGACCTCTATCCAAACACAGCATTTATGCACTGAAGTGAATTTTGTGCTTCCTAAAGTTTCTGGAACAAATAGATAAACGGCAGTGTCTGTCTCTCCATTTGTCTGTCCATCTATGTGTCTGTCTGTCTATCTGTCTCTCTGTCTGTCCGTCTGTCTGTCTGTCTGTCTGTCTGTCTGTCTGTCTGTCTGTCTGTCTGTCTGTCTGTCTGTCTGTCTGTCTGTCTGTCTGTCTGTCTGTCTGTCTGTCTGTCTGTCTGTCTGTCTGTCTGTCTGTCTGTCTGTCTGTCTGTCTGTCTGTCTGTCTGTCTGTCTGTCTGTCTACCTGCCTTCCTGCCTGCTTGTCTGTCTGTCTGTCTGTCTGTCTGTCTGTCTGTCTGTCTGTCTGTCTGTCTGTCTGTCTGTCTGTTTGTCTGCTTGACTGTATGTCTGTCTCTTTTTGTCTGCCTCATATCCGTTTGTCTTCCTCCTATTGTTTTCTCGTGCTTGTTTCTGCTCCGATAGAGTTCAGTGCTGCATGAACCGAAGTTTCTAATTACGTATCAACATGAAAAGGAGAGCCATGTGGTTAAACATCAAATCTGTCTTTTTGATGAAATGGTATTGGATGCCGCTCGTGCTTCACACAGTTTTAACTTAGCTGAGCGATTAGCTGCGAGCGACTTAGGGTTATTAGAATATCGTGATATCATGATACTTCACTTGTATGATTTATCCTGTCTAATTTATCTTTACCCTCAATCGCTCCACCGTCTTGTCAATATGTTATTGTTAACCGTGTGTGTACTCTTATGTCAGGACTTCGCGTTGCGGCATGCGCCACGCACTTCCGTGCGCGATAAGGCTGGACGCGGTGGGAGTTGCGTGTAATTGTTACGTGTTGCGTCCTTTATGCACCATAACGGTGGCAGTAATTCACCGGCCTCCCAAATCCGTCTTGTCGCACGAGAACGTCGCGCACCGCGCGGCGCGACACGAAATCTGGCATAAGCGTGCACACCTTCCCTTCAATTTCGCATTGCTCAGTGCACCTTGTTTTCAACCGAGAGTTCCATTGTTCGTCATCTAAGCATAGCGGAAGTATTTCAGGCGTCAGACTAATAAACTCTGAAAATTTATTTCAAAATCGCTTTCCACATAACTGAAAAACAAAGTTTTGCACTGCAAAAACAGTTTATATAAGCTTCTCTCAGAAAAAGTGCATCAGGATAAAAAAATTTTTTTGAATGCATGCTTACAACTGACTTTCCAGGTGGATGCCGACATGACAAGGGTCACTCGTGAAGGCAAAATGCAAGCATTAAAAACCCGAGCTGTGGCTCAAGGTCGAATCAAAGAACTTGAAGATCGGATGACCGAAATAAAAGAAGAACATGCCGAACAGGTGCACTACAATTCAATATTTTAGCCTTCAAATGAACACCTGAAGGAATTATGCCTCACAACTTTTCATCTATTCAGGTGGAACGTCTACAAACGGAAATCGAAAGCCTTAGAAGTACTCGAGAATGGGAAGTGGAGCAGAACGCTCAACTCCGAGAGCAGTTGAATGAGGCTAAGTCAGTTTTTTTTTTCGCCGCAGCTGTACTGCTGAGTGGAGGGGTTTCGCTTTGATGACAATGGGAGGGGTTAGTGGATTGGTTGTTGGAAAAGTAGAGTTGCCGCGTAGTGAAGCAGTAGGAAAAGAACGGAGTGAAACGGCCAAGAATCGCAAAGGTAAAGCGCGATATTCCTATTGTCCTAGTCGAGGAAGTGCTTTGGCGCTCTCTGCATCACTGAAGGTGGTGGAGTCAAAGGTAAAGCCAAACCGCGCCCGTAGCTGCTCAGTCACCCGCGCGCGCACCGCGTTTACACCATCATGAGGAACTTATGGCGCGCTTTTCAACGCGATTCGCGCAGCACCGACTCTTTGAACCCCGACATGAATCAATAGTGAGCATGTCCCCCAACTCATGAAATTTCCGATAATCCCTCGTGGTGTTTTGGCGTTTTAAATGAAATCCTATGTTGGTCGATGGTGCTAGAGGAGACTCCGGACTGATCTCCCTTTCTTTTGGGATGGTACTGAGTCTTGGGCCCATACACAGCAGTAGTTAATTTAATAGATTTAACCACAGAAACTTCATGTTTCTAATTCCTCTTAAACCACTCTACTAGATACAGTACATGAATAGAAGCACGAAATCACCCGAGAATTTTCCTTCATTCAAGACAAAAATAGAAAAACTGGGAGAAGAGCAGCTCGCTTGGAACAGCCGGTAGTGGCCAACGTATCGTTCAACATTTCGCGCTCAATCTTGATTTTCTTCTCACTCAGTGTCCCTGAACACGTGAGAGACCCTCCTTTGCTTCGTAGCCCTGGCGTCCAAACTCACTCGGAAGACCCACCCTTGTCCTCAATGTTGGGAAGCTCTATCTCAGTTGGATTGGCCCACAGTAAGCATAAAGATGTAGGTAACAGAAGAACTTAAACTCTTGTGGACGTTCCTTCCATCTCCGTTTTCCCACCTGTCCTTATCGTTAGATGAAGGATTGAGATCAGTACATGGCTGCGGCTCGAAAACTATGTACCAGCGAGGGAAGGATCCACAAATGGGTGAAAATTCAGTAACACTGGACGAGATTTGTTGGTTCTGTGCTGCGGGAGCCCTCTGAAGTGGTCTAAACGTCGATGATCTCCTAGAATTGTCTCGTCTCAAGTTTCTGTAGAAGCGTGACTTGCTCTGGATCCCTTCGGAATGGATACTGATAGGCTGGAGTGATATGGGAACACCCTATCTTATCAGCTTCGTTTCTGAATTAGTATCTAATCTTATCGGTTCTGACATGTTTCACATCAGTGACAGTTCATTATATTTGCGCATCCAAACCGGTGGTTCCATGAGTAGACGACGGAGGTTTGTGTGATTACACAAAAAGGAACCATGAACTCAAGAACAATGTTTTCTTTTAGAACAAAGAATTACAAGCTGACAGAAGAATTGGATGCCAGTGAGAAAGCCAACCGAGATTGGGAGGTCAAGGTAAGCATTTCTTCAGCTAGATGCAGCTTCAGTGTTATCCTCTCAAATCACTGCTTTATTTTTGAATGCGTTAGAATTGTGCATGGTGCATGAGGGCCCGGTGCGACATCATGTCGCGCAGCCCTTCGCATTGATTCCATACTGCCAAAAAAAAAAGCTGTCTACGCGCCATCTTTCAAACTCTGCGACGCCGCTTCTGTTGTTGCTGCACCGTGCCTGAAAGAACTATCTGGACCTTTTGAATAGACGCACAATTGAAGAATTTCCAAGATAGTCAACTGAATTCTGTGCGAAATCCCAAGGGTTTCGAAGTCACTTGATGGAGGAAACATGCCTACATGTCTTTGTCGCTCTAAACGGCAATATATTAGGTTGATTCATAATAAATCGGACAAATTGACCAGTTTTAGTCATTGTCGTACAACTTTTTTACGACAACAGGGATTCACTTGAAATATACTCCATCTTTATCGATGACCTTCTGCCACGGTATAGGCAGATCATGGATGCCCTTGCTCCAGAAGGCCGGAAGCTGGAGCTCGAAGAAGTTGCCGAGTGCCGCCTTGACCTCGTCGCGAGTTTTGAAGTCTTGGCCGTCCAGGTGGCGTTGGCTGTGGGAGAAAAGGTGGAAATCTGAAGGGGCCAGGTCTGGGGAGTACGGTGGGTATAGAAGTACGGTCCAACTGTACGACAGCAGCTCGGCCTTGGTCGATCTTGCGAAGTGCGGTCTGTGGAAGTAGACACGTTGTCGTGCTGGAAGTAGACATGTGACCGCCGCCGTAGCGAACTTTGGACATTGGCCTTCAATTCTCGTAATTGACGAACGTAGACGTCGGCGGATACTGTGGTACCTTCATCGAGCAGCTCCCAGTACTCTACGCCGTGTACACTCCACCAACCGCGGTTTTCGTCTTCGATGGAATAGTCGCCTGACGCAAACTTCGAATGCTACAACTACAGTGTACTTCTGCCGCGGGCATGCTCCTTGTGAACTTCTATCAGACGTCTGCCGATATCCGCGGGTTCCTGGCCAGATAGCGATATAAATAGTATGACGTTGCGGATGTGGTCTCTGGACCGCTTGAAATCGTGCGGCATTGTGGCGGAATGAATTTACTTTGGAGTGATTATTTTGCGGTACTTTGAAGAGCTTTTCATACTCATTCCAAGGGTACCTCGCGCGTCCATTTTCGTTAATTCGTTACTGAGTTATGATCTCTAGAAATCATCACTACCATTTGTCCGATTTATTATGAATCAACCTAATAACTCCCGTGGCCGTTTGTGCCTTGAAGGAAGTTAGGTGCTATCGCAATGAGGGGGGTTAAAAAGTTGCTTATCTAAGCATTCTGGAGATCCTTGAGGGGTCAATCTGCTTATTCAGGTGTATAATTTTGCCTAAGCCGTAGTGGAGGTAGAGGGGGTTTTTTTCCTTTAAGCTTAGGTGAAAATAATGTCCACAGTGGGAAGCTCCTCCCCCTGCGATAGCACCGGAAGTTAAATGAAGAAGTTGAAGCAGCAGCGGAACATTCACCCAAACCTATGCTGCGTATCCTACACGCTGCTGTATGGAAATGAGTTCGATTCTGCATTGATAGCCTTATCTTATCCAATCAACAAAAACACGTTAAACCACGTTTCTGATGGGTAAAATCAATTACCGTCTCCCTCGGTGCCTGAAGTAACAGCACGTTCAGTTGACAGGGCAATGCGGGTAAGGGGACCATGGGGCGAGACTTTTATACAGAATTCTCGTTAGCACATTCACCTCCCATCTAACCTACTCCGCACCTACCTAGCCCTTTGGCAGCCTGGGTGACCTCACCCAGGACTGTTCTGACTGTAAACTTCCTTTTATCAGTGACCGTAACACGAAAAAATGAAGCAAGTTCGTTATGGTAGGGGAAAGAAACAACAAAAATCCCGGAGGTACTATACAAATAATTTGTCTTTGAGCGCGCAATGATGCCCATTGTGCATCATCACAGCGAATTCTTGAAGTATCTTATATTTCACTCTCACATATCAATTGTGAACTCTTTTACACATACTATAAATTATTCATTTCCTCTTGAACCAGTTTTATTTGCCGAGCAGGTTGTGCTCCCCACTCTCCATGCAGTAGTATATCAACCAATAACTTACTGTGACAATTGCTATACTTACGCGAAATGGAATATGGTTAATTCTTACTATTTCGTTCTGATCTGTTCTGTAGAGAGGAGGTTTAGAGCATGTCAAACAGGGCACACCCAGGTGTTGAGGAAAATGATTACTGAGTATTTTATTACCGTGATTTTTGTGTTGTTCACTCAAGCTCAATCACATTTTCTTACTTAACCGCGTCAGCCGACCCTTTGTAGTTACGATCCCCTCCACTCCGCCCGCCAAATACCACCCTCGTCTCGAGAATCCTCGACTCTTGGTGTACCCCGATACCTGCGCAGAAAACCTCCTTTGCCGCATTCCACATGGGGACTGATTGTTCCACGCTTACAAAAGCTCGATCCATTCTCAGAATGCAATGTGGCGAACACTTAAATGGCCCGCGCCTCGTTCGCGCAGCGGGTTTTTATCATGTCTCTCTTCGCTCGCCCTGTTGGGCTCGCTGTCGCTTACTGTTTTTCTAGGTTTACAACAGGGAAGAAGCCTTGAATATGACCAATGGGTCATGGAGATGAGCTTTGTTTGGTTCCATGCATACCACAAAACCCGTCATTTCTCGATACATTACACTACAATTCCTAATTAATCCAAGGGCCTTCACTTCGCGGATACGGTGCCGTTTTGAAGTGACAGCTTCTGCTCTAGTGCGATTACCTTTGAGTCTTTTATCATACTAAAACAAAGGCATGAATCAGCTTGTGATTCTAATGTCAGTTTTATGAGACATGAGGATGAGCAATAAAAAATTCACATTTTGCCCTGCTAAGGAAGTCATGCATAGCTGTACAAAACCTTCTAAGCTTTTCGTACGATGCGAAGAATCGGCAATATTTTGAGTTCGTTTGTATCTAAATATAGTTAAGGGCCAAATAATTTATCGTATGTGGAAAAGCAATAAACGAAATAGATGTTGTGTGCTATCCTGATGAAAGGGGGCTATCTCATAGAGTGCGCTCTTTCAGGAAGAGGTTATCAGCACGATAATCCTGGGGGCAATCTCATACGATACTTTGATCACGAATATAATGGCATTCAACTTTTTAGTCAAAGTTCAAGTAAAATGGCATTGAAGATACAGGCGCGCAACGAAAATTCCCTCCCTCACACTCCCCCCCCATTCCCTCGTCCCCGCCCACACACAATGCTAGGATAGCACCAATTTTTGTAGTTGAAGTGAGGGTGACTTCAAAAATGCGTTTCAGGTAGCTCATGGTGAAGAGTTCCTGGATCAGTTGATAGAAGATCTAGCCGAAGCCGAGGATGTGATCAATTATATGGAACGGCAAAAGCACAGTATACTCGATGACGTTGATAAACTTAAAGGTTCGTGGTTACTGTAGCGACCTTCTGTTGTTCTTTTGTTTCACACGAACACTGAGTAATGGCACGCATTTGAATGATGCACGTTGAAGATGCCATCATCGCTCAAGATCAACTGATCGAAATTCTCGAAGCAGACATCGTGATCTATGAAGAACATATCGGTATTCTACGTGAATCACTTGGAGCATCCAAGGTGAGTGGTCGTTAGATTCGATATTTAGTTTGGATAGTTACAAAAGATGTTAATATTGCATCAAATGGAGACGATCGTGAAGGGCGTTGTTTACGGAGATGTTGACGCTTTTTTTTTGCAGAAAAACAGGTTTTTTCTTGTGGTGACTACAGAACATATACAAATTCGAAACTGTCGAAAAAAAATTTTTCATAAACGGGTAAAAAGCATTAGGTGCTGATCACATCTTTTTGAAATCGGTCGCTCATTAGGCTTCCTACAGAATCATACTAACACTTTGACTGTGAATTGGCCTTTACTATGATTGCGGGGATCAGCCGTTGAATAAATCCACCTTTTGTCACTACACTAAGTCTGGCCTTCGAAAGATACATTTTACGACTGATCAGAGATTTTCAGATCGATCATCGCTCTCTTCTACGATCGAAAGCATTTGAAACGAAGTTGAAGGCGCTTGAGAAGGAGAAGGAACAAATCGACAGGCGGTCCAATGGTAAGCTCTTAGATGTAGTACTTTTATGGGTGCCCACCTATACATAAGTTTTTTTTTTGTCGAAAATCTACCGTAAACGATTATGTTACAGTCGTATGCGGTTCCTTTTTTACTAATTACTTCACTAGACACGGTATACATTTGAGACTTGTGAGCTTCATTAGTTTGCTCAGGGGCGCCGAACAGTCTGTGCAAATTCAGTGTCGGCATTTCCTGTCCCAAAACATAATATGGATTAATTAAGCAATCGTTCCTATTGTATATCTATATTGGGACATTTTCCCACTAAAAAGAAATAATGGCACGATGCAGCGTACGCTTTTATAGCTTTTTGTTTTTGCAACATTTTGCGTGGATCAAGGGAAATGGAGGGACATCTGGAGATTTTTTTAGCGTTTTTTCTGCCTAATTCAGTATTTTGTTGAGTCAGCCCATTGAAATGGAAAGGTGTTCAGTCAGATGACCTTAGTCACGGAATGTAGCGCCTAAAGCAGCTCCTTATTGTGTGGGAGGGCATGACAACATTTTCAATGGTAGAAGTTTGAGTGCTGGTTACCAACAGACTATGAACGCCTGTCAAGGAGCGTTAAAGAGAGACCCCTTTTACTTTGCCGGTTTTATGGAGATGGTCTAGAAAATGTGATAGAAAATGTCATGTTCACGAAAGGCGCGCTCACCTAGTGAGTGCATAAGGGCATTTCCCTATTAGCAAACGCAGTATTCTGAGTGGGGACCGCGGGGTGGGGCCGATTGGTCGAATTTTAGCTCCGCGGCGTGCATTCGCGGCGCGTCAGTACTGAAATTCCGCTCAAGACGCACTGTGAACGATCTCCAAGATTGCAGTTTGGAATCCTCGGAAATTCGCCTGTGTTGTTGTTTTTGCGTCTCAACAAACAAAGCTGCAAACGCTCGAACTCGCCGCGCCGCTCACCTCATGCGGCCTCATCGAGATTTCGACCGATCCCCCCCCCCTCCCGGACCGCGCACAGGTGGTGCAGAGTAAATACACTTGCACTTCAGTATACTCCACCTTTTACATCCAATTTCGTCTGTGAGTATGACATGCGGTTGTCGATTTATTGGGTAGTCTAAAAAGTTTTTTCGTATTTTCAAATACCGCTTTTTCCCTCAAAACTGCTTTCCAGCAATCTCTTCTGTACATACTCATGTAGTACAAGTCCACACGCATCTATAGGTATTGTTGTCTTCCATCTCCCGGATAACCCTTTTCGGCAAAATAAAAAAATCAAAGGCCAACCTCATTTTCAATACAAAAATTATAAAATTTTTTTTCTTTGAATGGCGTTAGACAGGTGATAATCCGATGGAGCAAGATGAGGGTTATAAGGTGGATGGGGCAGCAATTTTTATCCAAGCTCGAGAATTTTTGGGCGAGTCATTTTTTCACTAGTGGTAAAAAATTTTTTAAATTTTTTCTTTTGAAAAATTCTCGAGCTTGGATAAAAATTGCTGCCTTATAGCCCTGATCTTGCTTCATCGGATTATCACCTTTTCCTTTCCCTCTCCAACGCCATTTAAAGAAAAAAATTGGAATTGAAAATGAGGTGACTTTTGATATTTTTATTTTGCCGAAAAGGGTTATCCGGGAGATGGAAGACAACAATACCTATAGATGCGTGTGGACTTGTACTACATATATATGTACAGAAGAAATTTTGTGGAAAGCATTTTTGAGGGAAAAAGCGGTATTTAAAAATAGGAAAAGACTTTTTAGACTACCTAATATAATGTTTTGCGTCGGGATCCTCTATAAAATACACCTATATTACCAAGAAGAAGCCTCGATCCACGTTGTCCCCTGATTAGTAGCGTGGATCCGAGTAAGGAGTGTGCCGATAGCAAATACTGTGCTCACACCCACACATTCGAAGCAAATTCTGCCTTCAGCTGTGGACTCACTAGAAGGTTTCTTGATTCACTGCCAAATAGGTGGTCCTGTCCTAGAGTCACATTCCAAAGAATCAAGCACGGAAAATGAGTTTTTTTGTTACCCGTATTTGGTTGCGTTTGCTTACTAAGGACCACATGCAAAGTTTAGAAAAGTGATAATAGCTGGAATACAGCTGGAAGTGACGGACGATCCGTGAGGGGGGGGGGGTGCAGTCACTAGAAATTTGAGGAGCAAAAGCACGATCGGAAACACACAGTGGGAACAGAAAGTTAGGCCGTGGTCGTACTTTGTGCACCGACGCCGGCACCAGCAGCAACGGCGTTAAAATCATGTGCTCGCCACCGACCACGGTGGCATTCTGGTGACCCGCTCCCTTTGTTAAACGCTTGACCCAACCTTGTGTCAAGAGCGCAGGAACTCAGATTCGAACTTGGCATAGTATAGCATTATGCCAGGATTCGAATTCGTGGGCTCTCGCCTTGCTCCCATGCGTAACTTGGTACTATGCCAAACCGAACTCGAATTCGTGGCTCTAGCCATGATCACGATACTGTGATGTGGTTGGGTCGAGCGTTTTACAAATGGAGCGCCTCACCAGGGTCCGCCGTGGTCGGTAGCAGGCACATGGTTTTAACGTCGGCCCTGTCAGTAGTGGCGTCAAATCGCCGCCGTCGCCACCGATGCCGGCGTCAGTGCGCAAAGTATGAACAGCCTTTCGTAAATAATCGTCTTCGACCGCAGCCAACGAGGGGTGGAGCAACCACTCGAACGCTCCCACGTTCGAAACTTCGAGGAGCTGTATCTAATCAGATTTCTCACTTTTTGCGTGCGGGCCTTCTCAAGCAAACACGACATAAATATGTGGGTAAAAAAGAAGCTCGTTCTACAGCGCATGGTTGCTTGAAATAGATAGTACCTTGTAGGAGGGTCCTTTCCTCCAATCAACAAAGCTTACGGCGCTCCCTTGAAGTCGCCACCGTGCAGGAATGGTTCAAGTCTTCGCTTCATATTTTTGCCTTTTGTCCAGGATTTTACGAAGTTCTGGTCTAGGATGCAGTGGCTTGCTGTTGTTTCAGTTTATACTGTCCGTAGGGCCTGTTTCTCCCGAGACCATGCAGTCCCGCTTGTATTTTATTATTGGCGAATGTGAGTACACTTCCACTCCGGTACTGTCTCCCCTTCCTCCTCCAAGATATTCGGGTTCTCCAGTTCCCTCGGCAGAGAGCTCGGTACGCAGCTGCAAAAACTGTACTATTGTCGCGACGCGAGGGTGACTCACTTGAGCGCTAGTTGTTACTCTTTGAAGTGCCTTGTTGTTCATGTCACCTACGGTGTCAACTCCGTCATTTCTCCAGCGATCACGCTGCTAAAGATCGATTGCGATGTAATAAGATATGTTGGGAATTTTATCAAATGCAAAGGCGCCGCTGACTGAGAGAAAAGGTGAAATTGCATGGTTTTTCGTGGCACCATCGGGAGAAGTCCCATCCACTTCTGGGCTATTATCTCATGTAACGTCTAAAATCCCTTGCTGCAGGGAAGCTTTATAAGTTTTTCAGGTTTTTCTTTTTCATATGATATTTCTGAACATAAGTAATTTCATTATAGAATTAGATAATCCGTATAACATTATCGCGAAGTGCCTTTGTTTCGGATGATTGACTAGGCGCCAAAAGCAGCAGTAGGGGTAGATTGGGTCGAATATGAAAAAACTGTTGAATATGAAAAATGGGATGTATAGTAGTATCATTAGGAATGAAACGGGAGGAAGCGATTGTAAATCCAAGAAATAGGGTTCCTTTTCACTCTTGGTCCCGAAATGGGCGTATCAGGCTGAAAACGGGCGGGCCATGTCAAAAAAATGCTCTGTTTAGAAAGACGTCTCTTCCGAAAGGGGTCGCTATTTTCATTGGAAATTTTCTCACATGTGATCTTCTTAGAACCCTAGCTTTCATTTAGTTGAATCTCAAGGGATTCTCATCACCCACAGTACCCCTACCACTGTTTTTAAGCGAAGAGGTGAGTTAGTTGATGATCTCCTAGAAATTCGATAATTTTCCTTTGAAATTCTGAACTCCGGATTCTGGTACTTTCCGAAACTCACAGATTTGCACAGTCATACAAAGGTCAAATACAAATGTTTATGAATCAACCCGTAAAATAAAATAATAATGGTCATCAGTAAAATAGTTAGCGAACGACAAAAGGCAAACAGAAACGGAAAATGAATAATTGCCGCCCCGGCACCTGACAAAGTGGCACCGGTAGTCACTGGAAAACTGATAGAGCATACATAGCATTTAGCACATTGACATCACATAGAAATTATACATTAACCAAGTCGGTCCTTGAATTGGTCGACGCTTCAGGAACTCCAGTTGAAGAGTGGCAACTGGCTGTGAAGGCAGAATTTCTATAGGCGACTGCCAATGTGGCCGGAAGTCCTTTTTCCATTGTTTGATAATCTCGGAAAGAGTAACCGAACGAACTCGGTGGTGCATTCTTTGGGGATTTGATTATCTAAATCAACAAGATTCATGGTATCATTCGACAGTGTACTCATTTTGCCTATCGAAAGTTTTTCGTTGGAAAACTGCGTCATATCAAAGTCAATATTGAACAAAAAAAGAGGAACGATTTAGTTGAGTGAGTCACGTGATGGTGAAGGGATGGGTATGGTAACGATTTTTGAAGTCAGCCATCCTCTACTGTAAACATCCATGAAAAAAGCGGATTGTCTCGTCGGTAAACACTGTGGAAAAGCTTCGTGGACATTCTTTTGGTATATGCCCACAAACTTCGGTGCGGAAGGAAATGTGATAGTAAGGCTACAGCCGGGTGATTGTATGAAGAAATCGATCTGTGGGTGTGTGAACATTTGCTGCGGGTGAAATCTGGGTAATTCGAACCGTTTTGTTGATTAAATTAGCCCTGCTGTAGCTAATAAGCGCGAAAAATATAATTTCCGTTTGAAATCAATCTTCCGCAAGCGTAGATTTTGAGACCCATTTGAAAAACGCCTCTTTGTATTAGTCGAGGGACGACGCGTTACTAGAATGACTAACCGAAGTGGGCTGTAATAGTGACAAATAAATAATGATGATTTTGAAATGTGTTTGAAATTATTAATGAAGAAAATGAAAAAGTGTAAAAATTAAAAGAAATAAACTAAAATTACTTAAAACCTCAGCAACTTCATAAGCATTCAGCTCTATACTGGAATAGACAAAAAGTCTTGCTCTCCTTACATTATGTGGTTCAGGGGGACCCCATATTGCGCGTATATCAAGAGTATCTGTTAGATCTTTGGTCATTGCAACAGAAATTCCCGTGTTCCTGATGTTAGCACGTTGAAATGCTCACACAAATTCCGTGCATGGGATTGATCTCTGGTCAGCGAAACGGAAAAGTCCTTCACCTGTTATCGACTACGGAACATTCGGAATAACAAGATGGAGCGATGTTTACAAGCAGTAGAGCGTGGAAGTTTTTGCACAAACACTACCGCAATTGACGCCGTTTTTATTACGGTACGGTATTGAGCAGTTACAGTTACAAAGACTTTATTTTATAAAAGGGAAGAAGCGAAAACTTACATCGCAATCGCATTTTGTACAGTGCTGTTGTCGCCGTTTCAGACAACAGTAGATCCCACATGGAAAACAGAAGATAGCCCACAGTATACCGGACAAAGTATTCCGCCATTTTACGGTTTGTGAACGGCAATCCGGACAAGAAGGCAGATCGGAATCAGCAGCCATCGTGTGGAGCGGAATGGACTGCTGAGCCCCAGTGTCGCTCGATGAGAGTGAGAAGGAGGACGCGATGACAAGCAGTAGTAGACAACCACCGGCTGAACAGATTATGCATAAACCAGGCGATCGGAAACACGAACAAAAACGACAACAATCGATTATATGAGGACAGAGCCGAGTCGTGTGCGCACACGCACCCACACACTCACTACTGACATGCGAAAACGGACACGGAATGAATCATTTCCTCAGGTAGTATTGGGCGCACACAGGGAAGCCGACGTGAATGGAATTTGCTTGCACCAAAACGTGGAGGTGGGCCCTGAGAAACGGCTTGGAGCCTCTACAGAGTGTAGGGAACTTCTCGGAGGCGTCTTCGAGGCCGCACCATTGAAGTGGAAGAGATCAATTGACAAAAAGGGCCAAATATCTTCCAAGTTATAATCTACAGGTCATGTGATGTTTGCTAGTATAGCGATGATAAGAGGTGAGAGCATCACAGGACAAGCGCGGCGACGGCGGCGGGTCGTTGGGCGGCGGCTGCGATGACCGGTTTTTTGACGATGGTGGATCGGTGACATAAGACGTCCTTGAATTGTATAAGTAACTTGTTTCGCCTATGCGTGGGTGTTCCAAAAGGTCACCTTGTTGGGAAGCACGGTTGACAGTTGTACCATTCACATATTACACGAAAGGAACAAAGAGTTGAACATTCTGTGCCCATCGTTCCTCTTTAGGGTGCGTCCTGCAATCTATGCCCTTTCAGAATCGTTAGGTTACAAGCAGTGATAGAGCATACAGTGGATCAGGTACGGGAGCTAGTCAAATTGAAAGTCGGTTTTATCTTCACAGATGGGTTGGGCAACATTTCGACCCTTGAGGGTATGGAAAGGTTGCCATGGGCGGTACAATCCATAAATCAGTGAATTATAGACC
Organism: Trichostrongylus colubriformis; assembly: GCA_963978905.1. NCBI lineage: Eukaryota > Metazoa > Nematoda > Chromadorea > Rhabditida > Trichostrongylidae > Trichostrongylus > Trichostrongylus colubriformis. The sequence goes on along the minus strand of OZ022257.1, from coordinate 43,772,297 downwards.
ACCACGAGGGAAAAACCACGCAGGTGGTGGTGATGACAAGATGGTTTAATGTACGATGCACGAGTTTAAGCAAAATGTCGAAAAGCTGCGCTGTGTTACAGCAGCCAGCTGATCGTTCTGAATAGCGTTTTATTGATTGTTGCGAGGGAAGCTTACTCGATTATCGGTTGGATACACCGAAACTTATAAAAGCTCCTTCTGTTTTTGAAGCACGCACTTGCACGGAAAGTTCATAGATCTTCAATATCAATTGCCCCATCGGTTCACTCTGCATACCCTTTCACCCCATTATTTCTCGCCGATCCTGTCTAAGAGTCGTGAGCACAGCGATTTTCAAAGTGATAAGTAAACACCGGATGATTCATCCATATACGGTCAACAAACGTGTCGTGATAAAAGCAAACATCAACCGCGGTTTGAACCCTTGTGAGCTCCCGTTTGGTGCGAACAAGTCAGATAGTAAACGACATAGATCGTTGAAAAATACGTAAATATATCAAATATATTTCAGTCAAGTGTTTCACTAAAATTTGGGCATTTCAGAGGATCGTCTCCGAACGAAAGCGCTTGATCAAAAATGTAAAGTTCTGGAGGAGGAAAATGAGAAATTGATGGAAAAGCTCTGTGAGTTCGAGATGCGAGAGCGCGATGAGGCTGATATGAGTGAAACGTGTCGTCAGCTTGAAAAGAGGATCGCTGAGGTTCGTTTCTCTTTTCTTGACGATGGGAGTTGGACGTACGACAAAAAATATCAAAATATAATGAAATAACGAAAAACCTCAACCGTGGGCGTAACATCTGCACCACGGCGTTTGTGAATGCGCTGGAGCAATGCCTAATGGCTTCTTGCGACCTTCCGACCTCTTCAGTGCGCTGAGGTAGCGTCCAAGGGCGTCTCGCATGACCTCCACGGCCTTTTGGATCGAATCCTGCTGGATCAAGGATGTGATCATTTTTGCAGGTCGATTGATTGGTTTCTAACTATTAGGTTGGACGGGAAGTTCTGGGACACTTTTTGTTTTTTCCTGTAGAAACCTGTAAAGCTTCGGGAGCATTTGGTAGTGGGGGGTATATGAAGCGTCTGAAAAGGGCTTCTGAATAGCACATTCATATTCTCTACGGCTTCAACTAGCAGTGAATTTACGGCAATTTCGCGAAAGGTGCGAAATTCACGAACACCGCCTCGGTTCCTCAGCATGCGAGGCCACTAACAAAATTAACCAGTCGATGGACCCAGGTACTGTCTCTCATATGGCGGCAGCCCGATGGCTCGATCGGCTCAAATTGGAACAGGAAAATATTCAAAAAATTGCATTGAGAAAAAAACTTTTTTTTTTGAAAATTTTCAAAAAAATAGGAAACTGTTACCATCCAACACGACAGCCACTGCCGATCTCTACTGCAGGCAATTGGACACCGGAGCGCCAAAACTTACCGGAAAAATGGACCAAGACCTCTTCCTCCACGATAACGCTCACCCACATGTGGCAAAGTTGGCGTGTCAAAGGATCCAGGACCTCGGCTGGACGACGCTTCCCCACCCACCATATTCCCCGGACATGTCCCCAACTGACTACCACCTATTCCGGTCGTTGAGCCACTTCCTTGACGGGCGACAGTTCAAAGATGACGACGATCTCAAGAGCGGGCTCCAGAACTTCTTTGACCAGAAGTCTCCCGAATTCTACCGGAAGGGTATCTACGATCTTCCTGAGCGTTGGCAGTACATTGTAGATCACGATGGTGCATACTTTGGTGACTGAAGTTACATGTGAGTAAAATTAAAATAAATTGAATTTTTCTCACAAGGTGTCCCAGAACTTCCCGTCCAACCTAATATTTGAGAATATGAAGGCATTGCTGAACATCAGCGACCCCTTTGAATATCGGTCATATGAATATGCTCTGCATCGTTTCCAAAATAATAAATGACCATCAAATGTATGGTCAATCTTTGAGAAGATCTTCACAACCTAGCAGTATGTCTCGGTCATCCTTTAAAACAAGTTTCGTCGGCGATAACAGGTGGACAAAAGGTTTGAGCATCCTCACGAAGAGGTGGGCTGTTTTAGAGCTTGGAGAGCTTGGTGTAATACCGCATGCCGTCGTACAAGCTGCTCGCCTTCCCCATAATAAAATCCCTTTCCCTCCAAAAAAAAAGTCGTGATTGGGGAAGGAGGGGTGTATGCCATCAGGGCTAAAAATCCGCGAGGCGTGCGATGGTTTGCGTGCGAGCCAGGGGCGCTGTATTAGCCGGGTCCCAAAGCGACTGCGCTTATGTCGAGGCGTAGCCGCCGGATGCAAAGACGCCCTTTTACTGACCTAATGACATACCGAGATGGGGGAGAAGGCTTAGAGAGTCTCAAAAATTATTCGAAATTACCTGCAGTAAACAATTTTTCGCTCATGAGGATCCTTCTACCTTCTTTCTCTGCATGTAGCCCCACTTTTGACAGATGCGACCGGTAAGAAAGCCGGGTTGAGTGTCGTGTTTTGTGTTAGAAAGAAGCTCGTATTGGGGAGGAACTTCGCTAAGGATTCCGTAAGGAACTACCTGGTTTTTTTTTACATTTTAGAGATTTTCCGAGACAGTGATGGTTCTTGAAAAATGTTCGCCGGTCGATAATCATGCTTTGTTCTGGGTGGTGGATATAAATATGGTTATCGACGGGCGAATTGCTTTTTTCAGAAACTCACAGTCGGTGTAGCAAGAACATGTGCTAAGAGAGGGAAATGTTACCCAGAAATTTTCTCAACGCAGTGGTTAAATGTGGGCACGACCCCCACCTCAAGGTTCCTCCGCTCAGTTCGGTCCTGAGTGAAAGTAATTGACGGCTTCTATCGTTTGAAATGGAGCTTCATCCAAAAAGTAAGGCAAATACTAGGAAAGACAAGGAAATCATCTGTGTAATGGTAAAAGGCGCAATCAAGTGCGTATATTTCCGTATGTGTTTTAGTACCGGAAAACTTATATATCTCTTCGGGAAGATTCATACATGCCCTTTCTGTGGATCAGATTATAAGCCATCCGATCCTTGAAATGATCTGACCTTCTACTAAAACAATCAAAATCTCGTTGAAACCAATAGAAAACGGTGACTTGTGTAACTGCAGCAACTCAAAGACATGGAATAATATTTTGATCGATGAGATTACGATATTTACGAAAAGCCACTGTAGAACGAATGCCGCTGCGTCGTTGGAACGTTCCGGTCCACATAATTGCCGCCATCGCTCACTTTGCCCGTTCAAATGAGGAAAAAGGACATGGGAATGTGCCGATGTGGAACGTGAATGGGAAGGCTGGGAAATGGCGCTGATAATTTGCATGCAACCACCTGTGGATCATATAATCGCTAGTCTCTGACCATGTTGCTTAAAGAAACATTTCAGAATTATTGGGGTATTACCGCTTCCGCCGTGGTCAGATAGTTCAACCCACAGCCAGTGGGCTAAACCTTTACCGAAACGTGGGTGTTAGTTTCTGGGGCGTGCAGAGCCAAAGCAGCAAGCGCGACTCCACCAAGCAGCCCATACCCACCCACCCCAGACGTAATTGTTGGCAGTGACGGTTGTAACAGTGGCAACAACGTGGCAAATGAGGCCTACGATTTGTGTGATAAGATCGGGAAAAGATACAAATGCTAAAGGAGACGTTTACTCAAGAAAACAGGTGATATCCCAGAGTTCCTTGTGATACCATCCAGCGTAAACTGACTCGGAGGCTCGTTTTCATGCGGTAATCTCGTCCAAGGCTAGATGTCAGAAGCCTAATTTGTCCTTTTCGTGAGATTTTACGGTTTTTTCTTTGTCAGCGTATTCCGCAGCACCTCTAATTCACAATTCAGTGCTTTAATCCACTCAAAGTAATTCTGGAATGTGCCTTTAACTATGTACATCCACAGCAAGGGTAGGGGTCGATTGGTCGAATTTTCGCTTCACAGCGTCGAACTCGCGGCGCGTCAACACCACTTGCTGCAGTCGATTGGGATTCCGCTCGGTATGCAGTAGGCTGGTATCGTGAAAGACCTTCAAAGATTGAAGGTTGGAAGCTTCGGAAGCTCTTACATGTTGTGGTTGTTGCTGTTTCAACGGATAAAACCACAACAACTCACACTAGCCGCACCGCTCACAGTGGGCGGCCGCGCGAAAATTCGACCAATCGACCCCCACCCGGTTGGCTCGAGCGAGATAGGTTGTGATGATTTTACTTCACGGGTTTTTGCTTCGTGTTCATTGGTATTGAATTATTTCTGCTGTCATATCTATCACGTTATAGTTTTACATATTTACAGGCTGAGGAAAAAGCAGCTGTCAGTCAAGCTGAAAGCGATTTACGAGTTGAAGCTGCGCGTCTAGAAGCTGAAAGAAAAAGTCATGGTAAGTGGCGAGCATTAGTACAAATATTTGAAAGAGACTCGGTGATGACTCATCAAAAGCGAGAGCGAGAATCACAAGGGAAGTATGCTCCTCTGACGTTGACTCTAAGAAAAAGCCCCCTCACAATGTCAGGGCGAGCAGCGTCTTCTCTGCGTCTCCGTTTGTGCCACGCTGCCACGCTGCCTGTGCGAAGCCGCGCCGGCATTACCACGGGGTGTGAACGAGGCCTAAATGATAGGCGGTTTCGTCGCTAGTCTTAGCACGGGTCATCATCAATCTTTGTCAGACCTTGGAACTAAGCTTATTTATGCTGCTAAGCCTCAGCTGATGGATGTGGGATATACTAAGTGGTACCAGTGGCCTTGGGATAAGCAAGGGGATAAACCCAGTGATAGTGCGGAAATAATAAAAGTGCTCAGAAGCTTCGACAGGCTGCAGGTTATTTCCACGAAGAAATGGAGCGGTTTCAAAACAGAGGAGTAGAGACCAGTATTCCTGGGCCATCCGAAAATTCCGCCTATCTTGAAGCAAGTGCCTTACCACTGATGATCAGAAACTGCCAATTAGGCTTGCCTTAAACAAGTGGTATGGCAGAGTAAGACTGAGATCTCAAAAAATCGATTCATTAGAGTAGTTTTATAGACAGAAAACCACAGATAGGGCCGAACTTGATATCAGTACCTGATAACTGCCAAGCTTTTTTTGGGTCAGCTCAGGATCAAGCGTCAGTCGAGAAGTCGTGGGGGTCGTACTTTGTCGGGTTGAGAAGGAGGTGGAAATTGTTTACACTGCGTCTGTCTCCATCAGTTATCGACAGATAAGCAGCCAAAAAAGTGGGAGAAGTTGTTGATATAATCAATAGTCTCATTCTTATAAAGTAGTTAATTGGCCCGTTGCGCCATCACTTCTTTCTCACTTGACGAAAATTCTCGGGCAAGGGTGGGAGTGTATTGGCAGACTTCTTACGTGAGGTCACGCAGGTCATGCGCAATACTTCTTCACCGCAAGCTTGACCCTGCTTGGCCTAATTGGCATGTCCCCTGTATCGTTACCCGCATACGTACACACGTTCTATCTACTTAAAAAAATGGACAAAATGTATCACGGAAATATTGGGTTGAGGAATAAGTCCTTGCCCTTTTTTTCAACCCCGTTTTTCACATCGTTCCCTTCATCTTTCGACAAAGCTTATATATGTTTTCGATAGAGCTTTTTTTGCTCTATAAAGTGCTACTATCTATTTTTCGATTAATTCGACTACCTTAAATTTATGAAGCTTGGAAATGAAGTAAGCTGAAGGCAAAAAACTGGCGTTTGCGCACCTCATCTTTCTCGTCTGCCATCGAGATCAAAAAATGCATGTGTATATGTCAGAATGGTACTACTTATTACTCAAATCGCTCAACTTTGTGCTGTTTTTAAGACTCACAAATGCAGTACTCGCAAAAGTGTGCACTTTCGTTATCTTCTCTTCCTCGCCTAACATCGAGATTGGAGAAGATGTGCATACGCGCATTCGCTAGAGCTTTTTTTGCTCAACAAGATGGTACTATCATTCTTTTGTATGCTCTCATATTTTAGCATGTAGGGATAAGCTTCCACCTGTTTTTCAATTCAAAAGTGCGTAATGAAAATGAATTTTTTTGGCACAATGTTTTGTGTAATTCGATAGAGCTTTTCTCGCTCTACAAGATAATGTTCACGGTTTTTGTTCGAATAAATTTTTGACATTTTTTAGACCATTTGAAAGTCGACGAAATCGAGCATTTTCGTCACATGGTGTCAAAAATGCTCGATTTCGTCGACTTTCAAATGGTCTAAAAAATGTCAAAAATTTATTCGAACAAAAACCGTGAACATTATCTTGTAGAGCGAGAAAAGCTCTATCGAATTACACAAAACATTGTGCCAAAAAATTCATTTTCATTAGTATATGTTCAGGAATGAACAAAAAATTTTGGAACGCTTCACGAATTTGCGTGTCATCCTTGCGCAGGGGCCATGCTAATCTTCTCTGTATTGTTCCAATTTTAGTATATGTTCAGGAATGAACATTTTCATTACGCAATTTTGAATTGAAAAACAGGTGGAAGCTTATCCCTACATGCTAAAATATGAGAGGATACAAAAGAAGGATAGTACCATCTTGTAGAGCAAAAAAAGCTCTATCGAAAGCGCGTATGCACATCTTCTCCAATCTCGATGTTAGGCGAGGAAGAGAAGATAACGAAAGTGCACACTTTTGCGAGTACTGCATTTGTGAGTCTTAAAAACAGCACAAAGTTGAGCGATTTGAGTAATAAGTAGTACCATTCTGACATATACACGTGCATTTTTTGATCTCGATGGCAGACGAGAAAGATGAGGTGCGCAAACGCCAGTTTTTTGCCTTCAGCTTACTTCATTTCCAAGCCTCATAAATTTTAGGTAGTCGAATTAATCGAAAAATAGATAGTAGCATTTTATAGAGCAAAAAAAGCTCTATCAAAAACGTATATAAGCTTTGTCGAAAGGTGAAAGGAACAATGTGAAAAACGGGGTTTAAAAAACGGCAAGAACTTATTCCTCAACCCAATAGAACATCGCAACTACGCATATCTTAATGTGGCAGCCGCTTTTAGAAAATTCTTCTACATTTTGAGTTCTGCTCGTTAGGGGAGGGGATATGAGGAACTGGAAATTAGGGCAGGAATGAGAACAGGTAACCGAGCTGAGGCCACGAAACTTGGAAAAAGAATCAATGCGAATGAGGACGCTGACAGAAAACCCGCGACGACTGATGCATTCCTCATTGCCCGATGAAATTGAAACTAGAAAACATGACAAGGGCTTTATGGAAAAAAAGCGCAAACTTACCAAGGTCTCTCTAAATGAAGTTGCTTAGTTCCGAGTTCATTTTGACGTCATTAGTTCATTTTGGTGTGTCCTTTAGCACCCAAAAATCTTCATGCAGACATCAAGAAATGATAGAAAAGAAAAATAAGGTTCTCTGTTGAAATGCTGGTCTACAGAGATAGTGAAAAAGTGAAAATAGGAGCCCTTGGCGTGCGAATTCGAGATTCGTGTCGAAAAATACACAAAGGGGAATCGATTGCCTTGGAAAAAACAGACAGTTGCGGAGGAACCATGTGGGATGCAGAGCTGCACCCAATTGCCAGCGACTATCAGTGGCAAGTGCATTCTCCCTCAACCGTCATCGACAACATTATTCAGCGATTGCCACAGAGACCGATAGATATGTATCTAGCGAATAATTGCGAAAGTGTTGACGCATGGAACAGGTTCAGCAGTACTGTGGAAGTGCTTCGCTACGGACTCCACCTCGTGAGGGGCAACAATGCGGTTCCTCTTTAGAAGGGCTAAAAAGATGTGACTCCCTCTCCGAAGAAAGCGTCGAAAAGAGGTTAGGGAGACGAGGGCGCAGGTCTAGAAGGGTTTTGGAAAATGAGCTTAGCCTCTATGTTTCGTTTCCGGCATCCCCTTTACCCTTCTTCTTAACCTTATCCTTTAATCAAACCCACATTGATGCCTACCTCATTGTAAGCATCCTCAGTAACCTCGTCTTAGCAGGAATGATTTTCCTTCTGCCCGCGATGCGAATCCCCTTTGGAGGACTTCTCAGTTAACGCTGGTTCACCAAGACTTGGAGTAGTATTTAATGAAATTGTCACTAATAATTACGACAAATCATCAAAGAAGTTGGGTAGGTAGCATGGGAACCCTGACCCGTCTAAATGACAGTAGCGGAACAGTTTAAGGCACTAGGCAATAGCACCACGCCTTCATCAGCGCCAATTTTAGTTCTATGGTTATTGATCATAGTAAAAGTGTTGACTGCTGCTTGTGACTTTATGGTGTTGCTGGGGAACGCAGCTGATTAACTTCAAAGGGAGTTAAAAGTTCAAAGATTAAAACAACATTCGGCTGCATGGGAACTGGTTTTTCAACTGAAGTCTTGGATTCTTTTATTCCATTGCTTTTTTCATTGTCTTTCGTTTTCAACGGACATAGCGCATAGATGGCACCCGGTGGAGCTTTCGTATGGTATGGTACTGTAAAAGCAATAGGAAATAAGAAAGTAGCGCGAATATGTACTATTCCGTGCAAACTTAGAAGGGGTGTAAGTTGGGACATACGGATCCCGACCTCGTCCTCCGACCCTGTAACAGCCCTATGACATCGGTTATTCAGACGATTCGTTCATGTAAATCCTATCCTCTATACAAGTCTATTCCGTTGTATTCATAACTGGGTGATGCTATCATGCATAATACTTAGAAAAAGGTGAATTTCCGAATCGAAAAAATCTGACATGAAACATTCCATACCTCAGAGACCACTTGGAAAGTTTAGCGTGCTGTCATAGAATAAACTCCTTGAAGACACCGGGAGGGGTAAATTTGGCAGTTTATGGAATATGAAAGTAGGGATGCTATTCAGTGTAACATCAGAGAAAGAACGAAATCAAAAGGCAGAAAACACGAGAAGTAGGAGCCCGAAAACCACCTTCTCTTTTGAGCCTCTCTGCGTCACTAGCGGGGGTAGACTACGGATGACGTGCAAGTGTTCCTACCAGTGTTCCGGGAAGTCAGGTCACCTACAGGAGCGATGAAATTATCATTCTCAAAAGAGTAAAACTTTACATTGCGGGTTGTTACGGCCACCAGGCACCATCTTTTCTAAGGATCATATTTGCTCTCAGTTGTAAGTTGTTTTTAATGGAAGATGTCACAACTTAACTATTTGAGTTACGAATTTCCAACTTTGTTACATATTTAACTTCACAGATATCTGTCTTTACTCTCTTGTTACTTGGCTTTTATCTTTGACATAAGTAGACCTCCTAAAAAGCCAAGATCTTGAAATCAGTAGTGAAGCAATCATCTTATGAAGCAAACCCACTCATGGATGACGTGACCCCAACTAATCACCGGAACACTTGCCACACATCCGGTAGACTGCAGACGGGCGGAGAGGCTAAAGCAGCCGGCCGCGAATGATAACCCTCCCTCGCCAGCAACTCGCCCGGCAGATGAACTGCAGAAGGACACGCAGCGAAATCGAGAGAATGCCACACGCAGCGCTTTTTCAATGCGAAATCCGTTTCTCATAACCTCTTCGGAAGTAGAAATTTCGTTTTCAGAGAACATGCATTCACAGTTCTCACTTTTTCCTTACCTCTCCTGGTGTCTCTGGATGTGACCCCTCAGGGCCCTCCTTCCATACAACCTAATATTGGGAGCTGTGGCGTATGTCTTCTGCCTCCCATTCTTGACATGTTCAAGGGTAGGCATGACTTATTAAGCTTACTATAAAGCTAACATCAAATGCTACACATCTTTCGTTCTTACCTGATCCGGGCTAAAGAAAACGACCACCTCCTCTGGACAGAACACATCACAGATCCCTCAGCAATGGCTGGCCCTGATTCATTGTTTTCACACGTGAGTAACCAACGTGAGAACATAACGGCACTCCTACGCGCATATTCGATCCAGTGAATACATAACACTCTTTAGTTATTGTATTCAGAAGGATTGTAATAAGCGACTGTGCCCGTAAATATAAGGGGTATAAAAGTCGTTCAGAGTAAGCCATGCACTGACATTTTTGTCAATCCTTCCATTTAACAAAGAAAGGGTGGTGAAAAGTGGTGCTGCTGTATACGCAATCAATACCAACACAGACATCTGTAAGGCACTTCAAGATATTGTATAGGCTACGTTTTATGCGATTGCCATTGTAGTGCTGAATGGAAGTAGATTGTGAGGCGCATCCTATGAAGGGATGGCGATTGGTTGAATTTCCGCTTCGCGGCGTCACAATTGCGTCGCCGTCGCGTCATTCGGCCAATCGCCACACACCCGACAGTTGCTTCTGTGTTATGGCTTATAAGCGGTTCTCATCCATGTCTTCTAAAAAAACGGTTTTGCCAAAAAACTAATTTACAGAGGCGGCTCGATTGCTCGATGAATTACGTATTGCCCAGGAGGAGTTGTCAAGAAGAAGGAGCTCTTCTGTTGAGAGCAGGGAATGGCGTAGTGGAAGTTTTCCACCTGGACAGACGCACCAGAACGATGAAGTAGAGCAGTTGAGAAGCCGAGGTAAGTGTAGAAACTGTTGTCTTGTAGAGGATCTCTTCACCGCAGAAAATATTTTTAGCAGCTGAACAAGAATCTGAAATAGCTCAGTTGCGTGCCGAAGCGATGCAGGTGAACGCATTAAGGCAGGAGTTGGAGCAGGTAAGGAGGAAATCTGCGGAAGCTGCAGAGGAACTCGATGCGATACGCTGTACAAATTTCGAACTGATGACGAAGGCTGACACTCTTTTGATTAACCTCAAGACAACCGAAGAGGAGAAGGAAGGGTATGAGTCTTAGGCCGCTTCCATACTTTGCGCACCGACGCCGGCACGCGCGTGACGGCGTCGGTGCGCAAAGTATGGAAGCGGCCTTACGGATTGTGCTGATAGGACAGGCTCTCAAACGATGATTTCAGTCTGCGAGAGATGTATGAGAGGGTATGCCTTTCAATGGAGCAGAAGAACAGCGAACAGACCGCTAAAAATGAAAAGGTTGGTTCATTCGTGTATTTTGCTGTGCGAGAATTATTTGTAAAGGTAGGGTTCAGCGTCGTTAGCCTTCTGAATTGCAATTGTGGTGAGGTTGGCGATTTAGAAACATTGCAAACTACCTTCACTTTTTTGAAGGAATCGCGCTCGGAAAATGAGTTTATTTCCCTAATAAGGGCCGCATGCAAAGTTTTATGCGAAAAAGTGAACATCCGGCAAGATGTATGTAGCTCCTCAAAATTGATAGCCTAGGAGTTAAGCCTCAGAGTAAATGTTCACCCCGTCCACCGTCGCGGTCAGAGACGCATGTATCTTAGCCGGATTCTCACCGTGTGTATGAAACTTTGCAAACCGACCCTCATCTAGCAAATACATCATAAAAATATGGTTCACACAGGAACTCATTCTTCCCCTGCACGATTTCTTTTAAGGGAACGTCCACGGAAAAGAGAGTTTTTTTACCCACATATTTATGCTGTTTTTGCCTATCGCATGCAAAGTTTTACGCGAAGAATGAGAATACTGCTAAGATATAGCACCACTGGGTCTCGTCCGAGCGGGCGGGGCCTCCGAGCAACTGCCCACCCCGTCGTCCGCTGCAGTCCGAGATATTGGAACGAAAGGTTACGTAAACAGTCCCACTCTCCGCTCCCAAGCGCGGCGGATGACGGACGGGGCATTTTCTCGGAGGCTCCGCTCACCCGGGCGAAAATTTTGGGAGCTGTATCTCAGCCGAATTCTCACTTTTTTCTCGTAAAACTTTGCATGCGGTAGGCAAATACAACATAAATGTATGGGGAACAGAGAATCATTTTTCCATGGACGATTCTCCCAATTATCTTCGATTATGGCGATCATCGCTTGGTTACCCATCTGAACCGTACTTTGTGTTTTCCGTCGACGATCGATGTGGTTACTGCGAATGCCGTGGTATCTAAAACCTGGGTCACGTCATGGAACTTGTTAATGTCGGAGCGCAGTCACAGCTTATTGAAAGAAAGTTCGAGCGCACGAAAACCAGCAGGCGTCTTAGTCAGAACCAGCTACGATCGATGTTTGAAAAATATGGTATCCGCCGGTCAAAAAGAGGGTTTCGTGGGCCGTCATTTTAGGTGGGACTGGCAAGGGGATGACTGTAGTTTATTTATGTGTTTGATGGTCTTACATAAAAACCTGTGCTCAGGCTCTCGAAGGGCGGAGTTATCTATGGGCGAATTGAGTTCCGCATGGCAAAGAATTGCTGAACAGGGATCACTAGAAACAGTTCCCAGTCTAGTAAAGATGCAATTTTAGCGTTACGTAGCTAGATTTGTGTCTCAGCTAGTTCCAGTTGTCCGTCCAATAAGTAGTAATGACTTTCAAGTGAATGTCTATAGCATTCGGTGGAATTGCGATTTGTCGTAGACCGCTTTGAAAGCAGCGAGGAGTTAGCACAATGAGGTGCATCGGATGCTCCACAACTTGATCATATTGCCTATTAGAGTGGAATTTTGGGAAGTGACTCTGAAAATTTGCATTTTAGGAAGCTGCAATCGAAGAAGAGCTTGCAAAGACAAGAACTGAGTTGGAGCGCGCTCAGATGAAGTCAGAGGGCTTGGAGAAGGAACTGGCGACTGTACGAGCACAGCTGACCGAGGCCGAAGCGAAAGTGACCCAACAAATTGTGGATACCGATCAAACACAGGCTGCAGTTGAAGAAGAGCTTCGAAAGACAAGAAACGAGTTAGAACGCAATCAGCTGAAGTCAGAGGAATTGGAGCGGGAACTGGCGGCGGTTCGAGCGCAGTTCACGGAGGCTGAAGCGAAACTGGCCAGTCAACGTGTGGATATGGGCGAAACGCAGGATAGAATCAACCGAATGGAAGAGGAACTGTTCGCTGCTCGCTCCGAGCTCGACAATGCCCGTTTTGGTCTTCAAGAAACAACCGCTGTGAAAAAGGAACTGGAACATCTGAAAGAAGAGGTTAAAGTATTAACTAGAGCGTAGCACATTTTTAAATGTACGTCCTTCAGCATAGCATTGTCCCCATTTCAGCTGGAGCATGAACGATCGTCTGGAAGAGCCAAATGGGAGGAGGTTTGTAAAAAAGTTTTGGAATGCGAGTCAACATCATCTGAAAGTAGAAAGAACTCGTTGGAAGTGATCAATAAGGCAGGTTTCCTTTTCATATTTTCCTCCACAGGTGATTTGTCCGGCCTTCTTTTCTTTCAGTGTCTATGCAGTTATTTTAGGTGCAGCACCTTGAGTACATAACAGCGTTTGAAGAGAAGATCACCTGCCTTGAGAAGGAGCTGCAAGAGGCAAAGGCAAAGATGGAGCAAGACAAAGCAGTAAGTAATTAACGATTGCTGTCTTTTCCCACTGGGTTATCATTCTTTTCACTGTTAACTTTGACTTTTTGACCCATTTCCTCTCAGAAATTACTGAGCTACCTGTTGTGAAGTGAAAAATATTCATCGTGGCGGGAAGGTTTATGGTCTTATTCATACTCGGCAATTGATCGCTGCGATCGTTCGCAGGCAGCTTCATAGTGGTGGAATTTGCGTTTTTGCGGATTTGTGGGTAGAATTGGTAGAAAATCATAAAAATACTTGGATTGGTAGAAATAAGGAACTTAAATTCTAAAGAATGTGCGAAAAAATGATTTGGTATACGAATTTCGTACTTCTGATCGAAAGAATTATTCTTATTCCATTATTCCACACTTACACAAAAAACGCGATTTTTACACTTTCTCTGATCAATACGTATTTAGTCCGTTTCTCTGGAAAATTTTGTCTATATGAGCGCTGCCCCAGCTATTGCGATTGACACAAGGAACCTGCATTACGGGCCCGCGACCAATGTGTTAGCTCGCTAGAGCAAAGGCGAAGATGGAACAAGCTAAGTGTGCTAAAGCTCCGCAACAGATACGCTAATTTTCAAATTTTCTACGCTCCAGCGAGACGTGACCGCAGCAATCGGACGGTGTGTATGGGGTGTGTGGCGATTGTCCGAATTTTCGCTTCGCAGCGCCGTCAGTACGACTTGCCGCTGTCGTTTGAAGTTTTGCTCAAGACGCAATGGGCTGGTGCCGTGAAATCTTCAAAGATCGCAGTTGGAGTTTCGGAAGTTTGAAGCTGCAAACGACTTGCACTCACCACGCCGCTCGCCAAGGGCGACCGCGCAAAAATTCGACCAGTAGCCACACAGTGTGTATGAATGCAGCCAAGAGCTACACCAGAACGACTGATCGGATCGGTTCCGCTGAAGTTATCTGTGGTTTTTGCGGCGCATTTCACTTTCGCTTTTCGTATTTCCTTGTCCCATCCCAAATAATTCGTCAGTGGAAAACTAAAATATTAACCACTATGACTATGAATTTAAATGCACTATAAATTAAATGGTTACACAAATCGTGTACATTGACGATGCAGGGCATTGTGCACTCCTCACTGGTGTATCCCTCACCGTCCAGTGAAGCCGCCCTCCCCATCCCCCACCCCACCTCCCCCCTCCAAAACGCGCACTGCAACACACGCTTTGATGTTCAGCCTCTAAATAACATGTCTTTCGCGGAATCACAGACGCCATGGTGCTTTCACATTGCCGATTTGTTTATTGTGCTCTTGGACTAGTTACCGGTATTCACTTGGGCGATCACTTCTTTCCGAGCTTTTTGCATCGTAATCCAGATATTCATATTTTCCACAATATCGTGACACCCATTGTATTTGGGGTCGAAAACTATGAAAATTTGAATATCATAAACCTGCTTCACTGCACTCTTGAGGACTGTTAGCCTGGGGAGTTCTGTAGATTCAAGAAGCCGCTTTCATACTTCGCGGTAATCGAGTACCTGCCCGTAGCGTAGGTACTGTTACCACGCGCTCCATTTGTAAGGCTCGATCAAACCGTGCTACAGCATGATGATCGTGGTGAGAGCCCTGCGAATCTTTGGCGGAAGCCCGCGTGAATCTCGCTGCAGCTTGTCACTATGCCAAGATTTTCACCAAAATTCGAATCTCGTTACTGTCTGTGCGGGCTATTGCCATGATCATCAGAATAGTGTGGTTCCGCCAAGCGTTGTAAGTGGAGCGCGGCGCAATAGTGAAGGCGTTGGCAGCGGCTGCTACGCGATCACTGCCGACGCCGCCCATGAAGCCATGTACGAAGGCGGCTTGAAGCAATGTGATTCATAGAAAAGAGATTTTCTATCGGAATTTGTTTTAGGAAAAGAAGAAGCTGAAGGCAGCATTGAAGCAGATACGAGATCGAGAGAAGTCTCGAAATGAGCTGTCCGACGTGCATCAACAATCGGTGTCTGAAGAGCGGCAGAGTGTAGTGCTTCTGGAACCTCTACAAACGTCTTCAGCGCCGGAACCACCTCCAGCCCCACAGGCGCAGCCATCGGACGATCTGAACAACCTCAGAATGGCACTCAGAGTGAGCATCTGTCTATTACTGGTGTCGTATGATCGAATATTCCTCTTGATTACTAGCTCAATACTATTGTTATTTTTGTCACGTATCACATACTTGATTTTTCATTATATTTTCTTTTTTATTATTTGCACGTTATTTGGCAGCGAAAAACTTCAGGAGCTGGAACTTGAAAATCGCCTGTCACGAGAGCTGAATACAGAGTACAGCCATACGATGCTTGAGATGGAGAAAGAGGTGTTGGGGTTGAAAGTAAGGTTATTTTTCTGTGTGTTTCTTTCACTTTAATCATGATTTTATTGATCCTGATTCTATTGATCACAGGCTCAAATCACCTCTTTGCGTGGAGAATCTGAGCATTTCGAGATGGAGTTGAAGCTGCATGAAATGCTAGAGGAAGAGCTAGAGAAGGAATTGTCCGATGTGAGAATGAAAAATCAAGTAAGTCTGCTTGAAAATTAATTTTTCGTCAAAATGCAAAATTTGGCTCAATATCTTCTCTCAGGAACTCACAGAGGCGATGCAAACCCACGAGGAATCGCTGGAAACATCCAGCGGAAGAGCGTCCACTGATGCAGTCAAGAACAATGAAGCCATGAATGGTAGGTGCTGCTGCACTTCATGGAGTCTTATCATCTCTTCTCTTGGAAATCTACTAATAAGGGCCATCACTCAAAGGACAGGAGCCTCTGTTCAATGTTCTGGATGCGCCGTGCATTATACATCCGATCAGATTCGTAGTGACTTTGTGTGTGTTTGGGCCTGTGCTATGCAGGACCCTACCCACACTACGCTAGATGGCTATTGTGTAGTTCACCGGTCCGAGAAGTGTGGCACGGGTTTTTTTTTTGAGTTTGGGACATTGACACAACAAATTCTTGCCAGACGGATGGAAGACTGCTCGAACTGAGCGTTCGATTCCGGACTACGTGGGAGAGATGCCACCACTCATCAAACCAAACACAAGACAAGGCTTTCGACCGTGATCTGCGTTTAGAGGAATCACCCGCGTGAAATTCAAGCTCTTCCATTACCCATATACATACTTTGTATTTGTTTACTGGGGGGGGGGGGGGGGGAGGGAGATTTACGCAAAAAAAATAGATGAATCCGACCGAGATAGAACTCCTCCAGGTGACGTCCAAGGGGGGGGGGGTAGGGCCTCTGAGGAGGTGGGGTAGTTAGAAGGCTCTAGAAGCAGAGAGGCGACGGTCACTTGGTCAGGGACGCACAAGGAGTAGCAAATCGAGGTTGTGCGCAAAAATTTGAAACACTCTGTTCCCGCCGACAGCTGTTTAAATGTTGCTTAGCGAGACTTCGAACGGGCTGCTGTTGTTCCAGTTTTTCGATTTCTTCTTTGAAACGAAGGAAATTTTTCAAGCGTGCTCGTGCTTCTCTTTATGTACTGTATCTATCTGAGTAATTTCGAAAGGAATTGGAACTATGTAGTCTCCGTGGACGATTCCTTTGAGTACTGTTTTTAATTTCAGAACTAACAGCAAAAATTCGTGAATTACGTGAGCAGAACGTGATGTTGCAACAGCAGTTGGAAATTGCTTCACAAAAAGTTGCTCAAGAAGAGAACCTATTAGCTCAAGAACGAGCGCACTTCTCAGAAATAGACAAAGGTTTGATTTTCATTCGCAGGATCCT
Source organism: Trichostrongylus colubriformis (assembly GCA_963978905.1). Taxonomy (NCBI): domain Eukaryota; kingdom Metazoa; phylum Nematoda; class Chromadorea; order Rhabditida; family Trichostrongylidae; genus Trichostrongylus; species Trichostrongylus colubriformis. The sequence continues at coordinate 43,755,270 of OZ022257.1, read as the reverse complement.
TATTTTCTACTCATTTTCGGGATTACTACGTTTGTTTGCAGCACATAGTGAAGAAGTAAGAGAATTGTCGATCATGCTGGCCGATGCTCGTCGCTCGATGTCCGATATGGAAGTACGATTATCTGAAGCTGAAAACAGTTTCGATGAAAGCCAAACATTGGTCTCTCAACTAAAAAGTGCACTACATGAGAAATCGCGGGAAATTGGGCAACTTCATAGTGAACTCGCTCGGTTGCGGGAAGCCGACATTGTTCAGGTATTTCCTATAGCAGACTTTTCATTTATTTCTTTTTATAACTGTCTATTCCCAGATGCCAGCGGCATCTGGAACGAAAAGCCCGGATCCGGTGAGATTTCCTGTTTAAATAGTGACTTGAAAGACAGCATGACAATTTTTGCTCTTCTCGAGCTGTAGAATGAAGTTGAAATATATTGAAGACAGTGGGTACGATAATTTGTCTGTTCGAAAAAACGGAATGTACTTACTCCAGAAGGAAGCTGGGTACTCAAGCAGACAATATAATGCCCATAACGCTGTAAGTTGGGTGCTTGGGGCGAGTGCACAAGGCATTTTGCGTCTCCAGACCCGCCTTCGTTCTGCGCTCCGCCTCCAAACGGACGTGTTGTGTACAAAGTGTCGCTAACAAGTGTCGTACTTACTTGTAACTCTAACTGATGATGCCGTGATGCTAGACACCAGTTACTTTTCCCCACCGCAATTTCATGGAATAGTTTGGGGGTTATTCTACGGGCTTTTGGGCACATCTTTCTGCTTTTTGACCTCACCTTTACAACTTTACAAATTAGAATACCCACTGCCTCCAAATAAAGGCCAAGCGTAGTCTTTGGCATTCTCTCAGCTTCTATCCATTTACTCACATTCCATTTCTCTTTTCCTGAAGTTTCTTTGGATGTTCGTCCTGTTTTCGAGGAGACCTTTTTACAAGCCTACCATAACAATATGTCCCTCTATCAAACTGAATGCTAATCCACTGAATGAAGTAATCTTTTCAATATTTTTCCTTTTGTTTGCTGAACTGTCGAACCCATCCTACTGACAATGAAACGTAGTTAGAAAATCAACCTTTTCTCGAAGTCGCCACACATTGAATGCATATTGATCGCGTGCTCTTTAGCAAACTGCCCTTCTTCGAGCCCCGAGTACCACGTCAGAAATCGTGGCCAGTGTACTTATCGGTGAAACCGAGTCGGTTCGATTGGACGCTACCCGAGAGGCGACCGTAGAGCCAGCTAAGGCTGAAAATGCACCTGAGGTCACGTCGACGACCATAGCGTCTGAATCAACTGCAAGGGAGGCCCATGGCGGTGAGATTGGCTGCGAGATTTCAGTCATTGCGCTGAATTATTAGTTTATTTTTGAAGGTACACGAGCTGCAGCTGGCGTGCCGTCTGGAGGCGATCTTTTCGCAGAGAACTTGATTCTACGACAATGTCTAAATGAAACCAGTCAGATGCAAAACGATCTCACTCAGGTAGCAGTCATTGAACTACCTCTAGCCTTCTACTCCAACCTCACGTTATCTTCCAGGACGTCGAAAAGATGTGGCAGCTGAAAACGGAACTTGAAAATGCGGTTGAAGCACTCAAAGGTGAAATCTGGTCCCTTAATGGTCAACTGAAAGCGGTGAGTTCAACTTCCTTGAAGGCTACTGCGATGAAGCACGATGGAACTATTTGCGGTACACTTATCGCCGCATTCCGACTAGAGTGACCTGAGCGTAAGATGAAATGTAGTTGTTCCCAGTACAACACGATGGGTTTGTTATTAACCATGCGACGTATCGTGCTCATGTCGTGTGAGGTACAGGCAGTGCACAGAAAGTGGATGGCAAGGTTACTGTAGCTGGAATGTGGTGGCGATGTACCGCACACAATCTCGTTCGAGGCTCTCATGAAACATGGTTACAGTCCATTCTGGATCGAGAACAACTACAAGACCGTGTGGTTCAATTGGATTCATCACTAGCAGCCGAGAAAAAGCGAGCTGATGCTCTCGATTGTGAACTCTCGGAGCAGGTACTGATATTCAAATAGTTGGGTACATCTTTACTTCCAGCACCTATTTTACATGTTTTTTAGACCGAACTAACAGAGAAAGCCACCCGTCAAGCAGCAGAAGCTGAGAATGAGAGCAATCGTCGGCTGGCCGAATGCCTCGAGATGGAGACTCGAAGGTGGATTCAATCATTTTGTGTTTCATTATCATATGAGGTAAAAAGCTGAGCAATGTGAAACGCTGTAGACTGGCGACCTCCCCAATAGATGGATCTGACAGTTCCAGGGATGAAATACCAAGTATACTCCATTTCGGAGCGCCTGATAGGGCGTGGCTTGCGGACACGGGTGAGTGCCGGAAGTGAGAGTGCAAAGCAAGAGTGAGGGTGTGTGGCGGAGTGAGGGAGTTTGATACAATCCCACCCAAATCTGCAGGCCACGCCCTCTCAGGCGCTTCGAAATGGACTATAGGTTGCTTGTTGCGTTTTTGCCGTGGAGGACGCACTTCGCGTCGAACGGTACATACTGATGCGACAGGTAACGTCAACAGGCGGAAGCAATGGCTACTGTAGGATCATCTTAGGATTTCCATCTTTTTACTCCGTTTTCTCCATGTCCCAGTACCTCAGCTTTCACAGAGCGCCTTTATCCATTTCACGGGTTTTTGATCGCAATGGTTTATTTTCCTTTGCTGCCGTACGAAGTGCCATCTCTTCTCTATAAATGTCTCATTCGAACCCCTTGATATTTAGGGATTTCACATTTTATTAATTGCTCCCAGCTTTGCTACAGTATGACCTGCGGGCGCGGAATTTAGCTAGAAATGATTCGGAACGGTATTCTGATATCCTTAAGCCTCTCAATTTTTTTCTCAGTTCCTATCGCTACAATTGGGCCGTGGCTATGTAGTAGTAAGTAATATGGATCGCCGGCGCGATCAATTGGGCAGCACAAGGCCGCGTTTCTACTTAGCGATGCCAGCGACAAGGCGTGGCTGCGTGTCTCTGCATCTCCACTTGTGCCATCCTGTCCCGTTGCCTGCGTCCTCTCTGCCTCGCTACCTGGTGAACCAAGCCACGCCCTGCCGGCGCCAAGTATGAACGCGGCTTGAGAGGCGAATTTTGAGGTTTACTATAATAAGTGAAAAGATCGAAATAAACAACCAACATTTCAGCTCTTCAATCTCGTGGGTGTCGTGAGGGTTTTTGGTGTGTACGAAGATTGTTTTGCAGGGAGCAGGTGGAGAAGGCATATGCCCAGCTCAGTGAGTACTACAGTCAACTGCAAGCTGCCTACAATGTGATTTATGCGAAGTTGCAGCAAATCGAGTCTGAAAAAGCAGTTGTTGCGAGTGAACAACAGGTAAATTGATATTGAAACTAAATTGAACGGAAATGTCTTTTCTGCTCTGGCTCATAATAAAAACAGCAGGGACGGCAAGGAAATATGGGTCCCCACTGGGGTTGTTTGCCATTTCACTCCGTTTTTTCTCCACTACACGCTCTTTACCACATCACTTTCATTATCAATGGACCACTCAGTCGCCTCTTCTGTCTTCACTAGTTAATCTCCATTACCGTTTCACAAGAATGGTAGATCTGGTCTACCACCGATATCTTTCCAGGCAACCAGTTCATCTTTACACGATCAGAATGTTCAGCAGGTGGTGGATACTATGATTTCTGTGAGTATGAGTTCCTATCGTTGGGTGTGTATCCTTATGTCGGCGCGCGACGCCACGCAACTTCTGAGCGGGAAGTGGTTGAGCTCGGTGAGGATTGCTGCGTACGAAGAACAGATACTCTGCTCTACGTCTATTTTTATTCGTTTCCGGTTGGGTGGAGCTTGTTTTCAACCTGGCTTTCCTTTAGACTAACTCAACGTTTTAAGCGCATTAGAGAATTCCGTTGGCGTTTCGCACTCATACCATTTTCTTGCAATATGAATCGGCAGTGAATGGGTTTTCTTTCTCCGTTTTTGGGGTTCTGCATAAATCGTCTCCAACATCTTAGCGCAGTTGTTCTCTGTCGAGTTCAACATCTAAAAAATTGATCATCTTAATTGCATCATTCCATGTCAAGAATGTGAAAAAACTAAAAACGACAGACCTGATTTTCGAACTTCTTGTGGTAAAGTCTCGAACAGTAGAACTACCTCATGTTTTTTTGTAATAGTTTTTAATGCCACAAGTTCCAGATTTCTGTGTTTCTTTTCTTTCTTTTTTGGGTTCTGCATGAATCGCCTTCAACATCCTAGCACAGTACATAGTTCCATTAAGTCTCCAGTTCGACTTCTAAAAAATTTAAAACCTGAAAAAAAAAAGAAAACTGGGAAACTTCTGACATCAAAAATTGCTCTTTTTATGTTCTTATGTTGAATGATGCAACTAAGGGCAGTACATAGCTTAGGAAATGGAATAAATACTTGCGATCGCTATCGTCAACCAATGATAAAGTGAAGAGGATGAGTTCTGTCTAACGAAATAAACCAGGTTAAAAATGAACTCAATTCAGCAGGCATCGTCACCGCTCTCCCTTCTCATTTATACGCTGTTCTCACCGCACTCCGCGACTCGAAGTCGTGACATAAGAGTACTCGCCATTCATCGTTGGTTGTATATGCGGAAGGGATACAATTTTCGAAAACGAGGATTTTCAGGAGTTGCATTTGGACGCAGATGACGATCTCACCCTTCATGGAAAAGTTCTTTTGATTCAGAAAGCACTACGAGAAAAACTTGCTGAGGTGAGCTGATTTAAATGAACTACGAACCGTTGCGCCGCCTTCATACTAAGCGATCGCTGCATCACGATTGGTGCAACGCTAATGCCAGGATCTGCGACTATGTAATATATTCAGTGCTGGCGTACCGCCTGGTACACGTTGATAGGATCCATCTTGTTAATGTTATCCTTTGTCATTAGATCGCCAAAGTACTTTGCTACGCTTTTAGTATTGGATAGCGTCACTAGGGCGTTGCGTTTGCGATAGATCGCTGGGTATGAGCGCACGTTGGTTAGTTGTCTTCACCGGACTGGTCGTGCTCAGGGCACTACCACTGTGGAGGAAAATGGCAGCTTAAGTGCGACCCCTTTCTCCTTTACGAGGACTTAATACGCCCCCCCCCTCCCTCCTTTTTGACCTTTATGATAAGAATAACTGTTACCGGATTGTATAGTTGCAACAAGTTATTGCCATGTATTCATACGTGAAGCAACAAAAAAATATTTATTGCATATTCCCTTACACGGGTTCGCTATCATCAGCTTATTCAGAGTTCAAATTCTGGTGATTATCGTTGACCTCTGTGCGTACGACCCACCGCTCCTCCCCTCCCCCTCCCCCCCCCCCTCCTCCCCCCTCCCTCTTGTTCGGTCATATACGACAATCCAGTCGAGGGATCTTCGACTGATCCTGGTGTATCCTGGTCGTGCTACTTCATCTGATTCAAAGCTTATAAAATATGTTAGACCTCTCATGCGAGACCCAATACTGCCTTGTGGTTGACAACCAGTGAGGTAGGCAGGATTGATACATTTGCAAAATGCTCCACTTCTCTGACTTCTCTCGAAATCGTGGAAGACGTTTGAACATCTTTTTGAGGGGACATATGCCTTTTAACGTTTTGATAGGCGTATGAAAGAAGAATTTCCTCGTAACATATATCCTTTTGCCTTACTGGTCTGCCTCTTCCACTACTATCACCACCTCCCACCCCCCCCCTCTTCGAGCTTGTCTGGCTGAGCGGACAAAGTAGTTTTAGGGTCTTATTTTAGGTATATGAAAGTATTTTGGAAGCCCACCTTTTGAAGTGAACAGAAACCTGTCGGGATGCTTTACATTAATCCAAGAAGTATAATAGACCTCTACTGACCATACTCGATTTGTGTAAAATGGAAGAACAATAAAATGTTCAGAATAGTGAAAAATGAAGATGATGAAATGAAAGGAAAATTGCTAACACAATTACCAACCAAATTTTTTTGATTAATAGTGACCTTATTAGTCAAGGATATGTCGAATCGGTGGAATGAGTGGGGAGCGGTACTTACTGTTCACTATAGGGGTCGTAATAGAATACCCCCTTTAGAAAATAGATCCATTTGCTAGCCACTCTCTTACTAGTGGTCACCATATTCCGCAGGCGTTCGCGTTGCTCAGTGGCTGTGAACGAATCGGTAGGCGCTCCTTCCATATGTATGTTGCGCACCACCATGCAGTGTACGATCTCAATTTGCACATCGATAACTGCTTGAGGCTCCTCGACTTTTTCGAGAGGATGAATGTGAATGCTCGCTGTCGCAATGATGACCCGACACGCAGGAGTGGGGGTCGATTGGTCGACTTCGCTCGGCGAGTGCGAGTTGTTTGGAGCTTTATCTGTTCAACAGCAACAACAACAGCATAGGCGAACTTCCGGGGCTTCCTGCAATCCTTGAAGATCCTTCATGGTACCAGCCCACTCCAAACAGCACTCCAAACACTCGTGCTGACGGCGCCGCGAAGGGAAAATTTGACCAATCGACCTCAACCCGACACGCAGCTTTTGTCAGGTTTCTGCGACTGCGGCGTGTCGCTCTGTGGCTGCGAAAATTTTGTGTTTTGTCACACTGTCAGGGTAGTGTGGGTTGGGGGAGCCGCGATTTCACGTTTGATGACTCAGTGATTACGTATCGCGCACCATTGCTCACAAACACTTTAAGAAATGCTTAACATAAACAGGAGGATGCTTCAGCCTAACTCTGAGAAGCCTGGGAAGAGGTAACGAGCTGTGGGTGAGGAACCAGTGGGAAAGCCCTCCTTGCACATGGAAGTTTTTTACGCAACCCTTTCTCTCTCCCTAAGCTCAAGCTGAAATTTATATTCTCTTCTTCTACATGAAGAAAGTATCTGCTACTAACTGCCGTGGGAAGGAAGCTGCGGAGGCGATCTCTCTCCATTTTTACGTGTAGCGTTTAGCTTGCAACATACAAGCAACACAACAAGCGTCTCTCCCCCTCCCCCCGACCCACAGTGACCCCCTGTCACTCTTCTTTGTCACACTGTCACCTAGGAGGACTCGTGTCCGACTGTACAGGACTGTCGGTATACCAGGCGAAACCAGGAACCGCCTCATTCAAACTTAGCTTCAAATCGAAGGATTGCTCGATGCAAAAGGGGTTTATTTCCCACTCTTCAACGAAAGCTCGAAGGACTTATTAAGCCTGTCCATGTCGCGTTCAGAGTTCGCGAATCGGCGGAATTGTTGACATCGGTGGCCCATTCGATGGGTCTCTCTATTGAAAGCAGTGGCTTATAAATAATTACTGTGGAGTAGTAGTGGCTAATTTTTGACTAGTGGGCCCTTGTTAGAACCCCGCTCCTAAGCCTTCATTTGACAATCAGCATGTCTACTTTTATTAAATACCAGAGGTAGTGATTAGCGTGTGCACAGTCTCAAAAAAGGGGATAGTGTAAGGTCACAAAATCGCTATGCACTCTCGTTAGCAACCTCTGAGTGAGCTGCGAGTTTTTAGCATACCTTGGCGCAACAACTGACACGTTCCTATTGTTATAGAAATGAGACTTTCAGGACGAAACTGTTGTCTTATTTTCTATTTTGAAGTCAATATTTTTCACTGTTCTTCTGTCTTAGAGTATTTTGAGTGAAAATTGTTTTGAATTGCAGCTGGAGCAGCATCACTTGGCAATCGCTGAACATCGCCGTACAAACGAAGCGCTCAACGAACAGCTTCGATGTCTCGAAGAGGAAACCCGCAAGGCCGGTGGTGAGACCGTGGATGCGAAGGCTCGTCTGGCACAGATGGAAGGAGAACTGGAGTGGAAAGAAGACGAATGCAACAGTCTGCGTAGACGAGTGAATGAGGTCTGTGTAGCCTTACTCATTCAAAGAATTATAGGAAACTGGCTATTATCGGCCGATTAGTTATGAATAAGTGACCCTACAAAGTAGTGATTTTGATTCATTTCACCCTGAAACTTGAAGCACCTCTACAAAGTGCTTTTTGACGCGGATACTCCGTTGAACGGACAATTCCCCTCTCGACGCGCCTAAAGCCATATCCCACGCTGGTTGGGAGGCTAGCGGCATCTTAAAGGTATTGGGAGGTGGGCAAGGAAGGAAACCATATTTGGAATAAACCCATCTGTAAACGAACCTACGAGCTGAGAAAAGATAACTACAAAACTCACATCAAATAACGCGCTTTTGAGGCGCTATTGAAATCCTCGCTCGCTTTCCCTCGAACTGCACGCTTCACTGGCCGAGTTGCCTGCTGGCGGCGGGCAGAAAAGGCCTAAGCCACTGTCATTTGATGCCGCGAAGGGCTCAAGTGATTTCATTCATGATGGTGTTGAACAAGGGAAAACAGCAGCAAACGAGCAAAACAATGGAAGGAAGAAAAATTAAAAGAGAAAGAAAAAGGTGTTCGTAACAGAAAGATCCAGTGAAGTCATACTCGACGTCTTGACAAGGGGTCCTGTGTGCAACTGGGGGAAACTACAGAAATGCAGGCGTCTGCAGTCGGCACAATTGCCCCTCCCGGTGTTTTAATCGTCATTGGTGGAGGGACGTAGCGTTTAAGTCACATCTTCCGGCATTTTGAAAGCGGTGGTTGAAGCGCTCACTCAGCCGTTTCCACTGACGATCAGGATGCCACCCGCCTAGCGTGAATACAGTACCATAACTCAGAATTATGAATTTTTGTGACCCCAGCGAGCGCTATTGAAAGTCCCTCATGGTGGGTATGATCATATCTCATTATAATTGAAAGCGATATCTCTTCATATTATCAGCTTCCTCACGATGTCGAACATTGCCCTCTTTTCCGACTTTTACCTACTTTGTGGATAATCAACGACATTTTTTTTCGTTAGCCTCCTGTTCTGTTATCCGTTATTCTATTCTCTCTCTTGTTGCAGTTGCAATCCGCTGTCGATCAATTGGTGGAGCGAAACAACGAAACAGATGGTGAGTTTTTGAAAGAAAACAGCTTTTTCTTATCGTCTGCTTTGCACCGCTTGATACCATCTGTCTGGGTTGTTGTTGTGATGGAGTGCTTTGCATAGATTGAATAGGTTTTGATAAGTTGCAAATCTTGAGTTTGGTTTCGTTTCGTGGAGCCTTTTTATTTTTTCATACTGATTGTTCAGTGCAAGGAGGGTACATATGTATAGCAGCAAGGTCTCGTTTACTCGTTTAGTCGATCCTTCGAAAATATTTTTATCGCATTCAGCTAAAAAGTGTTACAACGAAATAGCTAAATCAATTTTCCACCAACAATCTTATCCAGTCTTGAAGATAACTCATGGTTGTACTTCTTTCTCATCAGTCATAACTCGTAGGAATAATTGTTACACCTACACTATTACACCATCGAAAGTCAGCATGATCCCTGGTAGGACCCTGTACCAGTGGTCATTCGAAACAAACCACTCATTTTTGCACATTTTTTTCAAGCACCAAGGAAATAATATCATCAGATGATAAATTGGCTATCTTGAAAGTTAGCAGATGTATTCTGTTTACATGATTAGGAACTATTTTTGGCTGTTGGAGGAATCGTGCACGGAAAAATGAGTTTCCATGTTACCCATGTATATGCTGTATTTGCCTAATAAGGTCCGCATACAAATTTCACACGAAAAAAAAGCGGAGCTCGGCCAAGATACAGCTCTTTGAAGTAGCTACTGATGGGACTGGGCCTTAGAGTGAATGCCCGCCCCGTCGTCCGCCGTCGAAGACACATAGTGGGAACAGAAATGTACGTAAACAGTCTCACTCCTCGTCTCCGGCCGCGGCAGACGAGGGGGCGTTTGCACTGATGCCCCTTCCCTTCGATGTATCGAAAAATTCTGAGTGAAAACAGCTGACATGCCGTTTTGACGTGAGCAGAAACTTTAGGCAACTGCATGATCGATGTAGGAATCGTCAAGGAAACTGATGTTTGTTAAAAGAATTTGCGGTCCTGTACCTACCCCGAAAAAACCGTGCATCAAGTGGGTGGAGAATGACAGTCTTACTCCTCAATATCATCGAAGGCTGCGTTCATACATTGCGGCACCGACGGCGGCAAAACATTGTGCTCACCGCCGGCTACTGCGGCACTCTGGTAACGCGCTCTATTTATAACGCTCGACCAATCCATACTACACTATGATGGTCGTGATGAGAGCCCGCGAGAATCTGTAGCAAGATTTGAATCCTGGCGAGAATATAAATTAGCAAAGTCCCAAGCTGTCGCATGAGGCACGCGGTTTGGCCACAGATTTGCGCGTCCTCCGCCATGATCATACAATAATGTTGTTCGGTCGAGCGCTATAAACAGAGTGCGTTACCGGAGTGCCCCCTTGGTCGGCGGCGAAGGCAGAAAATCATGTGCCCGGCGGCGGGCGCATGATTTTGGTGCCGTTCTCACCGGTGCAAGGTATGAACGCTGCCGAAGGCACCGGAAATGGGTAGTAAAGGTTAGCAGTATTGGTTTCGTGTTCTCCGTAAATGAAAAGGCCGCTTACGATTAGGTAATCTAAGGCGTAACTCGCGTTTGAACCATGTTTTTAAGATCGTTATTGCGATCTCATCGCGCTTCACTTCGAGCTGCACCGCTCCAATGGCAGAGTTACTGCTATGGCGGGACACGGTTGCAACTGACTGGCATAGCCCTTCACCGTTTGCATCTTCCCCTCAGCGGCTAGTAATGCAGATGGGTCAACAGGGAAGAAGTCAGAGGAGATTCTATTTCTCACGTAATTTGGCCATATCATGCAGTTCTTTCTCTGCTGTCGGAATTCCGAAATAGCATTACTTCGCGCTCTGACTTTCATTTTTCACAATCAATAAGATTCACCTCTTCCGGTGTCTTCCATTGGTTGCACACTTCGCTTCCGACACATACCACATTGACTATGATAATCATCTCGAAACTATTTTGAAGTAATATCATTTCAAATACTTTAACCTTTGTCATCTTTCTTCCGAATTTTTTCCCTTTTCTGCTAATTTGCGAAATTTTCTGAAGGATTCGACTAAATATTCGTACAGCTGTAAGTTGATGTAGTTTCATTTTCGGATGTTTTGTGCTGAAGGGGGCTGAGTCACCGTCGTCTAACAGCTTTCCGCTCTATCGCTCACCATTTTTCACTTGCACAAATCCGTGTCTTTCCGTTCAGTCAAATTCAGTAACCGTCTATGTCCACGCATGTCGTTTTGTGGGTCTGTTCTGATGTGTTGTGTGCTGCATGCGGCTTCTGTGCCAAAATCATTGGTGTTAGCGTTTAATTGAGACGACGGCGGTGACACAGCTAGCGCCTTTACAGCTCTGGCGGCATCCCGTCTACGCATTGAGCTGGCCATTTTAGCTGCCAAGTTGGCAACACGCCAAGCGGACGTCGACGCGCTCTTCCGTGCCAATGCTGAATTGGCACATACCAACGTACGTTTGCAGAACGAGTTAGAAGAAGTGGAAGAGAGAACAACGGCCACGGATGAAAGCCCTAGAATTCAGCAGTTGCAGGTGAGAGCGACAAAGCACGAGAGTAGCTCGAGAGTGTTTTAGAAGATCTAGCGCATTCAATTTATTCGCTCATTGCTGAGCAGAATTTGTACATCTCATCTGCCCAGTATACTCCCTGCAGCTTTCAAGAATATCTGGAAAGCAGAAACAATAATGATTGGAATTCAGAACCTGTTAATTTGCGCCCGCTGATTTTAGATATGGCTGCTGCAGTTTCATATGCGTTACAAGCATATTTTACGCTAATATTAACGGACGGGACCCTGATTATCAATAGCTAGGGAACGTTTAGGCCATGCTCCTATATTAGGTAGCTGTGACTTGGGTGTGCTTCGTTAGGACAAGATTTCATGAGGCCGCATTCATACCTTGCCGCGCTGGCGACAACGGCGACATTTTGACGGCGCCGTGTGCAGAGCTATGCTAAGATTCGAATTCGAATTCGTAGGCTCTTATCACGATCATCATATAGAATGGTTGGGTCAGGCGTTTTATAAACAAAGCCCTGCGCCAGGGTGCCGCCACGGTCGCTGGAAGCACATTATTTTGCCACCATCGCCGGTGTCGGTGCCGGTACCGCAGAGTAAGAATGCGACCAAACACCGTGCGTGCGAGATGCGGGCGTCGCATGTATAGTTGGGTCCTAGGACGTTACCGTGCCCTGTCGGGTGAAATGTGACGTAGGACAAGGTGATCGCTTTGGACCCAACCACATCGTCGCCCCTGTACGAACAATCACATGCGCCTCCAAAGAAAACACCTTAAATGCATAATCAATTGCTTAGTTATCCAGAAATTTATTTTCTCAGACAAATCGCGGCCTATTGTAGGCGCGAGTGTTTCTCATGTTTTTCATTTATGGAATATTCCAGGCTGAGCTATCTGAATCACGTTCAAGTGAGGAAAGACTTCGACGGCAACTCGATGAAGTTAGATGCATACTCAATGAAACAGAGCAGAAATTAGAAGAATTTGAAAGGGACAGAACTGGTCAATTGATTGAAACGCGATATCAGGCTCCTGAAGAACATGAGGTGCGTGGCATGATAAGTCAAAAGCTGAAGAAAAAGTTTAATCCATTCTGGCACGAAGGGGTTTGGTACATTGATCGTTATTGGAAGTAGAGCATTGTGGGTCATATTGAGGATATTGATAGGGGAATGGGGTGAAATGTACCTATAAGTAGAGCCACCTAAAGAAGGGATCTAGGAAGACAATAGGTGGTGAAATTTCCGGTGAAAGGAGCACCCCTCCGACTTCGAGTAAGTGTCTTTTTCAACAGCTGCTACCTTATTTTCTATGGTCCGCTCATGTTCGTAATTACGGGTGGGAAGGACATCTTATTTCTTGGGTTTTGACTGTTTCGTAGGTCAAAATCCGTATGTCCCAACCTACACCCTGCCCGCCAGTGGACATGTAGCACCCTGGTACTATTGATGGAAAGAGGTTGCAGGCACTTTTGACCACAGTGCTCGATAGCAGTGGTAGGGGTAGTTCAGACAAAACACGAAAAGTTTATTGGATAGAAAAATTACGGTGCTTATAGTATTAAAGTGAAGAAAAGCGGGATGAAACGGTCAAAAACCAAGGAATAAGACTTTCTTCCCACCCATAATTTCGAGAAGGAGCGGACCTGCCACCTTTTTTTGCCTGTGACATCTGCCCTGTGACATAAATTATGCAAACAATTTGTTCATGTGAATCCTATGCTCCTTGCAAGTCTGTTCCGTTGTATAGATGAAAGGGTGATGCTACCGGACATACCGGACATAATACTCGAGAAAAAGTGAATCTTCAGATTGCGAGAAAATTAAATAGAGCCTTCCATACTTTAGAGAACGAATTTGTTCAAGCCAACTCCCACACACATTTCTCACTTCTGTATTTGCACGATGCTCTATTCGCTTTTCAAAATATCTGTTATAGAGAACAAGTTTGAGGGATGTGCATGATCACTGCGTAACCTAGTAGCCCTACTGATCGTGTGTCCCAACCGTCACCCTGGCGAGCGTGACCTCCAAGTTTTGCCTTCCAAGTATTGGGTCATTCCATAAGTAGTGTCGTTTTTTTCAGCAAAAATTCTTGCCATAAAATCACAAGTTTTTGCAGCATATCATTTATCATTCGAAAGTAAATTTCCCGCTCTACAAAATGACATGTTCAGTTTTCGAGTATGTTACAATGGCGCCGACATTTAGGCTGGCGAAGAGGTAGGTCCAGCAGTCGGAAACTGGCCAAACCGCAACCAATTAAAACACTATATTTTACTCGAGGAAAACTAACCAACCATGTGTTCCGTACTTAGCCCCGACCTCTCCTGCAAGTTCCATCAGTCAGTTGCTGAAAATGTCACGTCGCTCTTTTTCCACATATAATTTTTCCGCCACAACTCGGTGATTTTAGACAATTTTTTCGAACCAAGGCAAAAAAATTTTCTCAACCAATCAGTAGGAAGAGTGGTGTATGTTAAGAACAGGTGGTGATTAGGAACATGGAAATATCACTGAACGGATTCCTTAACTTTCTCATGGAAAATAAAGTGTGAAAAATGTCAACTGTACCCCTATCACATGGTATTAAAACTCAATCTGAATCGCAGCCAAAACAAACTAGAAAGATGTTTCCGATACAGCAGGAAAAGTTGTTCAAAATGGTCCATAGAAAAACATCAAGCAAGGAGTTGAAAGAAAAAAATTTGATTTTGAATAAGTGTGAGTGCTTTCGAAAAAAGGTTTTAGAAAAAGAACGACACGACTTTTTGATCAACTATCATACTCTATATATAAAGCAGAAGTTTGGTGTGTTTGTTTGTCTGTCTGTCTGTCTGTGTGTGTGTCTGTCTGTCTGTCCGCTCACCGCATAATTTCTATCTCGCGTTGCAGCAAAGCTGGGACCCTGAATTTTTAAGGTAATATAGGGGGTGGTAAGGGGACATTAATGGTGAATGAACGGAAGTGATAGCAACTGATAAGGGCTGATAAGGAGCCTCGAAAGGCGAATGGCGGGAAATTCATATCTCGCGTCGCAGCAAAGCTGGGATCCTGAATTTTTAAGGTAATGTAGGGGTGGTAAGGGGACATTAATGGTGAATGAACGGAAGTGATAGCAACTGATAAGGGCTGATAAGGAGCCTCGAAAGGAGAATGGCGGGAAATTCATATCTCGCGTCGCAGCAAAGCTGGGATCCTGAATTTTTAAGGTAATGTAGGGGTGGTAAGGGGACATTAATGGAAGTTTGGTGTGTTTGTTTGTCTGTCTGTCTGTCTGTGTGTGTCTGTCTGTCTGTCCGCTCACCGCATAATCATACTCTATATATAAAGCAGAAGTTTGGTGTGTTTGTTTGTCTGTCTGTCTGTCTGTGTGTGTGTCTGTCTGTCTGTCCGCTCACCGCATAATTTCTATCTCGCGTTGCAGCAAAGCTGGGACCCTGAATTTTTAAGGTAATATAGGGGGTGGTAAGGGGACATTAATGGTGAATGAACGGAAGTGATAGCAACTGATAAGGGCTGATAAGGAGCCTCGAAAGGCGAATGGCGGGAAATTCATATCTCGCGTCGCAGCAAAGCTGGGATCCTGAATTTTTAAGGTAATGTAGGGGTGGTAAGGGGACATTAATGGTGAATGAACGGAAGTGATAGCAACTGATAAGGGCTGATAAGGAGCCTCGAAAGGAGAATGGCGGGAAATTCATATCTCGCGTCGCAGCAAAGCTGGGATCCTGAATTTTTAAGGTAATGTAGGGGTGGTAAGGGGACATTAATGGAAGTTTGGTGTGTTTGTTTGTCTGTCTGTCTGTCTGTGTGTGTCTGTCTGTCTGTCCGCTCACCGCATAATTTCTATCTCGCGTTGCAGCAAAGCTGGGACCCTGAATTTTTAAGGTAATATAGGGGGTGGTAAGGCATCAATGGTGAAGGAACGGAAGTGATAGCAACTGATAAGGGCTGATAAAGAGCCTCGAAAGGCGAATGGCGGAAAATTCATATCTCGCGTCGCAGCAAAGCTGGGATCCTGAATTTTTAAGGTAATGTAGGGGTGGTAAGGGGACATTAATGGTGAATGAACGGAAGTGATAGCAACTGATAAGGGCTGATAAGGAGCCTCGAAAGGCGAATGGCGGGAAATTCATATCTCGCGTCGCAGCAAAGCTGGGGGTAATGTAGGGGTGGTAAGGGGACATTAATGGTGAATGAACGGAAGTGATAGCAACTGATAAGGGCTGATAAGGAGCCTCGAAAGGCGAATGGCGGGAAATTCATATCTCGCGTCGCAGCAAAGCTGGGATCCTGAATTTATAAGGTAATGTAGGGGTGGTAAGGGGATATCAATGGTGAGGGAACGGAAGTGATCATATCATCATACTCTATATATAAAGCAGAAGTTTGGTGTGTTTGTTTGTCTGTCTGTCTGTCTGTGTGTCTGTCTGTCTGTCTGTCCGCTCACCGCATAATTTCTATCTCGCGTTGCAGCAAAGCTGGGACCCTGAATTTTTAAGGTAATATGGGGGGTGGTAAGGCATCAATGGTGAAGGAACGGAAGTGATAGCAACTGATAAGGGCTGATAAGGAGCCTCGAAAGGCGAATGGCGGGAAATTCATATCTCGCGTCGCAGCAAAGCTGGGATCCTGAATTTTTAAGGTAATGTAGGGGTGGTAAGGGGACATTAATGGTAAATGAACGGAAGTGATAGCAACTGATAAGGGCTGATAAGGAGCCTCGAAAGGCGAATGGCGGGAAATTCATATCTCGCGTCGCAGCGAAGCTGGGATTCTGAATTTTTAAGGTAATGTAGGGGTGGTAAGGGGACATTAATGGTGAATGAACGGAAGTGATAGCAACTGATAAGGGCTGATAAGGAGCCTCGAAAGGCGAATGGCGGGGAATTCATATCTCGCGTCGCAGCAAAGCTGGGATCCTGAATTTATAAGGTAATGTAGGGGTGGTAAGGGGATATCAATGGTGAGGGAACGGAAGTGATAGCAACTGATAAGGGCTGATAAGGAGCCTCGAAAGGCGAATGGCGGGAAATTCATATCTCGCGTCGCAGCAAAGCTGGGATCCTGAATTTTTAAGGTAATGTAGGGGTGGTAAGGGGACATTAATGGTGAATGAACGGAAGTGATAGCAACTGATAAGGGCTGATAAGGAGCCTCGAAAGGCGAATGGCGGGAAATTCATATCTCGCGTCGCAGCAAAGCTGGGATCCTGAATTTATAAGGTAATGTAGGGATGGTAAGGGGATATCAATGGTGAATGAACGGAAGTGATAGCAACTGATAAGGGCTGATAAGGAGCCTCGAAAGGCGAGTGGCGGGGAATTCATATCTCGCGTCGCAGCAAAGCTGGGATCCTGAATTTATAAGGTAATGTAGGGGTGGTAAGGGGATATCAATGGTGAGGGAACGGAAGTGATAGCAACTGATAAGGGCTGATAAGGAGCCTCGAAAGGCGAATGGCGGGAAATTCATATCTCGCGTCGCAGCAAAGCTGGGATCCTGAATTTTTAAGGTAATGTAGGGGTGGTAAGGGGACATTAATGGTGAATGAACGGAAGTGATAGCAACTGATAAGGGCTGATAAGGAGCCTCGAAAGGCGAATGGCGGGAAATTCATATCTCGCGTCGCAGCAAAGCTGGGATCCTGAATTTATAAGGTAATGTAGGGATGGTAAGGGGATATCAATGGTGAGGGAACGGATGTGATAGCAACTGAAGGGCTGATAAGGAGCCTCGAAAGGCGAATGGCGACGCAGCTGTGTTGTGATGGGCCGGTAAGGAAATTACACCTAGGGATACACCGAGGGTACCCATGTCACTCCCACAGCCCAGCGTCAACCATTTACAACCTGTCTGCACCACATACACCCCTATCCCATTGTTATGATGTCTCAACTGAACTGCTGTCTGGAAAGGTCGGGCATGTTAGAATTGGGTAGATGCTGACCTAAGCGCACAGAGCACATAAGAATTAAGCCTAGCTCCGCCCACTGTGAGCGAGGCTTGCGCGGAAACTGCCGGTGTTCAAATTTAAATCCACGCTTAGGTTCCAAAAATCAGGCAGGCTAGGAATGGACCTGTAGAGGTCGGGCAAGTTAGGGATGGGTTGGGGTAAGCCAAAATGTACGGAGCACATGAGAGGCAAGCTAAAACCAGAAGTTTGGTGTGTTTGTGTGTGTGTGTAAGCATGTGTCCGTTTTTGTCACATATCTACTTTCAACTCAATTGCAACGTGGAGAGGTCGGGCAAGTTGGGGATGGGTAGGGGTTGACCAAAGTGTGCGGAGCTCATTAAGGACTAAGCCTAGCTCCGCCCACCGTGAGCGGAGCTTGCGCAGAAATGGTTGAAAAAAAATCAAGAGTGGGCCTGTAGGGATCGTGCAAGTTAAGACTTGGTAGGGCCTTATCTCAACTGTATCCTGGAGGGTCGCGCGAGTTAGGAGTGGGGAGGGGCTGACCTAAGCGTACAGAGCATATAAGAACTAAGCCTAGCTCCGCCCACCATGGGCGGGTCTTGCGCCGAAATCGATGAATAAACGAATTCAGGTCTTCGCTCAAGTGCTGAAAATCGGGCAAGTTAGGAAAGGGTCTGTTGAAGTCGCGCATGTAAGGACTGGGAAGGGACTGACCAAAGTAAAGGGAACACAGAACACAGGGAACGCAAATTAGGCACGGGCTGTGGAGGTCGGGCAGGTTAGTATTGGGTAGGGACCAAGTGTACGGACCACATAAGTTCTAAGCCTAACTCCGCCCACCATGGGAGGGGCTTGCGCCGAAATCGATGAATAAACGAATTTAGGTCCTCGCTTAAGTGCAGAAAATCGGGCAAGTTAGGAAAGGGTTGTTGAAGTCGTGCGAGTAAGGACTGGATAGGGACAGACCAAAATGTAGGGAGCACACAAGAAGCAAATTAGGAACGGGCCTGTAGAGGTAGGGCAAGTTAGGATAGCGTAGAGGAAAACATAAGTGTACGGAGCACATAAGTTCTAAGCCTAACTCCGCCCACCATGGGAGGGGCTTGCGCCGAAATCGATGAATAAACGAATTTAGGTCCTCGCTTAAGTGCGGAAAATCGGGCAAGTTAGGAAAGGGTTGTTGAAGTCGTGCGAGTAAGGACTGGATAGGGACAGACCAAAATGTAGGGAGCACACAAGAAGCAAATTAGGAACGGGCCTGTAGAGGTAGGGCAAGTTAGGATAGCGTAGAGGAAAACATAAGTGTACGGAGCACATAAATTCTAAGCCTACCTCCGCCCATCATGGGCTGGGCTCGCCCGAAATCGATGAATAAACGAATTCAGGTCTTCGCTCAAGTGCTGAATCGGGCAAGTTAGGAAAGGGTCTGTTGAAGTCGCGCATGTAAGGACTGGGGAGGGACTGACCAAAGTGAAGGGTGCAATAAGCAAATAAGGCACGGGCCTGTGGAGGTCGCGCAGGTTAGGATTGGGTAGGGATCATGTGTACGGAGCATATAAGTTTTGAGCTTAGCTCCGCCCACTATGGGCGGGGCCTGCACCAAAACCGATGGGTTTTCAAATTTATAAACCCTCGCTTGGGTTGCAAAAATAGGGAAGGTCAGGAATGGGACTGCTGAGGTCGTGCGAGTAAGAACTGGATAGGGACAGACCAAAATGTAGGGAGCACACAAGAAGCAAATTAGGTACGGGTGTGTGGAGGTCGGGCAAGTTAGGATTGGGTAGGAGTCAACCCACCAAACTTATGTACTCTGTACACGTCAACCCCCTGTGTATAGAGTACATAAGTTCTAAGCCTAGCCCGGCCATAATTGCAATATTGGTACCACACTCACAAAGTGACTGTTTGTTCTCGGTTACCATTAGGGAGTGGTGTGTTATTATCAGATGTATCTCTCGGCAATCAGTTAAGGTCAATGTTTCTTATAGAACTGATACATGCACGTCCTCTCCAAACTTTTAATCCTCAAAAGTCAACTACTACGGAGCGCCTCAGCGCTCACGATGAGACACCTCCAACTGCTGCCGCTCCTTTTAGCGTGGCCGCACCTTTGCGATTGTGCCTTACACACTTGGATCAACGATGGGAAGGGGGTCTTCTTTCTTGGATTTTTTGACCGTTTCGATCCATCTTCCTTACTTTGGTACTACTGATGCTTCAATTCTATTTTTGTGTTCGGATCGAATCCTGCCTTTCTTTTAAGGGGTTTTGCCTTCAGTGGGGAAGAGGTTACAGATGGGTGTGGTGTCTCTTAGTTTCAACCAAAGCCGATGATCGTTGGAGGTTTGCTCACAATATGTACAAGCCGCATATTATCCGTTCCCTGCTGCTATGTGCGCTCCCTATACACAGGGCCTATTCCTGCTGCAATGCACGCGAAGCGCGCATGCGAAAGTCGGCTCGCCGCGCCAGCGGCGAGCCGAGAATCGCTCCTCGCTACAAAACAGAAAGCCCCAAAGCCACCCTGCCGGGGCGGCGAAGCCGCCCCTACGAGGATTGGCCGGCGAAGCCGGCCAATCCGAGTCCAGGAGGGTTGGCCGGCGTCAGCCGGCCAACCCGACTGGTATATTGGAAATTGTAGAAAAGGTCACAAGATCATAAGTTTCCGATCCGGCGCTCGGATACAGTAAACCAAATCGAAGCCGTAAAATTAAATGTGAGGACGCACACGCACACAATTTCTGCTTAAAGGCACTCTCGAGGTTATTTTATGCCCAGATATAGCTAACTAACTAGGAACCGGAAACCAAATTTGTTCCTCCATTGGTATATACAAGAAATTCGCTTCAACTAGAATAAACAACCACTTACGCGTATCCGCCTGAGCCTAGAGAAATTGTACTCCTTCCCCAAGACTTAGGCTAACATAGGATAGAAAAAAGCACGTATTGCTCCACTATAATAGTTTCTTTGCAAAATTCGAACCCGATTCAGCTGGCGCTGACTTTTCTACGCTCTAACCATAGCTTTAGAGGCGCGTTTCTCCATTACCTCCCCTTTGCAAAAATAGTGATATAAACTCCTCCTGGGAACTCGATGATCCGATAATTCGCATTTTTGATTTCCCTTCTGCTATCACCCTATGACGCAATTTTGTCGCCACACCTTATTTTACCGTGAGGACTATTTCAAAAATCATCGCGGGGCCAGACACCAGACAGAGGAGTAGTCGACGCTCACTTTTTGAATTACTGTATCCGAGCGCCGGATCGGAAACTTATAATCTTGTGAAAAGGTCAGGCCTAAGTACGCAACACATGTCTGGTTGATTTTTCTGGATAAAAGATAGTGCTTCAATTGATTGCCGATTTGGCCAATTTTTGTCGGCTGGACCTACCTCTTCGCCAGCCTGTATGACGGCCCCATTCTGACATACCAAAAAACTGAACAGGTAATTTCGTAGAGCAGAAAAACCTCTTTCAAATGATATGTGACATGCTGCAAAATTCCGTGATTTCATAGGAAAAATTTTATGCTTGAAAAAACGGCATTACTTATGGAATGACCCAATACTTATGCGGTTCTGTTATATGGCTAAAGCAAGTAGTACTGCGTTACTTAGGGTCAAGCGTTACGATGAGTAAAGTCTTTGAGAAATACGACATCCCTCCAAACCGATCCCCATTATTTGGTCCCCTCCTAATGGGATTGCTACATAAACATGACCTTGGCGTTAAATCCGAAACCATGATACGGTACCAGATGCTTAATGAGCGAATTGTGTTCATAACAGGGGAATAAATGAAGTTTTAGGCTTCAATGCAGATGCAGTCGTCAGCATCAACAAGCATGGAGGATTCTGCGAAGGATTCTGTGGAGCTGCGAGAAGAGGTTTGTCCTGCAAGTGTTTCACCAGTTGTACTCTTGATACGGCAGTGATCCGACAGCTTTTTTAGGTGGAGCGTATGCAGGCTGTCGAAAAAATGCTTAATGAGCGGATCATGTGCTTAGAAGATCAGCTGCTTGAATTGGAAGAAAAGTACCAGGAAGTAGAGGAAGAGTTAATCGATGAGAAGAAGAAAGTGGAAGCATTTGAGGCTGAGAAGCAGTCTACGGCGAGAGAAGTGGAAGTGGCTGATGTCTCTATACAAAGCACCAGTGGCGAGGGCGGCAGTCAGTGGGACTACAGCGACAGAGCTGATTCCGCCATAGAGAGTGATCTGCAGCAACAGCTGGAAGCGGCTAGAGATGAAGTGTTGAGACTTCAGAAAGAGCTAGAAGAGTCACGGAAACAACAAGTTGAAGCTTCAGCAGAAGACGGGTGGGGACTTGAAGCATCGAGCAGCGCTCAAGACGCGAGCGAAGTTTCTCGACTGAAAGAGGAGCTGGAAGAGGTCAGAAAGCAGCTGGCTGACAAGGCTCGAGTCCAAATTGAGCACGAGACTTGTGAAATTGAACGCCATGTTCGTGAGAAGGCACGAATCGAAAGCGAGCTGAGTACGGTAAGGATGGAACTTGAGAGGATGCGGCAACTCCTGAAAGAAAAGGATCATTCGCTTGCAGTTGAAGACAAGCCAGAGGAAGAATGGGGCTGGGGCGATGCACAGCCTCAAGGTTCAGATGAGATCACTGCCTTGCGTGAAAGGCTTTCACAAATGGAAACTGTGGAGCGTCAGCAAGAGGAGACGATACGAAAACAAGAGGCCAAGATCAATGCCTTAGAGGAAGAGCTGAGCACTGCTGACACGTGCCGAGAAGAACTGGAAGACGCCACACAGCAGGTGAACGAGCTGCAAAGAGAATTGAGAGAGGTTGGTAAGATAGCAATTTTGCCGTAACTTGAATAGACCATGGATCTGGAGGCTGCAGCTGAGATGCATTTGCGCTTCAGAATCTGCACTAATGCTAAGTATCGCTAAGAAGGGAATCCAGTGCCAACAAAGTTCCAAAAAGGGAATGCATCTTTTTGTCAGTAGTTTGGCTGTAGGTGTGGACAAGGCATCGCATAGAATTTGCTGCTTGTCAAGCATGTTTTGTATAGCTGCCTTCGTCATCGAAATGGCTGTTTTATCGAATTAGCTTTTTTAATTGCAAGCTCCTCTCTCCACTTGAATGTAACGTTGAAATTCGTCTGCCTAAAACCACGTGTGATTTGGTTGGATGGGCGTGGTGGCTATTCAAGAAGGCTCGAACAGGGTGAGGGTGTAACGTGCAGCCGCACCAAAGTTGCAGCCTAAAAAGTTATCCAACGACCTACTTGCCTTGGGAAAGTAGCCACTGGTCTGATTATCGCGTGGGCGTCTTTGAACCGCAATGGACACTCGCAGATGTCGTGTGGATCGTTGAGCAAGTGCACCACATGCGACATGCTGCGAAGTTCATGTGTCTCCACGTTGTGACCTCAAACAACACTCTTTTCTCGGCTTTTGCTTTTTACATTTATTAAAATTCTGAATATACTACAGGAGCAACCGGTTCACCTTCACCTTTTCGGCTTTGGTTCTCACCGTACTCAAACAAAATGCCGTGTCTGTGGCATTCCTGCAGGGTGCGGTTAGAAACAAAGCAGAGAAACGCCTAGCGCGACGCCGTATCTGCTCCTCCAACTCCATACTTCTACCTCGTTGACCATAATTTCGTTGCTTAACTTCTGTTTTTCCGCAGTTCAGTCGGGAGTAAGAAAGAGCAAAAGGTCTAAACGTTCCAAAACTTGTGCAAAGCGGTTTTTGGTGCTAATTTGCGGTGAACATGAAGAGTAGTGTGTTGACTGATAAGCTAATTTGACCGTTTTTCAGATGAAAAAGCAAGCTCAAGTGCAAAGTGAGGAGCAACAACGCCTGACTGCTAGAATTACTGAATTAGAAACAAAAAACGAAAACGCTTGGGGTGACGAGTGGGATACCACAACCGACAAGAACGACGAGGGAAGGCAGGCGTTGGAGCAGTCAAGATCCGAGGTGAGCATTACTCTCATATCTACAGAGTCTTTAGTCATTTATCTATTCAGTACGAAAGTCCCTTATAGGCTTATGAAAAAATAGCCGAACTAGAGCTGCAGATTGAACAGAAGGTTTGTGCTCTAGTGGATGCTGAGAAGGAACTGACACTGTTGCGAGAACGTCTTGAGACAATAGGGACTGAAAAATTGGGCACACAGGTACACCTTATTGCTCTTCACGCCAACATCGCCCATAAATCGAATGTATAGTTTTTTTTAATTATCTTAGAAGAAACTGGGGAAGTAGAGAGCATTCGCAAATATAGATCCTAACCAGGCCCATAAGACACGCCCCATGCGTGACATAACTTGTGGCCGCGCGATCGCCCCCTCATAGCCACTGATTCCTTTTTGTTAGGTCTACAGTTATATCCACTGTCGTTAAGTTGGAGCTGGATTATTGATGGAGCGAAGCAAACCCGAATTTGTTTCTGCAAAGTGAAAAGTCTCCTACGATGATGAGGAGTGCACGTCACTCAAGTGGGTCACTGCGCACTACAAGTTCCTTGCGGGTTCCGTTGTGGCTTGACGCAAGCAGAACTAGTATGGAACTTTTTACCGGCGGTGGCTCAAGTCGCGTGGCGCGGTGACGTAATTGAACAGTCCTGACGCTCAACCGAATCAGGCAGCCTGCTATTAAGACAGAAAATCCGCTTTGCGACGTTCGTTGTGCGACGCGATGGTGCGAGCTATGCGCGCCATACTAGATGGGTCCTAAGCGATGACGGTGCACCACGCCTCATTCTAGGTGTAATCACTTTGGGACTCAACCAATACGGTGCCCATAGCTCGCACCATCACATCGCGCTGAACGCGGCCACGCGAATTTCCTGTCCTAATGGTATACACCCGGAACCTCCATACTTTGCGATGGTGCTGCCGACGGCAGGGTGTGGCTGCGTTCATAGGCGCTGAGGTAGAGTGGCGCAGACGAACACGCAGCCACACCCCGCTAACATCGCAGATTATGAAGGCGGTGTTAGAGTCTTTAGTGTTTGAGCGACCCAATCGGTCACTAAATAGGCATTTCAATTTGAAGATCATATATCGTGCGGAGTTATTGTACTGAACACGAAAGTACGGCGATCGGCGAGAATGAAGCTGCTTGAATATAAAGTATGAGTCTTGCGGCTGTTTCAATATACTCTTCCAAACGAGTAACCGAAATTTCACTTATTTTCAAGATTAAGATTTCATACAAGAATGTTTAGACTACCACGGAATCCACTTCGGACGAGCAGTCATCAAGAAATGTGAGACTTTTCTGTTTACCAATGGTTTGAAATTTGATGCTAATAGTAAGAACACCACTGAGAAACAATAAGAGTGCCTTCAAAGGGTCAAAGGAAGGCAATTCAAAAGTAATATGAGTGATTTACAGACCGAGAGTGAGTTAGAAGAAGAACGCCAGCGCAGGGAAGAAGCGGAGGCGTTGGCGGAGAACTTGCGACGGGTTGCTGTCACTTTGAGAACTCAAGTGAGTGGCTTTGCAGGTGTAGAGTTCGGGATAAACTCCGAACAAATTCATAGATTGTACTGGATGCTACAGTATACACTTCCGACACTTCCAAATTTACAATTTTCATCGTATTCTCTTATGAGGCAAGTCTTTCCGAAGCTACCCATATCATTCAGAATCCACCAAGGAGCCTAAGTACTCTTCCCTACATTTCCTAAGACACTATCATCTATAAGTGGTAAAATAGTTCTTTCCTCAATAGAAACCTCCAAATTTTAGATTGATGATCTGCAAGGCAAATTGCTGCTCGAGACGGAATCTGTCGAAGAGAAACAAGCTCAACTCGCTCATCTATCAGCCGAGAATGAGCGTCTTCGAACGGCAATAGCTTCGCGAACAGAACTGGCACAAGCAGAACATCAGCGAAGTGAATCGGAAATGGAAACGTTATGTGAGGAACGTCGACGTATCCAAGATGAACTTTCGAGCGCTGAAAACGAGAAAATCCGTTTGGAAGAACAATTGATGGCATCTGAGATGAAATGTGACGATTTAAAGATTGAACTGCAGCTGCAGAAAGCTCACATCACCGAACTCACAGAAATGTACGAGACAGCTCGAAAAAGTTGCGAAGATGCACAGGCAGCACTTCAGGTATGCAGTGCTCTCCGATACTTTGAGCCAAATTTGGGACACATTTCCATTTTCAGACTGTTGAAGCCGAAAAGTCCACACTAGTTGAACGCTTGGCTGAAGCTGAAAATGAACTGGAGAAAGTCAAGGTTCAACTGCATGCATGGCTTACCCAGGATAAGGTACTTTGTTTATGTTGATAGCACGCCCAGTTACAGCAGAGCTCTATCGAATACAGCTGCGTGCAGAGAAAAGTTGCTTTAGCAGTAGCCGTGTTATTTTCTGAATACATCAGTAGGGGTAATTTTAGCAGATTGTGAAAAACTTGTGGAATTTGAAAGTCGAGGTGATCAGTAGCGCAACAATAGAGAAAGAGCGAGAATAGATGGAATTTAACGGTCGAAGACCTGAGATTTAAGAACCTGAAGGCTCTCCTTCTTTTCGCCTTCACTGCATTTCTAGCTTGTGTTGTCAAATGCATACAGGAGAGAGGTTAAGTCAGCCAGCTGCGAACGATTGCTCAGCAGATGCGAGCATTGCTCAGGATTACGATAAACACCCCAAGAAGCGCTTTTCCAGTGCTAGTTCCACCACATCTCTTCTGGACTAGAGTGTTCGTTCATGGAAAGTATCTCTTACCAGCTCTCATTTTCTCCTTATCCCGGTCGTGCCCTAGGGAAGCTTTCCTTTCCTGATTCCCCAACCCTCACTTCCTTCAATAAGTTGTTCACTTGTTAATCATCGAGGCCCACGGCAGCCATGGTCCTTCTCGTGCAACCAGTTTGCAATGAGAGCAGCAAGGCACTTCCCGAGCATGGTCATGTTGCTGGTGGGTGTGTACCCTTATGTCAGGATTTCTCACCGCGGCATGTCGCAAGCGAAGCAATGCGGACGAGCTGAAGGCGCCATGTTGTTGGGTCCCGAAGCGATTACAAGTCAACTGTGTACCGTGCCCCTATCATTACCCTGTAATCGTGCTAAGACCCAACTAGCGCGACGCGTATAGCTCGCACAAACTGCGTCGCACGCCGCTCGCCGCCGTGCGAAATCCTGACATATGGGCACACATCCCCGCCGGCGCGGTGACTGAGCTCGAGTTTCCCGGCCTACACTGTTGAGCCGTGAAGCTTATTGTTAGTATTAGTTGTAGTTGTTAGTAATAGTTCATAACAGTTCACCTGCATAGCACATATGTGAAGGATGTGTTCTCGAGCGATACATCCAAGTACAAATTTCCTATCGCTCGCAGTTATTTCTTAGGTGCTTGTTGACGCATAATCCGATCTTCTTATCTCTGCATAAATAGGAAAAAAGGGGATATAACAAGGCGCCGATTACGGTGCAGCGCCGAATTAGACTGCCAAAATAGTTAATAACTGAACTATATAAACATAAATAGCTATTTGCTCAACCGCTACTCTTCAGAAAGTGAGTCAGCGTTCAGCCATCGAAGAGAAAGAAAACGTTTCTCGATGGGAGCAACTGGAGAGGATATTGGGAGAGGTGCGGCGTGAACTTGAAGAGAAAGAATTGCAGAACACTCTCCTCAAAGACAGCGAAGCTCGACTTCTCGATTCGGTCGATGAATTTGGCCTTCAGGCTGAGAAGTAAGTCATTCATGCGTAATCATTTTTTGCAAAAGAAGTCAAGTAATTTGAAGACGCTTCTCTTCAAAAATGGTTTCAGATATCAACAGGAGGCGGAGCGATTACAGAGTGTCGTTAATCAATTGGAGAAGGAAAGGATGGAACTTGAAGAGAAAATCACAGAGATGCAAGAGAGTCAAGATCGCCTTGGAGAGGCTGAAGAGAAGGTACGCGCGATGGAACGGGAACAAGAACAACTTGAGAAACGTTTAGCGCATCAGAGGTAGGTAACGCTAACCGCTGTAGCTTCAAAGGTTCCAATCAAGACAAATTTAACCCATTACAGTACCTCCACGGCGTCTTCCTCCACGTGTAGTGCCAGAGAACTTTCCATAGCTGTGAGTTTTATTTCTTCACTGTGAGCTAGTTTTGTTGATCGCCATGAGTGAATCTGCAAGATCCTGTGCCGTGTTTGCAGAATAGTCAACTCGAAACACTAACGGCTGAGAGAGATGATCTACGAAGTCGTCTTGAGAACGCAGAGTCCCGTTTGCGAGTTTCAAACCAGGTAATCGTTGTTTTGTTTGAAACGCTAAAGCAAATGGGTGCACCGGGTGGTGGGTGGAGTGATGGCGGGCGCCCACCGATGATCAATGAGAAACAATAGCGCAGCGCAGCCGCACGAATAGATAGTTCGCAACTCATGCACTGCAGTCACACGCTGGACGTGCCCAATACAACTGAATCTCTTGAAATTCCAAGATATCAAATGGTATACGATTAAATTATTGTTTGCTTTCCAGGAGAAGCAAGCTATCAGCCGTTCATATGAGCAGCTTCGAGCTCGTTTGGTGGCTCGTCGTCAGAAACTGAGTCACTCTGGCGATACATCGTCACGACCATCGTCAGCAACTATCTCGGAAGAAGATTTGTCAGAGAGTTGTCGACGGTCAGATGAACCTGCGCCTTCATCAAGCAGGGCGTACGTTCCTCGACAGGTAAGACTTACCATATTGAAAATACTCATAAATTGACCTCAGAAGCACTACACTTCATGATATGCATATCTGAGAACATTTAAATTGTATTTGTGTGAGATGGGGATCGACTATCTCAGGTAACGATTAGGCTGTCTTAGAACTGTTGAGCGCGTGGGTATGTCAGGTGCATACGGCATAACCACCTCATTAATTCATCGCTCCTCAACAATTTGAGGCGCCGGCGCTGGCAATGTTGCCACGCGCTCCATTTATAACGCTCGACCGAATCATACTACAGTAAGATGATCTTTGCGGTAGGCCAAGCAGTCTGTGACGAGTCACAAATTTTCGACATAGTGCCGGACTGTGACAAGATTTGCGCGGGCTTTTGACACGGATTCGCGTGCGCTTTCGCGACGATCATCGTACTGAAGGGGTGTGTACCCTTATGTCAGGATTGTCGCACCGCGGCATGTCGCAAGCGAAGCAAGGCGGACGAGCTAAAGGAGCCATGTTGTTGGGTCCCGGAGCAATTACAAATCAACTGCGTATCGTCCCCATAGCATTTCCGTGTAATCGTTCTAAGACCCGACAACCACGACGCGCATAGCTCGCACATATTGTGTGGCACGCCGCTCGTCGCCGTGCGATACTGTAGTATGGTTTGGTCGAG
This sequence comes from Trichostrongylus colubriformis, assembly GCA_963978905.1. Classification (NCBI taxonomy): domain Eukaryota; kingdom Metazoa; phylum Nematoda; class Chromadorea; order Rhabditida; family Trichostrongylidae; genus Trichostrongylus; species Trichostrongylus colubriformis. The sequence goes on along the minus strand of OZ022257.1, from coordinate 43,726,506 downwards.
TGTTATAATTAGAGCGCGTCGCACAGTGCCGGCTCCCGTGCCGAAAACTATGAAGGTGGTCATCTCTTGTCGCTAGCTGATCAAAGAACACCTAGGCGTTTCAGCTGGATGTAGGTTTCTTAACCCCAGTACTATGACATCATTCCCGGTCCTCCTTGTAACCAGTCGGCTTGCATTGCAGATGTGTTCCTACCTCTCTAGCAATAGGTGAACGTCCCGAGGAACCGTGCCACCAGCTTTAGTGACCACTACCCGCAAAAACACGGGAACATAGCACCTTTCCGATATGGTAATTCGAAATCGTATGCGACAAATGACATTCGGTCCTTCCCTGTACCATAACACTCGATGTGACCTGGTCTGTGCTGATCTCGGGCTTCTAACAAGATATCGAGGGTTGATGTGTCTACATACCGAGATAAAGCTCCATAGGTACCAAACAGGAGTGGGATGTCACGGCTACTTTTGAGTCGAAGTTTAGGGAATCGTGCACGGAAAAGTGGTTTACTGTGTTACCCACATATTTATGTTGTATTTGCTTGATAAGAGCCACATGCAAAGTTTCACGAGAAAAAGTGAGAGTCCGGTTAAGATACATCACCTCATAGTGGCGTAAAACAGGGCGATCCGAGTGGGTGCCCCTCCCCGTCGCCGCCACGGTCGGAGACGGAGGGACTGTTCACGGAACTCTGTGCGTCATCGATCGCACCTTTGCTCAGCCCTAGTATCTGCACCCAGCAAGGCGCCCCGCCCCATCGTCCGCCACATTTAGAAGCTTTATCTTAGCCATATCCTCACTTTTTCGCTTGAAAATTTGCATGCGGCCCTCAGTAAGCAAATAAAATATAAGTAACAGTGAAATCATTTTCCGTTCACGATTCCTTTGACCTCCTGACCTCTTCTCCGAAAGTTCTGGACACCTCACCGTGAATGGAGTTGAGACTTCATTTTTGTGCTAATATTTATATGTCTTACAAGGATAAACATTGTAAAGACGGTGCTTTTAAGGCGTTCGAGGAAACATGCGTGCCTTTTTAAAAAGTGAACGAAAAGTTTGAATGGCGAGAGGTGATAGAGCCTTATTTTGCCACGATCAGCTGCTACTCAGCCTGCTGCTACGACGCTTCCAATCCATTGCGAGCATGCCACAGTTGTATTACGGATGGCTCTGTTCACGGAGCGCTTTAGGTCAGGAGGCCTTCCAATCCATTGCGAGCATGGCACAGTTGTATTACGGATGGTTCTATTCACGGAGCGCTTTAGGTCAGGAGACGTAGCTCGCGACGGAGCGGCGATAGCACCTCCGCAATTGGCGCCAGATGCCCCATACCGGGAACATGAAAGAAAACGCATTGACGAGTCCCATGACGCTGGCATCTGCGCTGCATATCATTTCCGCATAGATTCCCTGGGTGATGAACCACGGAAAGGTGTATAAAGAGGATATGTTATGAGAGGGTTGTGAAGAAATGGCTTTTCACGCAGGAAGGCATGTCGGGCCTCCCTTTTTGTCAGTTTCTCTCATGCTTGAATGTAAATCAATGAAGTGAAGTGTTATTGATGGTCATAGACCGGACATGCCTGACTGAGTGGAATGTGATTTCAGGATACTGAAAAAGACGTGATTCGACGACGCTCAGGACATCATTAACGATTCTGTACTGGCCGGTGTTTCCTTCCACAGGAACTGCTCAATTGCTTATCCCTTACCGCCGAAACAGTCGCTAGAAAGCGGAAATCGCACTAATCAATTACACTAATTGATGAAAGTCATTATTTATTATAACTGTTTCCTGTATGGAAATGAGACAAATTCATTGATGTCGAACATGGGTACTTGGTATTTATGTTGTATACTTTGTTTTGGTGGGTATTTCGTTTATATGTCATAGAGCTGACGATGCTATGTGTTATTATCCTCAAAATTCGCCAATAGGAAATGAAATTTCTGTTAATGTTGCCTGATGTTGTAGGGTAACTCAAAAATTTGCACAGAAAGCGGATAAAATCGGAGGCGAAAATTTTCATAGACAATATGCATTCCGCCGCACCTAAGTTTAGTTTGGGTGAATCTTGTGCGTCTCATTTGAATAGATTTGGCACTTTTAAGGACTCGTTGAACATGAAACGCGGGTGTGTGCACTTATGACAGAAAATACGCTTCGCGGCGCCAACAGCACGACTTGCGGAATCGATTGCCCTTGGAAGCCCGGCAGAGCGTGGCTGCATCACTTCTGCATTTCCACCCATGCCACACTGCCTCCTGCACCCATGCCACCCTGCCTCCTCCACCACTGCCATACTGCCTCACTTGAGGGCTGCCATGCTCTGCCACTGGTACTCGCACCCGCCGATCCGCTCACCCCGAGCGGCCACGCGATTTTCCGTCATAACTGCACACACCCATGAAACGCGCTCCTTGCTCAAGGTCTTTCACGGTTTTTAAGGAGCAGGGTTAAGAAATAAAAATTGCCAGTTGAAAGTTAGGCGAAGCGCGTGGCTGTTTGGAAATGCATGAGGTTTCTGTCGTTGCGCATTACTCTGTCATGAAGAGACGCCGTCGTCATAATTCAAATGGGATCAAAGCACCGCGCGATGTTGGCTAGATGATTCGAGAGCATCAAGCTGCGTCCACCTATTTAAAGACAATGATAGGGATGATCCTGGTCGACTGTGCAAAGATTACCGAATATGAAAGCTAAGGCGTCAAAAGGGATGGGCTGAGCTAAAGAAAAGACGGGTTCGGGTGAGAATGTCGGCAACCGTTGGAGAAGACGCCTCCTTCGGAGCTCCGAAGTGCTCGTCGCACCTGAAATTTTGCTACATACTCTCCGAGACCCGTAGCTTTTATTTGGGTGACTTACATCAGGAGTTCTCGCTACCCACATTACCCCTATCACCGCCTTCAGTCGATAGAGTGCATAGTTTGTAAACTGCAGCATATGGAGGTAACACCTATGGGAAAAAGAAAAGTATGCCCGGTAAGGATGAATGAGATAAAATATTTGAGAGAAAATGAATGGAAACCCGGTGTTGAGCGCCTTTCTGTTTGACATTATTTCGTGAATTAATGTGGATTCGACACGCTGTTCTTGCGATCAGCAATCACCGCGATATGCCTTCCAGTGTCGCGCGGGTGTGCACCTTAAAGACACCAGAAGGGGGTAATTTTGGCTTACGGTAGAACAGACGTAGTGTGGACGAATTTAAGTGGCCGCCATTGCACAAACTCGCCAATCTGACGCCTTGGCATGGTGCCAAGAGAAGATGTTTCTATTATAAATTTGGTTTTTTCCTTCTTTTTACTTTGTTCTTTCTTATATTGTTTCTAGATGTACTTACATGAATGCTAATGTAGTTAGGAATGGCCACTCCACTGCGCTGGGAGTCAGGTGCTACAACTAACGTTGGCCCACGGCCCGTCGCCTACAGCGGACAACTCGGAATGGATGCGCTGATGCGAATGGGATGCGAATACACACCGCAGCGTCGCGCTTTTGAGTCCGGGTTTTTTCGCCTATTATCGCTTCTAACCTTGAGAGTTCATTACAAAATGCTCATTTCTTTGCATCTTCCTCTTGTTACGGACCCCCTTCCGGTTCCTTTAAATCTAGAAAGTGCGCGGTGGAATAATTACAGGATTACTGTGGATCACTTTACATCTCATCTCACCTGCTATACTGTGCCTCACCCCGTCTCTCTCCCGCCTTCCTTGCCTGATTCTTATGCCAAGGCCGCGTTCATACTTTGCAACAGCGGGCGCCGGCCCCGATTGCCGCAGAGTAGAAGGCTCCCAGGCATTCATGAACTCGCATTAGACCGAGTGAGAAAGATAACTGAGAGGGCCCGAATATTAACACTGCAAACGGTATTCTCCATGAATTGGGATGAACTGCCTGTGGGATCACCTCAACTAGCTGCTTGCGTTTATTGCCGATTTTACGAGAAACAATAGAACTCAGACGAAATATAAAATATAGATCCGAAGTGAGAATGGAAAATGGCGGAAATGCTCAAATGAAGGCTCGTCTGCAGTGTGCAGTACTACATCATGAACAAATATCGCAGGATATTTACCTTTTAAGCTCATCACTAATGATCTCTGAACATGTGTGCCCAATAAAAAAGTGAGTGCTTTCTGAACATGTGTGCCGAATAAAAAAAGAACTGGTCTTGCGGCACGTATCACCTCAGTGCCCTCATTGCAGTGAGACCTTGAAATCAGAACGAAGTGTAATTGTGCAAGTGTAAAGGGTAGGTGAATATGAAAAGATGGCAATAGTTGAAGATGAAGCTGTGAGTTATTGAGCGAGCAATGCTGGAAGGAGGAAGAGAAATGGGGACAGGGTTAGGATAAAGCATTGCGTGAAAGGAATTGTGCACAGAACAATGAGTTTCTGTGTAAACCTTATATTCATGTTGTATTTGCCTAATAAGGGCTCCATGCAACGTTTCTCGCGGAAAGTAAGAATTCAGCCAGGATACAGCTCCTCAAAGTGGTGACCAAAGGGGTGGGCCTCAGAGTAAATGCCAGCCCCGTCGTCCGCCGCGGTCTGGGACGAGGAGGGGAACTATGTATCTATGTAACCTTCTGTTCCCACTGTGCTTCTCCGATGGCGGGTGTGTACCCTTATGTCAGGATTTCGTACCGCGGCATGTCGCAAGCGAAGCTGTACGGATAAGCTAAAGGGCCATGTTGTTGGGTACGAAGCAATTACTAGTCAACTGCATATCGCGCCCCTAGCATTACCGTGTAAACGTTCTAAGACCCAGCTACCGCAACGCGCATAGCTCGCACACACTCCGTCGCACGCCGCTCATCGTCGTGCGAAATCCTGTAGGGGTACACACCCGAGGCCACACTTTGCCGTCGGCACCGCGGAGTATGAAGACAATGTACCATGGTTTAACATGACTCCAATTGTTCTGATGCTCGAGCAAAAAGGATGGGGCACCCCCGCGGCGTTATATTAGTGTGAACTCTAGGGGGGGGGGGGGGGAAGAGGAAGTTCAGTTTTCTACTTAGGCTTATGCAAAAATATACAGTTGAGTGGGCAGACTGACACCTCAGTGATGCTTCGGTGTTCAACATTCTACAAGATGTCTTCCCCCTCGCCCTCGTTGTAATACCACCATCATCTTTTGCATACATCAGTATGTGCTGGCGCCGCTATCCAAAAACCAACGCAAGCGCTCCTCCTAGTACTATTTCATAAACAACTACCGTATGCTGTATTTTACAATCTGTGCTAACATTCATAATTGTGTTGACCTAATAAGCTACGTGACCATTGGTCTATAGTTGACTGCACGTTTCATGCCCCCTCTGGATACTCAATTTCAGGATATCTTGGCCGAAACTCATAATTACCGTGAAGTAATTTCGGTGTTCATCGAAGATGTCCAGCGCTTCCTCGATGTACAGGAATGCAACCATGTTACCGTGGCAGCAATCATTGGTGAGAAATTTCAAATCTCACTTCTCGACAAAAATGAGGACCTTATGAAGAAGTGTTTGGAGTTGGCGCTTGTACGAAACAAAAAATAGAAAATGAAAAGACCGCAGCCGACTGTCTAGTTTCTTCAAAGCAACCCTAGTGTAAAACCAAGTGGTCACTCGGTTCAGTCACCCATCTTAGTCATTTCCACTGCTGTTTGAAAGGACAGAAGCAGTGATCGTGATGCTCAGAAAGGCGGAATATGTTTACAGTGAAAGTCGTAGTTGGTACGGCTTGCGGTACATCTCCTTGCATCGGGTGGTTCAATCGCCACCGGACCACGGCAGAACGTGGATATTCAAGGGCCACACCTTGTGATGGTACCTGTCGCACCTGTCAGAATTCTCCTAACCTCTGCGCGCTCCTGTGGCCTGTAACCTTTAATACATATAGAGAGGACTATCCCTACTATATATAAAACGCTTCGTCTGTCTGTACGTCCCTCCGTCCGTCCGTCTCCGTCCGTCTGTCACGAAATTAGGTGTTGTATGCCAGTGGAGATGGGGAGAAGTGTGATATGGGTAGGATATGGGACAAGAAGTAAAGACCACACATGGACCAAGTTAAGCTTCGCCCACGGTGGGCGGGGCAAGTCCTGAAATGCTCCGCTTTCAGACCGAAAGTTGTTACATGGGTTCGAATGTCTCCAAACGTGAGGGAAAGATGGATAAAGGTCAGGAATGAGTTTTTTGAGGTCATAAAAGAAGTGTGGGACAGTGGGGGGAGCACTTGTAGTGATGGGCGGAGCTTGGGCATTACATGAAAAACGACCTGTGGAGATAGGGCAAAGTGTGGTATTGGTAGGGCATGGGACAAGAAGTGAAGACCGCACATGGACCAAGTTAAGCTCCGCCCACGGTGGGCTGAGCGTGCAGTGAGACTTGTCCTTAGGAAAAAGAGCAATTTTGATCGACCTACTGATGCACATAGTGTTTCGCGCACAGTAGTGTGCACCAGCCAACCGGTTATTGGTAAAGAGAATTACCTTCGTTGAATATTTACTACATGACAGAACGCTAGGGATATTACACCGGTTTTGTACAGAATATACCAGATACATGCAATGGTGAGAACATTATACGAGGATAGGAGAATACCGAAATGTGAGACAGGGAGGAAACTACCATCGAAGCATAATGAACTCACGTGGGGACTGGTCGATATGGAGGTGACCAGGGAATCTCTGGCACAGGAAGATGAGGTAGCATGTCCGATCCACCGGGCCAGCGTCCTTGTCGTCTCTCTTCTTCTTCAGCGATGTTCAGCATCGTGCGATTGACATCGTGAGGTTTTGGCAGACTGACCGCTGCGGACGATGACAGACAGACGACTGTGACTTGACTTGGCGGGAACCAGGCGGATCGAAAGTTTTCCGCGCTCCACGTGGCTTCAACTGTTTACGGTAGGCGTTCAAACCATGACTTTGAGGACCGACCTAGCCCGAGCGCGATTACCCAACATCTCATGCTACAAACTCAGGGAAGGTCGTACGCAAGTCACGACAGTGGAGAAAAGAAGGGGTTCGAGCTCCTACGCTCCTAACATGGCATTAGGGTGGCCGACGGATTCCTTCTGGTCAAACCATTCGTCAAGCTGGCGCGGCAGACTGCATCCGGGTATGGTGCAAGTGTACCAGTGCCATGTCTTATTTTGTATTGAGGCCATAAAATTTTTAGGACAGTAGGTCATGCATTTATACTTCCCGTAATATCACCATAAAATCAAATGCCATATACAGCGTTGTGGCCAAGCCTACTGATGCGGCAACTGGTTGGTTGTCTTTGGCGCTCACAATCTATGATAGACCAAGTGTGAAACGCAGATTAAGGCCGCCGCTAGACTTCGCAATTTTGCGATTTTGTGACGTCGCATCTTCGCACGCGATACTGTCATACCGCGTGCGATACGTAACACGCGATACTTGAGATCGTGCATCGCCGCAACTTCGCGTGCGGAGCCGCTCCACCAAAAGCGATTCGGCCGCCTAAACACGCAAGGAAGGCGAACTTGACAAGTTATTTCAAGGGAACCATATGAAATTTTGACATGTCGGTAAGGAAAAGCAATAATCTGACAGGTTTTGACTTGTCAATATCGCGACTTTTGCTTGTTGACAATTCAAAATGGCGAGCGTGGCGTACTAGGTGGCTCCATCCGGTCTTTTGCGCCTACAAAAATCTGTAGCCATATATTTTTTTTTAATATTGCTTTTTTCACCGGTAAACAGCCTATCGGTATCTAGGCGCTTATCATTAACCAGTTTCATGTTTCACATTCATGAGGGTGGCATTCGGTATGCTCTACGGTTTTTGTGCGGTGGTCCATCGATTCTGTTGATCTGTGCAAACTCGCCAATTCCAGAATCTTTCGACTCGAACTATACTGCTGATAACGCTTCACGGATGGGTAAGAAGAAAGCACCATTGAAAAAATGTGTAAGTGAAAAGTTGGATGCCGGCGATGCGCTTACAGTGAGTTTATTCAATTATGAACTAGTTTTATCTCGTTATTGTATGCGACAATTTGTCAAGTGAGTAGAGTATTGTTGTAATTGGAACTACTGAATACCACGAGAACAGTATACTTACACGAACGGAATCCGTGTTTCGCTGTTTGTCCCATACTAGCGGCAAGGCTTGTCCATACCGTGTAACTGAAAAGGCGATTATATCACTGTGAACAGGTCAGGAATTGTGCGAAAGTTATCCGATGTGCTGGGAATAGGGCACGCCTGCGTAGTTTTTTTTAATGCTGAGCACTGGAAAAATATGGCGCTACGTAATCAGGGGCGCTTCTGGCCAGTCATGTGTAATTACATCTCAACACAGTTATAGAAGCCGGGTCAAATAAAGTCGGAGGGGAGACGCAATTTTGCGTCGACGTCAAAGCTCCTTTCCCTCCCTAGGCTTAGGCTAAAATTGATATCCCCTTCTCCTACATGAAAAAGCATCCGTCAGAGCATAGGTTTCATCTGCTTTAACCTAAGCCTAGGGAGGGAAAGAAGCTTTGACGCAGGTGAAACGTCGACGCAAAATTGCGTCTCCCCCCCGACTTTATTTGACCCTAGAAGCCAGTATAATATGGGAAGGGGACTTCTGCTTAAACTCGGTCCTTGTGCCGAAGCGATTGTGATCCTGGTTGATGTGGCTCTCTGTCCAAGTCCAAGCGTAGAGGGAAGGGAGCTCAGCTTGCCTTCACTCACAATGTCTCACAACTCAAAGTATTGTTCAGTGTTGGATTCGTACATACGATTTAGACGATCAAGCGATTCAGCAAATAGATACTTGTATAGATTGGGCGCTCGGCCTACTAAGCGATTATAACTCGAACTTATCAGAATCGTATCTATCTTTTTTTCTCTTTTTCGCCCAATCGCCTAAATCATCTCAGACTCTGAACAATACTTGGTATGTTCATAATTAAGGAATTATTGAGTCGTAAAACTCGCAGTGAGGAAAAATTGATATTGAATATTTTTTCCACGTTGCACAACCAAGAATGCTGCCAAATGAATATTAATTCTGTAAATGGCAATAACGGAAGAATGTGTACGCTATTTTGAATGCTTGACGTGACAGACATCCCCACACCACCCCAATCAGAAGTAGTTAGCGTTCCACTTGTCTATTCTATGACGATTACAGCAGCATGAATGCAAGGAAACGATTCCACCTGATGACGCATCTGCTTTACGTTTACAAATTGATCAAATGCGGGAGGTGGTTTTACATTTTATGCTTTTTGTTTCTCATTAACAATTGTCAACGCGACCCTTGGCTCTGTTTCAGCACTCCCGTCGGCTTATAGCTGAATATAATAAAAAGCTCGAAGCGTTACGTCACGAAAACTTCCAACTCACGGAGGAAATTCAACATTCTCGCACACTGATCGAGGTAAACGTTTCCATGAACATTGCCACTTACAATCCTTGCTTGCCTTGCACAAGGGCATCTTGTTTTTCTTTTTTGTTAGTAGTTGGTGCCCAGCGATTTTCGGGAGGGAAATTGGTTTATTGGAGAGTTTCGATCGGAGCAGGTCTCTGAGTGAATCTGTTGTAAGGAATTATATTAACCATCCGTCACTCAACCTTCTTTTTCTAACACCTTGTTAATTTCCCTTTCTCTAGGAGAAGATTGGAGCATGCATCTTTCTTCCTCAACAGTTGCATGAAAGTTCTTTTTGTTTTCATATTGTGTGTTCTCGTGTAGTCGCTGTAGTCACAGAACCGTTCATGGCTTGGTATCCAAATCGCTTTCCAACAAGAAGTTGGAGTTGCAATGTGTAGAACAATGGAAGGAGCATGCTTCATTGTACGACCATTCATGCTTATATACTCTCTCAATCTCATTCGCATCATTCTTTCCCCTTCTCATTCCTCACATAGCCTCACCCTCCTGTTGGTAGTACTCCTTAAAGACACCGTTAGGGGGTAAATTTGGGAAATTGGAGATTACGAAAGTAGAGGTGCTCAACAATATAACAGCAGAGAAAGAACGACATAAAACGGCGAAAAAACCGAGAAAAAGGAACCCAAAAATCTCCCTTCTCTCCCTCGTCCTCTGCGTCCCTAGCCGGAGTGGACTGAAGACAGGTCAGAGTCTGAACCAGCCGGCCGCCATTATTGTCCTGCCCCTCCACGGCGACTCCCCCGGCCACATAACCGCATAACGGGATGCCAGCTGCGGGGTCGCTATAAGACCCCAAGCCGCGTTTTTTCAGTGCGATTTTCGCAACATGTGACCTCCTCTAAAGTAGAAGGTTCGTTTTTAGAGAATATGTACTCCCAGATCTCAATTTTCCCTTACCCCTAATGGTGCCTTTAATGGTGAGCCGGGCAAATTCAACAGTGCTACTCTTAATATTAACTCGAGAAAGCTGTTCAGTCGCTCATTATCAAATATTTATTCGATTGCGAGAGCCCATCTTTGACCGACGTTGGCTGTGAGTCGATGCCACGCTGTATCCTATGGCAAGCCAAAATTGTCTACGTGTAAGGCGGAAAGTGAGGGTGGGATTCTATCGAAATGATTTCCTTAACAGCACTCTATACCTCGGGTGGCATACGTCTGCGCTTCGATCTGTTGCCGATAAGTTTGAAAACAGTCGGCTGGTGCAGCGTTCGAAATGCAGCACAGTTTTCACAGCATTTCCCCTTCCATCCATTTGAAGGGAGGGTGAAATCTGTTGTGGATATGCAACGTAAAAATGGACCTAAAGCAAAACTAATTTACTAAAAGCATTTTTGGTCTTGGTTAAATCTGTTGTTGTGGCTGCCTTCTTTGTCGCCGTGTTGATGATTACTCAAGATGCATAGTGATTAATTTTGATTCTTGTCCATGCTTCCCTACAAATGCATTTCTTTCACTGAATGTCATAATTTTATTGTGATTTTACTATTTTCAGAGTTTCAAATCAAAATCGCAAGAGCAGCCCAAGGATCACATGAAGATGAGTGGAGAGCTAGGAGAGGATGAATTGAAATATGATTGCGCATCAGAAGAATTACAACGCATTACAAGCTATAACAAACAGTCAGTAGCGCTAATTGCCTCACTTGGAGCTGAGATTCCGAATTTCAAACTGAAACGAAGTAGAATCGTCGACAACGCGAAAAGATATGTAGCATTAGATGAAGAAATTTATAATAATCTCATCAATGCTTGCATTGCTGCAAGCAAAGTCGTGGGCAGGGGCGACGAAGAAGAGCAGTCAGTCATAGAGATTTTGTTCGATGAAGTCGTCGGAAAGGATCGCAATGTTGATTACCTGACACCTAATGATGAGGATTCTGATAGCAACAGTGCTGCTGTAGAATGGACTACTGCTTCATCATCTGAACCATGGGACAACGATGGTGAATCGAAGCCGAAGATGGCAAATCTATTACAGAAACAGCAAGAGTTAAACGAACTTCTTATTTCCGAGAGGAGTAATTATGAAGAAAAACTGAGCTCGTTGAGATCCATAATGGATGTGGAAAGAGAAAAGAGTGATGCCCTGCAAGTGTCGTTTGTTGAGTTGAATAGAAAACACGCAGAAGTGGTGGCAGAATTGCAGCGGATGCAAGGCATGTACAGTGGTGTTGTTGACGAACTTGAAGCAGAAAGGTCAGAAAATGGAAAGCTCTCGAGTTTAGCACGAAATGCTGAGCTGGAAACTAATCAAATCAAGGAGCTGGCGCGAAGTATTGAAGATGAACGCTCTCACCTGAGATTAGAAAATATAAAACTTGTAGAAAAGGTGCAAAATCTGGAAAGCGATGTCAGCCAACTGCAAGCAAACGAATCTGATTGCAAACAGAGATATGAGGAACTCGCTCAACGATATAAATCGCTCGAAGCTTCGATTTTAAAAGAACGGGAAGAGTTCACGAAGCAGATCGAGGTTCTCCAAAAAACTCTCGAAGACGACAGTGAAAGTAATGACTCCGATGTGGTGACTCTCAAAGAGACGCTTGAATCAGAAAGAAATCAGCTATCCGCCCTGAAAGAAAGCTATGACATTCTTAAACAGCAGAATGAAGAAAAATGTAAAGAACTGTTCCAAGTGACATCCGATTTATCACTTGTCAAAGAACAACTAGAAGAAGCTGGAACGAGGATTGACGGGTTAAAGACAGCGCATGATCTTGCTGCAATGGAGCTTGCAGCTGTACAAGAAAATGTGAGTTTATTCCAATTCATAGAGAATACCGTTTGCAGTATTAATATTCGGGCCCTCTCAGTTATCTTCCTCAGTCGGTCTAATGCGAGTTCATGAATGCCTGGGAGCCTTCTACTCTGCGGCAATCGGGGCTAGCGCCCGCTGTTGCAAAGTATGAACGCGGCCTTGGTATAAGAATCAGGCAAAGAAGGCGGGAGAGAAACGGGATGAGGCACAGTATAGCAGAGGCTCAGATCGCGTAGATGCAAGGGCCTCAGCTAAGAACGCCGGCCGCGAGTGTGATGAATTTCTAGTCCGTAGCATTCAAATGACTGATCATCATGCCACGATAAATGTGTAACCTTGCCTGTGAAGCGATCTATCTGTTCCCTAAGGGTATTTAGACATTTCAATCACCGCGAATCGGGCCTTCAATTCAGGGAGGCCATACCGTTTCATTATTTCGCCAAATAAGGTGTTGTACTATTCTGGGAGTGTAGTACTTGTGACTCATAAAACTATTGCTCAGAACGTGATTTTGGCAACGAAACTTCGCGATGTTGAAGAGATAATCAAATCCACCGAGCAAGATCTAGAAGAGACGCGCAGGGCTTACGCTCGTGAAAAGGAGGAAATCGACCATTACAAAGCTATAAACCGTAAGTATCCCATTAGTTCAAAGACCGATTGCCCCACTTGGAGTCCAGCTCAGAATACATTTCACGAGTAGTCTACAATTTTCGGATCAATTTCAGAACACCTAGAAAAGAGGTTAGAAGAACTTGATACGGCAGCGAATGAAGTCACTGCTGTGCGAGAACAACTGAAGTTTGTTGAATCGGAGCTGGCTGAATCTATACAGCAAAACAGTCATTTGCACTCAAAAATAGCTGACTACGGTGAGTTCCCCAAGGATGACTGCGTTTCAGGTTCGCATCTTAGCACTCGCAATAGTACGTAATTTTCAGCCAGGTGAGTCTGAAGCCAGCAATATGGGGCGCTTTAACATATAAAATCGTTGTTCCGGAAGTGACAATTAGCTTAAAGGCACATCACGTGATTATCAGATTTATCCCTTCTGCAGGCATGCAGACCCTTCGATTACTGCTTGAGTTGCACTCTATGGGGCGTCATGGCGCATCCCCAAGGCGTTATGCTTGCTAGCACTCAACCAAGCCGCGCCCACCTGGCACCGAACGAAACAATTTCCAACGTGGCGTTTACGTGGCAGAAGAAGCTTGCAATCCATTCTGGTAATACATGCAAGATTGGACAGTTTTAGTACCGAACACAATATCAGTAAGGAAAATAGGTGACACTGATGAGCTTTGCGTGATACCACTGAGCGAAGACTCGCTTCTACGCTGCAATGCTCGTGCGAGGACCGTGGTCAGGCGCCCTCATCCTTGGTGTGCCTAGCTTCACCTATTTTTGAAGTTGTTCGTTTTTCTTCTCACGGAGTGTATTAGGACCTTAGTTTCGAACTATAGGTGTGATGACGCCCACAGTTTATCGCCGATGTGCCTTTAAGATCACCGGGAGCGGTAAATTTTGCTATTGTGGAATAATTGCTGTATGTGGATGATGAATTAGAGGTGCTCAGCAGTGCAGCGGTAGAGCGCATCAATTAAAATGGCAAAAACCCGAGAATTAGGTACCCATGGATAATTCCTTCTTCTCTTTCGCGCTCGCTGGATCACTATCCGGTGAGGTAGATACAGACGGGCGAGGGATAAGTCAGCCGACCGCCAACGTTGTCCCACCCTCGCGGCAAGTTTCCGAAGAATGCGTGGCAGCGCGACTCGCAGTGCTGCATCATGATGGAGCCCAAAGCCGCGCTTTTTCAACGCAAATCTCGCCACGCATTCTTTTATGGTTTAGAATGTCTTTCCAGAGATGTCTTCCCATTCCTCCCATTCTCACTTCTCTGTCGTTGCCTTTATCTGAGCACAAAAACTGCGCTTCGTCATCGGAAAAATCATTCACAGATAGCGTTAGGGGTAATGTGGTTATTGAGAAATCTCTGAAAGAAGTCAGTCACATGGAAACTAGGAGCCTGAGAAACCCATTTATGGCGAAACTCCCGTCGAGAAGCGTCCCTACTCCCGAGATTAGAAACGGTGCAACGGTCAACAGCTGACGCCTTTAAATAACAGATCCCGCCTTCAGGCGACGTCATTCCTGATTGGCTACGCAGGGAGTGGCCAAGGAGATGCGACAGGGTTTAAGGTATCTGCGGCTTTCTCAATTTTAGTTGGTAGATGCTGCCGTATTTCCGGACACCCCTCGTGTTTACGCCTTGACAGAATTCAAATGGAAAGTTCGTCCGGACTACCCGCCTTTTGACGGAAAAGTCGTCTGCGTCGAGAATCAACGGTGGGAATGGATCCTATCCGGGTCTTGGGCCATTTCCGTTTTTTTTTCACCCTTGCATTACTAATCACCTCGATTTCATCACTTCATTATTTATAAGTGGGACGAATTTCCCCCACCGCTTCCTTTCATGTGCGTATGTGAGCCGGTCGTGAAGGTGAAAGCGGAAGAAGCAAAAGGTGCCAATCACGACGGCACGGCAGTCGCCAAGTTATAAATAGCGCACCAAGCGAGTGTTGGATTGATAGCTTTTCCTTTTCGTTTCTTCTTTTCTGTCGTTTCTGTGCCATGGATGCAGCGAACCACACTCGATTAGATGCCGTAACAGTTGACAGATGGATTGAGAACAACTTGGCAAAATCAATTTGTGCTTAATTATTGACTTGTTGTTTCAGAGAGTACGGTGTCAAAGCTTAGTGGGGAGTTGTCATCTAAAACCCAGCAAATTGCCGAATTAGAAAGAGCTATATGTGATGTGGAGAACAGCTCAGCGGAAATCCGTGAGCAATCAGCAAAGGAAGTCGCTAAACTCAAGGTATGTATGTACATGAGCCTGGTATCATAGTCGACGCTATTTTCATTTGAATCCCAGTTTTTCAGGAAGACTT
Source organism: Trichostrongylus colubriformis (assembly GCA_963978905.1). Taxonomy (NCBI): domain Eukaryota; kingdom Metazoa; phylum Nematoda; class Chromadorea; order Rhabditida; family Trichostrongylidae; genus Trichostrongylus; species Trichostrongylus colubriformis. The sequence continues at coordinate 43,711,385 of OZ022257.1, read as the reverse complement.
GACTGAGGCCAATGCTCTTGTTGATAAACTTTCATGCCAGCTGGAACAGGATTCTCGTGCAATTCCTATTGAAGAATATGAGAAGCAGATGACAGCTGCCCAAGGCTGCTTTAAGGTTTCTGAGGACAACTTGAAGTCAGTGACTGAGGAACGAGATCGTGTGATTGATGAGCTGAACAAAGCGAAAGAACAGTTACACGAAATGGAGCATGATTTGTCAGAAGCACTTGAGCGTTGTGAGTCCCTAACCATAGAGTTTGCTGCAGAGAAGAAGAAGCTCGAAGATCAATTAGAAACTGCTAGAACTGCCGAAGATAGTTTGGTAAAAGAATTGTGGAAAGCTGAAGAAGAGAGCGCCACCAGAGACAGACTTCAAGAACAAATGCAGGAAAAGCTGACAACGCTGCTTGATAAGTCACAAGCTCTGTCAGCGGAATTGCTCGAACTTGAAACTCAAAAAGGAGAGATACTGAAAGAGAAGGAGTCAGTCGCTGAAGAAAATACGGCGTTACAAAAAGAAGTGCAGTCAATTAGAAATGATCTAGCAGCTGCATGCTGTCAGCGAGATGAACTTCTGGCGAAGTTCTCGGATCTGGGTGTGGCCAACAAGGAATTGGAAGACCGACTGCTCTCATTACAATCCGTCAAGGAACGCTGTACCAGTCTTGAGGCCGCCTTGGAAATGTCTAAGAAATATGTAGATGAAGCAGACACCCTCAGAAAAGAGCTGGTTTCTAGAGATGGCGAAATCGATCTACTACGGAGCAGGACGCAGGTAATGGAAGAGGAGCTACTAGTCGTTGGGGCTGAAGCTGAAAACTTACGCGAACAAGTCGAGTCTCTTACACAAGCCGTCAGTGATCGTGATTCGTCTATCGCTAGGTTAGTCACAATTCTTGCTTCTTTTTTGCGTATTCGGGATTTCTCCCATATAGTACGGAGCGTTGTGCATCTACAGCAACAGATCGTTGTTTCAGGCGCCAACATAGAACGACACACTTTCGTTTGGACTGCGTTCATACTTTGCGGTACCGCCGGCAGGGTGTGGCTGCGTGTCTCCGCCCGTGCCACCCTGTCTTGTTGCCTGCGTCTCCGCACCTCCTCGTGCCACGCTGCCTCGCTTCCTGTGAACGTAGCCACGCCCAGGCGGCGCAAAGTATGAACGCGGCCTTAATGACTACGGTATACCATCTCGATATCCTAAATCTGCAATCGATTCTAATGTAATTCGAGGGATGGAAACCTCCGCTGTGCTCGGGGAACGACGCTATTTTCGCCTGAGCTTCAGTTGGAGGCGAATCCCCTTCGCCCCACCTCTCTCAATATTCCAATGTACCCTAAAGTCTGATAGATAAGTCTGCCCGCACGCGCTGTCGCGCGCGACAGCGGTGAACCAGGCGCAGTCTTCACGGAACACAGGATCACGATGCACCCTTCATTATTAAACGATAGAATTGTAGAAACTGTTTAATTAACTTTTCCATTTTCAAAAAATTCTACCTATCGAGACTTGGTTTAACCCGTGTAACAAGGATCGTTATCTCAAATTTTCTACGCAATCTCCATTTCATCGTCACAAACATTCATAACATTAAAATTCTACATAAATAAATGAAATCTTACGGGAACAATTTTATTATTCCTCCCGTATACCCGTATCATAAGTTGTTCAGGCATTTCAGAGGGCTTCTTGACTAGAAGGATGGCTTACATCAGGTGCAAAAACTTGACGCGGCAGAAGGAGCGCGTTTAGCAGGGGAAAAATAAGGTGAAAGACGCATTGCTGCAAGGCTTCGTGTTCCATTATCATAACAGGAATAAGGAAAAGTTTTTATTTAACCGCTATAAACCATCGTTGCTAAAACCCTCGTTAAACAACGATTCTCCTCTCACCCGTTCACTTCCCTCTGCCAATTGTGAAGTTCCTGTGTTCACCTTTCGCACGACCCCAACTTTACTTGCTACTCGCTTTTATATTAACAAATACAATATACAATACAATAAAAACTCGTTATTAATACAATCCACAAATCATAGCTTCCTCAATTTCCTTCATCTCTGGTTCTCTGAAGACTGCGGTCGCCTGTGCGGCGCGCGACACCTCGTGTGTGCGGACTTAGGCCGCGGTCGTACTTTGCGGTGCCGGCGGCAGGGCGTGGCTGAGTATGTTTGCGTCTCCGCCCATGTCACCCTGCCTCGTTGCCTGTGCCATCTCTGTACCTCCCCCGTGCCACTCTCCCTCGCTGCCTGTGGACGCAGCCACGCCCTGCCGGCGGTGAGTATGACCGCACCCTTATCTATCAGACTTTAGGGTATATGATTCTGACCTTATCAAGATGATATACAGTAATCATTAACGGATGTGTTGTGTTTTATATTTGGCGTCTGATAACGAACTTCTGCTGAATTGGGTGGAAACCTACATATGAGTGTACAAACTCATGATGATAGGGTGTATCGGGAGAAGGACAACAGCGCCAAAATGATTGCAGTTCCTGAAGCAACATTAACACCCCAAAATCTCGTAAGTATAGATCTCTTTCACTGCTGGCAGTGATGTACCTGACACAGTATGGTGAAGAGGGACAAATGACTTCCCGGCAGCATTTTTTAGCGCACTGTGTCACGTGCAAGTTAATTTTGCTAAGGATTGACTCAATAGAGATACTCACCTTTATAGATGTGAGACCGAGCTCGCCTGTCTTCAAATGCAGTTGAGAGAACGGCAAGAACGTGATACTGTCATACAGCTGCAGTCATCCGTCGAACTCAAGGTACGCTGAAAATACCTTTCAATTTATGAGTTAATGAGAATTGATCGACTCATTAATTTATATTTTTATCCCGGTGTGAATTGAAGGTTATGCTCATGAAGGTCATGCTAGCACGCTAAGTGTATTCTGAGCAGAACTTTTACGAAGATATCTTTGACGCTCCAGATTATTACCCCTAGTTCTTGCAGTATAAATACTATTGCTAGGGTTGACTTTCCAGAGCTGCGCGGCTTTCAAAAACCCTATTACTAATTGTAACTTTATGATACAGATAACTGCTTGAAAGCTGTCAATATAAAATGTAAATGTTTTCAGAGAAGTGAAGAGACGGTGTATCATCTGCGCGACGACAATGTTCGTCTGGAGCGTGAACTGTTTTTATCTCACGAACAACTTGAATGTGCGAAGGTGGACATTTCAATCGTGTTTTTGCGAATCGGGGACACTGTGAATTTCATTGGCTACTTTCTTAATCTTTTTTCTTATTTGCAGAGTGAGATAGTTGCTCTGCAGCAGGCACTGGATCGTAGCGATGCCATTGCATTGACATCTCGGAATGATAATCAAAGGTAATCAGCTGCTGTTTTGTGGATTTCGGCAGTGAAATTGAAAGGGGATCTGCGTTCGGTTTCATGCCGTTTGATAGTTCGCTGCAATTTTCATTTCCACTCACGTTTAATTGACGTTAACTATCATGTTGGAGGTATTGAAGATTCCTCCATTTCATTTTAGGCTGGTAGAAGAGTTAGAACGTGCTCTCTTTGAAAAGGAGCAAACATTAATCATGGCAGGCGAAGGGCGGGAGGCAGCGGCTCGCGTCATTGCCCTGGAGAGAAGCATCAGCACGCTTAAGTCGGAATATGATGAGAAGATGAAACAAGTAAGCCTCCATGGTATTTCATCACCTAGCAAATACCTTTACCACTGCTTTCAATTCTTTACATGACCGTGGCGTTGTTTTTAGGCACTGGAAGACCTCGATTCTAGTGAACAGCGACTCCGGCATCTAAAAGATACCGCAGAACAGGCTTGCGTTCAACGAGATGAATCTGTTAGAAGGGTGAGTCTGTATATACGTGAAAGACAAGATTGTGTGACCTCGAACTCAATATTGTTTGAATACATATCGTTCTTCTGTGACGGTTGTAACGATATTGAATCACATCGGCTCTTCACCTGTTTCCAACAGCGCTAAAATTCGACCCGGAATAAGTAAGAGTAGCCCGATAAGGCCCGGCAGCGCTTCGCGTCTCAGCGGATAGGTTGAGTTAGCAGTTCACGGCATCTACGGCTAGTGGCTTACCGTACAAATTCTACTACTTCGCATGCGACGTACGAGCCACGCAATAATGATTCAAATGTTTTTTTTTTCGCGATGAGTTTATAAAGAATTGTGGTATCGACTCACTATCCTATGAAAGACAAGTATTGGGTGTAGGAAAAAACAAGAAAAGTATCGTGGAATGTTTTGGTAGGGAATATCACGCTACGTTAGCGACTTTGCTATTTTCAGATGGAGTCGTGGCGGAAGCGATTCGAGCTTGCTGCTCAAGAAATAGAAAGTCTAACTCGTTCTAATGAAGAAGTTCGCCATCTAGAGGCTGCTCTCGAAAAGGTTTGTACATCATTGTATTTGTTTTATCTGGGTGAAAGACTATGCCGTTATAAATAATACTCCCACTCTTCATAGCAGTGGGTTTCACTGTAAAGCTGCCACTTTCCTTTTCCTTATGAAAGTTTTGTTTTTGTCTGCCCTTTTTCCTGTCCCGCAATACCGCCATATTGGAAATTATGTCGTTCTGCTGCAGAATCTTTATAAATTGTTATTTGAGTTGTTTTCTTGAGTAGGGTGAGTATAATACGAATAACTTGAAAAGTGAATAGTGGCAGCTTATTTTGTTACACAGGGCACTGATTGACAATGCGAACATTGTTTTCATTTATATTTTGTCGTTTAGAGTCGTAATGAAAAGTCGACGCTTTACGATGAGCTGTCATCGCAGAGATCAATGCTCGACCGCATCTTAGCAGAAAAGGATGCCCTTCTTGCTCAAGTGACAGCCCTTAACGGACAGCTTGACGAAAGAACCAACCGTCTACGTCAGGCGGGTGAAGCCAAAATGGACACAACTCTCAGGTGTGTTTCTATACTATGCTAATTGTTGCTATGCAAACTTCCAAGCTTAATGCTGTATTCTGAGTGTCTTAGGATAGTTGAGTTGGAGTCACAAATCGCCGCTCTTTTACGTGGAAGAGATACCATTGTCGAACAAGATGGCAGTAATGATCAAAATCCGGAGGAAAATTCATGTAATGAACTCAGTGCGGATCAGTCACCTCTCAGGATGGTCCCGACGGAGCATGTTGCTGTACAAATAGAAAATGAGGTAGTGATTTCGTTAAAGTCATAGTTCGCTTTCGAAATCGGTCCGCATCTTTTTCCTACAGGAGGAGCATGCTATGATCGAACGACTTCGCACTGATTTGCAAAGAGCAGAACAGAGAATTGCGGAGGTGCGGAATACTTGCAGTTATTAGTTCACTTATCAGTTCTTTACGCTGAGTTATTTTCAGTTAGAAGAATTTGAAAGGAGTGTTGGTGATAATCACAGATTACTTCCTGAAGCATCGCATTCTTCAGAGCATGTGGCTGGCTTCGAGGTTGGCATACTATACAACTCAGTTTTCTATATTGCCCGGTGACAGTGTTGTCATTATTTATTATTTTGAAGTTGTTTTACGTATTGGACCGCCATCTTCTTGAGGGTACCTACCGAGCTTGATGGCGAGTAATAAAAGCGGGCGTTTCGATCATGCCCATGGGCACATTGTGTGTGTCCAAACGTCACCTACGCCTTTCCACCAATGACGAGCAAGACAGTGCCCGACCTCCAGGCTCAGGGCCCTTGATGAAACTAGATGTGATAAGTGGCTCGCTAGTGGTGATGAAAGCGACGCAAACAGCCTAGCCTTGGAATAAGACTCTTTTTCCTGTTTTTAATTAACTTCCATGTGCGTTCGGTGAATCACCTAAAACCAACATGAAGAACTAAAACATATTGGCATCTCTTTTTGGTTCTCCTACTTCCTTAATTTATTTTACCAATTTAGTGGCCACATCACTTCATCTCTGCTTCGTCTCCGTTGCCGTCGTTGGTCACACTTTTGTCGCGCCGTTTGAATGCTCTGCGACATCGTCCGAGTCGTGCCGTACTGCTTTATTTCCGTTACGCAATGGCTGCTTATGCCGTCGCACTTCACATAATGCTCATTCATTGCTGGGTCTTTTCGGTTTGTCCATAGCACTGTCTACATATTATGTGCTTCGATCTAAACATTGTCGTCCTCTACTACATAATCCCATGCAGTTTATTTTCTTAAGCAGCATAATCCGCATTTCGATCGCTTGCTCTCCCTTCGATGATTTGTACGTTTTAGAAGCACTTTCGTAGTAGTTGTTATGAGGTGGGGTATCCTCAGTCTCAGCAGTTCAGTATTTTGTACATAAATGTTGTTGTGGCGTTGTTTTAAGACGCGTGTTCATTAGCCTGCAAACGGTTTCTCTTTTCTGTGATACGTAGATGGGATCATTGCTGGTTAATAATTATTACTTGCGAAATCTTATATTAAATAATAAAAATATGTAATTCAAGCTTGTTTTTCTTGTGCTGCTCAACAAAGGCAAATTTATTTGAAAAGAAGTTCTTCCAAGCATATAAGTGGTTTGAACAGCCTCTATGTCCTATCTAAGGGCCGGTGAACGCCTTCAAATCGATGAACTTCTGACAATTGACTACCGGGTAGGTCAGGACACTCGAACTGGGTGCGGTCACTGCTGCGGGTACGTCCCTTCACAGGTGGTCAGTTCGCAGCAGATGCAGCAAGGCACTTATCGTGTGCCATGATGTCACTGCGAGTCACGGTGATCCATTTCGAGTGTCTTGTCTACATGCTGGATCATCTACAGTTTTTGAAGCGAAGCGATATTGTCAAATCACTAATTTATCATTTGGCCTCGGTTTACCCCAAATATATGGTATAATATTTGGATGTGGCACACGACATCTTTAGTCAGTTCAGTGCCACCACCACTGAAAACAACGGAGGATAGCATTCGTTGAGGTTATTCGATGGTAGATTGAATGAGTTGCTTTCCTAATTTCCCAGTTTTCTGTAAGACGTTCTGCGCGGAGCGAGCGTTTAGCATTGTACTGGAGAGACTTTTCGAATATCGTGGGTCACTTGATGAAGACAGTGTGGTTGATAATTTGATATGTTAATAAAAAGTTTCAATAAAAAAACTTCGATACACGGTTATGTGTTGAAACTGCCCTAAAAGAATTTGTCCATGGTAAAGGTTGAGATTGGGATTGGCGTAAGGACACGTGCGAGCAGACAACAGTCGCGCGCGCACAGTTCACATTAGAGCCAAAGACACTGCACACCTGGGGCGTGTTTGTAATTCGCGTGCGCAGTGACCTTATTGGAGTGTTCTGACGCCCTCCTAAAGATTGGTGTTGAGTTGCTACAAGGACAGTAGGAGTTATGAACGAAAAATTCGGCCTCAAACTGAACTTTCTCGGTACTGGCTTGTCCATCACAGCACTGAGTCTCCCTTAGTTTCCGCATGTTACTGCTTATTTATTGTTTGGCTCATCAGCGCTTATATTTTGCAGTAACAAGCCGGGTCCCAAGCTCACTTTCTGTACTCCCAAATGGATGAAATTCGCCCATTTCTCAGGATGTTTCGGGTGCTGTTCTGACCTAGTAGCCTGAAGAGTGAAGCTGTTCAGCATCGATCCAGAAATAGCATGGAGGAATGGTGTCTCGTTGGCTTGTTCTTGTACTTTGTACTTCTAGGTATACAAAATGAAGGAAGGAGCCCCGTTTCCATGCTTTTTTGGGTGCTGTTCTGATCTAGTGATCTGAAGGATGAAAGCAGGATAAGAGAAATAAAAGAATTTTTCAGCCAACAAGTGTCCGAAGCTTGTTTTTGCTGATTTCGACGATTTTTCTCTTCATATTTCTTCCCATTCACTTGGCATTCAGTCTCTTCGTTGTCCTGTGTCTGCGCTTCTTCTCGTCACTTGCATAAAAAATCGTCGTATACACTTCATTCTTGCGTTTGTCCTCAAAACGGTGTGGAGTATCCAAATCCCTCAACGCTTGCATATGTCCTTGCCCAATTTCCCTCCCCTGTCCTCGTCTGCGCTGTCTCTTTCTAACGCGTCTGACAAGAAACGTCCCTCTTCTTGCCCATCCGCAGGTCTCCCACCCCACGGGTGTGTAGCCTTATGTCGAAAAATCGCTTCACGCCGTCGCACCCGCGGCGCCATTAGCACGACTTGCCGCTATTGAATGGGAATCCGTTCCTGACTCGAAATTTTTGCACCATTGGAGCCCTTTGATAAATCACATTTGTTGTCGCCAACGAGGTTGTTAGGTGGACTCTTTATTTACGGCCTAACGTTCTTGAAACATGCAGTTGTCAAGAACATGTTCAAGACGGCTGCAAATGTCTGCACAGGTCCGACAGAGCGGCGGGAGTCTATATTAGCTTCTGACATAGCTGCATCAAACGGCTATGTTGTACCAGAACGTCGTAGGAGAATACGCACTGAGCACCGTAACATACCGCGTCTCGAAAAGGTTCCCTTATGTATACCTTTCATCTCTGACAGAGTAACTGCTGCAATCCAAAGATGCCTTGCTCAAGCACAGCTGGATGATGATGTTGTCTTAGTGAGTGTCCCTAATGGCAACATCAAAAGCCAACTCTGCGAAATAGGCTCTACGATAAACGTTGCGTGTCAGAGAATTGTGTTACATGTCTGTATGGTACAACTGGGGATTGCGCCAAAATTGGTGTAATCTATCAAATTGAATGTCAAACATGTAACGCAACGTACATTGGGGAAACTGGAAGAAGACTAGCAATACGTATCAAAGAACATCTTGCTGGAAAAAGACTAGGTAACACAAGAACACCTCTGGGAAAGCACATGACCGAGGAGCATGGCGGAAACGACTTTGATGTGAAGTGCAGAATTCTGGCATGCGAGACTGAGATTTCTGCCAGGAAAGTGCTTGAAGCGTTTTGGATTTCCGCAAGAAATCCAAGTATGAACAACCGAAATGAGTGTTTATCCATAACGAATGATCTCTTGCCATTTGCGCCACATCGCGAGCTACTGATATGAGGAGGGAGACATGCATGTCCCCATTACACTATATGTATAAGGACAGCATGGCATCCCTCATTCACTGACGACAACTAACACGGAGTGGCGGCGTTCCACTCTCGCGGTGGTGGATTGGTGAGTTATCTCTTTCGTACGGGGTTCCTCCGGCGGTTTCCTGATGTTTCGTCAGAACCGCTAGAGGGATGAGGCGTTTGATGGTGTAGTGGATAGAAACCAAATCTTGAGCCACGTTTAGGCCTTTGAGGAAGACGATCTGGTCGAAACGTTAGGCCGTAAATAAAGAGTCCACCTAACAACCTCGTTGGCAAAAACAGAAAAAGTAAACAAGCCCAATGCCGAGGTTTCACGAAGAGAGAAGCTGGAATTCACATTTGTTGTGTTTCGATAGCTGAGAACCTGATACAGTGATGCAGACTGTATAATTGCAGGGTGCCACCGCAGTGAGGGGGCATCTAATATAAACAGCCCATCTAACAAGCATCTTGAGTGGCTTTTTGAGGGGTCAATCTGCACTTTCAGCAAGTGTTTTTGCTTTTTTTTTCGTTCCACGTTCATCTGACTGCTGAAAACATGAACGAAGATACATGCAAACATATATGTACTTTATCGTTTAGTTTTCTGTGTTTTTGCACACAGTTTGTTGAGACTACTTCGAGAAGCTCTTCATTTCCTGAATGATTAACCTGTTAGCGGAATGTATTATGTATAGGAGGTGCCAAAAAAGAGTCGGTTTGCTTGCGGCTCACACTCGCCAAGTATATAAAACAAAGGGTAGCGAAAGAGATGAAAGTACTAGGGCAAAATATTCCTGGAATGTTACTCTAGAAGCAGGAGCGAGCGGTGGCTCACCACTTTTATCGTCATAAAGATATGGAGCCTTCAGTCGGCACAGTCGAGCTTTAGAGTATCTACGGCATCAGGGTTCGCCTTAAACAGCGGAGTCACCTTCTGTGTTGTATCTTTCGTCGGAAGCTTCTCAAGGACTGACCGTTCGGTTCATAGAAGTCACAGGGCTCTCGCTGCTTCGATAACGCTGCTAAGATCCGAGGTGTCATTCTTCATACCTCTACCCCCCTACCCCCTCCCCTACGTAGTGCTTTCAATGGCAATGGCATGTTCTGGTTCTCGGAAATGATAGGCGTTGGGAGCCCAGAGAAAACGGAATGTTCTACACCACCCAATGTGAATTCCTTCAGGTTCACAGTGTGAACAGACCTTCTCAAGGTAGTGATCGAGGGTGACAAAATCTCGGATTGTCCAGAGTTTAGGTGACACATCATGTTCACGCGGAAGAAGCTCCCGATCTTGCTCGGTGCAGAAAGCTGTTGCGGAGTGCTGTGATATGTAGTGTGAGGTGTGTTCCTGAATTTGGTGATGGACAACCTCGTCAGAATCTGCTGAAGTTGTTCGACTAGTGTGGAGTTGAAAGTGGAGAAAAAATTTACTTTTTTTCACATCCCCTGTATCAAGAATAACATTTATCTATAGGAAACACTGGGATGACATTAATGATTTGATTTCTGCGATTTCGCGGAATGCAGTGAACGTGATGAGATTCGTTCCACACCCATGTTCTAATTTTTCCGTATGCGATCTTGCGATGTTTAGGGATTAAAATGGGAGCGATTCGTTGTTCTCAGTTGATGGGTTTGTTTGGACTGAAGACTGCCTAATGTTTCAGATTGGGAGAGGGTGTTGATCTAGGATCGATCAATTTTTTCCTTTTATAATGTAACGGATTGACTCGGTACATAGAGGCGCAAGAAGTTGCAGACCGCCAGAAACCATTCAATTGTCAACACTGCTCCTTTTTTCATGTGGAACTGAGGTCTGCGAGAAAGGAATTCGCTAAGAGATAGTTTTTTTCTCTCTCAATCGCGCTTTTGTGGTCACCTTGATCAGGTTTCGTTGCCGGTTCACCTTTTTCAGCAATTTTTCAAGCATCTCGAGGTTCGAGAATAAATGAAGGATAACATTCATGTCACAGAACCGTTCTTTGCACTCAGGAGGATCATCCAAAAGGACAGTCTCCTGGATCCCCTGGATGGCTATGTATTTTCGTCGGTGGGTTCTTCTCCGAGCACTTGGGCATACGGTGCTTGCGTACATTGTGCCTAACCAGTCGGAAAGTTCTTTTTTGGTGGTGTCGTAAATGGAAGGATGAAGTGTGAAGCTTTTGGCGTTAACCGACCCACCATTGGGGTAAACCGTGCAGTCACACCCATATATTAGGACTTTTCGGACTAAATGCATGGTAAGGTTCGAAACAACATATCTTTGTCACCTGATGTTGTGAGCGGACCTAACTCGAGGGTTTTGTTTCTCATGTCCGGTATATGTACCTGTCAGCAGCATGTGCGACATATCGTCTCCTGTGCTCAGCAGTGCCTTCGCAGTGGATGACGAGAAGATGCTCTACCGACCAGTTCTGCTTCTACAATACCGCTCCGGCCGATCCGCGAGGGAAGCCCATCCCTTTCTGCACGAAACAATAAAGGGGCAAGCCCCCTGTCGCTCGACGTGCTTCTACTGGTACCACAAGTTCGACAACGGTGACGAATCGCTCAAGAAATTTCGACCACAAACATAGAAAAAACGGCTCGTGCTCGTTAACTGTGAGGCTCTACCTAACCCTTCTTTACGCCGACTTCAGACCTTACGAATACTCCAAAACCCACGATACACGATGTCAGTAAAGTTGCTAACTACACAATGTTCTCCGACTTCAGTCCGAAAACTTTCCGGACAACCTAATAGAATCGTAGCCACAGGTGAATGCGTGGTAGCCTATACTATGGCTTGCGGCGTCCAGCATAGAGACAAGTCAGTCTTTCTCCTTTCCCAGACTAATTTGATGTCAGCTCGAACACCTGACGGATGGAAAGTTTTGGCCGGACATGATCAGCTTTGCTGATATGTATTGTGCATAGGGTGCTCAATGCACTACCTACCTCCGCCCACATGTAAATTATGGGAGTTATCTGTGAAAAGAAGAAAAATACCATTAATTCCTTGGAATTGCGAAAAAACAAACAATTCCTCGCAATTGCAGAATCAGTATCTGTGCCTGTCTCATTCAGCTGATGGATGTCCACAAATTGGAACGCTTACGTGACTTGTAGCCAGGGCACTCCCTGGTGCCGAGGAATATAGCCGCTTGAACGAACCCTCTCTCTACGGGGGACCAAAAAATGCCCTTCCCCTCCTTCTCTCACCTATTGTATAGTTGCAATGTGTTCTATTGCTAGGTATTATTACCTGAAGCAGAAAGATATCATTTTACATTTCTCAAGCTTTTTTTTGAAATACCCTTCGCTTCTTCTCTGTTCATTGAGAATTTAGATCCTAGTTCTTATCTCTGACCTCGTCAGGTACAATCCTCCCCCCTCCCTGCCAGTAAAATACGACCCCCCTGTCGAGGGATCCTCGACTACGGATGTACCCGCTTGTATTGGGTTGAGGAATAAGTCCCCGCGGTTTTTTCTAACCCCGTTTTTCATAATGTTTCCTTCACCGTTTGACAAAGTTTATACATGTTTTCGATAGAGCTTTTTTTGCTCTACAAAAATATACTAACTGTTTTTTGGTTCCTTCGACAACCTAATATTTATGAGGTTTGGAAATGAAGTGAGCTGAAGGCAAAAAATTGGCTTTTGCGCACCTCATTTTTCTCGCCTACCATCGAGATCAAAAAATGTCTGTGTATATGTTTTGATAGAGCTTTTCCAGCTCTACAAAATGATACTACTTTTTATTCAGATCGCTTAACTTTTTGCAGTTTTTAAGACTCACAAATGCAGTACTCGCAAAAGTGTGCACTTTGGTTATCATCTCTTCCTCGCCTACCATCGAGATTGGAGAAGGTGTGCATATATGCATTCGATAGAGCTTCTTCTACTCTACAAGATTGTATGACTTTTCTTCTGGATCCTCTCATATTTTAGCATGTAGCAATAAGTTTTTACCTGTTTTTCAATCCAATATTGCATAATGAAAATGAGTTTTTTTGGCAGAGCATTCTGTATCATTCGATAGAGCTCTTTTTGCTCTACAAGATGGTTTTTATGGTTTTTTGTTTGAATCAATTTTTCCATTTTTTAGACCATTTAAAAGTCGACGAAATCGAGCATTTTTGGCACCTTGTGATGAAAATGCTCGATTTCGTCGACTTTCAAATGGTCTAAAAAATGGAAAAATTGATGCAAACAAAAAACCATAAAAACTGTCTTGTAGAGCAAAAAGAGCTCTATCGAATGGTGCAAAACGCTCTGCCAAAAAAACTCATTTTCATTATGCAATATTGGATTGAAAAACAGGTAAAAACTTATTGCTACATGCTAAAATATGAGAGGATACAGAAGAAGAGTCATATAATCTTGTAGAGTAGAAGAAGCTCTATCGAATGCATATATGCACACCTTCTCCAATCTCGATGGTAGGCGAGGAAGAGATGATAACCAACGTGCACACTTTTGCGAGTACTGCATTTGTGAGTCTTAAAAACTGCAAAAAGTTAAGCGATCTGAATAAAAAGTGGTAACATTTTGTAGAGCTGGAAAAGCTCTATCAAAACATATACACAGACATTTTTTGATCTCGATGGTAGGCGAGAAAAATGAGGTGCGCAAGTGTCAATTTTTTGCCTTTAGCTCACTTCATTTCCAAATCTCATAAATATTAGGTAGTCGAAGGAACCAAAAAACAGTTAGTATATTTTTGTAGAGCAAAAAAAGTTCTATCGAAAACATATATAAACTTTGTCAAAAGGTGAAGGAAACATTATGAAAAACGGGGTTAGAAAAAACCGCGGGGACTTATTCCTCAACCCAATAGCTTCCTATTATTCTTCGTAACACTCTTACATATACTTAGATCCTGTACGCAGTAAACTCTGTGCAGCCGACTAACGTAACAAAACAGTAGCCATCTGTACTGATGAATCACACACGGCAGAATCAATCGAATTTTGGATAGCTTTCAAACCGTCCCGCCTTATCATCTTTCAACAATTTTAGCAATATTTCTATCTGTTGAGACCGCTCAATCCGACATTTTCCGATTGTGTACGCAGCCTAAAAGACTTTTTTTTCATCTTTTCATCAAATCTTATAGCACTGTGTAGTAAACGGCATCTCCGCATGCACTTCGATGGGAAGTCCATTGCCATTCAGTTCCTCTCCCCTTACACTAGCGACAGGGCATGTTTGAAAAATCGACGGTAATCATACCGACGTGACTTATACCCCGGAACAAGCAATCAAATTTATTCCACTTGGAAAGCTCCCTAAATACACCTCATCCCTGATGAGGTCCTAATAAGCGCTATCGAGTTTCCTGATAAGTCCCAATACTTTTAAAGACTTAGATGCGAGTGATTGCCTAGTTTCCGTGACCCCTTCGGATTTCATTGAACTGCAATGAAGCGGAAGAACGATTCGCCCATGTGATATGAGTTGAAAGAACTCGCAGCGGCGGACAACTTTCGCGAAGTTGTGCGAAATTCCACAGCCAGCGGGATACAGCAGTTTTCGAAAATCGATCACATCATGTGGTAGCGGCCAGAGTGGTGTGGTACTGTATTCTCGAATGTTGGGTCGGTCGTGGTGGTGGTAGTGGTGGTTATCTCTGCTCGGTTTCATGAGACTGGGTATTGGGGTCAAGACCGAGGCGATACCTGACGCGCGGCCGCTGGCTGCTACGTATCAGGCGTCCGCGATCGGGACACCATACTCTTCGGACTTCTCGCGGACTTTCTCCGAATCCACCACCTCATCTACTCATTCACTCGTACTTTTGGTCAACGTATTTCTAGCAACCTATTCATCATAATGCTGACAGAAAGTTAACAACATCTGATTTCTCAGTTGACTATTATTAATTACCTAATTAGTTAGTCACCTAATCAGAAAGAGATCGCTGCTAGGCTATCAGTTGAATAATTGAATAACTGCTCTCTTTTTTAGTAGTTTCACTTCATAGGTTTTCGCACATAACTTCTCAGGAACGAGGGTTAGAAATCGGTGGGGCAGAAGCTTCGACCGTTTTTTTTTTGGAAAAAGCTAAAATGGGAAGCGACATTATCTTCCAGAAACTAGGATTAGGGGATGAAGAGAGTCAAAATAGTCATTAGAGGCTCATTTATACCTCAACGTTGATTATTTGTCACGTGAAAGCCTGGAAATTTATGGCCTTAGCTGAAACTATACTTTTTTTCGCGTCAGCGACTTATATGCTTAGAAATAGAGATTCACGAGGTTTTTAGGTGGATCAGTTATATTTATGGCCTGACGTTTCGACCCATTCGTCGTCTTCAGAGGCCCCGTGATCCACCTAAAAACCTCGTTTGGCACAGCAGCACACACGAATAACTGAACAACATGCCGAAGGTTTAAGTAGAGAGAACTTGGAGAATCTCACGATTGCTCTTGAGGTCACTTTGATTTTTGCATTTTTTTAAAAATTTTTTCCTGTTTCACTCATCTCGTTGATGTTACTCCGCAGATCTTTCAAAACACATGCCCATAACCTTTTGTTTTTTAAGATTTCTCTCAAATTCTACAGCTTGCACCGCCTCACCATCCAACCGAACTTTCGTTCTTTCAATATTGTGGGTAAAGCACTAATCAAAATTCACTTCTATCAAAGTTCAGACAGTTCGACACCTCGAATTACCCATTTACTCTCATTAACTGAACAATTTCAAGTTTCCGAAATCGTTCTTTCTCTCGAAACCTACTTCACTCAGCCAAAAAAATCAGTGGGTGAGTTCCGAAAATGAGATAAGAAATCCAGATTAGTATGCGCATTCAAAACGATTTTCAGACCGGTTTCTTCTATGAAGGCTCCGAGACCAAGCGGGTCTAACCCGCCGCATGAGGAGGGCTTTTTTGAGGTCAGTTGAACATCGAAATCCGTTAATCGGTTCATTTCAATTTTTATTTATAGGCTCGTGAAGAAGCGTACAAATTTATCATCGCAGTATCAGGATCATTATCTGTATTGTCTTTGCTGACGATATGCCTCGTGGTTCCATCAATGTATAATTTTGTCGATAATATTGGACGCTTTGGCAAACTTGACTTTGCCTATTGCGAGGTACACCGCGTCCATGGGCTGGGTGCTCTATAAAATTCTCATTTTTTGACGTTCAGAGTGCAGTTACCGATATGGAGCAGGAGATGATCTCAATTCGAGAATCATTCCGACAAAAAGCCGGAAATAGATCAACTCGTGCAGCCGGCTACGGACACGCCTATAATCCATCGATGTTTGCCTCAGACTCACCTCAATTCCAGGAGTGCCCAGGTCAGCTCTGAACTTTTTCATGTGTACCCAGTCATCAAACCGTATTCCTTCCAGCTTGCTGCATTGCTGGTGAACGGGGTCCCGACGGAGATCCAGGCCTTCCCGCGCTACCTGGTGCACCTGGTCCAGATGGAGCTCCAGGACGGCCTGGCACCACGCCAAACGCCTCGTGCATTCCTGAACGGGTTTTCGAACCACCTCCATGTTTGCCGTGCCCACAAGGACCTCGAGGACTTCCAGGACATCCTGGATTCCCAGGAGATCATGGTGATCCAGGAATTCCAGGACGACCCGGATCAGACGGACTTCCTGGTAATCAAGGTGAACCCGGACCTGTCGGACCACCCGGACCTGTTGGGCCCGCTGGACCGCCTGGCGATAAGGTACGACAATTGGATCCCTTTTGTTTTTACGAATCCCTAATGATTTTCGCCCTTTTCAACCATTTACCATCTACGTTTACAAATCCCATTAAACAATATATGGTGTACGAATTTCAGGGGAGAACCCCGGAAGCACATGTTATCCCTGGACCACCAGGAGATGCGGGACCACCAGGCCCATGGGGACCTCCTGGAAATGCTGGCATGCCTGGAGAAGATGGCTATCCCGGTACACCTGGCGAGAAAGGCTGGCCTGGACCACCAGGAGCTCCAGGCCCGATGGGATTACCTGGTCCAGCAGGACCCGGTGGTGAAGAAGGACCAGCTGGTAAGTGTCCCATTCATTTCTTGGACTTTTCTCCAGACTAAAGCCGCCTTATATTCAGGTACCCCTGGAACATGTGTCTGTCAGGATACTGAAGTAGTTATGGCTGATGTGAACGGAAAGATACCTGCACCACGTGAAGAACCTTACGTAACGAAGGAAGAGCCAACCACAACCCCATCCCTTCAAGAATTGTGAGTGGGATGGTTATTCAGCAGAGATATTCGGAGATCACTGATGATACTTTTTACAGAGCGCCTCACTCATCTCCAGTCGCAATGGTTGAGGAGGAGTCGTACTCAAACAATGAGAATGGCGGTTACTACAATCGGAAGTTGAAAAAAAGAATTCGTCGGCTTCGTCAACATTAGGCAATCGATAATTGATTTTCTGCCATCTGTCACATACACTCATTGCTCATCTGGAAGTCCTTCATATGTTTTATTCTCTTTCATGGTTCTTCATTCAAAAGAGGGCCACATTTTTCAGCTGCTGGTTTTTCTCTCGCCCTTCGGGGGTGAAATCGGTTTAGCGGCGAACATTAAGGGTCGAATATTGTACGTTATATTGTTTGCATTTTTCCATGTGTGTGTACTTTTCCGTCGTTTCGAGGTACTGTAGTGTTGTTACTGTTCCCATATAATAATTTGTGTGAATCTTTTATTTCTAGAAGATTGCAGGTAATAAATGCCGTAATATCATCGTTTCATCTCGTTTTCATGGGCATCCATCACTTCGAAACACGTTCACGACGTGACCTGATGTTTTCTATGGAAATTCTCAGGAACTAGGCCATCTGATCGGGTAATAGAAAGGATACACGGTGGCGACCGTCGACGCAAGTGATATATGTCCTAAATCCGCCACAGCCGAAAACTTTATAGATAAAAGTAAGTCGATTGATAGATGGGCTGATTTATTCAATTAACTTTCTCAACCCATACCACCCTCCCACTGAAGTAACCGGGAGGGGTCGGAATAAAGAGGAAGATGGGAACAAATGATCGTTTCGAAAGGAGCATTAGAGGGTGAAGGCGATAATCGGTAGTGAAACCTAGATTCAAAAACGCGACGTTGTGGATTGTATTCGCATCCCCCGCGTATCTCTTCGAACTGCAACATCACCTTTCCGAGTTGCTCGCTGTAGACGATGTCATTTGTTGCTTCGTAGGGTAGATTTCTTTGTTTCATGAAGATGTGAAATAAGCGGAACAATAGACAGCAGCATGAAGTGAAGCAATGAATGGGAGAATAAGCGAAAGGGTAAGAAAAAAAGGTGCTTCTGATAAAAAATTCCAAAGAATTCGCACTCGACATCTGAGCAAGGTCGTGTGATAATGTGTGAAAGCTAAGGAACTGCAAGCTTTACGGTGGGTCCTACCGTTTGCCGAAATTATCCTCTTCCGGTGCTTTTTATAGCCAGTCATTGACGGCTTAGTTATGGCCATATTTTATGGATGTGGATAGCCCATCATTTCTATTTTGCAGCTTTTCACGAGAAGTTTGAAATTTTTGTTCATACAGAGGGTGTAAAAATCAAAATAATAGCACGTGTCTGTGAGAGATATAGCTTAAACTCGGTTTTTATATGGAATTTTTTGTGTGACCTTTTGGATGAGTACTTGGCCATTGCCAGCGAGTACATGTAAATCGTTTTTGAGTCATTGTTTTCCGAAGAACGTGATGTGGAGACTGCCGCATGCATAAGCCGGGCTGTCTGTATGAGCTTAGAAGCTGCAAAACCTACCTTCTCGCACGCGTTTACCAAGTGTTTCATGAGTTTAGGAAGGTTTTTTTTTCTGTTTGAAGTTATATCCCGGCTAAAAATCGCCCAAAAGGACGAATCCTGCTGCATGCAGGAACATACTGGCACCTCATTCATATTTGTTTATTGAAGCACCATACTAAATCTATTTTGCTGCGATAAGGTGGGTAATCCCTTTGGTGTGAAATCGAAGGAGCTCAAAAGATATCTCAAGCTTGGTGAGTGTTCCTTCCCAACCGCCGTGTTCTTTTTCATGGCCATTTGTATACGTCAGGTTGAAGTCGTGAACCACATCTCATTGTCAGCGAAGGAACCATCAATGGTGGAGATCCTCTTGCGTCCATAGATACCTCGCTCCATTAAGTAGGTACATTATAAACTGCCTACCTCCGGCAGACTACTGTAGATGATTAGGCCAACATTTGTCCAATCACACTAATTTTCATTCGACTGGATCGACTGGAAGGAAATAAAAGTATAGTAGTAACAATGCATACACTGCACTAAAATGTAACGAAGTAACAATGCATACACTGCACACATCCCTTAGTCAACGTTACAGATTTGACCCACAACGTAACGCAGGTATCTGACTTCAGAATGAAACGTAAGTGTATCTATCTATCCGCTATCTGAATTACTTGAAATCGTGAGGAGGTTTAGTCAGCAAGATTTATGTCATCAACCTTGCTTCGATCATATGCCCTGAAGCTTTGAGGAATCATTAAACAACAGAGGTCGATTCTACATATCAAACCCTACCGATGCTACTATAATACGTATTGGTTCGTAGTAGCTCCGGTAGGGTAGGAAAACTCGGAGCTGAGAATTGAAGATCCTAGAGTTCTGTGGTCCTTTTGTCCTTTTCATTTTAATGTGGATTTGGAGGAGTTACCAACTGCGCAACCTTTGAAGTCGTTTACAATTCGGCAACCTTTAAAGTCTTTTACAACTCGCGCATACCGCACAAAAGGGATCAGTTGGAAAGTTTCATTTTCCCTTCCACTTGTCCTCAGCGACGTTATCGGAAGTTCAAACAAGTCGGTGAGGTGTTAATGACTGTTATAACCTCTAGTACTCCAATTATCGCCAGCGCATTGATTGCATTTATCCTAATTGTAAGATAATCGTTGGAGATTAATGGGTGCAGGTTGTTGTTGCCTTTTGACTGGGTGTTTATCCGTTCGCTTGTGAATAGGGTACAACGTACGGTCAAGGACGGCCAACGGATCTCACACTAGCATATATCATCGCGCTGCACTCCGCGTCAGCTGGTCATTCCATTTCATCCGTCAGCTTTAGCTCCACTTCGGATCATGCCCCTTTCAGCTTCTCATTCACAGTGGCTCACACTAAGATTTCTTCCACAAAAACAAATCGTTCCAATTGAGAAACTTTCCCACGTAATTTAATACGATGATTGGTCAGCTCGTCATAAACCTGCGAATGATGTCGGGTCTAGTTAGGGCGTTACGGCTGTACTCCCGTCGCTATGATTAATTTCGTAGCTAGAATTGAGGTCAACTTTTCCAGTCCGGTTGTTCAGTTCTTTCTCTCGGAAATCTCACCCGTTTGTGTGTGTGTGATTTGCAAATGCGGCGGGGATTTAGATGGGATTCTCAAGAAGGGATTTTTTTAAAGGATAGAAAAGCTGCTGGTTACCGAAAATGTCTGCTCAGCAGGAGCTTCCGAGCCGGAGGGAGGAGGGGGGGGGGGGTAAGAAGTGACACCAATCATGCAGAGCCATGCTGCCACACCTGTTACCCACCCAAGGTGTGCAGAGTAGCATGGTATGACCGACTGAAGCTGCCTCCGTTCATTTCCGGCCGAATATCCGATAGTTATGGGCGAAGATGGTGTAATGACAAATAGCGCGCCCTCCCACTCTCATGGTGTGGGGATCAAGCCCCGCGTCAGTGCCTGCCGAAGTCCTCCAAGCCTCATCTATTCGGGGTCGATGAACTGATTCTAGACTCGTCTGGAAGGATAAAAAGCCCTGACTTTCACAATGGCTGACCCCGGCAAGTCACTGTATGGGCCGATTTTGCCATCACGATTCTAATGAAGCAGTATGCTCGGTGCTTCCCAAAAAGGGATCGATCAATACTGGAAACCATATCCTTGGTCTTTTATACCCCACAGTAACGCTGCAGCTAAGATTGCTGACTGATAGAACAAGAACCAAGTGGAAATATGGAAGGGGTGTAGCCTCGCTCAACTACGACATCCCTCTACTACGAATTCCAGAGACTTTCAAGGAGTTCAATGAAACGATCTAATATCCCAGGCAATGGATTCCAGATTGTGACCAGAAGATCCTCCAGGGCAGTACACTTACAGGCGGAATACTCCAAGCATCACTATTCTTTGCTCCATTATAGGATAAAGGACAAAGTTTTTGGCGTCAATCAGTCCCTTCTGTGGGAGGCACCGAGCATTCTGATCCCGTCCAGAACCGTGGTGACAGGTAAATGCGATTTGGCCTATATGACTTGCAGCGGTCAGCCGATGTACAAGTCAGTGCTTTTACCTTTCCAGGCGAGTCAGCCAACGATTCCTGGAAGAATGGAAAGCTTGGTTGCTTAGGCGGGCGTTGACACGGGAATTGATTCCCTACCATGAGAGTGGAGTGTGCGCCGCCTGCCATTACATACATCACCTCTTCGTATTTTCTGATAAAACCTTAATTTTTCTAGCTCACTTCCATTGCTCTGAAAGCATGCAGGTTTATCTTCTCCTATTCCCATGAGTAGCTGCGTCTTTGAAAGTAGCTTAGAGGAAGCCGGTTTTGCTTCTTTAAGGCTCATTACTCTGTCACCTAATTCCTCCACCTTCTTTTCCACGTCATTTCTCGTGTCCTTACATATTTTCTCACGATCTGGTCCCCAACGAAAGACTAATTTCTTCGTTGCAGGTACGCGATCGCTGCCGACAACTGGGTCGCAACCCGTATGACCCCGCCTATCGTCGTACAGGTATCTTTCCAATCTCTACGACATCCATACTCCTCCACATCTCTTCTATCTCATTTATTTCGCAACCTACGAAATATTTATTACCAGATTAAGCTGGTATGAATTCCATGAACAATTTATGATTTTCCCAAAGAATTTTAATTTTTTCTATGTTTGACTGTTGCCCGCTGTCACTATTTGCTTTCGTTACAGCAATCTTTCTTTCCTTTCCTAATCCTTCTTTTCTCTCCCTCCCCACTCCTGAAAGTGTATGGAACCAAATGGAAACCCCAAACCAAATGCAATGTTGTCCCGATTTAGGAAACACGCGACCAAGAGGATACTATCGTTGAGAGTTCAACGAAGACTGTAAAGGAAATAGAGCAGAAACACCAAGAAGAAGCCGAACGGCGAGATTCCAACGGAAAGTGAGTTGGTTTACTAAATAAGAGATATAGCACTTTACTAGTGGTCTGCCATAAACTCGAAGAGTAAACTAAATAGTAATGTTTTATATCACTGTGCACCAGGTTTGCTATTACCGCATACCGCTCCCTACCTCACGCCGATTTTTTTTTTGAATATATTGGCGCTAGTATTGTTGTTTGATAGACGTAGTATGGTTCTGGCGAAGCGTATTCCCAGCTTTACTGGATAATTATGAATCTCCAATATGCGTTCGAAAAATGGCATTTAAATCTAAAAACAATCATTCAAAAAGGAATTGGGATGGGAGAATAGAGTAGTTAAGCCTTTTGACACTTTCCACGTGAGGTTGAGCTTGATGTGTGCAATTATGGCAATACAATTTATTTTACTCCTAAAGTTTATGTAAACTACTGTGCTGCTTCAGTTACAGTTTTCTTTCAATCTTCCAATGAAAACAGTAGTTTCATCAATTTAGCATAATCAAAGAGAAACCGGAGAAAGACGAGTCGATTGCTAACCGATTGTGGACTGTAGTGCTAACAGTGTTGAATAAAAGACCCAAATTCCGTCCTAACGGCCGAAAGGTAATCTAGATAGTATGAAAATAAGTTTGTATAAAAACAAGTTTATCCGAAAATAGCAGCCATTTGTACAAGTCATAGAAATAGTTATAGGCTACCTATAGTTTCGAGGATTGCTCAAGTGACAAAAAGGAGAAAGTAAAACGATACTGGTGGTGGCCAACAAAGAATGTCAAAGGCAGGGAACGACGGGTGAGTGCAACACTTTTGCTCCTCTAGTGGATTTTAATTTCGAATCTTTTTTGAAATTTTTTTTCAGCTGTCCGCTGTCATCGCTCACAATATCGAACCCAAGGAAAAGGATATTCCAGTTCGTTACCGCTCTGCAGATTGCCTTTAGGTGAGCAGATCGTTATGAATGAACTTAAAGTTAGCACTAGTTATGACTGGTGTTAAAGTAGAAGAATACGAGTAAGAAGTCTCAGTGGTTAGGTCTTGTAGCCTGGAGTCCGGCCACAGGTTGACTCGTGTGGCCGGACTCCTTCCACATGCGAAAGTGTCATGCGATGTGCATGGCCACCGCATATCACGGAACACATGGCTCCGTGACACGTCAGTGATAAGTTCAGCTGGGAAACACATCTACCACTAATGTTAACGGGGAGATCAGGGTTCTAATCTTTCAAGACTTTGGCATTAATAACTGAAAGCAGACCCACCATCTCGAATTTAATGGAGTTGAAGAGGTCATTTCTATAAACATTCGGTTCGGCAGAAAACTTGTTCCTGGGGGTTATGTATTTGACTCGTAGGACACGAATATGACACTCACTTAGCGCTCAACCGTCCGGCGTCAAATATGTATATCCAAGTTCCTGTGAAGCGGGTGTCAGAGGGTTTCGCGTCGAAAGGGTTTGTTCGACATTGGTGATCCTGCCACTTCAGGCCCCGGCGCCCAAGACGCGACGCAAAGGATTTTGCGCTGAGTGAGTGCCATATTCGGATTCTACAGGTCGAATTACCTCCGACTGCAAGTTTTAAGCTAAATCGAGGTTTTTCCTTGAAAAGACCTCCCCTTCAATCGCACCGAAATTCGGGATGGTCTGGTTGAGTGGGTAAAGAGTGTAAAATTTTGATCACTTGCTTACACTGACACCTTTTCATTCATGTTCAATCATCGACCCAACTTCTTACCTGCTGCCTTTTTCATCCACGGTTTTTCCATGTCTATTACCATTTTTCCCGCTAATTTTCTTGGACAAAACCCTTACGGGCAGAACACCCTGAGTTGCATAAGGATCAATCATTGGTGCATAGACTAATAAGCTGAACCCTTATGGTTAGTTCCTAAATCCTAGTGGTAACACAAACCTTATAGCGTCCTAAGCGTCATACTCAGGGGGTGTGTACAAAGTGGTACGAATGGAAAATCTCGCACATATGGTGCGAGGAAACAATTACGAGGTGCGAGAATCAAGGGGTCATCTGTTGCCCGGAACTTGCATTAACAGCAAGTAAGGTCAATTAAGGAATGAACTGACTAGGAAAGGGAAGTATCAATATAGAGGAAGGAATCAATTGATTTTAATAATAAATTTATATATTGATAATAATGTTAACTTAATAATAATTCATTATTTGATATATCAAACACGAAAAATGGATATGACCTTAAAATTTCAAAATCCAAAAATGCAGCATCTAGAATATCATTTTCGAAAATGTAAAGTATGAAATAAAGAAGTTAATGATAACCAAGGCATAGTATTCGTCAAGGCCATATAACAAGAGTCATAATAAAGAAAGGCGATGATGTAGTAGCTGCTGCTCGCCAACTGTAATTTACTGGATATCAAGACATGTTACCAATAAGCTTTGTGAAATTCTTTCATCACTTTTGTAAATATCTCCGACGTGAGTATATTTGCATATAAACTTGGTGCATTTCCGGGTAGTAAATACCGGGGCATTCCATGGGCAGTGTCGTTTTTTCAAACAAAAGTTTTTCCCATGAAATTACAAATTTTTGCAGTATGTCATACATCTTTCGGAAGAGATTTTCCTGCACTATACAATGACGTGTTCTGTTTTTGTGAACATCATAATGGAACCGATTTCCAGCTGGCAAAGTAAGTGATTGGTTCAGTCGACAAAACTCGACCGAACCGGCAATTGATTAAAACATTAAATTCAACTCTACGAAAATTAACCAACCGTGTGTCCCTTACTTAGTCCCGACCTCTTCTGCAAGTTCCACCAATTGGTTGCTTGAAAAGTCGAGTCGCTCTTTTTTCACATTTATTTTTTTCGCCACAACCCAATGATTTTTGGAAATTACTTCGAACCAAAGCAAGAAAATTTTCTCAACCAATCAGTTGAAAGAGTAGTGAAATGTTAAGAACAGGTAATGAGTAGGGACCGGAAACATCATTGACCGGATTTCTTAAGCTTCTGTTGAGAAAAGAAAATGCGCAATTATGTCAACTGGGCCGCTATCACACATTTTTAAAATTCAATATGAATCGCAGCAAAACAAAAACGAAACACGTCTCTGATAGAGAGACATCCTTCCGAATGGTTTTAAAGCAATGCTGAGCAAGGGTGAAAGGAAAAATTTCATTCTGAATCCGAAACGTGAGTGCTTTCGGAAAAAGAAATTTAGAAAAAGAAAGACGCGACTTCTTCATCATCCAAATTTTGAAAATTGCAGAAGAGGTCGGGGGCTAAGTACGGGACACATGACTGGTTAATTTTCCTAAAGTGAAACATAGTGTTTCAAATTATTGCAGGTTTAGCCAATTTTTGTCGATTGGACCTACCTCTTCGTCAGTCAGAATATCGGCCCCGTTCTAGAGGACTCGGAAACTAAACATCGATGTTTGTAGAGCAGAAAAGTATCTTTCAAATGATGTATGAGATGCCGCAAAAACTTGTAACTCTATAGGAAAAATTTTTGTTCGAAAAAAACGACATTACTTACGGAATGACCCAATATATCAATAAAAATTCGCATATCATATGTGAATATGTTACAAATATGCTATAAACATATATTTGTTATTACTTCCCTTTTCTAGTCAGGTAATTCTTTGATTACTCTACGTTACTTGCTCAGTGCAAGTTCTGGGCAACAGATGACCCTTGGTTCTCGCACCTCGTTATTGGTTCCTCGCACCATAGGTGCGAATGGTTCGCACCATATGTGCGAAAATTTCCATTCGTACCACTTTGTACCCACCCATACTCAGGCCGCGAGAGCTGCACAATCCTTGCACATGCAAACCGTTCGATGTGACCACAGAGGGCATCACTACGATAGGCGTCATGAAATGGGACAAGCCTTCCTACCTTGCCTTCCTTTGTTTACAAACATGCTTTTGATGTTTTCCTGAAATCTCTTTGCAGTATCAGTGACATAATTGCAAAATTTTGCAAAATCTTCCCGTACAGATGTTTTGTATTTACACTGTCATAGGTGTTGAGAGGTAGGAAAAAGGTATGACTTGCAGTACCTTTGTTTGAAAGTCCTCTTAACTGCTGGCACAAGGTACTTTGCCTCTAAGCGCTTTTGGACCTCAAGGACTAGTCGGTTGTCGGCTAAAACCTCACCTTTGAATCCCTTTTGATTGCATACAGATAGGGAACAACTATCACTTGCTCCACCACAGTCAAGGTCATTTACGGTCTGAGGTAGTTCTACCGAATCTCGGTGAAAAGCAAAAGCGAAAAATGGGATAATTGGAAGTAAGGAACGCAATTTGAAAGTTTTCAGCGTACTTTCCGTCACAATACTATGTATTACACTTCCACTGATGTACAACAATGTTCAAACAACCATCGAATACGTTGAACAGGAAATGAGTTTTTGTGAAGTGAGTTCTCGTTGAACAGTGCAAAGCTTTCTAGGATGTTTGCCTCTTAACCAAGGGCCTCAAAAATCCGAAGTGCTATTCAGTTCATCATGATTTTACAGCGCTCAAATCAAGAAGCCCTGATAGAACTCGAATACGGTAAATTGCCTTTGAACCGTACCCGACGTGGCACTTTCGGCAACAGAGGTGCAGCTTATGGTGATGAAGTAACTGGAACGCCTCTGGAGACAGAATGCCCTGGTGAGTGATACATAGCACATCATAAAAAGATTGCCTGCAAAGCGTTGTTTAGGTTGCTGTATCCCCGGTCCGCCGGGCCCTCGTGGCCCTTCTGGTACACCTGGAACGCCAGGCACCCCAGGACAGGCAGGTAAGCCTGGAATGCCTGGAATCACTCCCAATCAGACGTGTCCTTTGAACATCATGCGCGAACCACCACCATGCCGACCGTGTCCGAAGGGACCTCCTGGCATCAAAGGATGGCCAGGCTTCCCAGGAGATGTCGGTCCACCTGGTCCACCTGGAGAGGTAAGCGATAGCTCGCAAAACTGATAAAAGGAGTGATGACACTGATCTTAATCTTGTTCCAGAAGGGACTGGATGGCGAGGACGGCGCACCCGGAGAACCAGGACCAAAGGGACCACCCGGCTACAAAGGAGGACCGGGAGCACCCGGTGACAAAGGACCTACACCAGAAGGAGAGTTACGAGAAGGACCACCTGGCGATGAAGGTCCGCCTGGACCTATTGGTGCTAGTGGAATGCCTGGACTACCTGGTCGCAGCGGTCTAACAGGTCCACAAGGAGAACGCGGTTGGCCTGGAACCCCTGGCGAAACAGGCGAGGCGGGATATCCTGGACCAGAAGGTCCTATGGGAGGACAAGGTCCACCTGGTGAGCCGGGTGTTTGTGTATGCCAGAATGTCGACTCGATCCTACTAGTTAATCCTGGATCACAGCCACGACTTGAAGTTGAAGACCAGAATGAATCGCCCATACTGAATTTCCAACGTCCTGGTAGTTACGGTTGACGATAATGTTAAGATGGCTTGAGTCGGTTATGCGTGTACATGTCAAACATTCCTCAGTTGGAGAAAGCTCGAACTGCTATATGTAAAATATCATCGTTTGCTACGTGTTAATAAAAACCATTAATCGAATAATAAAACAATGATTGCTCTCTTTGTGGTTTTTTATGTGGCCTCACAATCGATTTCAGTATAAAACAAACTTTGGGAGGTTTCCTTTCAAAATCCTTCCATCCAGGGAAACTTTGAGATAGCACCTGACACCATATTTGTGAATGCTAGCAGAAATGAATTGATATACAGTAGCGCTCAAAAGTCTTCCGCCCAAACTTTTTTGTCATAACTTTTTTTCTACTTGACCAAATTTGACAAAATTTTAATATGTGGTGCCTGAACCTATTGTCAACATCTCCTTCTACTTGAGTGCCGCTTGACACTTTTCATGGTTTTTTACAAGAATTTACTACAAGACCACCGAAAAAAGTAAAAGGCTTGATCAAAACAAACGGCTTTCTTTACAAACATAAAATTAGCAAGTCTCAGAGAACATCAATATTCTGTAGAGAAACCACGACTTCTGATGACAGCGGCACAGCGGGACGGCATAGCGATAGCACTCCAAAAACAAAAAATCGCATTTGACCACGTAACTTACACCGTTGAGCGCGAAAATAGTACATTTAATATGCAGTGCCTCCAAGTACAACATACTGAAATTTCACTCAGATCGGTCCAGTCGCAAAAAAGTTACAAGTGAAAAACCCAGAGAGAAACCATTAGGCCGAAAACTTTTGAGCGCTACTGTAGGTGATTTCGTGTTCTTAGACGAAAGGAATGATTGACAGCACCCTTATAAAGAAGTGAAATAGCAAGGATTTACAAATGCTGCAAGACTATGAGCTCGGGATTGTAGGTTGGTATGCCAGCAAAAATTTGCTCTCATACAGCTATTAGCAACATTTCAAATTGAATTAAAATAGAATAATTACGAGTTACGATAACGGCAGGACATTAGGCAAAAATAAACGTATTATGTACCATAAAGAGGTAAGCAAACCAGACGGTGCTAACAATAAGTTAGTTGGGGGGGGGGGGCACTCGACAAAGGCAAGAGTCGCGCCCAATTTCTGCTCATAGGCAGTCTCAAGGTTATTTTATGCCTAGATACACCTAACTAACTGAAAAAAAACGATTGAATAACCCTTCCATTTATATTACGAAAAATTAGCTACAACTAAACTAAACGACCACATACGCGTATTCGCCTGAGCCTAGAGGAAGGGAGTCTCCTTCTCCGAGGCTTAAGCTAACATACAATGAAAAAACAAGCTTAAATTTGCTTTATAGAATCGTTTCTAAGCAGAATTTGAACCCGATTCGACTGGCGCTATGGCTTCTCTGCGCTCTAGCCATGCGTTAGAGACGCAGAGACATTACTGCGGTGCCCCCCGACCCAACTACCTTAGCACCAACCAGACTGCCTTGATAGCCGCTACTTGTGCAATGCACCATATGCACATCTCTCGCCTATAGTACCCCACGCCTGGTTTCCAGAGTTCATTTGAGGTAATAACCCAGATACCGGATTCCGTGTACTTATTCGCATTGTGTGTATGTGCTGACAAAACGCGCTTAATATTGACTTTTGTGGTTCCAAGATTGATTACTGTATGCTGTCGTGGCATCCTGACCCTATAATCATGCCCCATTGGCTGTATCCTTGCAACAATAGATAATAAAATTAATGGCAGTGGTTTTATTGATTTAGGAAAAATAACAATGAACTTCAGCAAAAGAACAAGATCATTACGGTGATCACGACAAATGTGATAGATTCTCTTCGTGAGTGAATCGAAATCTCATTGCCAATCATGCACACTGTTTGTGTCCCGGCTGACCAAGAGGATATGTTTTCTCTTAGTTGTCGAGCTTTGTTGAGGTCCTTCAATTCTACCGCATTCGTCGATTGATGCAGTCATCTTGTCTTCCTTCAGTAAATACAAAGTAATACATAATCAAAAATAGGAGAAAGCTGAGCGGATAGAAGACACGGCAAAAGTTGTCCAGGTATCTGGAAAAGACCTTTTCCTGCATAACATTTTTTGACATAGGTCTTTAGGAATCACTGAATTCGCATAATAATAAAGATAAGATTTATCATCATTCGATGTCAGATGATATCTATAGCCCATTTTGAAAAAACTGATTGGGCGTGTCCTACAGACTTGGGTGGATGGCGAAAGTTAGAGTACGTGGCGAGAGTGAGAGTGTGTGGCGGGGTGAGAGAGTTGAGGGAGTTTGATACACGTTCATTCAAGTCCGTAGGACACGCCCAATCAGTTTTTCTGGAATGGACTGTACACGTACTGGGTCATAATTTCATGTATATTGAAAATACTTTTTCCGATTTTCACGATCTGCACCACTTCATACAGTAATTATAAGAGGTTTAGCTGGTCTATAAAAAGCTATGTTTACTCACTGGATTCGTTGAAATTTAGTTGGTTTTTGGGCCGGCGAGGTGGAGAGTCCACTGACATAATTTCACCTACCCGGCAATCATTTAAAAAGCGATATACCCGTAAGAGAAATTTCTTCACCTATTTATCTTGCACCTATCCTTGTCCTTTCTTGACCTTCTTTCGTATTGTTGCCTTATCACTCAGGTTGTTTACTGCACAAATCCGGCTGTGGTTTTGGGAATATCTTGAATCGAGCCCCAATTTTTTTTGGGACAATCCGATCAGTTAGTGGTGAAACGATGGAAGTAGATCGTGGTTAGGCACGGGTATATATAATGAATTTGTTATGTTTGCATGAGCCAACTAAACGATAAAGGTATGATTCCACCAGAAGCACATGTGTACCTGCCAGTTTTGTGGTATCGTTCAGCTTTCAGCAACATCAATTCTCGTACTTCTTCCGTAACATCCAATTTCTGCTTCATCGCCCATTTTCTCTGAAAAATATTGCAGACTATACGCATCGTTGCATCGCACATCAATAAATGAATCAGTGTGAATCCTGTTTTTGAAGAATCTTACCTCTAACTGTTTACACAATACTGGCTGTTCTTTAGAAAAACCTTGTATGAATTGTACGTAGTACTTTCCGTTTTTTCCGTTCAATTGACCGACATCTACTACCTGACGCTGAAATCCCCTCACATATTTGACATCCTAATCTCGTTGTTCCAAAAGTCAGTTCATCCTTCGCTCAACCAAATCAGGCAAAGAGCCATCAAATGAAGGGCAACGGCTACTCATTATCTGATCGTAGTGTAAGAGTGCGTGTAAGTCAGCGTGAAGTTACAGTAAACCTAATATAGCATACCACCTTATTAATTCGTAGCCTAACTATCAGCTGGCTAGATCTCGCGCATCTTGGAGCCTTTTCACAACACCGCCGCGCAGAGAGTGAGCGAAGGGAGAGAGAGCAAACATACAGTATGATGACTCATCTGACGACGCATACTTAAGGTCGGCGCTCGCTCGTTGGAGGCTTCTTCAAGCTCCCTCTTCTGGACGCCCTGGTATTCGCGGCCCGGACGCCGCCATGATGGACTCCCCACTCGCCGTCCGCTCGTCATCGGATCCTGCTCACATCCTCGACTATCGCCTCTGGGGCCCGTCACCTTCCCCCGGAATCAGCCGTAATCTTGCGACCGGACTGATCTCAAGTTCGTAATGTTCTAATAAATCTGATCTCACTGACTACTGTGCTGTACTATTTATCCGGGACGGCACGACCTTCCACTGGTAGCAGCGAGTTTGATAGCGAGGAGGGCAGGTTAGTAGACTTTTCATTTGGCTCTGCTGGGCCTTCACAAGAAAATGAGATTGGCCACCTCATGTTTCTTGATCTGCCACATCAATCGTTGACGAGATATGGGGTTCGTCCATTTCCACACTACCATGTACTTCTCCTTATCAATCATTTATTTTCTTTTCCGTGCTCATAGTTTTATAAATCCTTTTTCTCCTATCATACGTAAGTTTTGGCGGTTCCTTCTATGACTCTTTCCTCTACCGTTAGTTCCATAGGATTCCTCCGTACACGCTGATAAACTTAGAATTCTATATTAACCATTTTCCTTCTTGTTTCTCTCGCTGGACTTGCGACCGTTTCGCTGACCGTACTCCTCGGGCTTGAGTAACCGTTAACAAAGGGAACCAGAGCTCCGACGGTGCACTTTTGTCACAGAAGCGCCGCTTTGTTCCTTTTTTTTTCATTCACCATTCTCCGAACTTTTGTCTCAAACTTTCGAACGCCGCCTTGAACTTAGGTCTTCGGTAGTTTCCCAATTAGTCTAACCAATGAGTCACACAAGCCTTTATGTCTCGATTCTGCGTCCGAGCCTCGAAGCTTCTGTACTTCGTGTTTTTCCTTTTTTTAGCAGTAGCCCTTCGCCTGTCTAACTGCACTTCTTTGTCATGCGTCCCTTTGTTTCAATTTTTTTTTCTTTGTCTCGACGTCGCCTGTTTTGACCGGTCTAAAGCATGAGAACAAGACCCCGTACCATCCATACTAGTGGGTTACGGTAATATGTGCACACAATTAAGAATTATCCCGGGACCTGTTGGTCTTCTACCCGACTCTGTTGTTTTGTTGACGCACAGCTGTGAGCTCGCGGCGGTAGTCCGCGCAGAGGTTGATGTTTTCCTTCGAAGGACCTCCGGAATCGGACCTGGTGGAGTAGGTCAAAGTGTCAGACAGTGTATTGTGATGCTAGCTAGCGATCAGTGTGGTCACGCATCCCAGTGCGGTGGATGAAGTCAGTAAGCCGGCATATTATTGATGTGTTCTGTTGTTGATTAGAGATCAGTCGCAGTTCAGAGAGTTTGCGTACGCTTCGATGGTTCAGTAAGAGTAATAGCTACACACAAGACGTCTTCTAGTGTTCTGGTATTGATAATTCGTGATCGATCGATCGACACCTTGGTTGATACCTAGGCGCCGGGTTCGCTGAGTCACCCCACGTTATCGCGCTTTATGCGCCCGTGGCGCCTACGGCGCACGGAACAGCCGCATTAAACACTTACGCGAAATGTCAGTTTTCGCTCGGCGGTCGAGTTCAACAAATTGAACTCCCGGCCACCAACGGACCTACATGGGTTAATTTGCGGGTATGTCCGCTCACCCGAGGTTCCGGGAATGAATTTTCGGTGATGGAATTTTGACATGTTTACGACGTTGTCTCTCCGCGCAACCTTCATGTCGGGCATGGACTTTTCCTCACTTGTTGATACCCCCGGCTGCATGTACTCTGACCTTTCGGTCGTCCTGTTATCTGTTCATCTACAGTATCTCAGCTTTCGGCTTATCTGCTCATATCGGTCTCAGCTTCTCCTTTCTCATAATATCCGCGAGGGAATGCTGGCTATGTTTTCTTTCTTTATTTCATCATGGTACATTTTCCGCATTTTCCCCTTACAGTACCCTAACAGTACCCCGCCTACTCGGAGGGTTGAGGTCGAGGGTCGCCCCGCCCCTTGCCTCCTTTCTTATATAAGCTTCTTCCCTCAGACCGTTCCTTATTCGTCTTCATGCCTACTACTCGTAGCCAGTCTTCTTCGGCGTCGGGCGGGTCCACTTCTGGATCAGCCTCACCACCCTCGCTTAACCTTGGGGCTGTTGCTCCTTTACATGAAACTGAGACCGTAGACTCTCCTAGTGGTGTTGGAGCTGTTGCTCCTAGAATCGAATCTGAGATTACGTTGCCTGGTGCTCTTACAGCATCACTTGATAATTCTCTTTCCAGACTTGACGACTCAGCGGTGCTCCATGCAAAGGACGCTAAGGCGCTTCGGGATGCTACATCGGCGGCACTAGCCCAGGTATGGAGAGATGCCAGGACTCAAACTACTGCGTTGGCCCAAAGGATAAATGAAGGTAACACTTCTCTTTCTCGCAAGTTAAATGAATCATTTACGGCAGTTGGCTCTCGTTTGGATTCCCTTCCAGCCGTAGCCATGTTGGGTCAGGACACCACTCCTAAGGTTTCCCCTTTTTCGGGCTCTGTAGAGGATGGCCCCCAATTTTCCGTCTGGTTACGTAGACTAGATGATGTGATTCGCATGAGACCTTCTCCGCTCACCAGTGAGCAGAAAGCCAACTTTCTTATTGGTCATCTCGATGGAGTAGCCCGAGAGAAAGTGGAGGACCTAGATGAGGCTTCACGTAAGGACTTCGATGCAGTAGCTAATCACTTGAAAGCTTTCTTTGAGAGCCCTCAGCAGAAATATGTAGCCCGCCAAAAGCTTTCGGTGTGCAGACAAGAGGTTGGCGAATCAGCATCTACCTTCGCCAACCGAGTCCTCAACTTGGTCCGTGCGGCGACAGCGGGTCAAGACCCCCAAACCCAAAAGGACCGTGTATTAGAGGAATTTGTTGCCAGATTGAGGGGAGACATCAGGTATTTTGTCAAGTTGGATAATCCTTCTACATTTGAACAGGCAGTTACAAAGGCACAGACTGTGGAACAGCTTTTGAGCGAGGCGACAGCTGAGCGCCTCATCCACCCCGGTAAACCCGAGGTCTCCGTTAATGTCCTAGACAAAGGGGAACCGGTAAGAACACAGGTCGCCCAGCGACCCAATGCCCGAAACATTTTTCAGGGTAAGCCTACTAACGATCGCTCACGTCAACCTTTTCAGGGCAATTTGCCTCGTCCTCGCCGAGCTGAGCCGTCGCCGAGTGAACCGCCGCGATGCTACAACTGCAGCGGATTTGGACACATCGCTTCTCAGTGTCCATCGCCATACAACGTCAGCCTTCCAAGTAAGAGAGTACTTTTCCGCCGTCAGTTTGATGCATATAAACGTGACGCTTCTGGGCAGCGCGGAAACGCGCAGCTTATGGCTTGTGATCCTTATTCTTCATCATCGGTATCAACTACTCCGTCTTCCATGTCCTCTTCTTCTTCTCCTTACCCGAACTCTCCTCCTGAAGTTTCCCGCATGGCGGACCTCTCTCTTACAGTAGACAAAACCAAAGACGAGCTCGACCAGTGCAAATCTCGAATAGCAGCTTTGATCAAACGTAATGAAGAGCTCGCTCACGCTGCTTTTGAACATAACTCTTCTTCTCAATCCTCTTCATCCGGAAGCGTCATACCTGATGTACGATTACTATTTATGTGTTCACTTGCTTTTGCTTGTGTTGCATTTTCCGAGGCTTCTGCTGACGCTTGGCTCTGTCCTTCTGATAACCCTACTAATTTATTCTTTGTGCCTTCATCTTATAATTGCTCTTGGTTGTGGCCCAATTCCACTAGACAGCTACAGGCGCTTTCCTTGCACGTGTATCGACCCAATACCAGACGATATGACTCTCCAGCCGTACTCTGTAAGATCGTGCGCCATTCGGTCACTTATTCAGTCAGTCTCATAGGGTACCGCTCACAAGAGCATAAGGAGACTCTTCTTCCTGTCTCCGTCGAAGAGTGTAGGCTCATGTCCCGCAATAAGCGCTGCGTCCATGGTGAGCTATCTCAGCACGGCACTATCTGGCGGTCAACGAACGATCTTCACTTTGAGTTCCCATCCGCTCCTTTCGGCTGTTGCAAAACCCATTCAGCTGTTACCCATAATTGTTATCTCCTCAACACTGTAGTACACGCTCGTCACGACGGAGGTACGCTGGAATCTGCAGCCGGCGACATGTCCGCCTGTCTATACAAGGACGGGTCATGCCTATTGTCTGACGGTTCAGTCGTGATTTGGACCCCCAATCTGGAGGAGGAGTGTCGTTACATCTCTGTCTCTAAAATGAGGGGCTTCCGTATGGGTGACGTCTGGATTAGCGAATCTAAAGAGTTCGCCTTGTCATGGACGGAACACAGTCCATCCGTCCTCGATTGTCAGAAACAGTTGCTCATAACCGACCAGGGATACGCCATAGCTTTCGTACGCCGCGCCACTCGCTCCGCAGATGTTGGTATGGTCACCACTAATCAGCTGTCAGCCCAACTCCTCGCGGTAGAAGGGTCCGTTCAGGATGCTGTAGCTGCACTTTTCCGTCATTCAGTACAGGCCCTTTGCGAACGCACTAACGTGTTGGTCATAGCGTTGCACGCGGCCTTGCGAACTAACCCCACTCTGGCCATGCGTAGCCTCATCGGTCGGAAGGACATTGTAGCCACACATTTAGGCAACGGTTTCGTACAAGTACGCCGCTGTTTTCCAGTTCCCCCATCGGCCGTCACCTTTTTGCCATTCAACGACACCTGCTTCGCATTTCCTCGGATTCGGATCCACCTACGCAGTGGCTCCACTTGGGACACTTTCATCAACCCGTCCACCGGTGTAGTTACCAGCAGGTCATCAGTCATCGATTGTGCAGACCTGTCTCCATTCGTACTGACAGCTAACGGGTCTCTTTTACAGTTGTCCCCATTAACCGCACAGCTTTCGTCAATCCCGCAACATCACGTTCAACCCTTAACTTCATCTCCTTCTTTTGACGTGTTGTCCTTGCCACCTAAGCTCACTATCTTCCATAACCTTATCCTCACTAACCTCAGTGAACTGGTATCCAGTCCTCAACTTCAAGAAATGTGGACAATCCGGGATCAGGAGAAACTGATGGATCACATTGCACAAATCCATCAGGAGAGTCATCCGTCATCCTCTTCCAGTCCTCTCTCCATGTCTAGCTTTCTGCCATCATTTCCGTTTTCATTGCCTTCTATTTTCGATATCTGGGTCTTTCTTTGCTGTACCATAGTTTCTCTGGGTGTAGCCAAATCTATACTTATTACGTATATTGGTATTAACTATCCGGGGCTGTTGCCCCTTCTCAAGAGAATGTGTTCATATGTGTCTACTCCACCACCTGCACCACTCGTGCGTACTCCTCATAATTCGCCCACGCTACCACGTGAGCCGCGGGTAGTTGCCGTGACTCCTTTGAAGCCTATGGACTTTGATATATCGAAGGTCGATATTGACGCTCAGAACGCCTGGCCCCCACGTGCGTCCACTGTTCCGGTCCAAGTCCTCTCTCTTGGTAGCGATCACAAATTTTTCGTGACGCAAATTCCTGTTCGGGTGAACGGTCTCTGCATGCTCGCCCTTATTGACACCGGCGCTGGCATTACCGTCGCCAGTAAGTCTCTGCTATCCCTCATAGGAGTGTTTTCTCTGGATCCATGTGAGGTCCCTTCTGCTATCAGTATGGCAGGGATTCCTGTCCCGTTCATGGGCAGCGCCACAGTAGTTCTCCAAGTTGGTAAAGAGAAGTTCCAGCAGAAAGTCCACGTCACGGAGGCTCAGTGCGTCCCTATGAGAGCTGACTCCTACAACCTTATCCTTGGTAATGACGCCCTCTGTCGTCTTCCACCGTGGTCAGTGGATTACCGAAACCGTCTCTTCCGCATGGGTACCGACCAGGTGCAGATTCTTACTTGCTCCGTCACCACGTTTGAACCTCGAGCCTCCCAGGAGAGCTCGGTACGAGCTGCCCAAACAACGGTACTGAAACCAGGTTGTGAAACTCTAGTGCCTTGCTACGTTGCGGACGTTCCTCAGCACGCTACCATGATGGCTTCGTCGTCTTCCATACTCAACAATGGGGAGCTATTTATTTCGCCGGCAGTCTTTAATAAACAGCATCCTCACCTCCTAGTGGCTAACCCCTCCCCGTTCGCTCGGGTCGTTTATAAAGATCAGCGCCTTGCCTCAGCACAACCCCTTCTGGAAACGCAAGAGGGGACCCTGTCGGAACTCTTATCTAGTTTTTAGCACGGCTGTGCCGATCGCGTCGGCCACCCCCGGGGCTGATAGCTCCTCACCTCGAGACGTGTTCCACATTGACCTATCCCACGCGGACGTAAATGAAGACCAACGTCAGCAGCTACAACAGCTTTTTGACGAATATCGGGATCGCATTTCCTCTTCATCATACGACTTAGGATCCTACGAACACAATCCCATTTCTATCAAAACTACCACAGAAATTCCTCCCTCTCGGTACAGACCAGTACGCATTCCCTCACGTTTTCAGAAAGAACTAGACGAACACATAAATAAACTATTGCAGGCTGGTAGGATCGTCGAAAGCGACACCCCATGGGTGCATAACACCGTGCTGGTCCGGAAGAAAGATGGTTCATTGCGCGTCTGTTTGGACTTTCGTCCTCTGAACGACGTCACCATACCGGACCATTATCCGCTTCCTCGGATCGAAGACCTTTTGGAGAAAGTGGCAGGTAACCAGTTTTACACATCTCTTGACCTCGCTTCGGGGTACATGCAACTGTTGCTAGATCCGGAGAGCCAAGCCAAATGTGGCTGGGCTACCCACAGGGGCATTTACCAGTTTGTTTACCTTCCTTTCGGATTGCGCAATGCAGGCGCTTACTTCTCTCGCGCCATGGCGCGCATACTCTCAGGATTGGAAGATAACTGCCTGGCCTATCTTGATGACATAATCGTCTTCGACAAGGACTTCCCCTCACATCTCAACTCATTAAGGAGGGTCTTCGAGCGCTTTCGTTTATTCAACATCAAAGCCTCCGGTAAGAAACTCACTGATATCGCTCAGTCTAAAATTACTTTCTTAGGTCATGAGATTACTCGTGACGCTTACCGTCCTGCGGAACGCAACATAAGGGCCATCCGCGATCTCCCTCGTCCCAAAACCGTGAAGGAAGTAAAAGGGTTCATCGGCATGGCTAACTTCTTCCGGAAATTCATTAAGGGCTTCGCCGCCATAGCCGCACCCCTCTACGATCTGTGTAAGGGTAAGGCTAAGTTCGAGTGGACATCTCAGCAAGAGGCAGCCTTTCTAGCGATCAAGGAAGCCTTGATTTCCCGGCCATGTTTGGCCTTTCCAAGAGACTATGAATTCGTGCTTCACACCGACGGCAGTAAGGTAGCCGTTGGTGCCGCTCTGTTTCAGCAACAAGAAGAATCCGCTAAACTTGCAGCTATAGGTTACTACAGCAAAACCCTTTCAGAATCCCAGCGTAAGTGGAGCCCCACGCACATCGAGCTTTTCGCCATGATCAGTGCTCTCCGCTTTTTTCGCACTACCATTTATGGGAACCTTACGCGCATTTATTCAGACCACAAACCGCTTACCTTTCTGCTTCGCCACAACAAAACCCACGACAACCTAGCAAGGTGGGCCGTGGAACTCCAAGGTTATAACATCAAAATTGAATACCTCAAGGGGTCATCTAACGTGGTGGCTGATTTCCTCAGCCGCACCGAGTCAAACAATAGCCGCTTTCAGGATGCCACCCCTGAAACAGAAGACATCGTCGAGTTTCCCGTGTGTTTGGTACAGACACCGGTTGATGCCCCAGTACCCATCCGCCCTTATGACGTTCTAGTAGAACAGAAGCAGGATCCTTTCTGCAGTAAAATTATGCACTTTTTAGAGACCTCCAGTTTCCATCCTACTACATCCGACACCGACAAATCCGCAATCATGGACATCGCTGGTACCTGTGTAATACGCAAGAACGGATGCCTCTACAAAATCTCGGAACGCGCCGGACGCAGGTACGAGGTCCTTTTTCTCCCACCTAACCTTCGCGAGCCCGTCTGCTTAGCCTTTCACTCTAGTCCTACCGCAGGTGGACACTTTAATTGGAAAAAGACTCTAGGCAAAATTGCTCGCAAATACTTTTGGCCATCTATGAAAGAAGACGTTTTTCGATTCGTTCGTTCTTGTGACGCTTGTCAAAGAAAATGGAGTCATTCTGCCAATCGTGAACGACTTTTGCCTATCCATGCTGAAGCTATTTTTCACAAAGTGTATCTTGATCTCAGTGGGCCATATCACTCATCAGCCTCATCCAACAAATACATCATGTGCCTTATCGATCATTTCTCTAAATATGTCATCGCTTCTCCTTTGCCAGACTGTTCTGCTCCTACTGTAGCCCGTTCGCTCATGAATGAATGCATTCTAAAATTCGGGTCTATGACGGAGCTCATTTCGGACAACGCATCCTATCTGAAAGGCGACCTCATGACCGAGCTTGGTAAACTACTTCGCATCAATCGATACTTCTGCACACCTTACCACCATGAAGGTAATGGGGTCTGCGAAAGAGTCTTTGCCACTTTCCAAGCAATGCTGCGCACCTACATAAGCGATAATCAACTGGATTGGGATACTTTTCTTCCCGCGTGCGTCTTCTCCTACAATACTAGTATACACTCCAGCACCAACGAAACACCATTCTTTCTTCTATTTGGCCGCGATCCAATCTTCAATATTGATCTCATGCTCAGGCACGCCAACTTTCGACATATCCCCACTGACACGGACGCTAGCATCTACAAAGAGTCTCTCGTCTCTGCACTACATTCCGCTTGGGCATCAGCAGCAGCATTCAACGCTAAACGCAGCCTTCTTTTCAAGCGACAGCACGACAAGACGGGATTACCACCTCTCAAAATTTCCGTGGGAGACCGTGTTTACCTTAAAGACTTCACACCCAAAATCGGTCTCTCTCCTAAACTCTGCTACCCTTGGTTAGGGCAGTTCAGAGTCATCTCGGTGGATCACCCGCATGTCACCATCACTAGTATTTCGTCGCCTCAGGACCCCCCTAAACGGGTCCACATGAACCAAGTCAAAAAGTGCTTCGCAATATCAGGACCCGTGTTCACGACCCCGTGGTCACCCCCTCAGGAAACC
Source organism: Trichostrongylus colubriformis (assembly GCA_963978905.1). NCBI lineage: Eukaryota > Metazoa > Nematoda > Chromadorea > Rhabditida > Trichostrongylidae > Trichostrongylus > Trichostrongylus colubriformis. The sequence goes on along the minus strand of OZ022257.1, from coordinate 43,671,169 downwards.
GCCGCTCTTTCTCATCACGGGGCTACACCCGCGGCAATCACTGGGTACGACCACCATGTTCCCCAGTCTCCTGACATTTCTGCTCCCCCTACATCCACTCATCAGTACAATACTCGGTACCGCAAGCGTACCACTTCATTATAGGTCTCTGCCGTATCAGGTTCACGACAGCTTTACTCCTTTTTTTCCGTTTTTTTTACCTAGCCGATTCGGCGCTTTCATTATTTTTTTTTTAACACTTTAATGTGCATGCCTGTACTCGTTTCTCTTTTCATTACTTTTGCTGGTTCTTCACATCACCTTTTGTCTTAGCGTGTTCGCTATCCTCGTGACACTATCGTGTGACTCTTAGGGTCATCACGCCACCCCTTCCTGACGCTGTGTACTTTCAGATAAGTACTCAAGCTATGGAATTCACTGACAAAGTTAACCTGCCTCAAGGCCATGAACTGCCGACCGACACCCAGGGCATTCATTCGTCCCTTGAAGGCGCCCCCGCTCCCATCTCTTCCGCCTCTCCCGGTGGTGAAGCGGAACCCCTCGAGGCTCTTCTGGATGATCCGATGGGGTCTCCCCTTCCATCCTTGGAAGGCGCTCCTTGGTTCTTCGACGGCCCGGCTCCAATGGACGCTTGCGACTTCGTCGACAACGAGATCGTCATTCCGTCGCTTGACATGGCCGAACTACTCATTTCATCGGAGTCTAGCCTCCCGCCGGACAATTCTCAAGTCGGACTGGCCGATTTCGCTCCACCTATGTCGTCTGACGAGCAGCCCTGTCTTCTACCGAAGACAGAGCAGCCCGGTGGTGAGGAGGTCGCGGCCATACCTCTGCCTGCAGGCCCTCCTCCCACGGGTGCTCCCGGAGCTGTTGCTCCTTCATCTGAAACTGTTGCTTCACCGGCTCCCGCCGATGAGTCCAAATTTTCTTACGCGAATGTTGTAGCTCGTCAACGAGCTTCCGAAGCTGCGGAAACGTCGGCTGCTCGGGCCGAATCATCTCTTCCAACTGCGCCAGCTGGCCGCTCCAGCCGTAAGCGCCCTGGCAACCGGTTAACCATAACCACCCACCATCGACTGCCTGATTTTACTCCAGACAACTACTGGCATCGCCTCATTGATAGCCACCCGTGGGCCGAGTACGTCTCTCTCCATGAGACGCCCTTTCCTGATGACGCCCGCGTCCTCACGTCGCACGTCTCTCTCGATGTCTACGCCCAAATACCACCAAGTGGATACATGTCGCCCAAATACGTTAAGCGGCTGTTCCCGCACACCTTCAGAGAGCAACCTAGCCGCTCTCGTCGTCTACCTATTGTCGAACTCATGCGTCTTGAACATGCCGTGGCGTTCCGAGAGTCGTCTCAGAAAGTCATCGATCAGTTGCTCGCCGACCAGTTCGTTACCGTAGAGAATACCCTTCCGGCCACTCCCGATGGAACCATGCCGTCGACTATCCTTCCCGAGCGTCGACCTCATTTCCCCGTACTCTATCAAGTCGTAAATAAGGGAGCTGGTCAGGGTGTCATTCTCGAAGCGAAAGATTTCTTCGTACCTGGTCCCGACCGTCGCGAGCTGCACCTGATCCATCTCGATCAGTACGCCACCAACGTTGCCAGCAACACCAGGGGTTTCGATCGTTCGCTCGTCTCGGTGAAAGACTTCGTTTGGGTATATACTGTTGAACCCACTCGAGCCGCTCTTCGAGATCCAGCCACTACACTGAAGCAAGCCCGTATACCCAAGGCCACCGCTTTGGACTCCCGCTACCCATATTTCTTCCGCGTTCGTGACTTTGTCTTTGTCACGCCTCCGCCAACCACGGAGCGCACGTTGGGTATCGTCCTCTCCTTGGTGGTACGTTATGACGCCGTCAAGGGCCTCAAGGTCGCATTTGAGGGTGCTCCTGAAGCGGTTTCCGTCTCACCTTCGGTCTGTGATTTCCGTCTCAGCGACGTGGACCAAGACGAAGTCGTCTCTTCGCATTCTCGTCCGAACGTGTCCTGCACGATGTACTTCTCGGAATTCCCCGTCTCGAAAGAAGCTCAACTGCAGCTCTGTTTCCTCGTACAGGACTTCCTCGCAGCACACCCGGAGGAGGGTATGCTTCCCCTCAAGGTGTTTAAACTCTCCCGCAGTGAGCGCGAATGGATAGCCGACCGCTCAGGACCTTTCGAGAACTACGCCCGTAATCCTCGAGCTGCGCAGCGCCGCATGGCGCAGTTGTTCAACGTCGCGTGTTCCGCTCTAGCCGCGGTTAACTGCATGAACGACGACAAGCAGACTCACATGTTGACAGCGACGGTACCCAGCATCGCGGCCTTTCCTCTTCGTTTCGACTTTACGATTGAGGACATGTCCTCTGAGTGTGGATGGACCAACCAGCGTCCAGTATATCTCTGGATTGTTGGGTCTCGTTCGCTCATCCGTGCCACGATCCAACAGGCCGTTCATTCGTACCAGCAACGCTCCATGAGTATTCGTCTCGTTATTCCCGGATGGGCCCACCGTTTCGCCAGCCGATCTGTTCAGAAGTTCGCCACCATCACGGGCGACGTGGCCTCTGTGCAGGTCTGCGTTAAGCTAGGAGCACCGCCCGTTGGTTCCGAGCCCCTGTACGCTCTCGTGTCTCAACGTCAACTTTTCGGCCGCTTCGGGACGGACTCTTCTGCCTCAGAGGTCTTGGACTCTGTCTACGGTGTCCGTCGCACACCCTTCGGGCCTGCTGGCCCTCCTCTCGAATCTGTCACGGTACGCCTCCGCGGCCGCTCGTTTGATCTTCGTCCTGATCAGATCGCCGCTCTTCAAATGAGCGAGCTTCGTCTTCCGGTACTCGCTATCCAGGCTGCTTATGGCACTGGTAAGACCGTTGTCGGTGCTCTCATTGCTGCACGGACATATAGTAACTTCAAGGAGAGGGTGATCGCCACGACCACCACCAATAACGCCGTTGCGCAGTTCACCGATACCCTTCTCGGTCTCGACGACTTCAGGCACCTCGATGTCCTACGATATGTCTCGGACTCCGCCTTGGTCGAGGGAGCTCCTCAGACTCCCATCGATCTCCACAACATCCTCAAGCGACTTCCTGAGGATTTCGGACATCTTCTTTCCCAGTCCGCTATGGATACTTGCGTCCGATATAAAAAGGGCCGGGAGCTTCTCGAGCGATTCTTGTTCAATAATGATCTCGCAGTCGACCTCTCCGATGCAGAGAGAGATGAGTATCGCATCGCCGAAAGGGATCTGTCTGACCTCACTCGTGACGCCATAGCCGTGATGTTCCAGGTGCGGCCACCCTCGGTCCTGTGTATCACGACATCTGCCTTGCTGAACTCAGTTACCACCGGAGGCATCTTCTGTGGCTTCCTAGAGGAATTCACCATGCTGATAGGCGATGAAGCCTCTCAGATCCCTGAACCTGCTCTAGTCGCCATGGCCACCCATTTGCCACAAGTTCGCCATGTGTACATTGGCGACAGTAACCAGTTGCAGCCGCACGCTCGTTGTCCTCGCACATCCAACCCGGCGAAGTTCGGCGCTCAGGGAGTGATGGACGTTCTCCTAGCCAAGAATGTCCCCATGGCGCCCCTCACGACAACGTTCCGCGCCCATCCCCTTCTCAACGAGCTTCCCAATTTGATGTTCTATGGCCAGACGCTCGTTAACGGAACCGACGCTGAGGATCGACAGCTGTTCCTGTCAACCGTTCGTTGCCCCAACCCCGAGCTGCCGTTACTCTTTGTCGACGTTCCTGGTACCTCGGTCAAGTCGCTCAGCGGGTCCCATAGCAACGAAGCGGAGGCGGAGGTCTGTCGCCAGATTGTCCTCTCCCTCCTTCGGAAGAACATTCAGCCGTCATCCATAGCCGTCGTTGTCTTTTACAAAGAGCAGGCACGTCTCCTCGCCCAGTTCTCCCAGACCACCTCGGTCGACCTTCACACTGTCGACTCCGTTCAGGGTCGAGAGAAGGACATCATCCTACTCCTCACCACCCGCACCGGCTTCGACTCTACCCGAGGCGAGTTCCTCAATGACCCCCACCGCCTCAACGTGGCCCTGTCTAGGTGTCGGCACGGTCTGTTCATTCTAGGCCACGAGCAGTCGCTCACTGGTCTGTCATACTGGAACACGATTCTGCAATGGGCTAGTCTCCGTCACGCCATCACCTCCACGACATCGCTTCCGGATCTCTTGGATTAGAAGGGTAATCTCCTTTCTATCATCTACGAGTGAGTACTTTTCTTTTATTTTCGCCTTGTCGAAGTCCGAGGTCGGACTTCTTTGTAATGAGGGGAGGTGTAAGAGTGCGTGTAAGTCAGCGTGAAGTTACAGTAAACCTAATATAGCATACCACCTTATTAATTCGTAGCCTAACTATCAGCTGGCTAGATCTCGCGCATCTTGGAGCCTTTTCACAACACCGCCGCGCAGAGAGTGAGCGAAGGGAGAGAGAGCAAACATACAGTATGATGACTCATCTGACGACGCATACTTAAGGTCGGCGCTCGCTCGTTGGAGGCTTCTTCAAGCTCCCTCTTCTGGACGCCCTGGTATTCGCGGCCCGGACGCCGCCATGATGGACTCCCCACTCGCCGTCCGCTCGTCATCGGATCCTGCTCACATCCTCGACTATCGCCTCTGGGGCCCGTCACCTTCCCCCGGAATCAGCCGTAATCTTGCGACCGGACTGATCTCAAGTTCGTAATGTTCTAATAAATCTGATCTCACTGACTACTGTGCTGTACTATTTATCCGGGACGGCACGACCTTCCACTGTAGTAATATAGTATAACTCTGAACCCAGCCCCAGATAAAGTGGTGGTGACGGAGCAATTAGTGACTTACACTCTGCGTCCCTGACTGCGCGACCATCGCCTCTTTGCAGGGAGAACCCTCGTGGCCACGCCTCTCGGAAGCCCTAACTCGTCAGACGTCACTTTGAGGAGCTGTATTTCAGTCGGGTTCTTGTTTTTTCGCGTAAACCTTCGCATGCTGCCCTCAGCAAACACATCAAACATTAATATGTAGATGATTTAAAGACAGTGTTAGGGGTAATGTGGGTGATAAGGAACCCCAAACGGAGTCATTTAGTGAAAAACTACGGGTCTGAAAGGCCTATGCATGGCGAAATCCCCTGCGGAAGGCGCCCCCTTGAGCTGTGGCGGAGGCGGCCTTATCAGAACAAGCCGCCTTGGTTTAGGACAGCCCGCCTCCTAGCGACGAGCTCCCCATGATTGGAGGGCCAAGGCGATGCGGACGGTGTAGCGATCGGGGTGCGCTTTCGTAAGCAGGGCGTCGTAGACCCTTTTCTAATCAGCTGATTCTTTTCCTGCGTTTTTGATTTTTGCTGCTCACCCGCAGAGTCCGCAACTTTTCTTTTCTTTGCTTCTTTTCTTTTCCATTGATATATATTGTTGTTATATATATTGTTGATATATATTGTTGTCTTCGCTCGTCTGCCGTCAACGATAGGATGCCTTTCAAGTTTTTTGTATTGTTTCCACGCTGTTTTTGCGCATTAATTACCTGGATACATGCCAATGGCAGAATCGTCCGAGCCACCCGCCTGTTGACGGAGTGGCCGTCCACGTCGAGAATCGGTCTTGGGAAAGGGGTTCTATTTTCGGATTTTTGGGCATTTACTTCCGTTTTTCCTCCACCGTCGTATCACTCACTGATCATCTCGCCCGTCATATTCGCCACTTTTTTCGCACTTCGACCGGTTTTCCCTAACACTGCCTTTTAATACTTAATTTTCAGTAGACAATTCCTTTAAAGGCACGCTAGTTAGCGAGTTAGGTGCACGTCACTGACGGATGCGTCGCATACCATCGACGAGAAGTGGCTCGCCATAGAAGTGGCTCTACCGCGGATTCTTGCACCAGGCAAGTTATGGCAAAAGTCAAGCAAGTCGGATTGAGAATTCCGTAAGATGAGTCGTCGGTGAAAAAAAAGAGGGTGACATTCGGGGATCAATTTTCTCATGGCCTCCCTTACGCCCACCTCACTTTGAGTAGTTTTTCGAGACGATCAGGCGGTCTTCGAAAAGGTCATTAATCAATAATAAGTTTTGGAACCAGTAGTACTATGACTTCACCATCGACTGGAACTTTTTCTTCAAATACAGCTTTTGTGGGACTTTCACTTCGAATACAGCTTTAGTAGAAAAACCAGCAGCTCCAGTCATGATAATGGAGCGGAGAAGGGTCGTATCATAGGGCCAGCTTTAACAGAGGCTGGTAATCCTCCAAAATTTTCCTCAATCTAGTGCTTGTCTCTTACAGCCTTGAGACAAATTCTACTGTTATAACTCGACATTTGTAAACATATTGGGCAAGAGCTGGTTGAACACTCCGTAAACCCTACTAGGTTTATGCAAATCGTTTCGGTATATCCTTTCCCCACTTCGTTCAGATGTTGATTTGCAACCGACTTGGTATGTGTATGTCACTCCTACTACTCCCACGTTCCTACAGAAACTATGAGATCGGTCACCATTTCGCGCCACTTCTACGACCTCATCTTATTCTCCTGTGGTCATTATTCTATCTTGCTGTGAGAAGCGATCGCTATGGAAAAAGCCAGAACAGAAAAATATTTGAAAATAAAGCTTGCCAATTGATTAGCACGTTTGTCGAAGCCGATCACAAACAATGTCTGTAGTAATGTAAAGAACACAAATCCGGTAATGAAACCGAACCAGAGATCAATTGCCTGAAGATAGCTTTTTGTTTGTAGGTGAAATGACTTCGAAAATTCTTGGAAATTGGACCTTCAAGTAAGAAACACTTGGTAAATGCTCTCGTGCACCAGCGGATTCTGTGGAAAGTGTGAGTAACACGGTGATTGCGACACCGATACGACCTTCCATGAATTCTTCCGGTAGCCAAACGCCAACCTGAAATCATGATTTGCCAGCTTTCCCATAAATATCAGGAGATTACAAAAATATGCTTTCTCATAATTACTGGAAATATGCTAGCAAGTTGGCGAGCAGCATGCCACAAAACACTCCTTGGATTGGATCGAGGGATTCTACCAATCGGTTATAGAGGTGATTATGTATAAAAATTGTTTGTATTCGTGAACGGAGCCCACAACTCTACCGAAGAGGCCTGCTCAGTGTAGACTTACCCAAGAGAACATGAGTGCCAGCGAAGTTGGAATGTATGTCTGCGCAATGTGGAAACCAACGTCCCTCTTGAGTCGGAAAACAGCACGAAGGCACGAAAAGGCACCTGAAATTAGGGATTTCATATTATAGAATATTTCCGTTGGAACTTGGCATATACATTCACTTACACAATTTAAAACACTTCTCAACCAATCCCCAATTAGAGTAATCCTCCCCTAGACGGATTGAATTTTTTTTCAAATAGTCTCAGTACAGGGTTAGGGCTATTACTGCGTGAGGTGAAGAAAATTGGCGGCGTCGATCCGAGTTCAGTGTAAGGGTTGCGACAAAGTGCGACTAACACCAGACAGACAGTTCCCTTCACGGGATGGCGTGAATCCATAGAAAAATTAAAAAAAGGTACCGAGTACGGAATAAAAGTCTCTGAAATTTCCCGAAAATGGACCAATAAACTGAACACATGGTTGCGTGCGAAATCTTCGCTTTAGACGCCTTCCCGACCCCATTTTATGGAAGCTCTCCCCATTATGATTCCCATCCTCCTGCATATGAATGCCTTCATCATATAGCATAACTATGCACAGGAGATAGGAGATAAGGGAAAAAGGAGTAAAGAAAATAGGGGAAATTTTAACTTAGTTAAAGGCTGGGTTTAGGCCCTTTGTGGCTACTTCGCGGAAAACATTCAGAAACCTTGAAATCGGTACAGTTACTGGACGGTCAGCTAGGTAATGCTTAAACTCTAACCTTACGAGAAGTTCATCACTATGAGAAATTATGAAAAATATGGAGATCTTCGTCGTTATTATAAGAGGAAACAATCTGATGGTAACGAACCGGACTTTCTGTTCTTCTTGCACAGCGTTGGTTCATATCGGTCAATGTACAGCTCTGGTAGTTTCACGTCAGGATTCTTGTCGATGGCATCAACGCGGCGTGTAAACCATTCGAAACGAACCGTTTCCACGGGATAAGCAACTGGAAAAGATCTTTCTGAGTAAGAGTGGCAGCAAGACGAATTGGTGGACCACGAATTGGTGGACCAACTACATATAATAGTGGGTAGTCGAAAAAGTTTTTTCGTTTTTTGAAGCAATTCATTTTATCACTTCATTACAAAACACAGAGCATACTATGAAACAAGGTTATCACCATCTTGTTCTACCAATCTTCTCCACCTTTCAGGCAAACTTGCTATGCCATCCGCGTGGAACTGTTCTGGCTTTGATTTGAAGAAGTTGCACAGTCACCGTTTCATGTCATCTTCATTATCGAAGGTTTTTCTTTGAATGGCGTTTGGGAAGGGAAAAGGTGATAATCCGATGGAGCAAGATCAGTGCTATAAGGTGGATGGGATAGCAATTCCTATCCAAGCTCGAGAATTTTTTTAGCGAGTCGCTTTTGTTATATGTGGGCGAGCACTATCGTGTAGGAAAAGAATCGTCTCATGGTTCAGACACTTCTCTGTGATTTTCCCGACCAGAATACGGCTGCTTACAGTATAGGTCTGCTGTTATGTAGTGTTGCAAGCCATCACCCGCAATCGTTCGTGGTCGACCTCCGATGGGGGTCCGGACCGGTCAGAATCTTTGACGTTGTAGTTGCCCTCTCGAAAGCGTTTGAACCAAAGTTGTGCCACAAGTTCAGACATTGGACCCTCCTCGAACACAGCGTTTATACGACGAGTGGATTCGTTTGCAGAGAGGCCATATTTGAAATCATATGGTAAAAGGCCCCGAAAGTACTGCTTTGATATTTTTAATTTTTGATAACTGCTGTTTATCGCCGCAGCTCGCGATGCGAAAGTAACTACAAGGATGCTGAGTTATGGGCAAAAGCTTCGGTGTCGGACGGGACTCGAACCCGCACCTCATCCTTAGCACATATACCCGGAAAGGATGAGGTGCGGGTTCGAGTCCCGTCCGACACCGAAGCTTTTGCCCATAACTCAGCATCCTTGTAGTAACTCCTTTGATATATTTATTTTTTGCCGAAAAAGGTTATCCGGGAGATGGAAGACAATAATACCCATAGATGCGTGTGGACTTGTACTACATGTGTATGTACAGAAGAGATTGCTGGAAAGCAGTTTGGAGGGAAAAACCGCGTATTTAAAAAACGAAAAAACTTTTTCGACTACCAAATATTATATCGTGGAAATCTCACAAGTGCTTGATACTACATCTTCACAAAAAAAACAGTGGACTCCTTAAGAATATCCTTACTACTTACATGACTTGATAAGCAGATCACAGGTTTGCTTATCGTGTGGGTACTTGCACAAGATGAGATTACACGACGGCTTGATCTTGACACTGCAAATGTATTTACATAAAAAATGCTTTGCGTTGTACGTAAATGAGGCAAATAGCGGTCCTGAGGAGTAAGTACATGTTAGAGGCACCGGGAGGGGTAAGGAGAAAGAGAGAACTGGGAACACATTATCTCTGAAAATAGACCTTCCACATTGGAAGAGGTGATGTGTGACGAAACTCGCATTGAAAAAGCGCAGCTTGGAGTCAGTGTTATCATGATCCTGCAGCATGGTGTGTCGTTCTGCTGTACTTCGTGCGAGTTGCCGGCGAGGGCGGAACAACGTTCGCGACCGGCTGATTACGCCTCTATTCCGTCCGTAATGTACCTCCGGCTAGTGGTAGAGGGGGTACGAGAGAGAAGGGGGGGGGTGTCATTTCTCGGGGTTTCCGCCATTTTAATCCATTCTTTCTGTACTGTTACACTGCTGATTGTGAGCTCTCTACTTTCAAATTCCACAATCTAACAAATTTGTCCCTTTTGGTGTCAAAAAAGCTAGCTGCAGATGCATCGATGGTCTCCGTGGAAAACGAAGGTAGAGGTCCTAGCGGTGCGGCACTGACAGGAAAACCAGAATAAGGGGCCCCTAAAATTAGGGTTCTTTGCCTGCCTGCCTATTTTGGTACTAAACCAGCTTACTGATGTGTATCATGTGTATCCCTTACCATCACATCGATTCAAGGCACGTGGAACCATGACATGTGGCAGTGATACGCACATGACACGATCGCTTAAAGGTGGAGCAGAGACGGAGCGCTATATGCAAATGGCTGCACAACAGCTCATGCACCTTCCAATTAGAGCCATGAGCTTCTTTTGTAGTAGGCATACTTATTCTTCAGCCGAAGTACTGTATCAACTACAATTGAGTTGACCAAAACGTCTCACCTCCATGTCACGAAACAAACAAACAAACAACAACAGCAAACAACTGAAACACTTCCCAGTAACTATGTCATTGATAAAAACCTTCCCCAACATGGCAGGATCTTTTGTTTTTTTACCTCAAGGAAAATGGGAAGGATTTCATAACATTCGGTTTATTGTTAGAGAATAATTAAGTGGCTCGTTTTACCTCCAAAACCTGTACGTACCACTAAATACCAACGTGAATAGATTGACGTAGTCATGCAAAGGTCTTGAGACACTCACCGTGTTTCATAAAGCACCAATCCATCTGGAAATATGCGCATGAGAAAGTTGAGAAATGTGACTTCGTGAAATTCAGCCTCCTTAGCATTTGCAAAGAACGGGTCTGGTCTCCAGATCTTTTCTAAGATATCCTCTTCCTTCACCAAAATCGGTTTGTCGTACGGATTCACAAGCCGTGCGTCTCTCCACGCCATCAACAGGTAGATATCCATGTCGTAATCCTGAATTAGATATCTTGGGAGATACATCACAGCCCCGATTTACCTCGAAATCCATCGTCAATACAAAGGCAGAGATGAGGTGTTTCTATCATTAAAGGTGCTCTTGAAGAAATGCCTACGTGTCCTGTAGGAACCTTAGCACTCATTTCTGCCCTGACAGAGGGGGTGAGGCTAATTACGCCAGAAAATCGCTTCAGCGACGTCGCACTCGCGGTGCCACCAGTACGACTTGTGAATCGATTGCACTTGGGAGCCCGGCTGAGCGTGGCTGCGTCACGTCAACGCTTCCACTCATGCCACCTACCTCCCGCACCCATGCTACCCTGCCTTCTCCACCCATGTCACACTGCCTCGCTTGAAGAGCACTCGCACCCGCCGCGCCGCTCGTCGCGGGCGGCCACGCGTTTTTCTGGCGTAGGTAGAATCACCCCTGAGAGGAGTCCGGCCGCAGTAGAGTCAAAAAAGGTTTTCGATGATTGTTTGTTTGCGACTATTCCTTAAATGGTTCCATGTTTTCAAATGTTGTTTTTTGTACATCAGAGCAGCCGCTTTCAGATTGTGTACAACTCTCAAAGAGGCTATTGCTCGACGGTGTGTGCATCAGTACCGAAAATCCGCGTGTGGATCACGACGCGATCGGTGCGAGGTAAGTGCAACGAATTAGTTGGTTTCGAAACGATTACACCAGAAATGAAGCAAAGAACACCGTCAACGCTTCAGAACTCAACAAATAGCGCCCCTAGCCTTCAAGCGTCATGTTACGCCCCCGACACCACGTCGCGAATTTTCTATCCTTATGGCGCGCTCCGGGCCCAATCACTCGAACAAATTTTCCTCCAGTAAAGATTGGGATCCGACAAGATATTACAAGATCATTTCATTGCTCTGATTATGTATCGATATGGTCACACTGGTTGTCATTGCCAGACGTCAAAAGTGATCCTACTGTAAAGATGATCAATGCACTCAAAACACGCGAACATGCTGTACAACCCCAATGTGGGATCTTCGTAACTTCTTGATGCTCTTCCCGCTTAGCATTGTGGCATGCGTTAACCACAAAACTGAACTGTGGCTTTTTTCGGAGCCGCAGTTAGCAGACGGACCACAAATTTGGTTACGGTAAACCATTCTGATTCTCTTAACTCTAAACTTTTCACGTCCCGTCCTCATATTGTGAGGCTTAACAAAACATAAATTCAACACACCATGGTTGATGTCTGGAAGTTGGACATCGATTCGATGTAGATACCGAATCGGACAACAACGGCGCTTCCCTAAATTAATTTTCTTTTGATAACGTTTACATACTTCTCTAACGCTGAGCCGAAATCGAGTAAAGGGATACCTGGAACACAATGGGAGCAGAAAAAGGATCGTATTGGTTCTTGTTCAGTACAGGTAGGATGAACGATCCACCCAACGTTCTGCAAATACACGAATGAGCCTTTCATTCTAGAGACACCATTGGGAGTGAAGAAGGAAATGAAAGCGGGAAATGTTCTCTGAGAGGGAAATTCAATTCCCAAAGGAATCACCTACGGCTGACTGATAGCTACTCTAAAAGCTACTCCTAAGGCGTCTTCATCGCAGGATCATTTGCCTGCGTTTCAAGTTGTGGGGTTGCCGATTTGCGACTTTTGGAGTGAGTGGCGTTCACGACGGGCCGGGTCAGCCCCTCGTCGTCATCATCTACCACTCAGCGGCTTCTAATGCAGACAGATAGGCGAGAGGATGAGAAGAGCGAAGGAAGGGTGCTGACTTCCTACTTTTCGGGTTTTTGACAGCTTCATTCCCTATCCGTGTCCTCGCTACTAGTCAGGTCGTCACTCACATTTCATAATTATCCCACATTTTGCCGGAAGCACCCTTGAGTCGGTCTTTAAACGCATTACCTCAATCTGCGTTTTTGTGAATTTCTTTGGATGCGTTTTCGCGATCCCAAGGCAGCAATGGACATATCAAAGATCACTAAGGAAGGGGAAAGACGCACCAATGCTTTATTCTCTGGCTGCTGTTAGCGATAAGGGGTGAGGGATGTCAGTGCCCCTCCTTAATGGCAAATACTACGGCGCATTCCCCCAGCAAGAATAGAATGCGCTTCCGAATCACTACCCTATCTGTTGACATGCTTTCCGAAGGTAACTTGAATGACACATACTTGATGGAAGCGTTTGTTCTGCTGAGGATGTCATCCACTTCGGTGTCATTGCGCAATTTCTCAGCAAGTGCTGTCAGATTCACTCCAGCAGCCTCCAGTGCCGTCATGTTCAAACCGATTGGACCCTCAATCTCAATACCTGAAAGTCCAATTAATCATTAATTCAGGTTCGTAGAAAGGAGAGTCTCAGGTAAAATGTCCTGGTAGGAAGACATTTACTGCATCTCCTCCCGTCTCTGGCAAGGGGGTGGAGACAACACTGCTATGAATGCTCTTCTACCAATCGCGATGCTATTGAGCTATTCTTACGATCTTATCACTTCTAGCAATGTTATAATGCATCACAAACCTTCGAAATTGCTACTATCGAACTCGTCAATGGCTTTCGGAACGTAATCGGCACATATTCCAGGTAAATATAGGCCGACCTTAAAGACAATGTTAGGGATAATGTGGATGATAAGAAATCCCGAAAGGAGTCATTTAGTGAAAAACTACGGGTCTGAAAGGCCTACGCATGGCGAAATCCCCCGCGGAAGGCACCCCCTTGAGCTGTGGCGGAGGCGGCGTCGTCAGGGCAAGCCGCCTTTTCGTCCGAATTCCCCCTAAAGCTGCCTTTAGGAAAATCGAGTAGAAAAGAACCGAACGTCTCGTCAGTGTTCAACGTATTACTCTATCCTACGTAACAAACTCTGGCATAAGACAATAAATCATTTCACAAATACTCCTTCAAAACAGACTTCAAATAAATTTAACACTGAAAGATGAAGAATAAACACATCAGCATACACACCTTTTCAAACCTCTGAAGTGCATCGGCCGGCACTTTGAGTTGAAGTCCATCGATGGCCTCTTGGGACAAAATCAGCAGCACAGGTCTGAAAAATTCGAGCTTGCTCGTTTGTTTGAAGAGATGGTCCTTTCTTCCACTGATGATGAGGGTGATCGCACAGCTACCGAACACAATATACGGACCGGATTGTTTTCTGTTCACGTGAGTATTATAACATTCTTTCAGTGTCTGGTACCGCCCAGATGCCCTCTCAAAAAGGTCCTTGAAGGTGTTCATACTAATTTCTTTCTCCTAGGTGACTCATACCTTTGGGTATTGTAACCAAGGGTGTGATGCCACATACGTCGAATTTTCGCTTAGCCGCCCGCGGTGAGCGGCGAGTGTGAGTTGTTTTATACGCGAGCGATTGCGTACACTCCCTTCAAAGTTTCATGCATGAATTGATTATTTTTTATTGGAATGGTAACCAGGGAAAGGCAATGCTCGTTCATGTCTACGCTCGATTGCTTTGGTGCTGCTGTCGCAAAGCAGGTACGAAGGTATCAACCTTGCACAGATCAATGCGCGTAGCATGCATGTTATGTGGTCCATACGAGGGAGATTCTCTCAATATCTCCCATGGTGTGTTTGGAGCACTTTACTTACTTGTTCTGAGGAATAAAAGAAAGTTTTTTTGTGAAACAGATTTACTATTTCCCGAAGTACCTGAAAATCCATGATAAGGATTATCCTTGTACCACTCTTATATTAATTGTGTGTTTAATCATTGCTTGACTTCGTACTGTCAGTGGGAGCTTGCCTTGTGGATATAGGATGAATAACATTTGATAAAATAGTATTTCTGAAGGTCTAAAGGTGGACGTACTGATCTTCTTCGGTTAACTCGATTTTCACCCATTTGGATGCTGAAGCATTAACACTGTTGTCTTTGCCATCCAATACTGTATCCACATCTGGACTGTCGGTTGAAGGCTTCACCTGAGAATCACAATAAGCGAGGACTAATTCCTTCAACATAATGGTTGAAAATGAAGGCACCTTATTTATTTACCAGCTGAGCTAACGCACACTACTGCGCGCGTAATATCACGGGCGTCACTGGGTTGATCGAAATAAATTTTTCTATTAACTTATTCAGTACCAATTAAGACATCACTCTCCCCTAATTTGTGCGGGTCTCCGCTCATTTCAAGTGTGTTCAAGATGGCTTGGACTTTGGTCATTTCTACCGATTTTTTCCTGGTCTCAAGGCTGCGTTGTGACCTAATTTCGTTAGAACCGCCCACACGGGATAAGCTCTAACCACTGTGGCCACCTTCATGACTTTCAGAAACTCACGGTTGACCTTAATCCATCCTTTCCCCACGTTTGGGTCACATTGGAACCCAATTATCAATTTTTGGTCTGAAAACGGAACATTCCAGTACACGCTCCGCCCACAGTGGGTGGACTTTGACGTGGTCCATGTGTGCTCCTTACTTCCTGTCCCATGCGCTAACCATCCGGAACTGCTCCGCATCTCCACAGATTGTTTTTCATGTTATGCCTAATTTCGTGACAGACAGACAAAGCGTCTTATACATAGTAGGGATCTTCATATACAGTACTTAGCATCCGCGGCATGGAGAGAGAGAGGGGGGGTTATCATCTAGGATTTGGTTTTAGGGCGCTCTACTGCTGCCAAGTTCTGACCTGACTTCTGATTGACATTTTCCGTCTTGCGAAAAAACAACAATTTTCTGGGTCATTTGATCACAGAGAGTACCAGAGAGGTCGGAAAGGTAAAGGGCACTGGCCTCTACTTCGGACGACGCTCGTAAATTAAAAGCCCAAGTCGTATTAAATGACTCCTCAATTCTTCGTGGGAGTAGAATCCCAAAATGAATCTAATCATTTTTTTTTCTCAAAATTAGGAAATAGTACCGACATTGAATAACCATTCATCGTCATCGTCATCAATTTGCTCGTTCTTCTTCTTTTCCTCCTCTTCTGATGGTTCGGATCGTTTCATGCGAGGAATACGAACTCCATGCTGGGTTCTGCAGAGATCTTGTTCTCAGTTACTTACGATAACACCCACCGAAATTTGTTAAAGGACTTACAAGAGGTAGTATGAACTCACGTGCGATAGTCAAAGTCCTTGTTGTAGTAGCCTAGATGATTACCCTCGTATTCAGGTGTGGAAGTTTTGAAGTATTGACGAACGGGTTCTATGATAGGATGAACCCCGTGAACCCTCCAGTTGCCGACTTCGGCCACTTTATGATCAGCATTTTCCACCAGTAGAAAGGCGGTATCTTAAAAAGAATTGGAGCTCAAATAGAAGGCAGCGGGGGCGATAACTCTGTCGCACCAACTTTTACCTAGCTATCTTCTTTAGAAAAAAACAGATAGGAAATAAGCATAGTGGTACTAAGCAGTGCGGCTACGAATAAAGGAACCAAGCTGGAGTTCCTATTCGAAATCTGGTACTTACGCCACTCAAATCCCGAAACGCAGCTAAATTATCTTCTTGCTCGCCCTATCACTAGCTCATCGATCAGCGCTATGCGAATCTACAAGGCGTGGCGGCTGTACGCCACACATGGCACGTTTCCTGGGACGTGGCTTGCTCATGAAATCTTCACGAGCCTTATCCGCTTCGAGTGGTTCTTGTACCATAGAATCGTCACACACCTATTGCGTGAAACTCTGGTGTTTATTCACTGTCGCCACCTTCCCCAACAACCAATTTATCGAATCCTATGTCACAGAAGATTCGTGGTCGCACTACATATTGGGTGTGTGCAGAATAAATAGCCAAAACGGACCACTTTTTTCAAAACGCCATAACTTTGCTCGGACACAACTTTATTGGTCGAAGAAAAACCATTCAAATCTACACAACATTGTCAACGATCTGGAAGGGAAAATATGCAATCATGATAAAATTCTGGATTGCGAAAATTGATAAAGTCAATGATGGCATTTTCAACATGCATAGTATCGGCGAATTTTTTCTGACGCAGGTTTGCATCGAGAACCCGGAAGAATGGTAATTCGTCGGGGATAGCACTGGGAACAAGGGGGTGAGGGAGAGTCTCGATGCCTAACTGCATCTGTTTCTGCCGGGTAACTTGCGAAGTGTGGGGTTTTGCGTTGTTTCGCGCACCCAGCAAAAACTGACGCAGTTAGGCATCGAGCTCCCTCACCTCCCTTATTCCCCAGACCTATCCCTGACGAACTACCAGGACTACCACTTTTTGGGGGTTCTCGGTGCAAACCTGCGTCAGAAAAAATCCGCTGATATTATGCACGGTAAAAATGCCATTCTTGACTTTATTAATTCTCGCAATCCAGAATTTTATCATGATTGCATATTTTCTTTTCCAGATCGTTGACAATGTTGTGTAAATTCGAATGGTTTTTATTTCGACCAATAAAGTCGTGTCTGAGCGAAGTTGAGGCGAGTTATGTTTTGGCCAGTTATTCTGCAAACACCTAATAATGGGTAGTCGAAAAGTTTTTTCGTATTTTTAAATGCGCGCTTTTTCCCTCCAAACTGCTTTCCAGCAACCTCTTATGTACATACACGTGTAGTACAAGTCCACACGCATCTATAGGTATTATTGTCTTCCATCTCCCGGATAACCTTTTTCGGCAAAATAAAAATATTGAAGGTCAATCTCATTTCCAATACGAAAATTTTTCTTTGAATGGCCTTAGACAGGGAAAGGAAAACATGGTAGTCCGATGGAGCAAGATCAGGGCTATAAGGTGGATGGGGCAGCATTTTTTATCCAAGCTCGAAAATTTTTTGGCGAGTCACTTTTTCAATATGTGGGAAGACTTGCCAAAAATTGCCTCGCCAAAAAATTCTCGAGCTTGAATAGAAAGTGGTGCCCCATCCATCTTATAGTCCTGATCTTGCTCCGTCGGATTACCATCTTTTCCTTTCCCTATCTAACGCCATTAAAAAAAATTTTGTATTGAAAATGAGATTGATCTTTGATGTTTATTTTGCCAAAAAAGGTTATCTGGGAGATGGAAGACAATAATACCTATAGATGCGTGTGGACTTGTACTACATGTGTATGTACAGAAGAGATTGCTGGAAAGCAGTTCGGAGGGAAAAACGCGTATTTAAAAATACGAAAACTTTTTCGACTACCCAATGGTTATAGCCTGTGAACAACTAATCAATAGTTCTGTTGCTATAAATAATAAGCGGTTTAAAACCCTTATATCTTGTATAATAGTATCCTCGTGTTCCTGAAAATATAATAAAATGGTCAGTCACTATTCTAGAGCTTTCACGTTGAATGGGATGCAGCAGCTCTATACTTTGGTAATGATTTCCATTTTACAGTTAGCTGTAGCGCGACCGCACACGTAAACCCCCTGTCGACCAAACTCTTTTTAGATTGGAACCAATCTTATGAGTATGTCCTGCAACTGACGTACTGCAGAAGCTGTTCATAGAATAAAAAGGGAGAAACACACTGACCTGCGCTGTCGTCGTCTTGTAACCCTGAAAAATACACGATTGTGTGAACATGTAAGAACCTAATTTATGTAAACTCGTTATAAGAGATGGATGGGTAAGGTAAGGTAACAAAAGGTTGGACACTCTTTGCGCACGAGTTTCGAATAGAGTTCGAAATGTCCGTGAGCTCCTGTTCTCCGATGAAGAAACCCTTTGTAGACAGAGTCCGTCGAGACCAGGGTCATTTAAATTTTGGTGCGACAGGCTTTTACAAACTGCTGCGAGCTTTATTTTCACGTCCTTTCTCTGATACTTTTAAATGTTGGACTGTATTTGACGACGGACAGCGCGAAGAATGAAGCTTAATGCCTCCCTAGGGGTTAAGGCACACCATAGTAGGGTTGGGCTAATCTGAAGAGAAACAGCATCTTGTGAAAGTGAATGTAGCAATCGTGATCAGCACTTTACATAAGTAAAACCCATGAGAATGTTTCGAGAGAATTTAGAGAACTAGTATGTAGCTGCATTAACTTGGTGCACCCGATTCAAACTGGCGCCGGTGTCAAAATGAGGGTCATATTCGAGATGAGCTTCCCAATTAAGCAGGCGGAGTTCCATCGGAAATTAATTGCCCAGCTCGTGGTTTCTGGCGTTATAATAGCCGAACAGAAAATGAATGAGCTGGACGTATTAGGTCGATCGGAAAATGCTTGCAGTTTCGAATGCTCCACTTTCTGAATTTTTTTTTGGGTGCGAATCCCTTTCTGGGTGTGAATCCCTATGTCGGAATCTCGTACCACGACGAGCGGCGTGCGACGCGGTTTGTGCGAACTATGCGCCCCGCTCCACGGATCTCCTTCACCGAGCGGCTTCTCTCGCTGATGGATCCCGAGCCGTTAGGTGGCAATACTACGTGGCGCGCCCCAGGTGGCGGATAGGGGGCTAATCGCGGACTCAAAGCCACAATGTACCTACCGTGAGACGCAGATGGATTCAGGGGATGGAACTCCTGTTCCTGCTGCGCTGGGCTGATTCATATCCTGTGTCCATGCAGGCATTTTTTGCATACGTGTGGGAGCGTTCTGTAGGGTGCAGTTGGCATCCTGCATTCGGTCCTGCCAAAAGCTTGCATTCTAACGACTGGGAGTTACATGGGAGGCAGTCCGGGGTCGCCTCCAACAAATAAACCCAACGTCCACTTCGAGATACCCTAGCTCACTACCCGGAGTATACCCAGCCCCCACGACAGAGCCTGGCAAGCTACTCGTAGGTTTCCATCTTGCCGAAAACAGCAATAAGAATGAGCCTCATTCCCCTGAACCTGAGGAAGCCCCCAATACGGCAGCATGTGTAGGACCGCTCGGGAGAGGCTGCTAAAATCCCAGGGCTACAACAGGCTGCCTAAATCGAGAATGACTAAGATGGAGATCTGTGCTTACAAGCACGAACTCTTGCACCGGAAACGAGTATCGAAGATCTGATGATGCAAGCCACGAAGATCAAGTACGACGTCATCGGACTGACCGAGACGAGGAGGCATCACCCGCTACACGCGTGTACGAGACTGGTGAAGAACTGTTCCTTGGAACATGCGACAGAAGAGGCGTTGGCGGTGTGGGCGTTCTCGTAACACACACTTGGCCATCGATTCGTACAAAAATCTGAAAACCCGTCGGACGTTTGCGATTGAAAAGATGCGGTTAATCCCGGCTTTGACCATCTTCGTCACCTACGCACCAACATCAAGCTACAACGAGGACGAGCTCGAAGCATTTCATGTGGAATTGGAGAAGTTCTATATGGAATACCACAACTTCTTCAAGGTCATCGTCGGCGACTTCAACGCCAAGATCGGCCACAGAAGAACGGACAATGAGCTTCACATCGGGATTCACGGAACGGAATGGAATGAGCAGGGTGAAGGCTCTCTGAGTTTATTATGTCGATCAACTCGTAACTCACAGTTCCAGAAGCCCTCTCATCTGCGATGAACTTGGGAGTCACCCGGTGGACAATTCCATAATGAGATCGATCACGTCATCTTCAATCGAGGGTCTTGCCTGACCGACGTCGTTGTTGTTCCGAATTTCTATACGGGATCAGATCATCGACTCATCCCCGCAAAATTCCTCTTTTTGATACGTGGAGAGAGCCGCGAAAATCAAGGAGCGAAGACCTAAGACAGTCATCAGATGAACACCTTCGGGTGTATGGGAGGATTCCGTTATAGAAAACATCGACGACGAGTACAACCGGCTCGTTGAGCATCTTCACAATTGTGCCAGGAGGGCAGAGAGTCTGAAAGTCACTAAGAGGCGTCTCTCTTCGGAAACCCTCGAGCTTATACGCCACCGTGGAGCCGCACGAGCCGCAGGCGACTACCAAATGACGTCCGAACTTGCGAAGCAATGCAGAGAGGAGATAAGAGAAGATTTCAAGGAGAGAAGAGCAGCAGCTGGCTTAAGCAGCAGAGGCTGGGAGGAGCATCCGCAATACCAGCCGAAGTTTCGCCAGTTATAAGACCGAAATGACCGGTCTCCGGCATCCGGACGGTACAGTTACTACTTCCCGAAGGGCAATGGAGAAGGGCATCCACGACTTCTACTGGGATCTCTTCGATAGCCATGTCCAACTGCCTAGGAGCAATCTGAAGTAGGGTGGATATGTCGTACCATCAGTTCTCCCTTGCGAAGTCCGACACGCCATTTCATCGGTGAAGAATGGTACAGCATCCGGCCCCGACAGGATCAGACCGGAACATCTGAAGAATCTCTCGCCAGTTATCGTCAGAACACTGGCCCGACTCTTCACCCGCTACATGTCGGAATGCAAGGTACCCACATCGTGAAAGACCAGCAGGACTGTGTTGCTGTATAAGGGGGGAGATCTACACGTCCATTATTATCGTCCAATCTGCCTGCTATCTGTGGTCTACAAGCTCTTCACTTATGTCATCGTGAATAGGATCGGTAGAACTTTGGAAGAAGGACAGCCATGCGAGCAAGCAGGGTTTCGGATAGGATTCAGTACAATTGATCATATCCACACGATCACTAGGCTCATTGAAGTGTCGCGAGAGTACAAGATGCCGTTATGTCTCACATTCATCGATTTGTCTCACTTTCATCGGTGAAGAAGGCCCTCGATTTCGTTGAGGCAGAAGCGGTTATCAAAGCCATGGAAACCAGGGTGTGCCTACTCAGTATGTTAGAGTACTTCGTTATCTCTACGGCAACTTCACGACCAGCATCTCGCCTTTCTACAAGGAAGTCATCATCGACGTGAAGAAAAAGGTTTGACAAGGCGGCACTATCTCGCACACTATTCAGCGCGCTCCTGGGAACGTCATGCGTCAATTGGAATGGGAACGAATGGGAGTGTAGTCGATGGCCGGCATCTACACCACCTCCGCTTCGCTGATGCCATTGTGCTAATAACACCGACAAGCCAGCAAGCGGAACGGATGCAAGCCGACTTCGAGTGCGAGTGTGGAAAGATCGGTTTGCAGCTGAACCTGATGAGGACGATGTTCATGAGAAACGGAATGTACCTGACGCCTCATTCACGCTCAACGGAACGAACATCACCGAATGCTTCAGCTATGTGTACCTAGGTCTAGAAGCCAATATTATGAACGACTTAGCACCAGTGCTGAGCAGGAGGAAGAGAGCGGCTCGGGGAGCCTTCAAGACCATCGAGGGAGTAGTGAAGAAGACGAAGAACATCCGGCTCCGCGCCTCTCTTCCAGTCAGAAACGTCCACTGGACTGCTTTGGTTCGCGACAGGGACGAATGGAGACGTTGTGGCGCCCGCTCGAGGCTCTCGATGAACAACGGGACAACAGGTGATGCGCCCTGCTAGAATCGGGAGCGATTACACGGAAATGCTAAAGGTGCCATACACAGATGACTTGTGATGGCTTTGGGTCTCAAAAACACGACACCTTTGGCTCGTCCGCATGGCTTCACTTGCGACACGTTGTGATGCGAAATCCTGACATAAGGGTGCAAACACACTCAATTGTTTTGTTTCGTTGCCAGCTTGCCTGTACGATACTGAAGCAAGCGACCCATTTTTCAGCCGCATCGTGACATATGAAGAGAACTGGAATGTCTACTACATTCGACGACGTCTGCACAATGGTTGGACAAGGTCAAGCTCGTAGCGGTCAACCTCGTTAGCATCGTTGATGTATAGTGGTCTGCGGCTGCTTTAATCCATCACATACATTGCGGCGAAACTATTGCAGCTGAAAAGTATCGAGAAGAACTCGTGAGATGCCTCGAAAACTGCAGATTATGAGCCCAGTACTGGTTGAAAGGATAGCAGCGATTCTTTTTCACTATAACCCACGACCTTATGTCGCACAGAAGAAGTTGAGTGAGCTAGGTCAAGAGACTCTGCCGCAAGGAAGGACGCGAGGGCGAAGTGGCCGGTTGTAATCGGATACAAATGGTCCGATGCGTTTTCGGACACTGATTCGAATTCGCTTGCCGAATTTGCAAAACCATTCTTTAAGCAGAGTTAAATGTTCCTTCCTCGATGAACGTCGTCTCAAGTACACCAGAAGAAAGTAGACTGTCAGCATCTGCATGGTGAAGAGGTAGGTGACACGTTCCATAAATTGTGGACGTGGCCCGGATCCACGCGGTAACGCTGTCTTTGCATCTTTCTAACCCATAACGGACGGTGCGCCACATGGTCACGCGACCCATAACGGACGGCGGCGTTTTTGCGCCGTTTTTTATCAAATCTTTCGCCAATTTTTATCAATTGAGTCATTTTTGTAACCTTTTTGTGCAGTTGCTACTGATAAAAGGGTCATCACTGTGTAGTGGTATCACCTCATGCTGTTATACGCGGTACTTCTCTCTACCTATTACTGCAAAAAAATCATGCATTTCGAGTAGTAAGATGAGCGCGAGGGTTTTCAAATGGGAAACGGAGCCTATGGATTCTAATGGATTGTTGATTGTAACTAAAAACAATTGTTGTCATTTGTTTGTACAACTAGAAAGGATTGCATTTGAAGTTACTCGCATAATGTTTGTTGAAAATTTGCGCTGCACCGGTCCTGGAAATATATGTTATTCTTCAATACTTGTAGTGTATACGTGTATAATTGGTTACTTGGAAATATGTCGGGAAATATGTTTAAATGTCGGGAGTAACCATGTGGCGCACCGTCCGTTATGGGTTAAGTAGGTGCTGAAGACACTTCTATTTTGACAGTGCTGTATTTCGATGCTCCTTTTTACATAAGACATATTCAAATGGTAAGTAAGCACTTTTCGCAACTAACATGTCCGGTTGCTTTTTACAATAGACACAACGAATAAAACAGATTTCGTCACAAGTGTTGCTTCACTATTACTCACCAAATGTGACGGAAAACAAAATAGTGCAGGCGTCTCAAAATTCCACGGATGGGAGCTCCAGTAACCAGTAACAAGTATACCATGAGTGTAAAAGGAATTTCTTAAACCTAAGTGCACCGAACTGATTGAAACGAGGTGGAAGATGGAGTCACAAATAAAATGGAAAGACGATGCTATGTGCAATTAAAGCCGTCGTTCGTTCAAACATTGTTTTGAATTGTGAAGAGGAAGGAGTGGCTGCATGTATTGATCAGCAGAGTCGAGATCAGCGTCCGAATATACATCGAACCATATGTATACTATTACAAATGGCCACTCGATATTCGGGTCCTTCCCTTGTCGTAGAGAAATGTCACGAGACCCAGCACCATGCTGAAGGGACCTCCAAGGAATTCGTCGTCTCTAGTTCTTCAGAGTTCAGGGCAACCGGGAACCAAGCTTGTATCTTGCTGGTAAAAATGCTAGATCCCTGTGGATTATAATTCGTTGGATAAAACCTCGTACAAGTTGAGGTTAAGATATGTGCATTTGAGGTTAGAGACCGAAAACCGCAAGAACCTTCCGAACGACCTAGTATCTTGAATGTTGGAGACGGATTTCACGCAATGGCAATGTGAATACTTTGCAAACCTTGTAGGTCATGTGTCCTTCTCATAGATTCTTCCTTGTATGGATCATGCTCCATTGATGGTATCACACGGTTCCAGCCATTCACAGTTGTTCTGTGCTCTTGGCCATGATAGAAGGCAGTGGTGTCTTCAAGAGTATCGTCCTTAGCAGTGGTAATCACTGTCATATCATCGCTAGTAGTGCTTTGTTCATCGGGCGGAGGAGCAGAAGACGGAATGATGCCCAACGTGAAGTTTTGGACAAGCTCATTTAATTTCTTTGAAAGCAGTGCAAGCTTTTCAGCGTCCGGTGTGAGCTCTTCCTATAAGGATAGAATTCGATTCTTATCACTTTCTTGCTAAAAGTTCGCTCCTCTTTGTAGAAGAGTAAATCACATAGTAAAATACAAAGTACGGGACGGAACATGGTACACGCACTTCACCTTGAATGGCTCACATATCAGTGATGACTCAGTCATTCCAATTTTCTTGGCATCATTCGTGTCACGGTACCAAAGAACTCGTCCTTGTTCTCTACATATTTCTTTGTAAAGCAACCCAACTGCCTGAAATTTTAGTTTCAGCTTCGGAGACATAAATGATGTGAAGCTCATTTCTGTGTCGTAGGCTTTCTAAGGTATGTATTTATATACTGACTGCAACAATTCTGAACGGAGCATTCGCCACAGTAAATATTGATCGAAGTCATGCGGCGATCTGATATGGTGCTGTTGCTTGTGGGAGGAGAAAGAGAAAGGAAGTCAGTAGAAGTTAACTGGTCCTTTCAAGTCCCTTCAAGGCAACTTTCAATGCGCAACCTTCACCCAGAGACCTGCACTTCCTATTTCGGCCTTTTCCCTTTTCGATCACCTGCACACTTGCACCCGTTGCACGTAGATCCTGGAGGGCTAAAAGACCTACGTTAAAGGCAGCTTTAGGGGAAATTCGAACGAAAAGTAAAAAAAGAAGTGAATATGAAAGCTGAGATGCCTAGTAACAGGACAATGGGGAAAAACGCATGGAGATGGCCAAATACTCAAGAAATAGGACCCCTTCCCACCGTTGGTTCTGGGCGCGGACGACCTTTCCGTCAAGAGCCGGGTAGTCCGCATAGGTTCTCCATTGGCATTACAAAGACGTAAACATGAAGGGATATTCGAAAACGCGAAAGCATCTAATTTCATGTGGTGAGCTTCAAGCTAAAAGTGAGAAAGCGCGCTGCGATTCTTTCAATCCTGCCGATTTCCTTGACCAACCTCACCGTGACCAACCACTAATCACGTCGCCTGGAGGCGGGCTGCCCTAGACCAAGGCGGCTTGCACTGACGAGGCCGCCTCGGCCACAGCTCAAGGGGGCGCCTTCCGCAGGGGATTTCGCCATGCATAGGCCTTTCAGACCCGTAGTTTTTCACTAAATGACTCCTTTTGAAATTTCTTATCACCCACATTATACCCTAACACTGTCTTTGAAGATAGTCGTTCATCTCTATATTATGTTATTCGAACAAAGAAAGGTTCTGAATAGAGAGCATGATATGAAGCAATAGTATAATCTTCACCGGCGCAGCCAAAAGCAGAGAGGAGAAGTTTGGCATATGAGGATACATCACAGTATTCTGTTTTGATGTACGTAACTAACCATAGGTTTGTAGGCTCATGGAAAGGAGGTGGAAGGGGGGGGGGGGAGGGAAGAAGGAAGGAAAGCGTCCTTGGAAACATTGTCCCCCGTAAATGAAAGGCCAACTATGAGCAGATAATGGGTAGTAAAAGTGGCGCTAAAAAGCACGCCTCCGATTGTGGGAGGCTATGGTAATCCTAGCGCTTCACCTCGAGTAGCAGTGTCCCAGGTTGCCTGTCAGCGATGAGAAGAAAAATTCTTGGGTCGACGCCATCGTAATTTGATGTCGTGGAGAGCAAATTTAATTTCATCATTTCATCATTTCATCATTTGATATGCTAATTACAAATATCGCATTTAATTTTTAGCGCAAGCGCCGTAATTCTCATGATGGTGCCAGTCCTGCTCATGTGTGGTAGTGGTACAATACCGCTCGCGTCGCGTGAGTAATTTTCGCCTTGCGACGGTTTGTTCGCGAACAAACCGTCGCATTGCCATAACATCGTTCAACGTGGATAAAATGGAAAGTTCTTAGCAGCGTTGGATTCGTCTCAATGCGGCGAGTTCAGTAGTGTATAAAATGTCAAATTTTGATCAGCAACAGTCCTGAAAATCGCGCGAAAACGCGTTTTCGCATTTTTCCGATACAAATCAATAGTTTATTGGTTTTTTATCGGACTTGTATACATTTTTGTAATCAGCTCGTCGAGCTCTATAAGAAGATGCTACAAGTTTTCGGTTTTGTTAGACTCGATTTTTTCACATTCTGAGAAGTTGGAGGGAAATTTCCTTTGGAACCTGATAAGTTGAAGCAAAATCCTTTCACAATCTCAATCTGAACTCGCAGAAGTGTAGAGATTTTGAAGTTTCGAGCCTTTCAGATCAGCCCCTACTCCTTTGTGTGGCCCTAAACAGCGCCTCCCTGTACACTCTGTTAAACAAAAACCATCCCTTAACTCATCTGCAGACGGAGATCCCCTAATGAAATGTATGCCGTTCGATTCCTCTCAGGAAATGCTATCGAACGACATACAGAAACCTTTGCCCTGATAAATGTCTTATTTTCCTATTTCCAGCCTTTTCCTTTCGATGGCGCCATCGCACTATTCACGTGCATGGCCGTGGGAAAGCGCTAGGAGCTCGCGTTGGCGCCATTGATCGTGACCGCACTCCCAGGGCATGCACGTGAATCGCACCGGCCGACAGGAGATTGAGACGTCGATCCACAAAAGGAAAAGACTGGAAATAGGAAAATAAGACATTTATCAGTGCAAAGATTTTTGTATGTCTTTCGATAGCATTTTCTGAGAGGAATCGAACGGCATACATTTCATTAGGGGATCTCCGTCTGCAGATGAGTTAAGGGATGGTTTTTGTTTAACAGAGTATACAGGGAGGCGCTGTTTAGGGCCACACAAAGGAGTAGGGGCTGATCTGAAAGGCTCGAAAATTCAAAATCTCTACACTTCTGCGAGTTCAGATTGAGATTGTGAAAGGATTTTGCTTCAACTTATCAGGTTCCAAAGAAAATTTCCCTCCAACTTCTCAGAATGTGAAAAAATCGAGTCTGACAAAACCGAAAACTTGTAGCATCCTCTTATAGAGCTCGACGAGCTGATTACGAAAATGTATACAAGTCCGATAAAAAACCAATAAACTATTAATTTATAGCGGAAAAACGCGAAAACGCGTTTTCGCGCGATTTTCAGGAATGTTGCTGATCAAAATTTGAAGTTTTATACAATACTGAACTCGCCGCATCGAGACGAATCCAATGCTCCTAAGAACTTTCCATTTTTTCCACTTTGAACGATGTTACGACGATGCGACGGTTTGTTCGAGAACAAACCGTCGCAAGGCGAAAATTACTCACGCGACGCGAGCGGTATTGTACTAATGTAGCTGGGGAGCGCCACATTCCTAGCTGTTGCCTTCCACATGTCCAACGACCATTAAAGGAAACAGCACGAAAAAATGAGCTTCTCTATTACACATGCATTGATGTTGTACTTTCTTAAAGGAACCGGGGGCCCGAAACAAGAGGAAGATACAAAGAAATGAGCAATTTGTAAAGAAAACTCAAGCTTAGAAGCGATAATAGGCGAAAAAACCCGGCTTCAAAAGTGCGATGCTGTGGTGTGTATACGCAGCACATTCGCATCAACACACCGACTTTCCGAGTTGTCCGCTGTAGGAGACGGGCCGCGGGCCGACGTTAGTTGTAGCACTTGACTCCCAGCGCAGTGGAGTGGCCATTCCCAACTACGCTAGCATTTATTAAGTACATCTAGAAGCAATATAAGAAAGAACAAAGGAGAAAGTAAAAGGAAAATTAACTCTATACTAGAAACATCTCTTGGCACCATGCCAAGGCGTCAAATTGGCGAGTTTGTGCAAAGGCGGCCAATTAAACTCGTTCGAACTGCTTCTGTTCCACCGTAGGCCAAAATTACCCCCTTCCGGTGTCTTTAGTAAGGACCGTATGCAAAATTCCAGGAGAAAAAGTGAGAAGGCGGCAAAGATACAGCTTCTCAAAGTAGCGGCTGGGGGGCGGTCCCCCGGATAAGTGCCCGCCCCGTCGTACGCCGCTGTTGAGACGCATAGTGATAGTGGAAAGAGAATATTACGTAAACAGTTCCACTAGTCGTCTCCAAGCGTGGCGGACAGGCATGGCGGACAGAGCGTTTATTGTGAGGCCAACCCCCTCGACCGCCATTTTGACGATGTGTCGTTGTTGGATTCTCACTTTTCGCTTACACTTTGCATCTGGCCCTTGTTAAGCAAGCAAAACATGTATATATGGGTAATGGAGTTTTCCGTGCACAGTTTCTTTTGTCTCGACACTCACTTACGTTTAAGCCTTAGTGGAGGAGGAAGATTCCCTTTCATATAAGGGTTAGGTAAAAATAGAGAGCACATGTGATGTCTCCAACTACATTAACCCCATGTGGCACTGAGTGACACCAGGGTGTGTACCCCTATGTCAGGATTTCGCGCGGCGCCGAGAGGCGCGCGACATCCGTGAGCGAATTGACTGCTCTCGGTGGGAATCGCGTGTAATTACATAAGAAAGGCGGCGACCATATCTACGCCTGTTTTTACTCATTTCGTCGTTCTACTGAGCTTGTTTACGAGTTATTTTCGTCTCAATATCCAGAATTTGATTGAAGTTAGTTGCGTTTAACCGTTTTTTTCTGTTTTTTCTTGGTTGGTGGTAGCGTTTGGCATGCATTCATTTCATTTCCTGGCTACGTATCACTTGCTTGCATATCTAGACAGCTTTAGCCTCAGTCTAGGGAGAAAGAGCTTCGAGGTGAGCGAAATCATCTACTTGTGCAAGATAGGACTTTCGTGTTACGGGGAAGTTCACTCATCGCCAAGCTTTCATCCCTGAACAGAGCAATGCAACGCCCGGAACGCGTCTTAATTCGATAATACTACGTGTACAGCAAAAAGTCCGGGCGGGCAAAAATGATGCAAATAAGGATGATGAGAGCGGAGAACAAAGCTCTGATGAACCAAGAGTAAGCTGAGAACATCCAAAATAAACTAAATTTACCCGTAACCAGCCCATTTGATTAAAAGAACTCGAGAACAATGTCAATATATCGGCAAAATGAGTAAAAATAGGCGTAGATACGGTCGTCACTCCTTTTGTGCAATTCACCAGTTTCCTTTAGCGAAATTCTGACATAAGGGTGCACGCCCCCAGCGACCCAAACGGATGCCATATTTGTAATCAGCAGTTTTTCTGCTGGAAACTTCATAAAAGTATTCATTCGATCCGATCCAACTGAAACAAACCCACCTTGAACGCCTCCAATAACTCCTCATTCAGTCCAATTTTTTTGAGCCGTTTCTTATTGTCTATCAGCTCGGCGTCCTTCAGCTCGCTCTCCATAGACGATGTTTCTTCTGCAGACGTATTGGTAGCCTGTAACTAAGTCAGAGAAGCTAGCTTTACGGAGCAGAAATTCGGTGAGACCTAGATTTATACCCTGTCTTCTTCGGTACCATTGATGCTCCAATATTTTCGCCATGCTTGACATTCAGGCAGTGCAGAGACGTTGAGCTTGAAATCCTCAGCCTTATAGCTAGCGTCGATCCAGAGCACTGTTCTTGCAAATGAAACTGTTTCAAGATTTCTCATTTTCAGCATTGCATGCCTTTAAGAGCACACACTGCGCCTGTACTATGGCACTCCTCACACTCTTCATTTCACAGAAGATTATCGATATAACACCTGTGTGCGAGAGAGGATGGAATGAAGTCCGTGCAGAGCTTTCAAATAAGAAGGTTCGAATGCTTGGCTCCTACCAAGATTTCTATCAATCATACTCTCCACTTACAATCACAAGGTGATCCACAAAGACTGTAAGGCGGGGTTTTGACTTTTCTTCATGTTAACATAACTTCGACCGCCTTTGCGCAAACTTCTCTTAAACCTTCATTCAACGCAGTCAAAAGCATATATTTGATTCTCAACTCTTTCGCAACAATTGCTGGTCTCATAACCTTCGAGCACGTTTTTTTGCTGGGGGCCGCATAGTATCCTGTGTTATATTGATTTTATATGTTTGTTTTTTGATAGGTTTTCGCTGCGAAAGTTGTTACAAGTATACTGAGTTATGGGCAAGAGCTTCGCTCTCTAACGGACTCGGACCCGCACTCTATGCTTGTGAAAGGAATCTCGGTAGTGTAATGGTTTCGGACAATATACTCGTGGTATCGGACGACGACGGTAGTGTAATATATACTCTGTGATATATTTCTTCACTTTATGATGTCTCTGGAGCTTC
The DNA here is from genome assembly GCA_963978905.1 of Trichostrongylus colubriformis. Taxonomy (NCBI): domain Eukaryota; kingdom Metazoa; phylum Nematoda; class Chromadorea; order Rhabditida; family Trichostrongylidae; genus Trichostrongylus; species Trichostrongylus colubriformis. The sequence continues at coordinate 43,640,524 of OZ022257.1, read as the reverse complement.
CAGGCATCGTTTAACGTCAAAGGATGAGAGATATTTATCATGGAAAAATTCGGCCCTATTCAGCCGCAGAATAACATTTTTGTTGGGCTCTGAGCTGCAAAAAAGAATAATAAGCCGTAAAAATTGGCGGTTATATTCTGAAAGCACTTTAATTGGCTCTAACATGCCAGATCCTTAGAAGAAACTGGCTGTAGCGCACAATTTGTTGTACGAATTATGGATCATTACATATGTACATAGATGTCCTTTTCTTCAGAACCTGGAAAGGAAAAGTCTCTATGGAGGCTACTCGTTCAAATGCTGTTTCAGTAGAGAAAAATGTTCCTCTTCTACGGTGTCGAAGTTAAAACAGTCCAACAACAGTGAAGCGGTTGAAGCTCCTACTAGTGACAAGTACATCGCAGGTACACCTCTGTGGATGACGCTCTCAAAGGCCAGTACTGAATTTGTATGACAACGTCGTTTCATTCTGTGACCCTATGGAATTTTCCGTAAAAAAATAGAGTTTGAACGAGTAGCTTCCACAAGGGCTTCCCTCCTGCAGGCTCTGAAATAGGGCAAGACGCCGAAATTGCGGTCGAAAATAAAGTGGTACTGGTCTTGGTTGGAAGCTGTGCATTCAAACTACGTTAATGAAAACCTGCAAACGTATTAAGACACTTCGAAGATCGTATACAGATACGTCTCCGAAACAGATCATGCAGGACCGTTTCCATACTTTTGAAAGTCAAGACCTAGAGAAAATCCTTAGGGTTAGAGGGTTGAACGATAGAGCAACACTGGATCAGATGTATGGCGAGCTGCTTCAAGTAGCTTGGACCGGGTTCATGATACAGTAGCGGTCAAAAATATATGCGGTTATGGATTCTAACCATCTTTGGTCGAAGTTTACATTTCTTATTCAATTTTTTTTTGTTTTTTGGAGGCAACTGGTACTCAGTGAAGCAAAGTAGGGCGTAGTGTTGAGATTGGAAAATTTGTTTAACTAAAAACTCTAAAAATAGCCAAACCTTTCCAAAAATTCAATTGGCCATAAAAAGCTTATAACTCATCGAAACGGGCAGGTAGGCAGAAAATAATACGGAATGAGGCTGGGACTTTGTTGCACGCTATTTCAAATCCTAACAGCACTGAGGCACGGAGTTGACCATTTTCAGTGGTTTCAGTTAAATAATTTTTTCAACCTTCTCACTGCATCATACTCGGCTGAGATACTTTATTTCATTGAGCAACAGTTGCCTTCAGAACACAAAAAAAATTGAGCGAGATATGCAAACATCGAACCAAGTTATGGTCAAAATCCCAAACCGCATATATTTTTGACCGCTACTGTACATCAGTCAGCCAGTACATTGTTGAAAAATAGACAACTCATTCATATATTGGGTAGTCTAAAAAGTCTTTTCGTATTTTTAAATACCGCTTTTTCCCTCCAAACTGCTTTCCAGCAATTCTTCTGTACATACTCATGTAGTACAAGTCCACACGCATCTATAGGTATTATTGTCTTCCATCTCCCGGATAACCTTTTTCGGCAAAATAAAAATATTGAAGGTCAATCTCATTTTCAATACAAAAATTTTTCTTTGAATGGCGGTAGACAGGGAAAATAAAAGGTGATAATCCGATGGAGCAGATCAGGGCTACAAGGTGGATGGGGCAGCAATTTTTATACAAGCTCGAGAATTTTTTGGTGAGTCACTTTTTCAATATGTAGGAAGACTTGCCAAAAATTGCCTCGCCAAGAAATTCTCGAGCTTGAATGGGAAGTGTTGCCCCATCCACCTTATGGCTCTGATCTTGCTCCATCGGACTACCATCTTTTCCTTTCCCTATCTAACGCCATTCAAAGAAAAATTTTTGTATTGAAAATGAGATTGACCTTCAATATCTTTATTTTGCCGAAAAAGGTTATCCGGGAGATGAAAGACAATAATACCTATAGATGCGTGTGGACTTGTACTACATGAGTATGTACAGAAGAACTGCTGGAAAGCAGTTTGGAGGGAAAAAGCGGTATTTAAAAATACGAAAAGACTTTTTAGACTACCCAATATTTAGTAAAGACTAAGCAGGGCGGTGCGCTCAGATGGCTTTTCCAGAAAGGATCATAACTGGGCAATCGTGAAGAACACCGTATCTTTGTAATGAATACTAAGGTTGAAAACTACACCGTGTGCACTACTAGTATAAAGCCAGGCTACTAATTCATGAATCAGGTCCCGGATTCAATGTCGCTCACGGGGAACCTAACCCTTAGTTATACCATACGTGACTTGTAGAGTCGATATCACAGCGCTAGATAGGGCGTGGCATACGGATTGGGTGAGAGCGCATAGAACACTCAATAATTATCCACCAAACGGATGAATCAGGCTGTATTTTGCTAATTTTCTTCTGTTTTTGTTATCATTCTGCATGGCGATGCTCATTTATCTCTTGTATCCAAGAAATCTATATGATTCCAGTGCAAGTCAGGTGAATAAACGCATTCGCATAAGCCATTAGGTAAAAAAAAATCGCGTGGTCGCAAGTAGCGCGCGATGCGACGCTTCAAGCACCGCATGTAATTGGGTCCTGAAGCGATACTTATCGAGAACCATTCAGCCAATTAACGGGTCAGTTCAATCGGGCGCGATGTAATGTTTTAGAACGCAACTACATTAGGCCTCTAGCTCATGCGTTGTACACTCCTGAGAATTTCTCAACGATCACTTATACGATGAATCACGTGCGCCCTTTCACTGGTACTGCACGCCATGGGTTTGCGTTTACGAAAAGCAGATTACAGTAGCACCAAGCATATAATGCAGATACCTGTTGAGGGCGTCATCCAGCGAAGACTCGAACTCTTCTTCAACTTTCTGTGTGAGATTTAAGATGTCAAAGCTACCCAAAAGTGCAGTAATCACTGGAAATGCTTCATGACGAAGACTATGTTTACAAAAATGAAATGCTTATTTAGATACCCACAATCATCCGTCACAGTCTCATCGGTTTGGGGTTCAGCTGTTGTAGATGTTGTGCTTGACGGCTTTGTGGATGTGCTATTGGCCTCTTTTGCTTCAGAAGACGTTTCCAAAGTTTGCATTTGCGGAGTGACTGCGTCTGTGCTCGCAGAAGATCTGTCTAGAGTGGAAGCAGTCAGATCGCTTGACATCGAATCGGTCGTACTTTTCGCATCTACTTCTAATGCTGGTTGCTTCCTGAAAAGTGATATAGCAATTATCGAACATTTCAACTTTCCAAAAATCAGGTTCTTTCTGGATGTCATGTGTGGGTGGACGGGTCGGCTACATCACTAGTGAATCACCTCGCAGAGCAGGCTAGGCAACTGGACTATTAGAAGGACAAATCGCATAGGTACGTTCAAACAGGTAAAGTTGCGTTCATACTCAGCGATAGCTCGCGGCATCGCGAGTAAGCCAAAACACAATCGCGCGATCAATATGCGTGGTGCTTGCTGAACGCTGACTAGGGCAGGATGATGGTTTGGGTTGGTAGGTTATTATATATTTCCAAATTTTCATCGACTATTCCTCGATGGTCCTGCCCCTTCAGAGGAAAATTTTGAACCACTGAGCGATGAGATGACCTTTAAAAAAGACCAACAGTGAACGGAAATCATACTTTGTATTGGATGGCAGTGATAAGATCGACTGATGAACTTTTTCTGGCTTTTGAGCGAGACGGCTCGACGAGTATAGACTCAGAAAGCTCTGTGCCAACTGACAGTTTCGGTGGTGTTGACGCGGGGTCGCATTCTTACAAAATGTTCCTCGACATAAGGCTTCACTTTGGATCAGACACTTCTTATTTACCTAGAGTGATTAACAGAAATATTGCCGCTATCGGACCGCTGCGACTGATCGCATAGTGTGAACGTGGTTTAAGGCGAACATCTAAATGGGGTTGGGATGATCTCTGGTAGACTTTCTAATGAATCGAATTTCACAGCTCAGTCGTATTGATCTGCCGGGAGATTCATCAAACGATCTTGATTCAATTATTCACAGTCCTCTCAACACATTCGGATAGAATACCATTTAAAAAGGAGCGTGAATATGGGTACGATTTAGTAGGGCGAGTGCTCTGTTTAGAGGAATTTTATCGATCCTTTGAGACCGGAATGGTGAACGAGAGAATGCTGGCTTGTAGCCCGGAATTTGTAAGGCCGCGCTCATACTTTGCGCTGGCAGAGAGTTGTTGCGTTTACAGGGAGCGAGGCAGAATGGCATGGGGAGGTGCAGAGACGACGCAGGCAACGAGACGGCGTGGCACAGGCGGAGACGAAGAGACACGCAGTCACGTCCTGCCATCTTCTCCACGAAGTATGAACGGGTGTGTATCGTTCTGTCAGGATTTCGCTGTGTGGGCTATGCAAGCCGCCATAGTTAAATACCAGAGCGATTGCACTTTAATGTTAGACGCGCCATACACAGTTGACTTGTGATCGCTTTGGGACCCAACAATACGACGCCTTTGGCTCGACCGCATCGCTTCGCTTGCGGCATGCCATGGTGTGAAATCGTGACATAAGGGTTCACACTTATGTATGAACGCGGCATAATTCGGAATGGCAATAGAGTCAAGAGCGTTGCACGCTGCGGCACCTCGTACCCAATCTCCTTCCGCTTTCAAGTTGATCTTGAAAATCTACCAAGAGTGACCGAGCATAGACATACGCGACGATTCGTTACAAATCTCGCTTGTTATTCTGCCTTGAAACTATGGCTCGAAGCTGTATCAGATTCGGGAAGATTGAATACTTGAAAGAGTTGCCTGCAAAATGGATATGTTTAGTGACAGTGATTACACTATGCACTACGCATATTTCTTCCGTTTTTGTTTACATCTACGCCTTACCTTTCTACAGCTTGCTCACCATCGGATAGGTTATAGTGGCTTACAGGCAGATTCTTTGAGTCACCCATAATCCCTAGAAGTTCCCTCCCTAGAGGTCAGGATAAAACATTTTTTCAAGGATCTCGTTGCAATCATTGCAACAACCGGCGATCGACTGTTAAGTTCCCTTTAGAACTTGAATACACCATTACGCATGATTACGGAAATCAGAACTAGAAAGATTGTTCTCAGAGGACGGAGCATTTGTGAGCTCTAAAGCGATGTACCGTGCAGAATTCGCGTTCAAGTTGTGCCTGGGAGTGTTTATCGCGACCTCGCTCGTTCGGCCGTTCGTGCTTCGATGACCGCTTAGCTATTGAGGGTGAGCAACGTTCACGGCTGGGCAAGTGATATAAGTCTTATTGCAAATGGCCACTTCGACTTGGTATCTTTCCTTTGTGAGAACGGATGCAAGTGGTGTCTAACACTGAAGGCCGCGAACAGTGGACCCCGAACTCGCATCGGCGTTCCAGGCACGCACTATTCGAGAGAGTCAACTGGTCCGTAACCATGTGGAAATGATCACTGAGGTCGTTTTCATGCTCTGCTGCGCTGATGGTGGCAACTGTTGGGTCGCGCTCTATTTCTAATATGTGGTCCATTCGTGCTCCCTCCTGTTTCTTCGAATGTTCCAAAATACAGCGAAGAATATAACAAACGATAACCAGAAAGCTTAGAACGCGTTCATAATCAGCGCCGGCAGGACGTGGCTGCGTCCACACGCAGCGAGGCAGAGTGGCAGGGGGATATGCAGAGAGGACGCAGCCAACGAGACAGGGTGGCACAGGCCGGAGACGCAGAAACACGTGTCACGGCCTGCCGCCGACACCGCAGAGCATGAACGCGGCCTTGTAGGTTCATAAGGAAAACAAGAAATTGAAAGAGAAGAAGCATCATCATCAAACAAAACGTGATTGGGTCATATTTTAGAATAGAACGCGCGGCTAAGACTGCAGCCGACAGTGTGCAGAATATGGAAACACAGTGATACCGTCGTGATGACCCTAGAACGTTTGAGTCCCTATAATCAGAGAACTAGCCTGCTAACGACAGAACGATTTCTTGCCAATTAGAGAGCTTTGAGGCTCAGCCTCTATTCAGGATAAGTGCAAACTGTGAAATGGTTCTTTCTAGGGGTGTTTTTTTCTGAGATGGTATGGGTGGGTAGCTTACTGTTCTGATTTATCATCATCGTCTGGTCGAGCCCAGTCAAGTCCTTCGCGGTTCTCGAATGCTCGTTCAGCGGCACTCGTTTTCCTGCGACATAGCACCACGCCGATGTAAAACAACATGGTGATGACGATGAATCGCCATTTCATCTGAAAACACTCCTTAGTTCTATGCGCTGAGGGTGTGAAATATGTATATGTATAGAGCAACAAGACGATCTTTAAAATCATGCAGAAGGACTACTTGGCTTCGTTATTTTCCGTTATTGCCAGACTATCAGCTATGTCACTCTTCTCCAAGAACAAGTCAAGTAATTGAACTTTTTGGCACAAGTATAGTGGATCATGAGTGATGATGAGTTATGGATGAATTGGGGTGGATAGTCGCCAGCAGCAAAGATAAACTGGAATTTCCGAAAAGTACGGATAGTGTCTCGATAACGAAATTAATCTGGGAAGATTTTGGGGAAGCATGGGACTCAGTAAACTGAAAGACTATTGAGACCGTGTCTTTACTAATTCTCATGATCGAGGCGGAGCTCGCATTGTAACAGACGTAGTGAACACGTTTAACTATAATAGGGAACCCGAGTCCAGATACAGTTTGTAAGTGATGAAAAAGTTTTCTTAAGGCTCAAATCGATTCATTATGTATTTCTCAGCTATTCTAGATGCCGAGAGCCGATATGGCGGAGGGGGACGGCAGCAAGGAGAGGGGCAATCATGAAGGAGCGGCACCGACGCCCGGCGGGGTTGGATAGCGACTCCGGCTGTTGTTGCATCTCTTGTATATTCTCGAATCATTCTTGGCTTCTGCACAATAAATCGTTTTGTTCTGCTTCTTCGCGCACGCTGCCTTTTCTGGTAGCAGCGAGTAGAAGTCCCCTTTAGACTTCCTTTTCCTTCTTTACTTTACAACTTTAATGATAGTAAGATTGTCCTATCTGGGCAGATGCAACACTCCCGGATTATTAATACGATTAATCGGAAGCTGCATGCGGTCCGGCCAACCGTCATGTAGCGCCCGCCAGCGCTCATCTCCCACTCCGTCCTCTCCAGCCAAGTCAATCTCGTCGGTGGAGTTAGTTGCGCGCGCAGTTCAGTTTTGACTCACCTCCTTTGTAAAACGACCAAACCAAAAAAAGCTGTCGACCGTGCACGTTAAACGTTTGCAGTTTGTGTTCAGTGAATCCCCGGGCGAAGTGTTTCGCAGTATTTCGCGTGGACGAGGCTTATATACGCAGAGCGCTACGTTAGTTGCGGTTGTTGGAAGCGGTTGAGCGAAATTTTGAGGTGCACCGGATTCCCTCGTCCGAATAGAGAATAGCGTCAGTATCCCTTAGTACGAACTCCAAAAGAAGCCCTGCTCATCTCTCAAGATCTTCTTCGCCGTCTCCCTCGTACCTTCCCTTCCCTATTTTCGGTTGCCTTCTTGACCATTCCTTTTCTTCTGTCGCCGGAGGCACGCAGGTCAGCCTTGCGGGTTGCTCGCATTTCTCTCAAAGGACTTGATCTATGAACGCGGGATTGCGAGCTTGAACCGCGCAACAGTATGTTTTGAGCAGCGCTCGCTTTATCTTGCTCACCATCTTTCTAGGCAGCGCTAAGGCATTTTCGCTGCTGCTTGCATATCCTCCGCGGCACTTTAGATGACAAAAGATAAGGCAAATGTTTATTTTAATGCTTTTATTTTCCGCTATGACAGCTTCGCTTTCGCGCATTCTTCTCATGACTCCTTACCCTCTTTCGTTCTTTCCCCCTCCCCCTCTTTTTTGCGGTATATAAGCTCATTATGGAGACTCACAGGCATTCTTTTGCGGTTCGACTTGTGATTGTGAATCTTGTTTCGCGTTAACCGTCGTTGTCGTATCTCGGCAGAATTCACAGTTCGTATATTTGACCGTCGTCTTTCTCTCTCACACATAGAGACATCTCTACTCCACCGTCTCGTTTCGTGAAATGTCACGTCCATCCGGTCCGGTGACCCGCTCACAGAGTCGAGCAGCCTTGACTAGTGGGGAAACAATGACGACCCACGAGGGAGAGGAGCTACCTCCTACCCCACCCAAGTTCACGGCAGAACTCCGCACGTCCCTATTGGACCTTAGCGACACAGATCCGGTTCTCGGTAGAGACGCCAAGGAGCTTTGAGATGCTACCACCACAGCTGTTACTGAGGTTTGGCGCGACTTCTGCGTGCCCGTCACTCGACTTCTGCGTTAGCCCAGCAGATTTCAGCCAACAACGTGACTCTTCTCCATCAGCTAAACAATTCATTTGCAGCAGTTGGGGATCGCTTTCAGTCATTGCCCACGGTAGTGTCGTGCCTCCCCGAAGGGGCCTTTCCCCGGTTGGCGTTTTTTAGCGGGGATGGCGACTCGCCCCAATTTTCTATTTGGTTGCGCAGATTTGAGGATGTGATGCGCATGCGCACCGCGCCCCTGACATCGGAACAGAAGGCCAATTTTTTGGTAGGACATCTCGAAGGGGTGGCGCGTGAAAAGGTAGAAGAGTTGTCGGACGAGCAGAAGAAGAACTACGACGTTATAGTGAGCCATCTCAAATCGTTCTTTGAGAGTCCACAGCAAAGGCATTTAGCGCGCCAAGCTCTCTCCACCTGCCAACAGGGACCAGCTGAGTCCACAACGGCTTTTGCAAATAGGCTTCTGAACCTAGTTCGAGCAGCCACTGCCGGGCAGGACCCAGTAGCCCAGAAGGAGCGGGTGTTGGAAGAGTACATAGCACGCTTGCGTGGGGACATACGTTACTTTGTGCGACTTGAGAACCCCAGTAGCTTCGAGCAAGCCGTGGCACGTGCTCAAATGATAGAGCAACTACTGGCTGAAGCTGCCAGTGACAAATTGATGCACCCCGCTACACACATGGGTAATCAGCAGGTTAACGCGCTTGCGGCTCAAGTTAAAGGCGTAAATCTGGGGTCGCGCCAACGCGGAGGGATCACCCAGCCATCTTCCCCTAGCCAGCGGTATGGTAGACCCTTCTCTCGGCGACGGCAAGGTGATCGGCGAAGAACAAACGCTCCTTCCAGCTACCCAGGCGGGCTCAGTGGGAATTGTTTCAATTGCGGAGGGTTTGGCCACATGGCACGACAATGCCCTTCGCCTCGCAACCCTTCACGTAGCGGGGGCAGTTCAGATCCGTCGCGAAACCCTCGCTACGCGCCGAATTCGCATTCGAGTCCCTGCATGATGGCTATCCACGACGCTGAGCAGCCGTCTTACCCCGAACGCGGCCCTGGGACCCCAACAGCAGTTGGTCAAGTTAGTCCCCAGCAACAGCAGTTGCAGATAGCCGCTTTGATCAAGCGTAACCATGAACTTTCCCAGTCCCTGCTTCACACTAGGTCTTCTGACAATTCCGTTTCTTCTTCACCGCGTTCTCCGACTTTTCCATCGGTGAGCTGTTTGTTTTTAGCCATATGCGCTCTGTCAGCAGTTGGAACGTCTGAAGCTAATTCTGCTTGGCTCTGTCCCTCTGATCCTCATGACCAAATACTTCGTTTACCGTTTTCATACAACTGTTCTAACATACTACCGTCTGCTACTACTAAGGTCGATTCCGTCTCGCTCAACATTTTTCGCCCTAATACAAAGCGCTACTCGTCTCCGGCTTTTTGGTGTAAGATAATTACCACCTCTGCCACTTTTTCTATAAATTTCTTCGGGTCGCGATCTATTGAACGCACTGAGACCAGGCAAACGGTGACTCTCGAGCAGTGTCGTATGATGTCTACCCACCATCGCTGCGAGCACGGCAGTATGTCTCAAAATGATAATGTTTGGCGCACTTCCAATGACTTAGTCGTAGAATGGCCGTCTGCCCCGTTTGGTTGCTGTAGTCCACACACCGTCTCTGTTACCAACTGTTTTTATCTTTATCGGTTTTAATACTACTTGTTATTCGCAGCCTATGATAGGCATCTCCCTTTCCTCCGGCAGCACTCACCAAGCGTTCCTTAATGTCGACACTGCCGTTATTGAAAATACTGCCCGGGAGGTACCCTGTCATTCAGTGACGTACTTCTACGTCTCCGACGGCATAAGGATCGCTCGCATCGACGCCTTTTCAGGCAAGACCTTTTCTGTCCCGCCCCACATGGTCAACACCTTTAACGCCCTCGCGACTCCCATTTGGCTTAACACCTCTCTGCCCCTAACCATTTTCCACAACCTGGTCATCACAAACCTCAGCGAGATTGTGGATGGTCCCCGTCTGCAAGAATTTGGCAGGGCTCTGGCACAACAACGTATTGAGGAACATATTAAGGAACTGCAGAACAGAGAAACCCCGTTCACTAACCCTTCGCGGCCTCCATCCTTCTCAATCTGGTCACTGCTGGGCAATTGGACCCTGTTTGACATATGGGTCTCGCTGTGCGGATGCGTAGTTTCATTACGAGTGCTTCGTTACCTGCTGCGCGCATACCTTAAACGGGAGGGTCTTGGTCCGTTTCGTCCCGCGAGAGCAGAGGGGGGCCAGGGTGGTCTCCCAGCCGTAATTTCCTCCAACCCGGTAGCTTCAACCGCTACGCCCATGGGAGCACTCCCCTTGCCCGAACTAGGAGTAACCCCACTGAGCAAACTGGTCATTGATGCACAGTCGGTTTGGCCGCCACGGGCTTCACTTGCACCGGCGAATGTTCTTGCTTTGGACACAGCACCCTTCTTTATCGCCCAAATCCCCGTCAGAGTCAATGATGTTGAGATGCTGGCGCTCATCGACACTGGTGCCGCCATCACCGTCAGTAGTAGTACTGTTACAGACCTGATAGGAGTATTTCGTCTGAACCCCTCTCGCATTCGGTCGGCGGTGGGTATGGCGGGGATCCCCGTCCCTATCGTAGGAACCGCCACTCTACGCATACAAGTCGGCTCCACTTCGTTAGCGCACATGGTGTACTTCACCAATGGGTCATGCATTCCTTGCCGCGTGGATAAATACAATATCATCTTCGGTAACGATCTCTTAGCCCGTCTGCCTGCGTGGCGCATTAACTACAGTCGCCGACGCTTCGCGGTGGGTCCGGACAGTGTCCCCATCCTTTCCCTTACGCCGCCGTTGTGCGGTGGGGAGTCGCCGGCTAAAGACATCAAAATCCGCGCGGCGCAAACGTCGGTTATACCGGCCCGGTCGGAGGCCTTCGTTTGCTGTTACATCGCGTCTCCTACAGCTCTCTCCGGCCCCGTAATGCTGACAACTCAATCGGCTGCTGTCTACAGTAAACACCTCTTCGTAGCGCCTGTCGTTGTCCAGGCAGAACGTGCTGTCTTACTGATCACGAACCCCTCGTCCCAGCCGGAGGTTTTGTACGCCAGACAACAAATTGGTACAGCGGTTCCCCTTATCACAGACGACCACGGGAATTGGTCGGAGCTCTTCTTCCGCGTCAAGGAGCCTGTGGGTGATTCGTCTCCCACAGTAGCGGTCACGGACCGCGAAACCACAGTTTCTCAGCCGACACTAAATGTTGATTTATCTCAGTGCGAAGTCACCGACGCCGAGAAAATTCAACTTCACCAATTATTTTTCGAATTTCGCGATCGCATTTCGCAATCGAGTTATGATCTCGGATCGTATACCCACACCCTGGTCAATATTAAGACCACCACTAATGCCCCTCCGACCCGGTTTCGGCCCCCTCGCATTCCTGTCAAGTTCCAGAAGGAGCTAGATGACCATATCAACAAGTTGCTCAAAGCAGGCCGCATCGTCGAAAGCGATACACCTTGGGTCCATAACACCGTTTTGGTAAAAAAGCGTGACGGTTCGCTTCGGATATGTTTGGATTTTCGTCCACTGAATGAAGTGACCATCCCAGACCATTACCCCCTTCCTCGCATAGACGATCTACTCGTGAAAGTAGCTGGGAATAAGTACTACACCACGCTGGACCTCGTGACAGCGAGCCAACGGCGCCTACTTCTCGACCGCGTAAGGTTCCCAAAAGCTGACCTACCGTTCGCTTTTATCGACATCAAGGGCACTTCCATGCAAGCACCCACCCACTCCTATCTCAATGAAGAAGAAGCCAGGACTTGCCTTACGCTGTTGGATCATCTGTTAGGATGCGGGCTCTTGCCGAGCCAATTATGTGTGGTCACTTTTTATCGAGAACAATTTCGACTGCTAGTCGATTTCGCTTCCGAACGGCAAGTCGAGATCGCGACAGTGGATTCGATTCAAGGTCGAGAAACGGAAGTAATCATCCTTCTGACGACTCGCACAAGTTTGGAGCCTGAGACCGCAGGATTCATTGATGATCTGCTACGTTTGAACGTTGCTATCACCCGTTCGAGGCAGGGTCAATTTATCCTAGGGCACGTGCCAACTCTGCGACCCCTACCCCACTGGGGACAAATTATAAGTTGGGCTGAAGGATCGGGAGCCATCGTCCCCTCAACCCAGCTGCGGGACCTCTTTTCTGCTCCTTGAAAAAAACAACAAAAAAAAATTAAAAAAAAGGAATCACTGCAACTTTTGTAAGCCATCCTTCTCCTTACTTCCTCCCACTCTCCCACCCATCCAAGACTAACCCCCGCCCTCGCCGGTACCTGCTCTGCTACACCGTCGCTTTCCGCTCAACAGCCGCAGGTTTCTACTCCAGTTTTGTTACACAACAGAGGTAAGTACTCGAGTCCGGGACGGACTTTTTGCGATAGGGGAGGTGTAAGTGATGAAAAAGTTTTCTTAAGGCTCAAATCGATTCATTATGTATTTCTCAGCTATTCTAGATGCCGAGAGCCGATATGGCGGAGGGGGACGGCAGCAAGGAGAGGGGCAATCATGAAGGAGCGGCACCGACGCCCGGCGGGGTTGGATAGCGACTCCGGCTGTTGTTGCATCTCTTGTATATTCTCGAATCATTCTTGGCTTCTGCACAATAAATCGTTTTGTTCTGCTTCTTCGCGCACGCTGCCTTTTCTAGTTTTACAAGTTCATAGTTCATGATGTCAGGGTGGCATACCGGAATCACACTAAATACCATACAATTTAAAGTGAATTGGAGTTCAATAACGCCAAAACTGGTGAAATGGAAACTTCAGCGAAGTAAGAAAGAAATTGCGGAAAGTTGAAAAATTGGCTGCCCATTGTGGAATACTTGACATGCAATGGAGCCACTTATGATAATAGCAAAGAAAAAATTTGTCTAATATCAAAACTGACAAAAGGGTTTTATATTGATTACGGTATACCATCCTGGCATACTGAACTTATAATTTTTTCACGTCTGACTTTGAGCCTTACAACGGTGAATGCTACATGTCTAACTAGCTACCGATGCTCTTGAGGGGAGGCTTTTAATGGATCGCAGTATTTTAAAAAGCACACTAAGTGTACTTTTTCGTGTTTCACAACTTAATTGTCACAGGGATGGTCGTTCCATATAATGAGCTAAGTGTGAATAACGATAATCCGATTGAATGAATCGCTCAATGTAATAGTAGAAATTGGTTGAGTATTATGCCGAATAGATCGAGGGCGATACTACCTTATATTCCTTCAAAATGTTCACAGTGATGGTCACGTGCATTGGTAACCCAGGCTTTTCCAACTTTTTTCGTTTCATAAATGATTGAGAACCGCGAAGAAGAATTATTTAAAATCATATTTGATATCTATGTGAACACATATCACGCGAGTACATATGAGCATTAATTGATTTTTGATGAAGTTATGCTATACGCATTGTAGAGATATTCCCTACACGGTCCTTACTGAGTAGAGAAAACTCTGAGGCGAGGGATCAATTATGAAAATATTGTGAAGATACCTAAAGGTTACCTATGATCCTCTAGCGTTACATGTGTCCCCAGCCCCCCCCCCCCCGTAAAGATGGAAAATAAAGTCAAAATCTATTGTACATATTTGAATATTTATTCTTAAGCACAGATCCTGTCTCTGGAAACGTTCTGGCACTTTTTTCTAATGAGTAGGACATCCTCAGCTTCTTGCGAAAGATGATAAACCAATTGAAAACTTCAACAGTACAAAATTTGCGTAGAAATATCGGCCTTAAGAAGGTGGAGACCAGACAAATGTACAACTGAACTTTTCATCAGCATATGATTTTCACTCCACTCATACAACTGAACTTTTCATCAGCATATGATTTTCACTCCGCTCAAAGAAAATGGGGGCAGAATAAGAAAATTGCGATGCAAAAATCTTTAATGTCGTTGTGATTCCCATAAACAGATGAAGAAAACGCTGACCCAAATACTCATCGCAAGCGTACAAGTTATCGTATTAGTGATTCATGCAGTGTTTTCTGGGGTTACTGAATGTTAATGAAAGACGAAGAGGAGCATGCCACTAAAGAGAACGAGGAGCAGAAGGATTGCACTGGCTTCAGCTGCTCACACAAATTGCAGGACTGTATTTCAAAAAAGAAAAAAAACGGCCGCCAATGCATAAACGAGGGCAGCGTAGGCTTGTCAGTCGCTCGTTCGGCAGAGCGGCATGTGCCACCGCTAATCAAATCAATCGAACAAGTAAGTTGATAATATGGAAGTTTAATACTTGGGAGGATTGCGAAAGTACATACGTAATTGATTCCCAGTGAGCGAATCGTTCTTTAAATCAAAATGCTTTCTAAACATAGAAACATGAGCAACGTGCAGATCAAAACCTTGAAGAGGGCGGGCAGCACTGATGATGAAATAGCTGACGCGACGTTTATACTCATAACTGCTGAAAAAGCGCAATGTACCGGATACGTATTGATTCCATTTCACTTTGCAAGTGGAAGAAAATCAGAAGAAATGCACTCAATACGCACTGATTGGCGGATTAATAACTCTGATGCTATGAACCGAAGCAGTGCAGATTTTCGCCCATTAGCCTCACAAGGGAGGATCCCAGGTCGAAGAGGCCATTCGGGATGGGATACATTTGGTCCAACGTATTTCCGCACTCCGATCTTGAATCTGCATTCGAAATTTGCAAGACGATTCTCTCAGTGGAGTTATGGAGTTTTATGGTAGGCTTAGAAGCCCATAGCACGCGAGCCAGACGTTCTTGCGCAAAACCAGGGCAATTTTCGTGTTCGGGGAGTCAAATTACCCCAAGAGACATGTTTTTAGCCAATCCGAGAATTTGACCATATTTCGGAAAAATTCACGAGCTATTAGGTGGCAGCACATTGAACAAAGGAGAAGTCGTTGACCCCCGCCTAGGAAATGCTCCTATTTGACGCTTCTTTCGTACATTTAGTGCGATGGGCAAGTGTAAAGGCATGTGTAGGTTATCTTATTCAGGTTGCAGGGTTTTTTGTGGAAGGAAATACAAAAACTCCTATTTAACCCCTGGCCACCCCTAATTTTCCGAAGTTGGATGAATTCATAGCCCTCTCATTATATGCTTCAGGACCCACGGAAGGTGTCACGGTGACCGGCGAGAAGAGGTGTTTGGTAAAGGAGGAAAAATGTTTCGAATATATGTATATCAAACGGACATCTGAATATTCTTGTAAACAGAGGATAAATACCAACGAAAATACCGACGCTGGAGAAGATATGCCATGGATGTGGAGACAATAAGATGTTGGACGAGCAAGGAAGCATTTTTCTGGACTACGACACTGCAGCTGTCACTTCGGATATGAGAGCGAAAACCATGACTCCTCGACCGTTACGTCTCACTTTGCTTTACTTGGTTTGGAAGTACATTCAACAATATTTCTCCTTTGTCACCCAAGGGCATTGTTCAATTACCCAAGTCTGAGGCACTGTACGGCGGTATAAAGTTAGTATAAAGTTGGCATCTTCTATGGTTTTTGTTGTCAATATCTGTTGGTCATAAGAACTATCTCCGTTGGCTTATTGCAACATGTAATTGCTCAAATTATGAGACGTTAAAGAAGGGTTTGTCAAGGCTGACGCACTTCTCGGGGTGGGGGGAGTCTGACTGAGACTCAACATGAGTTCGAGGCTTAACCACAAAGTGTAAATAAACTACTGAACAGAAGAAATCAACTCATTCGAGGACAATTATTAGTGATGACAATTGATGTACAACTTCCAGAAGTAAATGGAAAAGAACGAATCAGTCTGAATAGCGCAACTAGCGACTGCGAAGCGTGATCCTTCTGTGCGAGATCTAGTTGAGCAACTTCCTTCACTTGAGAAATCGGCAGGATTTTGAGACAGTATTCCATTAATAACACCTAGAAGTGCTGTGAGGTTTGGCAACTATATATGGGTTCTAAACCAGTTTGTCGGCTTAAGAAGTTAGTACGAGGAGTGTTCGGAACAGATCGCTAACAAATATGTAGCTATGAACGTGCACAAAGGATTACAATCACTGGAACAGTATGACTGGTTATTGAAGCTATAACTCGAGATATAGAAGGTCCAACGGGAATGATACCTAGGTAAGCTGTATCTAGAGGGCCTTCAGTTTAGAGGATTTTTAGAGCTTTCTTCTGTTGCTAGTATGAGGTGCTATTAGGTGACGCAATGACAAATTTATTGCTTGAGCTTCCACTTGGATGATCTAGATCCACATAGAAGAAGATCGACCATTGTGCAAGTCGCAACCTAAATGGCGTCATCTTTTTGACTTGTGCTGTGTCAGTTTTGCGTGAATTCCCACTACGCTGTGACCAATGGAAGTCAGCAAAGGGACAACTGCCTCGAAAACAGGCAGGACAGACTCGAAGACCCACTGAAGATCAATAAGACTTGCATTTTTGGGGCAAGAACGTTGGCGAACCATCCAGGCTATTTTTGTTGCATTGCTACGGCCCGAGGCGGTGATACACCCTTTCGAACCCAAGCTAACCACGACCACTCAAGCCACAAATTGGGCGTGGCCAGCTCGTGCTGCAAGTGCTTGTGAACTTTAGCACCCGCATATATCATTCGTCGGTGGGAGAATCATTCCTGTACGATCGTAATTGATCGGAAAACCCGCTTCAATCATGTTGTGGATAGCCGTAAAAAATTGAAGGGTTTGAAGGTTGAACAGAGAGCAAAACGTAAAGAGCTTCTATCTTACATCAACAATACAATTAGCCAGAAAAATTATCGAGGTATGAATAAACCATCAACAAAAATAAATGTGATTATGTGTTATAGATAAGGCAAAGTATTAATTATGATACTGAATATTAAATATGATATCAACACGTTGGCGACCGCGCGTTTTTTCACGTGTCTGCCACGTGGGGCATCGCGCGCTCGCCTATGCCGAGAATTGTGTCCCAGCATTGAGATTTTTGATATCACCTTTCCAAACCCGCTGAATTTCGCGCGTACCTTGGGCCCTAATACAAAGTAGTGAGCGGTGCGAAACTTTAGAAATCCCTCGATAGCTTGAATAAGGGATTACTGCATGGTAGTGATGGGAAGTGCTTAATCAGGTGATGGGCATGTGAAAAAAGTCGACGTCTCGCGAGTATAAATAGCTTGACTAAGTCACAAATAGTGTGTGGTTGTGTGGCCACAATCTCCTGACTTACTATGGATTCCTGCGACAACTTCACAGAGCTGAATGCCAGTCTTAACGACCTGTTGATCGACAGCAATGGTAACATACCTGTGCTGGATGACGGTACAAAGCATGAAAAAAAACTTGTTTAAAAGATATAAGTGTACCATTTTCACCCTAGATACCCTTGTGTATGTTGATCAAAATTAACTATTTGTGGACTTCAAATCAGTTGAGAAAAGTAGTTTTCTAGTTGAAAAAAGTAGTTTCTGTATCCCAGCATCGGGACGCATTGTCCCACGCGGCAGAAAACGTGCGTCCCAGCACCGGGACGCAATGTCGCCAACGTGATAAACATAGCAATGACAAATCAGCAAAAAACAGTGTCAAGGCGGCTTTTCGCAGAGTACACCCAATTATCGCTCACATCCATTATTATGTATTATTATCAGCAGGATGCCTGGCAAGGATCAAGGGGAGATGGGAAGGGGTTGTAAACCTTCCCATGCTTGGGGGTTCTATCTGGTATTTACCTCACCTGAGGAATCCAAAAAGCAATAAAGTTCGATATATATACCGAAGCGGCCATTGCTGTCGTCTGTGTCGGTCCATTGCGAAGTTCAGTACTGTGGTTCTTTACTCACAAAGAAATAGGCACATTTCCTTGCCAGAATTTCTGTAATTCATAGGCAGCGTGTACAAGAAAAATTGTTGGAGGAGTTATACCATATGACACTCCGGACGGAGTAGAAGCTTTTAACTCCTGGCCAACTTTTCCACGGTGAGTCGTTGAATGGCATTAAGGTCTACCGCTTTGCTTCTGCAAAACGTGCTATGGAACCGTTACAAGTTCTAAAAAAGAAGTAAACAGAAACTCACAGCTTTAACCTTGCATAGAGTGAGCTACGTTTTAAGGATGTAGGACCCAAAACGATCTACCTGTGCCATTTTCGTGCATTAACGCACGGTGAACGTCTTTCATTCAGAATGTTTGATACAGTTAAGAGGGGAGTTTTCATGCTAAGAAGCTACTTTGAAATCGGCGGACCATATTTTGGAGCCACCCTGCATTTTTAGCGTAGAGCAAAAACATGAACAATGAGCTTTCATCAATCGAAACTTTGTGCCGATATGCAATGTGTAGCATAGGCGCAGCATGTTGGAGCAGGGCTTAGTAAGAGTTTTTGTCGCAAAGGCGTTAACGGCAACTCTCAGAAAATATCTAGGGAAAGAGAGCCGAGTAAATCGAAGGCCAACAAATCCTTGCGACGCGAAGTGTGGGACGGAAATAACGCTGGGGCCGAGCATGTCCTATGCTTGAGTAATTGAGCCCAACATTCCGATAGAAATAGAATGCACGGCGCATCCATTTAATGTAACCGGTTTCGTTTCAGTTGAGCGTATGCAGTATTATCCCGACTGCAGTCCATCCCTTTCTTTCTCACAGAGACACGATCATTAATCAATAAAGTCAACTACTGATTCCACAACGTAAACTTGGACTTTTTACTTACAGAACAGTAAAATTATAGAAACTCCGAGCAAAAATAGATGAATTTCGAAGTAAGGGATTCGTATTTCAACGTTTTGCAGAGACACGGCAGCTAGTGATTATGATAAAGATGAAAGAATTTTTCGACGAGGTTAAATCGACCGAAGACTCGGACTTGATTGGTTTACAACCGGTTCGTCTACGTCGCCCCTAATGTGATGCGCACCACACATTAGGAAACTTTTAAAATGATTTATGGCAGGTGCAAGTTCAACGGCAGATATTATTGTATTAGTATATCAATGTGGTCAACGGTGATAACCAATAAATCGGCAGCGTTACAACTTTTTGCTCACGAATGATATACGACTGTGAAGTCCTTGGAATCACCGCTAGTGTAACAAATTAGCAATAGAAAAACTACTGATTTCGCTCAATAATGGTCGTTACCGCTTGAGGTGGGTCCAGCGCAGACCGTTTCCATGGCCTCAGGTGTGGTATGACCTAATCTTTCGACATGGGAATCAGCTTTAACCGGGTAACATCTGCAAAGGGTTGGGTTTCCCATCCGGCAATAGGTATTTACTCAATTGTACATTGATATGACTCATAGACATCGTAAACGCGCTCTTTTCGTGTGGGCTTGTAGGAGCAAAAAGAAAGATTGATTGCTACGCCGTAGGGAGCACGCTCCATCTAAAGGGGAACCTGTGCTGCAATTTTTCGGGGCCAACAGAAAGGGATGTGGGGGGGGGGGGGTGCAGCCAAGGAAAACATAACTGAAAGCGATGCCCTCTACTGAGAAAAAGGCCACATATGATGAGATAATTTGCAGTGAAACTCGCGAAAAGCGCGCCCTTGAAGTTTTTATCGCGATCTCATCGCGCTTCTTTGTGCTGTACATAGCGCTTCAATGGCCGAGTTGAGCTAGGGCAGAGCAACATTCGCGGCTGGCTGGCAGAGCCCTTTGCCGTCTGCATTCATCCCGTTCCGACCAGTGATGCAGAGGCGGTGAAAGGGAAACAGTGAAAAGGAATTCATATTTCTTCCGTTTTTCGGTGGTTTTATCCAATTCTTCCTCTGTTGATATACTGCTCAGCGCCTCGACTTTCATATTCCTTATTTGCCTGAACTAGTTCTGAGAGAGTGACGCAGGAAATTTTCTTGATGCAATTTCTGACACTGATTTTAATACCTGGCCTGAGCTTAAGAAGGTCCTGCGCCCAAAGGGTCTCCAGAACTCAAACTATTTCTATCGAATTAATATCGATCCTGAATAGCAGGCTTGAACTTTCGAGAAATCATTCCTCAGTAAACACTTCGTATTTACCTATGACAAGCCTGACAGTTTCACGAATAAATTGCAAGCTTCACCCTCACCCCCCCTCCTCCCTTACCACGTACATACCTGCCGTTGGGAAATGGGACCACGTCGTGTAATAGGCGACGCCTAACATTTCCACGCTCTCAGCATCTTAGGAAGCAGGCGTCAATCGCTTTTCTGCGCCGCTCTTAAGCCTACCATTTATCTGTTCATTTCACAGTGGAGCCACGTAACTATTAGACTCAGTGGACTAAACTATACCAGTTTACTACTAGGAGGGTGCAGTTTGAATGTACTTTTTTCTCTGTTCCATGTTTCATGATTCGTAAGAGAAACAATTACATGTGAACGATTTATTTAGCATTGTTGAAATTGAGATCATGGCAACTGAATAGATTTGGTTGGCTTAGAATGCACGATGTACTGAGGTCTCGAGAAAGCCTTTTCTATGTCAAAATATGGCGTTTTGATTGGGGTCAACTGGTCTTTGAGTTTGCATCATCAATGCCTAAAGAGATAAGAAACGGTAACGTTTCGAATGTATACACAAATAAAACAAATGAGCGTTTGGTTGAATAATTCTTGAAAAAAAAAAAGTGAAAACGAAGAGATGCGCCAGACGAGCAGTTATAGAGGAAGGGAACTACGGAATTACATGTGAACCGGAAGCAGATTTAATCGCTCGACATCAAAAACTCGGACATTCAGTGGCGTAAGGTAGAGGAGGATAGGAAGCTGAAAGTACGAGGAACACAGGGATGGGCACAAGGCAGTGTCTCGATATATAATTTTACAACAATGTTCACCCTGAACGCGCCCAACGCGCTTGATTCAGTGAAACACTTTTGTATTTTGGTCGCGACGACGGAATTTAAAATCAGAGAAGTTACGCTCTAGCACCGATACTCGTCCGAGAGCGCGATTGAAGATTTAGGCGGCCTCTGCTGCTGACAATCAGTCTAGACATCAGTGATAGTGGGCGCTCGTGAGAAAACCAGCGGCCCACTCTCCGACAGCGGCATCGGTGGCGGTAACGACACTACGGACGATGGTGGTAGGCCGTCCTGAATCAGCGCAATGAGCGTTTGAAAATCGGTTTAATAATGAAGTAACTAACCTTGGAGCAGCATGGCTTCCGTGGTGGTGGCGGAGGCTTTGTCTTTTTTAGTGCGCTTGTATCGTTCCTATTCTCCATTCGATCGAGAGCTCGGTCTAGCCGGTCGATGTCTCTTTCCGCTTGCCTAGATATAGAACTCAAAGCGTTGTGAGGAATATTTCGCACATTTTACGCTCGCTGATAAATGAAGAAGTCCTTGATCGCCTTGGTAGGAAGACGTTGAGTTTTTTAATGCACACCCTTCCACGCGTCTGCGGCTGTGTGTTGAAGACTCTTGAAGGAGTAAGGAGGAAGTGAGAACTGGGAATAAATGTCCCCCGAAAATAAACCCTCTACTTCAGTAGAGAGAATGTGTAATGGAACTCATTAAAAAGGAGGCTCGTGGTCTTATCACGAACCCGCAGCATGACATGTAGTTCTGTAGTTCATCAGACGAGCGAGCTACCAGCGATGGCGGGTTCGTCACCGACTGATTTGGTCTCCCGCCCGTCTGCCGTCAGCCCCCAGCTAGTGACGCAGAGGGAAGCGAAAAAGAAAGTTTTCGAAGCCTTGTTCCTTGGTGTTTTCGTCTTTTTGTTTCGTTCTTTCTCTGCTGCCGAACTTCTGTGCACCTTTACTTTCAAAATCCATAATCAGTCAAATTTAAGTTGTCAACGCTTCCAACGCCCTTTCACCAATAACGACCAAGTGCTTGCTTCTCCCATAGCAAACCGATTTCATTCGTTCCCCGTACGAACACATACATCCGACATTCCAAAACTCTGAAAGTGCAGTAAAACCTATGGAAGTTCTTTCGCACTCACCTTGGTACTGCTCTGTTGAGTGTCGACTGTGGTCGTGTATCTCCAAGTTCAGCAGCTGCTGCTATCAGAGGAGTCCGCACTGCACCGGAGAGTGTTGGTGGCAGTTGTGAAGCTGAAAAGGGTGAATTCATGCTTCAAAAATAATAGTAGCAAGTGGCTGCCGAAAATGTGGCCACTATTCCAAATATGGCAATTTCAAGCACTTCATCAAGGCATTTTCGTGTAGGAATAAGTAATACAGATTTGAGCCGCTCGGAAGGTCATAAGCCCTATTCGTCAAGTAAAGGTAACCATCAAGTAAAGAGGTTATGGAGCGGATAATAGAAAAACCCGTCAGCGTATATAGTACGGCAAATAGGGAGTTTATCTTTAGATTAGAAATTCGCAACGCGGCCTGCGACGATGTGCGCGGGCTAGAGGCGCGGTATGTAGCTGGGTCTCGAAGCAATTATGCTCCAAATTAGACGCAAAACGTATGGTCGCACGTCACATACCGCGTCTTTGGCTCGCAAGTTGCACATCGCGTTGCAAAGTCCTGTCCTAACGATTAACACTCGTGTATCCATTCAAGGAAAGTGCGTAATTGTACCAAATTCTTTGAGACGATGAACAAACTCGAGTGTCCGCTCTAATAAACCGAACGCCCAAAGTCTAGCGCAAACTATAGAAAAGTTATCCGTAGCCATGCATTGCAGAGACCTTGACGCATCCATCACTCAAAGTCTTGTTATGTACTGTTTCACCGTTTCAACTCCTGTTTTTTCATAGGATCTGACCACAAAATTAATTTACGTTCAACTATCTTCATGTCTGATTGTTCAACAACAATTGAGACTCCAAAATACTTATTCAAAACACTCAAAAGTCTCGGAAGTTGTGGAATATTTTTGCAATATTTCGGTGTTTATACTCATTTTGTGCTCCATAAGTCTTTGGCAGGGTGAGTCGCGCCAAAGACTTTTGAGACGGGGCCGCAAGCTATAGATATACAACGTATATCATATAATTGAGCTAACCTACAAAGTTTCAGGCCTGAAGAAGTTTTTAAGCACCGAAATATTGCAAAAATATTCCAAAAGCTTTCGAGACTTTCGAGAGGTCTTTCGAGTTTTTTTAGATAAATGTTTTGGAGACTCAGTTGCTGTGGAACAACCTGACAATCATGAGTCTCCGGAACAGCATATAATTAATTATCTGTATGTCATCAGGCTGAATATTTGCGTTGCAGCGTTCGGCGTACGACGCGACGGTGCGAGCTATGCGCGCCGCATCGGATGAGTTCTGAAGCAGTGATGATGCCTTACCATTCATTCTTTGCGTTATCGCTTCAGGTCTTCGCGTCGCGCAGAACGCGGTCATACGAATTTCCTGTTTGAATGGCATACACCCATGCATCCATATTCCAAACTCACCTAGTTTGACAGCGAGTACACCGAATCAGATCCCGCAGTGGATTAGGATTATCTTTCTGTATTCTCTTGACGGATACGTTTTGGATAATTTAACTTATGTAACCCTGAGCTTTCCAACACGTGTTACAAGGTAACGTTTATAAGATCCCCGCATTCATTCTTAGCGAAGAAGGAGCAATAATGGATGACGCAGAAACCGCACCTGATCCATTCTACGTCAAATTCAATAGCTGCGAACAGCGTCAACAAAGCCACGAAAACATTAGGCTGACTGCATTATGTTCACAATGAATTGAAAGGAACTTGAACCTTCGGGTTCTAGCAGGATAAACAATTCTTCATTGTTTATGCAGTGGTGTGAGCAATCCCCATAGGACTTGAGCGTGAAGGAATTTGGTCGGTAGTGGTTGTACAATAGTCTATTGGAGGCCCTAATAAGATCCCTCAAAGTAGTTGTTGTCTGCATGGTTGTTGTTCAGATCAGCTTCAAATGAGGAGAAGCGTAATGGATGAAGCATTGCAAGCTGATCAGTTCCTGTTTGGGATGAGCCACGCCATTGTGAGAACTGGGCACTTATCACTACACAACTGCTACCTCAGTGAGGATGCACCATACACAATGTGATAAAAATAAGGAGCCAAGCATTGATCTCCTTATAGAACGAATACTCTTTACTCTCGCGGTTGGCTGACTAGCCCCTCGTCCGCCTGCATCAATTACCATTGGCGGGATGCAAGAGGTGCAAAAGGAGAGGAGACTCAACCGATTTCTAGTCCTCGGGCTGTTGACCGCGTTATTCCCTTCCTCTAGTGACCACTACTCAACTCAACTTTCATGCTTCACAATTATTCAACAATCTGCGGCATTAACCCTGAGGCGTCCCTAAGACTACGTTCATACTTTGCGCCGGCAAGCTGCGTTCACAGGCAGTGAGGCAGAGTGACACAGAAGAGGTGCAGACGACGCAGGTAACAAGACAGGGTGGCACAGGCGGAGACACACACGCACACGCGGCCACGCTCTGCCGCCGGTACCGCAAAGTACGAACGCGGCCTAAGGTTCACGATTGTGATGTTATTGCGCTCAGCCTCCGAGATTACCATAATATACATCCGGCTAAGGTTACGGCTAGTCGTTTTCTCCCCTATATAGGCCCGTAGGGGTCGCAACTTATGTGTGGAAGAGAACATCGATAAACATTTTTTTCGAGCAAAATATCACAAAATTTCAGTGCTTAGAACGCTAGAAGCTGCGGATCGAAGCAGAGGTCAATAAAGAAGATGAACGCGTGGCGATCACTGGAAGTCTGACTTCACTCGGGAATTTGTGCGATCTTTGGTTTATGGGTTTTAGTCATTCCCTACGGGGGCAACGAGGCGGTTCTTCAGGGTTGGGAGCCAAAAAATCGACAACTGAAGCGCAACGGGCGGAGACCTTAAAAATCAGTGAAAAAAAGCGACCAGTGGCAGCCAGTAGGGGTCGATAATTTTCGGCACAGTTTCAAATATTTATTTCTGGAGGGGTTATCATAGTAATCTGACCTAACCTCGATGCTTAAAAATACCTATACAAGCATCACCACAAGATTTCCAGCTGTAAGTGTCAACCCACACATCCACCTGTATTTCCATAAGGTATCAATATATGGCTCAAGATTGATTCACCTCTGCATTCACTTCCTTGCAGGGTGTACACCTTTTCATTGAAAGCTTATGAGTTTGTGTTCAGGTATCTCTGGCCAGTATCGTACGGCTACCAGAGGTTGATGTCAACGTGGTCAAGCACTTACTTGAAAATTCGATATTGTTTTGGGCGAACATCTATACGCGGCATGAAGAGCGATTTCAAAATGACAACTTACTACTTGGCGTTTGTGCATCGATCGTCGAACATATGCTCGGGGTTCTCATGGAAATGTTATCGGAGAGGATGGCTCGGCAGCGACATTTCGGGCATGTCTGATCCTCTCGTTCG
Source organism: Trichostrongylus colubriformis (assembly GCA_963978905.1). Taxonomy (NCBI): domain Eukaryota; kingdom Metazoa; phylum Nematoda; class Chromadorea; order Rhabditida; family Trichostrongylidae; genus Trichostrongylus; species Trichostrongylus colubriformis. The sequence goes on along the minus strand of OZ022257.1, from coordinate 43,614,876 downwards.
AGAAGGAATGTGTGAAGACACCTGATATGTGGACTTCATAATGCGAACAAGTTGCGTTGAACGTTCTTTAAAGACTCACCGTTCGTGAAACACGTGTGAACACCTGAGCGCTTGGAGGCTCTCGTCCTTCATACCATATCTGAATATAAACTATTGGAAACACAAAAGAGCATTTGGGAACATTTTGGGAAGTCTGTTATGGGCAGTCAGCACCTCACATCAGTCCGTAGAATTTCATTCATTCAGATTCTTGTCTCTCAGGTATGTACTGTTACACATTCCATCACAGGCTTGCTTTCTCCTGTGTTCGTTTTTTTTCGGAAGATTGGGGGGGGGGGTGCCGTTATGACAAAAAACTTGACCGCACTTGACTCGCCAAGCAATGGTGCGAGACATGATCGACGTACTAGTTGAGCCCTGAAGCGATTATGGCAAGATAAGGAATAGAACCCCATCATCGCTTGAGGACTCATCCAAGACGGCGTGCATAGCCTGCACTATTACGTCGCATGGCGAACACTGTTACGCGAATTTGCCGTCCTAATGGCACACATCCAGAAAGGGGAGGTTTAATATGGTCACAGCCTTTATCTTGAATCACCTTTGTCCGCAGAAATTACAGAAGAGTTCCATTTCTTGAGTAAGTTGGCTGGCGGCTCTCCTTGCAACTTCTTCGCTATCCTCATCATTCAGTTGTGAGTACAGCTCAGCGAGACGAGAATGGCACTTCAGCATGACGTGCTAAACATTACTGACGCTATAGTCAAATTTTCCATTTACGTTTGAAAAAGTTGGTAAAAACTATGCAGCAGCTAAAGCAGGAGGTTGCACTGATCGTTTTCTAGATGTTGAATAGGTCATTACGTTTATGAATGCTCATGAATAGATTTGGTGGCGTTAAACGATGTCCCAGTGGTGCGATTATCACAACCGTGGTGCCCTGGGTGTAGTGCAAAGTAAATCCAAAGGACACGGCACCCATTTAGTCACTTGGCACCCTCGTCTTTTTGATTTTTGTAATAACACTGAAAATGTTGCACGAAATCAAAAACCAAAAATAATGGCGAACATGACCAAACAATCCCTTCTAGTCGGTTATTCGAATTCATAGGACATTCATGAGATAGTAGGTTCAGATGTCAACATGGGAAACCGTCATCAATATGGGGCATTTCGCATTCGGTGTCAAAGTAACCGTTCACGAAAATTCCATGATTCTGATTCAACTGAGCCTTCCATCTCTACTGGGTCGGTGAACTGGTACTAGACTCGTCTGACAATGAGAGGATAAAAACACTGACTAGAAGATCGGCTGGCCCCCGCAATACATTGTATAGGTCAAATTGCATTCCCCTGTGACCGTGATTTCGAATGGAACTAGAATGCGTGGAGCATCTCACAGGAGGGGTATTGGTTAACGCAAAAACTTTAACCTTTAACCTCTCAAAATCATTACTAGATCACTACTATATATAATCGGCTCAGTCTGTCTGTCTGTCTGTCTGTCTGTCACGAAATTCATATCTCGCACCGCCATAGAGCTGGGACCCTGAATTTTTAAAGTGATATAGGGGTAGTAAGGGGACATCAATGGTGAGGAATCGGAAGTGATAGCAACTGATAAGGGCTGATAAGGAGCCTCGGAAGGCGAATGGGGGGAAATTCATATCTCGCGTCGCAGCAAAGTTGGGACCCTGTATTTCAAAGTGATATAGGGGGTAGTAAGGGGACATCAACGGTGAGGGAACGGTAGTGATAGCAACTGAGAAGAGCTGATAAGGAGCCTGGAAAGGCGAATGGGGGGAAATTCATATCTCGCGTCGCAGCAAAGCTGGGACCCTGGATTTTTAAAGTGATATAGGGGGTAGTAAGGGGACATCAACGGTGAGGGAACGGAAGTGATAGCAACTGATAAGAGCTGATAAGGAGCCTGGAAAGGCGAACGGGGGAAATTCATATCTCGTAATAATCTCGCATGATATACAGTTAGTGCCGTAAGAGTGTTAAAAATCGCGCGAACACGCGTTTTCGCGTTTTTTATCGTTTTTTCGCCATATGTCGATTGATTGATTTTTTCTACTGAACATATATATGTTTTAAAATCAGCTCGTCGAGCTCTATAAGATAGTGCTACAAGTTTTTAGTTCTCTCAAATTCGCTACTCGGCCATTTCACATTTTGAAAGGTTTGAAGGAAAATTTCTTTGAAATTTGATGAACTGGGAGCGAAGCCTTCTCACATCCCTGATCTAAGTTCACAGCTGTGTAGGAATTTCAGAGTTTCACTCATTTCAGACGAACCCTTGTTCCTTGGCGTGGCTCTAAACAGTGCCTCTGTGTATACACCGTTGAAAAAACACCTCTTAGCTCATTTTTAAGCGCAGATTTCCCAATAAAATGTACACCGTTCGATTCCCCAGGGAAAGTGCTATCGAATGATATATAACAACCTTGACGTTCATAAGATTCTTATTTTCATCATTCCAGCCTTTTCCTTTGGTCGATCGACTTCTCAAGCTCTAGTCCGCCGCATCGATCGACGTGCACGGCCATCGGGAAGCTGTGGCGCCATCGTGACGGCCCCGCGCTATCCACGTGCACGGCCGTAGGAAACTGCACGGCGCTCCGACTGTGTCATCGATCGTGACTGCTCTCCCACGGTCGTGCACGTGAATGGCGCGGGGCCGTCACGATGGCGCCACAGTTTTCCCATGGCCATGCACGTCGATCTATACGGCGGACTAGAGCTTGAGAAGTCGATTGACAAGAGAAAAGGCTGGAAATGAGAAAAATAAGAATTTCATCAACATCAAGATTGTTATATATCATTCGATAGCACTTTCCCTGGGGAATCGAACGGTGTACATTTCAATGGGGAATCTGCGGCTGAAAATGAGTTGAGAGATGGTTTTTTCAGCAGCATATACACGTAGGCACTGTTCAGGGTCACACCAAGGAACAGGGGTTAGTCTGAAATGAGTGAAACTCTAAAATTCCTACACAGCTGTGAACTTAGATCAGGGATGTGAGAAGACTTCGCTGCCAATTCATCAAATTTCGAAGAAATTTTCCCTCAAACTTTTCAAAATGTGAAAAAATGGCCTAGTACCAAATTCAAGAAAATCAAAAACTTGTGGTATCATCTTGTAGAGCTTAACGAGCTGATTCTAAAACATATATATGATTGATAAAAATAATCAATATCAATCGATATATGGCGAAAAAACGATAAAAAACGCAAAAACACGTTTTCGCGCGATTTTTAACACCCTTACGGCACTAACTGTATTACAAGTATCATACCTATATAATAAACCAGGAGTTTGGTGTGTACGTACGGATGTTTGTGTGTCTGTCCACCCTTTGGTTTGATTACCCAAGTTTGAGGTACAAGGGCATGGCCTACGGACTTGGGTGCGTGGCTAGGGTGAGAGTGTGTGGCGGGATGAGAGGGTTCGATACACGCGCTCATTTTGCATGCTTCCATATGTGACGCGCAGTAGTGTGCGCCAGCCCAACTGGTGGGATAGGTAAAGCATGAGCGAAGAAATAAGGGGCGCACATATACAATGCTACGCCCTGCCCACAGTGGGCGGGGCGCGTGCTGAAAATCAGAAAATCTAAGGGATAGATATGCTATGGTAAGCAGGTAGTTACAGGAGCAGCTAAAGAAGACCTGTCGTCAGTGGGTCAAAATATAAAGCGAATTGGCCGGGCTGAGGAGGAGATATGCTCCAACACCCGCGAAAATCGGTTCGCCGCGTAAGCGGCGAGCCGAGAGTCGCCCCCTATAAGGCCGGCGTAGCCGGCCCCCAGGCTGGAGAAGCCGGCCTCCGGGGCCAATCCGATTGGTATAGTACATAATCAGAGACATGAATAGAATCGAGAACCTGATGCAGAAATCAAAAAGAGCTGGAAGAGGAGCTACTAGTTCAAACTATCGCAACGCTTCCCGATACAACACTTTAATTTCTCGCTCAATGTTGATTTGCTTCTCATTCTGCTTCCCTGACGACGTGAAGGTAGCCTCTTTACTCCTCAGCTCTCAGGTGTCCAAACCCACTCGGGCGCCAAGCTCCGTCGTCCTTCACTTTAGGGAGCTCGATGTCAACTGGATTCTTGTGAATGGACATGTACATGCGAAGCCGTGCACTACGCCCTCAGTAAGCAAATACAACATAAATATGTGGGTAAAAGAGAATTTAATTTTCCGTGGCGGATCCTCCAAACGTAGAGTGAAATATACTGTTACTGTACATCAGATACAATGACTTGTCACAAAATGGACGGTGCTCTAAATCCGTCTTTATGGCCCTCTCAAGTTTGCGTTGTGGGCATCGAACTTGGTTAAGGTATACCATACTGTCATTATGAATATCGTCAGTCACTATTTTGCTGCTACTACATATTATATTAGCAAAGAAAAGAGTTCATTCTATAGAAGAAGAATTACATGTCAGTAAAAATGATATATGAAGTCAACATACAAATTGAAAGGCAAAAATGAGCTTGAGGGAAGGAATTTTAATAAGCACATACCTTGCATCCGAGCGTTCTTGCGATGTCCAGGCATTTCTTGTTCAGCTGAATTGCCTGGCATTCGCATTGTCCTGTGTAATGTGATCGACTTTCGGATGCACTCTTCGCCATACTGGCCAGTACCAGCACTTCTCCCATACGGTCTTGTGACGCTCGCAGTACTCGATACGCTTCCTCATATCGAGCCCAGGATTTCTTAAACAATTCGATTTCTGTCAAAATTGCACATATTTTGTAGCACATCCCCGGACCGCGTACGAAGCCGTGCTTTACCCAGCTGGTAACCTATTCTTCTTGAGAGTCCCCAGTGCCAGACCCCATTGGTGATTTTTGTAGTCAAATGAAGATATCGATGGTGTGTAACCAAATGATTTATGATGACAAGTGAATGACGTAGCGCTTTAGGCTTTAAAGACACTGTTCGGGATAATGTGGGTGACAGGGAGTCCCATAAGGAGGCATTGAGTGAAAAACTACGGGTCTGGAAGGCCTATGCATGGCGAAATCCCCCGCGGAAGGCGCCCCCTTGAGATGTGGCGGAGGCGGCCTCGTCAGGACAAGCCGCCTTGGACAAGGACAGCCCGCCTCCAGGCGACGTGATTAGGGGTTGGTCACGGTGCGGTTGGTCAAGGAGATCGGCAGGATTGAATGTATCGAGCGCGCTTTCTCACTTTTGGCTTGAAACTGACCACATGAGAATAGATGCTGTCGCATTTCCGACATCCCTTCATGCTTACGTCTTGGTAATGCCAGTGGAAAACCTATGCGGACTACCCGCGTCTTGACGGAAAGGTCGTCCGCGCCCAGAACCAATGGTGGGAAGGGGTTCTATTTCTTGGGTTTTTGGCCACTTCCATTCGTTTTTTCTCCACTTTCCTGTTACTAGGCATCTTGGCTTTCATATTCACTACTTCTTATACTTTTCGTCCGAATTTTCCCGAAAGCTGCCTTTAAGAAGAGCAGTTGTACTATCAGTTGTAAAAGTAAATGAGGTTGAGAAGTGATTAATGGAATTGTGTAGGATAAAGAGGTACCAAAAAGTGCAACGTTCCTGACTCTATGTGCGGTGAAAGTTTTATTTGAAGTACGTGTTTGCATTGTTCAACAGCTCTTTGTACTGAGCATTTATTACACAATTTTCAGTGGAACCTCAAGGGGGTCCACAAGACACGGTAGTTTCCCCTAGCAATTAAAATTGGTAATAAGGCCTGTACCCAAAAACTGAGTAAAATTTTTTATAAAAGTGTCATATTGACAGGTGAAATGAAGTGATAAGAGATTAGTGCTATGAACGCCAGTTAAACGCTACTAGCAATGTGGATGAGACAAAACCCATTTTAATCTCCAATTTCTAAAATGTATCGAGAAATAATGATGAAAGAAAAAATTACATAAAAAGGAATATTTCGAAAATGTAAAGGATCATAACCCAAAATTTTAAGAGTTTCGTGATAAACACCGCAACGGCTTCGACGGGTTTTCATAGTGTTCGAGCTCAGGAAGAAGACACTGGGCTAAATCCATGGTCAAGAGCTTCAATTATAGAGACGATGGGAATTGTATGAAGTCTAGAGTACGGGGCCGTATGAAGATGTAGAGCCCTATGGAGGGGTTCGTTCTGGTTAGGGGGGATCAGTCCACCAACAACACTGGTAGCAGCGACTGGTTTCCCGGTGCTACCATTGTTGGTGGTGGAGTTAACCCATCCGCTGGTAAGAAAATAAAAAAGGTTTCGAAAGTTTCAGTTTTGAAAATTGCTCGAGTGCAGTTTATGACGAGCTTTATGCTGTTCCCAAATATTTATTATTGATGAATAAGTGAAAAAACATAAGTGAATTCGCTAACCGTCAGAGTCTCCTTCGCTTCGGATTCCCCTAGTTCCCTATAGATATCAGCTAGACTACACATGCATCTGGCATGTAATGCTCGATTACCCGTCTCGGATGCTAGTTGTAAGGCTTCCTGAAAGCGAACAATTCTTCACTCTTACTTTCCTCTGATGGGACGAGCACTCACATCACAGGCTTCTTTTGCCTCCACAAGAGATCCTCGCATTCGTAGGGTCACCGACAAATGGTAAAGTATCGTACACCTAATAAAAATTAAAATGAGTAGAAGGTATAGAAGGGTGATAAATAACAAAGACTTGAACAACGTGTAAGGATGTAAATCACAGGTGCATGTCAGGGATAACAGAGCTGGTAATACCTTGCTATGAAAGGTCACCGGGGCCAAGGAGTGTTCGCAAAAAACTGTTTTCCGATCCACTAATTTTTAGAGTGCTTTGTGCATCCGCTCCAGAGTGATTAATCAAAGGGACCAGCAACGGACACTCCATACTCCCGAATTTTTTTTACCAAGTCTCTCTGATAGATACAGAAGGAGCAAAAAGATAAAGTGAGCCGAAAATTTCTCTCCCTTCCACTGCAGAAATCGAAAAAGTGGACGAAAAGCAGCTCCTTCAAATTCCCGCCGCGCAACATTTGAATGGCCGTCGGCTGGCACAGTGCAGTTCGAATTTTCGCTTCGCGCCCAATGTTGATTCACATCCCAATGTGCGTTCGTGACCACGTGACCGTCGCCTCTTTGCTCCTAGAGCCTTCGTGGCTGCAATACCGCCCCCCCCCTCACCTCTCCCCCCCACCCCGGACCCCGTTAAACTTCTTGTTGCGGTGCTGCATTTCAGCCGGAACCTCGTTTTTTTACGTATTTTTGCATGTGGCGTGTAGTATGCAAATATTAGGCTGTCCCTAAAGTCTTGTAGGATTTTTTCGATCATCACTTTTTATTATTTTTTTCTTCCAACAAACAACAATTAGGCAACAACATAATCATCGTTGTTATCGACAACACTCTGCCACCTCATAGGTAAATCGTTGATTCCCTCCTCCCAGAACTTTGGGTTCTGAGAGTCGAAGAAGTCAGCGATCGCCTTTGCAAGCAAGTCATAATCAACGAATTTTCTCTTGGCCAGGAAGCATTCAAGAGGATGGGTAAGGTGATTGTCAGAAGGGGCAATGTTTGGAGAGTATGGCGGGTGGGGCAGCACATCCCAGCCGAGCTCCTGTAGCTTGGCCTGGGTACTCTTCGCGATTTGGGAGCTGGCGTTGTCATGAAGTAGAGTGACCGCGGACCTTTTCCGGCGCTTTTCTCGAACAGCGACGGTGAGCTGCTGGAGCTAGTGGGTGCATACGGCAGCGGTGACTGTCTCGCCTTGTGCCAGCACCTCTTGGAAAAGCATTCCTTCCGCGTCCAGAAGCAGCAGAGTAGAATCTTCCTCGGATGGAGGTCGGACATGGGCTGCGTTGGCGGCTCGGCGTCACGTAGCTGCCAAAAGGCGCAGGATGCGTTGGTATCGTACATGTCCCAGCTTTCATCGCCCGTAGCCAGATAGACGAGGAAGTCGTTGCGATGGGTGCGGAGCAGCAGCGATTGACAGATGCTCACACGGGCACTTTCATGAGCATCCGTCAGGGCATGAGGTCCATCGCGACAGTACCTTCCGATAAGCGGGCTCGTGGAGGCGACGATTTACGGTTGTGGGTGCTTGTCCATTCCTTTCCCCCAGCTCGCGCATGGTGGTTTCAGGATCGGCGCGAACGGCGGAGAGCAGCGTCTCGTCGTCGAATGCGTGTGGGCATCCCGTGCGTGGCTTGTCTTCCATGTCAATCTCGCCGTTGCTGAAGCTGATGAGCCAGCGATGCACGGTCTCGTAGTTCACACATCCCTTGCCCAATGGGCATTGATGGAGTCGCAAGCTTCCGTCGCTCTGCTGCCCCAAGACCACTCATAGTGTTAGGTTGTCCCAAAAAACTTGTAGGATTTTTTTCGACCACCATTTTTTATTATTTTTTCTTCCAACAAGCAACAATTAGGCAACAACGTATTCACCATTGTTATCGATAACAATCTGCCACCTCATAGGTAAATCGTTGAACTCCTCCTCCCGGAACCCTAGGTTCTGAGAGTCGATGAAGTCAGCGATCGCCTTCGCAAGCATGCCATAATCATCGAATTTTCTCTTGGCCAGGAAGGATTCGAGAGGATGGGTGAGGTAATGGTCTGAAGGGGCAATGTTTGGAGAGTATGGCCTATAGGGCAGGACATCCCAGCCGAGCTCGTATAGCTTGGCCTGGGTACTTTTCGCGAAATGGGATCGAAATGGGAGCGGGCGTCGTCATGAAGAAGGGTGACCGCGGACCTTTTCCGGCACTTTTCTCGAACAGCGACGGCGAGCTGCTAGAGCTGGTGGGTGCATACGGCAGCGGTGACTGTCTCGCGCGTCCCAGAACCAGCACAGTCCCAAGCGTGGTTTGTCTTTCATGTCAATCTCGCCGTTGCCGAAGCTGGTGAACCAGCGGCGCACGGTCACTTAGCTCACACATCCCTTGCCCAATGCAGCGCTGATGGAGTGGCAAGCTTCCGTCGTTTTGATGTCGCAAGACCGCTTCATATTAAATGACACCGCGAGTTGGGTGGGTATGACACGGGCACTTAGCTCTCTCCACGGGATCTGGTGGGTCAATATATATTTTACTAAAAGCTTAGAGAGCGTTCTACCATATTCCTGAACCGCCTAGGCCTGCCTCGAAGTAAAAAAGAATTATTGATTTTTTTTGGAAAAATCCTACAAGACTTTTGGGACAACCTAATACAATATAGATACATACAGTAGCGCTCAATAGTCTTCGGCGAAATGGTCTTTCACTTGGGGTTTTCCACTTGTAACTTTTTTGCAACTGCACCGATCTAAGAGAAATTTTAGTATGTTGTACTTGGAGACACTGCATACCTAATATACTATTTTTGCGCGCAACGGTGTAGGTTACGTGGTTATATGAAATTTTTTAATTTTGGCATGCCATCGCTATGCCGTCCCCTGTGCCGCTGTCATCAAAAGTCGTGGTCTTTCTGAAAAATATTAATGTTCTCTGAGGCTTGCTCTTTTTGTTTTTGTAACGAAAGCCGTTTTTCTTGAACAAGCCTCTTACTTTTTTTTGGGTGGTGTTGACATGTTGACAATAATGTTGACAATAGGTTCAGGCACCCATATTAAAATTTTGTCAAATTTGGTCAAGTAGAAAAAATGTTATGACAAAAAAGTTTTGGCCGAAGACTTTTGAGCGCTACTGTATATGAGTGACAGAAGAACTCAAATTCCCGTGAAGCGATTCTTTTGAGCTTTTCGAGAGCCTTTATCAAAACCATCTTTGCACTCATAAGATTTGCTTATAGCAGATTAAATGAGTGTCAAGTAGAGAAAACGTAGCGATAGTACCGATATTTCGTGTGCACGTCATCAACGGTAATCGATTGGATTATGGCCATAGCGTTTCGTAAAAAGATCAGTGCTTTCGACAGATCTCTGAAAAGAGTAGAATCGTGACCAGAAACGCACATAAAATCGCGTGGATACCTACCGTAACAAGGTGAATAGAGAACCGAGGCCAACGCAGATCTGCAGTTCAAGCAGCTTATCGCCGGTCTCATTTGCCACATTCATCGCCTGCTCAAAAGCCTCTAGACAGTTTTGGAACTGACTGAAGCCGAGATGAGCATAGGCAATCGCTGAAATGATGGACATTTGGGGTTGTGTTAAGAAATTCTGGTAGTCTTGGTGAGGTTCACCTAAATGAGCATATCCAGGAGTGCGAGGGTCCATGCTTGGATGTTGAAGACTGGCTTTACCGTAGTTTAGTGCCTGAAAAAAACTTTCAAGTCCCAACTGAAATGTTGTTGTGAAGCGCCTTCCTCATGAGTTGGAGCTGGTAGATATTCCCACATGACATTTTTTGACATTTTGGCATCAACATTTAACAAGTTTAGAATTTTTTTTGGTTACGGTCTTATAAGGTTACTGGGTCTCATGAGGTGGGAGGATATGAGGCTCAGTATTCACTTTATCTTTTGGCCAATTCAGTTACGATAATTACCGTCTTTACTACAAATTACCTTCTGTGGCCCCCTTCTCTGACCATTGCTAATTTCTTTGCTGACTCATAAAGCGCAAGGGTACACTAGAGTGGAGGTGTAGCCGGTGGAAAAAAATTTAAATTGAAATTATCCCAACGGATTTGAAACTATGGGTCAGCACAAATATATGCTTGGAAAACATCTTGTGCAGATTCAAGTACCGTCCGATACCGAAGCTCTTGCACATAACTCAGCATCCTTATAACAACATTGGAAACTCTTCGTGTTATTTGTTTTTAGAGTGAAAAGTAAAGATTCAAAAAATTACATTGTCAATCAAATTGAAAAAAGTAAACAAAATAGGTGGAAAAAATTTGGTGCAATAACTTGGATAACAACTGCAATTCTAGTTCCATCTCAATCCTTTATGAATTCTTCTGAACAGAACGTTATGAGCCTGACCTACCTTACTAAAGTCGGCTAATCGTTCATAGGCTTTAGCGAGATTGAGAAACGCCTCGCTCTTCATGTATTCATCGTGGCGCTCATTGGCGAGCTCCATCTGCTGTAACGCATAATGAAGCATCGCTTCGAATTCGCCGCTGTCACAATATGCCTGAGCTAGATAGCCGAGTGTGATGAAGCGATCTTCAGCATTTCTGAAATCGTTAGGAATCAAGATAAATCTAAAATTCAGTGAGAGGAGAGTTCGTGCTCATAAAAAGCCTGCGCAGGTCAAGAAGAGCTACTCGGCCTCAGAAAAGCGCCTTGTGTGCTGCGGATTCGATTTACTAGCAATTTCAACATCTTGGCTACGCAGCTGGTCTACACATGTCAAAGATAAGAGTGGAAGAATCAAGGCATATATTTGTGAAGTTAAAAATGTAGTAAAGTTCGACACTTGTCTTTTAAATGATTAGGTTAAGGCATCTTCCATTGAATACCCTCTCTAACTGAGAGCAGATACGATCCATGGTGAAGGCGGAAGCTAGTTACTGTAACATTCCATAACACAATTTTCAGTCTCACAGATCTAATTTCGTGGTTTTTGTGGTGAATAACCCTCCACACAACACTGGCGACGTTCCCTCTTGGAACAATGGTTGGAACACTTGCACGCCACCCCGAAAGGTGCAGTCGTGTGTCTGAGTGTAAGGGTGTAAGGAAAAGCGTTGTAGGAAGAAAAACAGGAACCACAGTGGTCCCAGGATGGCAAACATAATTGTGGCGACACACCATCCGAAGGTTTTTTCACGTCATCATTTGCAACAGTTGTACGAAGGAGAATGTGAATGAGTTTAGACTTTTCACCCTCCCGCAATTTTCTCGGGAAGTGACATGAATATTTCGCATTTCTCGTTGTCAGAAAATTCTTAAGTGCATAATTTTTTTGGAACATAGAGTCACGATTTTTCCGCACACTATGTTTTAAATAAATATTCGGTTGTTCGGAAAGAAATGCGCGTTTTTTTGTCCATCTATTTCTCTTCTACTACAGAAGATTTTGTAAAACAGTTTTGTCTGTTAGAAAGAGAATTTCACTGCGCATCTTTTGAAATGCTTTTGTCTATATCTACTTGTTTTTTTTTCGAAGAAAAAATTCAAAAAAGAATTTCAATTTTTTTTCAAAATTTTGAAAAAAAAAATTTCGAAAAAATGCAAGATTCAATGCAATAAGCGGTAAATATCTGTCGCCATGCGTATAATGTTTGCAGAGAGATTTGACTGTATAAAGTGCCGGGCAAAGTTCCAGCGTTCAAAAAACGGTAATGAAAGCTTGGATGACGAAGAACATGGAAGTCGGCCTCAAGTCGTTGAAACTTTTTTTTCTTTGAAAAAAACCAAGTAGACATAGACAAAGATATATGAGAAGATGCACAATAAAAATCTCTTTCTAATAGATTGCACTATTTTGAAGAATCTTTTATAGTAGGAGAGAAAAATTGACAAATTCAACGCGCATTTCTTTCCAAACAACCTAATAGTTACTCGCGACCATGCTGAATTTCGCCATCCCCTTATCCCCAGCAATAGCCTGATTCATTTATTTCGGCTTTCCTCCGTGCCCCAGAGAAAATTTTCACTTGAGGAACAGTAGTAATACATTATTCCGTTTATAAAAGAAAAGCAAATAAAAAACACAGGCAACTGACGTCAGCCGATTTAGGGCATGCCTCCATTTGTGAATCGCCTGCGCATGGTGTCGTTGGTGATATAGTCGTACGCCCGCCTGAAATTGAAATATTTGCACTCAATTTCCTGCAAAGTTCAATCAATGAACGCCCTCCGCTCCTTGGAAAAGAACAGAAGAACAACTGAACGATAATGGAATGCTGTGAGGGTAACCGAATGAGTTCAGGTGATAAAGTAATGGAACGAGTATGGAATATTGGACTTGAGTTATAACCCGTGGAGATTTGATTCCCTGAGAAAGCACTGTGCTCTACGAATGTTACTTATTATTCTGTTACTCATTTTTACATCCTGCTTTTTTACATCAAGGCAGATTTTCAATATAATAGCTGCTGTAATAACCTATGCAGTGATTTGGTTATATAGTCGGTGTGCGAGTCAGCTATCCTCTCACGTAGAAGAGGCACTAATCTACCTGGAAAGGATGGGAGGACCTAGGTGGACCTGGGCGGTCATTGCTTAAAGACTTGGTGTTCCGACCAGACTTATGGAAGCAAGCCAATCGATTGTCTTCCTGTTAGCTCGGCCCCGAAAAGCGTTCAGTTAACAAGCACCCTTCACAGTAGCCTTTCCCAAGATTGCTTTCATACTGCTTAACCCATAACGGACGGCGGCATTTTTGCGCGGGATGGCACGTGGGGCGGGCGCGTCTTTTTAATGAAATCTTGTATCAATTTATCAGTTGAGTCATTTTTGTGACTTTTTTGTGCATGTTGCTACTGGTAAAAAGGTCATCACTGTGTAGTGGTATCGCCCCATGCTGTTATACGCGGTACTTCTGTCTGTCTTTTATTGCAGAAAAGTTTTCCTTTTTATTAGTAAAATGAGCGCGAAGTAATTTCCAGATGGGAAAGACGTTACCCGGGATCAGGCTCGGATCCTGTGGATTGCGATGCATTATTGATTGTAACCGAAACAATTGTTGTCATTTGTTTGTACAACTACATATGTACTAGAAAAGATTCGCATTTGAAAAGTTACTCGTATAATATTTGTTGTGTCTCTAGCAAAATTTACGCTACACCGGTCCTGCTAACATATGTACTCCTCGATACTATTAGTGTATGCGGGTATAATTGGTTATTTGGAAATATTGGAAAACCAGAAGAAAAATTACTTTGAATGTCGCACGCCACCATGTGGCGCACGCCGTCCGTAATGGATTAAATTACTTTGTTTTATGAAAGCCATTATTCTGCCCGCAATATATTTTTGGTTCCAATCAAATGAAAACGACATGTCGTTAAAGCCTGTGCGAGACCATTGTATGGGCCATTACATATAATGGCCCTACATCGTTCTAGCGAGTGCATATGACATCTTAAAAAATGAATATCAAAGGCGAATCAAGTGGTGTAAAACAACAACAAGTGCCGAAGCGATAAAAGAAGCCACCAAGCTAAGGTTTTGCTATCATCTCGCGAACACATGTAGATCGTTGTTGGCTACAGAAACGTGTAGTGGAGTGCTTTTTGAGGGTAATTTCTCGCACATAAACCAGGCCAAGCATTAGATTTTTGCCCATAAATTAGGCTAAGCATTAGAATTTTTTGTTGTTTCGTGTAATATTCACGATGGTTTCTCATGCTACAGTATGATATAATAATGGTATATTCTCATGTATGCTAAAGAGTACGTTGTATGACTCAGGAAGACCGTGTTCATACACTGCGATGCCGACATCAGGACATAGTTGCATGTCTTCGCTTCTCCGCCTATGCCATCCTGCTTCGTTGCCTGCGTCAGCTCTGCACCTCCCCCGTGCTACACTGCCTCGCTGTCTATGAACGCTCTGCTGGCGCTGAGTATGAATGCGGCCTGCGTCTTGAAGGCAGCATTAGAGAAAAGTCGGACGAAAAGTAAAAGAAGTAGTACATATGAAAGTCAAGATGCCTAGTAACAGGACAGTGGAGAAAAAACGGATGGAAATGGCCAAAAGCCCGAGAAATAGGACCCCCTTCCTACCGTTGGTTCTAGGCGCGGACGACCTTCCCGTCAAGAGGCAGGTACCCCTAATACCCATTACCCCTAATGCTGTCTTTAAGTCCGCTGCGGTGGGAGACGAAGGGTGAGAGTGTTCACGTAACTTTCGATGTCGGAGACGTACTATGCGTTTCCGACATCGTCGGACGACGGGGCGGGCATCTGCTTTGAGGTCCCGCCCCCTCTAACACCACTTTGAGGAACGGTATCTTAGCCGGATTCTCTTTTTTTCGCACGAAAATTCGTATGTGGGCCATATTAGGCAAATACAACATTAATACAGAAAAACTCATTTTTCCGCTTATGATTCCTTAAACCCACTCAACTGCTCTATTTGAGCTTATTTGAAAGGGTACACAAAGAGTTAAAAAATTATCGCTTTGGAGCACTAACGCAGCAAGCTTATTGAGCTTGAACGATTCATATCAAGATTAGCTGTGGCGCAAGGGTTATTCTGTGCTGTCTTTTTGATAATTGTAACGTTTTGGTTCTGTCGCAGGGAAAATTTCAATCATTAAGAGTATATTTTTAGAAATATTTCGATTTTCGCTCGTCAATACTTTTCAGCCACACTTCGCTGGCACTCGGTTGTTAAAATGAGCAATGGGATGGGTTGGCCCAGGGATCACTAAGTGCTAACAAGGCTGTCAAGACCATAGTCTGTCACACCGGACATAGTAGCCTAGCAGTACTAACGCTACCGAATATCGAAAAGAGATTGAAGAATAAAAAATAAAGAATAAGGAAGAGGAATTGTTCACATATAACAGAATGTGTAGAAACGGCACAGCACCGATGGAGATGCAAAGATCTCTTGCATTAAAAGAAGCTCTCATGGCTCAGTGGAGACGCGTAAGGTAGGGCCTTTGTGAGCAACTAAAAACGACCGCCGACTCCTGAGCAGTAAAGAAGCAGCCGCTACATCGTTACCTACCGCTGGATCCTGACTTAAATCACACTGAAATATATTCGAAAAACAGGCTTGAAACTATGGCGCCTGACTACCTCTCCTTGCACCATTTCATCAAAAAAGTGTGGCGAAACTCTGCCCACCCAAGCCTTCTCATTAGTGAAGAATTTTCAGAGATTAATCTGCAAATAATGGAGCAAAAATGCTGTTATGGGCCAAGCAAACCGGGCACGTATTTAATGCTTCCTCTCCCCAACAATAAAGCTTTGTCTACAAGCTGGAATCTTGCAATAACATAACATGGCGGAGTGCGGACTAAATCAGCACTTATTAGAAAGCCGGAACGTTGAAAAACAAAAACGGAAAGGTTTGTACTTTGCAAGGAAGACGAGGAAAACTAACCCAGTGGACGAAAAATCAACTTATTTTAATGAAGCCGTTTCAGTTTCAATGTACAATCAGATTTATACAAACATTCTGATCTAACAAACGGGACATGGATGTAGTTGAAACTTTTGCGCTTTTGTTCTGACCATTAACGCGCTATCATTTTGCAAGGGTAAAGTATTACGCTGCTCTGAGCCAGTGGTCAAGGCAGTCAACCATGTAATTCATAGAGAACACCAAATTAGATATAGGGTACACTCGCAAGTTGTGCCCATCAGGTGGTTTATTTCTAATTGATACCGGCGAATGCTCTTTCCATCACGCAAAGATTCAACGGAATGATTGATCAATTAGTTCGATTTTGTTTACACACTACTGATTTTGACACCGTCACTCATTACTAATGGGGACCTTGGACAAGAGCATAAGCAAGTAAATATATTAGGTTGGCAACTAAGTGATTGTTTAAATACTGCTTTTTCCCTCAAAACTGCTTTCCACAAAATTTCTTTTATACATATATGTAGTACAAGTCCACACGCATCTATAGGTATTGTTGTCTTCCATCTCCCGGATAACCCTTTTCGGCAAAATAAAAATATCAAAAGTCACCTCATTTTCAATTCCAATTTTTTTTCTTTGAATGGCATTAGACAGGGAAAGGGAAAGGTGCTAATCCGATGGAGAAAGATCAGGGCTAGCAGCTTTGCGGGATAAAAGCAGTATTTAAAAGTCCGCAATTATTTAGTTGCCAACCTAACACTTGAGAAACGATCTCAGAAAGAACACTCCGAGGATGCCTCTCTTGGCGCTTGATCCTAATTGTAATCTCATATGACAGAGTTGTCGTCAGGGTAGGTATGAATTAATAAATGATCAAATAGATAAGTATCGCATAGGATTGCTGGTGTATCGCGAATGGTTCAACTTTTTGGGTAAGTCCTGGAGGTAAACGATAGTAATCAAATGCTTCGTTAATCCGCATGCAAAAAAAAATCAAAAACCCACATAATTTCAAATTTAAAAAACGCTGTCATAAATAAATATTAACACAATAGACTGACCTGCATGTTGTGCTTAGCGGCTCTCTGTCCCATGGATATCGGTCTGTAATATGGTATAGTCCTCCTCCCAAATTCACCCATTGACCTAAAATAATTGAATAAGTTTTTTTTGTAACCTTTTCTCCTTAAATTACTGCAGCTGGTTGCTGGGTCCATCAAGTCGGAGTACTGGAAGACCTCTAATGAGGGTTTTTTCTACATGCCCTCTATTACACTCACTCATTAGGCCAGCCAGCCCGTTCAGCAGTGAATAAGAAAAACGTCCAGACACAACTTGCGTGTGGTAAAGCTGTATTTGTGATGTTAACACCAATAAATCGATGAATGGACCTATCACCTGATAACGTCACCATCGATGGTAGCAGAATGATACATGCGGAATACCTGAGACTACGGTCTACAGGAGGTACGGTAGAATACAGTATTCTCAATAGCACTGTACGGTCTACCTAATCATTCAGTTGTAATCCTTATTAAAACTCTTTCCTATTTTCTTCACTGAATTGAAGTACAAATTGTTAATTGTACATTGGCCATTATGTTTCCTTATTTACATACGAGTATTGTTACAACCTACTAGCTGTAACAATACTTAATTGAAGCAGTGTGGGGACGCAGCCTAGTGGCCGTAGACTCGCCTCGCAAAGGGATTGGTTTAGTCGTCATGGAGCTCTCGAAGACACTGAGATCCTTCCAGTCAACAATAGACCAAATCATACTAACTTGAAAAAGACAAAGAAAAAGAAAAAGCTCTACGGTAATTTTTTGGACTGTGGCGTTCTGTATGAAATTGGAAATGCTGAAGGATTCGTCACTCGAAAAGGGTGTATGCACCTATAACAAAAAATCGTGCTGCCGCCTGCGGCGAGCGTCGAAGCGAGTGCAAGATGTTTGTGGTTTTGTCCGTTGAAACAGCAACATCCACAACATATAAGAACTGCAATCTTCGAAGGTTCCTCACGACACGAGCCCACTGCATTCTGAGCGGAGCTGCAATCGACTTTGGCGTGGTCGTACTTATGGCGCCGCAAAGCGATTTTTTGTCTTAAGTGCACACCCACTCAAAAAAGTCAACGAATTACCAAAAATGCTGCGAAAAAATCAAGCCCTCTACCATACAGTCCATTTCCCGACGGCTGCCAGGGCGAGACCTACGGACTTGTATCGATCTCTCTCACACCGCCACACACTCTCACCCAACTCTGTAGGCCACGCCCTGCCAGCCTTCGGAAACTGGACTGTACAGTTGATATTTTTCTTCGTATCGAATTACAATTTGGATGCGGGTGATCGATTGAAGATCTGCTTGACGATATCACGTAGAATCAGCGATACCACCTGTCATAGTTCAAGTGTCATTGAACTTTTTATCACTCAGACAATTCTCAAATCAAATTGAAGGTTACTATGATACTAGGATGCTGAGTTATGGGCAAAAGTTGTAGAGTTTTCAAATCAAAATGGACACGTTCTTATACCTTTTTTTGATTTTTCTTTATTTATTGAATTTTCTTCATTTATTTGAGATCCTTTCGAACGACTGGTAGTACTTTTGGATGTTATTATGAAATTAAACTTCACTAGCACCGCTCCCTTAGCAATGATAGGATCCGGGTGTGTACCCTCATGCCAGGATTTCGCACGGCGGCATGTCGCAAGCGAAGCAATGGAGACGAGCTGAAGGCGTCATGTTGTTGGGTCCCGAAGCGATTACAAGTCAACTGCGTATCGCATCCCTACCATTACCGTGTAATCATTCTAAGACCACTACCGTGACACACTACTTCGCACGCCGCTCGTCGTCGTGCAAAATCCTGACATAAGGGCACATACCCAAAGGATTCAAGCGAGCTCCGCTTCTGTGCAGTAGTGAACCTTACTAGATTCACGCCGACGTGGTGACCTTTTCATTGCAAATGAGCCTCGTCTGGTTCTTCCAGATGGTGCCAGGACTGGATTTATAGACAGACTTGCAACCTTGTTTCACAGTTTTTCGAAAAAATTTCCTCTATCTCCCCATAATTTTTTTTGGAAACACCACCTGCTCCAAACATCAGAAGGGAGTGAGGATGCCCCTGTACCACATAAATCTGCGATGCGCGGTTGATCTGTGAAAGAATTCGCGAAGGCTCAACACTTTCCAAACACTACGCACACTAACGATAAGAGCTACCCCCTCCAAACGTAGCACCAAAAACGGCCCCCTTGCGCTGGCTCCTCTACTAACACTTTATCCTCATGGCAGTTCTGCACCCTCGAGACTCGTACGTTTATAATGCTTCATACCTTTACGACCACATAAATTTTGAACACACAAAACTGCAACTATCGAAGATCAGACGTTGTTCTCATAGAGGCACAGAGTAAGCTTACTCGGCTCACAATACACCACTATATTGAGTTAGTGTTCCGCCCAGTGCTTTTCAGGAAATTACGCGAGCCATTTAGTGGCATTGAAATGTCGCGTGGCGAAGCTCTCGCTGTCGTTGACGAAAGCTTATGCCCTTCGATTGCAATAGAGCAGAAGCTGTGAGCGGTCCTTCCCTTAAATGCCTACCGCTTTTTGTCTCGGTTTCGATCAAAGGTGGAGGTATTGATAAAGTCCACTTCAAAATCGTGAGCTTTACTGAAAAACAGAAGCAATAAAGAAATAAAAATCGAAAAGGTAAGAAAATGCCTCCTGAATCTTCTCAAAGCGCGTTTTTATTGGAAAATTTGGAAAATTTAGTAGTCGAAATCACATAAAAAACTCACATAAAAAATTACGCTACCTTTAATTTCATGGCGGTTCACATTTTTCAAAATCCTGTTACTCTCAACATGACAACGTCACGCATTCTAGCGTCAACACCGATTTCCTCCCAGGACAAAATATTGGTCGAAATTCACAAATTGATTGCATTTGTGAAAAACTTAAATTTATAGAGTATCGGACAAAGCCCTTTGGGTGGCTGGATAAGTGTGGAATAGGGCGATCATTCTTGTCCTCACCTTATCTATGTGATCGGAAGGTGTGGACGCGCAGTTGGAGAGGACAGCAGAGGCACCGGACACGGCCGCTCCGATCAGCTCATTCTGTAAGAAGAGATTGGTATATCGAGGGAGGAAGTCTGATCTCAGAGCATGAGCATGAGCTGAGGAGAACAACAACAGGAATGTGAGGGAGCCGTTGACATGTCGAGTGGATCCAGTGACGGATTCGCACCTCGGACTTGCCGCAATCAATCATACACACAAAGAAGCATCGTTGCCGGTGGAAGCTGAGATATGATGCCTTTCAGAGGTTGACTACTTGACGACTTCATGGACCGTCCAAGATAGCCAAGCCGTTCTGGAGCTGTACACTTATTGATGCCGTGCAAGTACAACACTTTTGCAGACCACCTGCTCTGTATGTACGTGGCCCTACTTGTAATGGAAATCGTGACAAGCCAAATGTTGGCGAACCCATGATTCAAACATAAATCAGTGAAATGCGTACGAGAGATCTCATAACAAATGGCTGAGGTGACAAACGAATCAATCCTACGGTAAACAAGCCATACATCTCATCCATCACCAACCAGCTCTCTCGACAAAAGTTTTTCCAGTTACCCGCAGGGTCACGTTTGCTAATCTAGCTCGCCACCGTTTCTCAGACATAAACTGTGGCCACTTTGAACGTAGAATTGTAAGTTTAGTAAGAAAGGATAGGATATCGCATTTGAATCTCTTGTAATAAAACTAACATTAGGTCAAACTCACTGCATATGTAAATTAAACACGAAATCAAAAGTGCTAGAAGTGCTAGAATATCAATAAACGTAAAAGCAAAATCGGAAGCACAAACAGAAATACATAGATAAAAATAGAAAGGAATGAAGGACTGTTCACTCAAAAGGAACCGAGAACCGGGCACTGGATTTTGTGTGTGTTCTGCTCCCTGGTGTGAATATCAGAGTAGGTTCCATCAGGTTGATGCTTTCTATTAACCAGGAAACGCCTGATACCGGTTATAAGACTGTAGTGAGCTATTCATCAAGGTTACGAGACATTTCATATAGATTACGGTATATCATGGTGACATGCTGAAATTATAATACTGTCCATTCAGCCACATATGTTCAGGCATACTTGAGGAGTAGACAAATCGGAATGATTAGAAAAAAGTGAAAAATGGTCAAGGGAAAATGTCTCAAAAACGATAGAAGACACTCAACTGTTGTTCTCGACGCTTCTTCATAGACAGCACAATGATAAACTAGACTACTGGAAGGGAGAATCCATAAA
Organism: Trichostrongylus colubriformis; assembly: GCA_963978905.1. Lineage (NCBI taxonomy): Eukaryota > Metazoa > Nematoda > Chromadorea > Rhabditida > Trichostrongylidae > Trichostrongylus > Trichostrongylus colubriformis. Next base: position 43,593,619 of record OZ022257.1, on the reverse strand, counting down.
ATTTCAGTAAAAAGGTTCATAAAAATTTAATCAGCCCTGGACAGCCAGTTGTAGAGCCCAGGGCGCCATCGGGCAGTAAATCAACGTCTAGTGATTAGAAATAATGAGCAAGTTGTTCAGCGCCGATGAGTGAAAGCATAGCGTTTCTCGTCAGAAGAATCAGTCAAGGCGGCAGTGGTTAGCTGAGCAGAGTTTTTGAGAGCTGATAACCATTGATTGAGAGACGAATCGGATTCGCGGCCTGGCATAGGATAGCTTGAAGATCGATGGACATCGCCGCCTAGAGATACATTACACAACACAAATTCCTCTGCCCCAGTCATTGTATCACACGCTCACACACGTGCACATTCATCCATTCGTGTAACCTCTTTTGATTTGCGTATGCACTTCCGTATTACCGTGTTAATTACTGGAATTTCTCGAAATTTTCCGCAAAAATTGTGACAGATTTTGTTCGCGTACGAGTTTCCATCAAGTTTGTACGAGTGGCTGGTGGCAACCAACGGTTCGGCAATAAACGCACCACAAACACCAGCGGGGGCAGCTGTAACAACTACGCTGATCCTGCGTGGTCTAGCCGCTGGCAGATCCATTGTGAAGCTTGAGAAGATTATTGCATAAACTGATAAGCACAACCAAGGCCCATTTCGGGGGGGGGGGGGGGGGGGGGAAGGGTTGGCAATGCCAAATTGCCTTGTGGGTCATTCATGGAAAAGGTCGCCCATTCATTCAGGTAACTCGAAATGCGAACAAAACAAGGTAGCAGAGTCATACATATTCATATGAATTCAACATTTTCAAGTGGATTTGGCAAAGATCCAGGTAGGTTATACAACCAGCTGCTATAACACCCCCCCCCCCACCCTGCCCCTCCCCGACAATTATGTACTGACCGCCCAAGTGACAGTTGAGATAGAAATAGTAACATTGTAAGGCAGTGAATTAATGCAAAGTAATGGTAAACTGCGTGCCGGTGGGTAATGTGATGACCAGAGGTGCCGAATAGAATACCCTTCGCTCTGATACATCGACCGAGTACCAATTTCATTCTGGTTTCTGACTCTCGTAATACATTGTAGAACAAAGGCTTTACAATATAGACCAGAAGTTGGATGCATGGCTTATCCCAAAATGGAATGCTTGAGGAAGAGCGAGGTAAATGGATTCGTATTCGAAAAGCAACACTGGAAAATTTACCCGATCAATAACCGACGCCTGAAAGCTGTGTAATCAAAAAAAAATTAGAGCAAACTAAGTGCAAAGGTAAACAACTCAAAAACACAAACAAATAGTCTTTAGCTGTTCACAGTACAAGTAGCAGTATCAGTAGGCTGGCAGGCACTTATCCGATTTAAACACTGCAACGATATCAACCCGTCTCATGCAGCCCGAATAGTTGTCATGTGGAAACATTCGATCAGATTCTTTCCGGTTGCGACAAGGCGATTTTTCACCTTTTTGCCACTGACATTTGTTTTGCTGCACGCATTTTCTTACGAGACGCCGCCGGCAGGTACTTCTGGTTCGATGCCCGACGTGCTGGCCACCACCAAGACGAATGGAGCCATAAAATTTCGTAGAAGAAGCAAGGTATAAAGAACTAAGAAAAGTGAAATTAAGTAGGAGACGAAAAGCTGAAAGAGTGACTGTTTGGAAAACGAATCTTCGAGAATCTTCAGGAATCGAAAAAGATGCAGCAGATATAGTTCTTAGTTGATAAGAGATGGGACCTACTGGAGGAGGATGTTGTGTAGAGCGAATTTGATTTCACTTATGATGATGTTACACAGTTTATGTTTACGTTTATGTTTATTACGCCGCTAAAGGCAAAACGTAGAACAAGCATTCAAGAACCAGAAAACCAAACAAATTGATTAAGCATAAAAGGTGAACAACAAAAGCAACAACAGCTGTCACCTTTAGAGGAACAAAAAGCGAGAAAATAAGAAATAAAAGATTTTCAATAAAAAAAGTGTAATTTCAAGCTTTCACTATAGTTTTTACGATTTCGTTACAATTTCACACTCTATTGGCAAGACGTCGTGGTTGCATTTACGGCAAACGGCTCGAACTGTAAGTATTTGCCATGAGCGAAAGTCGCCCTTTCGGGTGTTTTTAGATAGCGGAGACAAGTTGCCATAGCGGGCTAAGGCTATGTTAGATACAGAATGGAAGCTGCGATGGAGTTCAGAATTGCTAGCCCCTCCGGAAGAGTACGGAAAATTCACAAAAAAAGGATTTATCGTCTTACGTGACATCCGGCGTGAAGTCATTTCCCATGATGATGGATGAGAGGTAATTTTCCAGCTCATGCATTCGCTTCCTGAGGGACTCCAAGGATAACCAACTCAATCTATTGATGCAGTAATTGATCGTGCTCTAGCTAGTCACTTGTCGTTCTCATGAAAAAGGGATCAACAAGGTTTGTTTAAATTTGACGCCAATAGGTACAGTGAACTATAGGCAGTTGATGCAGTTTTGGCAGGATTGTAGAAGCGAATCCAAGCAGCAGCAGCGGCTAATCCCAAAGCGAAGAACCCGAATTCTTCGTAATTCACAGAGGCGGTTAGTGCGTGAGAATCGATACAATGAAGAAGGGCAGTGGTGTGGAGGGGCTGAGGTCCGAACGAACGGGTGGACCAAGCTAAGAGCGGTGACGGAGAGCAGAGGGAGCAGCAAGCAGCAAGAACAGCAACGGCAGGGCCACGACGAGTGTTGTGGTTAATCGACTCACAAAGAAGAATAGCTTTGAAAAAGCTGGCGAGGTGTGAGCGGTGACAGCAAAAGTAGGCTACTTTTGCTCAAAAATTTATGGACACAAACTGCGCGTGAAGAGAATTCATGCAATGTGGGTGAAAGCGGTAACGGTTGAGGACATGAAAAGGATTAAGCGGTTTTTTCGATGAAAAATTAATCTAAGAAGAAAAGAGGTGAATGCTCAACTCAAAATGGCAGCCAGTAGCACTGGTAATCTTTCTTTCTAACTTGGGGTGTTCCAGGTAAGATTGGAGTCTGATTTCAAAGCTCACGAAGGTGGCTCTCGAAAAAATGCTGATGTGAACTCTTAAAGACGGGAAAGGCTACCAGAACTTGTTATGTGAATGATGTCAAAATACTAAGAACAAAAATGTTTTTTATATTTGTTTATTCATATAATATTTATTCATTTATTTATTACATGAGGTAAACTTATGTGGCAAAAAACGGCAAAAGAGCGAGCCACGTGGAGCCTGAAATTCATATCCGAAGCATGAGAATCAAGTTCAGAATGGAGTTCAGGGAAAAAGAAAACGAGCGCGATGAGTCTCAGCCGTCACTTAGGCTATCCTCCCATGTGAACCAAAGAGGAGTCTGAGTAATGCGTGAAAGAGTGAATGACTTTCCTAATGCTCGCTTCATCCCGCTTTTAGTGCAGTTGACGTGCTCCCCCCTCCCCTCTTTAGGGCTCTAGTAATGACCTCGTGGGTGGAACAGAAAATATAATAAACGGGCATAAACGAAAACGTCCGCACAATTGATGAATCATGCACTCCCGAAGGCTCAAAAAGGAGTCAAATCAGCACTACCAGATAAGAAATATGCGGGCAGAGAAAATCACTGAGCATCGCAATCCGGAAATGATGGCAGCATGGGTTGGCTGAAGAGTGGGGCAGCAGTGTTCTTCATGTGGGTGAAATTCAGTTAGGGCGAGCTCTCGAAATTGGGAGTTTGGGTTTTTCGAAATGGCTGGCAATCTCAGCAGCAGTGGAAGTGATGCCCAAGCACAGCTATCTAGCCGAGTAGTCAGTTCAGTGCTGTGCTGGGCAATCGAATAACGAGCAACGACGGGGATTAACTTTGACGGGGGCTCACTGACGACCTCCATGTCTGCCCTCGCGCGATTGATACTCCTACGCTGGCTGTCCGTCCGTCGAAATGTGTCCTTCCTCACTACAGCTCCGGCGGCGGCTTGTCTCTCCCGTCCAAATATCTCCTCTCGCCGCTGACTGACGGCTACTCACACCCACGAAAGCAGGCCTTCCACTAACACTTCCAGAAAAATCACTTCACCCAGAATGGAGGAGTCTCATGGAACGACGTTCAAAGTACTCTGTGAACTTAAACTATCACCTAGTATCGAGTATTATCATGAAATCTCACAATATCATATCACATGCTGTCACAGAGTACCATATCATGTATCAAAAAGTGATTTGGAATCACACTACAGCTTTCTTTTCGATAACGTTTTACTTGAAGAAGAGATTGCCCTTACAAGCTTACCAGAGAAGGAATAATGCCCGGCCGGACCTTCGTGTCTATCGCACAGAAAAACTTGTGCGTCAACTTCAGTTTTGACTGAAGATTGAATTAGATTAACAACAGTTTTGATTGGTTTTGGACAGCTGAAAATCTTTGGGGAAGGCAGGCGTCTCAGATTTATATCGCGCAAGTAAAAACGAGGCCAAAGAAATGAGAAGACGGCCAAGCTTCTCGATTTATACCCGATAGGTTCAGACAAAGGACACAGGGGAACGCTGTCTCTACACTCCAGGGGAACACAAATGAGATGGGAAGGAGGTTGGTGGTACTCTACGATCGAACTATCATGCAGTATCTGGTATTATGACAAAACATCACATCATATAGTACAACATATTATCACAAATGATGTGTCCTTGAAAAGTAATTCAGGTTCAGACGAAAAGAGTAGGAGTAGGAAAAGAGAGAACGATTGTTCTTTTCATTTTCGGTAGTTTCGGGCAATATAATAGAGGGAGAATGCTCTTCTTCAAGGCAAACTATGTGTAACATAACTTTCAAATAATAATGATCACAGGGCCACCAAAACATGTGTACGCTGTTTAATGGGCAACAAGTAAGCCGCGTGATCGCTGGTGGTAAAAATGTTGTTGACATAAATAGTTAAGAGCAAATTACACTCTCCAAGCTACCAGTGGTAATGAGCTTGCTACATACTTCCTCCACATTCTTGGGGGTGGGTGGACGATGACACTTTTCAAGGCAATGGCTAGAAATCAAAGGTTTGGTTATACCTTGTTTGACAATGCTCCTTGAAACAATTCAGCCATATAAATGAATCTATCCTTCGAATTTGAGTGATTCATACCTGAAACCGGTGGTTGAGACTAGCGTCAAGGGAATTTTTTGAAAATAACGATCCCCCAAAAATTTCATGAATACTAGGACCCACTCTTTCTCCTCCTCCTCTCCGATGACCTCTCACCTGGACGACGCATCTGAGCCTGCCGGAACAGACCGTCTGTGTCCTCGAGCCGTCGCCCCAAAACCCAAAACAGGTCATCAATTGATAGCACACCACTGCCATGTAGTACAAAAGGTGGCTATCGATCGATGTCTTTCCTTTGAGATCGACTGTGTGGCCCACAATTTCCTTAATGGTTAAAAGTTCTTTTCAAGGATGCAAGGGTGTCGAGGAAAATTTTAGAAAATATAATCCCTTCTTCTGAGTACTACTAGCATCTTCCAACCCAAAACACGACCACCCGTCGCCCGCCAAGGATTTCTCGACGGGGTCTTGAGCATGTCATTTTGATGGAAGCATGATTCGCATTGCGAAAAGCCGTTCAAAGCTCTGGTGTGTAGTTTTACGTCGAACTTTCGCTTTGAGGCGTCGCACTCACGGCGCCATCAGCACAATTGGCTGCGGTTGGCTGGACTTCCTCTCAGGACGCAAGGAGCTGGTACCATTCGAGGACATGTTTCTTTATCCCATCATTATTTGGGAATGATTACTTTCGTACCCTAAAAAGACAAAATAGTGACGTAAAAAAGTAAAAAAAGCAATGTTATGACATGATTACAATCCTGATCAAGAAATAATTAATTTGGGCGTGAAACACTGATGAAAGTGTATGCAATGAACGCAGGCACACCCGAAGAAGTCTGCCGCGCGAATATTCGACATAAGGCTACACACCCAGTAAAGCCCACACCAAATCATCATGTTTCCTTGATACTCCACTCCTACTTAGACGTATAGTTCACGATAATTTGACTAACCTGACTTCGTTTCTAAACAGATAGCCATTAGCGTAACTGACAAAAGTGAACTTTACTGGAGCGCTTGGACAAGTCGTAAGCGCCTACAGAGCCATCCTTTCAAGATGGCCGACAGCATCGCCGAAAATTTGGCAGTAAAGGTAACGCATCATGGGAGTAAGATAGTTTCACTAAATACAAGGTGATAACATCACGTAGAAACCTCTGCAAAGGCCCACCTCTGTGGCGCTTGATCTCCATACAGGGACGGAATTATTTTAAAGCTTCTCAAGGTTATCTAAGATCTTTTCTTCGCTTTTGGGTTTTTCAACATCCTTGGGAAGTTTAGTGAGTGGGATGAGAGACTAAGATTATCGTGAATTAAGCCTTCAAAGAAGTCATCCACAAGTCCGGAAAATTGAAGTTAGTAGTGACTACTAGGGCCTGAGAGTCTGAAGAAAGTGGAAAGACGTCACTATGTATGTCGACCGGATCCAGGAAGATGATCTGTGAAAAATGTTATCGCGCACTGCCTTTCGTGAGATGGCGTGTCACTCATTACCTGGGTAGTGACGAAATGAGGCTACTTGAAGAAGTTAGCTACCTTTATGAGAAAGCCACTGCTTTCATGCTACTCTTTTTGAAATGGACGCATGTCCTTTATTGCTGCTTAGATTGAACGTCTTGGTTAAACGCACCGGGAGGGGTAAGGAGAAATTGAGAAATGGGAATACATGTTTTCGAATAACAAACTTACTTCAAAAGAGGTGATGGTGACGAAAATCGCTTCGAAAAAACTCGGCTTGGGGCCTCATCACGAACCCCAGCATGGAGTGTCGTTCTGCAGTCTTGAAGCGGGACGAGTTGCCGGCTGAAGCGGGACAACTTTTGCGGCCGGCTGATTTAGAGTCTCCGCCCGTCTACAGTCTAATACGGCTAGTGGCCCAGAAAGGTGAGAGAGGAAAGGGGTTTCCAGGTTCCCATTTCTCGTGGTTTTTGCCATTTCGTTTCATCCTTTTCCTACTGTTACCTGGCTGAGCACACCTAGTATGTACGTGCACTTGTTTCTCTGTTACTCTATAACTATGTCGTATTTTCCTAATGAGGGCCAAACAAAGTTTCACGCGAACAAGTAAGAATCCAGCTATGATGGAGTTCGTCAAAGTAGCGGAAGGGGAACGGGACTCAGAGCGCTCTCAAGTATCGAGGAAATAGCTTTCAGTACGACTCTTCTCTCTCTACGGGGACCAAATACGACCCCCCCCACTTTTTGACCTCTACAATACCAGTAACTGTTGCCGGATTGCATAGTTGAATGTGTTTTATTGCTAAGTATTCTTACCTGAAGCGAGATGATATTCATCCATTTCCATTTCATTTCATTTCCATTTCCTCCCGCGTATTGGCTGTGAAATACCATTCGCTTCTTATCTGCTTATAGAGAGTCCAGATTTCATTTGAAAATACGATCCACTTTTTTGTCCGGTCCAATACGACCCCACCCCCTTGTCGAGGATCCTCGACTCCCGGTGCACACTGACGGGGCCTTCAAGTAAGCGCCTCGCCCAGCCTTTGTCGCGGTTGGAGACGCGTGCTGGGAACCAGGGTCAAGCCTCCGTTGAGGAATCCTCAAAAGGGGGGTCGTATTAGGTCCGCTGGGAGGGGGGGGGGAGGGTCGTAATTGTTGAGGTAGGCAGTGATCAGCAGAATATCTCATGCTCAGGGTCTAAAGTGTAAGGGGAGAAGTGATTAAATTGACTAAATGGGTTCGAACCCAAAACTAGTTTAAAGCATCATTAGGGGAAAGTCGGACGAAAAGTAAAAGAAGTAGTGCATATGAAAGTCGAGATGCCTAGTAACAGGACAGTGGAGAAAAAACGGATGGAAATGCCCAAAAACCTGAGAAATAAGACCCCCTTCCACCGTTGATTCCTGACGCGGACGACCTGTCCGTTAAGAGGGAAGTAGTCTGATCTAGTTTCCCATAGGCATGTTGCCAAGTAAACACAAGGGAATGTTTTGAAATACGGCAGCATCTATTTTTCGGTGTGAGCTTCAAGCTAAAACTGCGAAAGCGCGCCGCAAAACCTTCGATCCTGCCGCATCTCCTTGGCCGCTCCCGCCCCAGTCAATCGGGAATTACGTCATCGGGAGGCGGGATCAGGAAATCAAAGGGAGGCGGGATCAAGAAATCAATGATCCGTTGTGCCGTTTCTACAGTTCGGAGGGGCGCTTTTTCGCCGGGATTTCGCCACAGATAGCCTTCCTAGGCCCAGGACTATGTACCATGTGAGTTACTTCTTGTAGGGATTTCTCCATTACCGCATTACCCCTAATGCTGTCTTTAACTTAATCATCATGGAAACCTCATGCATGGCGCAATCCACAACGAAACCGGCCAGTACCAATAACTCTTTTGTTGGTCCGCTGACACCGAAACCACGTACAGAGATACCTCCGGAATTCACCGATAAGCCGTGGAAAGCGATATCTATCAACGGGTACCACCGTGGATGGACACTCCAGAAACAATGGGATGAAAGCGGAAAATTAGCTGATAAGGACTTCTTCCATATCTTACTACGATCGCAAGTGCGTAATCTAGTGTTGGCGGCCACTATGTGGAGCGGAAAAACGTTTGTATTCATTGAGAGTGTGGATGAAATCCTTGCATGGCGCATCCCACAGAAAAGCTGACCGACGCTTCTCGCCTTCCCACTAGGCCTCCGAGAGCGAAGGATGCATACTGGGAAAATATCAGTAACAATGAATCGATTTTTGGGAAGATTCGTGGGAAGATCTCGACGAAAAAACCTTTCCTCAACTGGCTTTTTTAAAATTTTTCTTGCTTCGTTTTGAAGATATGGCATAGCTCAGGCAGTCATTCGAAAGCGACAACCTAGCAGGCCCAGCCTCACCAAAACGAACTCATATGGTTAAGTTTGAAGGAGGTTATGGCCATTTCCGTGAAACACTTCGAAATTTTCCTCATCAAATCCTCATCTGGAAACCCATATCGATAACTAAGCAACCACTGGAGCACAAGTGGTCAATAGATAGATCTAAGGGAATTATTAGGAAAAAGTTTACAGCTGTTTGAAAGATGGGCTCTAGATAAAGTTCAGAGTATTTTCGAAATGTTGGAATTTAGTATGGGGAAGATACCGCGCTCCATCGTGATCGCCGCGTTGCACGTCGCCTGAGACGAAATTAAAAGCCGATGATGTGAAAGCCGACGATGAGAAATATGATGATACGTTCTACTCGGACGTTCACACGTCCGACGTCCCACGCAGTTAACCCCTCGAGAAACGTTATCTGTTCTGCGGCAACGAGTGGATATTGGACACCTGCGAATGAGATAGTGTTCGCGTTATCGTTCTGTGCCTTGTTCTGTTTCCTCAGAAGGGGTGCTATTTCATACGTGGATAACCAATGCAAAATCTTCTTTCGTTGAAGTTTTGTACAGCTTTTCCCATATTAGGCCACTTTATTCGCACATGTAATCGGTCGTAGTTCACTTTTTCTTTTATTCTCTTTTTTTTCATGAAGTTTTTTTTGCATCGTTAAATATGTACAACATGTATCCATCCTATGGAGCTTTTTCTTTTGTGCTGAACCCTGCTCTTTTTTATAAATTAGGGTAAATTAAAGTGCGAGGAAGGGCGCAAAATCTTCACCGACGTCGGTACCTTCCCTATGCTTGGGCTAAAGCAGATGAGAATGAGATGCCTTTCATGCAAGAGGAGGGGATATGAATTTTAGCCTAAGCCTAGGGAGAGAAGGAGCTCAAACGTTGGTGAAAAGTGACGTTGCTGTCCCCCTCCCCGCTTCTATTGACTGGTGAATCCTTTAATTAATCCATATTTTTAAGGCCTAGAAATGGAATACCAGAGGCAAAAATCTGTTCATTCGACGTTTCCTCTTTACCTACCAACGATTCCAAAAATGCACATACCTCGCTCCATGTCGAATCATGTGAGAGGAATAACACATCAGTGTTCAATTTATTATCTATGGTTGAAGTGGTCAAGTAAAACTGCTCAATAAATAATAGTTAAAAGCGAGGAAGTAGGTGCCTCCTGGGGACTTCATGTCACAGTCTCAAAATATTGAGCAGCTGGGTTCAGAAGACAAATAATCTGTTGTTGTAGAGCAGAAAATTTCACTGAATACTTGAACAATAACAGATGTAAAAGGGAGGGTCGTATTGGGCCCCTTTTTTTGGGGTGGGGGGGGGGGGTATCGTAGAAACTGGACGCTTGACCCTGGTGGGAACACAAAGTTACGCAAACCCACTCTCCGTCTCCAACAGCGGCGGACGATGGGGCGCGGCACTCACTCTGAGGCCCTGTTCCACGTCCGCCGAATTGATAGGCTCCATCTAAGCCGGATTTTCACTTTTTCGCGTTTAACTTTGTATGCGCTCTCACTGGGCAAGTAAACAAATATATTGGTAACAGACGAACTCATTTTTCGTTGCACTTTCTTTAAGTAGAACTTCGAACAAGTCTTTCTCACCGCTTCCCTATATAAATAGAAAAAACTGTGTCATCCGACGTAGTGCCATCACCCCTTGCAGTGTTCGAGCACCGTTTATCTGTATGAATAGTACAATAATAAATCAAAGATTTTTCGAAATTTTCCGAATTCTGTGTACAGTATATGTAATGGTGAGTCCCTTCCCCTAAAACACGAAATGACTATAGATTGTTCTAGAGAAAGAATGGAAAATGTGTATTCGTAGGAATTTTGACTGGTAGGATTACGCTCACTTTTGACACATTTGTATCCTGAAGTATTGAACACGAAGAGGCTTATGGACCCACACCCAAGGTTTATGGACACCTATTTTGTTTTTTCTTGACTGCCGCACCACTTATTCACTCTCGACTTTTTACACTTTTTACACTGAAAGAAGATCAAGTGAAATACATCCGAAGTCAGCTCATTATGCTCATGAATTCTATGGCCTTGTCGTCCACATGGAGCTCAGACAACACGTGTGGAGAAGGAGCAAACAAAGTCACGAGAAACTGTCATTTTTCCTGCGCGTGTAGAGATTGAAGTGATGCAAATGAACTACTAAATTGCACTTTTAGAACTCTTTAGGATCCAAAGCAGAAGCTTCCGGTAGTTTCCACAGAAATACAAGGAAAATGTCGCAAAATTCATGCTGCTACCTAATATCAACGCAATGCGTATCTAAGGAACCAACAACAGTCTTTTCACCGCAGTTATTAGAGTATTATCCACGCATGTTTTTGGTTCTGTCACTTCGGTGGAGGCTTTCATTGGCGCTCCAGTACATAATCACTGCATCAAGTGGTCATACCCATCTCGTTGTCTACTCATCAGTTATGTCCTCAAATCATCAAGAACAGATACTGGAAAGTCACTTCCTTCATAACTTCCTTGGAGAGTTTTTGCGATCCATGACTCCAACTGTAGAAAGATGATCTTATTGCTAAAGAAGTAGTAGTATAGCAGTAATAAGGAAAACGTCTCTGTTAGAATCAGTAGATGAATCAGGGAGGCTCCTCCTTCTATGTTCTATAATATCATCTCGTGCATGTCGATATCTATAGAGCGCTATGTGAAAAAATTTATTGATTTGTAGCAAAGGCACTTCAATTGTTATCTGAATCTTCACTATAATTATCGCCTGAAACTTCTGGCTCAGAGCCATCATTAGGAACACTTTCTTGAGTCGTAGTCCACGTCCACTTTTGATACGCTACATTAGCTCTTGAATTCGACATCAAGTTTCTCATGGAGTCAGCATATGACAGTCTTCTTTTCGCCCGGATATTGACCTTAATGTTTTCGATTTATTGGATAAAGCCAATCACTTTTATATATATAGGGTCACTGGAAGAAATTGGAGGTCTAGATATAGTAATCACAATAGAACATTTTATATCTGGCACTATTACATGCCACTGAAAATTTTTTGTGAGCTCAGTTCTCACGAAGACACATTGAAGTGACCCTCTTTCATCACAATAATGATTCCTCCCTTCCACCTTTAAGCACGGTTATCGAGGAAAGCGCTGCTTCTGTGTCTATTCGTAACTGTAGGCTAACAAGCTAACAGCTACGTACCGCGTGACTTTCCGGGCAATATGTATAGTTTGATGCAGAGGAAAATCACCACTCCTGCCATGTATGTGGAACTTCACATAGCTTGAATTTGACTGCACAATCACAATAGAGAACATGCATCAGGTTTCCCTACGATTATGTTAGCGGAATTTCTTATTACAACGTCATGAGAAATGCTCTCTACTTTGTGCCCTTGCCTGGCCTAGAGTATGTATGGGCTTCCAACTTACGTCTTCCGCGTTGACCATTCCATTATATTAGGTTGGACGGGAAGTTCTGGGACACTTTTTGTTTTTTCCTGTAGAAACCTGTAAAGCTTCGGGAGCATTTGGTAGTGGGGGGTATATGAAGCGTCTGAAAAGGGCTTCTGAATAGCACATTCATATTCTCTACGGCTTCAACTAGCAGTGAATTTACGGCAATTTCGCGAAAGGTGCGAAATTCACGAACACCGCCTCGGTTCCTCAGCATGCGAGGCCACTAACAAAATTAACCAGTCGATGGACCCAGGTACTGTCTCTCATATGGCGGCAGCCCGATGGCTCGATCGGCTCAAATTGGAACAGGAAAATATTCAAAAAATTGCATTGAGAAAAAAACTTTTTTTTTTGAAAATTTTCAAAAAAATAGGAAACTGTTACCATCCAACACGACAGCCACTGCCGATCTCTACTGCAGGCAATTGGACACCGGAGCGCCAAAACTTACCGGAAAAATGGACCAAGACCTCTTCCTCCACGATAACGCTCACCCACATGTGGCAAAGTTGGCGTGTCAAAGGATCCAGGACCTCGGCTGGACGACGCTTCCCCACCCACCATATTCCCCGGACATGTCCCCAACTGACTACCACCTATTCCGGTCGTTGAGCCACTTCCTTGACGGGCGACAGTTCAAAGATGACGACGATCTCAAGAGCGGGCTCCAGAACTTCTTTGACCAGAAGTCTCCCGAATTCTACCGGAAGGGTATCTACGATCTTCCTGAGCGTTGGCAGTACATTGTAGATCACGATGGTGCATACTTTGGTGACTGAAGTTACATGTGAGTAAAATTAAAATAAATTGAATTTTTCTCACAAGGTGTCCCAGAACTTCCCGTCCAACCTAATAGAATCCGATCACAAGAGCAAGGCTGAGAAAATAGAAGAGCCACATGACTGGATGTCCGTCCTTGCTACTGCCTTGCTTATATGAAGCTCGTTACGTGCAGTATTGTAGTTCAATAAATATAGACGTTTGCTGTGTAAATAAATTCCGCACTTTCGTCAGCCTGTTGATGCGGTATGTCAGAAAAACTTCGCCTCATAGGGATTACAAAAACTCTACATGAATGCAGCATTAGTTACCTATAGTGGGTGCAGCTCATGGAGTGGTTAACCTTTTAAGAGAGGGTCATCAGCACATGGTTAAAATACGGTTTTTCCACTTCATAGAGGCTTACACTGGAATCAAAAAAATTAATGTTAAATTCGGTCGAATGATTCGGAGAATTCCAGGAAATGAACGGTTGTTCGATTCCCACTGAGGAGATATTTTTGCATTTTTTTTCCAGTTTTCGTCCTTTTGCGCTGTATGACTGCACATGTAAACTACGCGCAAAATCCATTTTTGGTCTGCTAGGGCGCCCCTACTTTCGGTCTTTTGTGTATTTGACTACTGACCTGTTTGGACCTGCTAGCGCTTATAGCACGCACAGGACCTAGGCGTCGAACTAGCCTAGGGAACAAGTTTCTAATCTAATCGCAAATTTGCCAACGTTTGAAAAATTTTGCGACTATTAGTAGTAGCTCAGAACATTCAACGAAAGTGGTCACTACAGTAATGAAAATGAGTGCTATTTTTTTGTCAGTGCATGGTTTTGCTCGGTGCAGTTCGCAAGGAAGCCGTCCATTCTGCACAGCTCTATCGTATGCTAGCGAAATTCTTAGCTGTTCGTTTCTGTGAATAGAAAAGTGACTATGTATCCATATTCACCCACTGCTACGAACAAAAATCTCAGTTTCGATAATGTACTGCTTCCAAGGCCAATAAAGCCTCCTGAGCATATCACACTAGTTCGACAGAAGCGCTTGGCTCACGTTCTAGGGGCGCCGAAGGGTCCAAATATGAGTCGGTTTGGTGTGCCGAAATTGCAGTCATTTTGCAAGTACGCAAACAAGCTTTTCAAGAGTAATTGAACCAAACCATTTCGCACTGTTCTTGACTCAGGTTTGAAAAGAGTCTTTTGATAAGCATACACTGAACGCCGCAGCTGAAAAGCTGTGCAACAAGATGGTCAAAATTGCTTTCTTCCACGCAACTTCTGTCACTAAATTTTTGGTCCCCTTACAGCCATTTAATCGAATTTGAGACTGGATTTCGTGTCATGTATGTGCCCCCTTATGACAGAATGCAACGAACCGGTTCGAAAAAGCTCATCATGCCCTTATAGACCCTTCCTGTAAGCACTCAAAGTTTTCGCAAGTTGCTCTTCTATGACGGACGATTTGATTCCCTTGTGCATGAGTACACGAAAATGTTTTTGAGAGAATTGCCGTCGAGAGACTATAATTGCTTTGAGAGAGATGATAAAGAAGAACATTCGAAAATCTATGTGCATCAATTACTCGAGCTAAACCGCCATTGATAATGACAACTACATTAAAACAACCTTTAAAATTATCAAGCGCTCATGCACTATGGGGGTAGCATTCAAAACGCATTTAAAATCACAGTGGGCAATTAAATACACTGCAAGTCTTCAAAACATATAATATTAACGTGTCTGAGTTCCATCAAGATGTTCGTGTTTTGAAATGTCTGCGACTGTTATGAAGTTTGAAGTGCGTATATCTCTGTACCGCCACGAAATAGCTCGCATGCAATATAAAAGAAAATGAAAGTGTGAATTTGGAGTGAGATGACCCATTAATGTGAGTTAGTATGTAATGGATCGACCTTCTGCGGTTTTGGCGCACCAAACCGACCCATGTTTCAACCCTCGACGCCCCGAGCACGCGAGCCAAGCGTTTCTAGTATGATATGCTCAGGAGGCCTAACTGGCCCTCGAAGCAGTCCACTGTCGAAACTGAGTTCTTGACCTAAGTACAAAGCAGGGGGTGGATATGGATACTCAGTCACTTCTCTATTCTTACAAGGAAAGGACCCGAGGTCGAAGTGGCCATTCGGAATGACACACATGTGGTTCGATGTATTTTCGAACGCTGATCTCAAATCTGCATTCCAAATTCGCGAAACGATTCTGTGAGCAGTGTTACAAAGCCGTTTTTCGACGAATGTCGGCTTATATCACCACAAGCCGAAGAACTACCAGCAGTCGCTTGGCGAAGGCAAGTATTAGGTTGTCCGGAAAGTTCCCAGCGTCTTTGCAATTTCAACTTCGGAGGATCATAACTCGGCTCAGAGTGCATCTTCTCCCACAGAATTAGCAACATTCGATTCGCTACACTCTTGGCAACATTACGCATTCCTGTATATCTCAATCTGTTGAAGGACTGATGATTTATATTGCGCGAAATGAAAAAAAGTCGATTTCAAATCGCCATTCTCTGAACACACTGCTGCTGTAGGAGCTGTCCAGATATTTTGGGAAGTGGAGCTAGTAGCGCTAGATCTGATGAACATGTGGACGAGTAAGGGCCTTACCGCTGCAACTGCTTCAATTAGTGGAAGACGATTTGTGGGAATTGTGCTCGCGCACTGCTTTCCCGGGGGGTCGCGCGGCACTCATTTTTTGGGTTTTTTCAAATCGAGGCTACTTGAGGTAGTCAACTATGTTTGTCTGTTGAGGGCCAATACTTGTTGATATCCTCTGCAAGTATGGACGCTCATCGCTTTCTGCCGTTTTAGTTAAAGCGATTTGATCAATTAGAAATTCAAGCAACTCGTTCTCATTTCTGCACTTCTAAAACCAGGGACAAAGTGTTCCATCCAATGCTTCACCCCCCCCCCCCTCCCCCCCTCCCCCTCTTACAGTATTCACACTTCTGGTTTTCTTTGCTGCGACTCGACTGAATAAGAACTCGTGAAAAGTCATCCAAAAAGTGCCATTTTCGCAGTAATTTAAAATTCCCCTAATAATTCGCAAACCTTGTGGCAATCCAAGAAAAGCATATATCCAGAAAGAGCAACATTTTATCTGTATAAGAAGCACAACATGTGATTTAATGCGTGTTGACGCGCTTTGATAGAACTTATCTTGTGCGCAAAAACGCTGAGAACTTTCCGGACAACCTAATATCTCGCTCCATAGGCTGGAGACTATGGTTCGGACCGCTGGGAGAAGTTCGCTGAACTACAGAAAACACTACTACTTTGATATCACCTCATTTTGGCGGTCCTCTTGGCATCAGGCATTTTCAAATGGTAAGCGCTTTTCGTAAATATACTGTCCGATCCATAACTTTGAATGCATTGGTATTTTCCTTTTCATATTACTCTTTTATGTCTGAAAAACATACTCAAAGTGTTGTCATGTACAATGCGTGTTATATTCCTTTTCTGTGTACCTCTCTATTCCTATCTTCAAAATCGCAGAAAACTCCGCCACCCAACTTTTTTGATTGAGCAGACTCCCATAGAGTACTGATTGCGAATTTGACGTTATTTCGTAAAACAAATATGATATTCGCACTTTGGAGGTCGAATGACCCCCGTGTGTTTTTTTTTAGCCAAAACGAGTTTTTGGCTCGATTAGATTAGAAACTTGTCCTCAGGTTAGTTCGACGCCTAGGTCCTGTGCGTGTTATAAGCGCTAGCAGGTCCAAACAGGTCAGTAGTCAAATACACAAAAGACCGAAAGTAGGGGTGCCCTAGCAGACCAAAAATGGATTTTGCGCGTAGTTTACATGTGCAGTCATACATGAGCGCAAAAGGACCAAAACTGGAACAAATTGGAAAAATGTCTCCTTAGTTGGAATTGAACGGCCGTTCATCTCCTGGCATTCCCCAAACCATTTGCCGAATCAGACACCGATTTTTTGATTCCAGTATGAGCCTCTATAAAATGGGAAAACCGTTTTTCACCCTGCGCTGATCGCCCTCCTTCATAGGGGCAACCATTCCATGAACAGCTCCCATTATAGGCAACTAATTCTGCATTCATGTAGAGTTTCTATAATCCCTATGAGAAGAAAGCCTTTCCGACATACCGCACCACCAGACTAACGGAAGTGCGAAAATTATTTACACAGTAAACGCTCTATATTCATTGAACTACAATACTGCACGTAACGAGCTTCATATAAGCAGTGCAGTAGCTGAGATGGACATCCAGTCATGTGGCTCTTCCATTTCCTCAGCCTTGCTCTTGTGATCGGATTCTATTATGGAATGGTCAACGCTGAAGACGTAAGTTGGTAGCCCACACACCCTAAGCCAGGCAAGGGAACAAAACAGAGAGCATCTCTTATTCCGTTGTAATACAAAATTCCACTAACATACTCGTAGGGCAATCTGTATATGCATGATCTCTGTTGTAATTGTGCGATCAAATCAAAGCTATGTGGAGTTCCACAGACATAGCAAGGGTGGTGATTTTTCTCTACATCAAACTGCACATATTGCTAGGGAAGCCACGCGATATGTAGAATCTTGTTACATTTCAGTTGGCATAGACACAGAAGCAGCGCTTTTTTGGTAGACGTGCTTCAAGGTGGAAGGGAGGAATCATTACTGTAGAGAAAAAGGGCCACCTCAATGTCTTTGTGAAAACTGAGCTCAGAAGGGTTCTCATAAGGACATGTACATTACAGTGGCATGTAATACTGCCAGATATAAAATATCCTGCTGGGCCACTACTATATTCAGAGCTTCAATGTTTTTCAGTGATCCTATATGTAGATGAGTGATTCTCTTTATCCAATAAAACGAAAACGTTCAGGTCAATATTCGGGCGAAAAGGAGACTGTCATACGCTGACTCCATGAGAAACTTGATGTCGAATTCAAGAGCTAATGTAGCGTATCAAAAGTGGACGTGGACTACGACTCAAGAAAATGTTCCCAATGATGTAAATTCTGAGCCAGAAGTCTCGGGAGATAATTCTAGTGAAGGCTCTGGTGATAGTGCTCTGAACTGAAGTGCTTCACATTTTGCTGTAAATCGATAAATTTTTTTACACATAGCGCTCTAGAAATATCAACTGTATAGATGAACAAGATAAGTGATCACAGAAGAAAAAGCCTCCCTTTATTCATCTAGTGATTCCACACCGCCGTTTTCCTTGATACTACTGCTTCTTTAGCAAGAAGATCATCTTCCTTGAGTTGAATGATGGATCGCAAAAACTCTTTGAAGAGGTTTTGAGGGGAATAACTTCCCACTATCAGCTCTTAATGATTCGGGGACATTACTCATGAGTAGACAACGTGATGGATATGACCACTTGATACAGTGGTTATGTACTGGAGCGCCAATGAATGCCTACACCGAAGTGACAGAACTAAAAAAGAGCGTGGATAATGCTCTAAAATTTTCCGGAAGCTTATGTTCTGATCTTATGAAGAGGGCAAAAAGCGCAATGTAGTAGTTTCTTTGCATCACTTCAATCTCTACACGCGCAGCGAAAATAACAATTTCTCGTGAGTTTGTTTGTTCCTTCTCCACACGTGTTGCCTGAGCTCCATCGTGAACGACAAGGCCATGGAATTCATAAGCATAATGAGCTGGCTTCGGATGTATTTCACTTGATTTTCTTCCAGTGTTAAAAGTGTCAAAAGTTGAGAGTGAGTAGGTGCGGCAGTCAAGAAAAAACAACATAGGTGTCCATAATCCTTGGGTGTGGACGCTTATGTCCCTTTGATGTTGAAGGTTTCTAACAATGCTCGTAATACTACCGTGTTCAATATTTCAGGATACAAATGTGTAGAAGTTATCACCAATCAAAGTTTCCACGAATACACATTTTCCACTCTTATGTTAGATTAATTTTCAGTCATTTCGTCTTTTAAGGGGAGGCTCACCATTACATATACTGTACACCATGTTTGGAAAATTTCCAAAGAAGCTTTGATTTATTTCTGTTTTCCAAACTGATGAACAGTTGCTCGAAAGCTGCAAGGGGTGATGGCACTACGTCGGATGGCACAATTTTTTTCTAGTTGTATAGGGCGGAGATGAGAAAGTCTTGTTCGAAGTTCTAGTTAGGAGAATAGTGAAGGGAAAATGACTTTGTCTGTTACCCATATATTTAGTTGATGTACTTGCCCGATCAGAGCCTCATACATTGCTTCACGCGAAAATGTGAGAATCCTGCTAAGACAGAGCTTATCAAAAAGGCGGTTGAGGAACGGGCCTCAGAGTGAATACTCCGCCCCGTCGTCCGCCGCAGTTGGAGATGAAGTGTGGGATTATTTGCGTAACTTTATTGCGTAACTTTGCTTACGAATTCCATGGCCTTGTCATTCACGATAGAGCTCAGGCAACACGTGTGGAGAAGGAACAAACAAAGTCACGGGGAATTGTTATTTTCGCTGCGCGGGTAGAGATTGAAGTGATGCAAATAAACTACTGAATTGCACTTTTTGCCCTCTTCATAAGATCCAGAACAGAAGCTTCCGGAAAATTCCACAAAAATACAAGGAAATTGTCGCAAAAATCATTCTGCTACCTAATATCAACGCAATGCGTATCCAAGGAACTAACGACAATCTTTTCACCGCAGTTATTAGAGCATTATCCACGCTCTTTTTTAGTTCTGTCACTTCGGTGTAGGCTTTTATTGGCGCTCCAGTACATAACCACTGTATCAAGTGGTATCCATCAGGTTGTCTACTCATGAGTTATGTCCTCGAATCATTAAGAGCCGATACTGGAAAGTCACTTCCTTCAAAACCTCTTCCAAGAGTTCACGATGGAGCTCAGGCAACACGTGTGGAGAAGGAACAAACAAAGTCACGAGAAATTGTTATTTTCGCTGCGCGTGTAGAGATTGAAGTGATGCAAATAAACTACTGAATTGCACTTTTTGCCCTCTTCATAAGATCCAAAACAGAAGCTTCCGGGAAGTTCCACAAAGATACAAGGAAATTGTCGCAAAATTCATTCTGCTACCTAATATTAGCTGAATACGCATCCAAAAAACTAACAACAATCTTTTCATTGCGTTCTTAGAGCAATATTCACGCTCTTTTTTAGTTCTGTCACTTCGGTGTAGGCTTTCATTGGCGCTCCAGTACATAACCACTGTATCAAATGGTCATATCCATCGCGTTGTCTACTAATGAGTTATGTCCTCGAATCATTAAGAGCTGATACTGGAAAGTATTCCCTTCAAAACCTCTTCAAAGAGTTTTTGCGATCCATCATTCAACTCAAGGAAGATGATCTTCTTGCTAAAGAAGCAGTAGTATCAAGGAAAACGGCGGAGTTGGAATCACTGGATGAATAAAGGGAGGCTTTTTCTTCTATGATCATTTATCTGGTTCATCTATACAGGCGATATTTCTAGAGCGCTATGTGTAAAAAATTTATTGATTTACAGCAAAATGTGAAGCACTTCAGTTGCTATCACCAGAGCCTTCACTAGAATTATCTCCCGAGACTTCCGGCTCAGAATTTGCATCATTGGGAACACTTTCTTGAGTCGTAGTCCACGTCCACTTTTGATACGCTACATTAGCTCTTGAATTCGACATCAAGTTTCTCATGGAGTCAGCATATGACAGTCTTCTTTTCGCCCGAATATTGACCTGAATATTTTCGTTTTACTGGATAAAGAGAATCACTCATCTAAATATAGGATCACTGAAAAACATTGGAGCTCTGAATATAGTAGTGTTCCAACAGGACATTTTATATCTGGCACTATTACATGCCACTGTAATGTATATGTCTTTGTGAAAACTCTTCTGAGCTCAGTTTTCACAAGGACATTTTGAAGTGGCCCTTTTTCTCTACAGTAATGATTCCTCCCTTCCACCTTCAAGTACGGCTATCAAAAAAGCGCTGCTTCTGTGTCTATGCCAACTGAAATGTAACAAGATTCTACATATCGCGTGGCTTCCCTAGCAATATGTGCAGTTTGATGCAGAGGAAAATCACCACTCCTGCCATGTATGTGGAACTTCACATAGCTTGAATTTGACTGCACAATCACAATAGAGATCATGCATCAGGTTTCCCTACGATTATGTTAGCGGAATTTCTTATTACAACGTCATGAGAAATGCTCTCTATTTTGTGCCCTTGCCTGGCTTAGGGTGTGTGGGCTACCAACTTACGTCTTCAGCGTTGACCATTCCATAATAGGATCCGATCACAAGAGCAAGGCTAAGGAAATGGAAGAGCCACATGACTGGATGTCCATCTCAGCTACTGCACTGCTTATATGAAGCTCGTTACGTGCAGTATTGTAGTTCAATGAATATAGAGCGTTTACTGTGTAAATAATTTCCGCACTTCCGTTAGACAGGCGGTGCGGTATGTCGGAAAAGCTTCGGTCTCATAGGGATTATAGAAACTCTACATGAATGCAGAATTAATTGCCTATAATGGGAACTGCTCATGGAATGGTTGCCCTTATGAGGGAGGGCCATCAGCGCACGGTGAAAAACGGCTTTCCCAATTTATAGAGGCTCATACTGGAATGAACTCCGCCATGGCCGGTCCCAAGCCCGGCTAAGAAAGGAGGAGAGTTGGTGCGAAGGGCTAGCAACCTTTCCGCCGTAAAAGGGACTCAAGCTAAAGAAACGACGAATAAGCATAAACCTGTTGAA
Source organism: Trichostrongylus colubriformis (assembly GCA_963978905.1). Lineage (NCBI taxonomy): Eukaryota > Metazoa > Nematoda > Chromadorea > Rhabditida > Trichostrongylidae > Trichostrongylus > Trichostrongylus colubriformis. Next base: position 43,571,790 of record OZ022257.1, on the reverse strand, counting down.
AAGAGGAAGTCGTACTTCGGACCACACCACAAACGAAGAAGTTCTACGCCGATGCGGTATGGATCGCCTTCACGTGATTGTGGCACGGCGTAGGCTCCGGCTGGCTGGCCATATCCTACGTGTGCCATCGTATCGAATTCCGCGAGAGGCCATGTACTGGACTGCTCCAGGTGCGAAGCGAGCAAGAGGCCGTCCCAGGAACACGTGAAGACGAACGTTTCATAATGATCTCCGAAGCATGAATGTTTCTAGGGACGAGAGGGAAGAAATGGCGCATAATCGCCAACAATGGAAAGAATTCGTTGCCCGATGTGCCCAACAGCACGGGAAGAACTAAATGTAAGTATACTGGAATCAAAAAATGGTGTCTGATTCGGCAAATGGTTTGGGTAATGCCAGAAGATGAAAGGTGGTTCGATTCCCACTGAAGAGATATTTTTGCATTTTTGCCAACTTTCGTCCTTTTTTGTTCATGAATGACCGCACTTGTAAACTACCCGCAAAATTCATTTTCGGTCTGCCAGGGTATCCCTAATTTTGGTCATTTGTGTATTTGACGGCTGACCTGTCTGGACCTGCCAGCGCTTATAATACGCACAGGACCTGGGTTTTCCCACAAAGCGCGTATGACATTTATACTCACGGGAGTCGAACTACCTTTCTAATCTGATCGAGATTATGCCCACGTTCGAAAATTTGTGCGACTACTAGTACTAAACCAGACATTCAACGAAAAGAGGTCGTTGAACAACGTGAAAAATAAGTGTTTTTTTGTCATTGCATGATTTTACTAGATGCATTTCGCAAGGGAGACGTCCATTCTGCACAGTTCTACTGTATACTAGCAAATCTCAAGCATTGTCTTGTCCCGAAGCCTCATGTTGATCTGAATGTGTGTAATACAATGTGAGACTTCCAAAATTTATTCCAAAAACTCAAAACAGCTTTCACAAAAACCGGTTGCAAAAATGTTTGCAAAAGATATTTGAGCCTTATAGGCAAGCTTTCGGCGCCTAGCGCCTTTATCAAGCCTGAAAATGGACAAATTAGGGTTATTTATAGACTCTGTTTGAGAGTCTACAGGCGTATTTGTACTTTAACAAGTTACTGCTGCCACAGAACCACTGTACTTACCGCCAATGTGTGTCCCTAGTACTGGAGCAGAAATGGTTGACCCACCCTGACTTAACTCAGGATGGGTCAACCATTTCTGCTCCAGTACCAAGGACACACATTGGCGGTAAGTACAGTGGTCCTGTGGCAGCAATAAGTTGTTAAAGTACAAATACGCCTGTAGACTCTCAAGCAGAGTCTATAAATAACCCTAATTTGTCCATTTTCAGGCTTGATAAAGGCGCTAGGCGCCGAAAGTCTGCCTATAAAGCTCAAATATCTTTTGCAAACATTTTTGCAACCGGTTTTGTGAAAGCTGTTTTGAGTCTTCTGGAATAAATTTTGGAAGTCTCACATTGTATTACACACATTCAGACTAGCAAATCTGTTAGCTGTTCGTTTCTACGAATGGAACAGTAACTGTGTATTCATATCCACCCCACTGCTTCGAAGTTGAGTCGAAATCTCGGTTTCGGTAGTATACTGCTTTTAGGACCAATTAGGCCTACTTAGCATATCACACGTTCTACGGAAACGCTTAGCTTACGTGTTAGGGGCGCCGAAGGGTTCAAACGGGTCGTTTGGTGCGCTAAAATTGCAGTAGTTTTGCAAGTGCGTAATGGGAGTGAGAAATGCAGCAATCATAGCATTGATGCATTTCAACCACTTTCACGTATTTGGACTGTCTTAGATTGCACTACGAAAATAAATATAAAGCTAAGTGATCTAGATTGATGATAGGTCTATAGATTCGATTGTGCTAATTGGAAAAATGGGTTTTTTCTTGCTGGAAATTGGGAAGGAAAAGAAGTCTCCTTCAGTGAGTTAGTTTCTGCGTGTAACAGTAAAATTAGTGTATAAGTTACGGCGCTTAGGAAAGAACATCTTAATCGTTCACGACCCTTAGGGGTAAGCTTATTCCGTCCGGTGACTTCTACTTTTAGCGCTGCGCCGTCACTGCCGCATCGGTTGCATCCGCACGGATGTGTAGGACGTGGCAGTGAGCCTACTACTTGACACTCTCCTTTCCGGGTTAAGAGAATAAGCATGGGCTTTTCAAGCCCATGAAAGACTGCATTTTGCTGAGAAGTGTGCTACACATCTGATGCAGACACTTAATTTCATTATGCAGCAGGAATGCTTTCTCTTCCCGAATGACAACATTATTATAGTCACTGCTTCTGGTAATTTCCGCATTTTGGAATAAAATTTTTCACAATTGAATTAAGTTGGAATCAACTGAAAATTGCGGTGCGAGGAAGGGGTGCCTCAAAAAAGCGTGTGGCATAGCTTCATATACAAGTGAGCACATCCTATAGCTGCTAATGATAATCAGTTGGGCTATTGCACAGTACTGAGTGACAGCAACTGATAAGGGATGAGAGTGATAGCAACTGATAAGGAATGATAAGGAGCCTCGAAACGGGATGGGGAAAATTCATATCTTGCATGATATAGGCGGTGGTAAGGAAACCATAGCGGTTGTGTTCCAAAATGAAAACGGCTGATGAGATTCGATAAGGAGCGTCAAAAGGCGTATGTCGTTAAATTCGTTCCCCCATTCGGTTCCACCCTGGACTGCCGTCACTCATAGTTGTTTTGTGGGGTGGGACGTCACATTAATGGTGGGTGATTGAAATTGATAACGGTTGATAAGATAGGATAAGGAGCATCAAAAGGCTAATGTCGCCAAATCCGTTTCGCTCTTCTGTCTTCTGATTAACAGTGAGATGTTCACACTCACAGGTATTACAGGGTTCGAGGACCTTGATGGTGATTTTTCGGAACTGATAGCGGCTCACAGGGGATGATAAGAGCCATCAGGGAATGGGGAAGGGAAAATCCGGTACATTGCTTACTACCACTATACGACTACTATGGTGAATGCGTCTGATGCGCAGTACCATTGAGCGAACATATTTTGTTTATGTTCTGATATCTGCCTCCGATATATCGACTGCTAAATTGCCTAGCGTTCCGAGTAATGGTGCATGTCGTTTGATACTACGATCTTTTATATATGGATGATTAATACGCGACCAAGATTCACAGTAGCGAAGCAAGCTATTTTCCCTCTCATGCGGTGCCAGCAACATATTGGGTATCGACCGCTAGATTATGTACAATTCCAAATAGTGGTGCACGTCCACAATAACGATAAGCATGTAGGAGATAGACGCTCAGCAAATGGACAAATTGCTACCAATTGATGTAGTTGAATCCAAAACTGTCGATCCCTAAACTATTCAAATTCCAACTAGTGACCACGGATTCACCCTTGTCATTCCTGAACATAGATCGTCGATAACATTCTTACATACTCCTGAGGGCCATGAACGATTAAGATGTCCTTTCCTAAGCGCCGTAAGATATACACTCTAATTTCTGTTACATGCAGAAACTGACTCACTGAAGGAGACTACTTTTCCTTCCCAATTTCCAGCAAGAAAAAATCCGTTTTTCCAATTTTAGGATGCAAATGTGGTTAAAGCTAGTATAATCGCCACCAATCAAAATTTCTATGAATACACACTTTCCACTCTTTTTTTTCGAGCAATTTTAGTCATTTTCAAACAATTTTAGTCATTTTAGGGGGAGGCTCAACATCACATATGCTGTACACCAAATCCGGAAAATTTCGAAAGAAACTTATTATTGCGCCCTTCAGACAGATAAACCGTTGCTCGAACACTGCAAAGGCTGATGGCACTACTTTGGATGGCACAGTTTTTTTTTCTGGTTGTATAGGGCAGTGGTGAGAAAGACTAGTTCGAATGAGTTTGTCTGTTACCCATATACTTGTTGTACTTGCCCAGTTAGAGCGCATACAAAGTTATACGCGAAAAAGTGAAAATCCGGCTTAGATGGAGCCTATCAAGTTGGCGGACGGGAACAGGGCCTCAGAGTGAGTGCCCCGCACCGTCGTCCACCGCGGTTAGAGACGGAGAGTGGGACTGTATGCGTGACTTTGTGTTCCCACAATGCGTATCCCGAAGGCGGGGCGAGGCGCTTACTCGAGGGCCCCTTCAGGGTGCACCCGTAGTAGAAGACCTTTGACAGGGGCTGGGGTCGTATTGGACAGGACATAATAGGGGTCGTACTTTCAACCAAATCTGGACTTTCTATATGCAGATGAGAAGCGAATGGTATTTCAGAGCCAATACGTGAGAGGAAATGTGAGATAAATATCTTTTTGCTCCAGGTAAGAATAGGTAGCAATAAAACACATTGCAACTATACAATCCGGCAACACCCCGTAGAGGGGGAGGAGTCGTACTGAAATGGCTAGTTTCCTCGATACTTGAGAGCGCCCTCGCCCCGTTCCCGTTCCGCCACTTTGACGAACTCTATCTTGGTTGGATTCTCACTTGTTCGCACAAAATCTTTGTTTGCGGCCCTTAATTGGAAAGTACCACATAGTTATATGACTAACAGAGAAAAGCGCAGTGCACGTAGGTGTGCTCAGTCAAGTAGCAGTAGGGAAAGGATGAAACAAAATGGCGAAAACCCCGAGAAATGGGAACCCAAAAAACCCCTTCCCTCTCTCAACTTCCTGGGCCACTGGCCTTATTAGACTGTATACGGGCGGAGAGACTACATCTATACGGGCGGAGAGACTACATCAGCCGGCCACGAAAGTTGTCCCGCTTTCGCCGGCAACTCGTCCAGCTTCAAGACGGCAGGACGACATTTCATGCTGCTGGGAGTCGTGATAAGGCCTCAAGCCGTGCTTTTTCGAAGCGATTTTTGCCGCACATCTCCTTTTCAGACGTAGGTTTGTTTTTCGAGAACATGTATCCCCAGTTCTCCATTTCCCCTTACCCCTCCCGGTACGTTTAACCAAGACCCTTCAATCTAAACAGCAATGAACGACATACGTCCATTTTCAAAAGAGTTGCGTGAAAGCACTGGCTTCCCCATACAGCTAACTAACTTCTTCAAATAGCCCCATTTCGTCAATACCAAGATGATGAGTGTCATCTTACGAAAGGGCAATGCGCAACAGCATTGTCGCAGATCGTCTTTCGGAACTCGGTCGACATACAAACTGACGTCCTTCCTCTTCCATTAGACTCTCAGGCACTAGCAGTAACTAACCGTCATTTTCCAAATCTCTGTATAGCTGCTTTGAAGGCTTAATTCACGATAATCTTAGCTCTCATAGCACTCACTAAACTTCCCAAGGATGATGAAAAATCCAGAAGCGAAGAAAAGATGACCTTCAGAAACAAAATAATTCCTTTGCCTTGAGTGAGATCAAGCACCACAGAAGTGGGCCTTTGCTAAGGTTTCTCTCAATATTATCACCCTAAATTTAACAAAACCATCTTTCTCCCATGATGATGTTACCTTGACTGCCAGATTTTGTCGATCCTGTCGGTCATTTTGAAAGGATGGGCAGCATATCACATCGAGCTGTGTAGACGCCTACGACTTGTCCAAGCGCCCCTGTGGAGCACACTTTTGTCGGTTACGTTACGGCTATCTGTTCTAAGTTGGAGCCAGGGCAGTAACACCATCGTGAACTATGCGTCTGATTATAGGAGAGGAGTGTCAAGGAAACATGATGGGACGGAATGGGCTTCATATGGTGTGCAGTTATGTCGACTTTTCGCGGCAAGCGGCGCGGCGGATTTCGTCGGGTAGGATTGCGTTCATTGCGTACACCCCCTTCGAAATTTTACGCCCAAATCGATTATTTCTTTATTGGGATTCTCATCATGACATGTTATTGTTTCTTTTACTTCTTATGCTACTAATTTATCCTTTTAGGTAGAGAAGTCATCGTTTTCAGATAATGATGAGATGAAGAGCTATCTGTTCGGACCTCACAGTACCAGCTCGACATAAAACTACACACACACACACATACACACCCGCCCTTTACACGGCTTTTTGCAATGCGAATCCTGCTTCCATCAAAATGGCATGCTTAAGATCCCGTTGAGGAAACCTTGGCGGGCGACGGGGGTCGTGTTTTGGGTTGGAAAGTACTGGTAGTACTCAAGATGGAGGGAGTCATAACTTTTTAAGTTTTCTTCGGCATTATTGCATCCTTGAAAAGAACTTTTGACCACTGAGGGCGGTGGTCGACCTCAAGGGAGGACATCGATCAATAGCCATACTTTGTACTAGATGACAGTGGTGTGATTGTCGATTGATGACCTTTTTAGGTTTTCTGGTGACGGCTTGAAAAATTCTAGTGAACGTTTTGCAGTATTGATGTGGAATAGGAACAGTTTAAGTATCCGTGCGGCATAAATTTGAGACCATTTGTGAACCTGAAAACGAGGCACTGTTCCGAAACGAGTGTGAATGCACAGTATCAATCATGCAGTAGCACCTGTGTCACTCGGTCATTCTGGATCTAAGAAATCGTGCACGGAAAGATGAGTTTCTCTGTCGTCTCCAACCGCAGAGGACGACGGGGAGGGATACTTACGCGGAGTCCCTGCCCTTTCATCAGCCACTTCCAACGGCTGTATTTTGGCGGGATTCCCACTTTTTCGCGTAAAACCTTGCATACCGCTCTTATTAAGCAAAGACAACGTAAATATATGGGTAACCGAAAAACTCATTTTTTCGCGCATGACTCCTTCAAGAAAAAATAATTTTTGAACGTAAAAGAGCCACTACATTTCCTTCTTCCAGTAGTTCTTCTGAATTGCATGTATGGTAGACCTCATTGAATATTGCGTATCCGTGAAAAAAAATGAATAGATGGGAGACATATACGAACCACAGTGTCCCATGTGGCCAACTGGGTATGATGCGTATGTGGATCACGTCATTGCCAATGATTTAAAATGCCCATTATTTCCAGTGAGTTATGGACAGCAAGATAAGGCACAACTCCACAATAAGTTCGTGTGCCGAAAATGAAATCCCATACCAGCCATGCCCCTTCCCATACCTACCGCCGTCTATCCACAACGGTTGGTAACTTGCACTAAACACGTCCATGATGATAAACTCCCTGATTGAGTAGCAGTTGCTTAATGTACAAGCAGAATGGTGTTCCATTATCGCTGCGGATAATGATTCGCGTTCGCATGCTTGCTATACCTTACATGTTGCAGTATAGGTACTACTCAAAACACCTGTTCTACTCCACAACATAAAAAGGTATCAATAGAAGAAGCACAAAACGCGCATTACGTTCACGGGCCCCACCCACACTACAAAGCACGCCCACTGAAGGCTACTGGTTGTCATAAATGCATTAGTCTTCGACAGATGACATATCACTGTAACCAAATCAGTGAACGAACCTTGATAGGACATCATAGCGGACAACGAGCAGCGAGCTCAAGTTAAAGGGATCAAATCTACCGACAAAAGTCAAACATTTACTGAGGGCAAGAGCATGATGCAAAACTTTCATATTCGAAATTTCATTTCGCAGTAATGCAAACCAATTCCTTCCCTGTTGAGCACCTTTCCTGTTCAAACATAGAGGAAAGTGAATGAAGTGAGATAATGCCTGAACAGTACACCGCCCATTTTCGAAATTGGCGCAACTTATAATTAGAACATCTCTAAGTAACTTATCCAGCAATCTGCTCCCCTTCGGATATTTAGATTTCACAAAATAAAATGCTTTGACGATTTCACAAAATAAAATGCTTTGACAAGTTGTTCACGGAATTCGTGTCATGTCGCTAGTGTTGTTGATTGCGAAGAGAGGAGCGCATGGACAGTGAGGGGAGAGGCAGCCGCACATGGGTCAAGGATTCACGCGTCGGCCTTCTCTTACCATCGTTTACGCCAATCGTCCGCACGGTGCTGTTCGCATCCTATTTCTTGGTCTTCATTCACATGGAACCATTATCAATTCATGTATGCAGTCTTTGTGACACTTGTTTTATGGCTCAGAAATTAATACGTTTGAGAGATCTTCACCCTGCTCTTCTCAAAAAATTTAGCCGCACCTTCTCGAAACTGGGTCATCCGCAATGAATTAATGCGCTCGCGAATTTCTCAGCCTCCAGTAGCGATCTTCATTGCAATACTCGAAATTCATTGCAAGACCATAGGTAGTCCTTTCATGTTCTATATGCTCTATCTATTCTAGTCAATTTGTTACTTTTTTGATGGATATACCATATCACCTGCGTATTTTTGCTACTGATAATAAATCATATTAAACCAATCATTCGAACCAGTCGAAAATGCTTTGTGAGAATGGCTCAAAAGCAAACCACGCGATAACCGGATCAAGGGCTTATTTTTTTTTTTGAGGCAGGTAGGTCCTTCGGTAACTGCTCGGGATATACCTTTATCGCGGCTGCACGGTGCACCCTCACGATATTGTGACTGTTTGAACACAACCAAGGCGGGGAGGCTAAAGTACCACTCCTCATTATTTACTAGGAGCTCCCTCTTAGGCTATTAGCCTGGCCCTAGAGCATTGCTTGTAACGCATTCCATGAAAATCTATTGATACAGTTTTACTGAGGGGAAAATTTTAGCAGCAAAACCCGGTTTTTGTCCGGTTCGTTCACAGCTCAAAGCTGTTCAAAGCCTTATCATCACGAATGGCATCTCCCATCACAATATCTGTACGGCACAATCTTAATCAAAAAATATCTGTGAAGAGAGATAATATCGCTTCAAATGCACAGTAAATAAGCCATGCTCATGCATGTGCGTAAGGCTTGTCTGAAATTACTAATTTTCATTGAGTTGCTACACACGGTATATGGGCATTCTAACTCCTCTGAAGGGAATGTGATGTGATGAAATTTTAGGTTAAAATCCCAACATTAGTTCACATAAGCTATTGCCTTCAATAAAGTAAAGGGGTTCTAAAAAGAAGTGACCGCTCCGGATCCACACCTGAAGTAGGTCAAGGTCAAGATTCAATGGTATCTCCTGGCCGTTCAATCTTTACGTACTGTTGTTTTCTTCTTGTTGTTACCACCCTTCACGTCTGAATCGTCATCGAGCGCGCACTACACTCACTTGCTTCCTTCCCATTTACAGTCGATAATTTGTTCACATTCCCTCTTCGCGTTACAAGTTTTTTTGGGTTTCCTCTGCGTTTTTGGAGTCTCCCATACTACAGATCACTACTTTTATTCAAATCTTTGAGTAGTTTCAGTCCTGAAGCCTCATGCCAATCCAGATGTGTGAAGAACAATGTGAGGCTTCGAAATTTTTCTTTGAAAAAATAAGTTTTGGAGCCTCACATCGTTCTTCACACATTTTTTTATTCAAATGTTCATCTGAGTAAAGGTTAATTCATCGGCTGTTGATCTTCGAATGAGGTTGGAAACATCCAGAAGAAAACCCTAAAAACGAGGAAGAACGATAGTGGACTCGGTGCTGGTTCTTCTCAAAGGCGTGAACATTCTCAGGATGGGCTAGTTCACTTATATTAATCATTAAGGGGCGGACGTGGGTTTACCATTTGGAAGATTCCAAGGAAGTCGCATACGACCCATTCGAAGGAATGTGGTCATACTTATCTCGCTGAGGTAAACTACCAAGCCTAATTTATTCTGAAAATTTCTGTTTTTTGGTTTTTACTTTCCTTGTTGCAACAAGGAAAGTAAAAACACTGCTATCTACCTATCCACTGCTTTCACTGCTATCTATACATTTCGTCTCGGCGTATCGCTTCTTCATATCAATACATAGCTAAAAATGAAGTAAAAATTAAAGTTTTTGGGCTCATTTCCTTGCTGAAATGCGCCGCGCATTCTACTTCTATTCGGGATCATAGTGGAGGGATGGGATTCGGCCTTTACAAAAACTTGTGGAGCCAGATGATATGTACAGCGGGTAGGGAAAACGAGAAACCGGAGCGCTAGTTGAGTGCCGAGAGCTCTGGTGCGCGCTTATACATGTATGTATACAGACGTGTGAATCATCTGAGAGACTATGCGCGTCCGAAACATTCGTCGAAAGCATTCCTTAAACCGGGCTGAAGATAATGAAAGTGGAGAAAAAATGCAGTCGATACTTACTAGCTACTATGTTTAACTGGAGAAAGCTTTCTAACCATTTATATAGATGTAGCGTTTGCCACACTACTTAGATAATGGTTTTCCTTATGGTATGAAACATCTAAGCTCGTGGTTGAATTATATACCCTCTTTCCACGGCCGTAGCGTTTACTGTGCAACAGTGTGATTCCAGTTCCACCGTAACCAAATCTTCTGGAGATTACCTAGTCCTTCACGGTTGTGGAGCTTACGCTGACTGCATTAACTACTGATGCATGGCATTTTTTTTATCCTGAAGCATGGCTGTTACAGATGCAGCGCATAGCGCGAATCCGAATCCTTGAGCCGGAGGACGAAAACACCCTAAGCATCTCGGAACGACGTATACGACGTCTTCTGTCTATCGGTTACCGGCTGGTCGTCGCCATCTTCGTAACAGCTCACCTTTTTGACTTCTTGTTCAGCAGTGTATGGATGCACGGCTACATCTGGTCGTTGAATCTTCCCATCGATCTCGACATGTCCGACAAATCGGCTGGAGCCATCGTGTATCATCAACTGGAGCAGGTCAGTTTTTTGACGGTTAGGCGAAATAGTTTGGCTTGTTAGGCTCGATACGACTATAACAAGATTGAGAGTGCAGTAGTTGGTTTTCAAAGTGCATTCGCGCTTTGGCGCGGCTTTGGCATGTCATATGGGGTAAGAATAGAGAAGAGAGGGAGGTTGCTCGAACTATGTACCATGGAAAGGTGGATTCAAAAGATGTCACAGACTGAAAATCAAGGTTGAGTCATAGCTATGGATGAGCAGCAGTATATTTTGATAGAAATTAGCGTCTACAGCTTGATATTATATGCAATCAAAGGAATCGTGCACGGAAAATGAGTTTCCCTGTCACCCATATTTGCCTAATAAGGGTTGCATGCAAACTTTCACGTAAGATACAGATCATCAAAGCGGTGACTGAAGGAGTAGGGCCTCAGAAAAGGTGCTCGGTCCGTCATCCGCCGCGCTCGGAGACGAAGAGTGGGACTGTTCACGTAACCTTCTGTCTTCACCATGCGTCTCCCATTTGGAAGATGGAGCGGGCATCTCTTCCTAGGCTCCGCCCATTCGGCCACCACTTTTAGGTACTGTATCTCTGCCGAATTATCATTTTTTTTGCGCAAAACTTTGCTGCAGCTATTGCTAGGCAAATACAACATAAATATGTGAGAAACGAAACACTCGCTTTTCCGTGCACGATTCCTCTAAAGGCAGTGATAGGAACGAATGTGAAGAGATTACTAAATGAAAGCCGAGGTGCTCAGTAGTATGAATGCAATGATGAAACGGAATGAAACCAAGAAATAAGATGCTCTCACCGCTTTTGATCCATAAAAGGGGTGGGCTGGGATAAATATGTCAGCAGCCGTCGAAAAAAACGCCTCCTTTCAAGCTCGGAGACGCTCTCCTAACCCGAATTTCGCCACATACAGTCTTTTCAAATTCATACCTTTTATTTTGCTGACTTACATCAAGAACCTCCTTTACCCACATAACCCCTACCATTGCCTTTGAATGTCGCAGCTCTAGGAATCGAAAAGTCTCCGTCTATTTGAGCCATGCAAAAAGAAGAAGAAACTCTGAATTAGGCTAATTGCATGTAAACATCACTAAAGATTCAGAGAAAGTGACTTTTTGCGAAGAAGGACTCGTGCCACGGTTGGTCGAAGAAGTAGAAGGGTTTGCGTTTAGTTCATTGTAGAAAACTGCATTTACGGTTTCTTTGTATATAATATAATGCCTGCATTCAGACTACGATTCTGAATTGCTGAATACGATGGGCGTCTGACATGGGAAGGGATTCAGTTACCCATGGAACTTTGATTGGAGGCCTAGGCATATCGATGGAGTTTCGACGCCGATTAGAAATAGAAAATCAAAACGCGAAACGCAGCTGGAACCGAGTGAGGAGTGGTCAAGGTTTGCTTATGATGAATCATTGGCTGCTCGACATGACTCATCTCTAACTCGGGTAGCAGACTAACTGTTCATCAACTCTGTGTAGGGTAAGACCGCGATCATAATTTGCGCCGGCAGGGCGTGGCTGCTTTAACGGCAGAAAAGCAGAGTGGCACGAGGAAGTTGCAGAGATGCTGCAAACAACGAGACGGGGTGGCGCAGGAGGAGACACAGAGACACGCAACCACGCACTGCCGTCGGCACAGCAAGGTATGAGCGCTACCTATGAACGTTACCACTGGCGCTACCATGACCACTGATACCCAGAAGGTTAGCCCCACCGATGAGCCACGTCGAGCTTGTCGGGCCAATGAATTACCACAAGCAAGCTTTGATCCCTTCTTACTCTCTTCCCCGCGGCGTTTTGCAGTTTTGATTTTCATGTTTGCAATCAGCTTGAGAATCTATCGACGCCCCAAACCACCATTCAGAATCCCATGAGAGGCTGAATCTCTTCCATGGTCAGATAAAATGCATCCGGTTACTTCATTATAGACTTCTAATGTTGCATGTTTGTTTTTAATTTGTCGAGCCAATTTTATCAGATACAATATGAAAACTGTTTTCTTCATGAAACCATTGTTACAATTTCAATTTTACATATCTTGCTCTAGAATTGTCATTTAAGGTTGGTCCTATTGAACGCTTAGTTCTGATGACTGCAAAGGTATTGGCGATAGGCTTGGTTATGATGTAAGTCACTTCGTTAAATTACTTTTAAACTGTAGGCTCATGCTATTATTTCTTTTACTCATGACAAGCAGTCGCTACAACCCTATACTCTTATTAAGATCACCATGTATTTGGCATGTCACAGAAAAGGGACACAAATCGGAGCTGATCCTGTCGGTCTGAATCACAAGACATATAATACTTCTGTATTGTGACTTCCTGGCAAATACTGCTGAGAATCTGCTGCAGATTTTTCGTCCTAGTGACCCATATATTACCAAAATCAAGGGGAAGAAGGGATTAAACCTTGAGAATCACTCTTAAACGCGTTTTTTGTCGGTACTTTTCTTCGTAAGTTGCCTACCATTCGAAGGGAATATGTCCTACCAGTTGTGAATTCCCTCTCCACGGTTCATGGGGCCTACAGAAGCGCTGAGCGTTACGGTATGTAGATTATCCCAAACACAGTTATAAAAGTCTTTCACATGTGATGCCCAGGGGGTCTGATTATTTTACACAATTTATAGAATCGCACAGTTGAGAAGCTCGCATTAGGCAGCATAAAATCTAGAACCACTGAGATGCCATGGTGCATCCTTTCATTGATTGCTTTAGTCTCCTCGGTCTACTTCTTCAAAGATGCATGTTATCAGCGCTGTCTTCAGGTGCTGCGGCTTCGCCTCCGGGAAACCTCAAACAGTTTGGAAATTATTTCGACTGAGTATCTGCATTGGCTTACTGGGTGGACTGCTTCGTCCGATGCAGGCACATTTCTTCTTTTCTTCTAGAATTTCTTTATTCTGCAATACTCATTCCCTATTTTCTATCTCCCTGTTTATTTATCACTACTTATGTACAATTTTCAATTTTCAGCTCAAACAAAGACTTTTCTCATCGCTACACGAAGGTTTCTATTGCTTCTTTATTACTTTCTGCATTGGAGCGATTTTATCTGTACGACCACTGGAAAGGTTACCAGACGCAAATGATGCTGCTGTGCAAGCAGTAGCAACAAACGAAAAACTAGTACGTTTTGCACCACTTTCAATGGTCCGTTTTCTTTCGAAGAGAGTAGAAACGACGACTGCTAGGAAAGAGAGGAAGCAGAAAGTTCTTGTTATTTGTGCACCCTAGGGATCCACGCGAACAGTATGTGGCGAATGAAGCTCTCGAAGAGACATCATAATAAAGCCCCAGGAGGACAGAATGTCATCTGTTATCGAGGCTGGTGTAGGTCAGGACACTCTAGTTGGGTCACCATACTAAGCGAAGTGAGTCACTGTGCGCGAAAAGTGCTGCGTGCTTTCGCCGTGAATTGGTCGCACGCGGAAGTGGGTGACTTCCGTGGTGAAGGACTAAAAACGAACATCAGTGCCGAACAACCTTCCTCCAACTACCTGAAATGTTGATGTTAAGAATAGGGATCTAGCTTAGCGAGACACGTTAACGAAAGGGGCGGGCCTTTTCAACGGATGGCAGCTGTTGAAAAAAACGGCTCTTATGAAGCCTGGGAGTGCTTCTTTCCACAGGAAGTTTTGCCTCACAAGGCTTTCTTGGACCCGGGAGCTTTGATATGGATGACACAATCTTGGAGTTATCATTACTCACATTACCCCTATCACTGCATTTAAGCAAATATTGTATTTAAGGCCACCTTGTCTGGAGTGAGTTTGAGTCCCAAAGTACAGTGCGACGCCTGTCGGCCACTACTTGCTGCCTCACTATTTTGTTTCTTGAGTGCTAGTAATATCGTTGCTAACATTATCCTTATAGGGAAAACTTGCCTCACCGCCGCCAGAGGAGGAAAACAACAACAATGCCGTGGAAGAAAAGACGAAGAGTGACTGAAGGCGTTTCTGGGTGCTCCTCAGAAAAGATTTTATGTTCTTATTGGCTTTTGTAACAATGGGTGTGGAATTGAACGGCTACTGAAGCTGAGTTGTCAGAAATATTTCAGTTTTCAGAAAAACTGACTTTAATGCATGTTTCTTTTATTCCAAGGATCACTTGAAGGCAGTGGTAGGAGTATTTTGGGGTGGAAATGAAAAGACTGTTGAACATGAAAGCCGAGGTAGTTAGTAATATGAACTTGAGGAAAAACGGAATGAAACAGTCAAAAATCCGATAAATAAGCCGCATTACCACTGCTGTTGTCAAAGGAGAGCGGGTCACTTTCACGAAGGGGGCGGCCCATGTTGAAACAGGTGGTGGCTGTTGAAAACGACGGCAGTAATATAACCCGGAAGCTTTTTTCACCGGATAACTCGGATGACCCGCTTTAGGACTCTCATTTATTCACATCACCCCTACCACTGTCTTTTAAGGGTCAAATTACTTTCAAGGCCTTTGACAATCATTATTCTTCTGACTCTACTTCCTACTTTTTTTTTGGTATGTGCACATAGACGCATTCAGAGTGCTATACATCCGGTGATTGGCATATTTGTCAAAAATATGTGTTATCGTAACTCTCTTCGTACCAGTATGTACAGTTGTGCAATCATTTCCTATAAAAACTTTGCATTTAGTGAGATTAGTTCCGCATTTTCTGAAAGAGATGTTATGTACTAGCCATATTTTTTATTCGTGAGAACATTGTCTCTTTGTTTATTCTGCGCAACAACCAAAGCGCCCAAGGATGGCTCGAATCGGGTCAGTCTATGAGAAAAATGAGAGATCTTCCCCCCCCCCCCCCCATTCTCCTTTCCTCAGCGCGCAGCCAGCTCACGACGAGAACATGGGTGTGTGCACTTACGTCGAATATCGAGCAGCCGCGCGCGGAGAACGGCGCCGCGAATTTCTTCGCGTGTAATTGCGTACACTGCAACACTTTTTTCAGAAAGTTACTACAAGGATGCTGAGTTATGGGCAAAAGCTTCGGTGCCGGACGGGACTCGAACCCGCACTTCATCCTTTCCAGGGATATGTGCTAATCCATTACACTACCGATACCACCTTCACCTTAACTCAGCTTTTTGAATGGTATATTTACCATAGCTTATCAGCACTCACACGTATAACGTGTTGAGCCGGTTGGCCAATATCGGCATCGAACCGTGAAGCTGAAAGCTTTAGTAATGATTTTTCACACTCAACACTCACTTTTCACCAACCGGCTCAACACGTTATACGTGTGAGTGCTGATAAGCTATAGTAAATATACCATTCAAAAGCTGAGTTAAGGTAAAGGTGGTGTCGGTAGTGTAATGGATTAGCACATATCCCCGGAAAGGATGAAGCGCGGGTTCGAGTCCCGTCCGGCACCGAAGCTTTCGCCCATAACTCAGCATCCTTGTAGTAACTTTCGCATCGCGAGCTGCGGCGACAAACAGCAGTTATCAAAAATATCAAAAAACTCCTTTCAGAGTTTTACGACAGAATTAAATTTTTCTTAAATTTTATGTTACTATTTTGTCTTTAATTACATCATTAATACCGTCCTGAGCGGAATTCCAACCGACCGCGGCATATAAGTTGTGCTGACGGCGCCCACAGTGCGACGTCGCAAAGTGAAAATTCGACTCAAGTGTATATACCCCAATTTTGATACCCATATATGTGATGAGTATTTGACAGCATCGACCCACTTTAATTCCCATTCATAGTCCCATGGGAATTTGTAATCTTTCGCCAGTTAGCCCACCGAAAATGGACGGAATCACCGCGCCACACGACACGACATGGAGCCCTCGAAACTGCAAAACGCTCCTTGGAAGCAAGTTCGGAGGAGTCGAAGATTTCGATCGATGAATCACCAGCACGGTTCTTTGATCGAAATTACTCATTAGCACTCACCCCTTTCAACGAAAACGGTCGCGGTAGCGATGACGTTCTTGGGGCAAATGGTAGGTTTGCTCTTAGTTAATGTGCCATTTCAAGCAAAGTACTCTACAAGCAAGCTTCCCTTATTTCATAACCAGCTTCCCATCGGAATTTTTGGGTTTTTGATTTGTGTATTTGTAGCCAGTATTTGAAACTACAGAAACACACCGGTGTCCATTCAAGGTTCCAAGAGAAGTTTAAAATCCCTTCCTGTTGAGAGGAATATCCTGACAACGTCGTTGCATCACCTAAATAAATTGGCAGACCATGGCATCACTACTTCCTTATACATTTGTTGCATCGTGTTCCCCTTGAAATGCAGCTCTATGGACGTAATTCAAATTTGAAAAACTTCTTAAACACCATTTTCAGTTCATTGCTGCTGAATCCTATCATGAGAGATACCAAAATGATCACGGGTTTATGCTCTCCTCGAATACAAAGGTTTTTTTGGCTGTGAAACTTTTGTTGTGAAAGTCGCAGTTGAAGAGGAGGTTTTACGACTCCGCCGCGTCGACGAGAATCGCCCGTGGTACTTTGAGGCAAATTTTGCGAAAATCTCGAAAATTATGCCGAAGGAGCGGAGAAAAATGAAAGTTCCTTAGGTTCCCACATTCGCCTCAATCAGGGCTTTCTACTGAAACCTTTTTCGAATTATTTGAAGCATTTTGAAGAAAGTTATGGCAAAAGTTCGGGGAAATCATGGAGTTTCCGATTTCTCGTGTCGATTGACCATGAATTAGTGGCGGTATTGTATATTCTAAAATGTGACGTTACTCAGAAAATATTCTATTAGCTTCTATTTTTCAGTTATTATTTTCAAAGGAGTGACGGAAAGCGGGCAGAGAAAAACTTCAAGTAATGCTCAGAAAGGGTATGAAATAGTGGCAGGAAACAGGTTCCGATTACATAAGAAAAGACTAAGTTTCAAAGGAAGGGAACGCTTTTGATGTATGTTTAGGAATCGAGCAGGAGTTCTCAACAGTTGACCTTGCAGTGGGGGAGGGGCTTGAAGGCAAGGTGTAACGATCATTGACAAAGCCTGTGACGCTCTGCAACAGAATGAGTTGACCGATGAAAGCCCCTGCACTTCCCGATTTGAGGATGTTGAGATAAGCGTGCGTCAGATGCTGCTGGATGGGTTGAGGAATGAAGTGGCTCAGCAGAAATGCAGACGAATTTTGTTCAATGGAAAGTCAGGATGGGCAATGGTAGAGGAACGTATTGTGCTAAACTATCCGAAGAGCGCAAAATCGTTACATCTCGAGAAGCATTCGGTAGGCGACAGCGAGGAGACCTAAAGACGAAATGGAGAATGTGACCACCGAGGGCATCACTGAAATCAAGACTATGTACAGCATGAGTTTCTCGGACCGTTGTGGTGACGGAAAGCGTTGATACATATTTTCCTTCGGATGTGTACTCTTATGTCAGGATTTCGTTGTGGTGCGAGATCCTGAAATAAGCGTACACATCCGAAGGAAAATAAGTATCAACGCTTTACAGGCTAGTGTAGGCTAAGAGAACAGTTGATTCGATGCAATCTGTGATATGGACTTGGAACTTCATCCGCAGTCCTTTTGCAAAAATATCCATCCACTTTGTACCAGACACTTATCGCCGGTAGTTTGTCCTGTCAAAACAATAAAAGAATTTGCCTAAAGAATCACATCACTCAGAAAGATCAGAAATATGGTGGTTGGAGTGCTTGATGGATGGACATTAAGTTGATGTAATCAATTCAGACCACTGTAAGCTGCTACCCAAGTTTTCTTCTCTGCTGTACATGAATTTTTCAATATACAGTAGCGCTCAAAAGTAATCGGCCAAAACTTTTTTGTCGTAACTTTTTTCTACTGGACCAAATTTGACAAAATTTTAATATGTGGACCTGAACCTACTGTCAACATCTCCTACTTAAGTGCCGCTTGACTCTTTCCATGTTTTTTACAAGAATTTACTACAAGACCATCGAAAAAAAAGGAAAAGGCTTGGTCAAGAAAAACGGATTTCTTTACAAAAACAAAACGAGCAAGCCTCAGAGAATATCAATATTCTGTAAAGAAACCACGACTTTTGATGACAGCGGCACAGCGGGACGGCATAGGGATGGCACTCCAAAAACAAAAATTTGCATTTAACCACGTAACTTACACCGATGAGCGCCAAAATAGTAAATTTAGTATGTAGTGTCTCTAAGTACAACATACTAAAATTTCTCTTAGATTGGTCCAGTCGCAAAAAAATTACAAGTGAAAAACCCGAGTGAACAACCATTTGGCCGAATACTTTTGAGCGCTATTGTAAATTTTGAGAAGCACACTAGCGGTCGTAAAGCAAGAGATTATTTGGAAGCCAAAGCGAGATCAGAGGCAAAAATGGGCCTGAAAGGTGGGTAACTTAATTAACAGGGCACACCCAGGTGTCTAGGAAAATGGCCGCTTCAGTACGACCCTCCCCCCTCAACGGAACTCATATGCGATCCCCGCCTTTGAACATCTGCATAACTCTACAGTATCAGGCGCTATTGGCGATTGCTTAGTATTACTGAGCATTTTGTTATTGTATTTTTGTGCAGATCACCTAAATTCAATCATATTTCCTTGACTAATTAGGTCAACCGAAGGCACCTTCCACTTTTATCTAGCCTGGGATCATTGCTGACCTCTACCATTCCTCTCCCCCCCTCACCCACCCATACGACCTTCCTGTCGAGGTCTCCTCTCGGTGTACTCTGCTCATTGAGCCGGTCCCGATGGAAGGAAGTAACGCCATGGAAGATGAATGTCCCCGATTCAAGACATTCGTCGACACTTTGGGCTGCTCTCATGGCAATTTGCATCCCCTGAAAAGGCCCGATGAGTCACTGTGAACCGCTGACGTTGCGAATGCATCGCTGTGCATGAAACTAGCAACAGACCGGTTACTCCAGTGTGAAGACTGCGATCTAAATCTATCTCGTAGATCTGCCACATTTACAATGCTTAACATTCGCAACAAACTTTTCTCAATTGCACCTTTCTCTTGCATGGTGAATCACAGCGACTGGAACTTTAAGAAGCAGAAGTTTTTGAAGATCTATGACGGTTTTAATAAGTGACTGATCGATATTTTGCGCTCACTAGCACATTTGCATTTCAATGATTTCAAACATGACTCGTCCACCACATTCATGACTTCTCTTCTTAAAGGGGGTCGGAGGGGGCAATGAAGTGAATCACCTTCTCTTTCCATGTTTTAGAGCTGCAGCAGTCATTTTTTGTCAATCTCTGTGTTTCTATGTTTCGTATTACTTGATTTTTAAAAACTGCTGAACTCTGTGTTTCCATGCTCCATGTTTCTTGATTTTTGAAAAGGTTTTCAACCAGTGAGCTTGGGTTCTCAGCCCACAATATCTTTTTCTTGTTACGGTTGGCTCAGAGGAATCGTCAGAGGGAATCGCATGAATCTAGTTTCTCTCAAATTCACTTCAATAAATACAACACATAAAAATAAACGCGAAAGAAAAGAACGGGGGACACACACGTCCTCGTTCTGAGGGTTTGCTCCCAGGACCATCACGGCTGTGCCGCCTTAGACTCCCCGCCCCGTAGGCCGTCACTTTGAGAAGTTGTATCTTAACCGGATCTTCACTTTTCCGCGCGAAACTTTGCATGCGACCCTTATAGGGCATCTACGACATAAATATATGGGTAACAGAAAAACTCATTTTCCGTGCACGATTCCTTTAATAACGAAAGTGACGCGGGTTCCAGCTGTTCTCCAAACTTCAATATTTAAGCGATTTTATACAATGGCGGCTCCGGGATTTCCATGAAGCTGCTAACGAGTAACTCATTAGAGAACTATTCTCGGGTAACTTGGATACCGCAAACCCTCTTGAACGAGGTGGTCTTCTCGTTCAGGTATCATTGATACACGGGCTCTTCCTTTCGTGAGACGTCTAGTAATCTCTTTTCTCGGTCCATCATCTACACTACTCCGGTCCTTGAAATAAGCTGAGACAACCTTTTTAGTGACTGCTGAGAATGTTCACTTGTTTGAACACCTTGACCTCATGACCGTTCCTTGATAACTCTGTCCTGGTCTCACGTCAAGCGAAATTTGAGAAGTCAAACAGTTGGAGACAGACGGTCAGGTGACTGAAGCAGTCAAGAACTTGCACGGCTGCAGTTATTTGGAGATACCTCCAAACTCCTTCACAATGTGCGGTCACAACTTTACGTTGTGAAATGAAATGATTTAACATATACTGAAGATAGCTACCTTTCCCTTTTTTCCCTTTCTTGTTCTTCTACCTTCGTCTCTGGACATGATTGCTCTGTAGAACATTATGACGATGACTCACACACGAACTGGAAAAAATTTGTTTTATGTTAGATTGATAGAAGGAAAATGGACCGAGATATCATTCCAGTATTCCCTCCAGTTAAGGTGGGAGCTAGCCCTTCTACGGGGGCTGCATCTACTTGGCATTTAATTATGCCAGTCTTATTCTGTGGAACGCTGTATTGACTATTCGATAAGAAGAACACAAGAGCTGCTTTGGAACCTCGTACAAGAGCTTTATTGGCCTACCAAGTGGGCTGTTGCACATTGTAAAAACCGTAGGACTTCATAGAGGTGGTCGACACATTATTGTAATTTTTGAGCATTGTAGCGTGGCTAAAGAGACGGGGCAGCAAATTTGACTTACGGTGCTCGCTTGTTGTTTGGCAATTCCACCCACGACGCCCTGCCAAGTTGTCGAGTGTGAATTCACTGGAAATTTCCGTTCATGAAAGTTCTCATGCTTCTTCCCTCGTTCTCCCTTTCATTGTTTTACTTGCTTGTTGTTTCATTTGTTTAACATCATCATGGACAAAACGATTTCCCCTTCTCTGTACATCGCCAGCGCACAACTATCCCATTGAAGCGTGCAGTTCGAGGTGAGGCGCGCTACGGTCGCAGTAGCGCCCCTTGGGCACGTTTTGCAATTCGAGTTTCGACACATCATCTCTTCTGGGCCCAAATGTTCGTTTATAGGGAATAATGTTTCTAAAAAAGCTTCCTCTCATTGCCCCCTCTCGGTGCCTTCATGCCACTAAATCCATTGAAGGGTGACCTGACCCTTCATCATTTATCGGATCACTTGCTACACACTCATTAAGCTTTGCTGTACACATTCAATACAGTTGAACGAGGAACATTCATGTTAGAAAGCTGCTTTGGCAGACCGTACATTGTAACCGCTCTGTGATTGTTCGTGAGAACTTGTGATTTGGTCCCCACCTGGTTCACCCAGCTACCCATCCATCCAAGTGATCTGCGATCTTTGCTTGAGTGGCGTGGCACGATTGATCCTCTCAGGGCTAACCTCTCTAATCGATGCTCCGTGGAGTGACGGAGATCGCAACCACATGGTTCCACGAGGTATCCGGTCAATGTTGACAAACGTGCATGTGTGCTCCACTACTTTGAAGCGTTATCTGAAAAATCATACCTTTCACCTATTTTCCTTGTTCAGGTTTTATTTTCCACTACTTTTTGTTCTCCTCTTCCCCTCCTCGATCATAGACCTTCTTTTTTACACAACATATGTTAAGCTTGGGTAAAGTGCAAGTGTTCCGACAAGTGCTGAGACTTGTTGGGTCACCACTGTTGCGTTTCAGGCAATTCATCATTGGAATGACAACATTACTGTTTTTATGGGGCTTAAATATCATGTAACGGATTGGAACAGTAACTAGCATCTACTCTTACTAAACATCTTATCTGTTTTCAGTTGGTAATTGTATTAATGGAAGATTAATTGCTTAAATTACATACATCCGATTACATCACATACTTGACTTCACAAATATCATCATTATCTTTGGCCTTTATCTTTGGATTCGTTTACGTGGCTAAGGTCTTGAAATCGGTAGCGAATCAATCTTCTCGTGAGGCAAATCCACTAACGGGCGACCAGACCTCACTCTACCTCCTGTACCTATCGGAGCATTTGCTACACAGCCGTTAAGCTTCGCTGTACACAGTACTACCGTACTGTTCTACTATTTTTTACTTGTTGTTTGCTCTGTTCACAAAATGTGATTAAGCCTATTGTGATTATGTTTAACCCGATGACAGTTCCAAGATCATAAGAAGTATATTTTAAATCTATTTCCTATGCGACAGAAAGCAGTTTATGGCAGATTTCTCTTATCTCCTTTTTTATTGTGATATTTGTGTAGGAAAGGGTTATCGTGGATAATTTGGGGGTGCGTATTTCGGGCCCTCAAACTGACTGTTTGCGCCGCCAATTCATCTCCGAGGGGGGTATGATGATATCTACAATGGCACCTGATTAAGGAATCGTCCACGGAGAAAGGTGTTCCTTTGTTACCCAAATATTTTTGTTCTTTCTGCTTACTGAGGGCCGCATGCTAAGTTTCCCGCGAAAAAATTACAATCCGCCTGGGATATAGCTCCTTAAAGTCAGGGGCAGGCGGGGTGTGGGATCGAGGTGGGTGTCGGCCATGGAGAGCTGAGGAGCAAATGGGCGATCGCGGACGGCGGTTGGAGACGCGGACAGCAATTGGGCGCGAAGAAAGCATCTACGTCTCCGACCGTCAAGTAACTAATTGCTCATCGGTGACTGCTGCAAGATCTTTTGGCGGGAATTCAAACGGTCTGCATCTTCTTCATATTTTCAAGTTTTTAACCAGATCAAGGAATTTTTTCACTCTTTTTGTGCTTTCCTTGATGTATTTTATTTAGTACACTGATTCAAAGGAATTAGAATAACGAAATTTTTCGTGGACGATTCTTTTAAGGACCGTTGTAGATATATCATTGTATTGAAGGTATCCACGGGTCGCAATGGAATGGAATGAGCGGTGAGGTCGTTCTTATAATTTCAGCTGCTTAACCAGCAAAATACTATTTGCGAATAACTCAGCTGGGTATAGTTATGCTTGTAGCGAAGAGACAGCCCTCGCACCAGCTCTTGTTATCCACTGAATTGTTGTCATGTGGAAAGCAGTAAGAGGCAATCAAGAGGACTCGCAAATGAAATGGATTTTCTCATCGGAGAATGGTTCGATCCTTCCATGGAACTTTGAGTGAAGGCCTAGGGTATAGACATAGTTCACTGATTACAGATATAAAAATCAAAACCGCAAAATGCCGCCGCTGGGAAGCAAGTTAGGATGGCTCAAATTTTGCTTGCGAAGACTCATCGGGTGGCTACTTTGCTTGATGTGACGCATCGACGGGTCTAACCTCGTGGGCGGGCCCACTGTCTACCATCTCTAGGGCTACCACTGAGCCACGAAAACCCTTACCATCACTAGCTTAGCCTACTATAAGCCACATAAAGTCCTTTCCTGATCACATCACTTCTCCATTCCCTACAGGGACGTTCAGATGTGTTCATTCGTGCTGCATTTTCAAATCAAAGGAAAGTGGAACGACATATCCTGAGGCAGCCTGCAATGTTCGGTGAACCGTGCGGGAGTGGTACGGCATTTAAGAATACAGAGAAGTGATTGAAAACCCGAGAAATGTGGCCTCACTTTTGTGGCGTGAGATGCACCGCACTGCAGAATTCTGTCCTATGGATCCGCATCTTCTTCATTATCTGCTCTCCCGTAGAGTGTACAGAGACACAGGCCAGGCGAATTAAAGACATCTTGGCCCACAGTAGACTCTTGTATTTCGGCACTCGCACACGCTACGCCTAGCCAAGTCGTCGACTGTATATACAGTTTCATTTGTGAATATTTCTATCATAATCGCAGTCATTCGCTTGATCTTCCTCTCATTATTCCTCTCTTGTTTATTGTTTTTTTTGTCCAACATCATCATGGACGAATCAACTCCGCCTTCTCTACCCACCGCCAGCAGGCAACTCGTTAAATGAAGGTGCAGCTTGAGGTGCGCGCTGAGTCGCAATGGCACCCCAACGGCGTGTTTTTCAACGCTAAACATCTCTTCTGGGCAAATATCTGTTTACAGAAATGATGGTTCCAACTGAGATCTTCCTCTTTGCCCCCTCCCAGTGCATTTGAATTTGTCTTGTAACCAATCAAAACGCCGCGGCGTCTTCAATCTCAGGTCGGAGTCATACCGAAGAGCCGGCAGCCTGCCTTCGTACATTTTGCCCTCTCCTAAACCATTTTATAAAGATCACATTCCCATAAAAAAAACTCACTATAGCCATCCCCTTCTTAAAGGTGATAAAACAACTATAACTCTCAGCTCCCACTAGTTCCCACCAGGATCGAAGAATCCTCGAAGGGGGCTAATAGTTTGGTTTCGACAAGGGGGGGGGGGAGGAGAGTGGGCAGTGTGGCATTTTGAAATTTCACTCGAGTAATGCTCGCTCGACTAATACTCGGCAACCACGCACTGTCGAGAAGGTTTCGGGCCGGTTGACTCAGTTGCTCTTCAAAAAAAAGCTGTCAGTGGATAATCATCGACAATCATACTAAGGTAGCAATGCTATAACTAAGGATTGTCGACCTTTTTCAGAGAGAGGATTGGAGTGTAGGCACTGATGATCCAGATTCTTGCACCGGAGAAAAGCCTAATTTTCTAAAAATTTCCTCAACGTCAGGCTTGACCTTGCTTTTGACACCTAGGAATAAGAGAACTATGTATAGTTACGATTCAGTTTGTTCATTTGCCATTTCTTTATACTAGCAAATCAAATTCTGTATGTATACCAACATCATACTGCTCATAGAGATACCAAAAAGAAAAGGATAGCTAAAAAGCGTATTCTGCGGTGAGAGGTGGACATAACTGACCAATTCTCGAAAGAGCAGCCTGTAGGCCACGTCCTTACTTTGCGGTGCCGGTTGCAGGACGTGGCGCGTGTCTCTGCGTCTTCGCCCGCCCTGTCTCGTTGCCTTCGTCGTCTCTGCACTTCCCTGGAATGTTTACCCTTATGGCAGGATTTTCGCACCTCGGCATGTCGCAAGCGAAGCATGCGGACGAGCTAAAGGCGCCATGTTGTTGGGTCCTGAAGCGATTATAAGTCAACTGCGTATCGCACTCCTAGCATGGCTGTGTAATCGTTTTAGGATCCAACAACCGCGATGCGCATAGCTCGCACACACTGCGTCGCACGCCGCTCGTAGTCGTGCGAAAATCCTGACATAAGGGTACACACCCACCTCGCTGCCTTGCTGCCTGTAAACGCAGCCACGCCCTGCCGGCGCAAAGTATGAAAGCAGCCGTACAGGGTGAAAGGATCGAAATAGTTGGTTACCGTTATATCCATTAGTGGACAGAAAGAGAAGGGATCTAGCTCACCCCCCGGATGATAATTCCAACTCGATGGCACGTTGTTGCAAGATGATTTTGAAGACTAAAATTTTCGAAAAATAAGATCTAGAAGAGGGAACGACAGTATTTTCCTCTGCCATGATGTTCCCACATTCTTTTTTGACAGTACTTCTATCATATAACTGAGTTAATAGAGCCAACGAACAATGCAATTCGCAACATTGACCGTGCCCATTGCCGCATTTACTTCCGCACACGCACTCGTAATCCTCGCTTTAAAAAAGTTTCAGTGAAAATCTGTCATTTATTGCATTGTTTCCTCCACAACTACGAAGTTCGAAGTATTTTCGTAGAGGATACACCGGAAAGCACTTTTTTCACAGTTGTCATGTCTGGCTAGACTCGTTGATCGGCTTGTGTTACCAAACAATCGTGTGTAAACAATGCAACGTCACTGTCGAGTCGGGATGCGTAAATGCCTACTTTTCAAACGGTCGGTCATTCATGAGTGTGATTTATTCAGTTTGTCACTGGCCAAGCTCGTCATTTTCTGATCAGTGTTCTCTTTACAGGGTCGAAGGTCGTGTTGAGAGGAAGCTAGGGATAATCCGTGATAATCCCTCCTTCTCAAAAGTTGTTAAATCTCCTCGAAAAAGCTGTTTGGTAGGGAGGCATTGTGGAACTGGGACAATCAAGAACTCCACAAAATTTTATATAAAAATGGATTTAGCACTCATTATCTCCTCTCTCCCGGGCTCCCTAAGGGGCAAGCGTTGCGTCGAAAATTCTTCAGAAATGCGACCACTCCCGAATGGACCCCTATTATACCAGCCACTGTTATAATGAGTGATCGTTGTTAAGGATTCCGTAAAGAATTTCCCAAAAAAAAAAACGACTCCTCTCTCCAACCCAAAATACAAACCCCGTTGAGGGCTCCTCGACCCACGCTTGAGTCTGCTTCCTGTTTCTGATCAGTACTTGGTGAATTCCTTCGCTAATACAATATCCCTGTAGGATTTTCCAACCAACGTTTTCCTGATTGGATAGCTGTTGTATCAGGAAACATGTGGGAGAACCTGTGAAAGATCTATTCTCGCTGAAATTTCCATAATGCGTTTTATGTGGCACGCTAGATGGCTCACATCAATGGCAGTGAAGTGCTATTCAAAACGAAATCCATTCATTTTTTCGTTCACCAATAGTTTCCTGGTGCACTGTTGAATGCCTTGCCATATCAAGCTTACTGTGCGCCTTATGTTGCTCAGCAACAACCATCATCATATGAAGTAATTTTCTCTTCCGGTCATTTATTCATATCTAACTCGAAATGATCTTAAGAAAGGGCTTCTGTACTGCTATACTCATCTTCAAGCCCTCTCTGAACTGTTGAAAAATTGAGGAAAGTCTAAATTCAGTAGTTTGAGCTAATATGTATGTGTGTACAGATGCATTACCGCCGTCGTTCAATCATTCAAAGGTGCAACTCGCGATTTTTGCTTGTTCCACATTTGTGAAATACCTTATTTCGAAGTGCCTCTCACTGAACATTTTTTAATCACATTTTTTAATCAAACTGAATTTTGATCAGCGAAAATTTTGGACTTGGCTTACTTGATTTTCATTTGCTTCAGCCTCTCAAATGAGGAGACCTGATAGAATTCGGCAGACAATGCAGACAATGAAAATTGTCAGAAATAACTGTTGAATCAATCTAGAGCGAAAAACTTCATGATATTTCCACTGGATTCGAGTCCTTTACTGAGTTCACAGATGGGATCACAGATGACTTACAAGAAGCTCCTGATAAAGCTTGTTCCGATCTGTTGGGGCAACTTAAGTTTCATTACCGTATCTACTAAATCTGCGTGAACATCACTTCACCAAATCGCCCGAAAGATGTCAAGAGTAAATTCATTGGGTTTTTTTTAAATATGGTCACACTTTTTCTCTCACTCTTCCCTTGACTCCCTCTTCCTTGAATTGTTTGTTGTTGTGTGCTGTTTCATAAGTTTATGTGAAAGTAGTCAATTTTGTCCTACGCGACATTAAATGGCAGTGGCGTCAGCGCGCCTGAAATGTGCAGCTCGCGGGGAAAAGCGCAGTTCGCTATAATCGCAAACGCCCCTCAAATTTGCGTTTTTTAGCTCATTTTCGAAACACATTATCTTTTGTGCGTTCAAATGTTCGTTTACAGAGGGCAGTGTTTCGAAATACGCTTTCGTTGTTTGCCTCCTCACAGTGCCTTTAACAGCTGGCTCCGATCCCCTTTGCTTAAGACGTTCAACTCAGAAGTGTTTTTAACTGGTTGCGAAACCAGAAGTTATGATGCTTTATCTTGAGAAGTCCACGCCTATGATGCTTGACTGATCTGCTGAACTTACGGTGTTTTAATTCTGTCGTCGGCCTTCCTCCAACTGTATCTCTCCTTTCCCATCATAATTTATTATTTTCCATCCCGCCTTCCTCCTTTTTCATTTCTGTTTATGTTTATACTTTTCGTAAAATATTACCACTCTCCACATTCCTTTCTATTCTTCATCCGAAGACATCTGATATTCCATCGGTTTCAGACCGTGGAACGGTAATGCACCGTAGCTATGTCGCCCTTGTGGCCCTTGCTATGTTCGGAATGGTTCTCGTCGGCACATTCACTTGTAAGTTCGTTAGTTTGTTTTTTGAAAGTCATCTCTTTCATTGTTTTGCATTTTGTAGTGTAACTTGCGTACTCCCGAAGAGATCACTTTTCGTGTGATTTATAGGTTCAAACTACTATCATTTTATGAGATAAAATTTGGTGGTTTTGGCGTTAATCAATCTCTTCTGTGGGATGCGCCGCGTATTCTAGTTCCAATCACATTCGTGACGGCAGGTGAATGCGATTTGGCCTATAGAATGACTTGAGGGCGCCGAACAATGTACATGTCACTGCTCTTATCCTCCCAGACGATATTGGTACCAATTCGCTGAGCCCGGAGCAATTGAAGGTTTTTTAGCCGGAGGGGGGGGCTGATGCTTGATTTGTTTCCGCACCATGAGAGTGGGAGTGCGCGTTACCTGTCACTACATCACCTCCGTCCCATCTAAGAAGATAAAACAAAACACTATGTATTGTGAAAGCGCTGCCCTTCATTGGTTACTGCTGCCGCTTGGTTCAAATACTACTGTTTTGAAAGAAGGTGAAATGTATGGCGCATTCCATGACGGCAACGGTCAAGACTGAACGCATGATAGCTTTTTTAAAAAAATTTTTTTGCCTTTGTTTTTCTCACCTCAGATGTAGGCACGAGGTTTGGCTAACGTTCACATCTGTAACACCCGGATATGTGGAAAGTTGTGTTGGTTCTATTGTGTTCTGCTTATGAATTCCGATTGATACAAATGGTTTAGCAAATTTTGTGGAGGTTGACAGTGAACCATTGCACAAGCATGTTACCGAGGGTCGATCGACTGACTCACTGCGCATCCTGCTCGTCGGCGATACTGGAGGTATTTTTTTCTGATAAACCTGACTGAATTTATGAAGGTTGAGGAGTCTTTTCTTCATCACCATCTTGATAGTCCTGTTAAGAGGCTTCCCAAATATTAGAGTTGGGTGCTTGTCTACACATATAAAAGCACATTCCATGGTCATTTGAAGGCAGGCAGTAACTTGACCGTCATTGGTGAGAGGGCATAGGACGTTTCGGCCACGCCCTTAGATGTGCTAGAGAGTGTGCTCGACCACATTTTTTGAAATTTCAATTTGCTCTTAAGTTGTATGCTTCCAATGGCCACTGAAATTTAATCTCAATGATGTCCCATTTTATGTAAACAGGTCATTAGATTTGACGCTACCTACGTTGAGAGCTGAGCTGGCTTCTCCATTGTTCAGAGCTTACTAAGGAAATAGGACAAAAGGAAGTTGTCATGTGAGATGATTCGTTTGTGTATTTCCTGATGGGTCTTTGAATCTTTTTCAAGACAGCCATGACGCTGGATAGCACATCATCCTAGCACTGTTTAACAATGCTAACTCTGCATATACTGCTTGAAGGCACCAGTAGGGGTACGGGTAAACTGAGATCTGGGAGTACATGTTCTCTGAAACCAGTTTTCTACTTCAGGAGAGGTCATATGTGGCGAAAATCGCATTGAAAAAACGCGGCTTGGGGTCTTATGATGACTCCGCTACACGGCATGTCGTCCTGCGGTCCTGCAGCCGGGCGAGTCGCCAGAGAGGGGCGGGAAATCAGCCGGCCGCCTGATTAAACCTTTGGCCTGTCTGCAGTACACCACGGTTAGTGACGCAGAGGGACGCGGGAGAGAAGGGCATTTTCGGGTTCTTATTCCTCGGTTTTTTCGCAGCTTGATGTCGTTCTTTCTCTACTCTTATACTGCGTGCACCTCTTTTTTCATGATCCCACTATTTGCCAAATTTACCCCTCCCGGTGTCGTTAACTCTTTAAAGGCATATTCCGCGCTCGCTATGGGTGGAGTAACCAATTGACTCTCCATTGGTTGTCAGCGGTTGGTAGGCGGTCTCTCCACGCCCCACTGCAGGCAATAGGGCGAGGAGAGACCGCCTTCGAACCGCCGACAACCGATTGAAAGTCAATTGGTTACTCCACCCATAGCGAGCGCGGAATATGCCTTTAACTGTGGAACGTTTGAAGGACTACAGAGAGCATCAAGAAGGGGCGTTACGCAACCGCGCGTACATCAGGAGAGCCCTAAGGCGAAAAAATTAGGTTTCTGTATTGCTACTCATCTATCCGTACCTTATGATATTATAGATTGCAAATTCTTCGTTCAAGCTTGTAAAGACTCTTACTATAATCACTTATAGGGTTGCCGATCTACCCATATGTCACATATGCTCAGAAAAAAGTCGCCAAAGCGATGACGAACGTGGCTATCGAAAAAGCGGTGAAATACGTGCTGAGCGTCGGCGACAATATCTACTTCACGGGTGTCTCAAACGAGCACGACTCACGTTTCCAGGTCAGCAGTTCTGCGCGTGAGCTCATTTGATCTCGATGAATATCTTAATAATAAATATGTATGGAACAGTGCAAAACTGTCAAAGTTTTATTCCAAAAGTCTCAAAAAAGCTTCCACAAAATTGGTAGCAAGAAGTGGTTGCAAAATGATCTCTTCGATGCGGAAGGACAGTGATCCCGTGCAACAGCAAGTCGGTAAAGTACAAATACTTCTGGACGATTTCAAATGGAATCTTTATAATATTTGATTTTTACCATTTTAGGCTTCATAGAGACGCTAGGCGCTGAATGCTTTGCCATAAGGTTCAAAATTCTTTTGCAACCACGTTTTGGGGCCTTGTTTAGTGAAAGCATTTTGAGTCTTTTGAAAGAGAACTTTGGAGGTTTCAACTGTTTCATACCCAGTCAGATCAACGAGGCTCCGGGACCAGAGAATGCTAACCTTAATCGTAGTGAAAAGTCGAAATGGATCACCCCGACAGAAACAGAGTTCCGACCGCTTCATTCCACCGTTTGCGTTCGGTCCGTGAGAGCTTCCTTATGGCTGCTGAAGCGGCCATAATTAGGATAGCAAGTTGACGCGACTAGTTTTATGATATTTTAGTTTGGTTGCACACGTTTCTGAATTTACGGCGATTTTTTGCCTTCCTTATGAGTCTGAAATCGGCAAAATCAAATTCTAAAAAACGCAACTTAGCATCTCAATGATTCTTTACAAATTAGCATCTCAATGATTCTTTACAAATCAATAAAGTACTCGAAGCTATGTAAGTCTAGATATCTTGGATTACTCAGTTGGGTCAGATGTGGATGCGTAAGAAGTTTCAATCCTTTTTTCATTCTATTTTTCGTATGAAAATGAAAACTGGCTGACAAAAACAGGTAAATATGGGCTGTCGTCGTTATTGTGCGTCATATTTGCCTGCCTACACCAACTTCGCATAGAACAGGCTGAATTGTTGGAATAGGGGTTTTCTCGTTGCCGCCCGAAAACTTCCCACCATGATGCTGGTTAAGGGCTGATAGCAAGAAAGTGTTCAGAATATCGCTGTGGAGGAGCAGGAATATTTAGAAAAAGAAGTACAAAGTTAGAAAAGAGGACCACATAGAAAATTTTACGCGAAAAAAAAAACTGAAATTCGGCTGAAATACATTTGCTAAATGATTTGTCCACGTTGCCATCAGGGGTTGGACTACGAGTGCTATAGTGCAGAGTAAAGTGATCAGTGAGTCCTATAAAGGTACCGGAAAGGGTAAGAAGAATGTAAGCACTGTGAATACGTATTTTCTGAGGAGAAACCTTCCACTTCAGGAGGGGTGATGTGAAACGAAACTTGCAAAGACAAAGCGCGGCTTGATGTCTTATCACGATTCGGTAGCTCAGCGAGTCGCTCTTGCCCGGGGAAAGGGGGTGGGGGGTTTCGGCTGTGTACATTTGTGACAAAAACTCGCTTCGCGGCGTTGCACACGCGGCGCCATCAGTACGAGTCGTTTGGTATTCCGCTCTAGAGCTACAGTAGGCTGGTACCGTAGAAGATCTCCAAGGATTGCACTTTGGAAGCATCGGATGTTTGCCTATGTTGTTGCTGTTGTTGCTGCTATTTCTACAGATAGAGCTACAAACGGCTCGCACTCGCCGCGGACAGCCAAGTGATTTTTTCTCATAAGTGTACACACCTGGAGGTTTTCGGCGAGGGCAGGACAACGTTGCCAGTAGGCTCATTTAGCCTCTCGCCCGTCTGCAATCTACCCGTGAGTAGTGACGCGGAGGGGCGCGAAGAAAGGGCTGTTTTCAGGGTTTCTAACATCGTCTTTTTCACCGCTTAACCTCTTTCTTTCTCTATCGTTACACCGCTGAGCACCCTACTTTCATGTTCCATATTGTGCCAGATTTACCCCTCCCGGTGTCTTTAAAGTCAGTAACTGACGCTGTTCTGCAGCACAGCCTTCGCGAACCGCGCCACTCTCGATGGGCTCTCGTGACAAAATTTGAAGGGATGTGTTTCTGTCAGATTTAGATTTTTTCGTGTCAAACTTTGGATATGTCCCTTGGTAAACGAATAGAACATAGCTACTCGGAGGAAGAAACCAAGTGTTCCGTGAAGGATTTCTCTAAGCTTCTCATCATGACTCCACGCTGACGCGGTGTGAAGAGGATTGCCGTAGCTGTCTTCGACAAGAATGAATGGGGGAGGGGGGGGGGGGGCAAATCTCTGTTTTTTTATGCTGCTTGTTGCGTCATCGCTTAGCACCTCTACTGCCTTATTCAGTAATCAAGCAAATTATCGCTCTTGGTGTCTGTAAAGTCACTAGGACGCGTTATGGCGCAGTCACAATAAGATTGAACGAGCTTCGCTTATGTTCACCTGTGAACAGTTCTATCCAGTAAAGCTGCTTTTCACTACAAGTGATGTAATGCAGTTAGTTCAGACGTCTTTCGAAGATATCTACGATACAGACGCATTGAACGTGCCATGGTATTTGATAGCTGGAAATCACGATCATTTTGGTAACGTCAGTGCTCAAATTGCTTACACGAAATACAGCAGAAAATGGTCAGTTTTCTAATGAATGAACCTTTTCTCAAACAATTCAGTCATCCAGTAGAGCTACAGGTGGTGCCCAAAAAGTAATTCTTCCTCCATTTTCAAACCCATATTAGTCGAACTTCAGCCAATTCTGACAAGGTATTTCCATACCCATATCAAAGAACAAACCTCACTCTATCACTAAACTCCGTAACAGCCTTCCGCACGAGCAGAATCGGGAGCTTCTGCGTGAACATGATGGGTCACTTCAACTCGGCAAAATCCGAGATTTCCTCCCTCGTTCACAACCTTGCTGAGGTCCGTTCACTCTGGGTACCTGAGAGGATTCATAGTGGATGGTGCCCTTGAATATTCCGTTTGTTCCGGGCTCCCAGCGCCCTCCATTTCCAGGAACCAGAACGTGCAATTACCGCTGAAACCCCTACAGAGATGGGTTTGAAGCATGAAAAATGACACTTCGTATCATAGCAGCGTTGTCCAAGCAGCGAGAGCTCTGTGACTTTCTATGAACCGATAAGTCAGTCCTCAGAAAGCTTCCCCCGAGAGACCTCCCACGGAAGCTGGCTGTTATAGGCGGACCTTGATGCCTAGGTGCTCTATAGCCGAACTGTGCTAACTGAATGCTCCAATTTTGTGAAGGTGAATGTCGTGAGCCACAGCTGGTTTTTGCTGAGAGGAAGATTCCAGAATAATTCTGCCAAATTTCATCTCTTTCATTAACCTCTGTTTGTATACTTAGTGGAGCTGAGCCGCGGACAAATTACCTTTTTTTTGGGCACCCCCTGTATGCATTCAGTGTACTTGTAATCTTTTATATAAATACTGTTGTTCGATTCTGAGCATCGAATGAAGCAGGCTTCGTCGATCACTACTTTTCGATATAATCGAGCCTATCGTTTCATCTGAGAGTGGATAAAAATCGAGATCGACAAAAAAAGCTCACTCAAGTCAATGGTTTCAAGGCTATTTTCAAGGAATTTTCCTGACCTGTACTACAAGGTGTCATTTCAACTGAAAAATACCACTGTGGACGTGTTGATGCTGGACACTATCGTATTGTGTGGAAACACGGCTGATATCCAGAATGGAGGCTTCTTCGATATGCTGTGGAACAGATCACACGATCCCGAGGTGAGCGGTAGGAATTGAAGCGCTGTGGATAGAACCTGGGGTTGTATAGCAGTACTATCAGGGATAGAAACAAACTTTTTGATAGAAATGTGACGTGACGTGATTGGTCTTTGAACTCTCAAGTGATCAATCCAGTTACACATGAAAAGGTCGCTACGCTCATTTGTCGATCCTGAGTGGAGAATTTTGCAGCACTTCATCTTCTGTCTTTAGAATTTTGATCCCCTATGTGAGATGAGGGACAGATTTCGTTTCTTCTTGCCCCGACAGAATGTTATTTGAAATAATGACCTACATTGCTCAATTGCAGGGACCCACCGATGTGGCACAAGCTGAAAAGCAATGGAAGTGGATTGTGGAGAACTTGAATACGAGTCGGTGAGTGGACAAGTCATTTTGAGATTACTATCTTACTTATTCATTTTTTTCATTATGAATTTTTGAGATTAGATCATTCTGAGATCTCGCTCGAAAGTGAAATTGTTAATTCGCTCTCAGAGTGGCTCAAGTGGGGAAATATGGGTTAAGATGAGCCGTAAGCGGTGTTTTACAAAAACATGAAAGAGATTTATTCACAGTGGGCGGAGTGCACAGTGTATTGGCGGTGCCTACGACACAAATTCATGAGTCGGTTTCAACGCAGCCTAGAGGCTGGGAAGAAATCGCTAGAAATTATCAATAGACGAACAACCATTGTCCAACTATATATCTTGACCACACTCGGAGTGAGGGGAAACCCGCTCAGAGTGGGCTGTGTAACTAACGGAGTAGACTGTAGAAATTGCTGTTTATTCTGAGGGTGATTTAGAGACAAGGTGAAAAGTGAAAGTGGCTAACGCAATAAAAGGGAGATAAATCCAGCGGTGGGCGGGACTAATACAGAAATCGTGATGTGGTTCCGAAAGGTGGGTCCGGAAAATGTTGAAAAAGTGAGAGGCAAATGGTGTTCACAAGGAATAGGTCCGTGTCGAGTGAGTCAGCTAAAGTGGAGGAGAGCGCAACAAATATGAGATACATAGTTTTAAGAGTGGAAAGGTACTTACATGCAGAAAGATAAGGGAAACACTACTGAACAACAGCAATAGGTGAGCACAACTGCCCAGAACAAATTTTATAGATCGTGGGGTGGATCGATATCGATCGAAATTATCGGTTTCGTGTCAAGGGGCGGATGGGTGCTGAACCACACTGAAAGGTGGCCAATGCATCAGAAGTGAAATTTCTATAGAATCACGTGCTTAAGACAATAAGCAATTATGGTTTGCTTCATTGGAAACGGGTACCGAGTAAAGCCCCACAAAACCGTATTTCTTTTTAACCCGTTGGCGCCCACCGTGTTGCCTTAGTAGCGTGCGTCAGAGAAGTTGAAATATGCGATTCTGACAAAATTCTAAAGAATGGCCAAAAACAGGTCGAACTATAAACCAAAATAGTACCCCATTTCTAGCTGGTTTTGGATGTGAACACGTTTTCAAGAACGTCATAATGGTGTGAACGGAATCACGTCTGTGACGTGTGGCGGCAGGCTAAGGCTGTGAGTGCGTTTAGCATGAGGTGCATGAGAGGTAGCTTGTAAAGAGCCAGAGCTTTCCAACCTTGTTTGAAAGTCTTCCACCACGTGAATGATCATCAAAGAATTCCAGCCGTCACACAAAAACAAATCCGTTGCCTCCACTTCTATCAAACAAATTTTTGATTGTCTAATCTTTCCAGAGCGGACTACCTATTCGTTGCTGGTCACTATCCGATACATTCGGTGTCGTCTCACGGACCAACACAATGTCTTCAGGAGAGATTGGACCCAATGCTTGTAAGATTCAACGTGTCAGCCTATTTCGCTGGTCATGATCATATCCTTCAGGTAAAAGTTTTACCGTACGGCTAAAAATTCGTATGTCGCACCCATCCACTGCGGTATGGGCTTCCTAGGTTATAACACCCAGATCTCAGCCGTGCCTAGTGTTCTTGTGTGCCCGTGCAGGTAGGCACCACTGCTCCATAAACGGTTGATGTCTCATCTTACACATTTCCTTGCTCTCACTCCTACAGGTTTTTTGACCATACACGGTGGACGGAGAGTGCAAATAGAATTGTTGTCACATATGAATGACTCACAAAGAAATGGTCATGAGGGTTCTGTACGGCACAGTTTTCCATTCTCTAGCTTTTCGGTGATTCCATATTTACACCCATATATTATTAGGTTGATACAATATGAATCGGACAAATGGTAGTGATGACTTTCAGGGATCATAAGTCAGCAATGAGTTGACGAAAATGGATGCGCGAGGTACCGTTGGAATGAGTACAAAAAGCTCTTCAAAACATATTCAAACAAACCCTCCAAACTTTCATTCCACTAGCATGCCGCAAAATTTCAAGCCGTCCAGAGACCACATTCGCAACGTCATACTATTTCCATCGCTATCTGGCCAAAAACCCGCGGATATTGAAAGACGCCCAAAGGTAGTTAACAAGGAGCATGCACCCGCCAGAACTACAGTGTACTTGTGGCATTCGAAGTTTGCGTCGGACGACTATTCCATCGAAGACGAAAACCGCATTTCGTGGAGCGTACACGGCGTAGAATACTGGGAGCTGCTCGATGAAGGTACAACAGTATCCGCCGATGTCTACATTCGTCGATTACGAGAATTGAAGGCAAATGTCCAAAATTCGCAACGAAGGCGGTCACATGTCTACTTCCAGCATGACAACGCGAGACCGCACATTGCAAGATCGACCAAGGCCGAGCTGCTCTCGTACAGTTGCTCCGTGCTTCCACACCCACCGTACTCCCCAGACCGGCCCTTTCGGATTCCCACTTTCCTCTCACCTCCAACGCCACCTGGATGGCCACGACTTCAAAACTTGCGACGACGTCAAGAGGGTTCTCGAGAACTTCTTTGAGTCCCAGCTTCCGGCCTTCTGGAGCGAGGGCATCCGCGATCTGCCTAACCAGTAGCAGAAAATCATCGATAAAGATGGAGCATATTGCAAGTGATTCCCAGTTGTCGTTAAAAAGTTGTACGACAATGATTAAAATTTGTCAATTTATCCGATTTATCATGAATCAACCTAATCCATCATGAATGATTGGAGGCAGGGTACATCGGGAGTAGAGGATACCTCGACAGAAGTGGGGGTCATATTTGACTGGATGAGGGGGTCGTCAGTGCAGTGATCCTCGGTATGCTCTAGAAACTAAACCTTCAATGAGGAGATGAGAAGCGAAGGGTTCTTCGAAGCGAACTTGTGAAGGAAATGTGAAATAAATGTTTTTCCCTCAAGTAAGAATGCATAGCAATAAAACACATTGCAACTATACAGTCCGCCAAGACACTGATATTGTGGGAGTCAAAAAAGGAGGAGGTCGTATTTCGTACCCGTAGGGAAAGGGCTCGTACTGAGGCGGCTATTTCCCTCGACAGCGGGGAGTGCCGTGGGTGGTGATATAGTGACATGTGGCGTGCACTCCCACTCTCATGATGCAAAGATCAAATTCCGCATCAACCCTCGTCCAAGCTAACCAAACTTTTCATCCCTCCGGTGTACCAGAGGGATGGAAGGCATTAAGAATCGTGGTGGAGGGTGAACATGGTTAGGCCTACGCAATGACTTGAAGGAGATGCCCCGCACTAGGAATTGATTAACGCCAAAAACTTCCTTATTTATCCTTAATAACATCATGAATAATGCTAGTTCATGCAGTCCATGCGTCAAAGCCTGCCATGTGACCTATGTAAATGCAACTGCAGACCTTGGATAGGTAACAGGTAGAAACCAGGGTCCAACATTGTGTCGCACTTAGATACTCCCTCTTTTAATACAGACATGAAACGGTATCCTTTCCCAAGAAACTGAAATTCGACCCCCACTGGCAAGGATTCGTTGCCTAACGCTTCGCTTTGGGTACACTATGGCAGGCACCAAAAATGTAAACGCTATACAAGGATGAAGAATAAAGTTTTGGTGTAGAACAATCCCTTTTTGGAATTTGTTGCGCATTTTAGTTCGATCAGAATCGTGGTAAACGGTGACTGCGATTTGTCCTATACAATGACTTGCGGGTGGTAGCCATGTATAATTCAGTGCTTTTATCCTGCCAAACGGTTCTGGTAGCAATTCATCGGCCTCGGAGGGATGAAGGGCTTGATTGGCTTGGGCCGGCGCTGATTCGAGATTTGCTGTCTGCACCATGAGAGTAGGAGTGCACGCCACTTTTCACTACACCACCTAGCCTCTGGAATGTTATAGTACTCGTAGAACGGAAATCGAATACGGCAAGAAAACTTCGGCATATGGCACCTAGTTCAATCGCTTCTTTCAACTGACATTTTCCACTGATTTATTCAAGTACATGAAAATTTGATTATGGGTGAGTATTGCTGAAGCAGAAATGGAAGCTTTCATTCCATGACTGTAGCTACGACATATAGTCTTCTTCCAAAATGTAGTCACAGCGTGGTGTCAAGTGCCCAGACTGTAGGCAGGGCACTCCCAGGTGTCGAGGAAAATAGTCACTTCAGGACAATCACCCTCCTCTACGGGTACCAAGTGCGACCCTCTTTTGACCTCTGCAATACCAGTAACTGATGATGTCGCAAACGGTGCCCCATGGGCGGTCCGCATTGATCGCGGACCGCGCCTAGCCTGCCCTCCCGGGGTCCTAATATGCCTACCTGAACTAATGGGGAGAGGGGTACCCTAGTCAACCAGGCTGACGCCTGGGAACTTTCCCCGATAGTACCGAGTTGCACAATGACACCAAATAATATGATACTGACAGATACGGTGCAAGAAGGAGCGAGGGAACACCCTTGAAAACACTCAAGAGAAACACACAAGAACAGTATTAGGTTTATATGAACTACTACCATGAACAATACGACATGAAACTGGATTAAAATACAACTCACGCCGGGCTCTCGCTACGAGCCCCGTCCGACGACCCAGTAGTGATAATTCAGGTGATTTCCGAAGTTGGGGAAATATCCATTGCTGATTCTAAGGGCCCAAGCCCCGTGGTGCCGCCGCCGGCCTCAATAGTGAGGCTCGTGTGGTTGGGTGGATTAGACGAACGTACCACACGACGTGACGAACCCAGAGAAGACGACTGCCCGGGGAGGTCCGTGATGGTGCTGCGGTAGGCAGCCATCGCACGTTGCCGCGCGATCACGGAATATGACCAACATGGCAAGGCGGCGGTCAAACCCACGGGAACCCGCGCACCTAAGGAACTAAGGAGCGATCCTCGCTATTCGCGACAGATGACGTATTGTAGAGTTGCAATGTATTTATTGCGATGTATTCTCGCTTGAAGCAGAAAATATTTACTTCACAGTTTCTCATCTGCTTACAGAAAATTTAGATTCTAACGCTTCTCGCAGGTCTCTGCAGGGACAACCCCCCCCCCCCCTTCCGTTAGGCCGAGTACTGAGCTAGGGCGCACCAAATCTTACCTTTCGCCTAACCTGAATTCCTTTTCCGTTGAACTGTACATTTTCTCGAGGATGAATGTTGTTCGTTACTTATTTGGAACGTTTCAGCATGTTGTTTACCCTGGGAGGGGCAACCATCAGATACATTATGTGCTTTCTGGAGCGGCATCACGTAGCGATCGATCGAAAAAGCATCTGTACACAGTGAAGGCGGAAAACCTCAAATTCCGGTAAGATTGTGACTTTTTCGTATAAGTGCGGAGTTCGGTTGTTGAGAATGAATTCAGCTCTGTTTTCAGTTACCCTACCTCATGGTGGAATCCATTATCACAACTCGGCTTCTCAAATGGAGGATTTGTATTGATGGATATCACGCCGCAACAGACTCAGCTCATTTTTTATAATGGCCAAGGGGATATGAAATACCGCTCTTCTATTGACCCTAGACTAGTCAGCTAGTCGATAACTGATTTTTTCCTCATTCTTCGCTCTTCTATGTATTTCTTAACCTGTACACTGCTTGACTGTTACTGTAATTTAGAGGTCGCCTCTAGCGACTCCCTTGTTCAGTAGGCTTCCTAGAAGGTGGCGAGAGTGCACGCCATTTACTCGTCAATCTGACATTATTCACATTCCGATAGTATGGTATGTTTATGTATAGCTTTACAGTAATTTCGAGAAAGGGTACTACTTGTAGGAGCCGCCGCGAGCACGTTACAGTTGCTGTGACCGGTATTTATTCTGAAATAACTTTTCTATGTGGTCAGAGCCCCACACTGGTACCGGTACCTATGGTGCTCTTTCGTAATCAACTTTTGCAAACCCAGCCTCTCTAAAATAGTCGGTCAATCTGATCACGATATTATTCTAAAAGGCGATCTCGACTTTTGATAGGACGTGATCTGCCTCTATAATTATGAATAACGAGTATAGAACACGACGAAATATTTCATTTCTTTTATCATCTGTCTCCTTTTTTTATTGTTCTATTTTCCTCCCCATCGTTTTCTCACCTGATCACTCAGTCTGCATTCCCAGATATTTCCCATTCAAGATAAATCGCATGTGTTCTAGAAAAACCATATGCTTTCGTCATCACTGTTGTGCGAATTTATACATCATCTTTGAAGTCGCGGGTCCAATGATTTCTCGATCAAAGCTGCCACGCGGTTATACTTGATACCCAAGCGCCACGCACACAATTGCAACACAACAATTTACTGCGTTCAACGGGAACACCTCAAACTTGGGTAATTAAACAAAAAGAACCTCCGAGAAAAGAAAACGGCATTAAATTGGCGTTAGGAAATCCGAAGGAGAGCTAGCAGAACTAAAAGAAAGGGAACAAGAGAGTTCTAGAATAAAAAGGCAGTCTTCTTGGGAAAGGGCAGTATCATAAGCAAGCGTCAGAAACATAGCATTTCAAGAGGCGAAGAATTTAGAGCCAAAAAAGAACTTCTCAGAAAAAGCAGTATCAAGGCTAGCGTCAAAAATGTGGCCTCAAAAGGGAGCAAGCAATATCAATGGCTAGAGTCCAAAATGGCATCAAAAGGAGTAAGCGTCAAAAATAACATCAAAGAGGAGCAAACAATATCGATGGCTGGCGTCAAAATGGCATCAAAAGGAGCAAGCAGTTTAGAGTCTCAAAGGATGCGAGGAATCTAGCAATCTCTTAGAAAAGGCACTACAAGGATAACGTCCAGTGAGGTTAAAAAGAGAGTCGAAGGAGGAGAGTCCGGGGCAAGGAATGGTCGAGAGATTGAAGGTTCCCCTTGGCCGTGGCGCATTTTATACCCGTCTGCGAAAAAGCCAATTATCGATGTTTGGTAGTTCATGACATAGGAGATCGCGACCTTTGCGGGGACAACCAACGATCGTTAACCGCGATACTCCTCCCTCTGAATAAGTGGATGCGTCACGCTTCGCGCTCTGAGCTTCCAAATAGCTCTCAAAGCAAGCCGTGCGGACTCTTCTCGACTGATGCGTAGACGTTCCAATTGCTCTTCGATTCGCTACAGGGTACTCCGGGAGTCGAACATTTCTCGACGGGGGGGGGGGTTTGCACTTGACCGGATAGGAAGTGGGGGGTCGCATCTGTAGATAAGCGATAATTTCATGGGAATCTCCTCTAGTTCATCGTACAGTCGATACTGTCCCTCATACACGAAAACAGCCACCGCTTCCTCGCTGGCAGAATCGCAAATGGGTGTAGGCCACCTTGAAAAGGTGGCCGCCATCATTCATGGGTTCGTTACGCGTTAAGCACTCACCATCGCACTGCCATGATGACACACACCTCATCGTTATGGAAGGGCCTATCTACTCGCGGATAGAACCAAGATACATTACCGTAAACTATACCTTTATGTGAATGCATTGCTATCATAGCGTTTATTGATGCGTGCAAGAACGACATGTCGGTGTCTAGGAGATGAAAAATACATCTTCATTTTAGGCCATACCAGTCATACTATTAGGTTGTCCGAAAAGTAATGAGACAAATGTCGTAGTGCAGTGATTCGTCGGTAACTTTATTACAAATCAATATCATTTACTATAATATTCGCCATTGTGTTCCTTCACATACTGCCATCTTTGCGGCAGAGATCTGATTCCATTAGCAAAGAACTCCGGAGGCTTCGACTTCAAGAAGTTGTTGACAGCTAATTCGACGTCCTCCCGATTGGTGAATTTTTTCCAGCAAAAAAGGATTGAAGAGAACGAAATATGTGGAAGTCTGATGGAGCGACATCTGGTGAGTATGGTGGATGGGGTACAAGTTCGATCTCCAGCTTTCTCAGTTTACTCTGAGTCCTTTTCGACGTGTGTGGCCTGGCGTTACCCTTGAGGAGTAGGATTTTGCCTCTCCCACGACGGCGACTACGCAGAATTTCAGCTTCTCTTTCCAGCTGAGTACAGAATCTTTCAGAGTCGACCATAGAACCAGTT
The DNA here is from genome assembly GCA_963978905.1 of Trichostrongylus colubriformis. Taxonomy (NCBI): domain Eukaryota; kingdom Metazoa; phylum Nematoda; class Chromadorea; order Rhabditida; family Trichostrongylidae; genus Trichostrongylus; species Trichostrongylus colubriformis. The sequence goes on along the minus strand of OZ022257.1, from coordinate 43,528,924 downwards.
GGAACCAGTTCCCGAAACACCGAGCCTTTAATATCCCACCAGAATGAGAGCAACTCCTTCTTGTCATGATCGGGATGTTTCGGCTGTGGTTTCGGCAATTCATCGAAGTCGACCCAATGTTTTCGGCGCACCGTGTTATCGTAGACACAATACTTCTCATCCATGGTAACGATGGAGTCGATCCAGGAAAGCGTGCGATGACGGCTGAGCAGAGAAGTGCACACTTCAACACGCTTCTTCTTGTCGTGAGAGCTGAGAGCGTGCGGAAGAACCCGAGGCAACTTTGCCACTTTGCCTGACGCACGAAGAACATCGTGTACCGTGGATTTAGGAGCACCCGAGGAGGTGGCAAGCTCGCTCACTGTAACGTTAGGTCGTTCCTCACAGATGGCAAGTATGAGCTGCTTCTTTCGCGTCAGTGGACGTCCTGAACGACTACAGTCTTCGAGACATTTCCGTCCTTTGTCGAACTTGCCGTACCATCTGAAGCACGTCGCTCGAGAAGGTGCTTGATCCTTCATTTCTTCCAGCAAAAGCCGATGGGCCTCATCCGCGGATTTACCTGAACGATAGTGTAGAAGGAGAGCTGCCCGATACAGCTTTTTTTCTCATCCATTTTTAGCACGTTTGTGAAAGATGAAAACAGTATGGACCATATGCCCTTGGTGGCATATATGTAATGGACTTGAAACACTAAATTCCAGAATTTTGTCCTCTCACGACTTCGACGTCCAAAAATACTTAATGTTGAATCTCACCACTGCATTTGTCTCATTACTTTTCGGACAACCTAATATCAACGGAGTCTAATGGTGACAAGCAATCCAGCAAAGCATGCTTGTTATTCACGTTGTTGAATTCTTATAATTTTGTTGCAGCGGTGCATGTAAATTGTTTAATGCACATTGTTCAAATAAAAATTGAAGCCCTATGAAACGTCTCTATCAATATTATCATCATCACGAAGAGCACCAGAGGAAAGGATCATTGCTTTCGCTGTTTCATGATCCTCTTTTGACAGTCGTATGACGTGTGCATCTGGTCTGCTACTGGGCTTATGCGAGATCATAGAAGCTGGGCATATGGTTTCACAAAGTCTTGTGCAGTACCTGAAATCCTGAGTCAACTATCATCGGAGAGGCATGTAGTGGAAAAAATACTTGGAACAAATGGCTTTTCCTCCTGCTTCATAAACCTTTCAGAGTTTCAAATGTTGATGGCATGTGGGCCGAAAGCCCTGGACCATGAAATGGGTCAGCCCAATGCTTGGCCAGAGTTTCGGGCGTAACGGTAAGAACGGTAGGTTCATCGTGTTGAACTCTGCAGTAGATTTTTGATATGGAGATAAGTGTTGGCAGGTTTAAGTTGAACTATATGGAGCGCTAAAAGTTAGTAAAGCTGACCTCATCAGCCTATCTATGGTTTCAGCTCCTCAACTGCTCCCTTCACCTCTTCTGAGCCTATTCGCTGTTGAAAAACTGCGTTCACAATTGGCACTGCTAGCGGGGATGACGAGAACATACCTGATGGCTTACAAAGGAGAGAATCAGTCTCTGAAATTATTACGAAGTAGTTGCGGTCCTCGTTGATTTGAGAAAAACAAGGAGAAAATTTGTCTGAAAACTTCTCTCGTCGCTAGATGGCTGTGACAATTTGCTGAAGAAACTGGTTATTCTCTTATCGCACGAGTGCACTCCTGACCTGTTGCAGTTAGACCAGTCACAACACGTGAACACTTTGCCGTTTTATAACTAATGTCCTGAAATGTGAAGTCCATACATACAGTTTCCTCCTGTGAATTACCCACAACGAAGAACACGTCCAATCCATGTCTAGGTTTCCGTGATTATTTCTGATTATTGAAGTCCACGGAACTTATCAAAGTGAAGTCACTGGGCCTGCCAGCCTGAAAATTAGACATTGTAACAAAACCGCTAGTTAGTTGACAGAGAATAGTATCTCACCCAAATTGACTTAGTTTCCAGGACAAGTATTCCATAATCGTTGAGGTTCAGATTGAGGCAGCGTCCCTGCTTCCGCATCCTTCGCTCAGCGCAAGCTCCACAAATTGTGTAGGCCGAGCAGTGGCAAAGCCCAGTGATGAAATCTCGTTAAAACTTGGGTGGCGTATTCACAGCGCATTCACATCCACAAAAAAACAGCGAAAAAGGAGAGATGAACAAGCATTAATGCAATATAATTGCGATGTAGTCGAATATACTTTGCTTAATGGAGCGTGCACTTGTGTGTTCACTGTTCACTAGAACATTGAACGTTCAAAGAGTATTCACTGACCACTCGCATCGTGGAACACCGTTTCAATGTTATCTGCAGCTTGTGGCAGGAGAGCAGTGCATGGCTGATCCCTAAAGCGGAAGCCACAAATGTATGTCCTATAGCCACACGAGGCTCCACGGAAAAACTTACCGGCGCGCATGCGGCGCGTGCCGGGTGACGTCACAGCCCCCGCGCGGCGCGACGGTTAGCGATGGCCTGCGCCCCTACCATTCCACTTCATTGAGAATAACCTTGTTGGTATATTGCTAAGGCCGAGCACATAATGAGGTGGCAAGCTTTGCTGCTTCGACTGACATATAACAGGTTGGAGAGCTAGCCCTTTTTTAAGGTGGCTATCCTGTTTAGCCGTATGGATTCGCCTCAGCCCAATGATGTAGAAGTTTCAGGAGGTTGTTTGTGCTCCGTCCTGTTTGTGCATTGTTTGTGCGGCGATGTATAACCATGCGGGGAACCACAGAGTAAAGAAGTGCTAGCGATTTCAAGACTTTGGTAAAGTGACAGCAAGGCTATCATCATTGAAGCACAATGTTTGTAGCGCAAGCCATCGCACACCGTCGCGTCTCGCGGTGGCTGTGACGTCACCACGCACGCACCGCATACGGTGCGTGCGTGGTGACGTCACACCGGTGAGTTTTTCCCTCTTCCCGCCGCACGAGATCATCTTAATAGGCCAACAACCCTTCTAGTTACATCTATTGCCCATCCAGTCACATCTAATGCGAAAGTAGGAGGCATAGCGCATACCCAGAGCAAGTTTTAGAAAGCAAAACTGTTTAGAAAGCATGGGGCTGCTTTTAAGGAGGCGTTGAACGCTCTTTGTGTGACGAACTACTAACCGAAAAACTGATTGCAAAACATTCGGCACGAAAAGGTTATAACTGTTAGAAGTCAAAAAACCCGCATGCAATCTTCATTTTTCTTGACTAAACCTCGGCTCGCGTATCTCTCGCATTTCTGAATATTTGCAGCAACTTAAACAGTTTAGAAAGAGCAAATCTAGCTCTTCCAGAAAAACAACTTTGGTTTTGAATGATGAAAAATGAGGAAAGTTATGATGGTTCAAACAAGGTCTGCTTTTGCGACTTTCAGCCATTTTTGTCGATTATCGTGCACCAGTTCGCACGCCGCGACGCAACCGCAGGCCTGCTTTGCGCTTCGAATGTTACTGCGATTTTCACATTTTTGATTTTCTAGTCGGTATTTTCTTTGTTTTTTTTTATTTGAAATCAGTTTCTCGTGTTGTATACGTGATGCTTTATGTTTGAATGTTTTTTACGCTCATTTCATGTGCTTTTTTTTCCAGATTTGCCACATCGTCGAAATAACACTCGTCCCGTAGCAAGGTATGTTGCTTTTTTTTCTTCAGATTTTGTGATATATATATACATGTACTGACTGTTTTTCATAGTTTTTCGTATTGTTTATGCGTTGTTTTATTATATGGTTGCGTGCTTTTATGTTTCTTTATGTGCTTTTTTTTCAGGATCGTCGCTCGCACGTGGATTGAAATGAAAACTGTTTGGAAAGAAGGGTTTGTTATTCTTTCTTTAGATTTTGTGATGTATCACCTGCTTTTCTGAGTTTCTCGTTTTGTTTATGTGCTGTATTATTTTTGAGTATTGTTTAAGTTTCTTTTAAGCGCTCTTTTCAGGAGTGTCGCCTTCGCACGTCGAGTGTGGCTGAATACTGATCGGAAAAGAGGTTTTATGATTTCCTTTCAGATTTTGTGATGGATATTACCTGCTTTTTATTTGAATTCAGTTTTTCGTTTCGTTATTCTCATTGAAGCTCAGTAGTATAAATGCATGTGTATTTTTTTCAGGAGCGCGCATCCGCACGTCGAGTGAAGCGGAAAAGCTGTTCGGAAAAGGAGCCACAACGTATTACACATATTGATTAAAATGTGCTTTTTGTTGACTGACTTTGTTTTTCTAATATCGGCTGATTTCGATGACCAGAGACGAAGAATGAAAAAATAAAAACTTAGGAAGATTTATTTGCAGAGGGCAATCAGTACAAACACACAAAAACAGCAATGAGACACCTTGCAATGAGACTATAGAACCTTACGGAGCTGTAGATAATAAAAGGGGGTTCGTATTTGACGACTCGAAGAAGGGGGAGTGCATTGAAGCGGTCATTTTCCTCGACACCTGGGAGTGCCCTGATTGCGGCGTGCTTTCGCAGTTTAGCTCGAAGCTCAGCCTAGAAAATAGATGCTGTCGTATTTCCAAACACTCCCTCGTGTTTACTTGGCAACATGCCAATGGAAATCTTGTTCGGACTACCCGCCTCTTGACGGAAAGGTTCCCGCATGGAGGATCGGCGGTTGGAAGGGGTCCTATTTCTAGGGTCTGTGGCAAATTCCTTCCGTTTTTTCTTCACCATCGTGTTGCTAAGCAACTCGACTTTCAAACTCATTACATTTTTCACTGTTCGTCTGAATTTCCCCTATCGCTCCCTTTCAACGGAGAATTACACAAAGGTTTTCGAAGTCATCGCACCAGAAATCTCCAGCTTTAGCACGTTTAAGCATTGAGCATAGATTTAAGCATTTAGTAGAAATTTTGATAGAGCAGTGTACCCAGAAAGAGCGTTAAAACGAGGTCTTCACGCCATGAAAGCTTGTCTATGAAGAAAAGGAGCTCTTTCCATGAGGGAGTGTCACTCAGGGCACTCTCAGGTGTCGGGGAAAATGGTCCCTTCAATGCGACCCCCCCTCTTGAGGTCCTCAAATACGACCCCCCTTTCTGTCTTCTACAGCACCGAAATGTTTTTCATTACGTATGTCTGTTATATTCATGTTTTCTGTACTTGTATTGTCATTTGTAAATAAATGTTACAAATAGAAACACAAATATTTATCTTCATTTCATCAAGAAGCGCAATAAACAAAATAAAGTGCGCTTTAAATACGATACAGCGCTACAACTACAACAAAATTCACTTCATACACAAAATTTCATTATACTTACAAAAAAAATCACTCCAGAAACAGTATTTCACTACAAATATAGAGAACTTCACTTTATATTAGGTTGATTCATAATAAATCGGACAAATGGTAGTGATGATTTCTAGAGATCATAACTCAGTAACGAATTAACGAAAATGGACGCGCGAGGTACCGTTGGAATGAGTATGAAAAGCTCTTCAAAGTACCGCAAAATAATCACTCCAAAGTAAATTCATTCCGCCACAATGCCGCACGATTTCAAGCGGTCCAGAGACCACATCCGCAACGTCATACTATTTATATCGCTATCTGGCCAGGAACCCGCGGATATCGGCAGACGTCTGATAGAAGTTCACAAGGAGCATGCCCCCGGCAGAAGTACACTGTAGTTGTAGCATTCGAAGTTTGCGTCAGGCGACTATTCCATCGAAGACGAAAACCGCGATTGGTGGAGCGTACACGGCGTAGAGTGCTGGGAGCTGCTCGATGAAGGTGCCACAGTATCCGCCAACGTCTACGTTCGTCAATTACGAGAATTGAAGGCCAATGTCCAAAGTTCGCTACGGCGGCGGTCACTTGTCTACTTCCAGCACGACAACGTGTCTACTTCCACAGACCGCACTTCGCAAGATCGACCAAGGCCGAGCTGCTGTCGTACAGTTGGACCGTACTTCTATACCCACCGTACTCCCCAGACCTGGCCCCTTCAGATTTCCACCTTTTCTCCCACAGCCAACGCCACCTGGACGGCCAAGACTTCAAAACTCGCGACGAGGTCAAGGCGGCACTCGGCAACTTCTTCGAGCTCCAGCTTCCGGCCTTCTGGAGCAAGGGCATCCATGATCTGCCTATACCGTGGCAGAAGGTCATCGATAAAGATGTAGTATATTTCAAGTGAATCCCTGTTGTCGTAAAAAAGTTGTACGACAATGATTAAAATTGGTCAATTTGTCCGATTTATTATGAATCAACCTAATAATACTTAATTACAAAGTCAATCCACTCCAAATACAATTTCAATATCTTGGACATGATAAATAGACTCATCATTAACTGCGTTAATCCCTGTTCGTCCTCTGTTCATGGGTATCGTCGTGACACATGCGTACTTCTTGTATATGTATACGCAGAAGGACTGAAAAAAACATCATAAGCAAAATGATACAAACATAAGCAGAAGAAACTTACAATCAGAAATGCAATCATGAGCAGCGAAAAACCGCTACCAACAAAGCAACCCTCTCCATCAGTTCGTCCCCAATCCTCTCCCACGCCGTGGGGGAGCTTCTCAGTTCTGGGGACGTCGTATCAGTAGTCATGCTCGTCCCTGAACAGAACTCTCTGCAACATTTTTCAACCTCGCTGTGGAAGGCGGGCATCTGAAAGTTTCAGATAAAGCAAACATAAAGTAAAAGCAGGTAATAAAAGCACATAAAAGAAGCACAAAAAATTCAAACATAGCAAAAACAGTCAATACATATCGCAAAATCTGAAAAAGGCAACATACCTTGCTACGGAAAGCGTATGGATTTCGACGTATGGCGAACCTGAAAAAAGCACATGAAGTGAGCATAAAAAACATTGAATTATAAAGCATAACGTAAACAACGCGTAACGAACCCATAAATGATGGCGGCCACCTTATCAAGACCTCGGACCTACACCCATTTGCGATTCAGCCAGCGAGGTAGCGATAGCTCTTTTCGTGTATGAGGGGCGGATATCGACTGTACGATGGGCTTGAGGAAATTCCCATGAATATCGCTTAGCTACAGGTGCGACCCCCCACTTCCTGTCCGGTCAAGTGCGACCCCCGTGTCGAGGAGTCCTCGACTCCCGGAGTGCCCTGGCCGAAAGTCCTAGATCAGGAAGTGGATTAAGCCACTGCATAGCCAGAGTTTTGGGCGTAACGGTAAGTACACTAGGTCCATCGCGTTGGACTCTGCAATAGATCTCTGATATGGAGATAAGAACTAACAGTTTTAAGGTAAACTGTATGAAGCGCCAAATGTTGGTAAAGCTGACGTCATCAGGCTATCCAAGGTTTCAGTTCCTAAGCTGCTCCTTTCACCTCTTGTGAGCATATTGGCTGTTGAAAAACTGGGTTCGGGATCGGCACTGCTGGCGGGGATGACAAGAACAGACTTGATGGACTACATACAAGGAAATTACTTCCCAAAATTATTAATAGTGAATATTATTTTACCTGAATAACCACGTGAGGAATCCTTAATGCGTATCCGTTGTCGAGCAGCGTTTAATAAAAACGAATGCCGTTCTTGTCTCTACGAAGGTCACACATGCTTGCTTTCTTCTGTCACACACGGCTGAACTGCAATGGGAGGCGCTTCTATTACCTGTAAACGAGCCCTGAGATTTTCACCACTGCAATAGCTCCTTTCATCTAGAGAAGGACCCGTAAGGGCCCAATAAGAATTGCAGTAAGATATAGTATTGAATTCATAAGTACAGGGACAATGCAACGCGCTACCAGCGCATCCACATCGACGAAAAAAAGGTGAAAGAAGAGAGGAGGACTGCAGCTGCTCCGTTCACGGGGAAGGGCACTGATGTATTCACTGTTCACTAGAACATTGAGCATTCAAAGGGCGTTCACTGATCACTCGCACCGTGGAACATCCTTTCAATGTTATCTGCAACTTGTAGCAGGAGACCAGTGCATGGCGGATCCCTAAACGGAAGCCACGAATGTATGTCCTATCTGATAGCCGCACGAGATCATCTTACTAGGCCAACCACCCTTCTAGTTACATCTACTGCCCTTCCAATCACATCTACTGCGAAAGTAGGAGGCATGGCGCATACCCAGAGCAAGAACCGAGAACGCTAAGGTGTTGGTTTCACTGCACTGCTGCAATGAAAATTGTTCAGAAAGTATGGGGCTGCTTTTGAGGAGGTTTTGAACGCTCTCTGTGTGACGCTATCACGCTCTTGATGGCAAAAAAATTTTCCTCGACATTTCCTCGACTCACATTGCTCAAGATCTAAGCAACGTACAAAAGAGTTTGAAAGCGCGTTGGAAAGAGCAAAGTCTCTAGTTTCAGAAAAACGACTGTGGTTGCAAAACATTCAGCACGAAAAATGTTATAACTGTTAGAAGTCAAAAAACCCGCATGCAATTTTCATTTTCCTCGACTAACCCTCGACTCGCATTTCTCTCTCATTTTTGAACATTTGAAGCAACTAAAATAGTCTTTAGAAAGAGCAAACCTAGTTCTTTCAAAAAAACCACCTGGGTCCCAAATGATAGAAAATGAGGAAAGTTATGATCGTTCAAACAAGGTCTACTTTCGCGATTTTCAGCCATTTTTGTCGATTAGCGCGCTCCACTCGCACGCCGCGACGCGACCGCAGCCCTGCTCTGCGTTTCGAATGTTACCGCGATTTTCACGTTTTTGATTCTCTAGTTGGTATTCTCTCTGTTGTTTTTCTATTTGAAACCAGTTCTTCATATTGGTTACGTGATATCTTGTGTTAGAATATTTTTTATGCTCATTTCATGTCCTTTTTTCAGGTGTGCTTGATCGTCGAAATCCAAACGCCGCCCGCAGCGAGGTATGTTGCTTTTTTCAGATTTTGCTATGTATACTGACTGTTTTCCATAGTTAGTCGTATTGTTTACGTTGTACCTTATGTTTCAATGTTTTTAATGCTCATTTCATGTCCTTTTTTCAGGTGTGCTTGATCGTCGAAATCCAAACGCCGCCCGCAGCGAAGTATGTTGCTTTTTTTCAGATTTTGCTATGTATATTGACTCGTTGTACTTTATGTTTCAATGTTTTTAATGCTCATTTCATGTCCTTTTTTCAGGTTTGCATTGCCGTCGAAATCCATACGCGAGCCGTAGCAAGGTATGTTGCTTTTTTTCAGATTTTGCTATGTATGTTGACTGTTTTTCATAGTTAGTCGTATTATTTATGTGAAGTTACATGTTTGCGTGTTTTTATGTTTCTTTTATGTGCTTTTTTTCAGGATCGTCGCTCGTACGTGGATTGAATTGAAAACTGTTTGGAAAGAAGGGTTTGTTATTCTTTTTTTAGATTTTGGATGTATATTATCTGCTTTTCATTTGATTTTGGTTTTTCGCTTTGTTTACGTGCTGTTTTACATTTGAGTGTTTCTTTTAATGTTTCCTTTATGTGCTTTTTTTTCAGAATCGTCGCTCGCACGTGGATTGAACTGGAAATTGTTTGTGGAGAAGGGTTTGTTATTCTTTCTTTAGATTTTGTGATGTATCACCTGCTTTTCTGAGTTTCTCGTTTTGTTTATGTGCTGTATTATTTTTGAGTATTGTTTAAGTTTCTTTTAAGCGCTCTTTTCAGGAGTGTCGCCTTCGCACGTCGAGTGTGGCTGAATACTGATCGGAAAAGAGGTTTTATGATTTCCTTTCAGATTTTGTGATGGATATTACCTGCTTTTTATTTGAATTCAGTTTTTCGTTTCGTTATTCTCATTGAAGCTCAGTAGTATAAATGCATGTGTATTTTTTCCAGGAGCGCGCATCCGCACGTCGAGTGAAGTGGAAAAGCTGTTCGGAAAAGAAGCCACAACGTATCACACATATTGATTAAAATGTGTTTTTTGTTGAATGACTTCGTTTTTCTGACTATCGGCTGGTTTAGAAGACCAGACATGAAGAATGAAAAAATAAAAAACTTAAAAAGATTTATTTGCAGTGGGCAATCAGTGCAAACACACAAAAATAGCAATAAAACACCTAGCAAAGAGACCATAGAACCTTACGGAGCTGTAGATTAGAAAAGGGGGGTCGCATTCGAGGACCCGAAGAGGGGGGGGGTCGCATTGAAGCGGCCATTTTCCTCGGCACCTGGGAGTGCCCTGCTTTCGGCTCACATGCCGTCAACGTTTGAAGTTCCGACAGCTTCATGAAGCATGTGGGAGAGAGTTATTTCAGGCTTTTTTCCACTACATGTCTCTTCAATGACAATTGAAGCGCAGGATTTCAGGTGCTGCACAAGATCTTGTGGAGCTATCTGCCCAGCACTTTATGATCTCGCATAAGCTCAGTAGCAGACCAGATGCACACGTCATACGACTATCGAAAGAGGATCATCAAACAGCGAAAGCAATGATCTTTTCTTCTGGTGCTTTTCGTGATGATGATAATGTTGATAGAGACTTTGATTTTTATGATTTTATAAGGCTTTGATTTTTATTTAAACAATGTGCATTTAACCATTTACATGCACCACTGCAACAAAATTATAACAATTCAACAACGTGAACAACAAGCAGACTTTGCTGGATTTCTTGTCTTCGTTAGACTGCGTTGATAGTATGAGTGGTATAGCCTAAAATAATAGTGTATTTTCTTCTCCTAGATGGATACGGACATGTCGTTCTTGCATGCATCAATGAACTCTATGGTAGCAATGCATTAACATAAAGGTATAGTTTGCGGTAATGTGAGTATCTTGGTTCTATCCGCTAGTAGATAGGCCCTTCCATAACGATGAGGTGTGTGTCATCATGGCAGTGCGATGGTGAGTGCTAAACGCGTAACGCACCCATAAATAATGGCGGCCACCTTTTCAAAATGGCCTACACCCATTTGCGATTCAGCCAGCGAGGTAGCGGTGACTCTTCTCGTGTATGAGGGGCAGATATCGACTGTACGATGGGCTAGAGGAAATTCCCATTAAATTATCTCTTAGCTACAGATGCGACCCCCCCTCTTGGCCGGTCAAGTGCGACCCCCTGTCGAGGAATCCTCGACTCCCGGAGTGCCCCGGATATCAACATATCCTCTTTTAAGTTCACTCCTATTGATTCCGTCATCTAATCTACATTTTGTTCGACCCATCAGATTATCGCGAAGTGTGCCTTCAATCATTTCCTGGGTCTTGCCGATCATTTTGTACAATCCTCCTACCCCAGGGCACGAAAGGAGATAGGATTAGTTCGCGCTGCCTCATTCTGCTTGGGATTGGCGCTTGAGTGTAGCGGGAGTGTAAATTTCTTTTAAGAGATTTGTTTGCATGTTTTGTAATCTTTCGACAACCGTGTCATTGTTTTAAATGATCTATGATACGACTCCGCGATTTGGCAACTGAAAGACTTTTTTTTGAGTGAACTTTGAAGTGCTTCGTACGCTCACCAGATCAGTAGGTACTTCAATCATAGAATGCAGAAATTCAAGGAAAATATCTTGCTCATCAATCTCATGCTTGCATATGCCGTGAATTAGAGTACCTCTTCAGTCCAGTGGACTTCTTGGACACATAGCTGTAGCAATGTTCGGTTATTGAACAGTAGTCGAAGGATGCATATTCACAAATATCATAAATATGTGTGCGAGCAAGTCACATTTGTGAAAGAGTAATACATTCTGCCGCATTCGCCGTTTCTATAAAATACGCGCGCTACTCATACTTGTCTTGAAAAAGCACTGCTCAACTTATCGATGCCTCTGTTCTTTCGACATCTTCTCCAGCGGCTCTATGCAAGGGATTTCTCGACTCATGCTCCCTGGGTAGTACTTTGTTCGGTCGCCGTGCTCATGTCGGCCAACTAGTGGGTCAATCTCTCTACGCGGGAAAAAACGTACCAACTATCAAAATTAGTTAGGCTTGTGCAGGGCGCCGAATTGAAATTCGTGGAGAAATCGTGCACGGAAAAATCGTTTCTCCGTTGCCCATAAAGTTGTACTTGCTTAATAAGGGCCATATGCGTATGCGATTCACGTGAAAAGGGAGAATCCGCCTAAAATACGTGTCCTCAATGTGGTGGAAGAGGAGAGAGAGGGGGCCTCAGAGTAAGTGTCCCGCCCCGTCGTCCTCCGCGGTCGAATGCGCATAAAGGTTAGAAAGTCACGTAAACATTCCCTACCCCCGTCTCCAACAGTGCAAATGAGAGACGGGGCACTTATTTGGAGGCGCCCTTCGACAGCCACACTGAAAGCTGCATCTTTGCCGGTTTCTCACTTTTTTGGGTGAAACTTTGCATGCGACTATTATTAAGTGAGTGCAACGTACATATAGGGTCATTGCATCAGTAGTCTCACTTCTTTCAGAGGGAAATTTTCTGTGAAATCACAAATTTGTAATTTTTATACATGGCTCGGAAGTGGTTTTTCTGCTCTACAAAATCGCATGTTCATTTTATACGTCCGCCATAACGGTGCCCACGTATTTTAAGGCTTACGAAGTCGTTGGTCTAGTCGACAAAACAACGCATCGCTTCGAGAAATCAATCAATCCTATATTTTTTTTGTACTTATCCTGACTCCTCTGCATTTCTACCAGTTGGCTGCTTGAAAAATCGCGTCGCTCTTATTCAAAGTACGGTTTTTCCGCAACAACTCGGTGATTCGACAAGTCACGGAAAGTTCTTCAGCCATTCCGCTGCAAGAATGGTGGAATGTAAGAAGGGATAATGAGTAGAGACGGGAAAACGTCATTGGCCGGATTCCTTGACTTCGTGTTCAAAAATTTTTTGATAGCGTCCTCTCGAATCCTTTATAAAGCAATGCTGAACAAGAAATTGGGAGGGAAAAATTATTATTTTGAATAAACGTGAGTACTTTCGAAAACAAGATTATAGAAAAGAACGAACGAGTTCTCGTTCAATCAGTTGGTGGAACTCAGAAGAGGTCGGGGTAAAGTGCGGGACACATGAATGGTTTGTTCATCTAAAGTGGATTATAATGTTTTAATTATTTGCCTGTTTGGTCAATTTTCGTTAACTTGACCTACCTCTTCGCAGGCCTGAAAGTCGGCTCCATTCTCACATATCAAAAATTGAACATCCTTCATTGTAGAGCAGAAAAACATCAAGGGTGAGAGTACGATCTTGATACCATCTGATTAAAAGGGATATGAGACGATAAAAAAACTGACTGTTGGCTGACTGGAATGACTATGTATGTTTGGGATAACGCTCACTGCACTCTATTGTAATTACAGCCCAAGTGCTACTTGACCATTTCGTTGTGAGCCTATTTCGTTCCTTTGCGATAACTAAGACAGGTTGGGTTGGGAGGTTTCAACCTTTAAACCTAGATCTGCAAACAATCGTTCTTCTAAGAAAGAAAGTGATAAACTAGACCAAATGAATGGCCAAGTTATGAACTATTTATGAGAGCCATTAAGAGTAAAATTATTATTGTGAATCAATCCCTTCTGCGGGGTACGTCGCCCATTCTAGTTCCACTGAGAATTGTAGTGGGGCTCATTTCTTTAATTCATTTGGCCTACATATACAGAATGTCTTCCGGGCCAGCCGATTTACAAGTTAGAGTTTCATCTTCCCAGACGAGTTGGTATCAGGTGATTGATACCACAGAGTGAAACCGATCACCTGATACCGTGAGATCCGTGAGAGTGACATGCAAAGTAGTAGTTGCATGCTGTTAGTTGACCTGGTCGGACGCAGATGCGGTATGCAACTCGAATATTATGCAGATGCTCCCAGTAGCTGAGTACATTTCTCACTCCAGTATCGCTAACACCAAAAAGTTGCTGTCGTGAAAATAGGCAAAGAAATTTCGCTGTTGATATAAAATAATCTTGATTCTGTTCATGTTCAAAGTGAACCTTGTCAAAAACGTTTACTAACTACACAATTGGATTCGAAGCAATTGCAAAAATGTTGCTGTCCGAATTGAGAGGGTTCATCTCGCGCCACCTCATACATTTAGACGTCTAGTTGGACGTCTAGGGTATCTTGTTCCATTTTTGATCCTCATAGACCTCCTTTGCTCACTTCTCTCCAAGAGCTTAATTCGAGGAAAGTCGTAGTTGTCCTGGAAGTGGTCGATTCATTCGTGGAGTGAATAAGTATGGTCTTCAGTGTGAACTTTTGGATCTCTGGGCGAGAGACAAAGTCATGATCTCTGGGCGAGAGACAAGTCATGATCTTGGGACAAAGCAATTACCGGTTTCTTACTTGCTACCGAATGCCCTTCTCAGATTTGACGAGAGGTATATTCGAAGGTATCTTACATTACCTTCCTACTCCATTGGTAATGTTCAACGGATGTCACAAAACTTTACCATGTAGTTTGTTTACTGACTTTGTAACCAGACATATTGCTTGAAGTGAAAGAAATGAACAGTTTCTTGAAAGAACTTGAACAATTTCGGATTAGCATCGAGCGTGAAACGTTTGTGCAGTTATTTTCGTGGAATATTTCCTTAGGTATCGCGCATTCGGGTCATGAGCGCTACCAACTTACTAGTTCTGCTACCGCTATGACCAAACCTGTTTAGGGAATAAGGGTCCGACATGTTTATATATAAATAAATAAAGTATATAAAGTATTAATTCGCGGTTGACGTTGAAAGAGGGGCAGACGTCTCCGGACATATCCACAGGATTTTGTTGCAGTAACGGCTGAACTTCCTTGGGGTATGACCTAGAGAGCAAGGGTGTTTCACGGCAAGGCTCCTCCCCCCCCCCAGAACCTTATAAATAGGCTGGGTAGAACTGAGGAACAGTTCTCCGGATTCCCCGAGTTCTCCCAGGGTCCTCATCGTTCTTAAAAGATTCTAAAAAGATTCTTTATCTTATAATATCTCTTCACATCTCTTTCTCTCTTCTCCTTTTTGTATGTAATATTGTTGTAGTTGAAGTCGGACGACTTTTGGTCATTGGTCTGTTCACACATTGCTGGATAGTGCACTTCCATGAACAAACGAACATACACACACATACCCACATACAAACACATAGTGAGCACAGAGTGCCTGTCACACAAATGGATCCTACAATTTGTACTTTAAAATCGGTGCCGACTGTTATGAGGGCATTTGCCTCATGTGACTGTAGCAGGTCTGTGTGGGCACAAGATCAAATAGTGATATAAGACTTCCAGCGAACACATGGCACACATGCTTCTTATACAAACAGTGACGGGATTGTAAAAAAAACTATGAGTAGAGGGTCAATAGATGACAGTAGGGATGGTATTGATATCAATTCTCTTCGAAGTTAAAGGAAGTTTACGAGAATTCCATGATTAGAATTCCTCTTGAAGGCTGTGGTAGGGGTAATTCGGGCTGAATATGCGAATATCGTCAAATGTGACGGTCGTAGTATTCAATAACACGAAAGCAAGGCAAAAACGGAATGAATCGGTCGAAAACTCGAGGAATGAGTCCCTCTCCCGCCCTTCATTCTCAAAAGGTGCGAAAGGGGAGGGCTGGGCTGGCTAGCGGCTTTGTCGCAAAGTAGAAAACGAAAATTGAAAGGAGACAACTCCAAATTTTTGTCGAGCAATATATGAACAGCGGTCGGCGGGCGGGCTGAAGTGCAAATTTAGGTGTTAACTGCTGATTGTTGATTGCAAATGTTGATTGCTTCTCACTCTGCCTCCCTGGAGAGGTGACTGTCGCGTGTTTACTTCTATAATCATCGTGGCCGTGACCCCTCGGACGCCCAGTTCGTCGGCCGACACTTTGAGAAGTTCCGTCAGCGAGTTAAAATCGGGCACCCATATTATAGAAATATTGTAAGAATGTAAACGACAGATAGTAATCAAATATGCTTACAATTCGTTGTAAGCAAGCGAATGCAGCTTATATTCGTATCATTAAAGGACCGTTAGCGGGACTTTCATTCCGACAAAAAGCCGTTTCAGTCACCCATTGCAAGAATGGAGCCATCAAGGCATCAGAAATCGCGCACTGCTTTGGCCAGCACTGCCAGCAAATGTACTATCTGCAATGAAAGCATGGCAGCAATAACCTCTTATCCGCAATCGCTTATTTTCCGTCATCTCTGTTATCTGCTGTCAAACCGAATTAGATCTACTGTAACATCTCCATCGTGTTTGAACAGCAATAAGGACAACCCATTGTATTGGCCGGCAAGATATGTTACTTCATATATGTGATTTAAAGACACCGAAGGATAGCAATTTCGACCCATGGTGAGACTTACCGTAACGCTTGCAGCTCGTTAGGTTGATGCAAGCGTTTTGGTAGGTCTCACCGGTGTGGCACAAATTGAATACACACATCTTGCTTAGCAGCCCAGTGTAAATTCAGTGAATTTTTCTTATCACGAACATCTTCTTTCCCACTCTATCGCTTACTCTCCCTTTCATTTTTTCACTTGATTGCTGTTGTTTGCTGTTCCACTAATTTCACATCATCATGGATGAATGAAATACACCCCACGAGACAACACGACATTTCTATAGCGTGAAAGTAATGTTGCACTTCTAAGAGATGCGCGGGAGATGCGAATACAGACCAGAACGTCGCTCTTTTAAATTCGGGTTTCTATAAAGATTAAGATAAAGATAAAGGACCTCCAAAGTTCATATCAAAACGATCATTCCTCTTTTTCTCGACCCCTAACGGATCCATTGATTTCCTAAGACACCACTCCTTCCGTAGCTAAGAATATTCTTTGAGTGCCTGGGATAGACTGAAACACAACAACGGTACATATATCGTTTTACACTTGATAAAATATATGTCGATATTTAAACTTGCGCTCCCGTAGGCCTGCCAAAGGTAAATGAATTGATTATTTCTACATATAACATTAAGTGGTAATTCGGAATTACAAGGCGAAGGGACTACTTGTACTGTATTCATAATGAGAGTGTAGTATTGCTCTCCGGACGGTAACAAGGAAAGGAACATTCTTACGGTTTCACCAATTAATTTGTCTTAATCTCACTCAACGCGAAGGGGATAATTTGATAACAAACATAAGCGGAACCAGAACCACGAGCGCCCAACATTTTCATGAAAAGCCTTGTGTTGCCCTTCTGTCTTATCCATTCCCAACGTATTTCTAAAAAGACTAATAATCTCACATGGCAGAGGCCAATCTCACGCTTACAGTATTGGACAATGGCAAACTTGTGCTCGATTGTATGGGATGGTTTTTTATTCAGAAGGCATTTCGATGCACATGGAAGTATGTAATCTGCTAACCTATTCCATATGGGTAATATCATTTGAATCAGAAGAAAAAACTACTGGAAACGGATAGATAGCCGATTTCTCCACACCTATTTTATTCCATAAATGGAATACTCACCCATCGACACTTGCCATCAACGCGTGAGCGGAAAAAACATCATTAGTCCTGTGGTGGCTTGTTAAATGGTCATGCGCTTTTCCTCTCACCTTGTGCGACCTCGGAATAGGTCACCACGATGCAAGGTCAGGCGTTGCATTATGCAGTGAGTGACAGATGTTACCGACATATCAACAAATTTTTTGAAGAGAAAAAATATACCCAAAGAAAGACGAGACTTTCTTCAAAAAAGGAATACCAGTGCGTTAGAGGAACAACAAAGGGTGAATTTTTTGAAGGACTATGTGACCGCTCTTATAATCACTTGAGAACCACAGATGTAAACATTCCTATGTAATTAATAGGGTAACACGTTGGCAACATTGCGTCCCAATGCTGGGACGCACGTTTTCTGCCGCGTGGGACAATGCGTCCCAATGGTAGGATGCAGCACAGAAAATTCCTCTTTTCAACTGATTTGACTACAAATACTTAATAATGATCAACATGCACAAGGGTATCTCGGGTTAACATGGTTCACTTACATCTTTTCAACAAGCTCTTTTTTCATGCTTTGTATCCTCATCCAGCACAGGTATGTTATCATCGCTGTCGATCAACAGATCGTTAAAACTAGCATTCAGCTCTGTGAAGTCGTTGCAGGGATCCATAGTCAGTTAGGGGATTTGTTGCCATTCAATTCTTAGTCAAGATATTTATACTCGCGAGATGTCGACTACTTTTTAACATGCCCATCGCTTGGTTAAGAAGTTCCCAACACTACCATGCAGTGATCTCTTATTCAAGCTCTCAATGGGTATCTAAAGTTTCGCAGCGCTTACTACTTTGTATGTGCGCTCAAAGTACGCGTGAAATTCAGCGTGTTTGTAAAGGTAATATCAAATAATATCAAAAATCCCAATGCTGGGACGCAATCCCCGGCAAGGCGAGTGCGCGATGTCTCACGTGGCAGACACGCGAAAAACGCGCGGTCGCCAACGTGTTAATATGGGTCGGGAAGGAAGTAAAGAGATGCGACTCACGTCTTATGACGCGAATATTGTTTTGTTTCACCACTCACAAATGTCCCACACTTGAACAAAAACGCCATGTGCATTTTAGTTAAGGCTTATGTAAATGATAGGAGTTGTAGGGATGAGGGGGTGGGGTGGGGTAGAGTGCTTATCACTACGGAAACGTCTTGCACATGAAAATTTTTTCTAAAGATTGGAAAGATACGACATCCACTATCAGGAGATTTGGAACCATACTTGACCCTCCCACGATGAGTGAAATGGATATTCAGAAGTTGGAAAGTCATGTATGTTGTAAATGAAGGAGAGCAATGAGGCGAGTCTGGCAGTGGCGCATCTAATGCTCCTAATCATGAGCCTACAGTATTGCGCATGATGGGATGGCCGAGTACACTTGGCTAAGGCTATGGGTAAGAGCCGCAGTAACGGACGTCACATTCTCGGTCACACTCAGCCTGTAGCTACTTTCTGCTTTATTGATTCTTCACACGCTCAGAATAAGCTGCGCTTTCAAGTTCCGATACCTTTCCTGCACACAAAAAACGGGCAAAACGGGTAAACAACTGCTTATTTGCTTTGAATTATTCCACCAAAACCTTATAGAAAAAGAGCAGGATAAACGACGAGTCTTCCCCCAGTAGATGAACGCGGGCAGCACAACCACAGCATCTAAGTGTCCTGTTTTTCAAGCTTGTCTCCAATCTAAAATACTCCCTAGCAAAAGCATTCATTGACTCCACAATAATGCGAAGTAGTTGTGCTGAAATGGTGCGCTCATTCAAGGAATAGTCCACGGAAAATGAGTTTTTCTGTTGTCCATATATTTATATTGTATTTGCCTAATAAGTCCCGCATGCAAAGTTTAACGCGAAAAAGTGAGGTTTCTGCTGAGATACAGCTCCCCAGATTCCCGGCCGGGGAAACGAGTGGGCACTTGCTCGGGGGCCCCGCCCACCCGACCGAGACTTTATGGTACCGTATCTCATCCGGATTCACATTTTTTGGGTAAAACTTTGCCCCACATTAGGCAAGTAGAACATAAATATGTATATGGGAAACAGAAAAACTCATTTCTCCATGGACGATTCCTTCAAGCTAAATCTCACTTTCTCGAATGAGTTGTTGGGGTGCGAATGTTTTTAGAGTATTTTGAAAAATATGGTCAGTCACCTTCGTGTCAACAAAGTTCGATATGTCATTCTCTCTTCCAGGGCTTGACTGTGTTGTATTGTCGATTATGTCTAGCTGAAAAAAGTCTGAGATATGCGTCGAGCAAACTAAATCATGAGCACGATAGGAGGTATTGGGTGTTTTGGAGCTCCAAAGAGGAGCTTAAGTAAGGGTGTTCAAGCAAAACAGTTATGCACTAGCTGACTGCGTGTTAGCAAGCGGCTGCTTAACCGCCCACGAAGAATTTTGAATCCTCCCCTATTTATTTCACAAGTAATCCTCAGGGGACTCTTAAAAATTTGTCATGTAGCTCGGACGTTTACATATTTTGCCACTATACCAACCTGACGATCATTAAAAGGCCAGTCAATTTGGCGAATGGGTTAAAAGGATACGGGGGGGATACGGGACTTCTTAATTTGCAGTAATTAAACTCGTACTCCGATCAAGAGTTTCTGAAGAGCCTCCTGCGAGATCACTTTTGGAACAAGTTGAGAACCTGTCGTTCACGCAGGAAGGGGTGTCTTACTGCAAGCCTTGATGGGAAAGAGGGGGAAGGGGAAAAATTATTTCTTTTACATTCTGAAATTTGTTTAAAAGCTCTACTAACTTACCCATTTGGCGTTGACCACTTCAGTATGGAATCCAATGATCAGAGCAAGACAAATGAAACAGTAAAGCCACATAACTCGTCCTTGTAAATGTAAGTAGACTTTACTGGCCCGCTTATATGGTGCTAGATATGTGCACTCTCGTAAACCAATGAGCATAGAACGCTTACAATTCAAACAATTCCCTTGATTTGATAATATTGAGCATCCAATGAACATATAGCGCTTGTTACACAATTAATTCCCGTACTTGTGCCATTTGCAGTAGGGTTTGCTCGTCTGATTATTTACAGAACATCCTCCCTTCAACGTTCATCAATAGTGAAAGGGCAATAGATGGTTCAGTACATTTACATTTTGCACGGAAACTCGGAATTTCGAAAGAGATCTCGTAACACCGAAAGAGACCTCATATATACTAGGCATGAAAGTGTTCGCAAGAAATCTATTTCAGGCACGGATTTTTGATAGTTGCTTGTTAACAGCGGAGTAAGAAAAAAAGTTCTCATACCAGCTTGATAATGACAAGGATGAGCGCTCAATCAATGGTGTTTGAGAAGAGATACGCCACTGCCAGCAAGGATGAACTCCTTTTTTGAAAAGTTTTCTACAGGCATATAGAAAATAACTAATATTCGTACGAAACACGTCAGCGTTTTCTACTGCTATCTGACGTTTGCGCTGTTTCCGAAGAGCAGGCGTTTGTAGGAGCACTATAGGAATGTCCATATCATTCCGCGGACAAACGGATGTCTTCCAATACTCATATTACTTAAGGCTCATGAGCGGGGCTTCTAACCCGACAATTAGCATATTCGGCTGTCTCCTGCGAAAACGGAGCAAACAATGCATCAGAGAAGGTGTAGGTTCGACGTGTTCATAAGACAGTGTGATAGACTGAAGCCTTTGGCCTTGTCATCCCCGGGTATTCAGACAATTTGTTCATGTGAATCCTGCGTCCGTGTAAGTCTATTTCGCTGTATTCATGATTGGGTGATGCTACCGTGATGTTACACATGACCATGATGTAAAGGTGAATGGATAAAGTCTTCGCGCTCATACCTCAGAGAAGATCCAGTTCGGTTTAAGACAGTGATAGGGGTAGTGGGAACTTCTAGAGTGGGTCTCTAAAACAACTATATATGGGAAATTTTCGATGAGAAAGGGTGCCTCCGGGCTTCATAAAACCCGTCTACTTCATCAGCTACCACTTGTTTACCCGCCCCTTTTATCAGGGCGATCCGCCCCTTCTGAGAATAAACAGCGGGAGGAGGGTATTATTTCTCGAGCTTTTCATTCATTCGGCTATTTCTTCACTTCCGTACTACTGAGCACCTCGACATATTTGGTGATCCTTCCATATTTGGCCCGAATCACCCCTATCACTGCCTTTAAGCCTAATGTCAAACATTCCCATTTGAACATTTGTGCAAGTGTCTACCTCTTCAAAATTATCCTACAAAGGGAGAATATTTCTCATTCATGTCCACTAGCAGTTGGCTTGGTTTCCGTTTAAAGGCCCGTGCGAAACGGAAACCAATCAACTCTTAGTTAAAAGACCCTCAAACAGGGCACTCCCAGGTGTCGAGGAAAATGGCCGCTTCGATGCGACCCTCCCCCTCTTCGGGTCCTCAAATACGACCCCTCCTTTTATCATCGACAGTTCCGCAAGGTTCTATAGTCTCATTGCTAGATGTCTCATTGCTGTTTGTGTGTTTGTACTGATTGCCCTCGGCAAATAAATCTTTCCGAAGTTTTTATATTTTCATTCTTCGTCTCTGGTCATCGAAACCAGCCGATATTCAGAAAAACGATGTCAGTCAACAAAAAGCACATTTTAATCAATATGTGTAATACGTGCTGGCTTCTTTTTCGAACAGCTTTTCCGCTTCTCGACGTGTGCATGCGCGCTCCTGGAAAAAATACACATACATTTATACTACTGAGCTTCAATGAGAATAACTAAACGAAAAACTGAACTCTATAAAGAAGGTAATATCTATCACAAAATCCGAAGGAAAATCAACAAACCTCTTTCCCAAACACCTCTTCCGCTTCACTCGACGTGCGGATGCGTCGCTCTTGAAAAAAAACACACGTGCATTTATATTACTGAGCTTCAATGAGAATAACGAAACGAAAAACTAGATTTAAATAAAAAGCAGGTAATATCCATCACAAAATCTGAAAGGAAATCAACAAACCTCTTTTCCGATCAGTTTTCAGCCACAGTCGACGTGCGAAAGCGACTCTTCTGAAAAAAGCACATAAAAGAAGCTTAAACAATACTCAAAAATAACACAGCACATAAACAAAACGAGTAACTCAGAAAAGCAGGTGATACATCACAAAATCTGAAAAAAAACAAACAAACAAACCCTTCTTTCCAAATAATTTCCAGTTCAATCCACGTGCGAGCGACGATCCTGAAAAAAACACATAAAGGAAACATTAAAAGAAACATTCAAACATAAAACAACACATCATGAACAGAACGAAAAATCAAAATCAAATGAAAAGCAGAGAATATACAGCACAAAATCTTAAAAAAAGAACAACAGTCCCTTCTTTCCAAACAGTTTTAGTTCAATCCACGAGCGAGCACAACATACCTCCTGTGAATTGCCCACAACGAAGAACACGTCCAATCCATGTCTAGGTTTCCGTGGTCATTTCTCGCTATTAAAGTCCACGGAACTTATCAAAGCGAAGTCACTGGGCTTGCCAGCCTGAAAATTAGACATTGTAACAAAACCGCTAGTTAGTTGACAGAGAATAGTATCTCACCCAAATTGACTTAGTTTCCAGGGCAAGTATTCCATAATCATTGAGGTTCAGATTGAGACAGCGTCCCTGCTTTCGCATTCTTCGCCCAGCGCAAGCTCCACAAATTGTGTAGACTGAACAGTGGCAAAGCCCAATGATGAAATCTCGTTAAAAATTGGGTAGCGTATTTACAGCGCATTCAATTCCACGAAAAAACAGCGAAAAAGGAGAGAGGAACAAGCATTAATGCATTATAATTGCGATGAAGTCGAATATACTTTGCTTAGTGGAATGTGCACTAATGATCGAAGAGCTTCTATAGTTTCTTTTCTGGACTGAAGAGCACTTTGTTCTTCAGGGGTAGAGTACTCCATGTCGTCATTGTTGCGTAAAATGGCATTCTCCAATGGTAGAGTGATTTCGAGGTCTCTCTGTACGAAGTCGATTGGACGAATACTGGTGAACTCTTCTTGAGCTGCACTTTGGTATGTCAGCGGTCTTGAGTTGAGGCATGATTTAATTTCCGTAAGTACCGTGCGTAGATGATCTGTAGAACGACATCTTGTGGTTGTAAGAGCCTTGTATAGAGCGTGTTTTACCGATTAGATCAAGCGCTCGTAAAATCTTCCTTCCCATGGTGCGTAGAGAGTGATGTGTTTCGAATTTCGTGCTTTTCCGGTATACTTCTCGCGTCCGGATGAAGCGTGGTTATTTCGTTTGGTTTTGGGCATTTCTTGTGTTTCATCAGTAAGTATCTTTTCGGCAAGTATGAATGTTTGAGCGTTGTCGCACGTGATTGTTTCTGGGATTCCCCTGCGGGCCATGAATCGTCGTAGGGCATTGAGAAAATCTTCCGTGCTCATGCTAGGTACTAATTCCAGGTGTACCAGGCGTGTGACTGTGCATGTGAAAATACATCCGCACGGATTGGTTTCGTCTCCCTCTTTTGCAACTCTGGGGAGGACGAAAAAATCGAGTCCAATATGAAAGGAACGGCTTCGGAGCACCCTGCGTTGCGGTAAATCTGTCGAATCTGGGTAGGGATATGGTAGGGCGTTTAATCTTCGACACTTCACGCACTTAAGAACCAATTTCCTGACTTGCTGCAAAATTTCGGAATACAGTATTGTTTGCGCACCGTACTCATTGTGTGCTCGACTCCTTGGTGATACGGCCCGTGGGAGTCTCTGATGAGAAGATCTGCTAGACCTGTGTTGGGTGTGATAAATATAGGGTGTTTCCCTTCCTGTAAAAGTGAAGAAGGCCCTAAATGTCCTTTTGACTTCCAGATGCGATTTGAATCTTGGGAGAGGCACAAGGAGGCGTTCAAGAATTTTCGATATTTTTCTGTGAGTGTTGATTTTTGGTAAATGCGAATGAGAAACTGTCGTGCTAGCCGCTGGGAGTGTCCTCCGCAACCTTCCAGTGAGTCTGATACTAACCCAAGTTCCGGTACTGTAGCTATAATCTGTTTTATGCGTTCCTGTGACAATGGCCGAAAAAGTTTATTGAGGAAAACTAAAGTCCCTTTTGCAATGGTGAGAGAACTGGAGCGTGAACAATCTATGACTGGTGTTAGTAGACTGTCGGCCCCTGTCTTTTGCGTACTGTTAACGATCACAGTGCTATCGTTCTCGTCTTGGGAGCCGTTTAGATTGAAAGGATATAGCGGTAGACCCCAATCATTTTCCGGTGAGAGCAAGAATTCTGGACCTGTACACCAGGTAGTGTTTGCAATTGATCTTATATCAAGCCGCGTGTACCTGCGTCAGCTGGGTTATCTAGAGTAGGGATAAAGCGAAATTCTATAGTGATGCTTTCGGACTGGAGGGTCTCCACGATCCGATGAATTTCGCGTAAGCGGTTTTCTATAAGCCGTCCCAGCTGCGTCTTATGTGGAGAGGCATTTATCCAACTTAGTGCTATATGAGAATCCGAGAAAATATGCACTTTGCGAAGACGGTTGTGTAAGCGGGTCCTCGATGCCTGAGTAATGGAGCGTGCTAGGCGATATGCGAGCGTTCATTTCTAGCTTTGGGATAGTATTCTTGCATTTGATAGAAGGGAGTTTGCATTTTGCCATGATCAAGGTCGAACGGCTTTGACTAAGAATGCACGCACATGTAGTCATTGCAACAGTGCTAGCGTCGGCGAAAACTGCCAACTGTAAGCCGTCTATCGGGATGTTTCGAGGGAAAGTAAGTTGAAACCCATGCATTTTTTGCACGATGTCCCTCCACATGGTGTTCAATGTCTGCGGGAGTGGTTCGTCCCATGTATACTTATGTTTCCACAAGTCTTGTTGGAAGCGTGGTTTGTGTTAATAGTGGAACCAGCCATCCGAAGGGGTCATATATTGATGCGATTTGGCGTGCCACTATCGGTTTTGTGACTGTTTCTGTGAAGGGTATATTGCAGTGGTTGCTAAAGGAATCCTGGACCGAATCCCAGGTGATGCCAGCACTTTATGCGTAGTCGAACTGGCATAGGCTTGTGTCGGGAGCTTTTCGCTCAGTCCTGTGTCGTTGGAGAAGGACTTCCGGACGACTTCTTCCTCGGACTCAGCTGACAGTACGAGGTTGTCGACATACAGATTTTCCTGAATTTCTCGCGCAAGTAATTTATCATTCACAGTAGACTGTGAGTGATGTTGTATTGTGGCTCCTAGGAGGAAAGGTGAAGCATTCAGCCCAAATGTCACTCTTGTTGAACGGAATGTAATTAGGTTGTCATCTGTTACTGATTTTTGGACATCCTTCACACAAAACATCGTGTGGCGTCTCTATCTTGTTCGTTGAGGCGTATTTGCGGGAATGCCTTTTCCACGTCCGATATCACTACAAACTGTGCCAAGCGAAAGCGTAGGAGCATGGCGTATAATTCTGGTAGGATCAGCGGCCCTTGGCGGAGGATATCATTGAGAGAAGGACAACCTTTGAAGTGTGAAGAAGCGTGGTTCGTGGTTTTCTTTGTATGGCAGGCGTACGTAATATCCGTCTGCTCGATGCTCAACAGTCTCATTAAAAAACTTCAAAACCTCAGCGTTGACAGCTCCTGCGTCTCTAATTCCAGAAAATTCACAGACTCCAGATGAGTTAATTGTCCAGTATTTGTCCCAGCGGGCGAGTTCGTCGTCGAAATTAACAACATGTTCGCGGTGATGACGAGGTTAGCGTTGTTGTATTGGGGCCCTTCGTTTACTGCGTGTACCGTTTTCCTTCCTGTGAGGAGGTACCCTAGCTTTGAAGGGATGAGTTGTAACCCCGATGGCAATGTATACCGAGGACAGGTAGACTCTAAGAAACTCCATAGCTGATCACATCCAAGAAGGATTTGTGGTTTTGATATGTTTTTCTGGACAGACTGAGAGAGAGTAATGCCGTGATACGTAATGAAATTCACATCGTCTTGCGAGAGACGAGCGGTCTTACATGCTCCAGTCAGATTCTGTGCAGTGCATAGTTGTAGAGAATACTCATGTCCTTCGGCGTCCCATACGTTGAGCGTTGTCAAATTGCTCTGAGCTGATTGTGGCTCCTTGTTCCCAAACGTATACATAGTGAGGGTACTGGTAGAAGATGCTTTCAATCTTAATTCTTGTGCTAATGGTTCACTTATGAACTACCTATCTGCACCAGTGTCTAATAGATTTTCGCCTTCTCTCCATCCTGTGCGGTGTGTGTTCCACACTTGTGCGCACCCTGTCAGAAGTGAAAGCTGTCCATGGTTTTCACTTCCAGTGTCCGAATGGTGTAGTACCACGCTCTCTGGTGTGGCGTCTGGTACTGTCTCACAATCCTCTTGTGTCTCCTGACTGTACTATGAACTGGGTGGACCTGTGTTGAATTTGGCTTGTATAGTTGGATGGGTGCCCTGGGAGGTGCACTGATCCTGGATTTCTGTTCTCTGGGTTTAGATGGAGTATGTTCTGGCTTTTGTGGTGTGGGCACATCGCTTGTAGTATAATGCGCTTTGTTTGATGTGCGTGAGGGACATAAGGTATGATGATGTTTTTGCCCTGGCATTTTAAGCAACCCTTGCTTAACACTGCATTATAAGGTGTCCGTGTTCGCCGCAGTTGAGACATAGCTTGCGGTCTTGCACGAATATTCATCTATCCGATATCGTTGGATATATCGGACACGATGCTGCTTTGTGTTCGTCTGACTGGCAGAAGATGCATGGTGATGTTTGGCCCTTTGCTTTCAAAGAGCGTCTAGGGTTGGGATGTGTTTCATTGGTAGCCGTGTTGTCGACGACTTCGTTGATACGTTCTTCCGTTGTAATGTGTTCGTCAAGAGCGTCAAGCAATCCTTGCATTTTCCAGTCTGGGTCCTCTGTTGTGCGCGGAGGATAACGTGCTAGGACATGATGTTGTATTGAGGGTGTAGACTTTCCCAAGTCTTTTTGTACAAGGTAACTCCCATCAAGGTGGATTTTCAATTGTTGCAGTTGCGTTACAATGGGAATGATATACTCTAAGAGACGCCTCTGTCCCTTAATGGTTGTGCGTTCTGCTCAAGCGTTCTCTAGGCGCATTTGGAGAAACGAAATTAGTTTGGAATTGTCTCCATGTTTCTTTTTCAGCATTTCTACCGCAGCCAGGTAGTTTTCTCCAGTGACAGGGAAGCGCCTAATTATCTCCCGTGGGGAAGATCGTCCAAAAGTTGCTATACTCCCATACTTTGCCTGAGAAGTTTGGGATGGGAATATCTGGTAGCCGTGGATGCGATGCCTGCACCGGACCCCCCAAAGTCTCCATGTAGCTGCTCGCTGAGCTGTTGGGTTCCTTTGTGCCCCTGCGTGTAATAGCTTTTATTTTGAATGTGAGACTGTTGGCCGTTTCCAGTGCTTCATGCGCGTTGTCCATATATGTGTAAATTGTTCCTTTTGCTCCTTGCTGACCAGGAAGGGCTTTTTACTTCCCATGGAACTTCGGATAGTCACCCCTACAGATCGATAGAGCTTTGAACGCTGATTACAAATGTGGAAACTAAAAGTGCTACGGGATGTTCGGAAGCGAGTTAGGAGGGGTCAAAATTTACCAGTGATTTACCTGTGATATCTCGTTGGCGGGGCAGTTTCTCATCAGCACGGCGTTGCTGAGCTAGCACCGACCAACGTGGCTCAGTGGTAGTGTCGCGGATTTGCAGGACGAGGGGTGGGGGTTTACGTACCGCCTATAGACTTTTTTTGCATTTTGTGTTTGATGGCCAGAAGGTGCTTTTCTTTAACTTCTGAACGTTTCCTTGTACTGGTACCTATCACACCCATCATTTACTTTGCCATTTTATTTATAACTACTGACAATACTCACAAGGGAAGCATATCAGGTCGAAGAGACTTCCATACCCCACGAATTAGGCGTTGTTGCTCCAAAAGATTATGATATCCACGCCAGCGGGTCCAATTACCCCACTGTGCGAATTTTCAGCCAAATCCGGTTTTTGGTCCAGCTTCGGAAAATTGGGGGTGGCCAGGGGATGAAGTAATAGTTTTTGAATTTTCTTCTACAATAAATCCTGCAATCTGAACAAGGTGACCTATACATACCTGTTACACTTGCCGATCGCACTAAACGTGCGAAACAAGCGTCAAATAAGAGCATTTCCTAGGCAAGGGTCAACGACTTCTCCTTTGTTCAATTTGCTGCCACCCAATAGATCGTGAATTTTTCGGAAATTTGGTCAAATTCTCGAATTGGCTAAAAACTTGTCCGCTGGGGTAATTTGATTCCCTCACCATGAAAATCACACTGGTTTTGCACGAGAACGACTGGCTCGCGCGTTATGGGCTTCCGAACGTACCACGTAATAATACATATAATGCATTCAGGTAAACGTGTAGACAATGAGACACAAAATGCAAAAAAAACCTCCACCGGCGGGGAGCAAACACAACAGCCCTATGCTACAGATCCGGAACACTACCAGCAAGCCACGGTGGCTGTTGATGGCTCAACAACGGCCATGCTGACGGCAAAGTGCCTCGCCAATGAGATATCACAAGCAAACTTTGTCCCCTCCTAACTCGCTTCGGAGCAGCCCGTAGCACTTTTAGTTTTCCCAGTCGTAATCAGCGTTCGAAGCTCTATCGATTGATCGGGGTTCCTATTCGAAGTTCCATGGGAAGTAAAAAGCCCTTTCTGGTAAGTGAATCGATTAATAAGTCGCCTAGCGATGTGAATGTGGAGAGCGTATTAAGGAGTAGCTGACAAGCGGCTCGATCTCGAATGCTAGGGTGTTCCTTTGTGCGTGGTTAAATGCGTAAGCTTGAGAGGGTTCGGTTCGCGATCGCTTCTCAACAGTGACGGGTCATGGGCGCTTTTTGCGAGCGTAGCGTCATTGGGTCTACCATAATTGAAACGCACTGTAAGGGACCCTACCCTTGTTATATCGTTTTTGTTATTTGCTTCTTGTTTTTGTGTGTGTGTGTTGAATTTGTTATCTCTTTGTTTTCTTCTCTCAAGGTTTCTCCCTATGTTGTTGGAAAAGAAAAACCAAGTAACCCAAGACAAAGAACAAAGGAAAGCGTCGCTGTTTTTTTTTTCTAGATGTTGGCGACAAGGTTATAAATAAACGTCGCGTAATAATCGTCCAAATTTCTAACGACAAGTTCTAAATCCAAATTAGTAATATTAACTTGTCGCAGAATTAATTTCGACTTCAAAGTATGTATAAATAAGTAGATTTTTTATCCTGAACTATTCCATTTCAAGGAAAGCCAGGGATCCCATTTGGTAGGTTTTTTTCTGCTCTTTCTAAAACTTCTATGAATGTCGCTCTAATTGTTCCGGCCGGCCTTTTCCAGTGCTGCGTATATTCATGAACCGACGCGACTAGAGTCATCATGCTTTACGAATTCAAATTGGGACACTCCGCAGCGGAGGCAGCCCATAATCTCAGCAGTGTTTTCGGGAGGAATTGTCCTTGCAGACGTATAGTGGAGCTTTGGTTTAAAAAATTTGCTTCTGGCGATTTTGATCTCGAAGAGAAGTAGGGTCCCGCAGGTCGTCGCTTAATGAAGAAGGTTTAAGGAGAGCAGTCGAAGCAAAACGGGAGACGAATACTCGTACGTTAGCAGAAGACCCAGGCGTACATTACTCTGTAGGGGCCAGACACTTGATGGAAATCGGCAAGGTGAAGAAGATGTTGAAGTGGGTGCCTCATGAGCTGACCGATGAGCAGCGTCTGGCACGTTTCGACACCTGCTCCAACCTCCTAGTTCGCTATAAAAATGAGCCATTTGTAAACCGTATTATAACTGTAGATGAAAAACCGGTTCTTTATGATGACAGGAAACGGGGATTAGTCTGGATAGATAAGGATGCTTTTTAAGGATGCTGATCAAAAAACTTTTCCTAATCCCGACCTTCACCTTAAAAAGGTTATGATTATTGTGTGGTGGTGTTGCAAAGTGTAATCCATTATAAATTCTTGAAACATGGTCAGCCAGTCAGAGCGAGTCTCACTCTTGTGATCTGGAGCAAATGTTAAAAATTGTGGCCGGCGGTGGTGAATAAGAGGGCCGATCATGTTACAGGACAACGCATGGCCACACACCTCACAAATCACTCGGTCAAAATTGACCCACTTGGGTGTAAAAGTTCTCCCTTACCTAACGTATTCTCCCGACCTCTCCCCCACAGAAAATCACTTTTCTCGAGCCCTCAATTCTCATCTGCGCCAGAAGCTAATTGCTTATTTAGACGATGTTGAATGTGCATTCCTTGGGTTCGTTGATTCTCGTGATAGTAGTTTTAGTAGTGAAGGCTCGAAATTATTACCTGTTTGTTGGCAAAAATGTATAGATTCTGATGGTTTTTACTTTGATTGATAAACTTGTGTCTAAGCTGAGTTATAGTAGTTTGAAGTATGCGGTCCGATTTCGGAATTAATTTCCCGACCACCTAATAGTGCCTCGGTCCGCATCCAATGTCGATGCACCATAAAGTCGCGGGTCCAGTGGTTTCTCGATCAAGCCTGCCACGCGGTTATACTTGATACTCGAGCGCCACACACACAATTGCAACACAACAATTTACTGCGTCCAACGGGAACACCTCAAACTTGGGTAATTAAACAAAAAGAACTTCTGAGAAAAGAAAACGACATTAAATTGGCGTTAGGAAATAGTTCCGAAGGAAAGCTAGCAGAGCTACAAGAAAAACGGAACGAGTGAGGATTCTAGAATAAAAAGGCAGTCTTCTCAAAAAAGGGCAGTATCATAAAGCGTCAAAAAGATAGCATTATAAAGGCGAAGAATCTGGAATCAAAAAACAGCTTCTTAGGAAAAGCAGTATCATGGCTAGCATCAAATATGTGGCATCAAAAGGGAGCAAGCAATATCAATGGCTACAGTCCAAAATGGCATCAAAAGGAGCAAGCGTCAAAGATAACATCAAAGAGGAGCAAACAATATCAATGGCTAGCGTCGAAAATGGCATCCAAAGGAGCAAGCAATTTAGAGTTGCAAAGGATGCGAGGAACCTAGCAATCACGTAGAAAAGGCACTACAAGGATAACGTCGAGTGAGGTTATTTGAGAGTCGAAGGACAGGGAGAGTCCGGGACAAGGAATGTTCGAGAGACTGAAGGTCCCCCCCCCCCCTGGCCGTGGCGCCTTTTATACCCGTCTGCGGAAAATCCAATAATCGATGGTTGGTAGATCATGACATGGGAGATCACGGCCTTTGCGGGGACAACCAACGATCGCTAACCGCGATAATCTTGTCAAATATTCATTTAATTTCAAATTATTCTTACCTTGGATAACGCTGGTCCTTTCACTGTTGGTGATAGCATGCCACAGTGGTTGCTACTTTACAGCATACAATCACTGCAGGTTACTTGTTTACGTCAAGACAGATTTAGGGGAAATTCGGACGAAAAGTAAAAGAAGTAGTGATTGTGAATGTCGAGACGTTTTCCATTGGCATGTTATTAAGTAGACACAAGAGAATTTGGAAATACGAGAGCATCTAATTTCCGGAGTGAGCTTCAAGCTAAATCTGCGAAAATGCCCCGCAAAACCTCCGATTCTGCCGCATATCCTTGGCCACCCTCACCGTAGCCAATCAGAAATCACGTGGCTTTGAGGCGTGGTCTGTCATCCAGGGCGTCAGCTGTTATCCGTTGCGCCGTTGCTACAGCTCGGAGGCGACCTTTTCCACCGTGATTTCGTTACAGACCGTTCTTAGACCTATAGTTTCCATGTAAGTAACTTCTTTTAGGAACTTTGCAATAACCACATTATCCCTAATGCTGTCTTTGAACTAGGAAATGGTGGAAGTTCCAGAACTAAGGGTGACCATTCAGTTGATGTTTCATTGGTTTCAAAAAGAACTTTTGAATGAACTGATGACAAAAAACATTCCTGGCAAATCTACGGACACCAGTGACACATAGAAGTGCTATCAGACGTCTACACGAATTCGAGTTTCGAGCAGTGCTATCCACCACTACCTCTAATAGAATCTAGTAAACTTTATTTATTTATTTGATACACCGAAGTAGCGCTCATCATGTTAATCTAAAAACTTGTTAGAACTTGGAGATTCTGATAACTAGAAAGTACATAAATATGAAGAGAATAAGGAGCGCAACTGGACTGTGTACAAGGGTCTGTGGTGAGAGGAAGTACAGCTGAAAACTGTCTATACTATTTCGAATTACAGCGTAGTCTTCTGTGTTTTTTTCCACATTTCCCACTGTTCCTCCTGTATTTTCATGCCTCGATGCAAGTTATATCAGGCTATACTGCCATTGCTGGTCTGAGTGACCGTTGTGATACCAACTGTACTCTTTAGTGTGCCAATTTGGCAAGCTTGGTACTATTGCGCCGCTACTGCTTCCATTTGCCCTGCCAGTTCCATTGTGGCGTCTGTGCTCTCCCTTCTAGAAAACCGCAATGAAAATAGGAGCTCCTTTTCCGAAATATTGATTTATGATGAGATAGGTTTGGTATGTTAGGATGGGGTTCAGTGGTTCCAGAAGCAGTGGCCTATTGGAGATCCTTCGACTAGGGAAAGGTCTGGATCGAGGAATCCTCGACGGGGTTGCATTTTGGAATTTTAGTCGACTGTTCCTTGACACCCACTCACTTGTGAGCAGATATTGGTCAGATTAGTGAGAAAAGATCGATTTTTGTACTGGGCAACGATGTTATAATTGTCGGTTGAGACGTTTTTTTAGGTAAACGGCTCGAGTACAGGCTTAGTAAACGCATCAGATGCGTCGACTGAGGGGATGGGGCGTCTTTTCCAAAAAAATTTTCGACGCTGAGCTTGACAATACCTTCGAAGAAGGCTCGCTGTATGCGATCTCGTCCCCCTTCCCTGGCAACTAAACCAACACGACCCCCTTCCTCACGCTCTGCTTGACCAGGTGATAAAGGAAAGATGTGTTATGAGAAAGATCGGAATTTCTATCCTAAACTCCTTAGGAATACCTAAAGGATTTAATTGTCATTGAGATGTATATTTTGCCTTTCGTAATTCCATGTCGCTTCTTCTGCATCGACAATACCGGCTCCAGTAGCACATGGATCACCACGAATGATCTGCGGTGTATTGGTCGGGCACTCGTTGATTGAAAATTCGCTGGCACAAATATATTCCCGTCAGAAGGACGTCCACGCTACGATGGAGGCTGTACTCGTTCGACCTCGAGATTTTTTGTGTAAATGTGGAGTTTTCTTTGTGCGCAGCACATGCAAGGTCATCGCTCTTTTACGGTGGATTATTGGCAAAAACAGTACGGAAAAACTCGCTCCCCGAACGGCCTACGTTGGATGGACGCACGCTACAGAACACCTTGAATCTATGGGTGATTAATTTCAGACTGATCATGATAATGATAAAAAAATCTTTTTTACTCATTCTACGAACGAAACGACGTGAATAAAGCTGAATGTCCATAGAGAGAAGCACATAAAACGATTGCACATATACATTAGTAGTGGCAGTGTGACAATGGAGAATTGGGGAGAAAGGGGCGGGACCGTGACGAGTGAATGGATCAGCGTCCTACCTGGATCAGTTTGTGCAGGGTGGGTAAAAACGGCTCTGGATGAGGTAACAGAGTCGCTTGATATTGCATCATAGGCGAGAATTGACTGACTGTGATTGGGTGAACGGGACGAAGAGGCAATGAGGTTAGGTGAAAGTTACTAGCTGCTCGTGATAGACGACCGTCTTACTCAAGTCTCTAGCGACCTATTCAAAGGGAAAGCAAAGTGGCCACCGACCGAGCTCCTTTAAATCGACTATACGACAAAAAAAGGAAATCAATTCAGAGGAAAAAGTGAACAAAAAACACATCACGAGAAAAATACGAATCAATCAATAAATCGATCATCAAAAACGGCTATTGTGTGTCCATAATGTTTTGAGCGGTAAGCATCGACTTGAATTGATCGACTTCTCTCTTCAATTTGGCGATCTCCTCTTTCAATTGATCGTTCTCGTTTTCGAGTAACTGAAAGGCAACCCAATGAAATAGGCGTAGAATCCAATGATTTAATTTCAATCAGTTTTGAAAGAAATAATCAATCAAAAGGAACCTCAATTACCTGTACTCGACGGCTTCTATACTCAAAAACAGCTCGTCGATTTGCTCGGCAACGCTTGGCGGCCTCGTTATTCCGCCGTCGTCGATCCATGTACTGCTCCTAGGAAAGCAGTGAAGCAGCGAATTAATGGTGAGCAAAAGCCCATCGTAGAATATATCAACCTTTTTGTCATCAGAACTGTTGCCGTCAAGGGCTCGTCTGATCGCGGATGACTCGGGATGGTCCTCACTGGACTGAGAGGGCGACAAAGAGGCAGACGAGGAGATCGATTCACAGTCTGATTTCGTCGGAGAAAGCTGGAACGCTCTTTGTAGAACACGTACAAAAAGAGACGGGTTGGAGAACCTCCAGAAAGTGCGGGTTCAGGCATCATCTAGAGATGGGTGTGGAGCAGGAGGAGCCGATGCAGCCAACCGCGACGCATTCGCTTCAGCATCGGCTCCTTCTGCACTCCATACAGCTTAAGGAGCCCACCAGCGGTGATTCCACAAGCTCAGAAGATGACAAGATCACTGGAGAGGGCTCGGTAATGAACCATGAGGAGAAGGAAGCGGAAAGAAAAAAGGGAGTAACTACTTTCCTTTCCCGTCCATATATGACCCTGCTAAAACTGAAAGGCAAATTTTATAGCCATCACGCACTGGTAGCGCGGAAAGTTGCAACTTGACGGAAGATGCAGCGGATCAGATTGGGAAGGTACAAGAAGAGACCTGTGATGTAAGCTAAAGAAACTTGTGTACGGTGCAGAAGGAGCGGATGTGGCATTGCGCCACGCAATTCTCGGCTTATTGCTCACACGGCCATAGAAAAGCTGTCGTGCGTTGGTGTTTTCCTAACCTTCGGAATACCCCACAGGTTCTGCCACATTTCAAAAATCCCACACGACATTATTGCAATGGAATTTGTCTTTCCATGAGGACTAAATAGGAGCACGTCGACTGCCATCACCCACTCCTGCTCATCGAGAGGTTAGTGGGAATAGCCGAGCTTTCTGGCTTTCGGAACCCTTTTCTGGGAAATCTCTGACCCGAATTCCGCTTCAACCAATTCCTTTCAGGGTTCTTAACCAGACTGCGATAGGATACTTCGATCCGGATACATCGTACACTTGATGCTTTCTGACACACTGTCTACAGCTTCTTCGAATGAAGTGTAACAAACCCTAGGAGGACTGCCTAAACGGCTGTGGTGTTCGGTCCTGCTCTGTGGTACTGCTGGTGATGTTCGACGAGTAGCAAGTAGTGCGCCTAATAGTGATTGAGAAGGAGCTCGTTCTTGTTGTTGTTGTTGCTGTTGTTGTGGTGAAGGAACTGATTATAAACAAACAATCAACTTCTTGACAAAACGTTTTTATGGTATCTGATAAGATCACCTCGTTGAATAACACGTTCGACACGGTCACTGCTCGAATCAGGGCTGATCCTTTCGGCTTTCATAATCACAGATTCCTTGTGAGCATGGAAAGGCTGGAATGCCGAACCAACAGAAAACACCGATGACGATGGCGGGGAGCGGTACTGAAGAAAAACCAGTTCCATACCCTTCATATATTTATACATTCATTTATAACTAATCCTTACTTACATCAGGTAAGCAAATATCCGACAACATGAGACAAAAAAGATTTCCTTTGAAAAGTCACCCAAAAACTCTCAGACCCCCCCCCCCCTTAGGAACTGCCAATGAGCTTCCAAAACCGCGAAAATCGCGTCAAAAACTCAACTGGGGTGCTATCGCGAGTCTAGCGCGCTTCACCTCAAACTGTACATTCCAAAGCCTTCAGAGATTACTGAAAATTTTCTAGAGCCTCCAAATACCAAGTGAAAACTATTGAATCACACAGAAATTGCTTGAAGGCATCGTTAAATTCTCGTATTTACTAATACAGAGACTTCTGCAGACTTTGAAATTCATAAATTTTCGATAAAATTCTGATTACTGTATTATTGCGAAGCATTGAGAATAGAATAAAATATTTGGTGCCGTATAATTGGAGGGGACAACAGCACGAGTTGAGGAAAAAGGAGCTCTGGGATAGTTGAACCACTTCAGACATAATGCGAAATTTAGGGAATCGTTTCGCTTACCCAAGAGCTCTTTCTCCGTAGGCTTAGGCAAGAACTTAATACATAAAACGCAAATTATCAAAAAATAGGGGCAAAGACGAGATGTAGCGAGCCGAGAGCCACAAATGGCTGCGATACAAATGCGTGAAATTGTGAAGCACAGGCAGGCTTTGTGCTCGATGTATGCAGCCCGAATGACCTCGATTTACGCCACAGCCATGCATGGTTTTGAACAGCTGCACAACCGGCTTTTCTCTGCGCTGTGAAACCCGATGGCAGCAGAGAGGAAATGTGGCAATGAACTGACCTGTTGATGAATGGCAGCCTGAAGCTGGCAGAGTTGCATGATTGGTAGCTGAGAAGTGGACGTGAGTAACGGAGTGACGTGTGGCAACGGAAGATTGGAGACGGTCGTCGTATGCAGAGTGGGTAGTGGAGGAACAGTCAATGACGATAGACCCACAGACGACGTTGGCAGTTGATGGGTGAACAATGGCTGAAATGGAACACATGAGTAGAACGGAAAGGTTACTCGTATTGTAAGAGTAGGAATCCCATCACCCCCCCCCCCCCCAAATAAACTACAAAGAGCGGATTGAAATAGGCATGCTGTGGACGGTTGTGTTCGGCGACTCCGCCGCATTGAAAGGGTCAATATTGGGTGCAAATAGCAAAAACGTTAACAATAGGTGTGGGTTTCACATGGGAGGCCAGTTTTTGGCTCGTTCCACTCTCAGCTGGGATTCACACTTCAACAGTACAAAAAGTAATGGTAAACCTCAAGGACTAAGTGACCCACCGTGCTGCTCTGTGGAGGAAGAGCGGGGAACTCCGGTCGAGCAGTCTGCAACAGACTTTCGGCGGCTGTTCGGGATTCCAAGCGAGACTTCAGTAGGTGATTCTCCTGTGAAAGCGCTAGTATACGTTGTTCCATTGCCTGCAATCAGTTCAAGTGCATGGGGCAATCAGGTTGACGGGTTCCGGTCTTTTCCGGAAAGGTGACGAACTTATAGAAGAATGGGAGGGGTTAGCTTTGATAGCGGAGTTACGGGCAGATTACTTAATCAACCTACATCAACAGTTCCTCTTTTTTTTTACCCCAGCCCTCGAAGACTGAACACTGATATGGGTGAATGTTGAAGGTGGCATCGTAATTAAGACCATAAAAGAAAATTCTAGAAAAAGGCAGCACCATGTCTCCTATTCTTCGCTTCTCCCGAGAGCGTTTCGATGCGTCGTTGTTCTTACGACGCCGTTCCCAGTACTGTTCATCCTTCACGACGCTCTCATTCACAGAATTCCTGACAAGAGACAGCTGAAGAAAATATTTGCTTAAGGAAAAGGCTCGCTCACCTTCTCGAGTGCGGCGAGTGTTCAGATGAGTTAGAACTGTATTCGGCAGACGCAGAACACACGACCGATAGCCGCTCCGATGGCGAAGATGACGAAGAATCGACATCCATCTGGAAAATCAACAGAATTATTTTTCTAGAAATTCGTTTCCAAAAATAACCAACAAAAAGAGAAGCGATGGCAATGGGAGAGGAAAAGAGTGGTGAGGGCTGATTCGGTGACCATTCGTCCCTAGGAGCCCAAACACACCCGGTTGTCAACGAATCATCGAAAAGCCGGTGTCTACGCCAGAAAGAAAAAAAACGCACTTTGCCCAAAAACGGGTCCGGCGATGACGGGACGGTTATTCGTCTGAAGCCATGCAGGTTGCAGAAAGCAGATACAGAGATGCGCAGGCAATTACCGTCACCCGGATGCGCTGGCGCGCTCTCCCCTAGGGGTCGACCTACATGCCCGAAACCGGCCTTCGGCCAGAAGTGACCGCGGCCGCAGCCGATTTCCATTTCGATTAGGAAACCTGTTGGAAGGCGAGCCCCGAAGCCGGATCGGAGATCGTCGCACGCGAGAGAGAGGGTACGATTCGAGGAGGACGCGCCTCCCGTACGCGGACTACCGACGATGACAACGACGTTCCACGGCGAGTTTCAGGGCGACGAATAGGTGGTCATCCTGCTCTCGTTTTCACACGACCCATGTCCTTGTTCGCACCACGTCCGGACTATTAGAAAAGTCAACAAGTCAGATTGAAATGGATCTCGCTGGGTGGATCTCATCGGGTGGCCTTGGGGGTCTACAGAAGGGTCATTAGTGAGGGGTGCATGCATATTTTTGTATTATGTAAAAGCATACCAATGGCTGCAACACGATGAACTGCGTAAAGCGCATTATAACGTTGAGTTGACCTAGTTTCGAGACCCGAATAGGCAGCGGAACCGGGTGTGGGAACGGCAAGCAGGCAGCTGTGAGTGAAAATCACTCGCATGCCCAACATGGCTTGTTGTCAGTTGCGGTTGTACGAATAAAGAGCACTGTGGTAGAAAGTCGTAAGGGAAAGGTACATCGGCAAAACAAAGAACAAGGAACACACGATACGTAGAAGGAACGCATGGACGTTGTACAGGATGCATTTGCTGTTTCATGATGGCTCACATATTCATAAAAAATGTACCAATCGGGGACAAAGGTGGCGTAATAGTGCAAACGATGGGCCCATTATTCAGATTTCACTTTCCATATTCAGAGGTCTTTGCTCCTTCATTTTGTTAGAGAGTTGCAGGACGTTCGTTTCTTAGGAGACGGTCTCTTGCTTCATCCCGAGCCCTTTCTGCGGAAATCCGGTAGTGACTACCTCTTACAAGAAATTCATTGACACTTATGAACTTATCGTAGATTCTAGAGTTTTGGACAAGAGCAAAGTGAAGTGTATGCTTTGTGTGAAGAAATGGTAAGAGGTGTAACAATCATAATGTGGAATATTCACTGCTGTAAGAGTGCTAATGTGCATAGTTCCATTGTCACTGTACCTTTTCCAAACTGGTGAGAACTCATGAAGGAGGATAGCGTCAACACGAGGACGGGGTAAGCGGTGGGTAAGGAGCGGTTATTAGCAACGCCTTTATACATGGCATTATACATGGCATCAAGGATAGTGAAGGGTTATCGAAAATAAGTGGAAGTCAATTCATGCAACATATAAATCATCGAAAGTTTGCGAGTTATATAGACTGCCGATTTCCAAGGATAGATTGAGATTTCAAAAAAAGTGGAAATTTCAGAAATCTGCGCCTCACTGTCAGGAATTATGGACAACAGTCAGCAACACATATACTTACATACATTGGGAGCCATTCATGTTATGCAGTCCAAATGGATTTAAATGGTGCAGCTGGAGGATTCGTTTTTATCTATTTTGTCTTTTCTTCAGAAAAAAACCAATTTTTTTCATTACGGTGAGAATTCAAAAATTAGTTTTGAAAATCGATCCAAATGAGACTGCAAATTAAAAGCACAAAAATGTCAGATAAACTATCCCTTACAGCCATGATGTCCTTTCAAAAAAAGGGGCAGGGCAAACCACTGCCCATCGAAAATCTTTATTAAAAAATATGAAAGAACATCAGGTACCGTATACGCTTACTATACAGTAACGATGGCTTCAAAAAAAATCCAAATCTTGCCGACGATTCAATGAGGCAAAGCCTACATAAAGCCAAGACGATGTACGATGATGACAGCACGTGAGTACTACTCATCCGATGTCCCGAAGCTGCTTATCCCTTTCATTCAACTTTTCGAAATTGAAGAGGGTGGGGAGAGGGGTGGCCGACGAAGTGAAGAGGTGAACTGACCGTGGGGTATTGTTCGCTGCTGCGGCTGATGGAGGTGAGGTCCAGTTCATGCAGAAAGGAGGCCTGTGTGTGTGGCTATTTTCGTTGCGCTCAACAAACACCAGGCGTTTACAGAGGCGGATCGTAGCGCAAATCTGCACTGTGCCTCTAGGCTTTCGAAACAAAAATAGACAGCGGCTGACGAGAAATGGATGGGCGCTGATGGGCGGCGAGGGGAAGGGAAAAAGAACGGCGGACCGGCAAACAGTCCCCGGTATACAATGACACGTCGGCGGCTTCCTCCAGGAATCACTAAGGGAATCACCCTCACTAACACAATATTAAATATCCATTTCAAAAGGAAAGCATTTAAGAGTAAGCACCTTGTGTAGAAGCGGTGAAACGGCGGCCAGCAAATGCCAATGGCCCTTCTCCATCAGTGGCGGCGCCGAATGTTGCGTATCCACACGTGTGACCACAGATAGCAAGTGAAGGGGCGGGGAAAAAACGGAACGTGTCTAAGACTGTCTGAAAATTAGCGGCGAAGGGGTTGAGAGATTGAACGAAATGCATAGACGCTGACATGGACCGACAATGGACGGGGAATGAGAGCCTTGAAGGGAGTGTGGCCGGCGGTGAGACTCAGAACACGGGGCTATCGAGTTCACGACCGAGTGACCCAAGTTGCATCCTCTTCATGCCGAATCCGGGACGGGGCGATCAACGCGTCCAAACCGGAGGCGGCAGCCGCTAGCGAAGACACATTACTCACTCATTAACGGGAACAGAGAGACGCTTTGAGATCGCTCCGGGCCTTGGAAATTGTGCCTGAAGGCTCCAACAGCAAATACCATGAATAGACAAAAGTTAAAACGAGCGCAAAGGGGCCCAATCAAGATCAATTAGATCACTGAAAGACGAGTAGATGGGACGAGTGTAACGATGTGGCGCCAGTGCTAAATGGCTAATATGAACAGTGTGACCTGTCCTTGAACTGTATCCTTGTCGACAGAGAACGTAGATGCGTTGATTATGACGAGAACGATAAAGAAGCATCCGACACCCACTTCAGTCAACAACAACGGACGACACAGCCACAAATACGTCAAGTGAACACAATTAGCCATCCCAGCGCAATGAAGCAGCGAAGGCGCCGACGACTGTCGCGGGGTACGATGACTGGTCTCGCTTGTGCAGTCGCTTTTGTTGTCGGACGGACGACAACGACAGACACAGCCGAGAAAGCAACATCCCGGAACAAGCCTTTGCCTGATTAGGGGACAGCCATTCTTGGTCTCCCTCCCCCCGGAGCAGGTGAGACAGATAGGGGTTGATGGAAGTGTGGAGTTGACCTGAGCAGCCGTAAACATCGTAAGCAAACAAGGCCGCGGTGACAGACGGCAGGACACCTGCCACCTGCGCCAAAACAAGTGTGGCACACGGCATGATGAGATGTGCACGTGTGTGGAAATGATCCCGTCAAGAGTCTCATGTGGCTCAATAATGGAAGCTAATAAGTATCACACAGTTGGGGAAAACCCAGTGGACGATCTACAGAGCCGTTCGGAAAAGCATGGGAAGCACACGAACGCAATCCTCACTGGGCTGTATTTTGGGTTGGAAGGGAAACGTAGGGCGTTCTCAGGAAATCCTCAGGAATCTTCCACTACTTCTTCCTTTTAAGTGAGTTTTGGACCAATGAGGTGATCTCTTCAAATATTAAAGAATAAATTGAAAAGATAATATTAAAATTGTAAGTGCAAAGGGGCATAAGCTGTTCTCGGGGTACTGTAGGGAGCAATCGACGATCGAGATTGATGTTTTGTTTTCAGAGTGCGAGAGACGTGGAGCTGAGGAAGGGCGATCAGCGGTAGACGAGGACTGGAGGACGGCGGCCGACCCCAACCTGAGAACAGCCGTTGCGATTGAGGTCGAAGAACTCACGTCACCTACTCATCACTGGCACTTAATAATCTGCTATTATTCTATTGTATTCGTATTGTACCAGACTCACCATCTTAATAATACAAAAAGATGCTAATGCAATGAGGGGGGGGGGGCATCTCGCAAAACGTAACATTTATGAGTACTCTGAGGGATTTTTGTGGGGTCACTCTACAAATTCAGGCGTATATTTCTGGGAGGGGCTCTTTTTCCTCTCTTGGCTTAGGTAAAGATAGGGTCCACAGTAGGATGCCTCCTCTCTGTGCGAAAGCACTTACAAAAATTTGAAGCTTCGATGATCGCACTTTGCACAATACTATGTAGAAACCACGATTATCGATTAAGAACCTTCTTTTTTGGGAAACAACTCCATTTTGGCACCAGTTTAGTCCACCAACAAATCCCTTGGTGGAGGTGAGTGTTGGGGAGAAAGGGAGCATATTTTTCAAAACTTCCCCTCGACGCAACCCTTGACCGTGGTCGGGAAGTTCCAATATAGATCCCAATTTGATTCTGGAGCCCACATCATATAGCGGTCTTCTGAAATCTCCAGTGAGACCAGATGATAATCCCTACAACTTCTCCGGGAAGTGCCAAAAGAGAATCTGCACGTCATCAGAAACCTGAAGAAACATATATATGAGGTAGATGGCCCGAAATGAAGACGACGTGATATGAAGAGCATGATGGTCCGATCGTCACGGAAGTATGGCATACGCACTCACCCGCCGCTGCGACCGCCTAAGCGGGTGCGAACTGACCCTTAAACCTAAATTCATTCGCACCGATGAAGGAAGATTTCCCTCCACGGATTTTGCAGACTTCGACCCTTCTCTAGAATTATCAACGGGAGTTCAGGACTACCACACGAAAATGCTGACATGGAGCTCGTATTCTAGGCTTTCTGGTATTACCTATTACCTCCTTGGGTTGTTGCCCACGTCTATAAACACAAACATAAGCAATAGTATAGGCATCGAAGTGAAACCGAAGATGGGCCTTTCAGGCTAATGCCTTCATTTCGACCTCTCCAGGACTTCATCAAAACTGCGGTTATTCCTTACTGCTTGGTTACCTTTCTAAGCGCTTGAAATATTCCAGTATACCTAGTAATTGCTACAGTACCTTACGAATATTTTTAAATAACTTTTAAGCTTGCAGGAATAGCATTTTCCTTCCTTTATGTGGACTCAGGCAAAGAGGCGTTTGAATACCCATTAAGTGACCCCATGGGTCAGTTTCTGCGGCCGCCCAGCATTCAGGCTCAGGCTATCGCAACGTACGTCTCTTCATGCGAACACAACCGTAGCAGGGTGAAAGTTCCGGGTGTGGATGAGATGACAATCGACGATGACGCCCCGTATAGAATGGGGGGTGTGGAGGGGAGCGGGGAAAGTCTCGTTCATCGTGGACGCTGACTGAATCACAAAAGAGAGAACCGCGAAGATCATTTCAGCGAAAGTCGTCAGTGAAAGCGACGATTGAAGGGGAAAACCGAACCGGCAACGACGACACGAAGACGTAATCGCACATTCCTGATCACTTGGAACAATCCACAAAAGGGTTTCGTGAGATGATCCATGAAATCGAAAGGATGAGCGAAACAGTCACGCAAGATGTGTTCAATGGTATGAGCGAGAGTCTGAGGGATTTTCAAGGGCAGAGTTGAAACAGATTTTCAAAGCGACCTCTTTTCCCCCTTTTCAAAGAAACCCGACTATGCAATCCCTCTCCCCTAACTGGTGCTTCTGGCGTACTGAAGTTGTGTCTCTAGAAAGGTATTTCATGAACTTACAGCCTTTTGAAGACCATCAGATCACCCCCACAATGATTAAAATCACTCTCTCGATGATATTTTCCTTAACCTCTTACACGCCCTTTTACCCTTTTCTTAGCCATTACTCCAACTCAAATACGACCCTTTGAGGGTCCCACAACCTTAGAATGCAGAATCGGCCGCTATGCCATGGAATTGAGGACTTCAGAATTGACAGTTTTTTTTGAATTTATGGGTTGCTTTAGTAATATGTGCCAGGGTTGAACCTTTTCGCTGCTCTGAGGAGCTCAGATGCCAGTATTGCCCAACAAATTAGGTCCGTTAGGGTACTTTGTTATGGATAGGGTACTCTACTAGACAAGTATCCAACGTTCAGCCGAACCCAGAGGGATCGAAGGGTTATATAGCTTGTAATGGATATAAAGCCTGACGTTCATTCCTAGTGATTTTGTACGGTTTATCCCTTGTTTGCTTTTTCTTTGCTTGTTTATTTGACAAATTCTGTGGTCACATA
This sequence comes from Trichostrongylus colubriformis, assembly GCA_963978905.1. Taxonomy (NCBI): domain Eukaryota; kingdom Metazoa; phylum Nematoda; class Chromadorea; order Rhabditida; family Trichostrongylidae; genus Trichostrongylus; species Trichostrongylus colubriformis. Next base: position 43,484,520 of record OZ022257.1, on the reverse strand, counting down.
GTGTTCCCCACCTTGTAGCTCTCCTAAAAATAATTTCGCGCTAGGAAAATTACCTGTTTCTGAGACCCTGACCTGTTTCTATTGTTAGCACTGTGGCATGTTGGCTGGATTTGGGCTAAATTTGTTCAAGTAGCTCTATGAATAGAAATGGTAAAAACCACTCTCCGATATGCTTGACCTAGGAATTTCCAGAAATTTCCTTTCCGTAGCGAAACCTGTTTGTCATGGAAGCATGAGAATGGTTCATTAGGACAAATATGCTCTGAACTTTGATTCACAATGAAAGGTGTTGAAAAATGGTCATGGCCTACTATGTAGAACGAAAACCGACAACCTGAGATTTCGAACAGTGAATTCAGAATTTTGAAGACGCCTTCACATTATTACAGAAGAATTTGTCAAATAAACAAGCAAAGAAAAAGCAAGCAAGGGATAAACCGTACAAAATCACTGGGAATGAACGTCAGGCTTTATATCCATTACAAGCTATATAACCCTTCGATCCCTCTGGGTTCGGCTAAACGTTGGATACTTGTCTAGTTGAGTACCCTATCCATAACAAAGTACCCTAACGGACCTAATTTGTTGGGCAATACTGGCATCTGAGCTCCTCAGAGCAGCGAAAAGGTTCAACCCTGGCACATATTACTAAAGCAACCCTTAAATTCAAGAAAAAAAACTGTCAATTCTGAGGTCCTCAATTCCATGGCATAGCGGCCGATTCTGCATTCTTGAACTTTTGCATAATAGTAATTATATGATATAACCTAAAGGAATGCGTTGCGAGTTCGGCGACGCGATCAAAGGATTCCGAAAAAAAAAACTACTACTGAATATAAATTTTCGAGATTTTTCCAAGTTGACCAAGCATGAAGAACCTAGGTCATATCATTTCAGTTGATGAACAATGATATGAGAAGCATTTTCAAAGTTTTCGGTGTTGCGTTGTTTGGATGCAACGCGCATTCTGGTTCCATGCAGAATCGTGGCGGCAGGTGAATGCGATTTGACTTATGCAATGACTTTGTGGTCCAGCCGATGTACTAGTAAGCGGTTTTGTCCTCCCAGATGAGACAATGCCAATTCACCGAAGGATGAAAAGCGCAGTCACCTCGGGCAGGAAATGATGCAGGGTTTGATCTCCGCACCATGAGAGTAGGAATGCGCGCCACATGTTATTACACCCCTTCGCCCTTACAACAACAAAGCATTGAAATAAACCGGAATATATACAGTATGCATACATGAGAATAGATGGGATTCTTGAAACTTGTGTAAACTGAGTATTTGGATGAGCATCTCCAAGATAATGGTTACAATAAAGTTATGAAACATTCGAATAAATGAAAGATGGAATAAAAACTATTATTTCAGCACCATCGTGCCCATGATTTGAATCACGAATCTTTTGCAAGACGAATTTTATCAATATCACCTTCGAAAATGATATCTATGTTTGATAATCCAGGGTAGACTACTAAGTGTGAGCATCTAACGGACCTAACTTGCATGAGGATTAAGGTGTCTCCAAAATACTTCATTATTTATTTGCAGTTCGATATCATGAGCCAAAAATGAGGTAGTCTAGGTCTACTAAGTAATTGGTTGGAATTCTGATTGTTTATTTATTCGTAACCTATAACCGTGATGTGCGCCTAGCTCGAGGTCACGCGAGACAATTTCCGCAGCTATGGTGGATGACGGGACAACTTTAATTAAACGCTTAAACGCCTTCCCTTGCACTGAGCAAATCGTAGGTATGACCGTCACTGCCGTAAAAGTATCCAAAATATATTATGAAATAAGTATAAAAAATAAGCATTGATAAATAAATATCCAAAATTTGGGCAGCTATCTCAAGGGTCTTCGGTTAACCCTTAGTAAAGTCGTAATGCATGCTGATGTAATCAGAAACCGGTAGGGAAGAGCGAAGACGACAATTTTTGACGATATGTGTTTCCTCCAATATTCAGCCGGTCCCTCCCTTTTTATACTGACTTTACCTTTGATTTGTTCAAACTTCGATGAGTACTGAACTGGTATGGGAGCATTTGAAATGTACATTATGCATTAGCAATGGCGAGAGAACGCTCTGCAAAGAGCCATGTTTGGGTTCCTTCGCGAGGCTCCCCTGTTTTATATGGAGCCGGGCTTTGAGATTTTAACACGCGTTGCGCTCCTAATGTGCCAATGTCGATGCCAACACCTCGTAGAACGGCTGCGCATGGACTAATCGTAAGTGTCTCGCATATCAGAGATGAAGTGTCGTCACATCATAACAACTTGGCATGATAGTCTCAGAGCAAATGTCTTTAACCCTCTGGTGTGGTCGGCTTCCCCTATCATTTTCCTTATCATCGACAGGGCAAACCGGGAGTAGAGGATATCTAGAGAGGGGAGGGTCGTTCTTTACCGGACAGGAGAGGGGATCGTATCTGTAGAAGTGAGCGATAAGCACTGGAATCTAAACTTTCAATAGGCAGATGATAAGGGAAGGGTATTTCATAGCGAATCCATGTGAGTATGTTTGAAATAATTAATTTTTGTATTAGGTAAGAATACATAGCGAGAAAACACATTGAAGCAATACAATCCGGTAACAGTTACAGTTACTATTGCAGAGGTCAAGAAGGGAGAGGGGGACGCATTTGGTCGTAGTCGAGAGGGGTCGTACTGAAGCGCCTTTCTCCTGGACACCTGGGAGTGCCTTGATCATTATTGCCAACCGACAAACCGACAAATAAAATATAATAAGTGGTCTGACTAGCAGATCGATAAAAGTGCTTATCACCGAAAAACTGCCACTGATCTAGTAAATAGTGCCGGGATTCAAAAGAAGTAAATATAGCACCACTAGAATCTTTTGGGTAATAAGGCGAAGAGTTATGGTCGTGTGAACTACTGCCAAGAATGAGAAGATTTCGCCCAGAAATAGCAGTCTAAAAATACATCTCGTGGTTCAAGGAGACAAGCGAAATATATGTAGGTGCCGCGGGAAAGGGAACACATTAAAAGGTGTGAATGAGTTCTTATGATGTCGCCGAGCTAGTGTCTAGTTTTCGAAGTGCAGCCGATGAAACTTGGTAAGGAAAGGGGCACATACTATTTGCTTCCCTCAGAAAACCTTTTGAAAATCTCAGATTAAGTCAAAACATCATGGAAAGGCCTTAGTTGTTAGGTGTAAAAACGAACTGATTGCTGAGGCAAATTCGATTTTGTGAAATGGATGAAAATGAGGTTACCGGTCGGTGACCAGTGGCCAAAGAGTGGTGACAAGATTGGGCGGAGTCGCAGCTGCTCAAAGGGTAATATCCTGAGGGTGACCGCATCACGATGGCAGTGCCAGTCGTCAACAGCAAGCCTGTGACCTTGTAAACAGCGAGCCAACCGCGTAAACAATTCCGAGCTCCTCATTTGCATAGGGCAGAAGCCGTGCCACGCCCATTCGGCGACCTTTACACCCCAATTGAGAACACCATCAACACCACCAATACCGCAAACAGAAAGAGCATAATATCTCCAGTAAGGACATGAGGCTGGATCAAACTGTTCTGAAATGCGATCAAGTTCATAAGAACTAATAGTAATCCGTAAGAAGAAGTGTATTTCAGATTTTCCTGCATACTAGACATTTTCCTTTCACTGCTATAAAAACTCCCGAAAAGATATTTGGATCAAAAGTGAGGAAAAGAAGTATACCACGAGCATCTCAGCATCTCTGAAATGGAAATTTCTAAAAAAAAAAGGCTAGGTTACTTCATTCGTGGAGACCAGCTAATGACGGGTGTACTGATGCTTAGAATATCCCGAGTATTGGCCGATTCCGAATTTAAGCAGCTGCTCTGCATTAAACCTGTTTGTAGCTTAAAAACAGGAAGAACGCAGAGGACACTTCCATATATGGAACGGCCTGTATTTGGGGTCTAAAAACAGAGCACCATAATGAGGCCTTGCCAGTGTTATTTCCTTCAGTTTTCAACGGTTTCTTTAAAATGCAGAAAAGGCTTAACTGTGATTCTGTACCCCTGGTGACCGCTGTATCTATGTGCAATCCGCCACATGCTCTAGAAATGGCAAGTAGCAATAACCCTTACACCTTGACCGAAACTGGAATTATCACCAAAGCATTCAACGAAAAACGAAGTAACATCAGTAGCATTTGCAACGAGGTCCACACTATCATTCTCTAAGGACAGGGATGGGAGCAATGTGGGTGATAAGAAATCCCTTAATGATGTCTAGGAAGCCTGATTATCTGCGGCAAATCCTCCACGAAAATAGCGTCCGTGAGCTGTGGCGGAAACCTCCTTGTCAGCTCCAGCCTCCTTTCTTGGCTTGGTCCGCCTCCTAGGGTCGACTTTGTCGGGAAATGAAGAGTAATGAGCATGATAGCGGAATGATAATTATCGTATCGTATCAAAGCCGTATTGATCAAAATGGCGTGGTGCTTGACATTGCAGTTTCGTGGCGAACACGTGCACCGGTCAGTGGCAAAATTGGACAGAACGATGGAACCGGACTACCCCTACCACCGCTTTTGAGAAATTTCGAACTACTCCTACCATCGCCTTTGAGAAATTTCTATTTATCCCTGGAGAGACAAGGGTTGAACAAATCGTCAGGGATGGGCCCTGCTTTTTTGTTCCATGTGGAATCATAGAAGTTCGGACGCTCTGCTCCTCGGACGCGTCTCTGAGATGCTCTATCACCGGATTCTTTTTTTTTTTGACGTTAAAACTTGCCTTGAGTAAGCAAATACAACATAATTATATGGGTAACAGAAGAGCTCTAATTAGGGGCGGCTCCCTTGAAATCAGCCAGAGTGAGGCTCATTCTCATCAACGACAGAGGCCAGGCAGCTAAGAAATAGGGCCGTTACTACACCAACACCTCTGAAGAAATATAGTACAGTACATCTCCTGTGGTAGATGTTCTTTGTGAACCTTTGCGATGACCTCTTTCACCACATGCAGCCACTTCTCCTTCAGTGACCTCTACTTGTGGCTGTGACAGGCGGCTATCTCAAGAGAGCCATCGCAGATGCTTGGCACATCCTTGTACGGGATAAAAGGATTGCGCTAGGGTCAGAGGTTACCTTTTGAGGGCTGCTTATATCCGCTCGACTGATCGTTCCTGATTTAGTATGATGTTTGTCAAGTAATTTGATAATATTTATAAATGGATAGAGAAAATTGATCAGCAAACAATTGCAAAGTTCCTTCCGCCATTGACCTGGGTAGCCTTTACCTTACCAAGCCGACCCTATATTGATGCATTCAAGCGAAATTTGATTCTTTTTTGTGCTTTTTTGCGTAATCGGTGAATCTCTTGCCATCTACGGAACTACGAAAATCGCGCACAAAAAACTTGCGTGGGCCACCATAATCCTTCTCTGTAAAAAATTCGGAACACTGCATTCAGTTGCTCAACTAATGGAACAGCCGATTTGGATTACTTGGGAACGCTGCGAAGCTTGTTTCTGATGCGGAACTAATCTTTTGATGACCTGGCTCTTATTACAAACGTCTAAATTCTCAGTTCATAAAATTTCTTGTGTTCGGTCAGATGGATAGCTTCAACCCTCAATGTTGTTGACGACGTGGCCATACCAATATCAGCAATGGGAAGATTATCAGGGAGAAATTCCCAGATCAACTTTCCCCTTTCTAGGGTATGACGTGCTCCGCTGCTATTCCGTTGGCTGCGCAGCGCCTGCGCTGCGGCCATGAGCAATGATCCTGATAGTCGGATAGGTTAGCTGTGACAGTATTTCGGTGGAAGGTTTTCATTCATCGAACGCTTTTACTAAGAATCTTGCAATAGTGTAGTAATTCAGATTTTCTGATATATTTCGAGATTGTAAACTTAGCTAAAGAAATAGGGCTAAATGTGGATGTGGCAGCTTTTTTGTGTTGTGGATTCTTTTGTGATATTTTTTGAAGTGAAATTCTTGGTGCTATCTATGGTAATTATTTTTGCCTGAGCCCAATTCCTTCCTCCGCTAAGGCTCAGGCAAAAATTACGCTTGAATATGCAGATTGACCCCTCAAGGATCTCTCTAGGATGCTTAGATAAGCAGGTTTTTTTTAGATGCTCCCCCATTGACCCCTCAAGGATCTCTCTAGGATGCTTAGATAAGCAGGTTTTTTTAGATGCTCCCCCATTGCGATAGCACTAAATTCCTTTCATTGCAAAAAGCCCAGGTTCCGAAAGATGAATACTTAAACGTAGAGCCAAGTTATGCAAGATGCTTCTGTGTTATCTTTCCTGCGGATCAGCTACCAGGTTTAGTGTTCGCAGTGACGTTCTGTAAAGTTTCTTGTCTGATTATAAATGATATGACTGTCGATTAAGTTGATTCTTCTAGCGAGCAGTCTTTCAGCAATCCTTTCGACCAGTACCGCCTTCTGTTGCATTCCGAATCTACGTGTGCAGCTCTCGCTGCGTCTGGAATAGCAAATTGGTGTATTTCACAGATTTCTAAGGTGAGTCACAGTTTAATCTTTACTTTATTGCTTAACCAGTACGACTTTTCAATGATTTCTTGATTGATACGTTCTCAGAATGGCAGTTATTGCTTGACGTTTGTCCTCTGAATTTTTCACAAAATGTGCGTGCTTGATAATCATATTATAAAAACACTAAAAAATTCTCTTTGCGGTATCTGCGGCTCAGAAACATTGCTAAAAGTTGTTGTTGTTTGTGTCGTGTAAGCGTGATTGATACAAGTTTAGGGTAGACTGATCGATCGACCTCTGATGAAAAGGATTGACCGCATTGTTGTAAAATACGCAGCTATAAGCTACGAATAAGCTGAACATGGACATCATCCCATGAATTTACGTGTAGTCAAACCTTTAGATAATTGAAAATCAGAAGTCTATCTCGGGTCGATTTACGAGTGTCCTTGTGCGAAGATGAAAGAAGTGACGCAAAGTTTGTCAGCTCATTTGGATTTGAGAAATCAACGTCGCCCAGGTCTGTGATTCGAACTCAGAAAACCAAAGTGGTGGTTTTGGTCCGAAGGTCCGCTAAACAGTGAAAACTAGGCTGTAGTGGCAATGGTTATAAAAATATTATGGCCCTGTCTTACCGTTTGCGATAACTTTTACAGCGCTTTGCATACGTGTGATTCTGCTGTAGTGATGTGTCATATTGGCTTGGTCATGCCAGTTGCGTAATGTTTCACCTTTCAATTAGTAGTGTACGATGTAATTTTTGACAGGTCAATAAGGCTTAAAAATTCGGAATCCGTGAGAACGGACAATGCATTCATATTTTTGGCTCATGGTAGTGAATGATTTTCCTCTGGGAAGGTAGTAATTGAAATAAAGTCGAACTCATACTTCACGACCGATTCGCAATTTTCTGTCGGTGAGCGAGCTCTCACAGTGCTACCCACCGCGCGTACAGGTACAAGTGGCATTAGGTCAGCTAGGTTCCAATGAGGCGTACTGAGTAATGGACGCTTAAGAAAGAGCGAAACAAAATGTTCAGATGAGTACCAGACGATGATAGCTTCACCTGTTTTATACGTGGCGACGATAGCGAGATTAAGGAATATAGCTACTTTCTACAAGGCAAAAATGATAATGAGCGGAAAGCACGCTTTCGCGCGCTCCTTATCTCCAAAAAGTGTGCAGAGATTGTGAGTTATGAATTCCATTTGTTTAATGGATGCACTCGCAGTGTCATCTCTGCCCTTTGCTTGAAAGGTGGGAACGTTTTTCGCCTATTGTTTACCGAGCCGCTCGGTGGAAAGGCAACGTTTTCACACTTTGGGCTGCGCTAGACCGTGGTCTACAGTTGTTTGAAAACATTCAAATCCAAAACTGTTTTTTTTTCTTGAGTATGAGTGGTGGTTGGCAGAGGATCGTCACTTTTCTATTTCCCTTTTCTCTTGGGTTAATAGTTTCCGGTAAGTTTTTTAACATCATGTAATGTGCCATGCGATTTCTGATATTTTCTTTCTTTGAAGTCTTCTTCGATGTGAAATACCTCCAGGGCCATCCAAACCCGCTCATTTTTCAAATATCTTCAAAAAGATCTGGAAAACTGAATGTTGAAAAGTATCTAGCAAGATGAGTGGTCACCAAAACACACATAGTCGCCGGCTGTAAAACGTTCATGAGCCTGTTAAACCGTAATCGAAGGTTCACGTGCATCAAAGAAAATGGGGTTTCCGCTGAAGCATAAAGTGGAGATTGCATATATTACGGACGCATTTATAGAGTTGCACTCGACTTGGCAAGTAGCTGGTTACTCTCTTTTTTTGTGTATATTTCGCTGAAGCGCGTGTCCGGTCCCAGCACAGTCTCTGATAGCTGCAGAGATACACTCGTACTCATTTGTATTCGATTTGTTGCGTTGGCGTAGTGTTCAGATTCAGTCTCTCTTACTTTTGCCTGCATATTTTGTGGTCCTTTTTCGATCCTCTTTTATCTATTCTCCCTTCTTACAGCGTGGGATAAAGTCGAGCAGACGTGGCAGTACAGCAATTTGTTTATTATATTGCTCCAAAAGCGTGCTCCTGAGTTTGAATAGATTCTTTAGGTTTTGATCTGGCCCTGCCACTTTATTCATGTTGCTGTTTGCATTGTGTTGGCTGGAAAATTTCTTTACGTAAAGTAGTTCGGAGTTGAAAGGGTTTGCCCTGTTGTGTTTCATTCAGCTAACGTGAAATCGTGAACGCGAATAAATTTTACGAGTGCACTCAGTTTTGAGAGTGAACACTTGCTTCCTTTTTATCGATGGGTAATGTGCTGGGAATGTGTGCCGAATATCGAGAAGTTCAAATATCCTTGCAATTCTTATTGATTTTGGTGCAGCTATGTTGATTGGTCAGAGCGTCGTACGATCAAACCTCCTTGACGTTCTGTTTCTAGAATTCCTGAACATTCAGTGAAATATGTTAAATGCGAGATTGGATAGGCGTGGTATGATGGCTGCGCATGAATGCGGTCATGCTTGACGTGGTTGTTTTGCGGGTGACACTTCCGAAGAACTGGTACCTGTCAGTAGGTCTGCTATGCTGTCATTCTCGTGCTATTGTATTGCAGTTTTGTTGTCATTGATTGCCGGAATCATTTCATCAATTCTAGTGGGTCATATTCTAATAATCAATACCGGGTATCTTTCTTATCTATCCTTGCATTCCCGTATAAGGAATGATCTTGAACATTGTTTTCATTTTAGTAAATGTCTGCTGTTATAAACTCACGGCCGTCAACAGCTGGGAACGCCAACAGCATGGGTGAAGAAGCTAAACCCAGTCAGTTGTTGAGACAGTTTTTGCCATGTAATTTCGTTTTATCCTTCATTTTCTGTTGTGGGTTTGTTTCTCATAGTCGATATGCATTTGTGTTTTGTGTGTAAAGAGGAATAGTGTGATGGATTCGAAATTAGCTTCATTGATGATTTCGCAATTTTTTCATCTTCGAAGTCATTCTTTCAGCACTGCTGCACAAAATCGAAGGCCATGTGGCTCGCATAAACGATGTGGTTCTTCTTTCGAAAGAAGAAGGTGTGTGGACTGCAAGTGATGATCGATCCGTTAGGCTCTATCTGAAGAGGGATAACGGACAGTTTTGGCCTTCAATCCATAAAATTATGCCTGTAGCACCCACTTGTCTTTATTACAGCGAGGAAACGTCAAGGTGAGTTGATGGTATCTTCTGCTCTTCTTGGAGAATATATAATCTGGCTTGTGACAATCTATATTGTGTCACCCTGCTCTCTACTTCTACTGGCGTTCAGATTGCTAGTCGGACTTTTAAATGGTCACGTATATGAGTACTATGTAGCTGACGACTACAATTCTATGAGCGATCCAGAAGTGCGCAGGTATTTTTTTCTCATTCCGTTTGCTTTTTTTAGTGTCATTGAAAGTCTGATTAGTACTCGATAAGTTTTAGAGGGACTTGCTTTACAGATGGTCAATACATGCTGGACCAATATCTGGGCTTGGGTTGGCGCTGAATGCAGAGCTTGTATTCAGTTGTTCAAAAGATAAGTCTGTTGTTTGGCATTGTTCGGAAACTGGTATAAAGCGAGGTTTGTCTGACGTCTGAAGCAATTCTGCATATATGTTTCCGGTGATTTTAGCTCTGTTTATTTCAAGGTGCTTTTCATTGCGAGAGCAGTTGCACGGCGATGGCCATTGATGTACCCTTTGTATTTATTGGCGATCATGGTGGCAACGTTATCGTATTAAGGCTTAGTGGCGATGCAGCTCAGATGATCAGCAAATTAAGCGCGCATACAGGTGATTGCTTGAATTTTTGCTTCTTTTTTATTTCTAGCTGCTCCTTGGCCCTTTTTTTGTGTCACAAGTACTGAAGAGAATGAAAAGCCTAACGTGCTGGTAGTGCTTTAGGTCCGATTTCATCCTTGGCGTGGAATAGAGTGAAGGAGATTCTCTACTCAGGGAGCCACGATAGTTTGGTGATAATGTGGGATATAGGAGGAAAAAGAGGGGAAGCGTATGAATTGAAGTGAGTCAATCATTTTCCTGTTCCTTTCAGTGGCGGCTGTACTTCATTTTCATGTGCTTTTCAAGAACATTTGTTTTTCAGCGGCCACTCTTCAAAAATCACATGCTTGGCCATCGCTCCAGGTGCGGCTCGACTCTTTTCAGCTGATGATACGGGCAAACTCGTTTGCTGGGACATGTCTGCAAACAGGTCGTGCTTTGTGTATGATTCGACTGTTGCAGAGAATTATGGTTATTGAAGAACTTGCCTTTCAAGGTTAGAAACGCCAGGATGGAAAAATTCTGATAATTGTGAGATCTGTGACAGTCCTTTCTTCTGGAATCTCACAGCAATGTGGCAGCGCAAGGTATGTGCTGATATAGTAAAACAATGACTGTTAAAACTTCTTCTATTAAAGTTCGTTGCTTCTCTGATGGTACGTTCTAATCAGGTCGTTGGGCAACGACAACATCATTGCCGAACGTGTGGAAAGGCTGTGTGTGGGAGCTGTTGTGCTAATTGGACGGCATTTCCTCGAATGGGTTACGAACTGCCGGTTCGTATCTGTAACGAATGCCACAAAAAGATGGAGGACAACCCACAACTTTTCGAGTAAGCTCTTTTTTTGTAATTGGTAGCTTTCATTAAAAAAAAACTGGAACTTAGTGTTCATTTTTAAAAACGCGGGCTTCGAAAAAATCGTTCATTATTAGAAAAGGGGTTTCGTGTACTGGTAGGAGAATTGGCTGGAAATCATCAGCAGTTGAACGAATTTATTTATGCTTACGTACGGCAAAAAAGTTCCATTTTACCTTTTTATTTGCCAGCTTTCATATGAACGCATCCTTTAGAGGCAAATACAGGTAGAGTTGCCTCACACGGTCGAGTTGAAAGATTCCCAGAGATACGGTTTCCCCCATATTTGACATTTCTTTAAATAGCCATTTCATTTTGGTTTTGATATCCCACAAGTATGTAAGTTTTATTAGTGCCTATCTGCACTATCCTTATCAGTGGCTTTTGATTGGCAGCGCATCCATTTGGTTACCACTCCCAGCTATCATCGCTCACTGTTCTTGATTGGGTAATGCGTTTTATTTAGCCTTACACCATTAGCAGTTTCGCATGATCTTCGAAGTGGTGTGACTGCAATGTATCTACAGGAGACGCTAGGAAAGTTAGTTATGGCAACCCAAAATAGAGTGGTCATGATATGGGATATACGGTCTATGTCCTGAATTTCATCACAAAAAATCCAAATTCCTATTCGAGTTTTTTCTGCTTACGTTCCCATTTTGAAACAACAATTTTTGGAAAGGAATTGTATTGTTTTAATTTCACCACTGAAGTATGTTCTTGTACAGCTTAATGTTTTCTCCTCCATATTATACACATTTATTTGTCTGTGACAAGATGATTACGGTGACTTGGAATTCTCGCCAGAATATCCTTATAAAAGAATGTCGGTGAAATATCATAATTGCTCTCTTCACTTTTATTCAAGCTAATTTGCAATAAACTATTATATGCACAGTAGAACAACAATAACAAAGCAAATTGATGAATTGTAACGAAGCAATTGTTTCCTCTCAACAACTATAGGCGTTTACCAAGAGGCGTATAGATGATGTGGTTACCCGCCATTTCATAGCAAATCTTAACATCGGCTGGGATGCGTTCATATTCTGTGGGCAACGAGGAACGCGTCACCCCTGCAGCGGAAGATCAATTCACTACCACGAATTGGCCGAAGAACTCTGCGTTGGTGTGCACTCTGGCAATTGAGTGAGATGGCAGAGTATGAACACAGCCTTATGCAAAAGGTGTAGCGATCGCAAAGCGTTTGTTCCAAACAGGGTAGCGACGATAGTAATGGGCAGAAAAAGGTCACCTGTACAAAATTGTAAATAGAATGCAAAACGGGAAAAGTATTTGAAATGGAAAAGTTTTCAATATTTGTCCAGAAGCTCTTCACGTGACATAGTAACTTCCTTTATGTTCCTGACTTCTCACCTTTAGTTGTGACGCAAGCACTAAAGGATCGGTAGCAATATGCAGCAAAATCAAAATAAACCCGATGGAAAATAGCATGACTACAACGAACTCTCACAGAATGCGATATAACGACTATACATATCGAGAATAATAATGTAAACTGCACCGGTAATAACCTAATCGAATGTAAAAATTTGGGTGAAGCTGGCGACAAAGTATAATGAACATCATAGGTGGCTATATATATATACATCAGTCCTCAAATAGTTTTGGTCTCATTTAAATGCCTTACTTTCAGTGACAGTAGAGTGATTAGGAAGAACTATGATTCACTACGAAGGCAAAGACGAATCCTGACATCAAAAATGATCTCACAAGCTGAAAATGCACTTTTCCAACTGACTGAAGCTAATTGACTAATGGAGTGTGATTGAGATCAGAGGATTAACAACGGCTAAGATGGACACAAGGCAATGGCACTAGGAAAACATGAAACCTTTGGTGCATTGCGAGTAGCAGGGAGGCAAAGTCTAGGTCAGCATGAGCATGAAGATTGATCCCTGGGAGTCAAATCCCTTTCAGAGAGGCTTATTGACTGACTTCTCATAAGACCACCTTTCACACCTTCCCATCCATCTGTAGGACGAAGGGCACCTTCCTCTACTCGCTTATAAATCTAGAATAGGTAAGGTTTGCCTACAATCATCATCTTTAGCAAGGAAGGAAACAATGACTCAAAGAGAGCGGAAGGTTCAAAATGAACCCTCCCAACACACTGACCTTCTGTCATTTTTTATTAGTAGACTTGTACTGATTCCACTACTTTTAAATGAATGATTATATTGTTCGGGGACGAATGGCAAGCCCACAGCTTACAGATACTTTGGAAAAACAAAAATTATGTTTAGGTAATTACAGAGTAATAAACAGAAGAAGTGACTGCCCTATGTTTAAAGCTCATAATGAGACACTTGTGTTTGTAAGTGATGAGAAGCGTTTTATTCTGTCACCAGCGCTATCTAACAACAAAGACAGTGAAGGTGAAGTTCATCCCCCTCCCTAACTTCTTTCGCCTGCCTTAGCTGACTGGTCTTGTCATAAAGTTACTTGATTGTGGAAAAAAATACTTCTAAAAAAAGTAAAAACCTTCAAATACATTAAGTTACCATTGAATTACCTCCTGAGCCATCATGTGAAAAGCGTCGTAGACATTACTCCCTGTAACAGCAGATGTCTCAATAAATTTCATCTTATGGTATTTAGCGAAATATTCCCCTTCTTCATAATCAACCTGAAATTATGATTATGAACAGAAAACTTCCCATGGAATGAGACTGCAATAAATACCCAACTTACCCGTCTCTCGCACTGGTTATCTGACTTGTGTCCTATAAGCAAGAAAACACATTTTGCGGGGTTAGGACCACCCATATTGGCTTCAGCCTCATGCAGCCAACCATTGATATTTTCAAAACTAGCTCGATTCGAAATATCATAAACCAACATCACACCAGCCGAATTACGATAATATGATCTTGTGATGGATCTGAACAATGAGATATGATACAAAGAGTAGCAGCTCAACAGATTTCTCTGTGGTTGCATCGACCAAGCTATATAAGGAGAGAGCGTAGCTTTAGCATTTCAATGCAATCGGGTCACTAGTTACCAAAAAGGTAGCTAGCGCTTCCGGCAGGTATTACTTGCTCAGTGAATTCAATTATGACATAACTCTTGAAATATCTTCCTCAAATGCTTTTTACAGCTTTGTGTACCCATTGATACTACTCAACCGCTTTGTGTACTTTGTCAAAAGCCATAATTCTTCCACACTTGAAAGGTGGAAACATACAAAAGAATGGATTTTCGTTTGGTAAATATGGCCCTACTATCGGTCACACAACAACTACCCTGCCACACCGGAAATCAAAAAAAAAAAGAAAAAATGAAACCACAGAACTCACAAAAACGTATACAACATCTTTAACTTTAATACCTTACCGAAACTTCTCCTGCCCTGCAGTGTCCCATAGCTGAAGTTTTACTCGAAAGTTTGGCCTTAACTCGATCATACAGGCGTAGAAGTCAACACCGACCGTTGGATCACTTATTTCAGCAATTTTCCCTTCAGTAAAATATCTCAGAAGACTAGATTTGCCGACTGCAGAATCTCCGATGAGAATCACTCTGAACTGATAGTGAAAAAGTGGCCCAAAGTCGTCGCCGATGAAGTTGTACTCCATAGCTGAAAATCGATTCTTATCACGGATGAGAACAGCTGAAAGATGACGAGCTCGAAGGCGAAAAAGATGACAAGCAGTGAATATAAAAACAGAAACAAGGGTGATCGATTGCGACAACACAGGTTTCCAGAGGATGAGAAGGTCGGATGAATTCATACATTTTCCCTTCACTTAAGCTACAAAAAGTAATGAAATGCGACCAGAAGAACTTCAGTGGAGTGGAGAGTAGTTCGAAGAAGAACGAGAAGAATGACAAAAAGTCACTTCATCATTTAACCATTAATATTGCAACCGCTGTCTTCTAACGTTACAAACTATTGAAAACTAAGAACGCCCCGAGACACATGAAGCTCGTGACCCTTCGGGGTCCACGCGAAGATATTTATATAACTATCCAGCAAGTCCCTAATTACCTAATGCTGCTCATACTGCAAGTTGTCCAAGGAGAACAAAGTACGGCCTGATAATTCCTTTTCTAACAAGAATGTATTTTGCACGATTCTTCACTCTATTCAAGCAGCTTATCATGAGCCTTTTTGCCTTCTATAAGCGGATACCTTCATTTCCTACTTCTTTATTGATATACCCCACAGACTGGGCGCTGAGTGGATAGGAAAGGTATAGGTATTTTGAAGCATTGCATCCAAAATTTTCTGCATTCCAGTACAATCAAAAAATGGTGCTTATGTTGGGAGGAGGGGGAGAGGACTCATTGTCGCGCGAACACTCTCACTTGATACCTTCGCACAAACAACATTTTCACACTCAAGTGTGTTTTTACCTAAACCCTGGTTGAAGGGGATAAGGGTTCACCCTCTACAGCGGTTTAACCAGAAGGCCTATGCAGATATAGCGCCGCCTTCGACCACACTGTAGGATCGTATCTAAACCTAAGGTGCGACAGCGCGGGCGGTCGCGCGCGCATCGTTGCTGGGGCGCGCTAAGCGGCGCCGTACTGAGTGTAGGAGTCTCCTTGGAAGCTTTCTTTGTATCTGATATCTCGTTGTAATCAGCATTACTCGTAAATCGTTCGTCACATCGACCGTTGACGATAACCCCTCGTATTTCACAACGTAATCGACCATTTTCGCTCTACTGAATTCGCTGCTTCATTTGTTGAAGAGTGTCACATAAATGTCTGATCGATCCACTCACGTACTTTAAACACCTCCTTTCATCCGGTACTGATACAGATGATGAGGTACACTCCACTGTGCTCGGCGCCCGACAATATTTCGCCTAGGTTTTTAGCCTAAGCCTTACTTTGGAGGGAAGCCTCTACCCTGCCCCCTTAAGGAAGGCTTAGGTAAAAATATACAGTTGAGCGCACAAACTGATGATTGTGGTCGGTTTCGACTGAGGGACGACAGCGCAACAGTGAGGCCGTCCCCTCCCCCCCCCCCCCCCAACCACATTAGCACCACTGCATCTACCTTTATGGTGTTTTGGGGACGGATGATTGATGGAACAGACCATTCCCATTTAGTGAATGGATATAGTGCGCACAAAAGTGAGACTCGGAGTGATGCTTTTTCAAATAAGGAAGTCGTGAAACGTCGGTTCTTTTGATCCTTTACACAATATTCGCTGCTGATCAGTGGTGATCTGGTGATTGGCTATTGAAATATCGAAAGGAATAGAAAAATTCCCTACATCTAGATTTTTATAACGCTTAATATAGCCAACTACACGAAATACACAATACGTGTGTGTTGATCCGAGCATCTACGTTGAAATCGCTACGGGCGCCACCCAAACCTCTTTTTCAAAAAGTTTGGCGCGCCCCAGCAACGGTGCGCACGCGACCGCCCGCGCTGTCGCACCTTAGGTTTAGATACGATCCACACTGTAGTGCCTCCCCACCACCCAACGACCCAAAAAGCCATTACGGAAAGGGCAGAACCAAGAAGTGACTGTGTTAAGAGGCAGTTGATTTCTCCTCTATTTCATGGAAGGAAATCGGAGGTGTCCTCCCATATACATATAGCGTCCGAAATAGAACTGACTAATATATTCAATAAAATTCTGTCTATGTACAAGCGTTAATGCTGCACACATTAATGCGCACTCATGAATATCACACTCGCATAATGTATGAATAGAAACGGATATTCAGATCTATACCTACCCAGATCAACGGAGCACTTCCTAACACCGAGCCCGCACATAGTTCTCCAGGATGGACAAACGAGCTCGCCTCTAGTCCTTAATGAAGGGCAAAGAAAGCAGAGGAGGAGGCAGAAGACAAAGCTGGTCTATATGGTGATATGGACAACAGAGAACTGTGATCTCAAATGTAAGCTTGCGATTGATTCCGTCAGGAATGTGCATACCATCGCAACACCAGTGAGAGTAGCAACAACGTTTATTACGAGCAGTATTAACAAGTGCACTGACGGACAGTATTTTGTAGATGACGTTTAAAAGCCAATCTACAAACAGCAACCTCTAGAGCCCCAAAATATCCCCCCCTTTGTAAAAGTTTTCCGTGTCCAAATGTGGTCGTGTGCGAAACATTGTGCAATAGATCGATTTACTCTTTGATGCAATCTAACTAAAGTAACTCGTGAGTTTATGAGCCGCGACGCCGCCGCTGTGCGGCCTTCGACTTTCCTTAGAGCGCACTTTCTCACTCATCGTATGATCGTGAAACGTTTTTTGATGTTGGAACACAGCGCTGAGGGGCAAGGTTTATTCTTTGAAGTTGTTAAAATATCTGAGCACCTTTTGAGTTGCTCAAAGAGGTGTTTATTCATTTTAATATTTTTTCTGTTTACTTCATTTTTTTTTTCAAAAGACTAGCATTTCAAGCTGTAACAGAATTTGCCCTTCCATTTCAAAGTTCTACTTTTCAATTCTATTACATGGAACGGTGGTTATTCTTAGCGTTCGCCTATATCTTGGATGTGACAGTAATCGACTATGTCTATTGTTCAATGCCCTAGACTTCGGTACCTCCTCTAAGTCATAGACCCTGGAGGAATGCTCACTCAGTTCTCAAGCAAACTGAAACAACCGAAACACAGTATACCGTAGATCCTGTAATGCCTACACGTCTTGCTGAGCGCTCATCGTCAGCATAGTGCTAAACCACTGCTAAGGCATGGAATACCTGCTGGTATCGGTTTCAGCAGATTCCCTGGGTCATTCGTTGGCTCTTAAACACTGCATCCCATTATCGCGAATTGTTTTTTTTTTTTGAATGTATGCGTATAGTCATGAATTACGGGGAACCATATTTTTCTGACTGCGGATTATTTGATCAAGTTACAATAAAATTAATCACAAACACGTTCTATATTATTTTTATGAGTGGACGGAGGTGATGTAACGATAGGTGGCGCCCACTCCAATTCTCATGTGTGGGAAGCAAATTCCGCATCAAGTCCGCCCAGGCCAACTAAGCCTTCCATTCTTCCATGGTCGGTGGTACCAGACTTACCTGGGAGGATAAAAGTACTGACTTGTACGTCGTCTGGCCCCCGCAATTCATTGTATGGGCTAAATCGTATTCCACCACGAATCTGACTGGAACAAGAATGCGCGGCGCATCCCAATAAGGATTTGAAACCCTAAAAAGTTTTCCCCTTTTGTCCTTTTGTTCTTATGAGGTTTCATGAGTTCACGTGTTCGTGCTCATTTTTATAGGAGCCGGTGGAAAAATAGGAGAGAGACTGATTTTCATTTTTCTTTTCCTTCGGTGCCATTGCACAATGGAAAATGACATTCTATATGTATACAAACAGAAATCTTCAAAAAAAAAACTATGTGATTATAGTGTTTTGAATCAAGAGGTAAAACATCGTGGCGGTTTTTTTCAAAATACTATGCAAAAAAGGTCTGAGGTGGTACCGTATGCGAAATCTTGAAATTGTAGAATAGGAGTTTAAAGCTGAATTGAGTTCCAGTTAGGTTTCTACCTACAGAAATTACACATTTTTCTTCATACTTCTTCTCCTCTCCATGCCTGCGTCCCACTCTTTTTCTTCCCATTATTTGAGATCACGGGACCCTTAATCGAGATTGAACTTTTCCTATAAACTATCTCCAAATTTTGTTGGTTTCACTACCTTCCTTTCCAATGTGCTTCAAAAATCAAAAGAAAGTTGCGCAAAGAAGCAGGAACGCCTTGTCTAGATCAAGGCCTACATTCGGGGTTCATTTCAAGATTAAGGTAGACGATTTGGTGTTTCCGATTAACTGTAATCTGCGTTAACTCATAAACAATGCATGCAAATTAATCATGATTGGCTGGGTAATAGATATGTGCAGCTGCACGGACCGGTACCAGTTAATTAGGGGTCAAACGGGGTCAACACACATGGTGATGACAGAGCGCAGCTGCCTGTTGCGCATCGAACAACAACGAAAACAAAGGCTAAGTGAAATGAAGTCAGACGAGGGAAGCTCTCTGCAAATCTGAACATCTGCTGGAAGTGACAGAGGGAGAATTCCTCCTTGAAGAAGTTGCCCAAGTGCAGCTCGGTATCAGCTACGGGCATAGTACGGTATAGGTTTTGCCCTTTGTGGTTTTCAGTTTCATCTGGAAATTCTCAACCAATACCATAATTTATCGCAATTTTACTACATATAAGCTAACCAAAAACGTCACATATGACTATTAGGAATAGTTCGCGAAACCTTTGTGAAGAAGAACAGACGCATCAAAAGCTCGAAAGACAAACCCTAATTTTTCTAAATTCTCTAGAATTCTCCCTTTATGGAAAGTGTCACCTCATCGCAGTGGTAGGAGGAATTACCTCAGTGGCGGTCGCCAACGGTACAAGTGAATACGCAGTACGCACCTGTTAGTGTACATATGGATGAAACTTTGATTGCCTTAACGAGGAATTCAGTTTTTCAAAATACCTTCGGGAATATGGCTAGCAGCAGTGCGTGTACGTCACCAATAATAGTATTGTCTTTCGGTAGGGCCAAACATGCGTACAGGAATGCCCAGAGAGAGAGAGAGGGGTGGGGGGGGGACTGGGGGAGTCGTTTTTGAGCCAGATTATGGATGAGATCCTAAATAGCGCAATTCTTTGAGGTTTTTGTTCCATGACCGTATCTTTGGATGACTTTTGGATCGTAGGGGGATCCCAAAAAGGTCGCCTGGTATGATTATCGATTGACGATTTCTTTGAGGGAGTACATTCTAGGAAGCCCGATAACAGAAGGCTCATGGTGCACTATTTCCAGGAAATTGGGTCAATGTGGGTTGGGGGGGGGGGAACGTAGACGCAACTTCAAATTCCATGGCTGAATGATGACGTATCGCACACCATTGCTCACAAACACATAAGGACATGACAAACATAACCAAAAGGATGTGGGTTCTAGCCTAAGCCTGGAAGATTAAGGAAGCTCTGGGTGAGTGAACCCCTTCTGCACATGGAACTTGTTCCATCCACGTGCTCCTTCTTCCTCCCTAGGCTTAGACTGAAATTTGTATCCCTTTTTACACGGAAAAGCATCTGCCACTATCTTCTGAACAAACGAAGTCATGGAAGCATCTTTCGCACATATTTATGTGTATGCGACTTGCGATTTGAAAGATAAGGCCACGCTCATACATTGCGGCGCCGGCGGCAGGGCGTGGCTGCGTGTCTCTGCGTTTCCGCCTGTGCTACCGTGTCTCGTTGCCTGCGGTGTCTTTGCACCTTCCTGTGGCACTCTGCCTCGCTGCCTGCGAACGTAGCCACGCTCTTGCCGGCGCAGAGTATAAAGACGGCCTAAAGTCGTGTGTCTCCCCTTCCCACCCCTCACCCGACCCACACTGGCTCCTCTGCAAGAAGCATTCCAAGAAGGGACAAAAATGGATGGCAGAATAATTTGCGCCTGTTGACGGTATCGAGTTGTTTTAAGCCAATCTAGCTTTTACGAACAAGTGTGGAGCCGGCTGCTTCATGGTGCTTTTTCCGGAGTGCACGTACCATGGGTGACCATTCCTATTTCGGTGGGGATTGAATAAAGAAGTAGTGCTCGTGAAATTTTGGAAACAGGTCAGTATTTTAAGGTGTGGAAACATACTGTGTAGTTGTACAAAAATCATGGAGTACTCGCATATCCCCTTGCGAAGATTCATAACCTTCATGACACTAGCTGTATAAATTGATTTATATCTACATTACAAAAGCCCATCATAACATTTAGACGTGCTGTGAACTGCAGCTCCACAATGACTCAATACGTCACCTATGCTCAGCATAGGGTATATTAAGTGGAGTTTGAAGTTAGCAAACAGCATGAACAGAAACTCCGAAGCGAACAAAATGGATGGACCACTCTGTGACTCGTCTGCGGGCACGAAATAAACTAAACGTTTCATAGGCGGACTCTTATCCAAGTATGGAAGGAAATAAAGGGAGAAAAAGGAAGGAGAGGTAATTTTGTCACGCTCATTTTAAATGTCTTCTCAGCATGTGGTAACATCCTATATAAGGTACAATGGGTGCCAGTGTGCAACAAAATGTATTAGGGAAAATGAGAAATTATAATGTTGTTATGAAGGTGACGAATTTTCAAGGATGCTGACCTTGACAGCTTTGTGGTATGCTAATGTATTTCAAAGTGGTGTGAAGAAAAATTGAATCGATGTTTTATGTATGCATGGAAAGAGAATACGAATCAAGTTCAGAAGAAGGTAACTTGCATACATAAAGCACAGGCTTATACAAGCATGCTTTTTGGTGGGAAGCATGTCTCGGATGTGAAAGAAAATGAACTAAAAAACACATTCGTTTGCACACCTTCGAAATCGAACCTCTAAACTTCTAAAATATAATTACAAGTGAAAAGCTGCTATTCGCCGCAGCATATTCTCGTCGTTCTCAAGTGCGTTGCTAGTGGTTTTTTAGAGTACGGATCTTTTCTCTATTGAACAACAGGTTTCCTCAACAACTGCAAACCTATTATTCAGCATATGCCACAACATAACATGCACAAGCAGGCCATTGTTCCTTTCAAAAGCCCAAAAGCCCAAAGAAGAGCGATGCAGAAGCATGTGCGAGCCACTGCATCATTTATCCAAAAAATAGTTAAAGAATAATACGCCACAAGCTTTGAATAATAAAGAGGCAGTTTCCTCGTACACCTTGATAAAGCATATAAACAAACCATTAAAAAGACTTCAGAAACGTCTGGGCGATGCTGTACTGACATACTTTCAAACCTGCCGCAACCAAAAATGATCTCTAACACTAGGCCTTCAAGCTGTCTTTTCTACTCCTTAAATGGGGCAGACTCTCGAGCAGTTTCAGGGGATTTTTGCCATCGCCGAAACGAGGGTGTCGACAGCGCTGTTCTCTCTCTGAAGTCAGTATTCTAAAGGCTCGCACTAAGGAAAAACCCTAACAAGGGATGGACCTCAGGCAGGGTCAAGCGTCCAATTGAGGAAAATTTTCAAAAAATACGACCCCCCCCCCAAAAGAGGGTCTCGATACGACCCCCCCCCCCCTCTTGTCTGCGATCGCTTTCTAAGAAATCCCCCAACTTGGAACTACACCAAAATGTGCGTTTTCTGAAATAAGGCAAAGCGAACGAATGGGTAGGGAACGAAAAAAAAGCAGCGAAGATATGACCTCTAGATTAACCAGTGGAGAAAACAAGCTTAATGAAAACTATGAAAATCATTGAAAAATTGGTTGGCAGTATTTCATTTCAGGCGACGGCTTCGACGCGGCGATTATCTTCCCCATACTTAAGCCCGTCATTTTCAAAATACTTTGAACTTCACCTAGAGCCCATCTTTCAAACAGCTGTGAACTGTTTTCCTGATAACTCCCTCAGACCTATCTATTGGCCGCTTGCTTTCCCTAATGGTTGCTTAGTTCTCGGTATGGGTTTCCAGTTAAGGATTAGATGAGGAAAATTTTGAAGTGTTCCATTCAGATGACCATAACTTCCTTCAAACTTAACCATATGAGTCCGATCTGGTGAGGCTAGGTATGCAGGTTGCCGCTTTCGAATGACTACCTGAGCTATGCCATATCTTCCGAACGAAGCAGGAAAACTTCAGGAAAGCCAAATGAGGAATTTTTTCCGCCGAATTAGCGAGATCTTCCCAAGATTCTTCCGAAAAACTGTTTCATTGTTACTGAGATTTTTCTAGTATGCATAAATCGCTCTCAGAGGCCTAGTGGGAGAGCGAGAAGCGCCGGTCAGCTTCTCTGTGGGATGCGCCATGCATGAGGATTTCATCTACATTCTCAACGAATTCAAACGTTTTTCCGGTTCACATAGCGGCCGCTAACACCAGATTACGTACTTGCAATCGTAGTAAGATATGAAAGGATTCCATATCAACTAATTTTTCATTTTCATCGCATTGTTTCTGAAGTGTCCATCCACGGTGGTGCCCGTTGATAGATATTGCTTTCCACGCTTGATCGGTGAATTTCGGAGGTGCCTCTGTACGTAGTTTCGGTGTCGGCGGACCAACGAAAGGCTGACCGATTTCGTTGTAGATCGCGCCATGCATGAGGTTTCCATGATGATTAAGGTAAACTAGTTTTGGGTTCGAATCCAATTAGTCAGTTTTATCAGTTCTCCCCTTACACTTCAGACCCTGAGCCTAAAAGATTCTGTTGATCCCTGCCCACCTCAACGATTATGACCCCCCTCCTGGCGGGCCAAATACGACCCCCCCCGATGGGTCCTCAACTGAGGCTTGACCCTGATCTCAGGCCGAAGTGGCTATTCGGAATGAGATACATATGGTCCGACGATCTCGAATCTGTATTCGAACTTTGCAGAACGATTCTCTGAGAGGAGTTACGGAGGTTTTTCTGAATGAACGGCTACACGTTGGATCTCATTGGCGAGGCACTATGTCATAAGCGCGGCTGTTGCGAAGCGAGTAACGGCCTCAGTGGCTGATTGGTAGTGTTCTGGACTCTGCAGGACAAGAGTCATGGGTTTGCTCCCCGTCGGTACGCCTTCTTTTGCATTTTGTGTTTCATTGTCAGTAAGTATTAGGTTGGACGGGAAGTTCTGGGACACCTTGTGAGAAAAATTCAATTTATTTTAATTTTACTCACATGTAACTTCAGTCACCAAAGTATGCACCATCGTGATCTACAATGTACTGCCAACGCTCAGGAAGATCGTAGATACCCTTCCGGTAGAATTCGGGAGACTTCTGGTCAAAGAAGTTCTGGAGCCCGCTCTTGAGATCGTCGTCATCTTTGAACTGTCGCCCGTCAAGGAAGTGGCTCAACGACCGGAATAGGTGGTAGTCAGTTGGGGACATGTCCGGGGAATATGGTGGGTGGGGAAGCGTCGTCCAGCCGAGGTCCTGGATCCTTTGACACGCCAACTTTGCCACATGTGGGTGAGCGTTATCGTGGAGGAAGAGGTCTTGGTCCATTTTTCCGGTAAGTTTTGGCGCTCCGGTGTCCAATTGCCTGCAGTAGAGATCGGCAGTGGCTGTCGTGTTGGATGGTAACAGTTTCCTATTTTTTTGAAAATTTTCAAAAAAAAAAGTTTTTTTCTCAATGCAATTTTTTGAATATTTTCCTGTTCCAATTTGAGCCGATCGAGCCATCGGGCTGCCGCCATATGAGAGACAGTACCTGGGTCCATCGACTGGTTAATTTTGTTAGTGGCCTCGCATGCTGAGGAACCGAGGCGGTGTTCGTGAATTTCGCACCTTTCGCGAAATTGCCGTAAATTCACTGCTAGTTGAAGCCGTAGAGAATATGAATGTGCTATTCAGAAGCCCTTTTCAGACGCTTCATATACCCCCCACTACCAAATGCTCCCGAAGCTTTACAGGTTTCTACAGGAAAAAACAAAAAGTGTCCCAGAACTTCCCGTCCAACCTAATACATTTCTTTCAGTTCTGGACGTTTCCTTATACAGGTACCTATCGCACCCATAGTTTACTCTGCCACTTTATTTATAACTACTAACATCACTCACAAGGGAAGGATACAAAGTCGAAGTGAATTCCGTACCACACGAATTAGGCGTTTTTGCGTAAAAAGATTATGTTATTCGTGCACAGAAGGTCGAATGACCACTCTGTGCAAATTTTCAGCCAAATCCAGTTTTTGGTCCAACTTCGGAAAATTAGGGGTGGCCAAGGGGTGAAGTGGTAGTTTTTGAATTTTCTTCTACGGAAATCCCTGCAACCTGGACAAGGTAGCCTACACATACCTTTTACACTTGCCCATCTCACTAAATGTACGAAACAAGCGTCAAATAGGAGCATTTTCTAGGCAAGGATCAACGACTTCTCCTTCAATGAATGTGCTGCCACCGAATAGCCCACGAATCTTTTGAAATTTGACCAAATTCTCGAAATGGCTAAAAACTTGCTCCTTGGGGTAGTTTGACTCCTTAAACACAAAAATCGCCCTGGTTTTGCGCAAGAATGTCTGGCTCGCGTGCTATGGGCTTCTAAACCTACCACAAATAGAGAATCGTTCTGCAAATTTCGAATACAGATTCAAGATCATCGTCCGAAAATACGTCGGACCATATGTATCTCATTCCGAATGGTCACTTCGACCTGGGGTCCATCCCCTGTAAGTGCAAAAAATGTGTGCGCATAGTACTGTAGAGTGGAAAAAGCTGTTTCGAATGGTCTCCAAGTTCTTCCTTCTTGTGACCTCGGCATTACTTGTCGATTGTGATGTTTGTTATGCCACACGAGGTTTCGAAGTGGATTCTTTATTTGTGGCCCAAGGTTTCGACCCTTTCATCTTCTTCAGAGGCCTGAAGTGGCTCGAAGCTCTTGATTTGTCAAGTACTCGAACAAGCGCTTTCTCCCCTCTTGCGTTTCACACATCATTTCGGAAAGCTCCCGAACAACTCAGCAGCAACAACGAACTTACCGATGGTTCCACCGCTTGTGGGAAGCGTGAGCTCACAGCCACAGTAAGTAATATTAGTATAGGTGAGTGAGTCCTACTCGAGTCTCAAGGCCACATGACAAGATGTCATGCTCATCACCCATACTATAGCTCGCATTTAGATATGAAGGGCAAAAGATCATTTGTAATAGACAAACACTCATTGCGGTCATTCATCCGTGGATTACTTGCGATGATCCAGAATGATTCCAGACTTTCCTTAAAGGAACTGCAAGGGGTCGGAAACAAGAGGAAGATGGAAAGTAATGAGCATTTTGTAACGAACACTCAAGGTTAGAAGCGATAATCGGCGAAAAAACCCGGTCTTAAAAGCGCGACGCTGTGGTGTGTATTCGCATCCCATTCGCATCCAACACACAGACTGTCCGAGTTGTCTGCTGTAGGAGACGGGCCGCGGGCCAACGTTAGTTGTAATACCTGACTCCCAGCGCAGTGGAGTGGCCATTCCCAACTACATCAGCATTCATGTATGTACATTTGGAAACAATATAAGAAAGAACAAAGTAAAAAGTAAAAGGAAAAACAAATTCATAATAGAAACATCTCCTTTTGGCACCATACCATGGCGTCAAATTGGCGAGTTTGTGCAATGGCGGCCACTTGAACTCGTCCACACTACGTCTGTTCTACCGTAAGCCTTCTATTCTACCGTCGGCCGAAATTACCCCCTTCCGGTGTCTCTAATGAAATTTCCGTCTCGAACGCAAAGATCGTACACTTAACATCAAAGTCGTTCCCACTGTGCTCCTCAATCTTATGCTTGCCAGGTGGGGTGGTGTCTTCCAAGCGAATAGCTAGGGCCCTTCCTATTTTTCCAGGATATGTGCTATTACAGGCCCTACATTCAAGCTGATAAATTACTCCCGCTTGCTCGCAATCCCCGGGCTTACCGTATGGGCAGGTAACGCAGTTCGAAGTCATGCACTGCCTATCGTATGTCTTTTGCGAACAAGTTTAACGTTGCGATCAGGAATATTCACAAACACAACATCATCTTGTAACCTTGCTGCACAATACTACATTGTATTGTAGCAGTGACACTATCGGAGATAATGAAAGGCATAAGGGCAGCTCTCTGTGAGGTGATATGTGCCGCTGTGGACCAGCATAAGAGGGTGATCGTCGTGTTGGTATCGCATAATCATTCTTAGCAGCTATGCGCGTAGCTTAACGCCTCAACTCTTGCCGCTCCTCATCACCAGTGCTCCTACTGGTTGCTGTAGTGATCATGTTCTTAACGACAGCACGTTTCACTGCAGCAGGGTGAAAAGATGAAGTATGAATCAAAACGATCTTACAGCTAGGTTTGCGGTACCATTTCTTGAATGGTGTATGCACAAAATGTTGGTCTTACGATAAAAATCCGGTGTTAAAAGGTACAATTCAAAAAAAAAGGTCGGTAACTCAGTACTTAGCCCTAGTGCGTCGATTGAGGGGATATTTTTACATCGTCGAAGGTTTGGATGGTTCAATGGAATCGACATCATCAAAAACAGCCGTGAAAGAAGTGTGTGTATTTGAAATTCACAAGCAGTTTATAGAACACTCACAGACAATAAATAGTATCTTTATTACGACCTTATCTGTCGAACACTTATTTGTTGAGCAATGATGGAAATAGACCCTAATTCTATTTAGTCATTTCTTATATATAATCCTAACTATGCATCTTCAAGAAAAAGCATAGCATATACTATAATATAGATATGAGAACAAATACGAAGCGTCAAATTTCAGCATATAGCAAATTGGCATTCAAAAAATGTGATACTTAACAAGTGAAACAAGCCCTTGAAGTGTAATTCTGGTGAATTCAAGGAGAAATCAGGTACTATAAGTCGGTGCCGCATGCACACACAGCCTTTTCGTAGGCGGTTGCTGAATCTCCGTCATAGCGAGGTTTTTGATAGCTCAAAGCCGGTTTGTGGGACCTTTTCGTGTGGGAGTGGTTTTGGAAAAGGTCCGAAACATCATCACACTGCGTTTCTGCTGTGCTGACGCATTCATCATCATGCCACCACCGAAGCCTGCTCGGAAACGATCGCTATTTTTCCGCACTGCCGCGACTGTGGAACGTTGCTTCTGAAACCAAAATGGCATAACTACTAGACACTGTTATGAGTGAAGTGCAAGCAGAGTGATCCGCAAAGGTTACGTAAATAGTCTCTGGGGTAGAGACATGGGCTCGTTTTCAATTTTTTTTCAATCGTCATAACCGAAAAAAACCACCAAATTTAATTGAGTTATCGTCTTTTTTACACCAAAAAATAGGACCAAATTTTTGATTTTAGTGTATTGCCCTCTGTTTCTAATGGAGGAAGCACAAGTTTTTCGAGATAGATTATGGTAGGCTCTGCTAGAAATCTTTGCTCGACGACCAATAACGTTACCTACCACGCATTTTAAAGCAAATCAAAAAAAACATATGGATTTCTGCAGAGCTTGGAGGATTCGTGCACAAAAATAAGTTTCTTTGCCATCCTTATATTTATTCTGTATTTGCTTAATAAGGGTCGCATGCAAAGTTTCACATGAAAAAGTGGAAATCCGACCAAGATAGCTCATAAGAATGGGGGGGGGGGCCGAGGGGCGAAGTCCCAAAGTAAATGCCCTCCCCGTCGTCCGCCGCGGTCGGAGACGCATAGTGCGAACAGAAAGCTACATGAGCAATCTCGCTCTTCATTCCTGACCGCAGCGGACGACGGGACGGGCATCTCGGGGGCTCCGCCCCCTCGGCCGCCGCTTCGAGAAGCTGTATTCCAGCCGGATTCCCAATTTTCCACGTGAAACCTTGCATGGGTCCCTTATTAGGGCAATACGACATAAATATATGGGTAAGAGAGCAATTCACTTTTCAAAGCACGATTCCTTCGACTTTCGAAATTATGCAGCGTTTGTGGCTAAGTTTGATATTTCAAGCTTAATGGAGTGCTCAAAAAAATGCTAGAGCATTTGCCACAGAAACCCCTTGCTGCAAGAAGGATCTGATAATAAGCAGCTTGATGTTTTCACGAGATTAGCTCAAGAGGAGTTCTTCACAATAGCTCAGAAGATTGACAGCTTGAGATCCAAGATATTGGCATTATCTCTATGATAACCTCTTGTTGAAGCTAATCTCTGATATACTTTACATCGACGAATAAGTAACCCCTGATAACTAAGGACCACCACCATGAAGCTCATTGAAGTGAAAGGCATCAGCTGAGAGAACTTAGACTAACAGAGCAAGTAAAGATTCCACGAATTTGCAAAGCAACACTAAGCAGAAAGTGTCGAACTTAAAAGTGAGGCTGACAAATGCATCCAAGCAAGATTTCGGAGTTTTGCTTTGGTTTCCTTTGATGAGCACACTTTCTTTCACTTTCATCAAGCTCAAATTCGTTCAAGCTCGCTATGTAGCTGCCAACATTTCAGAATAGCTCGCAAAGCACCCAGTGCTCAGAAACTCTATGAAGCCCGAAGAGTGAAATGACGCAAGCGTCTGGCATTTATGGTGCCATGCAAGCGTAAGAATAGAAGCGGATCAGTCGGGTAGTTTGGTCCTGAATCCACAGGGTATGTACCTTATGTCTGGATTTCGCACGACGACGTGTGGCGTACGACGGTGTGTGCGAGCTATGCGCGTCGCGGTAGTTGGGTCTTAGAATGATTACAGGCTAATGCTAGGGGCACGATACACAGTTGACTTACCATCACTTCGAGACCTAACAACATGCGCCTTTAGCTCGTCCGCATTGCTTTGCTTGCGATATGCCGCGGTGCGAGATCCTGACATAATGGTACACACCCGGCTTCACAATGTTTTCCAACCTAACGCTTACCGCCTTCTTGTAATGTCTGACAAATAACCAGTAGCAGTCAGGATGATATTTACTATGTTACGAGGGTGAAGTTACGATTTCTCAAGCTTAAAATGAGGGTGGCTCTATCTCGGATAGTAATTCTAATCGAATCAAGACTTCACAGAAATGTTAAGGTAACACTTTGCTAGTCTTGTAGCTTTTGAGCCCCTGATGAATTTTTGAATCACTTGACTTAATTCACGATCGAAAAGCGCATGATCAAAAAACTATTTTTCGAAATATTCGAAAAGTCGAATATTCGAAGCAAATCCAGATTTGCCGAATATACCGTCGAAAGTTGCCTGCCTATCCATCTGGTGCTGCTCACCCGATCGTTTCGCCAAGAAATCTTCTGCCTCGATGGCGTTCCTGGTAATGATCGTCCGAAGCCCTACAATAACTGCAGTGTTTTCGTTTCTCGGAAGGAGTAACCGGCATAATGTGTGCAGAGTGACATTGCATTCCTGTTAGTTAATCACAGTACTGCTGTTACAGTCGGCAAATATTGATCATCTGACTGAGCCATGTTCGGGTGCAAAAAAGGGGAAATCCGGCAGTATCAATATTGTAATACTGTAATTAGCGTTTGTGGAATGTAAAGCTTCGGAGGTAGCTTGCCAGTTGCAACTTTTGATCCGCGATTAGCTGCATATTTTGATTGAAAATTATGAAACAGAACCACACGCGCTAAACAAAATTCATTCCTGCTAAAAACAAACTGAGGTCAATGAAGCGCGGGAGGGGGAGACGCGTCACGCTACAGTTATTCGCAAATCTGGCAGCGCTCAGGCGGCAAGAGGGCACGCCTCCGGGGATGCTGACAGCTGACAACGCTGTCGAGCTCTTTCCTGAGAAGGCTCAGACAAATATGGAAGAACCTCAGAAGAGTGAAGAACACAGATCGGTGCTGGCGACCTCCCTCCCAGGTTTCATTGACTCACAAACTGTCCTGAAGTCAGTAGCAATGACGTGAAAATGTAAGGTGATGGATAAGGCCGCGTTCATACTTTGCGCTGGCACGGGGTGGGGCTGCGTTCACAAGCAGTGAGGAAGTGTGGCACGGGGAGGTGCGGAGACGACGAGGGCTACAAGAAGAGAGGCACAGGCGAAGACGCAGAGACACGCAGCCACGCCCTGCCGCCGGCACCGCAAAGTATGAATGCAGCCTGAGGTGTCTTTGTAATTTTGCATATATTCGACATCCAACAGCCAGATGGATACGAAAAATTTGCACTTGATATCGAAAGTGTATGGCCTAGCGCGCAAGCAACTTTTCCGAGTGAAAGCAGGATTGTAAGAGCAGATCATCTGTCTGATGCAACCTGCTTCTGCATCAGTCATGAACTTCAGCGGCACGAAAGAGTATGAAGTAGGTGCTCAATGATGATCAGGTCGATGTTACAGCAATTTGTGAAAACAATTCCAAAATTTTAGGCCGCTCCGAATCCGACAAAAGAAGCCAGACAAAATTTTCAACTACTTTTGAAGCAACGGCGTCGTGACTTGTTGTTGAACTGCAAATATTTGAGCCTGCATGACCTGTACCCGAGGTTTATTAGTGCGACTCTGCTGAGTAGGTGATAGGGTTACACCCTGTGGCATTTTTCCTGACCAGCATGTATGTACAGGGTGGCGAATAATTACGTGCGCGCAACTTTACCTCCGTTTTAATTATTGTAGAATGCATTTGTACATACTTTTTCTTTTTCTGAGTACTCATTTGTTTCTTATTATTGGTTTGTAGAAAAAAACTTATGCGCTACTGGCATGACGAAGAAATGCTCAGGCCCTAACGCGATTGCGCAGTTGGCTGAGGGTGGGATGAAGAGCTTAGCAGTTTCTTCGAGACTCGGCATTCCTCTGAGGACTGTCCAAAAGATTGTAGAGCAATTGAAAGTAGAAGGACACATCCCTACCAAACCCAGAAGTGGGAGAAAACGTACAGTGAACACCCAACAGGTGTTTGAGATTATTAAGAAAAGGGCTCACCAAAAAGATGGTCTGAGCTCAAACAAGATGGCGAGTCAGCTAAACATTTCTCGCAAATCTGTTCAAATAAACTTGAAGAATGAGCTAGGACTCCGTAGTTATCGTCTGTATAACGAAAAAGTTCTTACCGATCAAGCAGAGCAAAATTGGAAGGAAAAATGCAAGAGGATACGGGAATTTTTCAAAATGCGCCGAATCGAGGACGCCCTTCGGCCTGATGGGAAAATTTTCACCGCTGAAGTGTCTAAAAACTCTCAGAATCATCGTCAAGTTCTTTGCTCAGCTATCAAGAACCATCGCAAGCAAAAACTGCCACGAGAAGTCTGTTGCCTGAAAGCTTAATGGTTTGGGGCGGCAACAGTGCCTCAGGCAAGACCCCTTTGATTTTTATTGTAAAAACGTGAAAATTAATGCAGAAGTCTCCCAAGAAGAGATGCTCATGAAAGTTGTGGTGCCCTGGAGACAAGAACACCTCAATTTTATCTGTCAAAAAGACAAAACACAAGCCTATGGAGCTAAAACAGCGATTCGCTACCTGGAGACCAAAATCGGCCTTTTTTTGACGAAGGATTTGTGGCCTGCAAACAGCCAAAATCTAAATCCATTGGGTCTTTCTGTGTGGGGATCCATGAAAGAGCAACTCAGGAGCCCAAATGCAAAGAATCTGGTAACTTTGCGGAAAGAATTGATCGAAATTCAGTACGATTTAGACGATTAACACCTGCGCCGCACCTTTGATTCCAAGAAGAAACGAATTAACGTCTCTATCGAAGCTGATGGTGGCCACTTCGACAATTCTTTGTAATTATAGGATGTTATCGCCTATTGTTTTGTAAAAATAACTTTCTTCAAAAATTCGTAAGCAAACAATAGAATTCGAGAGCTTTTTTTGGCGCACGTATTTATTCGCCACCCTGTAGAGTATAGATCTACTGCAATATATGAAAGAATCCCAAGCATGTGCTAGTGTTGCGCGGGATGATAAGTGGATCCATTTGCAACTAATACTTCGTGGTTATCGCGTAAGCCAATGAAGTGCGACAACAAAAAGCCCCAAATCTGACATGGCATCAGTGGGGGTGTACGTACATGAGGAAAGAAAGTCGCTTTGCAGAGATGTGTGCGACGCGATGGCGCCCGCTATGCGATGCCGTATTGGATGGGTTCTGAAGCGATGACAGTGCTCTACCCCTTATTCTAGGCGTAATTGTTTCAGAACCAACTGATACGGCCTGTATAGCCAGCACTATCGCGTCGCACGCCAAACACGGCCGCCCCTATACCCCATCTGTGATCACGGCTTATTACCCCGTTATACTTTGACCAATTAGCTGGCGCACACAAACACCATGTGTGTCAGCAGGTCGATCGGAATTGCTCCTTTTCTTGAGACAGAGTATCTCAATGCACGCCCAGCCCATCGTGGGCGGAGCTTAAGATGGTCTTTGTATGGTTTCTACTTCTTGTTCCATGCCCTACCCGTCTCAAACTCGTTCATATCTCCAAAGTCGGTTTCATGTAACAAGCAAGATCAGCCCATTGTGCCCAGAATTCTTTCTTGACCTCAAGAAACTCATGGCAGACTGAATCCATCTTCTCCCACATTTTGGACTTATTCGAATCCAATTAGCAATTTTTGTTCTGAAAGCGGAACATGTCAGAGCACGCCCCGCCCATCGTGGGCGGTGCTTAACATGGTCCACGTGTGGTCTTAACTTCTTGTCCCACGCCCTACCTATACTACACTTGTCCCCATCTCCACAGACTGTTTTTCATATAATACCCAATTTCGTGACAGACTGAGGAACGGACGGACGCACAGACAGTTGAAGCTTTTTGTGTATAGTAGGGATATCCTTATCTTTGGTGTTGACACCAATCGTAGACCGACGTAATGATCACTCTTACGGCTGTACATTTCGTACTATGATCCAGTATTTGCGACAGCAGTCTTGGTCAAGTATAAAGATGCCGAGAAAGTTAATTTCATCGATTACACATTGCATTACTCTGTGAGTATTTCATGCACACTGTCAAATTTTACCGAAGTTACTATACACTACGCCACAATAACAAAAATCACGCCACAATGTGGGGAGGGTAAGAAAACTGCACGTTAGAAGTCAGATGAGAGTAAGTGAATGCGGTGTTTTTTACCTTTGAAGACCAGTAAATGAATGGTGTTCACATTTACGACAAATGAAGTTGTGCTGAGTGGATTACGTGTGATATTGTATTGTGAGTTAGCAGTTGCTGTGAGGTGATGATGAAAGGAGGCAGTGAAACAACTGACAAAGTTTGAAGACATCCCAAAGGAGGTCGTGTAAAAGCGACCAACGATAACTCATACTTCAAGAATGGATCTGTTCGAAGACAAAGGCCAGATTGGTCCTGGTGTTGAATGGCTGTGAATCAAGGTAATACGTATACCTTGTAAAACGTCACTACCGATTGGACCTCGTGAGCGGGATACGAGGTCGACAGGGTGGACGTGCAATTAAAGGCAAAAAAGGCATTTGGGCAAAAATGCAACAATAATTATTTTCCCTCTCATCGCCTTGAAATCGATACATCCAACATGGCAGAAGAGTTTTCACAGCTCCAGGTAAAAAATGTAGGCACTTTTACGTGCTTTAGCGCACCAACATCAAATTCCAACGAAAGAACATACAAGATCTTCCTCTCATTTGTTTTTAAAATTCCACCTTTACTGTTCTACAAAATGATACAGCCACTGAACATATTCAAGCATTCATCTACGGAGAAACAAGAAAAGAGAAAAATATGATTCTCTAAGGGTCTGGTCTTTCACTGTTCTAACGGCCAAGAATTTCTGATTATCTAGGCCTATTTGAAGTTCTGCAGAATGCTTTAGGCCACTTGGTGCCATGCTCCGATGATAGTCTGTTTATATTCCCTAATTCCTTCGAAATGACTTGAGTCGGCGTACTTTTTCATCATGAAACTCTTACGAATTCTCCGTTAGATTACTGCCGGAGCCACTTGTCGACTAGGTCAGAAGACCCATTCAGTGAAGGCTTCGTCGCCTTGATCGAGAGGTCCAGCTGATATGAAATGGCTCAGGTACTTGCAAGAAAACAAGCTTCCGGTGCAGATATTGAAACCCACGAAAACTCGATAATCGGATGGTCCATCCTTTCGAGAAAGCGCCCTGACACCTGCCTCTTCAATTTTCTTGGAAACTGAAGTCTCCTCCTTGTGCAATGGCGCCGATAGTCGCCCCGTACCGTCATAGCTAGGCTTTTTTCATCCAAAAGAACAATCTCGAGGAAAAAAACGACAGAAACGTGTGCAAACTTGGGGAAGTATCAGGCACCTTGATCCGATCAATTCTCATCCATCTTCTGGCAAAATTCTGTCGTTTCGCTATGTTCTGGGGGTCTGAACAATGCCATCCTCATTTCTCGTTTAGAAACGAACTTGCACATCTTCAGAACTCGATAAACAATCTTTGTTGATACATCAAGCTCCGGAGAAGATCCTCTCTCGAACATGACCCAGTAAAACTGGACTTCTGTTTTGAAAAGCTGAACCTGATTCTATCAAAAAGCGTAGCGAGACCTTCAGTACTCTTTCTGGTTTCATACCCTGCAAATTCGTGGTTGACACTATTGAAGGCTGCACGAAACGGTTGCTATTTTTGCACCATTTGAGACTCGGACATCCTCAGGTCATATTTTAGGTGAAGTAAACCTTCTCTGGATCAGACAATAGTTTACCTCTTGTATTTACCATAGCATGAGGATACTACAACAAGAGTAAACTTTAGCAAATGGAGGTCAAAAGCGACGAGAAATCATGTAGTGGCTGTATCATTTTGCCGTAGGAAAACAGGCATTTTCAAAATAGATGAAAGGAAATATGGCAGTCATGCGGCTGTTTTAAGGGACTTGAAGACGAATAAGCACCAAGTAGTCCTCGGAACCTCGCAGATCACTATAGCCGATACCGTAAGATCATGTCTGGCAAGCTCGATGGGCCTTGAGAAAAACGGACAGTACTGGTTAGTCAATATAACGTGCTGGGGCACAGTGCTAAATATCATATAAATATAACACAAAAACTTTGATGAAGGGCAATGATCGTACCTGAGGATGCCTACCCAGCCGATTTGTGATGCAGTCGGCAATATAGACGAAAAGAATCACCACTGCCACCATACCACAGGCTAGACCTACTGCCCAATGCGGGATAGAGGTATTCATCTGAATAATGGCTGTAAGAACAAACATTCACTTGGCACAAGGGTGAAAGTTGTTCATACATCAGTCCATTCGGCTTGGATCAAACGATTGGCGTGTCGAATGGCAGACTGAAGGGCAACGAGTACTGACTCCCGTGACGAGACCGACGTTGGATGGCTATACCGTTGCAAACGTTCAAGTGTGTTTCTGGAAGCCTCTTCCACTTGTTTAATAACATCGCTAATACATCTGTGTTTGAACTACATACAGCTCATGCTAGTGTTCTTAAAAGTCTCATAATCACGAAGTAGTGGCCAAGTGAGAAGTCATTTGGATTTCGTTTAAATAGCATAGTTCTAGTCCTGTCATAGAATGGAACTTTGAATATTTCTCTATGTAACTCTCCATGGCTCTATTATCAGATTATTGCTTCATTACTTAAGCCATGGAATCCAGACCAGTTCGAGTCCCTGTAGAAAGCCATATGAGCCGTGCATTAAACCAAGCTCAGAGAGGTTACGCATAGAGCAGGTGTGTACCTGTGTTGCGTACTTGATCAAAATATGTAAATGATGTAGACTGTATGAGACAGTATGAGAGTATACAAATGATATAGACTTCAGACTGTATAAGACGTACTCAGTTATGCCGTTCTCTCTAGCTTCTCAATGCCCTTCATTTCCAAGCAGATGAAACGTGACATTAGTACCACTGACATCCCTTCGGAGGCAATTTCGGGAGTGAATGATAAAGGCGGGTAAATTCAGAGTTGTCCGAGCAACAGAACGTCGTATAGAGACTGCTTGTCTCTATTTCATGGTTCTATTATGCCTCATACGTTCTATCTATCTGACAATAGTCTTTTTCTACTACTCACCGTTACTTGCACATACGGTTTACTTATATGCTTTACATTATATCGTCATTCATCACTTATATATTTTGTATCGCATCGCAGCCTTATATTGTATCGCCATCTATCGCTTATATGCTCTATATTGTTTCGCCTTTTGGATGCTTTCCATTGTACCAATATGATCATTATATATGATGACTCATTTGTAACTGGCTTAACACTATCTCGAGGCCGATCTTGCACTTTTGTTCTACATACCCACGGTGAGCTTCAACAATCTCCTTTATCTGTAGCTTCATCGAATGTCGGTATATACAGGACCCTGCTGTAGCGTATGAAAGAGCCTCACTGTCCCGTCACAAAAGATTTTTCCACATTTGTGTTCTTTCTTTGCCTCATCATAACTCTTAACCACGTGGCAATAAACTCTATATAAAACTCCGTATATTCCGTATATTGGTGTATCGGCCACGAATCGAACCAGTGCCGCCTGCGTGGCAGGCGAGCATTCTACCACTGATTTCCAGCCAACACCACTCGACACTCCACTGTCCGTTTGGAGCAACGCAACAATGGATCATCCATTTTTGGAGTGCTCACTCCCGCTTGGAAGCTCTTCAGAAAAAAGAGATCGCAGCAGCAGCAGCTCGCAGTACGGAATTCAAGCAGCTTAGCCAGAGGATTCAGAACCTTGATAGTTACCTTCGACAACACATTCCAGGAAAACATGGAACCGTAGAGACTACAAAGACCGAAGTCATCGATTGCGTAAAATACCAAAGCGATGAGGTCGGTCATGTGAAAAGGAATCTCCAGGAAATGCTACCGAAGGAACTGCGAGCACTGAACCTCAAAGTCACGAAAATGCAAAACGACATCAACAGCAGATTTAAAGCCAACGAACGCACGCAACAGATGCTGCCGGAAATTGTGACAATGCTGAAGGAGATGAGAACTCAACCACGGTAATGTTACCTTCCAACGACCTCGCTCCTCAGGAAGATCCTACGCAATCAACTTACCAAAAATGGCAGGAAGAGAGTAATGAGGAGCCAAAGATCAGAGGCAGCCCTCAAATCTTCTCAATTTCTCATAGAATCGCTGGAGAAAGGAAGAGAGTGGGTCGTCATCCGGATAGACCCCTAGGCTGGTTGTCCTGGAAGAGGATGAGCACTTGAAGCAAAAGGGAAAACTGCTGAAGATGGATCCCCCCGCATGGAAGGAAGAATCAGTCCATCGCCATGGCCGCACGAGCAGGCTTTCGCCTACTCATCACTACACTCGTCGGTCGATGCATCGGAGTTCGAAGTCTACTCATCGGGACTCATGACACAGGAAATCTTACCCTCTGGATGCAAGATGTCACGCAAGGACTCAAGTTATGGCTCGCCCTTGAAACATAAAGACCGCAGTCAAAGCGGTTCTCGAAAGGCGGGAGTATAAAGACTGTCGGTCTCTATTTTATGGTTCTATTATGCCTCATATTTTCTAGCTATCTGACAACAGCCATTTTCTATTACTCACCGTTACAGGCACATGCGCTTTACTTATAGGCTTTACATTGTATCGCCATCCATCACTTATATATCTTGTATTGCATTGCCGTTTACCACTTATATGCCTTGTGTTGTATCGCCATCTATCGCTTATATGCTCTATACTGTTTCACCATTTGGATGCTTTACATTGTATCAATATGATCATTATGTATGATGACTCATTTGTAACTGTCCTTAGCCTATCTCGAGGACGATCTTGCACTTTGGTTCTACATTCCCACAGTAAGCTTCAACATTCTCAATGTACCGTAAAGATGAATTTTTCCTTATTTATGTTCTTTCTTTGCCTCATCATAACCTTTCAACCGCGCGACAATAAACTCTATACAAAACATCGTATATTCTGTATACGTCGGTGTCCTTCCACAACCAGATCGACTTTCTCTAGGAGGCCGTATACGAGAAACACCACAATGGAAGTGCGCTGCTGCTTCAAAGAAATGCTTGTGGGAATAGCTTTCCAGGCTCGAAAAAGGCTGATGGATTCATCTTCTGGTGACGGTGAATTCAATGACCCACTACTTTATTCTGCTCGAAAAGGCATTTCAGTAATATTCTTCTCCCTCACTTTGATTGGTACGTTTCGTCCACGTAGCGAAAATCGAATCACCAGAGTGACTTTTTCTTGGCATCTCTGTGTAGTGGCCTATAGTCCGAGATAGATTCACCGCAAGTGTCTTGACCGGCCTTTTAGAATTGATTTTCTATAAGTGAAAAGAACTCACGAGTAAACGGGAACTATGAACGGCTTCCGTATACGGTCTGGATTCCAAGATCGAATGTAAACGATCATCAAATCAGCTGTGCAGTGGGTCGACCAATGCCGGCTGAGTAGTTGAGCAAAGAGATAAGCCGCTGCAGGGAGTGAATTCGGTGGAGCGAAGTCCAGCGAAGAGTCGCATGAGATTATGCTGGAATGGAACTGATGACTCAGTAACACAACAGTACTGTTTTTTGTGCTATCAATTTAGCGTTGAGATACAATGCGACGATCATAAGGTACTCGGAAGGTATTATAATGACCAAATGGTGGGAAGCTCTTCCAACACCTTACTCTCGGGCAGAAAGATCATTCGAGAAGTTTAGATAACTACCTACAAAAAATCTACCTGTTGATACTCGCTGCAGGTACAACGACAATGCCAAGTTTCTTTCCACCTCGTCCGCACCTGGACGAGCAGAAACAGGACGTCATATTCACTTGGCGTACCGTATGGTCCAACATCTCCACTTCGGTTCGAGAGAGAACCCCTGCTGGATCACAGATGTATGGCGTCTGAATGAACGACCTTTCTGATGAAGAACAACTGAATGCCCCTGAGTTTCCTTATTTAGACAGAAAGGTAAAGTTTTCTACAGGAAAGTCACGAGGATTCGGTTAGCCCTGACCTCAATGTGGCGAGATTTCGAGAGGTACTAGAGATACTTTCACGCGTGTTCGCTGTCAAAGGCAGCCTCGAGGTTGAAGTTATACCTTTCGATACTGCAAGATCGCACAACCGCATAATCGCACAATCGCAAATCGCAAGTGTCGGCTCGCACAAACTCACTTGAGCGTGCTATTTTCCTCCTAAGCGCTGCTCTGGTGGATCGCGCCAGCAGGACGTGGCTGTTTCACAGGCAGCGAGGCAGAGTTGCATGGGAGAGGTGCAACGATGCAAGGAACGAGAGAGGTTGGCACAGACGGAGAAGCAGAGACATGGAGCTACGCCTTGCCGCAAGGCGTAGAGTATAAACGCGGCCTTATATTCACGGACCCAGCGTGGTGAAAGAGCCAGCAAAATAGCACGTTCAAGTGATAGTGCGCATTACAAAAAGTGCGATTTTGCGATTATGTGGTCGTGTAATTTCGCGGATCGTAGAATCGCAGATCGATAGGCACCTAATCTTCAGTCGAACCACAAGCGGGCTCAAATCGATCGCCAGTATAGTCTGCGCATGAGCTTACGAAGGAAGCACACTAAATGTAGCTGGTGCGTCACTTGTCTGCGTATCACTGCTACGTTTTATAATCCGGTGTGGCTGACAGTGATGCTTCACGCTGCTCAAACGACTAACAGGATGATACAGGTCTCTTCCTATCTTTGAGTTTTTGACCATTTCATTTTGTTTTCTCACTCTTACATTGAAGAGCATCTACACTTTCACCTTCGCAACAGAATTACTCTTGGCACCCCTGATACAACTAGGGAAGAAGAAAAATGCACAAGTGACACAAAGTGGTCGGTATAGATTGATCCAATGTGGTGCATTGGCCATGTTGCAACAGCACCCTTCTCATGGTGCAGCCCCACTTCCCCTCCTTCCCTTTCCACGACCGTCAGCTTTCACTTTCTATAACGTGGCCGGAGGCATGCTGCCACATGTTCGGATGAAAGAAAAACACTCATTGTGGATATGGAAAGATTGATCGCTAGCGGAAACGGCTCATTAATTTCCTTGTTTTTTGCTGCGTGCTATTCTATTCCAGTCTCTTTCATGGACTACAGTAGATTTTCATACATAAAAATATTATATGATTGGTAATTTTCCTTCGGTATCCTAGTGACACGCCCCATACTCATGTAGCCTTCTGAATCGTGGAGATTTCGAATTCTGCGACGCATATTGAATTGCCTGTGGAAGTAGTAATGCGCAACCCATAAAGCCCTGCATCATTTAACAGAACCAATAACTATATGAGGTAAGCTTTCAAGGTAGTATTTAAGAGCTTTTAGGGTGACAAAATGATAAGGTATGGAATCATTTGTCTCTTCGGTTCAATATACGGCTACTGAAGCCACAAAACCGTGAGTGGGCGGAAATATAAACTTCGCTGGAACTTCAATTATCGGGGTGCTGTTCATGGAACTCAAGCGCCGGGGTCGATTATGGACACACATTTTGATAAACAGATGAGTCGAGTTACCCTCTCGAGGCAGCAGATCTCCGCCAAGATGCGCCATCACGGCCTACAGCCGCACAAAACCAGCCCGATAACACCCCCTTCATAGTTTGCGGTGCTGGCGGCAGGGCGTGGCTGTTCGTCTCTGCGTCTCTTCTGTGCCACTCTGCCTCGTTGCCTGCATCGTCTCTGTAGTCCTCAGCGTCACAGTGTCTCCCTGTCTGTAAACGCAGCCACGCTCTGCCAGCGCAAAGTATGAACGCAGTTCCACTAGTCAAATGAGCAAAATGGATGTGTGCGGAAAGGATTAGACCAGGGGGTAGCCCAAGGAAGTAAATTGACTGATACCAGTCCGCGGAAGTAAATAGACTAATACGAGGTGTGCTAGGCCGGTGGGGTCAAAAATAAATGAAGTAAACGTTACCCAGCGTCGCCTGTGCTTGGAATGAATGTCTTGGTTCCATTTGATTTTTAAGGATTGATAGGTTTCGACTATTTTTAGCCAACCACATCTTCGATAATTGCATTACTTCGAGCTTGACTGAAAAATTGAGCTGGATAGCGTGACTATCCATGCTATGAAATTGGGTATGCATGAGTTTTTTTTAGCTTTTCACGTCATTTCTCTACATTATTTCATGTCCAATTAACCAGACAACAAGCCAAGACCCTCTGACATGAACAAGTTATGGTCTCTCTTTTCATGCAGAAAGCCGTAACGATGTCCATGACGTTCTCATAGCATAAATCACCCAATTACAACTGAGTCATTTATCAAACATGGAATGACGCCAGTAGAATGCGTAGAGATCGTGTCTGGGGAGTTTCAGCCTTTGGGAATAAATGTGTCTGGTCGCTATCACCGATGAGTTCTTCACAACACAACTCAAAGAACTTTTCGCAGGCGAGTTATTCGACAACACCGAATGATAATATTCGAAGAGCCCAGCTCCCATAAACGAAACCTAAATCCTAATAGTAGAAAGGTCCTAGCTGCATTTTTTCTATCATTGGCAAAAAAAAAGTGGAGTTCGCGAGTAAGACGTCAGAACCGGCAATCGACGTATAGCTGAGTCGCACACCCAGAAGACAGGTTTACGGCTGCTTAAGTTGTGAATAGGCTGAACAGCTTTCCAGCAAAGATTTCCCCAACTAGATAATTCATTCGAAAAGAAAGAGGCAGAAATATGAACCGTTAAAATGATATGGTGAAAGAAATACGATGTTCAAAAACTTGAATAAAAATGAGGAAATGGAAATCAAATCAAATAGATTATATAATTGAAACTCGGTTTTTTACCTTGTGATAATCGAGCTGGCAGAAAATGTCGAATTCTTTAGTATACGGTACGGGAAAAGTGCACGGACCGGCGACTCCGTTCGGTTGGTAGATCGGATCGCGACGGATGGGAAAGTGGCGATAAAGGGTGGTCAAACTGGAACAAATTCGTTCTCTTGGCGTATTCTTAGAAAATTCCTCATAGGAGACTTGTTCGAAGCCTTCGAGAGATAATATTTTGATGTTTAGGAGGGAGAAACATGCTCTTTCAAAATACGTGAACGCAAGAAATCTTGAGGAGAAGGTGCGTCTTAGTGTTGAAAGGAACGCGTTCGAAGCTCTTAATCATAGCATAGAACTGATGCACTTGGCCACGACGCACCCCCAAGTAACGGTCAAGGCCGAGCTACGGTGGAGGGTGAAGCAATGCCACGGCTCGCTCTGGCTCGCTAAAGTGAAGCAGCAGGTGGAAAAGCCTCCCGTAACAAGATGGAAGGGGGGGGGGGGGGAATGATTTCCGTTCCCCAGGTTTTGGAGCGTTCTATTCAGTTGTTTCTTCGGAGGCCACTATTCGTTATCTTACAATCATATTCAAGAGTTGAAAATTACCACTGAAGGGATTTTAAAAACGAATTTATCGAATTTGGAGGTTAAAAGGTTTGGGTGCTCTCTCGGAATTTATCCATTGAATTCATAACTTTGAAGAGAGTATGCTTGTTGTGAAAAAACTTTCGTAAACTGTACTTCCGCAAAGATCCCAACATTTGAGAAGAAAAAGACCTATGAAATTATAATAAAACCAAATAGGAAATGAGAGCGCAATTTTGAATGAATCTTCCCGACCTGGCTACGTCATTCAAGATTGCCATCCATAGCAGTACATTCAGCATGCCGTCTTCAATCCATCTGAAGTTTGAGTATTATAAATAATGGAGCACAGATTCAAAACGCTCTCAATGCAGTGTAAAACGAGCATTTCAATAGCGAATAGCAGTAATAGTGAAAATAATAGGAATAATCAATATCAGCATTTCAGTTAATGACGAATGTTCTCACTGGAATGAGATCAGAATTCACGAGGAGGATGTGCCTGGCACAATAGAAGCAATAATTTACTTGGACAAATACAGACTTTAGGAAGGTTAAATAGGATATAATACAAACAGGCGAGTATTATGCCACGATAGCATCACCCATCCGTGATAACATGAATAAACAGAGGATAGGATTTGCATAAAAAAATTGCCTGAGTGACCTATGTTACAAGGCGAAAGGCCGGAGGCTGTTACAGGGTCGCAGGCCAAGTCTCGTGCGTCGCAACTAACAACCATCATTTGCTTATTTATTTATTACGTCATGAGACGTGCCATCAACTAATGGTAGCGGTGCGATAAGACAACCAGAGTTGCATACAAAAAAAGAAAAAAACATAGCACCCGTCGGCCTTATCACTCTATTCTTGGCATTATATACGGTAATTTGTTCTTGAGCGTAAATTATTAATTGAAACATATGATAAACCAAAGAAGTGCATAAATTAGAGACGAGAGCGAGACTACTGATAAGGACTGGCTTTGCAAAGGAGAAGACAACCGTTGTAGATCAATTAGGGAATAGTAAGGCAGTTGGTAGTCTATGTATAGCAAGAAATAAAATACTGTAGTTGAAGAATTCTTCCACGGAGGTTCCAGAATTATTATTCCTCTCATCCCTCTACTAGTCTTATTTTAGTACATGAACAGAAACAAGTTGAAAACCGAAGAAGTTTCTTCACTCCAAAGAAGAAATCGAAATACTGAAGGAAGAGCAACTCGTTCAAATTCTCGGCAGATTTCCCGACATAACATTTGAACAGCAGTCAACGGTCGAAGCGCTGGTCACATTTTCATGTCCACTGTTGATTTGCTTCTCACTTTGCGTCTCTGACCATGTGACTGTCGTCTCTTTGCCTCAAAATCTAGCGTCCAAACACACTTGGACGCCCTTCTACGTTTACCGCCGCTTTGAAGAGCTCTACTTCAACTGGATTCTCGTGTATGCGAGTCAAACTTTGTGATAAATTGTGATAATTTAGTGATAATTGGCCCTTTGTGATAAATTTTAACGTTAATATATGGGTAGCAGAAGAACTCAAATCTCCGAGGACGACTCACGTGCATTAATTCTTTCATGCGGAGTTTCGAAAATTTTCTCGGTACGTGAATCCATTTCTTGAAACGTGAAGACGTAGAGGAAAT
Source organism: Trichostrongylus colubriformis (assembly GCA_963978905.1). Lineage (NCBI taxonomy): Eukaryota > Metazoa > Nematoda > Chromadorea > Rhabditida > Trichostrongylidae > Trichostrongylus > Trichostrongylus colubriformis. The sequence goes on along the minus strand of OZ022257.1, from coordinate 43,440,082 downwards.
CAACAAGAGAGGTCCTTCAGAATTGAACCGGATGAGTTCATAAAACTGATATGGAAACACGAGGAGCTTTTCAATGCAAAACAACGGAATCGTTCATGGAAAAATGAGTTTTTCTGTTACCTATATATTCATGCTGTATTTGCCTAATGTGGGCCGCATGCTAAGCTGCACTCGAAAAAATGTGAGTGCGGCTACGATACAACACCACAAAGCCTGGGCCGTGCAAGTGCCCACCCTGTCGTCCGCCGCGGTCGGAGGCGCACTGTAGGAGCAGAAAGTTACGTACACAGTCCCACTCTCTGTTCCCAACGGAGGCGTACGACGGGAAGGGACTATTACTTAGAGGCCTCGCCCACCTGGCCGAAAACTCGGGGAGCTGTATATAAGCCGAATACGCACTTTTCGCGCGAAAATTTGCATGCGGCTATTATCAGGCAAACAGAAGAAATATATGATCAACGGAGACTTATTTTTCCGTGAACGATTCCTCTGAGCGATTTTCAAAAGGAAAGCAATCCACACCTTTCATCGAACCAGTCTTCAAGTTTTCCTTCTTGTGGACTTGAAATTACTAGGTCTATGCAGAATAAATGGCCAAAACGGACTACTTTTTTCAAAACGCCATAACTTCGCTCAGACACAACTTTATTTGTCGAAATAAAAACCATTCGAATCTACACAATCTTGCCAACGATCTGGTAAAGAAAATATGCCATCATGATCAGATTCAGGATTGCGAAATTTAATGAAGTCAACGATGGCATTTTCAACATGCATCGTTTCGGCGAACTCCTTCTGACCCAGGTTTGCATCGAGAACCGGGAAAAAGTGGTAAATCGTCAGAGATAGGTCTGAGGAATAAGGGGGGGGGGTGAGGGAGAGTCTCGATCAGCTTGTGCCGGGTGACTTGCGAACTGTGGGGTTTTGCGTCGTTTTGCGCACCCAGTAAAAAAATGATGCAGTTAGGCATCGAGCCTCTCCCTCACCCCCCTTATTCCCCAGACCTATCCCTGACGAATTACCACTTTTTCTGGGTTCCCGATACAAACCTGCGGCAGAAAAATTATGCACGGTAAAAATGCCATTCTTGACTTTATTGATTCTCGCAATCCAGAACTTGATCGTGATGGTATATTTTCCTTATCAGATCGTTGGCAAAATTCTGTAGATTCGAATGGTTTTTATTTCGACAAATAAAGTTGTGTCTGAGCGAAGTTATGGCCAATTACGTTTCGGCCATTTATTCTGCATAGACCTAATATTTGTCGACGACTGCATTGCCAACGAGGTTTTAAAGCGAAACCTTCGTTGTTGGCTTGAGGTTTCAACCGCATCTTCTCCAGAAAGCTGAAGATGGTTCGGAGCACTACATTTGTACAGCAACCTAATCGCCCTCCCCTTCTAGCGTTTCCGCTATCAGTACAATAATGCTAACAAGAACCAAGTAATAAGACAGCAGACTTTCCAATGGTTCAAAAATACTTTACAAATCGAGTGCTTTGGGTCATTTTCAAGCCTGTGAAGGAGAAGCCAGGAGCACAGGCTTTATTTGAAAACCTTATCGGCGAAGCAAAGACATCGTTGTTGCAGAAACGTTTTGAGCCCCAATCTTCACTTGAAGTTGATAATAACGGAAGCAAAGGTTGATTTGGACCCCAATACCTACTCTCGAAGTTGTTGACCATTGAGACCGGTTTAAAGGGCATTTGCCAGAAAGGACAATTGGCTTCGTTGCTGGTACGTTCGCAGTTTTTCAGCAACTGCTGGCGACTATATGAAATGTGTCCTCTAAATCCATCCACCATTCCTTTTGTGGTTAACGAGCCGTGTAGCAGCAACACGCGAATGATGAACGTCTTCCCTAGGTTGTTCCCGCCTAATTCCTAGGGAATCAAAGAGCGACCTCCTGAAGTAACCGACAACAAAAAGTGCAACTTTTTCGATGACTGGATGGTTTCATTTTCGGCAACTATCTTTCCGGAACCTTTAAAGCCATTATGTGTTACCCCTAAAAATTTCCGGATTGCAATTTGCTAGATGGCTTTAGGGAGTTTGTGTTGGTATGAGGTCGCAAAAAAAATTGACGATCTTTGCAATTTCAACTGTAGTGAATCATCACATGACACGAATCAAACTTTTTCAATCAGAGCCCCCACACCGCCACATTTTTGCAGTTATGTCGCACACTTGCTTAGCGGGATGCGAGTGAGTGCACCGCCCCGTTTCTGCTGCGCTTGGAGAAGGAGAGTGGGAACAAAAGGTCACGTAAACAGTCCCACTCTCCGTCTGCGACGGCGGTGGACAACGGGGAGGGGCACCCCCTCGAACACCCCGCCCCGTTGTCCCCCATTTCGAGGAGCTGTATCATCCGGAATCTTATTGAGCAAATACAGCATAAATATACGGGTAACAGAGAAATCCATTTTTTCGTGCACGATTCCTTCGCTCATCTTGTTTAAATATGCTTGCTTTTGCTTCTTCTTTGTCGCTTTTTGCTTTTACTACCTCAGCACTATCACTTCTGGTACCATTTATAGACCGACAGTGATTCACTGGTATCTCTGTGACCCTAACTTTGAAACAGGGGATTCTATGAAGCTCATGAGGTCGCGTTGTGACGGTGACTTCCCAGTCTCTGCCACTCGAAAAAAAAAACTGAAGAGGTGCCTTACAAACCGAAACGGCACTTCCTTCTCGGCTTCATGATGGCCATGCATCTCTGCTACGAAGAAGAGAATAAAGTTCTCACTTCGGAAAACCTTGTCCAAGTTAAACAGAAGCAGATCGTGCTTTCAATAGACTGTACAAAAGATTGACGTTCGAGAGCTGTCACAGAGGGCAGTCAGGTTCTTATGAGACGGAATGAAAAAGGCGGCTATACGTTTTTTTCGAAATGGTATCAATCATTTCCGGTAGTTCCACGTCGCAGCCATCTGCTATGTACTCTGACCTCACCATCTTCGAGACAGATTCGATGCGCATTCCTCGTGACTTCTGCGATCTATGCAGATTTGTTTCGGAATGCTGCTGTATTGTTCGAGGTCTCTTTTTCTTTTCACATCTCCTTTTCTTTCTTTTTTCACATTCCTCACGACACGAATTATGAATCGGATCAAATGGAGGGTTACATCGATGGCAACGATGTAGAATGAGAAACACGTGTGATTGTGGTGCCAGGCAACATAAAAAACGGTTTGAATTTCCAGAGCAGTCAGCGAAGCTTAGTCAGAGGTTGTGCGTCCTAACTGGGTTCACATGAAAATAATAGGAAAGTTCAATATACAAAAATCTAAAGTGGCAAACAAATTTCATCTTAGCACAGACGCAGTGAAGCCAGGGACATTCACGACGTCAAATGAACATTACTTGAAGATGGACCAAGGCATAAAATTAAAATTCAAAAAAAAAACCGAAAATACGCTCGGTGTTAATAGATGAATCGGAGATTTCAGGAAGTAAAACCCAAGAGTGTGTATGGCACAGTAATGGCACAGTAAAAGTAAAAGAGAGATCAATGTCGTTTTCAGACGCTTTGGCACTTTTTCGCGTTTCTTCCAATTCTCAATCAAAGTACAAGGTTCTTTGTAGTTCTCTCTCACGGGGTGCGTGTCAGGACTGTTCAGCTGAGTCACTGCACGCGCAACAAGCTCCCTGCTAGTCCTGTCACCATTATAGCTAGTATCGCTGTTAACTGGGCCAATTCAAAACGGGAATGGCAAGGAACATGTGGTGACGCTATCTTTGTGGCCCAGTGGACAGTTGCAGAGTTCTGACGCGCACCTCTCCCTCGCACCTGCAGTGACTATCTTTCAGGTATACATTCGCTAAACGAGGTCAAAGATGTCACTTTCAGAGTGTGAGCTTGAATCCCAAAAGATGTTCCACCCTGAAAATCCCTACTATATATAAAACGCTTCATATGTCCGCCCGTCCGTCCGTCTCTCTGTTACGTAATTAGGTATTATATGAAAAATGACCTGTGGAGATAGGGACAAGTGTGGTATGGACAGGGCATGGAACAAGTGAAGACCACACATGGAACAGGTCAATCCGCCCACGGTGGGCGGGGCGTGCACTATAATGCGCCGTTTTCAGACGAAAAATTGTAAATTGAGTTTCAATTTGACACAAACGTGGGGAAAAGGTGAATTAAAGTTCTCAAAGCCGTGAAAGATTCGTGGTCGCGATGGGCTGAGCATTTGTAGTGATGGGAGGAGCCTGAACGTTACATGAAAAACTACCCGTGGAGATAGAGACAAGTTTGGCATGGGTAGCATGGGACAACAAGCAAAGACCACACTTGGACCAAGTTATGCTCTGCCCACGATGATGGGTCAGAGATGAGTTTCTGGCAGTTATGAAAGAGGCCGGGCACAATTGGCGGAGCGCAGCTTGAGTGGGCGGTCCTTACAACAAAAACTCATGACTAGGTCATAACGCAGCCTTGATACCACGAAAAAGACGGTACAAATAACCAATGTCCGAGCTATTCTGAACACCCTCAAAATGAGCGGAGAACCGACATGATGGGCAGAGCATGCTATAATCTGTGGGCAAGTTTATAGTAAAAATCAGTTCGATCGACTTACTGACGCCCATGTTTTGACGCGTACAGTAGTGGGCACCATCCAACTGGAATTGCTGTAATACATGCCTAAAAATATGTAGGTTGGTACGAAATAGAAATCGAGCAAAAAGGATCTTTGAAGAAGAAACTAGAATCTGGATGGGAGGTATCGCACCTTTACTTGGAACCAGCATTGAGCCGGACGTCGAGGAAAATTTCAAAAAATATGATTCCCCCTAAAAAATACGACCCTTGTAGAAGATTCCTCGACATAGCTCTGACCTTGCTTGGAATTCCAAGGGAAATTTGTATTCAGTCTGGTGTATTTATTGGCTCTTCCGAGTGGTGGTATTGAGAACAATTAAAACAATGGAGCAGGTACCTGAATCATTCAGAAGAATAGGTAGTCGTAAGACAATGGGGCAGAATTTGTCCAATGAAGTTATCTGTCTTAGTATATTAGAGGGTAGTAGTAGCTAAATAGAAGTTACCCAACCCGGGACTTGTTTCGTACAATGATTCCACCATTTTTACCAGCATATGCCTGCACTTTCAATTTATTGATTACTATCAATTAGTTTTTCTACCACCTTATGAAGGAGTGAGGGAATGCCACCTGCATTCCCCTCTAGAACAACCAACGAATTGTGGTCTAAAGTTGGTAGACTATTGGCACGCTCTCAATAGTACTGAGCTGCCTTTCACTAGCAATAGTAAATGAAGAGGATCCAAGTAGTTCATCAGTTAGGGGTACTTCAGAAAAGCCCCTAAAATACATGAATTGGGGCTCACTACATATGGTTGAATCCATGAGAGCGAAGGTGTCAGGTGAGACAACAGGCAAATGAGGAGGGAAAGAGATAAGATAAAAGATAGAGCTGTTACAGAGAGGCAGACTTCGTGGTCCACTAACCATGTCCGATTTTTTCAACCCGAGGGGAGCGGCATTAGCGCTCTGATGACAAGCCACCGTGCGACAATAAGGAATCAACATGTGCATACCCCCTCTTCAAGGGTTCGACCATCGCACCCGAGGGACCGTTAGAGTACAATACCGCTCACATTTTTTGAAAAATCGACGGTGGGCGACGGATTAAACGGCACAAACCGTCGCCCCGTCATAACTTCGTTGAAAATGGATAAAATGGGAAAAAATTAGAAGCGTTAGATTCGTCTCGATGTGTCAAATTCAACGACCTATAAGATGTCTAATTTAGATAAGTAGGTCACCAGCTTCTCGGTTAAAGCTGCAAAGATTTCTTCATTTTCACCCTCAGACAAGACTCCGACCTGTTTCGGCTTGCATTCACATGCTCGATTGTTGCTCGCCCATTTTCTGCACAAACATCATTTTTTAGTGAGTTATCTTCAAGTTTCAGGATACTTTTCAGCACGAAATTTCCACGACGTTTTCGAAAGTTTTTGAGCTTATTCCGTCAGAATCGATGGACAAATTGAGAAGATAACTCACCTATCACAGACTACTGGTTACGTACTGCAAGAATTACCTTGACCTCCTAGTTACAGGCACGCGCTTTTTTGTGATGAAGCTTCAAACATCGGTAAACGGCGTACTTTGAACGCTAGATAATTTCCCTTCTCTCTCCTAAAATAACATTTTGATCAGTGAAAGTCGCATGGGGTCTTCGAATACAACATCTTACACTTCCAGAAAATGAAAACGGCATTCAAACAATGCCCAGAATCGTGAATTTAATAAGAGTGTTAATTGCACATGAAACGATGAATGTGAAGGCACACTAATTAATTTCAGACGAATTTTATACTGATATATTTAGTGTCTGAAAGGCTGTTCATCGGTGTAAAGATCATCTCACTGCAAAAATTTTGGACTTTTACCACTGTTCTTGTATTCTTTTCGAGCGTTGTCAGCTCCAACGCCGCTTGCTGACTTCTTAATTACTCTGTGGCGCTCTCCACAGTTGAGGTCAGAGTGCCCCGCGGTATTATCACATCAAATGAATGCACACTATTGACCTTCAGAACCGCTTACCCGAACCAAAGGAACTGGTACGCAGCCTTGTACAATTTTGCTCAGATGATAGTTTTTTTATAAAGAATTTCTTCAAATATATTATATAGTGTGTCGTATGACATAAACTTTTATGAGTGATTTTCTGTTTTAACAGTTTGGTGGTTACGAATTTCTACTTCGTGTATTAATCATTATTTCCGTGATATTCCGCAGTAGATGTAGTTCATTTATCGCGAGATACATATCACTGAAATAAATGGAGAAAAATCATGCTTATTATTGCTGCTCCACAGAAATTAGAACATCTCAAACTTTCTGGTTTCTAAAAATAGTGAAAATATGAGCGCAAATTAGATTTTGAAGTCCCTGCATGCATACCAATGCTGAATTTCACATCATTTCATTCCAACCATCTCCGTTCCCTTTTCTCAGCATGTGAGGCTGCATAGGCGATGCTAATGAAATTAGCTCCAACTGGATTTCCGAGAAATTTCTGCATATCGTTTGCGCCGTAGTGAGCATTTCTGCTTCTTTTTTCGTCGTTGAAATTCATATGAAACCCATTTAACAGCAACCCACATGGGTCGTACTGGAAACAATGACTAGCCGTTAACTTAGTCAGCTTTTAAAGGCTTCCACAATTGCGTGGAAGCAGTGAAACAGAAGAGTCGTTGTTGAACAAGCGTCCTTTGATTTTTGGCTAGCTCTCGGTTGGTTGTGCCGCCACCCGAAACGTATTGACGTATGTCTCTCTAATGACACTTCTGCGGCTCCAGTTCGATTCAAAAACGGCCCCTCAACCAGTCCGGGAGGAATCGTTTCAGTGACATGAACACCACAAGAAATGAAATTAATCGCCGTTCGAATTTCAGAAATGCTCCATGAGAGACGTTTGGAACACGAAGGTGCAAGAAGGAGTGCATGACGCAGTATTAGAGTTCCTGTCTCCTCAAAAGATCCTACTCTCGTCTTCAGACATCCCCTCAATGTTACAGCACTTGTTACTTCTGTGAGTGCATTACGTACTGCGTGTAACCGCCACAAATAATACATTAGCAACGGTGTGCTCGAAACACTAGCGATGATTGTGCCAGGAAAATGAAACCCAAAAATGCGGAAGGAATTTTGCACTGTATAGCATCTGCATAGTTTGATTTACATGATTGTCTCCCGTGTTGCCTGCCATAATCGAATTCGAACTAAAGGAAAACAAAAGGCAGTGTCAAAATGATTAGCATCAGGGGGTAGCAACCAGGAATGAATTGTGGCCGGGAATAACTGGCCCATATAAGCACAAAGAGCTGTTCTGATGATCTTGAAGATTTACTAGTTCATAATGAGTGATTTGTTGAGAATATTACACACTGTGAATGAAATGTTCGCCAACACGACCTGTTATGCGTCTTTTTATTCCTTTGCACATCTTAAGGTAGATGACCTCTAGTTTCTTCCCAAGCAGGCTTGTCCTCGAACCTTTGAATTAGGATTCAGCTACATCGAAATATGAGAGAGGGCTGATTGAATGCTACTTTCGGTGGATGATACGAGAAACGCCAACCCATCGGAGATGACCATTGTTTCACTACAAAGGAAAAAATGGTTACTACAAATAACTAGAATATCACAGACAATGTGGGCTGCTCAATCGCAGACTAATCCTTCTGAGTCAGTGGACCACAGGAGGACGGCTTTGTGTGTGTGCCCTTATGTCCGGATTTCGAAGACGAACGGCGTGCGACGTAGTGTGTTCGAGCTATGCGCGTCGCGGTAGTTGGAACTTAGAACGATTACACGTAATCGCTTCGGGACCCAACTACGTGGCGCCTTTAGCTCGTTCTCACTGCTTCGCGTGCGACATGCCGCGATGCGAAATTCTGACATAACAGTAACACCCGACAGCTTTCACCAAATCACCAGTGAATCGCATCGAATCATGTAGGCAGTAATAGTCCACTAATCTTCGAAAATCTAAAAAAACATTGTGTGGCGAATACCGTAGCTGCGTGCACCTCATGTCCCATACCAAAATTCAAATATCCTTTTTCCGACATGAAAAGGGCGAAGTGAAGACAAAGCACTACTAGTAGTTGGTGTGATAACGGTAAATGGCTCGTTCAATCGATTCATATTCACGAGCTGTGCACCCAGGTTGCCTGAAAGATGGATACGCATAAGTCGATCGGATCGTGTGCGTAGGTCAGCAAGCATATTCTCCGGAAGTATCTCAATCCAGAAGAAGATCGATCGCATAACCTAACGGACAGTGTGAAAATTTTGGAGACGGGGAAACGTGTATACCAGGAGGTTCAAAATGGTACGTCTTATCAGTGCTGCGGGCAGCATTCGAATGGCCGCTAGCATTCTGCTCTCACTAAAGATCTGATGGAGGAACGCACTTCCACCATAGCAGCTGCTGAGAAGAAATAATGGGAGAATAATCCAATAGCTAATCTACAGAAACAGTTGCTCACTTTCATAAAAAAAACCGTATTCTCATCAATCCCCTGCTACACAGGCTTCATCGAAAATCTGCGGCTTCGGCAGCTTGCAACTCATGTGAAGAATATAACCAGTACTATGTACGTGCTCAACTCCTTCCCTGAATTGCAAGGTCTGCGAGTAAAAAAGACTGATGAGGGTTTTACCATACGAGCGAAGGAATTCATAAAACCGTTGTGGCGCTCCCATTATCAGTTGCGGTGGGAGGACAACGCCGATGGTGGATGAAAAAAGTTATAAAAGATATATATATCTTCTTCTCACTTTATCACCACGAGACTCTCCTACCATCGTCATGGCTGAACCAATCTACCACAAGCAATGCTATTTTTTTTCGAAATCGCCAGACGAGACTACGCCAACCATCTGAGAGCATGCGCGCCTTACATAACCTTCTCGAAAAAACAACAGTAGGAATTGGAGAAATTCAATCTCAAGCTTGGAAAAACAGTGATTGAGACGGGAGTCTTGAAGTGAACAGTGACAGCTTCCACTGAAGCAAATAGAATTGGCCTGACGAAGTAGCAAATATAACCAGCGCATCCCGAACAGATTCTGGCCAAGATCTCCTGGATACCGTGTACGTGCACAATGAGATGTCAATAAAACTGAGGCAAAAGGAGCTACGTATAGTTAGCGCTACGTCTTTGCAAGTGACCGCAAAGTCGAGAGTGCGTTGCAAAGGCTTTATGTCGTCGCCATGCCCCATCGGCTCTTCCTTCACTACATCCGTTCTATTCAGATTTCGGTTGCTTGGTCGGAAACGATTTTCGACAGCAATAATGAAAGGAAGAAAACTTCAGTGTATTTAACAAAATTTTGAAGTCCGTAAAGTGCGGTCCTCGGCGGTTTCTACTTGCGAGGCTTGTTCCCTATTCGAGCTCTGAGCTGCATAGTGGGTATTGCAAACGCCCACAAGCCCCATAACAGACAGCCTCGTTGCGTTGCATTCTCCAATCAGGCAAAACTGAGAGCTCTGCTGACTTCACTTGACGGAAAAAAGCGCAAAGATACTGCATCCCGATTCCCTGAAAGCGAGTGTCATCATGCTACTCTCTCTCTCTCGTAAGGCTTCGAGGAGCACATAGGAAGAACAAGGGTTTCCAAGGATTTCTGCTACATTTGTCCTTTTCGACTGTTCTAAAATCATCACTTCAATTGACTAAGGTGGTTCATCAGGTCAAACACCATAGCGAAGAACAGTGTTGCATATCATTCTCCACCACTTCACAGCTTGGGTATCGGTATTTTCTTCGCCATAAATTGCGGCTAAAGAGATAATAAGTCTAAAAAGCCCTCAGCCATGCTTAGCCACTGACCACTTTTACCTGGCAGAAAATCCCTTCAAACAGTTCTACGGGTCGATGCGAGGAAGGGGGAGTATTCATGTAATATGATGCACTACGTGTATCGTGTTCATTACCCAAATGCAACTAAGAGCTCTTAAAAAATGCTACGACGACTCTGTTGCTGTAGCAAACAATAGTACTGTGTTTTTTTTGTGTAAACAGAAAAATGTGTTGGTCATCCAAGGCCTAGAAAGAAGAAAGAGCTTCAGGATAGGTGAATGAGTTCCCATTTTAAAAAATTTTCAGTTGAAAATTCATATCTCCGCCTTTTCGAAAAAGAAAGGAAGCGATTTTCCATCGAATCCCATAGACATTAATCACATTCAACGCTGATAGAAGAGTATGTTTGCCGCCTTATCAGGTGTGCTCAGTGCAATGGCACATAGTAAAAGATATTGCATGTTGATGTGGAGCCCTTGCAGCGTCTTTTGCATACTGGTGAGCGTATTCGGTGCAATGAAACCCAATACACGATACTACGTCACACTGCAGTTGCTTCCCCTTTTTCACATCGACCTCGGAATTGTTTGATGCGAGGATTGTCTGCTAGGCAAGAAGAGGTCGGAGACCGAGCACCAAAAGGTTTTTTGGGTTTATTATCTCCCCACTTCTTCCCCTATTGATCCCACAGTCCTCACGAGAGTTTCGATACTGGATTACTGTTGGACTTTCGGGCAAATTATGTGAGTTAAATTTGTTACATCAGTTCGATGCCATTGGCTCATAGTTAACGCCAATGCCAAAGAAGTCTTATCCGTGACCAGTATCTCGCCCATGCTTGACTGTGGTTGTACTGTTCGCAGGCTGCACAAGTGGAGTAAAAGAATAGAAAAGTCAATATCAAGAGTGATGTGTGTTTTCAGACGAGCGTCACTTGGACGAACCTAAGCTACACATCGGTATATGGAAGACGAAATGCGGTAGAAGGGTAAGAAGGGCTAAATGCATAAAAAAATTTGAAATCGGTAATAGGGACCATTCGGGCCGAATGTGAAAAGATTATTAAATACGAGGGCCGAGGTCTCAGTAGTATTATTGTGAAGGAAAAATAAAATCGAACGGTCAAAAACCAAAAAACATGAATGCGAAGAAAAAGAAATGGAACGGTCAGAAAGCAATTAAACAAATCCTTCTTCACGCCCTTAATTCTCGAAAGGGGCTGTCTGGGATAATAATGCCCGCAGCCGTAGAAAAAGAAGTCTTCTCCAAAGCCTAGAGGCTTCCCTCTCAACTGGAATGCAACATATAGTCTTCCAGACCCGACGCTTCTATGATACTTGAGTGACTTACATCGAGAGTCTGCATTATACACATTACCCCTACCATATAGAAAGAGAAAGTGGCCCAAACCAGAGGAATTCACCAGACAATGATTTGATCAAGGAACGTTAATGCAAAGTCACATGCCTTTCTTCATATTGGCTTCCTTACCTGCCCAACAAAATTCGACTAGGACGCAGCCTTTTGAGGATATCTATATGAAAGTAGAGGTAATGAAATAATCATAGATCCTATGGAGAAATGAAAAAAATAACGTGACTGCTCAGGCATTCCGCGGTTCAGCTCAGAAATGTCGTGGAATACATGAAATATGCAGGATGATTTGATTCCGGCAGCGCGTTTCGCTTGTCTCGTGTGCCAATTCGATTTCCGAACCAAAAAGGCGGTGCAGCCATGTGTTGGTGTCTCCGTCGTCTGTCCGTCCGTCGGTCAATGCTGGTAGATGAATTGATAAAGGGCGAAGGAGAGAAAAAAGCGAAAAAGATATGTGGGAAAACAAAAAGGGTGGCGCAAAGCGAAATGCACATATTCACATAGCTGCTGTGGCTTCAGTGAGCATGACAACAACATGAACTCTACATAGACAATGGAATAAGAAGTGCAGTCGCGGCCTACTTCTTCAGAACTCAATGGTTGGCCGGCTCTTCAGACGAAAAATGGGCCAAAAATGTTCAAGACTTGAGTGTCTTGTTTGTTAATGAAATAGAGTCAATGCTCAAATAGTCTCGTAGCTGGAGAAGACCCAGCTAACGTCGGGACGGGTTTTATACAAATTCGTATGGCGCAAAGGGTACCTTTAAAGCGTTTAATGGCATCATTATTTTTGCTAAAAGGCCTGGATGCAGTATGCCGAGTCATCCACGACTCGAATTGGCCTCATTCTGTTTGTTTTGCGGTGTTCTGGACTCTACTGGGCTTTTCGTCTTCGGATAAAGAAGCTGCCTCAAATCACAACTTCCCTCTACAAAGTCAAAATCCTCCCTCTGTTCCTAAAGGCTCCAAGTCGCTTAAAAGTGACCGTATGAAATGCCATAGGAAATGGCACACTATGTAGCACAGCGTATACGAAAATCATGTCAAGGACAGATCTCATTGGCACAGTTATGGCACAGTCGGTCTTCTTTAGTTGAATGAGAGTGAGCACTTCACTTTCTATCCTAGCTACCATCTTGACGCCAATAGGAATCACGAGAAGCAATTCCGTTAGCTACTGAATACGAAGGTAGAAGTGCAGTGGAGAAAAAGAGCGAAAAAAACAGCCGATATCCAAAAACGGAACCTTCTCCCCTTGGTTGTTTCCCTTCGTGGACGAGTTCACGGCCGAAATATGAAACGTTAGGACAAGCTGTCTGTTGGCATAATGCCAATCGGAGATGCAACAAGTACAAATGCTAACCAATAACCGAGCATTTTACCTGGAGTATATAGGCCGCGAAGATGTCAATAAACAGAAAAGAAATGAGGTAGTCGCACTACAACTGAAGGACTTGTAAAATCATACAAAAGTTTTTATCTATTATACAATGTCCGATCAACGAGACCATGCCGTGGCTGCCGTCCCACCCCTACAGCGCTGCTCGGCCATGACTGAAATTTGGAAGTGTGTGGTATAGAGTGCACTATCGTGAGGTGATAGGGGTTTCAGGGGTGCGATTTACGAAGCAAGATGTGTCGCGAATCTGTCAGTGTCCATTTACAGTGAAAATGCATCTTCACTCCTGAACTCCATATTGCTTTTCTTGGAGTTTTTCACTTGATTTATGCGCTGTAACCGTCATTCACTTTTTTATTTATGCATTATGCCCTGAAGTGGGATGGAACATATAACCCCATCTCAACGCAGAGTCAGAATGAATTAATAATGGGCAGTGAGTGATACTTGAACGATCAGATATCTAAGTAGTTCGCAGTGAGAAGCCGCAGTTGGGATCTCATAAACCCATTTTCCCCGAAAAGGACGTCAAATTTCATTCAAATTGTTTGTGACTCTCCAGTACCTGAGAAATTCTTTCCGAAGAGGTTTTTGAGGATGAAATTGAAGGAGAATGTGTAGAAATACGAGCAGACGGGATCCATAGAGCTAAGCTGCGCCAAGATGGACGAGTTTACGTCGAAGGAGAGCTCTTGCGAACTCAAATGAAGCGTTACGTGATGAGAGTCTCTCTCGCTTTCTTTATGTATATCATAAATGTAAAGATGTGAGAAACGAGGCTGTTGGAGCCATGGGAACGGAGGAGATGTCGACTGTTGCCTGCTGGGGTCCCTAAAGAGGTAAATGGAAATTTTGATATCGAAGAGCCGTCGCATAGCATCAAAAGTGGAAGTGTGAAAGGCTAAAGTCGGAACAGCCTGGCCCAGCCCATGCGGCGAGTAATTCATCACACACACACCAGTCACTAGCACGGCTACACCACAACAATCAGCCATGGCGAACTATCAGTTTAGTGCTATGAGCGTTCTTCTACAATTAGCTGCCCAGTACAAATGGCGGGCACTAGACCAGATTAATCTACAAGGACATAAAATAGTCGTTATGCTCATTGAGAAATGTATACATCGACTTGAATGTGAAATATAGAAGGTCTGGAATCAAATGTTTTGCAGCGGTGAAAATTGAATTCGCACGCAGCAAAATATGTAATAGATGGGCTCGTTGTCAGTTGGCCAGTCACCATGCATTTTTGGTACCGAAATAATCATTTGGAACGCACCATTGTTACCAAGGTTGCGTGAATGGGCAGCTGAGCTACGACACATGAAATGATGATGTGCCTAGGAATCTTCTGGAAGAGCGATAAGCTCAAGCTTTCGTAACAACTGCCCATCTCAGTAGCGCTAAGAAAGTAAACTGGGAGGAGGTGGTAATGCAGAACTCTGGTTTCCTTCAATGCATGCAACATGCTAGTGTCTGAAAAGCGACCTAATCGATGCGCCAAACACGAGTACATTTCAAAATTATGTCCAAAATCCTCCAGCGAGCTGAATCTCCAAATTATCTCCTCGTTCTCGTTCCGAAAAATCAATGGATGTCCGACGATTTCTTGTTCCACCACGGGTTGAACTAAGACATTCGTATAGAATTTCCTATTGTTGGGGTAATAAAGTAAGAAAATTTTCCGGGTACCACACGAAGATATGCCTCACTTGGCAACCAGACTGCTCGCTGGTCAACCTATGTAACCAGTTTGGTAGTATAAGTAAATGAATTGAAAAATGGATTCCTCTGTTACCCACATATTTATGTAATTGCTTAATATGGGGCGCATATAAAGTTGCACGCGAAAAATAGAACCCGGCTAGGATACGGCTCCTCGAAGTGGCTCAGAGTAAATGCGCGCCTCGACGTTCGACCGCGGCGGGAAATGGGGTGAGCACTTAGCCGAAGGCCCCGCCGTCTCGGTCACCACTTCGAGAAGCTGAGTCCTAGCCGGATTCTCGCTTTTTCGCGTGAAACTTTGCATGCGACCCTTACCAGGCAAATATGACATGGCTATATGAGTATCAAAGAAGTCATTTTCCGTGCATGATTCCTTCAAGGAACTCCTGTCAAAGATCTATTGGTTACGATAGAATAGCATGTGGAGGGTCCTCCAAGGTGACAAACGAATGGTTTCTTTTTCTTTCTTCATGTGCTCCAAAGCCGATCCTATCAAATTGCTGCTCTTTAGATCGTTGTAAAAGATGGAGCGGATGCTCAGTATAGGCGGCTGAGCCTCGACGGTATGGCATCATTCCGCTGCCTAAGAAAGCGAGTTCATCGCGCATAAATAGATGGGAGAAGAAAAGACATTGAGTCATGCATAAGAAAAAGCGCACGGAAGCATAGAACGTCAAGCAAATTCTAAATTATGCTTATCCTATGGAAACTAGATTGATTTCTCATTCTTCAGCAAAGCTCTATAGCCATTCCGCTGTGTTGAATTGAGCGGAGCTTTGCCCTGCTATACACAAGATGTTGGATATCAGTGGAATTCTATTATTCAGTAATTTTCTCAGAAAAGGTCCTACTTGTGCAGCTGGAACAGGGTTATACTTAATGAGTTTCTGATGTGGCCTCATTAGGAGGACCGCAAATTACTTTACAGAAAAACGTAACGATCTCTTAGTGCTATTGAGTTTGGGTGCATAGACATGATGTAAAACGCCCAATCCAAGCGTCAGTACAGAACGAGGAACAAGTTTCAAATATAGCCGCAGAGGTACCATTCTATGGCTCCGCCTTCCATAAAGCTATAAAGAAGCGATTTACGAAAGCAAATCGTGCAACCTATTGGAGGCTGAATACGTGTTAGAGAGTGCTAACAGATGAGTAGAGACTCGAGCTGGAATCAGATTGTCCCTCTTCAGACCGATCAAGCTTTTCACACCTCCAAAGTAGTTTCACTAGTTCCAAAGCCGTCTGGAAAGGTTGGAACACTGCTTCCATGCCGCTGTGAATCCTGCCAATCTGGTATATGAGTTTATGGCGTTCTTCACAACCCAAAGACATCGTTAGGGCCAAATTTAGCCTATGGTGGAACACCAAAGTAGTGTAATGGTACGAAGTCGTGCAACTGCAGAAAAACAGCGGTACGAAATGGCCAGAATTTCTTACAGAGCCCTGAGTTTTGTCTCAGACTTTCTCTTCAGTACTTGCCATTTCATGCATAGTAGAGTTTATGCCCTCCATTTGTACATTAAACCTAATGGTGTCTCTAATTAATTATACGTCAAACTTGTGACTATACCGTAATCTTAATTTGATAACTTGACGTGAATAAAGGATCGAAGTAGTGGTGCACATATCAATTTGACTATGAAACAGCTTGGAGGCGGGCCTCTTTGAATACACGTTTCAGACCAGGAACGATCAAAACCCTCAATTGTCATTGGTGGAAGAACGTGGTGGAAGCGTATTTGGCCAATACTGCTGTGTAGTAGCTACGTATGGTAGTGGTCTGAATCTTTCCCATGGCGCTTCCACCCACGGCGGTTTGGGTGTGCACGTCTTTCCAGCAACCATAGATATTCTTCAATTCCTCAAATCTGATATTTGTGTAGGATGCTATTGTCTAAAGTGACGGTCAACGACCTAACCATTATAACATGGTTGCTCAATCTGCTTGCAGTTACTTCCAAGCAGCTTGACATGAATGGAAACCAGCTAACCATCAGGACTTCCTCATGTATGTGAAAATGGCTCTAGCCATTTGATATCGAAATAACAACTCAGGATATGATTTGCAGCCGCTTTATCAACGATAAATACTGAGTGCTGATCGATTCGGTAAAAGCCAGTAACTACGGGACTGTGGGGTGCCCACCGGCAATAAAGGAAAGCCTAGCACCAAACTAGCTACAAAGGGATAAAAATGGTAGAGCAGCGTTGAAGAGGAGTACCCTGTTTCAGATTAGTCCAGACGAACGAGTCCCGACTATTCGAGGAATTTCTTTGAGGGTTCCAAGGAATACATGTCATGACAGTTCTTTGAAGGAATCCGCTTAAAATGGAAGGACGTAATTGCTGCAAGAGGTTTCACCGTATATATGACATGCCAGGCATTTTTTGAATCATTTCGCCTTCGGGTCGTTGAAAGATAATGGCAAAATTATAGATTCACATTCTAAAAAAGAAGTACTGTAAACAGCGAAATGTCAAGTGGGTAGATTTAATAATTATGCTTCCCTGCTTCACATTTTTCCCTTCTGGTTACAGATTGCGGGGAGCGAATTCCATCAACTAGATATTCTCATTGTGCAACGAGAAAAAAAACTCACAAGAACCCTTCTTCTCCCCATGATGTACAGACAACGAGAACAATGCCCCGTTACTGGATTTGGATGGGCTTATTGCAAAAACTGGATCTAATGTCCATTACTGGATTTGTTTTTGCTTATTACCAATCTTATTTATACGCATTTTTGTAAATACAGTGAGCAGCTGGGCAAGGAGAAATCAGGATGGCAGGACCATTGTGGCAAGTTTAAGACGTTCAGTGATGATTGCCCTGAGTGAATGGCGTCAAATGAAAGGGCAGCTACCACAAATGTAACATTTCAGTTGCCTTCTAATGCAAAAGGAACGAAAGCGGGATCTTCTTCCTGTTCGTCCCGCTGCATATGTCTAAGTACGAAGGCATGACAACAGATGAGGAGTGATACTGTATATACTGCTAAAAAATTTCTCAAAAAACAACTGGAAGTTTATGGGCGTTGGTTATTGATCGGTATATGCCCAAGAAATTTAGGAGTGTACCGGTGTATCCAGGAGAAACCAATTATTAATGGAACTGGAAGTCGTCGTTGGGAGCGAACACTGCGGTGATGTCATGCATGAATGCTCATGTTTTGTGTGGTGCGTTTCAGATTCTATGTGGTGGACAAATGCCAGAAGGCAGGCATGCTACTGAACTACTAACGTAGTGTTAGTATTGATAGAAGCCATATTTTGAGCTGAGATATTTGAAAGTTTCAATTTTAACGATACTCTAAAACGAGCGTTCGAAACTGGATTGACAATGATTTCCATCTCGTGAGCCATATGGTTCAAAGAAATGAAGGCAGCAGGGACCAATACCTGAGTTTTCTGAATATGCTCCTACTCCTTTGACCACAGCGTATCACAGAACCGCTTGATTCCAATCGATACTCAGTGACGCAGCTCGTAAGAAATTTGCGCGCGGCGACAGTCAAAGTCGCAGACATATGAAGGTTGCATTCGCCTCTTGTTCGCCATTTCATTTCTTCATTCTACCACGACATAATACTTATACCTTCACGGGCAACCAAATCGCATTTGCCATCATTAATTTAGCAGTCAATATTACGTGACTTTCCCACATCGATTACTACTCAAATCGTTTCTCGGGATGGAAATCTGTCTCGTGATGCCATAATAGCCTGACACATGACAGATTGAGAGGAAGGCGGGATCATTCACTTTCTCCATCATGTTCAGACGGCTTCTATTCAAAAAAACCTATCAAACGTGACAGCTATAAAGCTCCAGCATGATTTGCTGAGGTTGGGTGGAGGCCACACGCTGATCGGTAGAAAGATCTATGAATCGCTCCAGCTCAAAAATCTACAAAAAAATCAATAGAAATATGGAATGCTTCTAGCAACATTTCTGGTCAACTCAGTGTTCCGCCTCAGTTTTCTCAAAAACGTCAAGGACGCAAATGGGTGGTTGCACTATACGCAGCGAAAGGATGCTCTCAGATGTTCAAGGAAGTTTCCAAAGAGCTGCCATTCGACAGCAGCCAAAGTGAGTATCGCTGCTACGTATCACAGATCAGCGTGACCCCGACCGATATTTCAACACTCGCCGTGGCAAGAACACATTTATGCAGCAGAACAGGACTCCATTTCTCGCATTTCTCAAGGCCCATTCCGTTTTTCGTCTCATCCTCCACATTACCTCTTTTTCATGGTACCCAGCAACTGTACTTTGATTCAACGGGCAAAAGAACTATCGCTCCTATTGCCATTGGAAAACACATCTGCAGCTGTGACTGACTCCAGCAAGGGTCTCGGAGAAAGGCTTTATTTGTCGTGAAAGCTCCATCTGGAAATTGTATAAATTATCAGGATACACTGCAGAAGTCGAGGCAGTGATATATGTACCTGTTTGAAAATTGGCCTAATCGAGTAATGGTCACCTGGCCGTCAGAGTTTCCACTCAAACTGCCCTCTACCAAACCTAATTCCATAGAATACGAGCATAATACGTGCAGTATTATGTATTAGTATTATTGCATTATTAATAGTTTTATGTATTACATATTGGCACGTACTATGCTCGTACTCTATGGAAACAGCGCATTCTAGAGTCTTTAGTATCAATCAACTATGAGTAATATCTCGCTCGTACGTTAAACTCTTTACATGCAATCAAGAGCAAATAACACATGTAAACTTACGATTTTCCCATTTTCTGGACGTACTTTCGAGGGCGGGTTTGTCGAGGAAGTGGAAGTATTATTTGAATACGAAGAAAAAGTCCTGGAAACTAGATGCCCAAATAAGGCACTAGCATTTCCCAGACTGCCTTCGCTTTTCGCATTTATTTAGAAAAAACGTGTTAGGAAATGCGCTTTTTCCACTGCCACACTTATAGTTGTCCTCTTAGCTATTTAGCCCTGCTGCTATGTCAAAAGGTTACGTTACTACTTCAGCCATGTCAGGTTAACTTTTAGAGGACGGCTACTTGCCATGGCACTGAGGGTGTAGGTTGGGACACACAAATCTAGGCCGTGACCCTGTAACAGCCTGTGGCCTTTGACCTTCTAGGCCGTGACCCTGTAACAGCCTGTGGCCTTTGACCTAAGCCTTAAATAATTCAGACAATTTGTTCATGTAAATCGTGTCCTCCTTGCAAGTCTATTCCGTTCTATAGTCAAATTGTCTGAATTATTCATGTCACAGGGCAAAGGCAAAAAGCTGTCGATTCGTGTGTCCCAACCGTCACCCTGGCACTGATGGCGCTGCCAGCGGTGTACTAAAACTAGAGAAGATGCTGGGTTATGTAAAGAATCAATAACTCTTGTTTACTTCGAGACAGGTCTAGGCGGTACAGGCATCTAGTAGGACGTTCTCTAAGCTTTCTAGAAAAATATTGGGTAGTCTAAAAAGTTTCTTCGTATTTTCAAATACCGCTTTTTCCCTCGAAACTGCTTCCCAGCAATCTCTTCTGTACATACACATGTAGTACAAGTCCACACGCATCTATAGGTATTATTGTCTTCCATCTCTCGGATAACCCTTTTCGGCAAAATAAACATATCAACGGTCAACCTCATTTTCAATACAAAAATTATAAAAAAATTTTCTTTGAATGGCGTTAGACAGGGAAAGGAAAAGGTGATAATCCGATGGAGCAAGATCAGGGCTATAAGGTGGATGGGGCAGCAATTTTTATCCAAGCTCGAGAATTTTTTGGCGAGTCATTTTTTCAACAGTGGTAAAAAAATTTTTTAAATTTTTGTTTTCGAAAAACTCTCGAGCTTGGATAAAAATTGCTGCCTTATAGCCCTGATCTTGCTCCATCGGCTTATCACCTTTTCCTTTCCCTGTCCAACGCCATTCAAAGAAAAAAATTGGAATTGAAAATGAGGTGACTTTTGATATTTTTATTTTGCCGAAAAGGGTTATCCGGGAGATGGTAGACAACAATACCTATAGATGCGTGTGGAATTGTACTACATATATGTACAGAAGAAATTTTGTGGAAAGCAGTTTTGAGGGAAAAAGCGGTATTTAAAAATACGAAAAGACTTTTTAGACTACCTAATATATTGACCCACCAGATCCCGTAGAGAGAGCTACAGTGCTCGTAGTCGATACCCACCCAGCACGCGGTGTCATCGTGGTATTGCGGCATCAAAGCGACGGAAGCTTGTCACTCCATCAGCGCTGCATTGGACAAGGGATGTGTGAGCTGCGAGACCATGCGCCGCTGGTTCATCAGCTTCAGCAACGGCGAGATCGACATGGAAGACAAACCACGCAAGGACTGTGCTACTTCTGCGAGGCTGAAGGAATGTTATTCCATGAGATGCTGGTACAAGGCGAGACAGTCACCGCTACAGTGGCACCCACCAGCTTCAGCAGCTCGCAGTCGCTGTCCGAGAAAAGCTCCAAAAAAGGTCTGCGGTCAAGGTCCGCGGTCACCCTCCCATGACGACGCCCCCTTCGATTTCACGAAAAGTACCCAGGCCAAGCTACACGAGCTCGGCTGGGATGTGCTGCCCCATCCGCCATACTCTCCAGATTTGCCCCTTCTGACTAAGACCTTACCCATCCTCTTGAATTTTTCCTGGCCAAGAGAAAATTCGTTGATCATGACATGCTTGCAAAGGGTGCTGACTTCATCGACCCCAGAACCCAGGGTTCCGGAAAGAGGGAATCAACGATTTACCTATGAGGTGGCAGATTGTTATCGATAACAATGGTGAATACGTTGTTGCCTAACTGTAGTTTGTAGGAAGAAAAAGTAATAAAAAGTTGTGGTCGAAAAAAATCCTACAAGACATTTGGAACAACCTAATATTTCAAAATGAATGGTAGTATAGGCATTGAATGAGCACTAAATTCCTGAAAAAGCGACAGCAGTATTGATGCATCGAATCCGGTGATCCCGCTATCCAACAAAAACCTCTCCCCCTCAAGTAAAACAGAAAGCAGAGTGACAGCGATAGTGCGGAAAAGATGAAGACACCTGAAGAGGGCTATTTCGGATTACGGTGTGAACTAACGATGCTTTCAGTTAATTAGTTTTCCACAATTGCACACATGACGCCTTGCTAAGACGTCGATTGTGAACCCACTAGACTTCCCATAAATACCGTTTTTCTCACTCTATTGCATGTTCTCCCCTCCACTTATTTGTTAGTTGCTGTATGCTGTTTTATGTGTATAAAGGCCCAGTTCACGATAATTTCTGCGGTCGTTGCGCTCCTCAAAGACTCTGGGGTCCTGAAAATAGATAATATGAGAAAAATAGATGAGTGAAAAAAGATCGAAGCAAACTTTTCGGTTTTTGATAGCTGTTGGTTATTGGCGCAGCCCGCGATGCGAAAGTTACTACAAGGGTGCTGAGTTACTACAAGGAGGCTTTTGCCCATAACTCAGCATCCTTGTAATAACTATCGAAGAAAAATTTGAAAAACCCCAAACGTATTACTTGAGCATGTATTCGTCCCTTGATGATCGTTGTGTTAGCTCTGCCGATTGGTTTCGACTATAATATCATTAGATTTATGGGATTTTGCGACATCGTAACCAGCGTCTCCAGCTTGCACCGATCTCAGCTTGCTAGACTACGATCTTTCGAAGACCCTGATTCTCTAGAATTTAGTCGCTGCTTTTATGACTACTCCAACGAGAGTTTGAAACTGAAAAGAAAAGGAGTTACTAAAAGGAACTGAAAGGAAAGGAGTTACTGAAAGGAGAAAGTTTCAATCCAGACGAAACAGAATTCCTGGACATAGGCCACAATTTCGACATCATCATTTCAGGATACGAAACGGTTTTCATCGAGCTGCTTGTCTTCTGGTGGCTCTAGTAGCCGGGTATCTTTTTAAATGGACGTGCGGAGTTAAAATCCTTTCCAATGTCATTAAACTTCTGATGAAGTGGCGAAATTTTGTTGCATTTGATCACAAGGACCCATTACGGATCGGCAGCTTATGCAAGGTCCTCATGAGAAGGCACTCACAGGAATACCACACGATACAAATGTAGCCGATACAAATAGTCTTCAGCGTGAAGTAGCACCTAGTTTCTCTACTTCTTTCTTTTTCCCACTAATGCGATCCAAATACTTGCACTGAGACGCCATTTTCTTCATCAGATTGGAGGTTTCTCGCCAATGTCTCCCCCTACCATCTCACAACAAAGACTGTGCTCGGTATAAAAACAGAGGCGGGTCTGTTGTCAATCATTCCTATCGCAGAGTATGAGTTCCAATTCGCAGAGGTCCACCCAAAGCACCAGAAGAGGGCAGACGTTCGAATATGGCGCGCTGCGAAGCAGGCCATAAGCTTAAGAATAGAAGAAGTCGATCAGGGAGTCCGAAACGCAAGATCTGACATCCATAAGATTAGTTACTAAATGCTTCTCATGGAACTCCGTCAAGGCGACCAATAGTCAAACGAGTTCAGGAGTGAGGTCAACATGAAGCTGCAGACTAATGAGAAGAAAGTAGAAATTTTGCCAGAAATTCCAGAAATTCTTTCACCGTTGAAGGACATCAAGACATGTAAGGATGCGTTCAAATAAGACGATGATCCAGAGTACGAGGCGCAGCAGACAACACCATCCCTAGTCGCAGCGGAAGTCAATCCCCAGGATGACAAGCAATTAGTGACGTAATACGTGCCAATCAGATAGTGCTCACGAAATTAGCATGCGATTTTCTCATTCACACACAAAATCGAGGAAGCACGGAAGGATGGGGAGGTTTCTCTGAGAGGCGAAGAAGGATGGAGGCGCTCAGAAAAGAAGAGTACCAGCTCATTGACGAAGAAATGAAGTATAAACAGAAGATAAGAGAACTGAAATTGATCGGTGACGACTGGACAAAAGCACCTCGAAGAACTTATACGGATACTCCACCTCGACAACGTTGCAGGGATACTCTCCGAGCAGCAGCCGCCGCTCATCTCAAAGAAATCGCATGGATACATCCTGTAGGAGCAGTCACGAATCATTTCGTGAAAATCGTCGTCATACTTCACGTCCCAGCAGTCGCAGCTCGCCTCGAAGTATTCGTCGAAGCAGTCACGAGTCGCCGCCCAAGCACAAGTAGCCGGGAGTATAGAGACTCTATGATATCACTCAAAGGAATCGTCTCCGAAAAAATGAGTTTTTATGTTACGCATATATTTATGTTGTGTTTGCCTAATGTGGGTCGCATGCAAAGTTTTACGCGAAAAAATATGAATCCGGCTAAGATACAGCACCACAAAGTCTTGGCCGGGTGGGCGGGGCTTCCGAGAAAGGGCCCACTCAGTCGTCCGCGCAGACGGAGACGCACTGTATGAACAGAAAGTTACATAAACCGTCCCACTCATGCGGCGGGCGACGTAACGGGGCTTTTTCTCGCAGACTCCGCCCACCCAGCCAAGAATTTGGGGAGCCATATCTCAGAGGCGGAATCCTTCATATATTAGTGGATTACCTACATCAGTAACATTACCATATTCTTATACACTAAATCCAAATGGATACGGTCTCGTAAGAAGTTTGATCAAAAAAAGGATTCGTTTTGAATTTCAAATTTGGATTTTGTACTGCGGCACTTTTTTGACTTTTGTACTAAGGATCCAATTTGGAATTTGCATTTTGTACTACGGTACCCAAGAGCTTGTGTAATCATTTTTGATGAACATATGTAAACCGCCATATCCCGAATTCATTTGTTGGAATTTCAGGTTTTTTTGAAATAAGTGCATATAGATAATGTTCCATGTCCGTGCCATCATCATAGCATACGTATTACTTACAGCAAGAACATGAAACAACGTATATGTATGCACTGAACAAGTAGCTATAACTATGCAATGATTAACCTTAACTATGCCAAAATTACGCTTATGAGGTATTCGTGATCAAATCCTTTGACAGCTTTACAATGTATATCATACATTGTTTTAGACGATTGAAATGTGAAAGTAAATCATTTGGATGGTACTATCGTTCCAAACATGGATTTCGCACATCACACTAGTCACAATGTTGCATTGAAGGTTAGTAGTTGCTTTGATAATTTAAATTATTATAACACAACTTAGAATAACTACAACTCACTGTACGTACAAATTTGTGTTTTGCAATTAGTGTTGAAGGAATGTATTTAAAGTGGTTAAGAGGAAGGCTTTGACCTACCGAATATCTCCCAGAGGAAGAGAAACGAAAGTTTCCAAGAAGTTGACAAAATAGTGGTTTCAAAATTGGTGTAAGTGCCAAATACACCTAATGGGGATAGTAAACCTTCGCAAGGAGTAACCAGAGGATTCTTACTGGCTGTAGTGAAGTGAGTGTTTATAATAAATACCATTGTTCTTGTGCCCACTACCTTTTACTACTTAACTACCTTTTACTAACCCCTCCCGGTGCCCTTAATGATAACTACCACCTTCTACTTTTGGTGAATATGATTACTCACCAAATCAAAAAGTAGTAGTTATCATTAAGGGCACGTGGAGGGACGAGGAGAGTGAGAAGTGGGACTACATGTCCTCTGAAAATAGACCTTTTACTTCGGGAGGTGAGACGCGGCGAAAATCGCAATGAATAAGGGCGGTTTGAGGCTTACCACGGTTCCGTAGCACGGGGTGTCCGCTGCAGTTCTGCAGCTGGGTGAAGTGCCGGCGAGGGGCGGGGAAGCTTACTGATTTCGTATCGTAATACGTTGTAAAGTAGTGTTGTATCTTTCGTCTGCTCATTTGTGTGGTGAAGCAGCTACTCTTCTTATCCGGTTTTTATTTCTTAGTTTCTCGTTGTGTTCAGTAAACCTTGTGCTTCCCTTTCATTTTGTTATTTGGCACATCTCGTTCACTTGGTTATTTTGTGCGTACCTTTCTTTTGTGTGCTGACGCAGCTTCTCTTCTCATCTGGATTTTATTTGTAGTTTTTCGTTGTGTTCAGTAAAGCTTGTGCTTCCCTTTCATTTTGTTATTTCGCACATCTCTTTCACTTTTTTATTTTGCACATCTCTTTCATTTTGTTATTTTGTGCGTACCTTTCTTTTTGTCTTGTGCACAACTTTCTTTTTGTTTTGTGCTTCTTTTTCATTTTTTTATTTTGTGCATCTATTTCTTTTTGGGTTTCTGTAAACAAGAATCCTTGTAAGTGACCCCGTAAAATGTTATGCTTTCGTTTTTTCAGGTATCTGGGAAATATTGATCCTGTGCTATCTTGCTGTATGACTACAGGTTTTGTGCTTGTCAATCAAGTACCTTTAGATGTTGTCCAAACTGTGTATGTTGTGCAATTGATTCTTTATTTTTTTTCCAGTTTGTTTGTGGCTGCAGGAAAATAAGCTTTGTCCCTATATTATCGGGGAGGGTGGTAGTCACCCAGAATTGTCATGGTGCAGGTGTGAATTAGGTTTCGCATGCTTCCTTTCATAAGATTTTTGCTTTCAATTGAGTTCCCTTATTCTCAGCCCTATCTGGCGTCGTGTCCAGGGATTTCCTGCTCACGCAGATGATCCACTCGATGCGGAAGTTGCGATATAATATGCAATTTCTTCCAACCAACTGTAACGCGAATAAAGGTCTGATGATTACTTAGACCGTCTAGAAAACAGAATTGCACAGATGGTAGAATGCAGAGGTTGTACAAGTAGTAACATGGATGTGATGGGGAGATCAAAAAATCTATGGCGCGCGAAAAACCAATATCAGAAAACTGATATTACTAATACCAATATCACTCACTTATCATCTGTGCTGTTGCGGGTGCTTCTCTTTTGTGCTTTGTGTGATCCTTCCTAATTTATGAGGCCACCTTTTAGATCACTCGTCCATCATTAGTGGAAATTCGTGGAATTTCGCAGCGTAATGAGCATGAAAGTGAGCACTTGTGCGATTTGTGGAGAACTGGTGAAAGAAGGTCAGGCATGTTTCCAGAAGCGGCCAAGGTAACGCGACTTTGGTAAGTGCCCTTGCCCTATCGGGACCATAAGTGTGAACAGAGCTCAGGAGGCCATTTTGAATATGGGCATATGGAAAGATGTGTCACACTCCCATGATAGACGCGGTAAGTGGTATATTCATGCACTATGATTATACTATGAAAATACTGTTCGTAACAAACTCAATAGCTCCTGGTCGGAATGATCATGATGGGAGGCACCTATATATGTGCTGTCGGTAGCGGTGCTGTACGATAAGAAAACTTTCCTGAGTTTGTGCATTGATTAGTATGCCTGAAGTACAATTTTGAACTGAAAAATTTATAACTACTAAAATGATACCGACCACATGTTCAGGGGAGCATCAGCATTTCACGTATAAAATTAAAAAGGTTCCTAGATGATGCATTGAAGCGTTACTATACCACACCAATGTGGCCAACGAAGGAGTTGAAATATTAGACATGTGTTGATATAAGAGTATTGTGAACATGAGTCAGATGGATAAGAGCAATAGATCAACATGAACAATCAACAGGCAAACAAATCTGCACGGATTAGAGAACATGCGCTTTAGGGCACTACAGACGAAGTGGAAGACAGCTCCCTGTCAGAAAGCGGTGGTGGCATCACAATTGATAAAGATGAGGCCGACGGAACATGACTGCCAGTTGAAGAAAAACACTCAGCAGATTCCCGCCCCAAATGCTTGGCTTCACCGGAACGTGGAGGATGGGTGCACAATGACCATTACTTTGCATGAACAGAGTTTGAGGGGGGATCTGATCCTTCTTCAACATCGACGGGCGTTCCCTGAAGGAAGCTGACCCAGCAGCACTTAGGAAGTACTATCTGGCCGAGGAAAGCTGAGAGTGCAGCTATTTCAGTCCTGCCCCCACTGTGGTAGCAGGCTGAATGGCACGGAATTGAAAGGAGTTGGGACCGCGGCAGTAGTGAAGTTTATCTGCAATAGCTGCAGTTGGCGCGACACTCGTATTCAGCGATTCAGCGAAGGGAAAGTCAGGACTGCACAGTAGCGCGTAAAAAGAAATAACGTACGAAGGAAATGTGTTGGTCGCAGTTGGTGCCATTACCACGGGCGTGGGTTATGTTGTCAGTGACGATACGAGTCCTCGAGTGAATTTAGTCATATAAATTGACATGTTTAGGAACTAGAGCGATGGACGAATGAGTGAAACTTAGCTTTTTTCAAACTGGTCCTTCAGAGAAGTGTTTGAGTGGGCCAGACCCTCCGATGAGCGTGTATACCAGTGGCATCAGGGGTTGGTCCTGGACGTCGTGCGACAACGCAATGGGGTAATTGCAACTTGCTCAAACATTTTAAGAGCATAAATCTCCAGTGAAACACAGTGTTTCTTCTTTTATTGGGAAGGACGGCTCACTGGCTGAATGGAGCATACGACAGCGAGGGGTATTCGACTTTTATTGGAAGGGTCGTATTAGCTGGCACGAGGACAAAACTGGTTCTTCATACAAAAACTTCCCCGATCGGAAACAGGTTTACACATCATAATGTATAAAATCAATGCAATCAGAACGTTAACTTAAGGAAGTATCAGTGGGAGGATGCAGACAGAAGGTCTCCGCAGGTTGCTCCGCTGGTTACATTATATGAGCCTGTCCTTCGCCTCGCTCACAACAGATAGAATCAAAGCTTCGGTGTATTGCTCAAGGATATGGAGCGCGAACCATTCGCCAGTATTATGACGGATGGTATCTCACGAAGTGGCTTGGCAACAAACTTCGAAAGGTAAAAAACTGAGTGGTGAGAAAAAACCATTCAAGAAGCGGATGTTTCCCGAATTTGGGGTTTTCAAAGGAAGGCGATGTCTCTGCTCAGCAACTTGGATTGAACCACTGAAGACGCATCTGTGGACTTCATTGGAAATGGAATCGCAAGATTGAGAGTCAGGAAGACAGACCAATAGGGTGGTCGATTTGGGAAAGTTAGGGTGAGTGGACAATCAATTGATTTAAGAAGGAATAAGTTATAGATATATTTAACAATTCCAATATGCATTTGCGAAAGCGTCTGAAGAGTTATTGCTGAAAAGGAAACTATCTATGCCAGAGGTTCGTGTAAGTATATCTTATTTAACAATACAAGTACAAAGCTCCGGTAGACAAATGGAATTTATTAAGATTAGATTGACTTGTTGTTGTAAAAGTTTTAGCTAAGAAATAGTAGTATTCCAGTAGATAAAACCGTCTGTTTTGCCCTTCACTTGGGTCAAGACTACTCTTTGACGAGGTGCCCCATCGAAGATTTGTTGACTAAGACCGAGCTCGATATCACAGGGGTGATTCACACTATTGGCGAATACCTACTTACTGATTTATATTTTTATAATTATCACTTATTGCAGGATGGTTCTTTGAAGTGGAATTCATCAACTGTGGACGGTCTATTGTATTTGACTTTAGAGGATGACAGTCAAAAGGTTGATTTAGTGTAACGAAGGACGCTTTTTGTGTGGATAAATACACGAAATTATATTAATAAAATGTCCATGAATTCGCTCACTCCAGGAAATTCGCTTCAGGTTAGTAAAAAATGGATGCAATTTTCCAAGAGCGAGGATCAACTAAGAAATCTCGTCATGAAACTCGATACACGGATGTTAATCGAAAAGCTAAGAAGGTTGTTATGGAATAACTAAGTAACGGTGAAATTAAGCATGTATCACTAGTGTACTAAACTAGTATATTTTTTTACGTTTAGATAAATAAATTATTAATTAACAGAAGTTGATCACATGAGTGAGGCGCAAATGAGAGTTAACATGAGAGGAAGGAATATGTAGGAGTGGCATACGACTCATAAGGCAACGTCTATCGACGCGTCTGTTATATACATATGTCCAACCACCATCAGTGCACAGTAATGTAAAAAAGTAAGAAGAACAATACGAGGCAGGAAAGACTGAAGACAGAAGCGGTATAATATTGATAGACGTGTGGAGAGAAGAGAAGGGAAAGTGGAGCAAATAGATAAATAACCATTGGCATAGAGGTACATTGATAAAAATTTCCAATCATCTTCCAAAAAATCTTCATGTAAAAAAGGAGTGGGACAAAAAGGTCAATAAAAATAAGAGGTGAGGGAGAAGGGATGAGGGTTAAAAAGGAACTTAGATAACTCATAGTAACCCGAGAATTCGGAACTATACAACACTGAATGCGGGTTGCCCTCGACATTCAGTTCAAACCAACGACATGCAATTGAGCTGATTTGGTATTTGCATAAATAACATGAAAACAGAATCAGGGAAGCAGTAGAAAAAGTGAAAGGGAGAAACAATTATTAAAATGGAAATGGAAGGAAAAAAGCAAAAAAGTGGAGAAAAGGGAAGGGTGTAAGAGGAAGGACAAAAACATTGACCCGTTTCGCCTCTCCATAAGACGAGTCAAAGATAATTACGGTCCCGAGGCTCTTCAGTGATTAGCACTGACAATCCATTAGATGTGTAACCAGTTGGAAACGTAAAAACATTGTTATTTAATGATTAAAATATATGTACAAAACATGAGATACCTTGATTCAAAAAATGTAACTTGAAGGCGCCAAATTTTTTTTTTGGTGATACACAGTCAATTAATAACTGCCAAATTCAAATTAGAATATTACTTAAACTCTAGGACTGATGATACATTAATGAATAAACAAATGAGACGGTTAATGAAGGAAGAGGAGATAAAGTAGTGACTGTTAACTCAAGTGCTTTAAGATTCCTACAACAATTTTTTAATACTTTTGTATAACCTGTTTTGCAGTATTTGTGGAAAATGAATTTATTTTTATACAGACATTCAACAGTGCTAGCAATCATGAATTCTTCCTCGTATTCGTTGTATTTTTGGTCTTATTTCATTCTTATTATTTTTTTAGTGTAATACCATAAATTGAACAACTGTTTACTATCCCAGGGGTTCCAGTATATATGAGTGCCCATTTATATATTAGATATATTAGTATCACTTTGCGGAAACTTGATAACTTCAAAGTCGCAATCATCTGTTTTATTATACGATTCGGTGATTATCTCATTATTGCGATATGGATGGATAAATTACATAGCTGCAACTTTTTAGGTCTTCGTGTGCTCTTTTGAGCTATGTTCATGTTTATACACAAGTTTCAATATAAAATTACATCGGGGAGGAAAAACGCCTACAGTACTCAACCAAACTACCCAAAAACAGTTGCACAGATCTAATTCCACGGATTTTGAGTAACGATCGACATCAATCGAAATTGTTGGTTGCACAGGGTGCGGAAAAAGTATTGACAGCTTGACAAAGTCTCACCATTTCAACTAGAAAGAAGGTGTCAACATGGATTTTTTTAAATGTATAGATGATCGATAGAAGATTGTTCACTTCGACCTCATCTTTTCTAAAGCCCTCGTATGGTAGAGGGCAATGTCGAGAACAAGGATGACATGTTTCCCCTCCGCGAATTCCTTCATCAGGGGCACAGATGTCTGTAGCCACTCCTCGAATATCTCATGGTCCATTTCACGATCGTGTTAGTCTCTGCCTCAGTCTGATGCCACTCACAAGGACATGGGCGAAGCCGGATACAACTCCACCCTCACTAAGTGCCGTAATAACGATGCCCTGCCTGCCTTTGTTCTTCCCAGCAGTTTTGCCACAAGAATACTGCTGTATAGCCTCAGCGGAAGGGAAACGCGACATCGTGTTGTCCATCCAGCCTATCCTCTGCACATACCTTCGAACACACATGTTTCGTCCATAGGGACTACAGTCTACTCTTCTCTTGGCGTCTTCGATTTTTCTGTGATACATCGCTGGCCGGCAAATAACCGAGCGTTCGAATATGAGCCTTTGTCCCTTCAGAAGTTTGTGAGAGAAGCCAAGCCTGATCCCCAACCTCCAGAGCGTCATGGCCGACCACGTGAAGTCGGGATAGGTGGCCATCTTATGATGTCGCAGCTCCAAGATGGTGACGGCTCTTAACATATTGACTTTAACATATTGTGAGCCTTTAACATATTGTGAGCCACCCTTCTTATCCGCTCACCCCACACTGCGCCAAGATTATTCATAGCGGTCAGGACCACTGCTTTTCGAAAGTGGCTCTCTTGAGTCGTCCGCGTAATCACAGGGAGGATCGTTGAGCGGCTGATCCGCGCGACAGTTAATTTATCAACACCACATGCTGCAACAGTCATCGCAGAAATTAAATCGAAAACAGTCCCACGAAAAGTGGTTCCGAGTTGTTCATTCACTTTTGCAATATAATGCAAAAAAACAAAACAAAAACTTTCCAGGTTGCAGCACGTTACCCCTCAGTCAAACCCATTATCGCCAATATGAAGCACCACTGTTCATCAGCTTGTCAATCGAAACATCTCTAGCTGCTGAATAGAGAAAAATAAACATCAAAAATCAACAATATAACTATCGGAGAAGGTGGAAACACTGCGGCATAACACCGGGATATCAAAGCGATATGGAGTTGAAAACAGTCTAAAAGAGTGCACACTACAATCAAAGAGCACGTTAATGTTATCGTGATGAGAAGCGAGTCGAGAAGAAAAGAAAACATCACAAGTGAGGAAAAAAAACCGTAAAATTAGCATGACAAGAAAAAATGCACGCTTCAAAAAAGTCCAATATCCAAAACAGTGTCTGCTAGTGTCTCTACAGACAACAGATAAAATTTCGAATCACTGTGATGAGTATTAAGTGGGATATGTGTGGAATAAACAAAAAAACATCACAGATAATTACAAAAAAAGGCAAAAAGATCGTGTTGAAGTGACGATTACAGTTAAACGGTGCATGATGCATGCAAATACAGTCACTCTTATCAAATTCCACTTACCTCAGTAAAAATCAGCGTCTTGTGCAAAATAATAATAGAAATAGCAGAAGTTAGTGAAATACATACAGCCAAAATCAGCAGTTTGACGGACAACATATCATACATATATCATGGCATATCAGTGTGGGAGGCCGATCAATACCTGTCCGGGAGATGTTGGTGAGCTGACTAGTTGTCACGAGATCGAGATATTAGACAGCGTAGAACGGAAGCTGTTGAGAAGGATTGATAGTTCCACTCATTGTCATGCTGTACGGAGTTCATGCATAAATAAATTATGATGCAGTTAACCAAAGCAGTAGATATTTTTTGAGTGAATCAAGATTGTTGAAACTTGAAAAAACATGTTTTAGCCAACTATATACGACGACTACCATAGCAATTGTGAGCTGATACCAGAACGATCAATATCTTTATTAGTGAATGAAAAGTTAATGTTTATTTAGCTTTCTTAAGACAATATATATCCCTATGTATGATTTGTCATGTTGGCGATAGCTTTGCCTCCTGGTTATAGTTATAGCGCGCGTCGCTCCCTAATGAGTGTCCACTGGCACTTTGTGCATGCGAGAACCTAAAAATTTGGCTTTTCGGGGTTTTGAAACAAAAACCCTGTAGAGCTCGATGAGCTGAACAAAATAATATATAACTTCACGATAGGCGAAAAAGAACTAAATTATAGTAAAAAAAACGAAAAAACGCAGATACACGTTTTCCTCGTTTTTTTTTTGGAAACTTACGGTGGGTGTTGTAGTTGGAGAAAATTGATATTAAATGATTCCAGTGGGCCTCCATTATACGGTCATAAAATTCAACGTAATTTGCAGTCACGAAATCCTCGATAAAGCAGAGAAATCCTTTCGATTGATTTTCTAAGTAACGCCAAATAATCAATTCGAGAGAAAACATAATTCTAATCTACGTAGGTGTACTCAAAACTCGACTTCCATGAAAATGCCACGTTTTTTTTCGATCGATCACTTGGTTGAACTTAAAGACAGTGTTAGGGGTAATGTGGGTGAAAGGGAATCCCAAAAGGAAGCATTCGCTAAAAAATTACGGGTCTGATATGCCGATGTATGGCGAAATCTCCCGCAGAAAGCGACCCCTTGAGCTGTGGCGGAGGCGGCCTCATCAGAGCAAACGGCCTTGGTTAGGGCAGCCCGCCTCGTGGTAACGAGCTTCCCCCTGATTGGCTGGGTGAGAGGAGCCAAGGCGAGCGGCGCGGCTGCAGCGTTCGGGGCGCTTTTGTAAACAGGACGCCGCACACCCTTTTATGATCAGCTGATTATCCTTTTTAGTGGTTTTGTTTTTGCTGCTCGCCCGTAGAATCTGCGCGTTTCTCTTTTCCATTCTTCTTTTCTTTTTCATTAATTCTTTTAATGTCTTCGCTCGTTTGTAGGTAAAGATGGGATGCCTTTTAAGTTTTTTGTATTGTTTCCACGCTGTTGCGCATTGATAACCTGGGTACATGCCAATGGCAGAGTCGGTCGTGCCACCCGCCTGTTGACAGAATGTTCGTCTACGTCGGGAATCAGTGGTAGGAACAGGGTTCTTCAGGTTTTCGGTCATTTACTTAGGTTTTTCTTTCACCGTCGTATCACTGATCATCTCCGCCATCATATTCGCACTTTTGGTGCATTTCATCCGGTTTTTCTCTCACACTGCCTTTGAGCACGGGACACGGTTGAAAGTGATACACAGTGCGTTTCATAATTATAGGGTCACCCCCAAATTTTCGGTTTTCAGGAGAGACCGCTGACCGAAAAGTTTTTAAGTATTTTTTATAGATTCCTGACCACAGAAAATCTTCCTATACTAGTTTTGTTAACATTACCTTTCAGCCCAACATTTTTATGAATATTTTCTGATTTTCATGCTGTTTCATAATTATAAGGTCACCCCGAAGAAACAGAAAATTTGCTAGAGTTAACAGCGCATGCGAAGGAGCTCATAATCTGTGGCCCTCTCCTGTTCAAGAACGACATTAACAAGCAGATTCGGTGAAGAAGAAACGAAATTTCGGAGAACCTCGCCACAGATATTGTTCCAGTCTTTAACGATTGCCTGTTTCAGTAGCTTTGCTTCCCAGAATTGGCGATTATCGGGGTAAATATTTGAGGCGATGTCTTCTAGATCTCCCTAATAGAGCTGAGACCAAGACTACATGTTATTTAAGGCTAAACGTCCGTATTTCGGAACTTTAACCGCAATTACGTTGAGTGACCTACGTGAGCAACAGCATTGCCATACTTTGAGACGCAATTATGAAGAGCCGGTGAGCTTCAAAAGGCAACTGATTTCTTCGTAAGATCTTCTAGCAGTCTCTGAAGTCTATTCTGCAGGTTTCGAAGGCAAGGTTCAGTGCAACCTCATCGCCGAAAACATTTTAGGCCATCACCCTTCTCCTACGAAAATTGCCAAGGCTCCCGTAGATTGGCGCACTTCTCAGACCAAGCTAGTACTACCTCTACACGTCAGCACCATACAAATAGAATATTTCCAGACTCAAAAATACAATTCAGATGGAATTACTCGCATGCACGGTGCAATTGCTATGCAAATTCAGTTTCGTTCAATCCGTCCCCAAGAAGAACTTTATGAATTGAAGTAGTGTCGCCTTATGGTGTGCTGTAGGCCTCGGAAACTGCTTTAGTTTTTCTTTGGTGATCTTTCTGCTCCTTCCCACCACTGTACGCGCTGTCGTTCCAGACAAGGAGTGGTTGAACTCCAAATAAATCTGCTCCATGGAGGAGCTGCTGTTGGAAATGGTCCCCAAATCCCTTTCTCGTGAATGACAATGATCTCACGTGGGAGTTCAGAGCCTGAAAAACATGTGAAGACGCCGAATGACTCAAATGTTATCTAACTGAGCACAGGAATCTTCCGATTAATTTGGAATTGCTCTCAAACTGAGCCTAGCACCGCGAGAATCCAAAATCTGGGCTTTTCTCTCGGAACATAGCAGCTAGCCACAAGATGATTGAGCATGTATCACGAAGATGTATTTGGGATACATATCCACCTTCACAGACTTGCTGGAGCCTCAACTTTTTTCTTTCTTCAAGGTGACCTTATAATTATGAAACGGTGCAAAAAACGAAAAATACTTCTAATAACATAAGGTAAATGAGACTGCAACCAAAAATGGATACGGGAGTTATTTCAGGTGAGCAATCCGTCTATGAGACTGAAAAGATTCTTCAGTGGGGTGTTGTTGAGAAAAACTGAAATCCAGGGGTGACCTTGTAATTATGAAACGCACTGTATAGTGTTCTAGTCATTAGTTGTACGATATTTTCGCTACGTTTTGGAAGCTTAAAGCTATTATCCACGGAAAAATGAGTTTTTTGTCATCCAAACACATATTTATGCCGTATCTGCCGAATAAGGGCCGCATGCAAAGTTTCATGCGAAAATGTGAGAACTCGGCTGAGATGCAGCTCTTCAAAGTGGTGGCTCATGGGGGGGGGGGGTAAGAGTAAATGCCCACTCAGTCGTCCAAGGCGGTCGGAGACGCATAGTGAGAGAAGTTACGTAAACAATCCCATTCTTCCTCTCCGGCAGCGGCGAACGACAGGGCGGGCATTTACTTCAAAGCACAGCCCCCTCGGCTTCCACTTTGAGGAGCTGTATCTTAACCGGGTTCTCATTTTTTGCTTGAAACTTTGCATGCGGCCCCTGTCATGCAAACACAGCACAAAGGTAAGTTTGACAGAGAAACTCATTTTTCCGTGCACCCTCCTTTGAAGGCACATTCCAGGATCACTGGGGTATTACAGGTTCCGACGGATAGTTTGATCCAGAGCCAGTAGGCTGCACTTTACAGTTCCTAGAGCGTGCAGAGCCAGAGAAGCAAGCGCAAGTCCACCATGCAACCCAGGGCCCGACCACCCCACACTGTTTGTTGGCAACGGTGACCACAATGTGGCTATGAGGCCTACGATTTGCGTGATAATATAAATTGATGCCAGTGATAAAGGAGACGTTGAGGAAACGGTGATATCGCAGACTTCCTTGTCCATCCAACGGGAAATGATTGTAGGCTCGCTTTCACTCGGTGATCTCGTCCAAGGCTAGATGTCAGGGAGATAATTTTAGTTATTTTAGCCATGTTCTTGCCTGATGACGTTAATAAAGACTAATGTACTTATTATTGCCCTTTTCGGGAACTTCTTGCGGAGCTTTCTTTGTCATCACGTTCCCCAGCACCTCTAATTTCATAATTTAGCGCTAAAAACCGCTCAAGGTGTTCCTGGAATGTGCATCAAGAGTTCCTTGCAGGTGCGATTCACGGAGAGGACACCCAGTACCATTTAACGGCTTATTCAAATTATTTCAATCATTATGCCTGACGATTTTGATGAAATGTGACACTTCGACTGCTTCTTTTTCACAGGTGTCACTTATGCTCCAACTGAGACAATATCAATATAAACAATACAAGTAACAAAGTTATTCTTCAAGAACTGAAAGCTTTCTTAGTGTAGAAGATAGATTTTGAAAAGAACAGCATGAAAAGTGTTGCTGAAATTTCCTTACAACCTAGTAGCTGCCAGTATGGCATTATACTGAACATGCCACTGCGCCAGCCAAAACGCCACTTCGAACGCATCTAGGAAACGAACACCCTATTTCACGGAGCAGATAAATCTCTTCCGAATGATTTATGACATTATGCATAAACATGTTATTTCACAGAAGAGAATTTCTTTTTCCAAAAAAAAAACATTACTCCCGGATTGAACCAGTGTTTTGTCGAGACTTAAAGTGAAGTAAAAAGAAGGTACTTCTCAATGTGTAATTTTCATATCATCTGCGGTTCTCTCCTGTGACGGTGTCCTCCAGTTCCTTATGTGTCCTTAGAAGTTCTTCATGTTTTTCAAAGTCTTCGTTTGCGGCTCGGATCAAAGATGAAAGTTTTGAAATCCACCATCGATCTCGGTCTTTTATCTTCATCTTTTGGCTTGAAAACCTTCCTCTCGTCGTGGAATCTCGGGCCACCGTGTGTTTCTTCTTTTGTGCCTGATAACTCCCACCGAAATTAGGCCAGCGCCTCCCATTGTTTCAATTCTCTGAGCTGATCGCCGATCGACACGGGATACCTTTCACTATCATTACGGATTATCAGAATATTCATTTAACATTTCCGATCCACCACCCAATTTCCTTAATCAGTCTTAACTCGGCATCGATCCTACTTTTTTGAAATCTTTTTCAGAGATGCTCCTCCTGATCATACTGCTGACAGCAGTACCCTTGCTGAGAGCGGCAAGCTGTGGTGGTTCCGCAATACCATTTAGATTCGAGGTTGGTTGTAAGGTTTAACTTTGCAATTTTCATGTCACTGAAAACTATGGGTTGGCAGGTGCTACCGTCTGGGAACCAAGTGCTAGGCTGCGCTTCGCCCTCGTGCTTTGGAGGTGGCACCGGTGGCTCCAGTGGTCTCAATGATGCACTTTTCCAGGTATCATTTTTACTGATCAATGGTGATTTTCATGTAAGATCTGATCTGAACTGTAGGAAAGACACTGTGCGCGAGTACTGTTACTCATTTCGACTGATGCTCAACATTTCAGCCGACTGCCGAAGGCGAGGATGGTTTTATCCGTGAAGGAGACCAGCAGCGAACCCGTACACGACTGTCTTCTGCTCCAGCTCAACAAGCTCAGTGTCCTGTGGGTTTCGACTCTAACTCGTGCGCATCTGATGACAGGTCATGGGTTGGCGGTTTTCTTGCCAGCCCTGATGGAAGGTAGGCCGAAAAAAAATGAGTGTTCAGCTTTCGTTTGTAATTGTATACTTCTTATGCAGTCTTCGTCTCCAGTGCTGCACTTATGAGGGTATGCGGTTTGCTGAGGAAGTTGGTCGACCAATTGTTCACAGTGGCGAGGTCTACAGCGGTGGTAAGTTTCGCTTACATTTTATAAAAACGCTCTCCGTTCAATAACTTGAGGATCGCTAACAGAAATTTGAGTTCTTCTCTTGCCCACGTATTTATGTTGTGTTTGCTAAGGGCCGCATGCAAGGTTTTAGGTTAAAAAACAAGAATCCAACTGAGATAAAGCTCTTTAAAGTGACCTCCGACGGGGTGGGGCGTTCAAGAAGG
Organism: Trichostrongylus colubriformis; assembly: GCA_963978905.1. Classification (NCBI taxonomy): domain Eukaryota; kingdom Metazoa; phylum Nematoda; class Chromadorea; order Rhabditida; family Trichostrongylidae; genus Trichostrongylus; species Trichostrongylus colubriformis. The sequence goes on along the minus strand of OZ022257.1, from coordinate 43,401,288 downwards.
CTGGGCCGCGAGGGCTCTAGGAACAAAGGCATGGAGGTCATGTGTGCAGGGACGCAGATGGAGCAGCAAATCAACATCAGGCGACAAAATTTAAAGTGCTTTCTGATCGCTGATTGCTATTCAAATGTTGCTCGGCGCAAACTCGAACAAATCGCCCTTCTTGCAATTTTTCCATTTCTGCCTTGGGACGAAGGATTTTTTTTGTTTTTTTTTGTTCGTCTGCATTTAAGAGAGTAATCTAAAGAGGAAATAGAAGCATATAATCTCCGTGGACTGTTCCCTCTGGGAGCCGTTTTACAAAAGTAAACGTTTCATTTCTCTCTTTTCCGCCTTGGGATTGCTATGAGATATGATCTGATCAAGGCTTACGGTTCACGGCGCGAATAAAATGTCGGTAACGGGCTATTTTTGGAGGCAAGGGAAATCTCATTTGCTTATAAAATGAAGCATCTTTTGTAAAAGGAACTGACAGCGTATGGAACACTTCCGGAGATAACTGGCATTCATTAAATGACGATGGTTAAGGAGAAGTGCTCCGGGATGGTCGACAGACAGGCTTTGATCTTATCTCCAATGTGAAGAGAATTGATGGCGAGGATGGCAGGTGAGTGCTTCACGTGCAGTATCTACAGTTCCATGATCAAAATCTGATCCAGTCCATAGTCGACTACTACTTTATTTCAATTATACCGCGATTTCATCTGGAATTTGGAGGACGGAATTAATTTGAATTAACTAGCACAGTGTGAAAGTACATGTGATTAGCTCTGGCAACAGTAGCTTATTTTTTTTTCATTTTCCTTTAGCAGAATGTCATAATATGACTTTTGTAGCAATCAAGAAAATAGATCCTATGTAAGAAAATAGTATAATGATTTATGTCAGCTTCGGTTTTATGTAATTTTATGTACACACAAATGTTTCCAGTGTCGCTTACGAACTGACAGTCATGCGAATGAACTGCCTGCCCGATCCAGCTGAACCCGTGAATGACGGTATGACTTTTCGCCAAGATTTTTGATCACCTCAAGGGTCATACCGGGCGTCGAGAAAATTTCTGAAAAATACGAAACCACCTCCCCAGTCAACGCATTCGAGGAGGCTCCCAAACTCCCACGGGTGTATATCGTTAAGCCAGAAACGTCGCGTGGCCGTGTTCGGCACGCGATGGGATGGTGCGAGCTATGCGCGCCGTATTAGTTGGGTCCTGAAGCGATTACGCATAGAATGAGGCGTAGAGCACTGTCGTCGCTTCAAGACCCATCCAGTACGACGCGCATAGCTCGCACCATCCCGTCGCGTGCCGAACACGGCCACGCGACGTTTCTGTCCTAACGATATACACCCAACTCCCACAAAGGTGTGGGTCATCGATAATCATAGCACTGCTACCCATTACAAAGTGTGACTATCTTGATGACCTCTTTCCACAAGGATTATCGGTTCACTGGGCAAGAATCTCGACGGGTGTATCGAAGAATCCTCAGTTTCAAAATGCGACCTCCGCATAATTTCGAACCTAAATGCGACCCGACCTCGAGGATGACTCGACTTAAGTTTGACCGTAACTGGCAGCTCGTCTTCATCACCCACTTCGACCATGCACGATCCCTGAAGGTCGATAAAGACTACACCAAGGGAATATGGAACTTTTGATCAATAGCTAAGCTTCCTGGAGCTGAAAAGCTTTATGCGCTTTGAAGTTTGAACATATTGAACCGTATTCGGGGTAAGAGAATTACACGAAAGCGTCAAGAGGAATCGGTGCTTTCATTCAAACCGGATGTACGACTACGAAATTACAGTGCCTGAAAATTCTCCTTGCTCCTCTTCCATTTTTTGTAGCGGTGAGAAGTAGTGCAACAGTAGAGAGAGAATGAAATGATACGGTCAAAACACCAAAAACACGACCTCTTCATATGTGCATTGTTTTCACCCCCCCCCCCTCCCCCCCAAATCAAAAGCGAGTGATGCAAACGGCAAGGACAGCTAATCCAGCAAGGCGCGAACGTTGCCCGTCGTCCTCCACAGCTACTCGCTGTCGGAAGCTGCATTTTAAGGAATCGTCCACGGAAAATGAGTTTTTGTGTTACCCATGTATTTATGTTGTATTTGCCTAATGTTGGCCTCATGCAAAATTTCACGCGAAAAAATGTGAATCTGGCTGAGATACAGCACCACAAAGTGCGGTCCCAGTGGGCGGGGCCTCCGTGTAAAAGCCTCGTACCGCGTCCGCCGTGGTCGAAGACGCATTGTAGGAACAGAAGGTTACGTAAACAGTCCTACTCTCCGTTCCCAACGGCGGCGGAAGACAGGACGAGGCTTTTACACGGAGGCCCCGCCCACTGGGACCGCACTTTGTGGTGCTGTATCTCAGCCAGATTCACATCTTTTCACGTGAAATTTTGCATGAGGCCAACATTAGGCAAATACAACATAAACATATGGGTAACACAAAAACTCATTTCCCGTGGACGATTCCTTTAAACGAGGTCTCAATGAAATGCAATGCGCACTTTTCAACGCAAGATTCGCTAACACGCCATTTCATTAGAGAACGTGTCTTCCAATTCGAATTCCCCTTACTTCCTTGACAGTGTCTTTGAACACGAATTTATGTAGTGCAGTATTGCTGTATAGCTACCATCATTTTTAATAGCGCTGACAGTAAGAACCATCGTCACAAGAGCTAAAGTTGGATGGAATTAGTCACAAGATTATAAAATGCTTGAATGGTACTATTTTTGTGCAAATGACATCCTTCGAAAGTTTCGAAGAAGAAAGTTTCGGTTTATTTTGGTGTCCCTTGCAGTTACCTTGGATATCAACGATATTTCACGAATCCTTGACAAAGTGGGAGATGTACGCCAGCAACCAGCTGGTGATGCGGCCCAACAACCTGCTCAACAGCCAGCACTGTCTGATTCATATGAGGTGCCTGTCAATGAAGCAGCAGCGCCCGCCGAAGAGATTGTTCAGGTACTTTTTAACAAAAAGACCCTGTCCCCTTATCATCCCACTTTCCACTGCCACTTTCAGGTTGGTGAACAAGTAGTGCCAGTTACATCTGCCGGCTTTTACTATCCAGTTGCATCGGGTGTACCTGCTTGTTTCACCGGTGACACAACAGTAGAGACGCCATCTGGCATGAAACGAATGGATGAGCTGAAAATCGGAGATCTCGTACTCACTGCAGAAATGAACTCGGTTTGTGTTTTGCACGCTTGCTACTAGGTGGGACTTGCGCATAGTGCAGTGGCCCTAAAGAATCGTGGACGGAAAATGGGCTTCTCTATTAATCATACATTTATGTTGTATTTGCCTAATAAGGACCCTTGCAAAGTTTTTTGAGAAAAAGTGAGAATCTGGATAGAATACAACTCTTCAAGGTGGTGGCCGAGGGGGTGGGGCCACAGGAAAAATACCAGTCCTGTTGTCCGCCGCGGTCGAGAAGCATAATGGGAATAGCAACTTGCGTAAACAGTCCCAATATTTGTCTTCGACCGCGGCGGACAACGAGGCGGGCATCTACTCTGAGGTCCCTCTCCTGGGCTATCATTCTGAAGAACTGTATTTTAGCCGGGTTCTCACCTTCGCGTGAAACTTTGCATGCGCTCCTTTTTGAGCAAGTACCACGTAAATATATGGGTAACAGAGAAATCATGCAGAGAAACGCACGATTCCTCTTCCGAACTCTCCATCATGGTACGGATAGCATCAAGTATAGGCAATTTAGACTGTATTCACACCCGTCACTTCGTTTCTTCACCGCCTTCCTGATACGGTGGCATCATTCATTAAATTGGAAACCGACAATGAAGAGCTCAAGTTAACACCACAACATTTCATTTACAAGGTTAGTTTGGTATTCATGGGACTTATCACAGGAATTTGCTTACCGAGTTATTCACCCACTGCCTATTTTTCATAACTTTATTCGATGTTATTTTTTCGTTGAGACTATGTAGTTGACTGTCAGGAATTAATTGACAGGTGTGAGACAAGTATTTCAATAATAAAGTTCCCGAGGCGACCGATTCGCACTCATTTTAAGAGGCTAACTAGATACTTGATTCAAATGTATTAAAAAAATGAGGCCAAGATCGAAATCTACTATGTATTAAGCATAGACATAAATAATAAGCTACTAGCTCACAAAACACTACTTCCAAGAAACGGTGAAGAGCTACATAATACAGTCAGAGGTCAGCGTGATCCCCTTCGTTCATAACTTTAAACTTTTGAACAGGTGGGAATCATAATTTCTTGTCTCCATCGTATTAGGTCGGTCAACTTGAATGCATTGTTTCGAGTTGCTTAAAGGGATCGTCCACGGAAATCCCGTTATTCTAATTCTCTTCAGAATCAATGTATTAAATAAAATACTTCAAGGAAAACACAAAGAGAGTGAAAAAATCCTTTTTTCTGATTGGAAACTTGAAAAAATGAAGAAGATGCACTCCGTTTGAATTCCCGCCACAAGATTTTGCAACAGTCATCGATGAGCAAATAGTTTTTTGACGGTCGCAGACGCAGACAGCAATTTGGCGCGTTTCTTCGCGCTCATTTGCTGTCTGCGTCTCCGTCCGCCGTACCCGATCGCGCATTTGCTCCTCAGCTGTCCATGGCCGACACCCACCTAGACGCCACACCCCGTCGGCCCCAGACTTTGAGGGGCTATATCTCAGTTGGATTGAAATTTTTTCGCGGGAATTTTTGCATGCGGCCCTCAGTTACCTCAGTTAGCAGAAAGAACAAAAATATATTGGTGGCGAAGAATCTCTTTTTCCGTGGACGATTCCTTCAAGTTTGGAAAATTTTAATCCTGCTCAAGCTCAATTGTTTGCATCCACCACGATATTTAGTAAACTTTCCCTAGCAAACAGTGACCAAATATCATTTGTTTATTAGAAAATTTGTTTCCATCAAAGCCAAAATTTTTGAGAAACGAGTTTGAGATCCCTCTTCTCTTGGGACCATATGTCCTCTGAGAGATGCTTCAAAATGGTAACAAGTCGAGTGTGTACCAGGTGCATCCTATACTGACAAAGTGTAGAGCAGAACGTCTGCACCTGATCTTGTTCACTCATTTTAATGATGGATATCTTTGGATAAGGGTTTGCGTCATCGTGCTAAGCAATCGCCCCCTCCCTTTTCAATGAAGAAGAGTGTATTTCCGGCGAGCTCTGGTCGCTTTTATTGTAGGATTCCTCTGGCTCGTGGAAAATCGATTCGTGGAATTTGTAGCAGACTACGTCCACCCTGGAACACCCGAAAGTTATGAAATTGAGCGTCATTTTGAACCATTGTCTGTGTGCTGTTTAAGACCTACACTTGCTCGGTTACCCTCCTACTTATCACGGCTGGGTAGCATCCCATCTCAAAGAGTAATCGTCATACTCCGAGCTAAGTGTAAGGTGTTTCCTGAAAGTTCGGAGGCAGTTAGTACCACCAGTCCAAAATCTTGGTGTTCTGTAGTTTGAAATAACGGTTAGAGTAGCGTCCCGTCGAGGAATCTCCCTAGATTTTGTTTCGTGCAAGCTAAAGCAGGCTTTCCTCTACAAACCGATTTTTGAATAATTCAAAAAAAATGCGCAAAATATACTGCTGAGATATCGCGATGAAATAGTCAATGCACAAAACGGCGCAAACTTCTTGCCCGACTCATAAATTGGCCGGCACACAACCCTGGACACTTACATCAGTCATAGTCAAACGATCGCAAGCAATGAAAGCGTCGTAGTTTACTGGGTCTCTCTAAGTAGTTATGTACGTGAAAGTCAGATCATGGTTTAACCCATAACGGCGCCACATGGTCACGCAACCCATAACGGACGGCGGCGTTTTTGCGCCGTTTTTTATCAAATCTTTCATCAATTTTTATCAATTGAGTCATTTTTGTAACCTTTTTGTGCAGTTGCTACTGATAAAAAGGTCATCACTGTGTAATGGGATCGCCTCATGCTATTATACGCGGTACTACTCTCTACCTATTACTGCAAAAAAGTTATGCATTTCGAGTAGTAAGATGCGCACGAGGTTTTTCAGATGGGAAACGGAGCCGATGGATTCTAATGGATTGTTGATTGTAACTAAAAACAACTGTTGTCATTTGTTTGTACAACTAGAAAGGATTGCATTTGAAGTTATTCGCATAATGTTTGTTGAAAATTTGCGTTGTACCGGTCCTGGAAATATATGTTATTCTCCAATACTTGTAGTGTATGCGTGTATAATTGGTTACTAGAACACTAGAAGAAAAATAATTTTAAATGTCGGGAGTAACCATGTGGCGCACCGTCCGTTATGGGTTAACAAAATCTGTAGTGCTCTCGGTCTGTAATGGATCAGCACATATTCCCGGAAAACACGGAGGGTGGGTTCGAGTCCTGCTTGAGACCACCCTATGGTCATCATTCTGGTTACAACTTTCTATTGATCATTGTGTTTCCATGTAATATCAAAGACCTTGAAACGGGTTTTCTGTCGCCTACAAATGTGCGTATTAGACAGTTCACACTTCACACCCTCTTCCAGGAACCTTCCATCAATGCATGAAGAAGAGCAGATCAAAATTTTGAACTTCTACTAAATGTCCAAAGCAATGTTCTGTACAGCTTGATAGCTGATCTCGTAACCTACTTCTCCATAGAAACATACACGTCGTTTAACTCATAGAGTTACTACATACATATACATATATACTACGTATATCCTCAGATCGCCCGAGATGAATATACTACGTATATCCTCAGATCGCCCGAGATGATTATGAAGGTGTGCTCTGCGCACACATAGATTTGAAAGAATTCGTTTAATGTTTTAAACTGAAGCTACGCTATTTTGGATCATGAATCTAACTGAAGCTGTAGGGTTCTCGGTAGGGTAATGGAATAGTAGTAGTGAAAATTTATCGGATCGAACGAATTAAAAGTGAAAATTCCACAAAGATCTCATAACTTTGTTTTCATGAACGAAGCGTACATGTAGACCGTCAGCTTCGAAAGTACATTTCAGATTTAATTTCCTTAGGTTGATTGCCATGACATTGATTACAACGTGGATATGAGATATGCTGAAGAATTGAAAGCCGGTGACTGCCTCTACCAAACACGAGACAGCGGTGAGTTCAGAAGTCATATAGCTTTCAATTTTTTTGACAATCAAAGGAGGACGGTGAAATCCGCGTTTGAAACGCATGCTCTTAAGAAGAGATCCTAATGCGTGTCTATTCTGCTGCCTTTGAACTGTTTATAACTGCGATTGATGGAGGTTGAGATCCAGCAACATGACTGAGCCCATCACCCTTTTCTACCGTTTTCTGAGACGTACTGATTTCTATAATGAATAATGGTAAAATTGTGTGATCCATAGCAGTGACCATACGACATCTGGTGCTCTGAAAGATATTCTGAATTGTTCAGCGCTTCACAAAGTGGTTATCCGTACAGTATCAGTGGTTCGTGAACGAGGAGTGTACGCACCAATGACAACTTCTGGTGATCTTTTGGCCAACAACATCTATGTTTCCTGTCATAATGTCATCAAAACTAGCACTCTTTCACAGACATTCCTTGATTTCGCAGCTGATGTACAGAGAAAGGTCAGTTTACGAACGGCATGAAATCTTTCATAAAAATCAGTACACGATTACTCCATGTTCGACTCTCAATTAATCTCGGCATTTGAAACACAACAGTATGACTTTTCGTTGAGCCTCCGAGATTGATATTGTATTTATTCGACCAACGTTTCGGCACAATCGCCTTCTTCAGAGTCTGCAATGAGCCAAAACATATCAGTGATACAAAACGTCGAATACCCTATTTCGAGTTATAAAAGAAATCTAAGGGCCAATGAATCCTAAGAGATACAGTGAAACCCACCGACCTTTTGTGGTTGTGGAGCTATAAGATGGCACCTTTAGCCAGGATTCTTGTGTTGATGTTTATATGTGTTTTTGAAGCTCGCAAGGTTAAGGTCCGGTTAGGTTTCTTATGGGAATCCCCCAGGGGGGTTCGACCGCGTAGGGCAAAGGCCACACAAGTCTGCAAACGGTGCCAACTCTCTAGTAATGGCCACGCGTTCGTCTTTCCTATTGATCTTAGGGTCCTTTGCCTTAATCCACAATGCTTCAAGAGTCCTGCGAGCTGAGATCTCCTGTTCACGTGCTAGAATTGTGATCTCAACTTCAACGTCGGCATTTCCATGGTGTTGGACCCTGTGCTCGCCTAAGGGAGTGGTTATTCTAGACTTCTTAAGTCCATCGAGGTGTTCCCGAGCTCTTATACAGAGTGGTCGACCTGTCTCCCCTACATATTCCTCCCTACACTGTTTGCAAGTGATCAAGTATACAACTCCTGAAACCATGCAGTCACCTTCCTTTCCGTGAGGGCAGATTATGCAGGAAGGGGTTTGGCAGAGTCGGTCATAGAGACGGTTCCGCACTAAACGTCGCTTAAGGTTTTCAGGAGGTATTTCAACCACTCGTACGTCGTCCTGGAGATCCGCTTTCCGGATACAGGCGCGGATGGCCGCGCTCATTTCATCCGATATGAAAGGGACGCAAAAAGGTATCTTCGCCCGTGCTTCCTCCTGTCCAAACTCCGTTCCAGCTCGTCGTCTATGCCACGTCGGTTTCCCACATTGTGAATAGCCATTTTCTTGCGCGATACGATGAGCCAGTGTAATTGACTCAGTTCGGTATGCGCCTTCGGAGGAAACTGCGCTAGCAGTTCTGAACATGTTTTTGATAATGGCCTTCTTTGTGCTGGATGGGTGCGCCGATTTGCAATGGACGATAATGTTCTTGTTGCTAGGCTTCCGATACCACCTAGTTTTCTGAATACCTTGAGAAAATCGTATGTGGACATTGAGAAAGGCGAGCCAATTCTCCGTCGGCTTCTCACGTGTGAACTTTATGTGTTCAAACTGGTTATTTAGCAGTTCAAAACACGTGTCCATCTCGGACTGAGTGGAACATGCAATGAAACAATCATCGATATACCGGCAGTAGAGAATTGGCTTTCGTTCAATTACTGGCTTTTCAACCTTTGACATAAATGCAATCGCCAAAACGGGAGCTAAACGTTGTCCCATAGCTAGTCCTCTCACTTGTTTGAAGTATTCTCCAGACCAACGGAATATGTTACATTTGAGACATTCGTCCAGTAACACCATGATCTGCGCAATAGTGAGGCCGTATAAGTTGAGACTAGCATGATGTTCCGTCAGGATCTCCAGGACTGCCTGCATTGCACTTTCCTTGGACACATTTGTATATAATGAAGTCACGTCGAATGACTCCACTACATTGCCCTGTTCCAGTGTAACTCCGCGAAGCATTTCAAGGAACCCATTGGTGTTAGGCAAGTGTGCAGGGATGAATTTTAGAAGTTGGCAAAAACACATATAAACATCAACACAAGAATCCTGGCTAAAGGTGCCATCTTATAGCTCCACAACCACAAAAGGTCGGTGGGTTTCACTGTATCTCTTAGGATTCATTGGCCCTTAGATTTCTTTTATAACTCGAAATAGGGTATTCGACGTTTTGTATCACTGATATGTTTTGGCTCATTGCAGACTCTGAAGAAGGCGATTGTGCCGAAACGTTGGTCGAATAAATACAATATCAATCTCGGAGGCTCAACGAAAAGTCATACTGACAGTACACGATTGTTTCAGATGCGGTCACTTTTCGGCGGTGCTGATGACGGTCATCTTCCCACCACAACCGAATTCTTCTTGAATATCATCGATCACATAATACCCACAGTTTCCAAAATGGAATTGTAATATAGTTCATTGAGAACTCGATTGCATCTCAGCTTCACGGTTGGTATGAAAAAATGACTTTGTTTTAATTAATAAGACCCTATAATAATTCTTACGCCATAGTAACATTGTATACAACTGTGTACGTGAATTAGTATGGAAATGTAATAAATAGTAAAAGATCGTTATATTTGTTGTTGTGGCTTTTGAGAAAGATGTCTAAAACCTAAATTGAAATTCTATTGAGAATTCAATGGATATAGGTCGCATAAGTTAGGGTGCTATCGTAATGGAGGAGCGCCTATTATAGAAAGTTGCACATGCAAGCATCGAAGAAATTTTTAAAGGGTCATTTTGCACACTCAGGCGTATATTTTTGCTTAAGTCCCTTAGTAGGGGAAAGAAGGGTTTCCCTCCCACTTCCGAGCTTAGGTATAAAAATAATTTCCACAGTGGAAGCATCCCCCTTACTGCGATAGCACCAAACTAGTTATTACGTCGAGTCCAACACGATTCGGTCTACTTGTAGCGTAGAGGAACACCGACACCGACTAGTTGTGCCTGTATATGGAGCATATTTGAAGCTTTTTTTGAAAACCGTAAATTCAGGACTTGATGCGATGGTGAACCGTAAGGAGACTTGTTGTCACTCTGTTAACTTAAAATTCATTTGCGATTGAGCGAAGTCCATTACTCCTAACCACTTGTACCTGCTGATGCGGAGCATAAAGGGAAAGCAACAATGAATTTTTTTTTCAAAAAAGTGATGATAGCCAGTCCATCCTTTATGTTTGGCTTTTGGTCGAGCTTCTGTATCAACTTGTTCCAAAGCTAAATTTCGATGCCCAATACTCACCAGAAAATATCCAATGACGGTCCTGTATTTACAATATTATTATCTCACCGTTTGCATTTGAATCATTACTCTGAGCTTTAGCTCCACCTGCTGAGAAAGCTATATGGACAATTCTCTATGTAGGATGAGCATTTCTAATTCATTTTTATCTGGTCATTAGTTATGAAAGTAGAGAAGCCAAGTAGTACAGCAAATTAGGGAGTACAGTATAAAACGGTCAAGAGCCCTCTCCCTACCGCTGATAATGCCAAGGACGTCCTTCCGCATTCTCTGCATTACGGAAGGGGTTGATGCAGACGACAGGGTCAGCTGAGGCAGCCACTCGTCACATAGCCCCGTATCAAAGCTACTGCGCCGTCGGCAGCTAGCGAAGGGCCATCAAACGAGACAGCAATGCAAATCTTAAGACGCGTTTTATGACGCGATTTTCTTCATGAGCCGTTTCTTTGGAACTCTCTGGACCATCTACAGAGAGCGTATATCCCCGGCCTTCTCCTCATTACCTATAATGGGGACTTTAGTGACAGAAGTAGAACATTGACAATTAATACGTGCTCTCCAAGTGCCCCTGAAGCATGCCGGTGTGTATTATATCGGTAAACTACAGGTAGTAGTTCTACTAGCTCTTCTGTGTTTCCCACGAAGTGGATGTGTGAAATGACGATACTATACGGCATTGCAGTTGAGCACTGTGTTCAAAATTTGATAGTGTGAGAAGAGTCTACAGCTTAGAAGTGTAGTATGCCTGTTGTAGTTAAACTATCTATTTTTGTAAACTACAGGTAGTAAACTATAGGCAAACTATGTTGATATATTCAGATTTGTAACGTTTTCTATTCAAACACACGTAATATTTGGCTCAACGATCAAATGATTTCTTGATTTCGTTGATTTCGAGAGAAATGGATGCTAATTTTTTACATCACTTTTTTCATTAAATCATTCAGCTTAAGCGAGATCCAGATAATCGAGAGGCTGATGCCTTCCTCTCACATACGACGATGGTTAGCCTCTATCTTGGAAAGTATGCAGGTAGTCCATTTCAGACAGGCAATCAATACCATCTCAACACGCTTTTGATTCACTTTTGATTAAAAGTGGAATCGTGCGTTTTCTTGGATGGTAATTGATGGCTACGAAGATATGACCCCACCTGATTACAACTAGAGAGAATGATCGAGTAAGTGGGCAAAGAGAGAGGATAGCGCGATGACGCAATGGCCCAGATTCTCGGCCTTCTTTTAGCGCGCGATACTGGGTCGAGCTCAAGGACGATCGGGGCCAACACCAAATAGATCCCCACTTCAACCACTGCAATTGTCATGCCTGTTATGCATCCTCTGTAACATTCACTGCAATTAACTGTACTCCTTTCTTTCTGAAAAACGATTTTGACGGTAACAGGGGTAATCCTTTGTATCATATGACTCACTATTTTTCAGATGCTTCGGTTAGCAGTGGCCGTTTTGCTTTGCGTCTCAATATCTTCAGCAAGACGAGCAATCAATGGAACACAATGCATAAAAAATCAGGTACGTGATCAAAAGATGCTGACAGTGGAATAGTTTATGAATAATCAATATATTTACGGGATCTATCATTGAATTACGGTAGGGAACTGCATCACCATAGGAGCCGTTTGCAAGAAATCTTTGTGGATAGCCCAAATTTCATGAGCTGTCGGTTTTTAATGGTTATAAAAAGATGAAAAACTTTTGCACACAGAAATTTTCGAATTCTTTGCCTCCCTATGTTCATATGCGCGATTTTCGAGACTTTCCTTCTCCATTTGGAAGGATCTATGAGAACTTACACTCGCAGGTTGACAGCAAACTTGTTAGGCTAAATTAATGGTTAGGTTATTGATTTCATAGTGATATTCCCTTATATCAATCGCCTGGATTCGCTTTCGTGACCTACATATCCCGATGGAGACTCCCTAAATAGTCTCTGCAAAAAGTTGGACGAACACGTCCACCTATTTTCATGTCGTGACCTGAATGCACTTACTCCCGATTGTATTAGGTGATAACCCGAATCACAGTCTTCGAGGACGGTACCCTCGAAGCAGAATGTGGCCCTATTCCATGTGGAGAAGTAGGCCGCCGATGTATTCAAGACCAAGCGAGTTGTCGTGCTGACACTGATGTCTTTTCTGGAATGCGATGGGCACCTAATGGACAAAGGTATAATTTTGGAGATGATTACGCTGCTCTTAAAATATCAATCGAACATCGCTACAGTGTTCTGCTGAGATGTTGCACGATTAAAGTGCCGAACAAGATCTATGTCGGGACTGATCTCGTCACAGCCGGTTCATACTATGAAGGTGGTGTCATTGCTAAGAAAGACATGTACTACCCAAAGGGCCGAGAATACGACTTCATCGCTAACGTGCGAACTGAACAGTAAGTCCATTTGGTAAGAAATAGTAGAACGCCATGATCATGTAGTGATGTCAGGGGAATAGTTCCTATCTAGTCCTTTGAATAAGGTTAATCGGGGGTCGATTGGTCGAATTTTCGCGTGGCCGCCCGCGGCGACCGGAGCGGCGTGTGTGAGTTGTTTGTAGTTTTATCCGTTGAAACAGCAACACCCTCAACAGATAAGAACTTCCGAAGCTTCCAGTATGTAGTCTTCCAGTGTTTCCTCACGATACCAGCCCACTGCATACTGAGTGGAATTCCAACCGACTGAGCAAGTCGTGCTGACGGCGCCGCGAGTGCGACGTCGAAAACGAAAGTTCGACCAATCGACCTCACCCCACTTAATCTCGTGAGATGTGATGCAATGCTGAGAGTGCAGTGCTGCTGCGCAGTGATGAATCAGCATTATCGCACTCATCACTTCTTATCGCTCAAACAAGAACTTGCAGTGACCAAAAACATGTCCCACATCAGATTATGGGAATATCACTACTTTGGGTTAACATATGGGTAGACTATTGAGGTAGATTCATCCCATAAATCCTCCTGTCGTCGCCTTCTAACTGTCTATCTTCTATGAAAGCAGCGGCTAGGTTCATATTTGATTCAAATCGTATGGATCGGTGTTCAGGTGTTCTTCGTAATGGAAAATCAGACTTTGTTGGTCGTGGTGATGAGCGATGGTCGTGATGGTGAGCCATAATGACCTCACTGGCTAAGCACTTCACAGCTCTACTTCATAGCAAGCTTTTCTCATCGAATTTTTCTTGTCAACTTTTGGATTCCTCCGAAAGCCCTTGTGCACTTAATTTACCTATGACACCTCCTAAAAAGACGTGGCAAAATGTTTTTTGGCCGTTGAGAGTCTTCAAAAAACCCTCCCCGTGGTAATTGCTGGGTAGTAAGTCCCAGCAGTCTCAGCTAAGAAAAGTTAAACTCTTTAAAATTTCAATTTTTTTTTGCATATAATTCGCTCCAAAATCAATATTCAGAGATTATATAATATAACAAGCTTATAATTAATGCAGCAGTGAAACCACTCTCAAGAGACCGCACAACTTTTCAGAGGTGGAGTGCGTGTGTGGGTCTACCGGATAGCATGTGGAGACAATGATCGTCGAATCGAATTCGAACCGATCGTGGTTTCTCAGCAGCAACAACCTGTGCCTCAGCGCATGTTCGAGAAGGCAACAATGTCAGTTTCTTTCACAGAAGCGTTTGTCTTCCGATACAGCACTTTGAGGAGCAATTAGTGACGTTTGAGGGAACTTAATTCGCATTACATACGTATTTTCATTGAAATGGGGAGTTCTTTGATTCCACTCAGCATCAGACACGGTTGAATTTTTCCCATAGCAGAGTAATACAGGGATGGGGATTGTGGGTGACCAACGAATCACCTTGTTTTCACTTGGCTACCGTAATTGCAATCTTCACACAAGATAGCAAAGGATCAAAAGTTGCGTTAAACTTGATTATTGAAGCCTGATCATACAGAGAGCCTTGGCAAATGGTGAAATTCAGAAGTACCAGAATATTACCGTATTGATATACATAGAAGAACGAGAGGAGCAGATCGGAAAAATATGCCACTGTTCCAGATCTCCGCATGAAGAAAGACAGCGAATCGAGAAGGAAATGCAAGAAGGAGAAGAAACTGAAGACGAGGAAGAAGAGGAAGGAGGTGATGAGGGAGAAGAGGTTCGTTCACTCCCTCTTTGTTTTGTGGGAGGATCGAGCATATTCTTTTTCAGGAGGCAACTGAAGCACCGCAGGAGTTCAATCCACTCCGCTATCGCCCTACAAACCTCCAGCGGACATCCACTGGCCGAAGACACGCTTAAAGCTGTAGCAATCAAAATGCTTGGCAAAAGTTTGCTGAAAAGTCGCTTGTTCGATGACAAACTGTTGCATACTGTGAGGAAGAGCTATAATAATTGAATAATAATTGAATAATAACTCGTGAGTAATGAAACAACATGTAAGTACTTTCCAGGACTTGATGACCTCCTTGATACATTCCATAACACGTGTTTTATTGCTACAATTTGAGAATAAATATTGAACTCGTTGTTCATAGTCCTCTTTATACCTTTACACCCATTAAATCATCAGAAACTCAAAGGAATCGTCCACGGAAAATGAGTTTTTGTGTTACCCATGCGTTTATGTTGTATTTGCCTAATGTGGGCCTCATGCAAAATTTCACGCGAAAAAATGCGAATCTGGCTGAGATACAGCACCACAAAGTGCGGTCCCAGTGGGCGGGGCCTAAGAGAAAAGCCTCGTTCCGTCGTCCGCCGTGGTCGGAGACGCACTGTAGGAGCAGAAAGTTTCGTAAACAGTCCACTCTCCGTTCCCAACGGCGGCGGACCACGGGACGAGGCTTTTACTTTTAGGCCCCGCCCAGTGGGACCGCACTTTGTGGTGCTGTATCTCAGCCAGATTCGCATTTTTTCGCGTGAAATTTTGCATGAGGCCCACATTAGGCAAATACAACATAAAAATATGGGTAACACAAAAACGCATTTTCCGTGGACGATTCCTTTAAACGAATCGTCCACGGGAACCTATGTTTCTATTTCATTTCAAAACCACTACCGGGTACAGTACACGAATATGAACACGAAAAGAACCGAGAAATTTCCTTCATTCGAAATCCAAAATCGAAAAACTGGAAGAAGAGCATTCCGCTTGAATTCCTTCCGAGCAACATTCGTATAATGGTCGGCGGGCGGAGCGCAGTTCAAATTTTAGCGCCTGATGTTGATTTACTTTTTACTCTGCGTCGTTAACCCTAAGAAAAAGTCTGCATCATCAACAGATTGGTGGTTCAACGGTTGCAATGATATAAAAGAGTCGTGCGCAGAAATTCCATGATTATAATTCACTTCAGACTTACTGTACTAGGTTCAATACTTGAACATAAATGCAAAAAAAAATTTGGTAGTTTTAACAAACCGAACTGGGGCTTTGCGCCTTTGTTTATTTGCTTCGACCTCTGTATCACTAACCAAATGGCCGTCGCCTCTTTGCCTGGAACCCCATGGCCGCACCCCTTCGAACGTTTCGCCCCGTGGACGTCACTTTAGGCAAATACAACATAACTTATAGTCAACAAAGGAACTATTTTTTTCGTGGACGATTCCTTTAAGTGAGGGTACATTTTGCTGTTGATACAGCCAACGTTTTAGGATGCCTATCTATGCGACCCTTTTCTTAACTATCTGAAATAATCAATTCTATAGTTCGAAGGTAGAAAAAGGACGAAAAAGAAATCTTCAGAGTGAGGCTCCAGAAAACCACACCACAGTTGTGCTCCGACAGTTGTCTTGCGCCTTAGACATCATGCACACAATTGCGAAAAAAGCGCAGTCTTCCCTTCATGAAGCCTCGGCATTGATACTAAATTGAGTTTCTACCACTCCAACGAGTTTGCGAGTTTGCTAAGCAAATTTGTTAGGTACGGAACTCCACTAGCCCGAGGTTTTTACCAGATCGTCTCCGAGGCCTAAACATGGCTCGATATTTGAAGGTTGTCACTGTGCTGCAAATAAGTCCTTCCACTAGCGACTCTGACAAAAATTTGGTAGAAGTTGGATATTCCAGCGTGAGATATCGGCTCATTATAGCAGCGGAGCTTAGCCATTCATACATAACTGATGTTACCAATGAATGTATAGGCACGTTGAGCGAACTTGTAGTGCCATTCCAGTTTCCCATTGCATGTTGCAAAAAGTGGCTTGCAATCATTTCCACCGATAACATGAGCTCTAAGGGAGTTTTCGCTCGTATTAGGTTGATCGAAAAGTTTTGATAGGGTTGAGATTTTTTCTATTTTATTTTATAACTCAGCGAGTAATGCAGGCTAATCAACAATATAATAACCATCGTTTGTTATAACATTGTCCCACCCAACGGGCAGGTCAGCGATTCTCTTCTACCAGAATTAGGAGGATTAGGGTCAAAGAAGTCACCGACCACTTGTCCAAGGTGGTCATAGTTGACGATTTTTTTTTTGCTAGGAAAGCCTTAGGAGGCCGGAACAAGCGGTAATCTGAAGGGGCAGTGTCAGGGGAATAGGACGGATGTGGAACCTTGTCCCAACCTAGCTCTTACAATTTTGCACGGGTCTCTCACATAGGTAAAGAGACCTGTGCAAAATTGGAGGAGCTAGGTTGGGACACGGTTCCACATGCACCCTATTCACCTGATACTGCCCCCTCAGATTACCACTTGTCCCGGCCCCTTGAGGCTTTCCTAGCAAAAAAAAATTCGTCACCTTGAACATGTGGTCGGTGACTTCTTTGACTCCTAATCCCCCTAATTCTGGGAGAAGAAAATCGCTGACCTGCTCTTTAGGTGGGACAATGTTATAACTAACGATGGTTATTATATTGTTGATACTCGACAATAGTACTCGATAATATCTCCGAATCAGCACGGGTTTCAAAGTGGGAAATCAATGGTTACTGCTATGGTGCAGGCGTTAAATGACTGGACAATGTATCTAGAGTTGGGAAAAGTGTGGATGTTATATATTTTGATTTTTGCAAAGCTTTCGATAAAGTATCGCATGCCAAGTTGCTCTATGAATTGCAGAGAGTTGGAATCCATCCTCGTATAATTGCATGGATCAAATCCTTTCTTTCGAACAGGGAGTATGCCGTGCGTGTTAATCTATCGTGCATGTTAATCTATCATTTTGAAGGCCTAGAACCACCTCCAGCGGCGTACCTCAAGGTGGCGTTCTATCTCCAATATTGTTCAATATTTTTACATACGACTTGCTCAGCCTACTTTCGGCCAACGATTCTAAGTTTTGCGCTTTTGCGGATGACTTGAAATTATACCGGCCCATACATGATTTTAGAGATAAGTGTGCGCTGCAGAATGCAATCAATATCGTGCACAAATGGTCCAAATCATGGGACTTGCCTCTTTCCGAATCAAAAACAAGGATACTATGTACTAATTCACAACTTATTCAGAGCCTTTTCTACCAAAGACATATCCATATTACTCCAGGCGTATAAAATGTTCATCAGGTCTGTTTTAGAGTACGGAACTCCTGTTTTTAATCTTTACAAGGTCAAGACGATCACTTTATTGGAGCGGGTGCAAAATAACTTCACTCGAAAGCTCATGATACGTGCGCTAGGGTACACATATGATCAAATCCCATCTAATACTGCTAGAAACAGAAACTTCGGGTTGTCAACACGAAAGAGAAATGATCTTCTGCTCTTGCATAAGATCATACAGGGTGAAAGTGTTAAACTCGATAGCCTCGTTTTACTCAAAGCATCTGTCACTAGAGGTTCTGCCATCAAGTATAATGTGGGCAAAGCAAAGCTTAATTGTAGACGGTATTTTTTTAACCATAGAGTTAATCCACTTTTTGATAAGCTCAGTAGAAAGCACCCTATACCGTCGCGCCACAGCACATTCAAAAGATTTTTGAGTAAGCACTTGAGTCCATGAGGCTTTTCAGTTGATCTTGATTTTCATGCATTGAAGTAAGCAGATACGTTTGCGTTTTTTAAGTGTGTTCAAAATTGTTGCCATGGTTGTTCAGTTGTTCATTGTATGTTTTTGTTCCACACGAGTCCTCTCGTGTAATAAAATAAATAAATAAATATTGTTGATTAGCCTGCACTACTTGCTGAGTAATAGAAAAAATCTTAACCCTATCAAAACTTTCTGATCAACCTAATATTATACGAGCAGCAATCCTAGGTAGGTATGCGCAAGAAGTCTGTTCGATCGCACGAGTTGGCTTTTGTTATTGCCTGACAACGTCATTTTCTAGCTGTGATCGAACGAAACATCTCCGGAAGGCCAGAATCACTGTAAATTCCAACTTCTCTCTTCATAGAACCTCGGCATCGATATTGTGTTAGAACTTCTTCTGTTATGCCAACAAGGTTATTAGGTGAAACATTTATTAATGGCCTGACGTTTCGACCAAATCGTCTTCCTCTTCCTGTATATACACTGGTGTGCAAGACTTAGGGACGAAAGCAACTTTCGATCACTGTGCCTCTGCCAGACAACATAGCTCAATGAAATTCATATCATATCAAGAGAGAACCTTAGCGATATTGTACAGAAAGCAACTGACAGAAACTCGGAATAAGACGTGTAGTTATGACATTTTTATTTAACCATGTCGATTACACATAAGTCTTCACGATTTATCCTGATACTACAAAGAATTTACACGGATCCTAATGGGGTGTGTGATCACCACGGACAGCAACACGTGCTCTGCAACGCGATCCCATGCTCTCCACGAGTTCCTGGGGCAGGGCATTCCACTCCTCAATCAGTGCGTTTGACAATTGCTGGATCGTTATTGGTACATTTGGTCGTGCTGCAATGCGTCTACCCAGTGCATCCCACACATGCTCGATGGGATTTAGGTATATGTATAAGGACGACATAGCATCTCTCATTTACTAATCACTACTAACTCGGAGTGGCGTTGTTCCACTCGTACGGTGGTGGACAGGGTGAGTTTATTACAGACGTACGGGGCTTCTCCGGTGTTTTCCTAGATCTCCGTCAAAACCGCTAAGGAGATGGGGCGTTTGACGGTGTAGTGGACAAAATCCTAGTCTTGAGCCACGTTTAGGTCTCTGAGGAAGACGATCTAGTCGAAACGTCAGTTCATTAATAAATATTCTGCCAAAGTCACGGTATACGTGAAGTGGCTTCCCTAAGAAGACGCGGCATGCTTAGATGCTCACTGCAGATTTTTCCACGATTCACTGGTGTAGTCTAGTATTTGGAACAGTTTCTAGACGTATAAACTTCAGATCGGTAATAACCAAGCTCCTATCGAGGAGGTGAAGTGCTTTGTGGATATAGGTGTTCTTGGCTCCCAAAAAGCATTTACTGTGTGTTTGCAGTACGTTTTTCATAAGCTGCTCGGCACTGGCTTTTTTATGTTCATAAAATATGTTGCAAGTACTATTGTTAAGCGCTGACCTGTCGCTAGGCTTTGTAGGAAATACCTACAAACCACCTGTACATATATTGCAATGTACAAGCATCCCTGCAATAAAACTGGTGTGCTTTCTGATTTTAGATAGCTGCTGGTTATCATCGCAGCCCGCGATGCGAAAGTCGGGTCCGATTCCCGTTCTTCACCGAAGCTTTTGCCCGTAACTCAGCATCCCAGTAGTGACTATGATGTGCGTTTTGTTTAGTCTAAAAATCTGAGATAGTTGCAGAGTTTTTCCAGTCATCCAGTCAGATTCTGCGACATCAGCACTACAGATAGCAGAGAGACACATCACAGCAGGATTGCATACCATAGTAAATTAGAGTTTTCAAGTTGAGACTCTCGGAGTCTGTTTGAGGCTTCATAATTGCTTGTGTTATAACACCAAATTACGGTTCACACCTCCCTAGTAATGACTAGTGTCGTCACGCATGGTAATTGTTAAGAGACGACAACCTTGCGATTACAGGTAAGTGGTATTGACATAGTATTTTTTGTATTTTTTACGCCCCAAACATCACCATACTCACTTAATCGTGGCCCTGGCTAATCCCTTACCACCAGTCGTGCGCTAACTTCCTTGTCGCCACTTGCTTACTGATTTCGTATGACTACGAGAAGCCAGATAAACATTTAAACGCTGCTTCTTCAGGGATACTGTTGGACTAAAATGAACTGTTCCGATACACAGGATCTCATTAGAGATGTCCGTTTTCTTGCAATTGTGGGAGCACAAGCTCTCACAGGATTTATCTCTATTATCACATCTTCTATGGTTCTGAAACGATGTGGTAGCCTCTACTTCCATCTCAACTGCAGAGTAAGTTTACTCACTTCTCATAAAATGCGTAGTTTCAAATAGCGCCAGTGGGACAACCCTCTTATTCATAATTCTCCAAGTCCTCCTCTCGAAACCTCGGCATGTTGTTCACAGTATTCGTGTGCTGCTTTGCCGAACGAGGATTTCAGGTATATCAGTTCATTAACGGCCTGACATTTTGACCCTTCCGTCGTCTTCAGAGTTAAGAAGTGGCTCGAAGTTCGCTGACCCTTGATTTACCCGATCAAGCGCCAAAAGTCCCTAGCCTTTCTCACTTAGCCATTCAATCCATGAGACGTCGAATAGACGAAAGAAAGAAAGTGAACTTAACCCGTGATACCGCGAGTGGTAGGACGTCGCTACCGACTCCTGTTGGTATGAGAGCGACTGGGAATAACTATACAGCGGTGATGGCAAATGACAATGCTGTCAGTCGCGACATCATTCTAACCCACGGCGGTACAAAGGGTAAGAATTCACGTGTGATTGAAGGACACTCATTTCTGTTGTTCATTGTTGAATTCTTTACGGATATCCAAAACACTTCTAATGCCTTTCTGGATGAAATCTCGGTCTCATGTGACAGAATTTTGCACTTCACGTCGTAGTCCTTCCCGTTGTGGAGTTCACGCCTGTGCCTTGCAAGTAGAGTTGTTATTGTTCCCCTCCTCTTACTGGCCATATATCCATTTATACGCTCTATCAGAACGCGGCCAGTCTCCCCAATATATTTGCCATTGCACGCCATACATTCAATCTCATAAACCACACCAGATTTTGTACAGTCTCTTGTCTTACGTAGGGGCAAATTAAGCAATTCTCTGAAAAACCTTCGCAATCGTAGAACCTGTTGCGTACTAGCTGCCGTTTGATATTGTCGTTCGAAATATTGACAAGAACGACATTGTTTTGAAGCTGGGCACGAACTAGGCATCGATGTATTGCTGAGGGGAATGTGTCACAGATAAAGGGCAGACAAAAAAGTACGCGGTCTTGGAAGGGCGTACTTGCCTCCTATGATCAGGGAATCTTCTAACGTGGTACGATGGCTAATTATAGCTGTTTTGAGCAGCTATACGGGAAGCCAACGCGACTAATTCTCGTGCTGCCCGTGCATACTGCTGTAGCATTCCTGAACATTTTCTTAAAAACAGCTCTCTTCACAGCAATGGGTTGGGTCGATTCCGCGTAGATCAAAATATTCTTAGAGCTCTCTTCTCGCTTAATGCTGATCATACGACAGCGAACGGAACAGGCTTTATGATTGCGGAGGTGTTTCGGAGAATTGCGTAATTTGTCCCTTACGTAAGACAAGAGACTGTACAAAATCTGGTGTGGTTTATGAGATTGAATGTATGGCTTGCAATGGCAAGTATATTGGGGAGACTGACCGCGTTCTGATAGAGCGTATAAATGAACATCTGGCCAGTAAGAGGAGTGAAACAATAACAACTCTACTTGCAAGGCACAGGCGTGAACTCCACAACGGGAAGGACTACGACGTGAGTGCAAAATTCTGTCACATGAGACCGAGATTTCATCTAGAAAGGTATTGGAAGTGTTTTGGATATCTGTAAGGAGTCCAATAATGAACAACAGAAATGAGTGTCCAACAACAAGTGAATTCCTACCGTTTGTACCGTTCTGTGGGCTAGAGTGATGTCGCGACTGACAGCACTGTCATTTGTTATCACCGCTCTATGTTAATTCCCAGTCGCTCATCATACTAACATGAGTCGGTAGCGACGTCCTACCACTCGCGGTGGATCACGGGGTAAGTTCAATTTCCTTCCTTCGTCTATTCGACTTCTCATGGATTGAATTGGTAAGTACAAAATGATAGAGACTTGTGGCGCTTGATCGGGTAGGTCAAATGTCAGCGAGCTTCGAACACTTCTTAGGTCTCTGAAGACGACGAAAGGGTTGAAACGGCAGGCCGTCAATGAACTGATCCATTTAAAAACCTCGTTCGGCAAAGCAGCAAACGGATCTCTATTCGATTATTATTTACATTCGATGCTCCATTACCAAGCAACATGCCAATGTCCGTCCTAGGTACTTCTGCCTATTATTTTGCCTTCACATGTCTACCAAATCATGCATATTTCTGCCAAAGGAAAGTTGTACTGTTGAAAATTAAGAGAAGATTTAAAGGGCCTATACCGCATGGAGTGTGATGGCTGGGAAAAGCCGTCGATACGAGCGCCCTTACAATTCTTTTGATTCGTGTTAAGTATCAGTGGCAAGGAAAGGAACTCCTTCTTGAGTGATAACACATGAAACTAATGTTATACAATGGGTATTACCCGCGCAGGTGGAGCAGTGGTTTCAATGCTTGAGGGGAATCGACCTGTGTGCCAATGCAGACTCAGAAAGTCAAGCGAATCCTCGTGAAGTTCTCCGACTGTTCTATAGCAAGCAGTGCTCCCTAGGAAGAGAGATATTGTCAGGAAGTAACGAACCCGATAAAATCACTCACAGAAATTGTCTTCTCTTTCTTCATAATATTCTCTCTCGTTCAAAGTACATGGGATTCCTCACGAATGTATTTCCAGATACTGATTTTTACTACGCTTGTCATATTTGTCACGCACTCCATTTTAATAACGATGATGCAGGTACGCCTTCAAATCTTTACAAGGGAAGGACCCCTGGTCGAAGTGGCCATGTGTGGAATACATATGGTCCGACTTACTTTCGGATGCTGATCTCGAATCTATATTCGAAATTTGCAGAACGATTCTTCGAGCGGAGTTATGGAGGTTTTTTTTTTGGAAAAAAAGTACTATCATATGGTAGGTTTCTAAGCTCATAGCATGCGAGCCAGACGTTCTTGCGCAAAGCCAACGCGATTTTCGTGTTAAGGGAGTCAAATTACTCCAAAAGATAAGTTTTTAGCCAATTTTAGAGTTTGACCAAATTTCGGAAAAATTACGGGCTATAAGGATGGCAGCCCATTGAACAAAGGAGAAGTTTGACCCTTGCCTGGGAAATGCTCGTATTTGACGCTTGTTTCATACATTATTGCGATGGGCAAATGTGAAAGGTATGCGTAGGCTATACTGTTCAGGTTGCAGGGTTTTCTGTAGAAGAAAATTCAAAAACTACCACTTTAGCCCCTGGCCACCCCCAATTTTCCGAAATTGGCCAAAAATTGGATTTGGCTGAAAATTTGCACAGAGTGGTAATTCGACCTTCTGTGCACGAATATCATAATCTCTCTACGCAACAACGCCTAATTCGTGTGGTACGGGATTATCTTCACTTGGTATCCTTCCCTTGTGAGTAATGTTAGTAGTTATAGATAAAGTGGCAGAGTAAATGCCGGATGCGATAGGTACCAATACAAGAAAACGTCCAGAAGTGAAAGAATAGCACTTACTGACAATGAAACAGAAAATGCAAAAAAACCCGCACCGGCGGCGAGCGAATCCTTGGCCCCTTTCCTGCAGATCCGGAATACTACCAATGAGCCACTGAGGCCGTTGCTAGCTGAGCAACGGCCAGTCTGATGACCTCCATAACTCCGCTCAGAGAATCGTCCTGCGAATTTCGAATACGGATTCGAGATAAGCGTCCGAAAAATACGTCGGACCATATGTATCCCATTCCGAATGGCTACTTCGATCTGGGGTCCTTCCCTTGTTAGAAAAACGAGTGTTGAGGTGCTACTCGGCATAACCACATTTTCTTCTTGTTTGACCTCTAAATGTCAAAAAAAAGGATCCCGTGTCTGAGCGGGCACATGTGAAAGCTGAGCGCTTCTAGGCGCTGTCTCAAATCTGCATGCAAATATGTTAGTCGTTCAAAAAAATACCGGCACGGAAGAATCTTCAGCCAAACAAAGATCTGTCTACACAGAAATTGGGTTTCACAATTGCTTTTGCACACATTTAACTCTTACATAATGGAAATAGAAATAACCTTAAGGTAGTGCAACTCTTCCGGTACTTCACAATTGCAGACCCTTGTGAGGTCTTGGTTCAGTCTGTGATATGTTTTTCAGTAAGGTTCCCAACAACTGTATGCACTTCCACTTTAGTGATGCTCGAGGTACGTCATGTCTACCACTTCGTTTTCCTTTTTTATTTTTCAGCCCTGGCTTTAAATTTTCTCTAGTTCCGCTCTTTTATACACAAGGAGGTATTCGCTCAGAATGACTGAAGACGAGCAGTACATACAAGCCCAATATTGTAACTTCTCGAAAGTGGCGCTACCTCTCGCTCTTTTGGTTAAATGCTGGCAAGTCAAATTTTAGAGGACCAAAAAAAGTCGCTCACGGCTCACATTAGCCAAGTACACAAAACAGAGTAATGCAAGGATTGAAAGGAATAGGAAAATGTCCCCGAAATTTCCTGTGTAACTATTATAAAAACAAGCTGTGACTCATTACTATCATCGTCATGAAAAATGGAGCAGTCACTCGGCTCCATCGGACTTCAGAGCATCTACGGCATCAGCATCTGTCTGAAAGAGGAAAGTCAATTTACGTGATGAGTCATATTTGAAAAGTTTCCAAAGACAGCGACTCATGGGAACCACTACGCTGTTACCGCTAGGACAAGGCCACCAAGACCCGAAGTTCATTTTTGAATGCGCATCAAATGCGCCTCCGGAGAGGTTTCAGCATTCTGTGGCAATGGTACATTCTAATTGTTGGAAAATGACGTTGAGAACATGGACAGAAGGGAATATTCAAGAACGCCATCCAATATGAATCCCCTCCACTGACGTCTTTGCAAGGTGGTGAAAGAGTGCTATGAAATCGCGGATTTTGCCGGGTTGATGTCATTCATCATGACGGCGTGGCAGAAGCTTCCGATCCTGCTCGTGCGAAAGGATGTTGTGAACTTCAGTGATGCTGTGAAGTACTTTCTGTGGAATGTTCTCGGTGGAACTTGCTAAAGCTTCACTAATCAATACTGGAAGTGGAGGAAAAAAGTGACTCATTTTCCGGCCCCCGTCTTTTAGAGACCAATCACTGAAGTGGCACGGCGGTGTAACTTGAATGCGTAATTCGAGTCTATGAAAAGAAACAATGCCTGAGTTTCATTACGAGTACAGCCCAAAATCAGTTCTGTACCACATTAGCGTGAAGTGAGTTGAGCAGAACAGCAAATGCTTCCAACAACATTTTAGTCTTCATACACCTTTATGGGCTTCAGCCTCGTTGGTTACGCTCGACGCACAGCACCCATGTCAGCACTGCACATCGTCACTGTCAAAAATGACTGTTTTCAGAGCCTTCACCAGAAGAAAATCAGTGATTAACGGAATCGAACCAGGGCCCTTCATTACCAATAGCATGTAGCGCTGGGATGGTACCACATAGGATACAACGACAATGCATACATGCTAGTAGAAACGCTTCACGAGATAAGGAAATCAGGAAAACTGGCACTGGCGATGGGACTGTTTCCGCGTAATCTGGGATCAAGTGGAAGGTTAAGACTGTCATCAAGGCGTTCAAGTCTGCAAGTTTACATGCTCACTAACTGTGATCATTACATACAGATCCAGGACATGTCTAGAGGCGGTGTGGTCTCTGATCGCGAACATCAAAACGGCTATTAGGCCGCGTTCATAGCCAACCGAATGAGATTTTTGGCGCATCCGCGTCGAGGAAAAGATACACATCGATGGAGAAATCGAGCTCATCGGCGCATCCGCGATTTGGGGGATTCGGCGCATCGGCGTCATCAACAGGATGCGTATCGACCGAGAAAATGAGAGTATCGGCGCATCCGCAATTTTGGCTATTTGCCAAACTCATGATAGACCATTGACTAGATATAGAGAATGGAGAAATCGCCGATCCACCGCTCCGCCGATGCGCCGATGCGCCGATCCGCCGATTCATTTGCGTATGAAGGCAGCCTTATTTGTGCTCCAGCTACGGAATCGTTTACGCCACCGACACCATAATTTCAATACGGATATAGAAGACAGCTTCAAACTGTCCAATGTATCACGAAGAAAGACGTAATCTCGCTCTTCTCCTTACACCAATTCGTGCTCTCTCCCATGCTGCTGCATGCTATAAAAGACCAACATTCAGCCTCGCAAGGCGAATCATGCATACTTTGTACAAATCTGGGGTAGCAAACGGAAAGATTAGAAAGGTGAAACAGGGATCTCACTCCTCAGCTGATCACTCCTAGATGAGTGGAGGCGTGAAAGCGGAAACACAACCAAATCATCACAGCTCACGCCTCGTTTTATTAAAAATCGAATAATGCTCTCTAAAATCACATTTGATGTACATTTCCATGCTGCAGCGAGGGAATGGCTTGAATGTGATCGCGCTGAACCACCTATGAATGAAAAATATCATCTATACAAAATGAGGGAGACCATTGCCAGATATGACCAAAATGGTGTAATACGTACAGAAATCATCAACGCACCACCTCAATATATGCGCGAAAAGGTAGCACGCAGTTCATTTCATGTTGCGTGATCTGACACCTTCTGATGCCCTCACTAGGATCTATCATCCGATTTCTAGGTTCTAAAAACGAACGGCAAATCACTGCCCTTCAAAATTTCATGGAATGTTGCAGTGCAGAGTTGTTATGGTCATCGGTCGGGTAGAAAATCTTCCACTGAGTAAAGAGACTCGCATTTCCATCCTTAGTGAAAATTAACAATGAGATTTGGAAAGTTGTGAAATGTGAAGATTTGCATGGTTTTGCAGCTGTGCACAGTCATTGAGCGCGCTATCGCACTTTGGAAACGCTCTCGATATGACTCGTTTGGTCCAAAGATTGGGATAACACTTGTGGCGGCATCGGTGAGTCTACCATGCTCTCTCATAAACATTATCTCAGAATTTTTGACGTTTAACTAAGATATCCTTGATGACTAAACTTCAGCTGTGGTTGCATAGAAATGACTAGTCTTGCAAATGAGCATGGACACCAGAAAATGAAAGTACTGAGTAGAAAAGCTGACATCGGAGCATTATCTATGCTTAAAAATGAATCAAGCCCTCTTCAAGCAAAGATTTTTTCGCAAGGATTAGCTGAAGAGCTGAATACGAACTTAATCATCACTGCGATACATCCCCAGTGGAAGGGTTCTTGTTAGTCCCACGTACGCTCTTTTCGGACATCTTTCAAATCGAACCGATTGTTTTGCAAAGGTCAAGTGGTTTCATGACTCAAACTATATGTAGCTCTCAAAAGTGAGCTTGAAAAGCAGGAAGGTTGACTTGAATATTTCGTGCCAATTTTTAATAGTAGTTTTCTAAGTACAGTGAGCAAAGTTGTGAATAGTGTGGCAGAGAAACTTTGCACTGGGCTCGATATTTTTGATTTTTGATGGCTTCTGATTTTCGTCGCGGCCCGCAATGCGAAAGTTGTTACAAGTATACTGAGTCATGGGCAGAGCTTTGCCAAGCAAAGCAAAGCCTAAGCTTCGGTCTCAGAAGGGACTCGGACCCACTCTCTATGCTTTGTATGAGACCGAAGCTTTTGTATAGCGAAGCCCATGAATCAGCATCAAGCTTTTTTTAGAATACAAACTTTAAACAGAAAATGTTTTCAGATTTTTATCGCAGTGCTATCCACAGCTTGGGCAATGGGTGAAGAGGACTTTACACAACGCTATGCTTATTGCTCTCCTATAACTGCAAAAACTGCGGAGAAGATAATGCTAGTGCTGTTTTCTTCCTGTGGAGTCTCAGCACTGACAATAGCTGGAGTTACCACACTACTGATACTCAACAGCTCCGCAAAAAAACGGTATTCCACATATTTTTCAATTTCATCTAATGACGATATATCATTGGTTTACTCTCAAACACGATGTTATGGATAGCTCTTAGGTGGTGAGTGAAACACTCCAAACCTCTTGACATGAAAGAGAAATATGGTCAAATTATATTTCACATCAAATGTCCCTTCACTGCGAGTAGAACTAGTCCTCGTAGAGTTAATAACTTTAACCTCTAATTAACAGAAAAATGAATGTGAATCAAGCAACGCAGAACGTGGTAGACTTTATATAAAACGCTTTGCCTTGTGCTCACACGAAATTCGATTTAATTACGGAATAATTTGTGAAAAATTCTATTCATTAACAATAATGAAAGAGATGGGATTATCATACGACAAGGATCTAAATGAATACAAATACCATAATACTGGTAATACGTACCAAATACTACAGGGAGTGGAAAAGGAAGCTATAATACATAAACACATTAACTTTTGCGAAGAAAATAAGTGTAGAAAAAATACAGAAAAAGGTTTATCTTTCATTTATGCACTTCCGAAGTTACATAAAAACCCAGTTAAATTCAGATTTATAGCGGAAGCTTATGATAGCAGTATCAAACCACTAGCACAGGAATTACATGTATTTTTACACGTATGAAAAAAACATTTAGTAAATTATACTAAGGTGATACAAAGTAGAAATAAAACAATCAAATTGTGTTGGTCTATAAATAATATCAGCATTAGTAATGAGCTGAACAATATCACAGGAAACAATCTTAAATTGTTCTCAACCGATTTTTTACCAATTTAAAACATAGTTTTATACTTAAAAATATTGGAGAATTTTTAAAAAGTGTTCTAGTAACGCAGGTACATTTTATCGCTACAAATGGATATAAAACCCTCTATAGCAACGGGGAAGAACATATAATTAGTAGATTTAGACTATACAAAGTACAAGATCTGCTATACTTGATAGATTATTTGCTCAATAACAGTTATTGCTTGTTTAGTAGCAACATCTACAAACAAACAATAGGAGTACCACGAGGGGGTAATATCAGTCCACTTTTGGCTGACTCTCACGGTAATGGAATTCAATTATTCCTTGACTAAGAAATACCAATGCAATAGCATAGCCGTCCCCTACTGATACATGGACGATTTACTTATAATACATAATTACAACGAAGAAGAAATTGATGAAATGTTAAAACAAGTTTACAGAAATGAACTGGAGCTCAGAAAAACACAAAGATCTGAACAATCGTAGTTACCTAGATTTGGCCATTAACATTGTTAACAATAAAATGATTACAAAGTTTATTTATTTATTTATTTATAAATAAATAAATAAATATTTATTTATTTATAAATAAATAAATAAATAATAAATAATTATTGTTAACAATAAAATAATTACAAAGTTATATAATAAAACGGATGATTAAGATTTTCAAGTTATCAAATTTCCACAAAATGACATCAATATATCACTTACTAACAAAGGATCTGTTATATACACAGAAACACTTAGAATTGCCAACACATGTACACTTTATGAAAGTTTCGTTAAATAAATTACGGAAATGAAAGAAGTTTCGAGGCATAATGGATATAAAGGCGAATTTATTATTGCTAATGTTATAAAATGTTTATACCAAAATAAGTTTACTAAATATAATATAAATATAATTATAAATATAAATATAATATAAATATAATATAAATATAATTATAAATATAAATATAATTTGAAAAATGATTTTAGAAGTATTAATGATCTAGTTGCAGGTCTTTTGAAATTATGAGTTTATTTGCCATTGATTCCTTCCAATACTTCTTCTTATTAACATCTGCCCCTTCCCTTTTGTTTAATATTCTGATCCAGCTATCTCACTTTTTGAGTTTGGCTTCATTTCTTTAACTGAGTATCACATCCATTATTAAATGTATTGAAAACGTTGACACCTATTTCTTTTGGTTAGGATTCCATTTAGAAGTTTTTCAATTTCAAATATTTTTTTGAAAAAGTTTTTTCTTTTTTTACCTCCTTTTATTCCATTACTCAACATAAGGTTAACCATCTCTCTCAATATCAATCCTAATCACTGAAGAGCCTCAGGATTGGTATTATATTTGACTCGTATGATTAAGAGGCGAAACGGGTCAAATTCTTTTCCTTTTTTCTTTTTTCTCCAGATTTCTTTTCCCTCCACTTTTCTTTCCTTTTTCCTTTCTTTTTCCGTTGAATTCTTCTTTTTCTTCTCCTTTTCTTATTCTGTTATATACCTTCTTCTCTAACACTAAGTTTTTCCCCTAATTAACTGGTATTAATATGTGTATTCTACGAAGTAAATTTTATAGTCATTGATGTGTGGGGCTTGGATGAAGGAGTAAGGGTTTTTTCGAACTGTGCTGTGAATGAGCCCCATCTACAATGAACAGGGCGAGTTTTGAAATTTGGTGCTTCGCTCGTTAAAACTGCTATCACTGAAGAGTGTGGGCCGGAACAAGGTCAAGTGTGGCGTCGAGGAAAAGTTTGCGAGATATATGATCCCCTCCTCCATTTAATTCCCGAGTTTTTTTTATGATTTACTACCCGATAGTGATCCACCGAGAAAATTAAGTGTCCGTGGAGGAAAAAATCGAGACAAAACTTGTGACAAAAAGATAAAGCAAGATCCTGAAACGCAAACCTAGCAAAATTCACGATTCATTCCAAAAGGTCAACAATCATGGGTCATGTGCTCATCTTCTGATGACGGAGGAGAAAGTGAAAAGTCATGCAAGTAATGAGGCTTAAAAGAAGATCAAATAAGTCACAAATTGAATAGAAACCGGAAGGTGCGTTTTATACAATTACAGGGTCACTATCGCAATAGCGCCGCGGTAATCGCAGTTTAACGCGTTACTTTCTCTATATTAAACTTGAGCGCTATCAAAGTGCTTACTATTTAATTATAATTATATCGCAGCTTCACCGAATCTCGATCTTTCGGAGTAATATTGATTGTTTTCATAGCAGCTCCCGTAGACTGATCTAGTAGCCGCTTGTTCTCCCCGATGGCCGCGTCGTTTTTTATGTGCAACCTCTGTAGAGGGATATTGAGAGAAACTTCGAAGTACCTCACTTTAAACTGTCGTAACTCCTTCGAACTTAAGTTTATGAGTGCGATCTCAGACCTGTGAGGTTGTCGGTTTATAATGACCAGTAGTATTATACCGAATCTTTCGACAGAAAATAATTATACAGGCGACAATATCGGCGACATTCAGTCGAGAAACTTTGCGTGGAAGTGGCGAAACCTCCCCATGATTTTTTGAAAAAGTCATACAATGTGTCTGAAATGATTTCAGTACACATTCTTTGCTGTCAAAAGACTAATGGGAGAGCGATTGGGGGAGTCAGCCTTT
The DNA here is from genome assembly GCA_963978905.1 of Trichostrongylus colubriformis. Taxonomy (NCBI): domain Eukaryota; kingdom Metazoa; phylum Nematoda; class Chromadorea; order Rhabditida; family Trichostrongylidae; genus Trichostrongylus; species Trichostrongylus colubriformis. Next base: position 43,369,259 of record OZ022257.1, on the reverse strand, counting down.
GCCGGGTTCGCTGTGGGATCCTCAATGGAGAAGAACTCCATCCACAGTCTTAGTGGATGAAAACGCCTTTTACGTCCACATTGCACTCGCTAGCACTGGTTCACGTATTTACGGTTGTGGTCGCATGTGAAAGTAGCACACCGCTGGTGCCTTGCATTTCCAGTTTCAAGTGTATTCATTCATGCTGTGACTTGTAGATAGATAATGCGCTCCACGACTGACTAGTGAGTGTAGGAGGCTTCCTGTACATTTTTGCGGTGACATGGAACTACCGGAAGGGCCATTGTCGCTGGCCGGCTTCGTTTTTGGACGCGCCATGGATTTTCATTGACATGAGGTTTTCATTGACAATCCATCGGGCTGAAAAATTCACTATCCCTTTGAACCTTGTAAACTTGTGAACTGTGGATCAAGAACGAAGAATCGATAACCAGACGCGCATAGTATTTATCTGTTCGCAGTGCGGTCTCGCACCACATCATATCTTATACTACGGTTTAGCCACAGAAGCATGATGCCTTGTTCACTGCTCACAAATCCAAGATGACCAGAATACAGCGTATCTTCTAGCTGTCTTTATCTTCTGCGTCTGTCCATACGCTCTCCTCTCTACAGTATTGCCTTAAATAATTATTTCAAATTTTTTGTGCGTCACCTTAATTCTTGATTGCTCTCTTTAAACATACCTCAATAATTCCAAATGTAGATTATCACAACTGCTAGTCCCAGAATTGAACCTAGCTAACCAGTTTTATCTTATGTTCCCTCTACTCTTTGGACCCCCCAGCCGGAGAGATTTCAGTTATCACTGTCGGCCTGTGGGACTACGACCTCTCCCTCAGCGGACAGGTATGACCTCCGCGTCGAGGATTCCTCGACGTAAGCTTGAGCCTGGCCGGAATCAGGAGTGGATAGGAGGGCATAGTATCTCCTTCCAAGGATTGGGTCCGAGCCGGTATGCCTCGAGCCTATATCAAAATCGTTACAACACGAAAGGCAGAGCGAAAACAGCGAAATTTCTCATTCAAAAGAGAAACGAAGAGCAAGGAAGCACAGCCGATTAGTATCAGTCGAAATTATCAGTATTTGGGTAAAATGTCTCAAGTAAGTAACGGATTTCTCCACTATGGAGGCTACAAAGGTGAAAATTCTATGGAGCTATAGAACATCAATTAGCTATTTTCGGTTTTTTGCGGAGGGCCGTGAACTGGTGGTCGTAGCACCAGTTACCTAACGCATGCTACTCTGCGATTCACGCTGTAGAACAATAAAGGTAGGCTTGATCTTTACCGAGTAATGAATGGCCCAACACCATGCCGTAATGCGCGCGGTAGTCTGCCTGTTCCAAGTGGGAGAGATTCTATGTATATTTAGCACAAGAGGTCGCGTTGCCTGACAGTCGATGACAGTGAGGCAGCTTATCAAGCACCTACCTGAAAATTGTGGAGCCTCGTCAACACCGGAGCTCACACTAACCTTCTTATTAGCAATCGTGTAGTTAGAAGCTATGAAACGTTTTCTGTTGCAGTCGTGTAGTTAATAACCATAAAAGTCTATGTTGGGTAAGAGATCAAGCTAAAAGCTAAACAGGTGATCTGTAAAACCATGCTTTCAAACATTTTCACGTATATTAGTCGCAAATTGTGGCTTAGGGCAAGTGTGTGGTTTTCTTATTGGTCGAAACAAAAAAATAAAAGAAAGGTCACTCGACATCAGAAATTAAAGAAATTCTGAGGTCTTCTTGTTCGCATCGCCTCTCAAAGCGATGTCGTCATCACCGCGACTGAAAAGATACCACTCGCCCAAACTGATGAAAAATCAAACATCACTGTGGAATCCTTTTTGCCTTAGCCACGTTATGGTGCAGTCGTGTTAGTAATTCAGGGAGCACTACGATCTTCAAACATCGTACCAACTACATGAAAACGACAGCGTTTTACGATTATTACTCCCGCTGGATGTGTTTCAAGCGATCTTTTGTATATTCGTGGCATCGAGCGGTGGTATTGTTCTGATGTTCAGGAGTCACTTCTCACTTGTCGAATACCGAATCATATTGCTTTCTATCAATGTGAGTTTCTTCTAGCAGACTTTGCTAAAGCATCAAGCGTATTGGAAGGAAAAGGATCTAGGAAGGAGAAATGCTGCATACAAATGAGATAAATGATGCTTCGAGCTTTACTTTATAGGCGTGACATCCGTTCCAAGGTCTCCAGAGCCGCACTTAGGGTAGTCAAAAGTTGAAACTGAAAATTTCGCTGCAGTTAGATTCAATGGGATTGGCAGAACATTAGACGAAGGACTGTTATGGGAGCAGGCAGGGTTCTGAATTCTGTTTCGTACAATCAGGTCCATCCACACTGTGATCATACTCGTTGAAGTGTTGCTGGAGCATAATTGTCTGCTGTACTTCACATTCATGAATTTGAAGAATCGCGATGGCCGTTGGAGTGGTTACCTACTAGATCCTTTTAGAAGTCAACGAGTATCTGGACGACCTCCGGCTCAATATTCAGACTTCTCTACGAAAGCTCTGCGCAAAGGAAACGAGATACTGCGTGTTCTCCGGCCAAAAGGGTCTACTGGATTTCTATGGCTTGCGATAGGGGATGAATGGAAACGTTGTTGCTCCCCTTCCCCTTCAAATCTGCAGGTGGCCGTCTATTACGATGCATATGGGGTACACAGAATGGTGTGACTCTGAAAGGTGACAGTGATAGTACAACAGTATAATTGACAGTTAGATTTCCACCTTTGACATTCTTTGTTAAGCAGAAGACATTGCTATTAACTTAAGGACATTGAATGAAAGATTGGCCGCTAGGAGCTATTCGTTACGAAAGTGCTTCTGTATGCGTTATTTAGCCTACTAGTAGTTTATCGGGGTTGAAAACTGGCTTTGCTGGTGAATAGATGGTAAAATGGAGTTCAAATCGAATCGCAATAGCAGTTTCCAGCAGCGTCTTCTGATCCTTTCGTTTAACGTCACCACCACTGATTTCTGGCTGCCATGTAAGACCTTATTGTATCATTCGATATCCTTTTTTGTCGCGCAGCAACTACTGATGTTTGTACTATCCATTCTTTGGGTTGGGAGCAGTACCACACTCCGTAGCGTCTCACTCACTCGCGCACCTCCTTGAGGAGGATTGGGGAGAATCGATCTGCCTACCCACATATGAAAGTGGAACACCTTCTTTATCTTGGAACACTGCGCAAAAAATAAAAAAAGCTTTGTGAAATGAAACGTGTCTCTATCAACCATTCACTATCGACTCGCGTATGCTTAATATCAGCTATATACAGAAGGATTACTGCTACCTCACGGCTTTACATAAGTATTTTAATTGATTCGCGTATGTTTAATCAAAAAGGATCCGCTATTTACTCCATCTAAACCTGGTAACTATTTTCGTCGCGGGTTCGACAAAATCGGTGGAAAGGGCACGACGGTTGCGATGTTTAAAATTACTCACGTTCTTGAGAGTTCAGTCGGTAAGATGACTAAACAATTTATTGCAATTGTTAGTAAGTATAAATCAAAATCCTATCAAAATCATGCGAAATGTTGATCAAACATTTGTTAAGCGGAAGCCACATTTTCAGCTATTCCCTTCCTACACAATTGTGTCACCGATCCTAATTTGGTATATATTGCGAAGATCACGACGACTCAAAGCTCTCAGAATGAAGACCATGCTAAAAAGGAAGAGCGAGGATGAGAACGATGTCTACTTCCGTACCTATACCGAAATGTGGGGTAATCTTCGGCAGACATAGTATGCAATCTTCGGCAGACAGTATATAGAAGAGAAAGGTTTGTAGATGACTACTGATTATTTTGAAATGTTAATCCACACTCTGTAATAAATAAACTTGTCATGCTTACATTTTAGTGTGTTTCCCCTCATCGGAGAGCCGCTATGTACTCGTTGAAGTATGTTATGATGAGTGAATAAAACACGTGTGCTAGAATCAAACAATAGGATATATTACTAGAATGGACGAAAGGGTGGTAAACGAAATAAAAGAATCGTGAAGTAGATTGAACAAAGATCAGAATATATTAATGGAATAATTGATGAAATACATCTACTACATTGGATATGAATATACATAGATACGTAAATTGATATGAACCGTACATGTGTATCACTCTTCGAATACTGATAGACGAGGAAGCTACGGCGCTGCTCAAGGATAACTGTGGTGAGCGATGAGCATATAGTAAGCCATACAAGGGCTGTTCAGAGTTCGCGAATTAGAGGCAGGCAGAAGAGAAAAGATATACAGGAGATGCCAAAGAAAGTTATTTTCCCTCCACTCTCAACCCCACCTTAGTCGAACTTCAGCAGTTCCTGACAAGGTATTTCTGTCCCTAAATTCAAGAGCACACTTAATACTATCACTAAACTCTGTGAGATCCTACTGCACGAACAGGATCGGGAGGTTATTCCGAGTGAACATGACGTGTCACCTCAACACGGCAAAATCCGGAATTTCGTCGCCTTCGTTCAAAATCTAGCTAAGGCCCGTTCACTCTGGGTACCTGGGGGGATTCACATTGGGTGGTGCCCTTAAGTATTCCGTCTTTTCCAGGCCTCCGACATCCTTCGTTTGGGAGGACCAAACCGTGCCATTACCACTGAAACTCCTTCGGAGGCAGGTTTGAGGTATGAAAAATGATGCTTTCGGATCATAGCAGCGTTGTCCAATTGGCAAGGGCTCTGTGACTCCCATGAACCGAAGGGCTAGTCTTCGGAAAGATTTCAAAAGACCTACTACGGAACCTGGCTCCACTGTTTTGAGCGGACCTTGATACCGTAGGTGCTCTGAAGCCCGACTGCGCCGACTGAAGGTTCCGTATTTTTTGGAGGTGAAAGAAGTGAGTCTCAGCTTGCTCCTGTTTCTAGAAAAAGATTTCGCGAAAATTTTGCCCCATTACTTGTATCTCTTTCGTTTCCCTATGTTTTGTATACTTGGCGGATGTGAGCCGTGAGCAAAATTACTTTTTTTGTAGTTTGATATTAGTGTTCAGGAGGCAGACATTAAACGAAATGAGATGAGTACGTACCCATTTTCTTACTTGTACAAATGAAGAGCTAACAGCTTCGACAAGACATCGTCTAGCCTCTCCTTTCGCTGAATTTGCTGAGCTGTGGCAATAGTCACCCAATTTTTCGAAGTTGGATCAAAAACTCGGTTAGGCTGAAAATTGTCTCCTTTCTGGTTCAACTCTCTGAGCACGAATATCACACGCACATGCGAGACGGCCTGATTCCCGTGTTATGAGCGGTGACATGTCCGAACAGATCAGTAGTCATATACGTAGAAACTGAAACTAATAAAATAGATGCATCCTGGAAGCGGTCAATGAACACAGAGGGAATGAAATAGAAAAATGCAGGAATTTGTATTCAGTGGGGATCAAACCATTAACCATTTTCTCGCACTCACAAAAACCATTTAGCATGTTTTTACACCGGCTTTTCATGCGTGAGCTTAAGATGGGAAGAATCGTTTTAGAAAAGCTCAACATGCCCTGATGGGCATTCCCCACGAAGGAATTGCTTGTTATTTGATTGTGAATATGACTGTATCCTTGTTGGTGAACTGGGAATCACCGCTCGAACAGGCAAAACAGTCTTGCTACTACCTTTCTCTCTGAAGTGCTACTACCACTCTCTCTGAAGCAACCTAGAGATACTAGTAATGGGTTTTGAATAAGACTCGCTCTATAGGACTCACGATCACGTTGCATCCTAACAGATCGTGTTGATGAGGACTAGTGTAAGTTTTCCAAAGCGATTATTTCTCTTAGTTGTTCGAAAATGCCTAGCAAGAAAGTCACCTCAGCAAAATGTGCCTAGCTCTTGCACTAGTTGACATTATCTTTCCCAGATTTCCCCGAACATCACATAGAGTAGAAAAGCATTCGGTATCGATCATTCCATTCCAATGAAGCACTATGCATTTTGCCTCCTCTAGCAGTCGTAGGTAGTACCGTTGAAAGGCGAATAGGCATTAGTGATTTGTGTTGACCAGCAGACGTTCAAGTTACTGTTCTCTTCACCCGATTGATCCTGATACCAAATCGGAAATGGAAACCTTGGTTGAGCTGGTCTGGTATCGACCAAAGATTTTTGTTGTCGCAGCTGCGCTATTTGCCACTGAACTACAGTCCGACGGCTGGCAGGGCGAGGCCTACGGACTTTTTTCGATCTCTCTCACCCCGCCACACACTCTCACCCAACTCTGCAGGCTACGCCCCGTCAGCCTACGGGAACTGGACTGTACCTCCATGTACAAAGCATCGGATTGTTGTAGAGAACCATAAGAATGGGAACGAGGAAATAAGACTTCCTCATTCATATAAGAGGCGTGACTTAAAGAACAGTCGTGCCAGTTTTGCCGTTGTTCCGCAGGTTCCTCTTAAGTACGACGACGTTACTATTGGAAATATGCTAGTGCATATATACAACCCTGCTCATCGCACGACAGACAGACACGATTCTCTCGTTCTACTTGCTTATACATTTTTACTACTTTGGTCTTTGTTTTGGTCCACATTCGCCTGAAAATCTACTTATCAGCTGAAGGCGAACCGGGACTTTTACTGTCAGAACACTTGTAGCTATATGTAGTTGTGATAACCAACGGTATTGAGAGGCGCCCCCTCTCAATACCTCCGTTTGTTTGATGCACTCTTATCTATCTCTCGATCGGTTGCAAGCAAACCACACCATGACACCCAACCACTTCACTCAATGGTGACTCGCTTTTACGGACCTGCCGCTCGGGACCACGCAAAGTTTTCGCGAACTGTGACCGGGCCCTAGAAATCCGCACTTCTTCCATGTCCTCAACCCATCTCGACCGCGTTTCCCTTTTCAAGCTGTCATTCACTAATTCGGACCGTTGAACGAGCCACACATGCAATTTTTAGACACTTTTTGCTTTGACAGAAACGGGAGCGAGTTTCAACATTCGAGCCCTTGGCAACCGCGCGGCTCACCAACGACCACAGCAATAAATTCTTTTAGTGTCATATTCCAATGTCTGTCTTCGTGAAACCTCGGCATCGATGTGAGTTTGAATGCTTTCCTGCCATACCAACGGGGTTGTTAGATGAAATATGTATTGTCGGCCTGACATTTCGACCAGATTGTCTTCCTCAAAGGCCCTATCTACTACTGCAAGAGCAGTACCGTATTATTTATTGTTAGTGATCTCTACATGGACGAAGCTCGCGTGCTCCCTTGCTTATGGTTAAGTCATGTGAAATCCCTCCTTCAACATTCAACAATGTCCATCAACCTCCCCTTACATAAAGCATCAAAACACTCATATACAGTTATGTGGTGCGACAATAGGAACCATTTTCAAATTCCATTACCCATCTTTTCACGAAGAGTGTGGATTAGTCACATAAAAGAAAACGTAGGATAAGTGAAGAAAACAGGAGGAACTATATAGGAATGCAAGTAATGAACAATGTGAGTAATATGTAAGTAGATGTAAAATAATAAGTCGAATAACTGGACTTACAAGGGAAGGACCACAGGTCGAAGTGGACATTCGGAATGGGATACATATGGTCCGACGTATTTTCGGACGCTTATCTCGAATCTGCATTCGAAATTTGCAGAACGACTCTCGGGGCGGAGTTATAGAGGTTTTTTTTGAAAAAAAAACAATACTATTAGGTGGTAGATTTGGAAGCCCATAGCACGCGAGCCAGACGTTCTTGCGCAAAACTAGAGCGATTTTCGTGTTCAGGGAGTCAAACCACCTCAAGGAGCAAGTTTTTAGCCAATTCGAGAAATTGACCAAAATTCGGAAAAATTCACGGGCTATTGGAAGGCAGCACATTGAACAAAGGAGAAGTCGTTGACCCTTTCCTGGGAAATACGAATATTTGACGCTTGTTTCGTACATTTAGTGCGATGGGCAGGTGTAAAAGGTATGTGTAGGCTATCTCATTCAGGTTGCAGGAGCAGGGTTTTGTTGAAGAAAATTCAAAAACTACCACTTTATCCCCTGACCACCCCCAATTTTCCGAAGTTGGACCAAAAACTGGATTTGGCTGAAAATTTGCACGGAGAGGGAATTCGACTTCCTTTGCCCGAATATCATAATCTTTTTACGCAACAACACCTTATTCGTGTGGTAAGGGAATCTCTTCGACTTGGTATTCTTCCCTTGTTAGTAATGTTAGTAGTTATAGATAAAGTGGCAGAGTTAATGATGGGTGCGATAGGTTCTAGTACAAGGAAACCTCCAGAAAAGAAAGAAAAGCACTTACTGGCAATTAAACACGAAATGCAAAAAAGCCCGCACCGACGGGGAGCAAACAAATGACCCCTGCCCTGCAGATCCGGAACACTGCCACTTACAATTAGTCACCGAGGCCGGTGCTAGCTAAGCAACGGCCGTGCTGATGAGATAGTGCCTGGCCAATGAGATCCAACGTGTAACCGTTCATTTGGAAAACCTCCATAACTTCGCTCAGAGAATCGTTCTGCAAATTTCGAATACAGATTCGGGATCAGTGTCCGAAAATACCTCGGACTACATGTATCACATTCCGAATGGCCACTTCGACGTGGGATCCTTCTCTTGTTAGACCAGTCGACTTTGACGAAAGCCTATACTCCTAAACGGTTAGAAGAATATTGGGAGAATATGGGATCCATATGCATTTTTGAAAAATCATTCCTTTAATTCAGTCTTCGTCTTTCGATAATATGTATTTTTCGTAGCGATAACGATAACGACTAGCGATAACTTCTTTCATACCTCACATTCACCTGTTCCACAGCGATAGCATATTTTCGGTCCTTCACGCTCTGCTCTTTTTATGCTTCTGCTAACAAAAAAACGCGTTGTGAACTTAATTTTCAAGTTGAATCATGGTATTTTAAACAAAACCGCGTAACGATGCTCATGTTCACTTCACAAAAACCTTTTCCAGCTTTCATATGAGTAGACTGTTTTTCTCAGACGCATAGAAGTTGTTGACGAGAAGATACATAATCAACAGGATTCGGTGAAAGCGTGTGATGAACACTCTGAATAGATGGTAACAAGTCTGCATTTTATGCATTTTTTACGTCTTCTATGCTTAGTTATTAAATTGCATTATTACTGCAACTGCTATCTTTTTCGGTGATGTAAGAGGTTTATCCTTTTGTAACCATTCTTTGGGCACTCGTTGAGCACTCATGATACTACTAGCGAAATTGAAAGGAAATAGAACTTGGAAGACATGCTTTTCTGTGAAAGCTATATCAAGTTTTTAAGATGCTTTGGGCGGAATCCGTGCCGAAAGGTCGGATGGCTCGGAGGTCCCGCCCACCCGGTCGACACTTTGTGGTGCTGTATTCTAGCCGGATTCACTCTTTTTCGCGTGAAAATTTGCATGCGGCCCAAATTAGGCAAATACAACATAAATATATGGGTAACAACAAAGCTCATTTTTCCGTGGACGATTCCTTTAGCTAGCGTGATGCATTCAAGTTTCCTATTATCCTATTAACTTCAAATTCAGGATCAACATCAGCATAGGTTCATCCCTATCGGGAATCGTTGTACTGCTCGTTCGATCTACTGTTCAAAAGAACATGATCATGATATTTTTTACATTTAGATTATAATGAACTGTTCCGATACAGAAGATCTCGTTAGTGATCCACGTTTTCGAGCGATTGTGGGAGCACAAGGTCTGGCAGGATTCTTCTCACTTGTTATATCTTCCGTGGTTTTAAAAAGATGTGGCAGCCTGTATTTCCACATAAACTGTAAGGTAGGTTTACCAATTTCTCAGCAACTCACAGTTCAGAATGACGATTCAATTATATAAATGACTCATTTTGCGGGCCTGTTGTGTACGTGGTTTTTTTGGTGATTTTGCAGCTCCACGAATCTTTCTGTCCACAAGCCAGTGATAGTGTAGAACACGCGCAGCCTACAGATTGCTCACAGACTCGACGTGCTCATAACCAACGGCAAGAAAAGCTGGCCACAAGTTTATTTGTTCGAGACCTGCGCGGATGGTTGTGCTGTGAAATTCATGTACTTCTCTGGAAAATGTTCCGCAGCAATGCAACACCTGCTCACTATAATGGTGTGCTGGGCGGATCATGTTGCGTTAAGCTTGTGCGTTATGCTTTTCGCAGTGCTGAAGACACATCGCATGGGCTTCATCCCGCCAGAAAGTGCTCAAACAAGATCGTTCTTGACTGAATATCGAAATATGATTTGCTCCATGCCGTATACTTTTGCAACGGCCGGCTTTTGATCTTTTTGAGACTAACTTGAGTAAGTTGATGCAGTTGGATGATGGGATAACTGAAACACTTCTTATCCTTAATATATACCAGCGCTTTGCCTGTTTGCCTTTATGTCTGTCTGTCTGTCCGTCCTTCCGTCCGCCCCTCTGTCTGTCACGAAATTAGCCATAACATGAAAAAGAACCTGTGGAGACGGGTACAAATTTGGGATGGGCAGGGCATGGGACAAGCTTACGGTCGGACATGCTCCCTGTTCTGATCGAAAACTGCTGATTGGGTTCCGATGTAACCCAAACGTGGGAAAAGATATAAGATCAGCGATGTGTTTTTGAAAGACATGAAAGAGGCCTGGGCACAGTGGGCGGAGCGCACCGAGTGAGCAGTTCTTGCAACAAAAGCTCATAACTAGGTCACAAGGCATTCTTGAGAGCAGCAAAAGAAACGATAGGTAGAAATGACCAGTTCCAAGTTATCTTAATCAAACTTACGATGAGTGAAAACACGCCCACAATGGGCGGAGAGTGTTACTAGTTGGATGGCACTCACTACAAAGATAACAATTTGTTTCTGAAATGATCTGGAGACCGGAAAAAAAGAGAAGTGGTCAGTAAGGCTGGAGCAATGTAAGGACGATACCTTTCAACAGTGGGCGGAGCATTCGTGGTGGTGGGTTGGAGGTTACAGGAAAAGCAACCTGTGGAAACAAATTCGGGATGGTAGGACATGGGACAGAAGTAAAGAGCACACAAGTATCAAGTTAAGCTCAGCGCAGTTGGCGGAGCGTTACTGAAGCGTTCGGTCCTCAGACCGGAAGTTGCTTGTTAGAAAATGTTTGAAAAGGGGCCAAACGTGAAGGATAATTAGTTAATGTCTGCCATTAGTGTGCCATCAGCCGAGATCTCCCATCTTGAACATACTCAAAGCAAGCGAGGGCGGCCCGAAGTGGGTGGAATACTATGTGGTGATGGGTACCGAGTAAATGTAAAGAAAAAATCGATTCTAATCGACCCACTGACTCCCAAGATGTTACGCGCGCTGTCTTGTGCCCCAGCCCAACTGGTTTCTCATAGGGCTATTATAAGGCTCATAAAATGCTTCATAATCTTACATGCACATGTCTTATAAGCACTAGGGGTCGAGTTACTTGAGATCATGGCCCCAATGGTTAAGAGGGAACTGGAGCCCGTATGCCATTCTGCAGTGCTTGACACCTGCTGGAGTGGGCCAGGCTTACCTCTACAGAAGTTAAGAATCTGAAGTTATAACGCTCTCATTCTGTTCAAATCTCACCGATTTCAAAAACTCAGGATTCAGGGTATAGTTTTTCGAGGGAGTATAGACGTGATTCATTAGGTTACTGCATAAGTCTTGGAACACATGCTACTTTTTTTAGAACTTGATTGCTTTAAGGCTTCTAGGGATATGGTACACGTGGTCTTGACAGGAGACGAATCTGCTGCTTTTTGGAAACAGGTTAAAGCGAGTGTTAGCTAGTCTCTGGTGATGTTGAGCGCGAACAGTAGTCGTTACAGAAGTATCGGCTGGTACGCTCCGATTGTGGCATTCCCGAGAAAATCCGGAGCAAACAAAACTAACCTAAATGCACCTAATGCCACAATGGCGGCGATTCTCCTCTAGTTTGCCTGTGGTATCCTTCGTATAGTTGACGTAGAGAACTTAGCTTTCATTTCCAATAGTATTATCTCACACACCTTTTGACAATCAGGGACAGCACAACAAAGATTCTGAGCTACACATACTACTGTCCCATCTGACTCAGTAAGTTGATGAGGCATCCAATCTGCTTGCAAATCCTGAGAGTAACGTCAGTTTGGTAGAATGACAGTTGTCGCATGTGTAGAGTGAGAAACACTTTCGAACTCGCTATCAATTTCCCAAGGATACCATCCCATCTAAGAATCCTGTCGTGACTTGCGTGCGACCTTCCCTGGGTATATGGTATGCGCCGGAAGAAAGCCGCGCTCGGGCTAGGTCTGTCCTTTAAACATCAACAACATCAACATCAACACCTACTATAGACGGTCTTGACAACGTTAAGCGCGGGAAAATATCGATTTATTGGTTTCCCGTCAAGTCAAGTCGGTAGTCGTTGTCTGTTCCTCTCGTGATTGGTTTTCTCATATACTATTTGTACCTCATGTTATTTCTCTGTTTGTCGTATTATTCGTAGTCTTCATAGACTAGTAGTATAATCTAGTGTTTTGTAGCGTAACAATACCTCACAGTGTCACAATACCTTTATCAGTAATCTCCACTCATAGCGGTTAGGGACAGGCCAGGGAATCCTTGCAGGCGTTACACGGCACTCTCCATACGCAGCAGGTACCCTCAGAGGGTGTGAACCCTTACGATACCCACGTTCTGTCGTGGTTGAGTGGCCGTTTAACCATCCGATACTGCGATAAAACCGCTAACCGCATCGGTCACGACAGATCCCTTGTGGGTGGGTGGACAACAAGAATCATATCTCCTGATCACGGTTTCAGCAGCGGCTATGGAGTAATAGGTAGCATTCTTAGTGTTAGTGACTTAAACATAAATATTTGCAGATGCTCCCTCCATAGAGATTCGAAAACACTTGCTAAACACTTGTACGTGTTTGAAGTTCGGGGTCTTTAATTTGAGCCGATTACTGCGACGGTCCATATCACAGCGCTGGCTAAGGCGTGGCCCAAGGGCTTATGTGAGAGTGCGGTGGGGTCAGAACACGTTTGATACACTTCTATAAAGCTCTCTGGGGTGTCGCCGCTTGAGTACGACTCTACTCTTTTGTGACCGCTACAGTGCCATGAACTGTTGCCGGATTGTATGGCTGCAATGTGTTTACTGCTATGTATTGTTACTTGAAGCTGAACGACATCCAGTAAACATTTTTTCACACGGATGGGATTCGTTGTGAAATACCCTTCTCTCCTCACCTGCTTATCTGAAGCTTGAATTCTAGTGCTTATCGCTGACCTCTGCCACTACGACCCCCTCTCCTGTCCGATCAGTAACGATCTCCTGTCGAGGAATTCTCGACTCGCGGTGTACCTTGCTCACCCAAAACCGTAGGCCATCTAGCGCTGTGACATGGACAGTGCAACTGAGCGAAACTATCGCACATATTCGAAGGAAATCGTCGGAGCTCTAAGTCACTTTGGTAATTAATACTTGACAAAACTCAAAAGCAGTGAAAATACAAGGAATGCAGAAGTGTCGCAAAACTTATGCACCAACCTAATATTGTATTTGAGTTTCCCATCAGAGCAGCCGGTGTACCGTCTCATTTTGTGTGGTTGTGGTAGCTCTCTAAAACCTGCTGACACAATCGTCATTGAAGTACCCAGGATGCGACCTCGCCTGGTACTGAGAGGCACATCCATGCCGCGATCACGCTTCGTGGGAAGTGCCGGGCCGGGAGCACACGCTCCTGACTCATAGAGCATTTTTTCATCAGCAATCTATTAGGTTGATTCATAATAAATCGGACAAATTGACCAATTTTAATCATTGTCGTACAACTTTTTTACGACAACAGGGATTCACTTGAAATATACTCCATCTTTATCGATGACCTTCTGCCACGGTATAGGCAGATCATGGATGCCCTTGCTCCAGAAGGCCGGAAGCTGGAGCTTGAAGAAGTTGCCGAGTGCCGCCTTGACCTCGTCGCGAGTTTTGAAGTCTTGGCCGTCCAGGTGACGTTGGCTGTGGGAGAAAAGGTGGAAATCTGAAGGGGCCAGGTCTGGGGAGTACGGTGGGTATAGAAGTACGGTCCAACTGTACGACAGCAGCTCGGCCTTGGTCGATCTTGCGAAGTGCGGTCTGTGGAAGTAGACACGTTGTCGTGCTGGAAGTAGACATGTGACCGCCGCCGTAGCGAACTTTGGACATTGGCCTTCAATTCTCGTAATTGACGAACGTAGACGTCGGCGGATACTGTGGTACCTTCATCGAGCAGCTCCCAGTACTCTACGCCGTGTACGCTCCATCAACCGCGGTTTTCGTCTTCGATGGAATAGTCGCCTGACGCAAACTTCGAATGCTACAACTACAGTGTACTTCCGCCGGGGGCATGCTCCTTGTGAACTTCTATCAGACGTCTGCCGATATCCGCGGGTTCCTGGCCAGATAGCGATATAAATAGTATGACGTTGCGGATGTGGTCTCTGGACCGCTTGAAATCGTGCGGCATTGTGGCGGAATGAATTTACTTTGGAGTGATTATTTTGCGGTACTTTGAAGAGCTTTTCATACTCATTCCAACGGTACCTCGCGCGTCCATTTTCGTTGATTTGTTACTGAGTTATGATCTCTAGAAATCATCACTACCATTTGTCCGATTTATTATGAATCAACCTAATAAAACGACCATTAAGTGTACTGATCGACTACAGAAAAGGCTCTATGCTAGTCGATCTCATGCTTGACCGGTTGTCCATTAGGTCCGTTGCGTTGCAATCTGGCCATTCTTTGTTGGAAAGAAAACAAGCACAGGTACTCTCATCCTAGGTCGGGCTCGAGCATTCCGATTCAAAATGATGAACACTAGCATGAAGTGGAACTGGCATGACGACATTCACAAATTACTGCACATAAATCGAGCTTTCTTACTTAGTTACAATTCGAGTTTTTTTTTCGGGAGGGGGGGGGGAAGGGGGGCTCTGCGGACTTATAAGACACTAAGGTACTGGGTACTGGGTATGAAGAAATATGGGAAGGTGGTTGGTGCTCTTGGCTTAACGGCAGCAGATACCGCCACGGAGTGTGGACTGCCTGGGAGGCAGAATAAATTTACTGTGAGAATACTAAGAATCACTTTGTTCCTGGAGAGTATCGAAAGAGTAAGATGATCAAGTGATGAAATTCAGCAATTTTAAGAGAGCATTTCATCAATTTTAACAATTTTACTTGATGATAATTTTGAATTTTGATAACTGCTCGCTTTATCGCCTCAGCTCGCGAATTTTACTTGAGATCACTGATGAGATTTGAGATGACAGCAGCTGTGATGAACAGCTCGTTTTCAGATATTGATTGCTTCTACGCTCATCATTTTTGTTGTGCACTCCATTCTCATCACAGGATTGCAGGTAAGCCATTTATCATGGTTGAGATGATTTCTATGTGCGGTAATGGCAACAAATGGCAACAAAAGAGTGCCCTTATTATGAAAAATTAACACATCACTTCATAATCGTGATGGATTACCGCATGGCAGGAAATTTTTACTGCTTCAGAGAGTAGGAATGTTTTTCGCAAGGTGGCGGGATAATGGGATTTCATTTTGTGGGATTCCATTTTCCGGTATTTTTAAGCAACTATACCATATACCAAACAAAACCATGAGTGATATGCCTCAGTGTAGTGCTCAAGAGCTGTAGTATGGCAAGGTTTCAGCAGCAAGATGATACTCTAGAAAATAGAAGAGAACCGTGAGATCCCTGAAGGTTCGTGTGGAGCAGAAGAGCACTGGTCAATATCGCTGCTTGCCCACACAATGGCATTTCCAAGTTTTGTACATTGAAGAATATGAGGTGCTCCGTAATTGGGTGTGAAAGTTCTCATTAACGCATCTGATGGAGAGAAAAATCATGAAAACACTGGAGAAGTACGAAGAAGCAAAAAAGAGTTAGGTAAGAGAAAGCGCAATGGAGGAGACGTGATCTTTTGAGGCTATCATAGTGAACAGCCGTGATCCCTTTCTCTCAAAGTTGAACTGGCGTCTCATTTTTGATCCTCACCAGCGCGCAGTGGAGTACCCCTCCATTCGCATTCCTGAATATATCGAAGACATATTGACTGGAATGCATTATGAGAAGTATTGTAGCTTTTAATCTGGGAGGCATTGATGCCGAACGCTTATCAACAAAAGTAAGAGTTCAAAAAACTCGGTCAAACTTCAAAAAATTATACAAAAAACTCAGGGAGCTCCAGAGTTCTAAATAGCTCAGAAGCTCCTTGTCTGAAACGACCTTAGCACCTCGTCAGATGCTGAAATATCTTTTCAGCACAGAAGGCACCTAATACGTATGATCTATCGAACTAAGTCTCATGATCTTGGCATGTTGAGTTGGTGAAACATGCCCTATGAACGAGCGTGTGCATGAGCTTATTTGGTTGTACTAAGTGAACTTCGCTTTCTCTTACGGCGTTGTGTAGGCTTTCTATTGGCTCTTTCGACACCAATGGAAACTCCAACAAGCTGACCCGCTTTGAACAATCCTCACTGATCGAAAATGCACGGGTCTCTTGAAGACAGTGATAGGGGTAATGTGGGTGATAAGGGTCCCCAAAAGGAGTCATTTACTGAAAAATACGGAACTGATAGGTCTATGTATAGCGAATCCCCCGCGGGAGGTGCCCCCTTGAGCTGTGGCCAAGGCGGCCTCATCAAGGCGAGCCGCCTTTTCTTATGGCAGCCCGCCTCCTGGGGTCGACTTTGCTGAGGAATGGTTGAGATGTAAAGCAGTGAGCATGACAACAGAATGATACTTATCGTACCGTATTACGGCCGTATTGATCGATGACGTGTTGCTCGACATGACAGCTTTCGTAGTGAACACGTCCACCGCACAGTATCAAAGATTGGAACGAATGATAACAATAAATTATCCCTAACACTGCCTTTATAGACAGTGATAGGGGTAATGTGAGTGATAAGGAATCGCTAAAAGGAGTCATTCACTCAGAAGCTAGGGGTTTAGGAAGCCCACCTGCGGCGAAATCCATCACGAAAAGCGCGTCCCTCGGCTATGACAAAGACGGCCTTTTTAACTCTAGCCGCCTTTCTCGGCTGTGTCCGCCTCCTAGCAATGAGCATCCCTGATTGGCTGGAGTGGGAGTGGAAGGTATCACGATGGGCATTCTCAGTTTCAGCTCGAAGCTCACTCCAGAAAAAGGATGCTTTCTCATTTCCAAACATTCCTTCGTATTGACGACTTGGCAGCACGCCAACGAAAGACTTTTTTGGACTACCCGCTTCTTCGCGGAAAGGTCGTCCACGTCAAGAATCAATGGTGGGAACGGATTCTATTTCTCGTGTCTTTGACCATTTCCATCCGTTTTTGTTCACTGCCCTATTACCGGGCATCTCGATATTCGTATTCACTGCTTTTTTTTCACTTTTCGTCCGAACTATCCCTAACACTGGCTTTAAGTCAATGAAGATTCTTTCAGGGGGTCACTCCATTGAGAAAAAGGAAATTCGAAAAACACAAAGGTGCGAGCTTACTTTCTAGAAACTTTTGAAACATCTTGATGCTGGAGAATCCCATTAGTGTTGAACACCATTAGTGTTCGATTAAGTTTGAAGACTTTGTGAGGAAAAGAGATCTGACCATTCGAAATAGAATTAAAATCAAATATAGCAAAATAATAGCGCGACTGGTCAAATATCTTCTTTTAGCTTTACAAGGCTACTTAAAGGCACCGGGAGGGTGGCAAGGGCGGAATAACGTTTACCAAAACAATGGCGTCTGAAAACAAACATATGGCTTCGGTAGATACAATGTGTAACGAAACCGGCGTGAAAACGCGCCATAGGGCGCTATTCGCCCCAGGGCGCGCTTCCGTCCGAACTGCAAGCTCCCATGGCTGAGCCACGCTTCGTTCATTTTAAAGCTTGTCTTCGGCCTGATGTAACCTCATTTTTACATTATTTCTTCTTTAGACTGTTTTCTAGTGACGTATTTTACTTGTTTACTTATGGATCTTCTTAATTGTGCATTACTATACCTGAAAATCTTAGAAGGGTCAAATAAAGTCGGGGGGAGACGCAACTTTGCGCCGACGTCGAAGCTCCTTTCCCTTACTAGGCTTAGGCTAAAATTGATATCCCCTCCTCCCACATTAAAAAGCATCTGTCAAAGCATAGGTCTCATCTGCTTCAGCCTAACCCTAGGAAGGGAAAGAAGCTTTGACGTGGGTAAAAATTTTGCGTCTCCCCCCCCCCCCGACTTTAATTGACCCATAAGTACATCTAGAAACAATATAAGAAAGAACAAAGTAAAAACTAAAAGGAAAAAACAAATCTATGATAGAGCCATCTTCTTTTGGCACCATGCCAAGGCGTCAAATTGGCGAGTTTGTGCAATGGCGGCCACTCAAACTCGTCCACACTACGTCTGTTCTACAGTAAGCCAAAATTACCCCCTCCTGGTGTCTTTAAGCGAATCACACTGGAGCTGATACATTCGTAACATCCTATATTTCCTACTGAACACGAATTCTTCAAGGCGATGCAGTTGTTCCGGTACCTCACCTTCAGCGACCCCTGTGAAGTTGTGTTCCAATCAGTGATATGTTTTTCACTAAGATTTCCCACAACAGTATGTACAACTTCTCTCGTCCTACTAGAGGTTCGTTCTGCCTATCATTTAGTTTCTCTCTTGTCAAAATATATTTCATTATTGGTTGAGGTTTATGAGCTTAGGCTACGCTGAATATCGAGTGGTCGAATTCATTGTAGGAAAGCACCTAGCTCCGTCGGGTGATAGAGTGTGATTCGACTACTGGCATGATATTGCTGTTGTGCAGTAAAATAAGCCTGGGAAAAGAACACGCTAAGTGAATTACACCTGGAACTTTCCAGCTGCAAACGCCATGATCGTTTTGTGCTCAGCCGAAGATGATTCGTCGGAACGTAAGCTAATAGAAATTACCAAGCGGTCTCATTAAAGGTCAACGCAAGAAAAGTCGAAGGATTAAGGAGCGGATGGATCAGCAGCATCACACCATGCTCAAAGTGGCTTTTAATGAGCGAAGCACTCCAGAAACAACAAATCAGCTATATGAACAACTGAAACGCTTCCGACTGAGAATGCAAAACTTAACTAGTAGGCATGGGACGGTCTCTGAAACAATTTACGCTGCTGTCCCACATACAGCATTTCTAGAAACACTTCCACTGCTCGACATTTGGTCCTTCTAGAGGAAACACTATCGTTGCCTACATCTTCCAATTGCAAAAATTAGAAAAAAAATGAAATAGATTACGATGAAAAGTGCCCCCGAGTGTGAACTCATTGTAAAAGTACTGTCTCACACATATACGGTCAACTGCCATCACATTTGCCTCGAAGAGTAGGTGACATACCTGTTTGAGATGGTAAAATACTAACTTTAAGTGTCAATTAGTATGTGCATGTGAAGAGGTTATCATCGAATATTGCGCATCTGACACCACACACAATTTATGGCAATGCATGCACGTTATTCTATTACACACATCTTTTATAGAGAATAAACTCAGTATATTTTGGACGTCATATTCTTTGGTTTTCTCTGGAATACAGGTGATGACATTGAAAGCTGGGAATCGCCAATATAAACCAAAACCTAGAGCAGAAGTAGCCTTTTTTGCATGTTGGTTTCGTTCACATAGGAGCTCTCTATACTCCGATCCAATACTGGAACCGTATCGCATATGAATATCGCATATGAATAGCATCGCCCTCACGTGCCCTCAGGTGCGCGTGGTCCAATGGTGCATAGTATATGACAATCATGAAATAATATGCATTGCTACCTTTTGTCCAAACCTATGGTACTGTTTCTATGCAAACCGCTTGAGAAATACTATTACAAAATATATCCCGTTATGGGCTGTTCGAACGTGCAGTGGTCATGACATTTAGCCAGAAGCGGTTAATAATCGGTGATTACTTGTGAGAGGTACCTCCATGGCTTTACCAGACTAAAGGGAGAGCTTCGATCACAGATTGTTAGTGAAGCTTTTGGAACTATTAAAAGTTATGATCATTTATGATGTGAAGATGCCACAACTCACATGTATTTGTAGTTGTCCACGGTCATCGAACGCGCTACAGCACTTTGGAAACGCTCTCAGTATGACTTATTTGGACCGAAAATTGGAATAGCATTGGTGGCTGCATCGGTAGGTTTGCTATCTTTATGAAACTCTGAATTTTCGCTTCCTTGGTGGTATCAGTCCCAATGTAAGTATGTTTTGATTTGCACTATGGTATAATATATTGATGTTGTGAGAACGAACGTGATAGTAAAAAATGCCATTTTACTTCGAGCAAAAGCTTGTTCGACTGGCAATCTGTCTTGCTGCAAAGGTAGAAAATGGGTTGATCATTCACCTCGGAATTTCCAGAATGTTCTCCATCTCTGAATGCAGAAGATGAACCTTCATTGTGATAGACTATCGAAAATCTATGAACAGCTGTTATAAATACCGCTCTACAAAACTGTTTTAGGTTTTACTCGCTGTGCTATCCACTGTTTGGGCAATGGGTGAGGAGGACTTTTCACAAAGTTATGCTTATTGTTCTCCTGTCACTGCAAATACTACGAAGAACATGATGGTGATGATATTCGCGTCATCAGGGATATCTGCTTCAACAATACTCAGCACTGCAATATTACTGATATTCAATAGTTTCGCGAAGAAACGGTAGTCCACCCACTTCTCAGCTTACTGCAAAAAGTTGACGAGCTTCAATAGCGTTCAATCATATTTCTTCTAGCATAGGAGAAGTGACTTCACTCTTCCACCTCTGGGCCAACCAAATTCCAATGTAGGTGGGTATTCACCAGCCTGGCCAGTTGAGCTTCTGCTGCTATTACTGATTTAACTGCTATCGAAGATTTTCAGTGGGGGCAACGTGTCTGTGTAA
This sequence comes from Trichostrongylus colubriformis, assembly GCA_963978905.1. Classification (NCBI taxonomy): domain Eukaryota; kingdom Metazoa; phylum Nematoda; class Chromadorea; order Rhabditida; family Trichostrongylidae; genus Trichostrongylus; species Trichostrongylus colubriformis. Next base: position 43,348,318 of record OZ022257.1, on the reverse strand, counting down.
TGTGTCCCGAAACCTTATGTCAATCTAAGTGCGTAAAAATAATGTGACGCTGCGAAACCCATTCAAAGTGCCCAAAAAGGTTTCACAAAAATGTTGCAAGAAATATGAGTCAGTAACACGCTTGTGCTGAGCCTTCGAGGTTGTTATGATTTTTATTATTCGGCTGACAATTCGACATATCACCTTCTTCACGGCCTGTAAAGCCGAAAGATAGAGTGATTCAAGACGTCGACTACCCTTTCAATTTACAAAAGAAACTCAGCAAGTTCCATTGCTTCTCTTAGGATTGATTCACCCTGACTTTTCTTTCAGAATTTGGAAGGATGTTTCGGCTTTACAGGCTCTGAAAAAGGCAATGTGCCGAAACGTCAGCAGAATAATAACAATCTTGGAGGTTCATCACAAACGTGTTACTGATTGTGTAAAATGCCGACATTAAAGGAGAGTCGGACACCCAAGCCACAAAAAGAGCAATTTTTTATACACTGATTGTTTTGTAATAACATATGACGTAGCATATGTGGCCCCAGAACTTACTGCTGCTACAGAACTTATCTTTACCGCCTTGAAGGGAGTGAAGGAGAGTTAGTTAATCCATCCTTATCTGATCCAGATTTGCTATAACTGCGGTTATTTATCTTATTAGCCTCGTTTTACAGGGCACAACACTACAGTTATGTGTCTAGTTGGAAAGTGTCATGTAGCTCGTCTTTGCTACTTACTGCTGGGGATAGCCTTTTTTTAGTGTCCCTGATATTTTTCTTTCCAGTTGAGCAGTGCAGCACCTTGACAATAAGGTTGAGTGGTCCTTCGTGGGAGTGTTTTCGGGTTCTGTGCATGGTGAAACTACTGCTCAAACGCGAGGTGGGACTCTACAAGGCTCCGCGATTACGTTCATTTCCTTAAAAGGGGCCCATAATTTCCCAGGCTACATCCTCGAGATTACTGACCCCTGGCGCTAGCAGATTTTATTGCTGCTGCAAGACACGCAGTTAACTCTCTCACACTTATCCTTATACGGCAGAACAGGTAAGCAACCGTTTTTGGAAGGTGGTCTAACACGAGCTCCATAAAAAGCGAAGCGCGCGGTTGACTTTCCTTGTGATAATCTCCCTTACATGCCGCCTTCCGTAGTGCAACGATTTCTATGCTCGAACACATAACCGGTTATAACCGCTTTTGCTCAGCATGCTACTCCGTTTAATCCACCATATCTTCTTCCACACGGAGTTCAAGGGTGAGATCACCCTTGAATTTCGTGCGGAAGAACACCTGTAGGGTGCCTAACACCGCTCCACTCCCATCAAGGCGGTGAAGATAAGTTCCTTGCAGCGGTAAACCTGCTGGATACATATCTACTGACTGATTCCAAACCATTGTCTAAAATAAATTGCTCTACTTCAGGCATGAGAAGGGCGCTAGGTTCCTTGGCAGCGGTAAACCTGCAGGATACCTATCTGCTGACTGATTCCAAAGCATTGTCTAAAATAAATTGCTCTATTTCAGGCGCGCGAGAGGCGCTAGTTTCGAGAGCCCACCAGTAGATTTAAATTGCTTTTGCAACATCTATGTAAAGCTTTTTGGTCTGTTGAATTCTCGAAAGTCTTTTGAAACAAATTTTAGAGCCTGGCACTGTGGTAAGCAAAGTTGACTATTGGAGACAGACATCTGAAGTGGGTCACCGAATGCTAATACACTACAAGTTGGTACCCTCTTAACCCTAGTCAGTCAGTGCAGCCACCGAGTAGTAACCAGATTACAATCCTCTCAAAATGAGAAGCCTTAATCCGGGACAAATCAGGCTCTTTATAATTTTAGCAGGTTAAAGCTTATTGAGAGAAATGGTAACAGTTGCTGCTCTAATTAATTCCTTTCTGGGGTAGTGCTTCAACAGTTGTCATTGGCTTTCATCACTATTTGAGGGCTAGACCCATCTAGAAGACTCTCAATCCATGCACTCTACAATGTCCTCGACCAGAAACTGCGAAGAGGAAGGTTTAAAATAAGGAAGCGAAATAGCGAACTCATGTAATAGCACTGTGCCACACAGTTGCTTTGAGTGCGACGACACTCTTGTACTCTAGACAACGTCATTACAAAACCCGATAACCACTGCTAGCTACCAGCGAGTAGCCTTTCATACTGACCGGGTTGCCAGGTGATTACTAAGATTTCCCGACCGGGTTGCCAGGTGATTACTAAGATTTCCCTACAGTTTGCTTTGTTGCTTTCTATAAAGTGTCAGCAACGCCTTACCCATTCTATAGCTTTTTTACTTTCATAATTTCGCATTATTCCTCTCGCTGATCGGCAGTACTTTAGAGAGCGTTTCGATCTTCAAACATCGTACCAACTATGTGAGAATGACAGTGTCTTACGGGTACTAATACCGCTCGAAATTTTTCAAGCAATCGTTTCTGGATTTGTCACTACGAGCGGAATAATTATTATGATGCTTCGAAGCCAAATGACAGTTGTGAACTTTCGAGTTTTACTTGTTGCTATCAACGTGAGTGACTTTGAATGCACAGTTGAGCAATCCGATATGCTCTTTTCGAGAATTAAAAATTTTTTTCGGAATTAACAGTTGCTTTTTAACTATCAGTTGATCAGTACGCATACGAAAATGCAAATTATCACAACTCGAAATACTGGAAAGAGATGACATAGCAAATGTCTACAGGTGATAGAGGGGCTTACGGGTTCAAGCTTCAATTGATTGCCTTACTTACTGTTAGCTACCATCTAGCTGATGAGAACAATCAATAAATGAGGATAATATATGATATCGATGTCAGATCAGGAAGTAAGAATACGTTCGATGAGGAAGGTTGAAACTTCCGTTAATGGAGTAGTGATAAGCAGGAACTCAGCGACAGCTAAAGTAACATGGTTTTTCCACGCTGTCGAAACCCTTTACTTGTGGGGAAAAGATTCTCTTTTACAGCTCAAGCGAGGGAATCAAAATTGAATGCTCTCACTCATGAAAGTATGAAAGAAAGATTCGTAAGGAAAAGCCTCACTCAAAACAATTTCAGCTATTTCCTTACTACACATTAGTATCGCCGATTCTACTGTGGTTTATAATACGATGGTCACGACAAAGGAAGGCTGACGGGATGAAGAATGCACTCAAGAAGAGAAGTGAAACGGAAAACGATATCTATTTTCGGACCTACGCAGAAATGTGGGCTTGTAGCCGAAAAGCTTGAACTATGTAGTGCAATCGCTCCTCTCTTGTACAGAAGGGGACGAGCTTCGCAAAGAAATCTTTTCGTGAACATTTTTTTTTTGCTAATAAGTCTCACAGATACTTGCTAGTTGCTGATATTTCGTTGAGTGGTGAGAGAAGATGACAAATCGTCAACTCTCTCTCCAACTTGAGTGTGTCAGGTCGCAGCTGAAGGAATAACGCCCTCCTTTGTTGAACAGGTTTTGAAAACTCAGCGAAGACCGGGTTGCTCTTGTGGGGTAACTGTTGGGTGGCGGTTGGGACACACAGTCAGTGAGGCCACTAGGTCACGGGGAGGCCACACTCATCCGCGCGCAGCGGATTGCAATCAGGTTAAGGCACGTAAAAACAAAAACAAAATCCTCGTTTAACGAAACAGCAGAGTGCCCGCAGCGGGGTCAGACATCGGACAGGTTGGAGTACGCGACGCTGCTAAAGCTCCTTCTCTGAGAAGGCCTAGGCAAATGTGGGAGAGCCAAGACGGCGAGAGACACGCCCCCAACTGCAAGCAAGCGTGTTGCCGGAACGGGTCAGGTATCTCCTAATCCTCCCTTAAGACCACTCGGACAATTCGCGACGCGTCGCCGCGCGCGGTGACCCGACTTCAGGCCGAGTTCAAAATCCCTGTGTCTTAGCATACACTCGATAATTTTTAAAGCTTTCATCTGTTGAAGGAATTGCCATCAGCTAAGAACTGTGCGCACCACAGATTTTTTTTTGATTTCTGAACGCTGTAGATTGTCACATAAACAACAGTATGAGCGAATCTTCTGAGCGCTCAAGTGGCCCCACTTTCCCGTTTTGAGCGCCCACTGCCATCTTAAGGGGACGCTAGTGGAACTTTTGAAGTAACCCGGAAGATCCACGAAAGTTGCATAATTAGATTAGATACGACGGATTATAGAATTCGTAGACTTTGTCGGCTATGATTACTCACCGGAACTCTTAAAGAAACAGTTTACTATGTGGACGATGTAATGCACATGCGGAAACTGCTCTTATCTGATCTCTTTTTCTAAGCGATGTGCATTCTTTGTTCATTCTCCATGGTTGTTCTGAGAAATTGTAAAACACCGATGTGGTCAATGATTTCATTTTTCAATTTTATTTCAACTTCAGACTTTTGTATAATGTCAAAGGAGTTAGGCATTTGTTCTGTTGTTTGTATAAAGCATCTGGAAATTAGGCGTGCTCTGAGTTTTTTTTTCGAGACCTTATGCTGAAATCACTCAGTATTGATGAGGTTCCTTTGGAGTGCATATAAAGGAAGGGTAATTGTTCAGTGCTTCATTTGCTTATGTATGTGTATGAAACAGTTCAAGTTCGAAGTTCAGCAGCAAATGAGGGAAAAATTGAAGCGATTCCAGTATCTACAGTCTGGATTCCTCTAGTTAATTTACAAGTTTATTCGAATTAGCTACATTCTATTTGCATATTCATTCCTATGTCCATTCCTATTTCAGCCAAATGGCTCAGGTGATTTAAGATTGAGAATTATTAGTCTACACAAACTGCGCACACGCTTCACCACGCCAGGTGCTGCGCTCTCACGAGCAGTGTTGACACATACGTGTTTCAACTGTGGTAGACGACTGACACCTAAAATGATTAAAAAAAGTTCCAAATGTTTTTCATCGTCTAAACTACTCGGACTCAACGGACTACTCCTCCTACGTCCATTAATCTGCTCGCTTTCTACTGCTCATGATCAGCTCCGGTGCTAGGTTGTTCATAACCTCCCAACATCGGTGCATATAACCACAGTATTCCGGGATGTTTATTGTGTCGAGCGTGAATGAGACAGCAGGTACTACATGTCGTCAGCAAAGCGCTGGTGATCGTGATGCCGGCCCTCTACCTTTATTTGCATGCCCCCCCCCCCCCAGCATTCTAGTTGACAAATGACGTTTTCAAGAGAGCGCTGAGAATCTTGGGCAAAACTGGTGTAGCCTCGTCCCCTCTCTCCTTGAAAAATAGTGAAATCCATGTGGTGAAGCTGCTGTGAAACTTACGAAGCTTACACTGAGTAGCCAGCTTCAAGATCCAAGGCTTCAATGGTCGCTTGTTTCTGAACGGAATCAAAGCCTTTTGGTCGATGGACATGATGCACAACGGCATCTTATACTCTGGCGTCACGTAAGTAAGCTTGATGACCGTGTGGATGTGATCGATCGTATTGAAGAAACTTCAGTACCCTGCTCGTTTCCAAGGCTCTCTTTCGTTTATTACTCCTACTGTTCTGCCAACCCTATCACAGATGACTCGATTGAAAAATCGGGTGAAATAGATACAGGTGAAGTTGCCGATACTTGAAAGTTTTGTGCAGATTTCCCTTCTTATAAAGGAACCAGTCCTGCTAGTTTCCAAAAGAATAGAAGCTTTGCATTCTGACAGGAAGCGTGTAATAAGCCGGCCTAGAGTTCCAACAACGATTGGCGGTAGATTCTGTAGGTGTTCCGGTCTGATCCTGTCGGAGCCGGGTGCTGTGCATTTTCAACCCACGATGACCTACCCCAGTGCCTTTCGGGGAGGAATAACTGCACCGTCAAAAGGTGGGAGACCGAACATTTTGGTCCTGTGACAAGCAAAACTCCGGTGGGCATTGCGAATGCTTCTCTTAGCCTCTGCTACTTCAGCCAGCACTGCTGCTCTTCTCTTTTTGAGATCTTTTATCTCCTCTCTGCATTGCTTCGCAAGTCTGAAGGCCAGCTAGTAATCACCTACCGCTTGTGCGGCTCTACGTTGGCTTAAGAGTTTTCGAAGAGAGCCGCTTCTTGGTGACTTTCAAACTTTCTGTCCTTCTAGCACTTTCGTGAAGATGCTCAACGAGTCGATTGTACTCGTTGTCAATGTAAGGGTGTCCTTCCATACGTTTGCGAGAGAAACGAAGTCGTCCCAGTTGATGACTGTCTTGGGTCATCACTCCTTGAATTCCGCGACCCTCTTTCTAAAGAGGGGTCTAGCGCGTATGAGTCGATGGTCTGATCCCGTAGAGAACTTCGGAACACAGCAACGTCGGTTGCGCAAAACCTTCGATTGAAGATGGCGCGATCGAACGCATTGTAGGATTGTCCACCGAGTGACTTCCGAGTCCATCGTAGATGGGAGGGCTTCTGGAACTGCTAGTTACCGTGGATGGGGTTGCTCGACCTAATGAACTCAGACAGCCTTTCACCCTGTTCATTCCATTCCGTTCCGTGAGTCCCGTTGTGAAGTCCCTTATTCATTCTTTTAAGGTCAATCTTGGCAGCGAAGTCGCGATTTGGTTTGGCTCGCATGAATTGTTATATGTTACCAGCTTCCGATGCGAGGGCTCATACGTTAAAAGTACTGGTCCCACCTTAGTCCTTCTTTACTTGATCGACCTGTTATAGTCCTAAGACTTTAGCAGCCTTTTCCGAGCGGTCCTACTCAAGGATGTCGTATTGGGAGTTCACGGAAATGAGACTCTGTTGTTGTTTTCGGTAAACCGTTGACTGTGCGGCCTGCCAAATTTTTGTAGTGGAGGCTGGGTATACTTCGGGTAGTTAGCCTCTATATCGGATTAGACTTGGAGTTTCCATGTGCTACGTAGTTGCTGGGATGAAGATTCTTGACTTAGCCGAATGTGGGATACTGATTGCACCATGCAGCGCACCCGCTCGAATTTAGGAAAGGCCTGCATGATACTGTAGATATGAATCAGCTAGTATAGCAGAAGAAGGAAACCCCTCTCCTGTATCCACCTGCGTCTCACTGCAAGTATTTGTTATACATTGTGGTTTTTGATCGCTGCTATCCACAACGTGGGCAGGCCTCGTTACGTAACGACTGGAGACGAGAAGTTCTTCGGTGAAAAAAACCAGTGAAGACGGTTATTTCATATTAGGACAAAGCTCCATGTATGAGAAATAGCTCTCCACATCGAGACACCGATTTTTCTCTTTAATTACAACTTGGAAACCAGTAGAGTAAGCGGCATCAATCACCACCACAGATGAAATGATATCATTCATTGAACTCCAAAAACCTCAGCTCTTGGGCCTTCTTTGGGCCAAGTCCTACAACATTACACTTCTTTGGCTTTTCTGGGGTTTCGAGATATCCTCTAGCATTTACAGCTGCTGTTTCTAAGTCGTCTGAAAGAATCCTTGAAAAGTGTGAGAAATCTAATTCACAGCAGGATTCCGTAAGGATTCTTGTACATAAGCATCTGATCAAAAGCAGAAAGAAATTCACGGTTCACAAGGAAGAAAGCACAAATGGAAGACATAGATCTCTCATAAGAGCTGTCGCTGATTGATGAGAAGCCGTCATTTCCCATACAGTACAAGAGCTTGGTGTGTCCTGACCGCCCAACTGAGTTGCGTGCTCCAATATCTTTGCTCTAATATGAGCGACCGCTGCACCTCGGCATGACTAAACCCCTTGGACCTTCCTAAAACACGTCCTGAATACTCAATCAATGCTTCTCCGATGATTCAAGTGATGTTTGGATAGGTATCACGCATAGCAAGCCATTAGGTCGTGATACAGCAAAACACTTTGTAATTACCTATCGCCACTAAAGCCTTAAACCCCTAGCTCGTATGCATGATCCAGTCTAGGAAATCTCATTACCCACATTATCCCTCCTTCCGTCTTTGGGTTGTGCAGTAAGTTTGTGCCGTTTTTCTCCTGTGTTTCACAATACTCTCTTCATCTTCCGACAAAGTTTGTAATATGTATTCGATAGAGCACCTTCTGCTCCACAACGTCGGTACTACTTGTTCTTCGATATGAAGTTCAGACATGGAGTAACCTGATGACGAAAATTGCCTTTCGGCATTTCTCTTTTTCACTTACATCGAGGTGAACAAACATATGCGTATACGTATTCGATAGAGCTTTTTATGTTCTACTAATCACTCTTAATTGTTTTCGATCGTTCGATTGCTACTTGTTTTTAAGGTTTGGAAATGGAGTAGTTTGTAGACAAAAATTTACTTTTGAAACATCGAGGTTTAAAAAAGCTGACCTTCTTCGCTCCACATCAAATGAGGAAAATAATACATCATTGATCAATTTATTATTAGTTCACGGCTTTTGGCCTAACTGTTTGGTGAAATCTCTGTTTAGCGAAAAAGGGTAAGTGCTGATGGTACGGGTTTTTGCTTAGCACTTCATTCTTATCTTCACCAAACTATGAAGGGATCCAAAACACCAATGGCATTACTTGTAGAGCAGTAGAGCAGAAAAAGCTCCAACGGATGCATTCATGGATCTTCTTTTTAGCCCTGATGGTAGGCGGGGAAGAGGAGATGCGGAAAGTGAATTTTTCGCCTTCAGATTGCTCTATTTTTAAAGCTTATAAATATAAAACAAGCTAAGCCCTGATGGTAGGCGGAGAAGAGGAGATACGAAAAGTGAAATTTTTGCCTACACATTGCTCTATTTCTAATGCTCATAAATATAAAACAAGCTCAGAGACGAGAAGTACGGCGTCATAGAGTAGGAGAAGCCCTATCGTATGCATAATGAACCTTGTCGAAGGATGGAGAGAGTTATGAAACAAAAAGAATAAAAATGGCATCAACATACTACACAGCCCAATTCATATTATGCACTAGCGAGTGGGGAACTTCTTCTCCTCATTTTTCACATTCCACTGCATTTTATTTTAATGCTGAGAGTGAAGCGTTATGATGCAATAATATGCTACTCATTATTACAATTATTTGGTAGCTTAATAGGAAAACAATGTTACAGAAAATGCTGTGGTCTGCCGCACATACTGAAAGAGTATCGCATGTAAACAAGTGGGACGTTTCTGTGACAGTGACACAATGGTTGTATTCTTCTGTTTTCTGTAATTCAACCTGGTCTTTCCTAACGTAAGGAATGTGTATGTAATGACGAGAATAGTGTGGCGTCTCGATGTTTTTGTCTCCTATTCAATTCAGATTTCTTTTCGTAAGCAACATCGCGACTATACCAATAATTAGAGTCGAATACACGTAGGACCACAGTTCCGAAGTGAGTCTAACAGCATTATCGTCAACAGCAGTACCCTCCACATATACTGTTACCGCCCAACTCCCCACTTCCTTGTTGAGAAGAGGAGTAGCTAAAAAATACTGCTCAATTAGCGCACTTTTGACTTCACCAGCGATGGGAACGGCTCTTCCCTAGCAACCACTTTGTCCTTCTTGATAAAGATTGATGAGACACCATTTTATTGTTACATGGCAGAGGCCACCATACCGGAGTCGCCGCACCCATTTTAGATAGGCACAATGCCAGCCCAGTATTCCACTTATCCTCAATGATTTTACGCCTCTAATCTTACTTCTGTGCCTAACACAGAAAAAGACTATATCACCGTTTGCTTTGCCCACCGTGAGGGGCTAATTTGGCAGATGGTGGAATATGAAGGCAGGACAGCTTATAACTCTGACTGTCACACGCTTGCGATTGAGGCCGTCACTACTACAACACTAAAGAAAGAACGAGATAAAACTGCGGACAAACCAAGAGGTTGTTCCGTCCTCGTCGGCAACTCGTACGGCTGTGTCCGGCAATGGCCCCGCTGATGAGCTGCAGAACGACACGACGTGCTGCGTAATCATGATAAAACCTCAAGCGCGCTTGTTCAATGCGAGTTTAGCCACACGTCACCTCTTCTAAAATAGAATGTTTGTTTCCAGAGAGCATGTGTTCTCACTTCTCACTTTCTCCCTACCCCTCCCGGTGCCTTTGAATGACCGATACCAAACATGTTCAGTTTGTGGCATCGCGTGCAATATTGCTTTGCGACAAAATGCTGCTGTCGCTCGCGCTACTCCGTAGAATTTCGATGTACGAGTCGGAATATCAAGGAGTAAGCACCTGAGCGAGGCCTAATTGAGAAGACTCTACTGCTCAGATGTTTTCTGTCGCTGAAATTGTATGTGTGTCGTGTCGTGTATTCTTCAAACTCTGCTAAACTTTGTACTCTAATCTTAATATTATAACCTCTGCTGCTCGAAACGACAACGAACAGCCATAGATTTAAAAGAGTCTGAACCTGATGTAAACGATTTTCAGAGAAACCACTGTGTGCAGATCACACTATTCTATGAAGAACTCGGAGGCCTGTTCATTCCTTTTTCGTTTTTGAGATTTTGGGACGGTAGACAGGATTTTACGTAGGACATAAGCAATAGCGCCGTGTCATCATCTGGGGAGGGGGGTGGAGGGGAGGGGTAAACTGCTTGCATTTGATGAGTGGAAGTCCAAATAAATTAGAAGTACTATATTAACGGTAAAAACGGTAGCGGCTGTTACCGTTTCTGTTACGCAGTGTGATACGATGTAGTGGCTAGAGGTAGGCTAATACGTGTGATACGGTGAAGTGGCCAGAGGTAAGCTAATACGTGACTCAATTCGTATGTGACCATTTTCGCCGTTGCTGCAGATTCTATCTAGATTAATAATAGGTGCTAACGGAAGAGATTTCGAATTTGTATGGTCGCCACTGGAGCCATTGGCAAGTGTAATCAAATATTCAGGTTCCGATGAACTGTTCCGATGCGGAAGAACTTACTAGAGATTTGCGGTTTCGAGTTGTTGTGGGAATGCAAGCAACAGCCGGTTATCTATCATTGATTATTTCCTCTGTAGTTTTGAAGCGATGTGGCAAACTCAACTTTCACATCAATTGTAAGGTCAGTATAGCAAATTATATAAAAATTCGAATTATTGTGGATGTACGCCATGATGGCCTCAATTGGCTTTTTGTATCTCGCCAGTATGTAGGCCGTAATCTTGCGCGTGATGGCAACTCTGAAACTTTAATTGGCTCAGTAGCTTAACTCACATAAACACTGGAGCTGGCCTCGGCCATCAGCAGGGAAGGTTGTGCAGTCACCGATTTCATTGTTGCAGAGCGCGACAATAACTCAGCAACACTTTGTGCTCATTACCATGTTTGGTAATAAGATAATGGACATATACCAGTAGAAAGCACACACAACATCAAAGCCATCGGTCGGTGATATGGGCTTTGAAACAGTTTCTTATTCACGTCTCTATGAAATTTTAACTCTGCCGATGACTGTACTCTTTTCTAGATATCATTTGGGTGTTCTTGAAGATAAGGTGATATTGCAGATGAAAACTAGTTGTCAAAGAGAACGTTCGAATTTCTGAGAAGGAACGCTCTCAGTCTATCGCTTACGTCGTTTAGCACTACCCCCTCACCGCCCGGCGTGTAGCCTCGTACGGGCAAGTGCTCCGTCTGACTGCGTATTACTGCCACTGTAGGGAGCAGCAGCGTGCAGTGGGATTGATTGTGTAGAGACGATCCCTCTCCAATTCAAGGAATAGGAAATGGGAAGGAAAGCTCTAAAGTACCGCGAAATAGCAAAATTTACATTTCATAAAGCGACTATGCTTTTCTTCATTCGTGTTTTTTTTCCAAAACTTCGTGATGTTCTCAGGTGAGGGATTTTTTTCCTGGAGGCACAATTCCCGACAGTTTTCGTGCTTCGTATGTGCTAAAGAAAACAAATGCGATAAAAAAAGAAGGAAAACTTTCAAAAACCTTGGAAGTAGAGTCTTCCTGGTTTTTGGCTTCGACAAGTCTACGGCCTACAAGCGAGCATTTAGTCAAGTATTCAGTGATAATATCATCCGATAAGGTTGTCGTTACAATGGGAGTTTCCTCTATCGTTTCTTGTTGTTTATTCGATATCATGCCTCTAATGCACGTGCGTACATGCTTACGCTGCCCCGCTGGCTGAATAGGATGGGTGTAGGTCATCTAGAGACGGTAGCTGCCATCTAACTTACTGGTTCTTTACGCGTTCAGTTCTCACCTGGTGATGGAACACGCTTTGACGTTGTGGAAAAGTCTATCTCGCGAGTAGATTCAAGATACTCATATCATCGTGAGCTGTGCCTTTAAGAGCACTCAAACTATTATGAACATTCAGATTTTCGGGAGACGACTCAGACAAGAATTGCTTTGGAATCCCTGGGATGCAGTCCGTATGCAGGGTTTTAGCCTTTCAAGTGCTATAGTAGTAGTAGATGGTCATCAGCCGTATTCCGAAAAGCGGGGATCCCCCTTCATCCTTTCAGCGCGCATCTAATCTTTTCTTGAGATTTTCTAATCAAAATAGCATTGTTGCAGAAATTTCCGTTCTCTGTAGAAACTCTACAGATCCATTCTCAGCTAGAGGAATTTTCTTCAAAAAGCACTTCTCGGTTCCAAATTTTTTGTCCATTTCGAAAAAAGGCTTTTGCTGCCTTCTGCTCATACTAATGACCTGATTGGCCATGATTGCAGATCTGATGATCTCGCAGATCAGCAATCATGAACAATCTTTGAGAGTGTGCGGACCAGGGTACTCCGAAAGTCGAGGATTCCTCGAAAGGGGGCCATACATGACGGACGGGAGGGAAGGGGGTCGCAATCGCTAAGCTTAGCAACGATCCTAAGTCACATGAGAAACTGAACGTGCTGTTAGGTGACCCAGCTATCTGATTAAATATAATTAAAAAAATAAAATTATTCGTCCAAATAAGAAAATTCTTAGGCAATCACTTGTGAACAGCAATTAACACAAAAGTACATACTGGCGGAGTACAAGTATTAGGCTGTCCCGAAAGTTCCGGAACACCTTGGCGGACAAGGGTTTTCGGGCCTTCCCGCGATGGATAACCAGGGCATTTGTCGATTGACTTTAAGGAACGTTCCATGCCATAGGCATATAAGGATTCGCGCCTATCCACAAAAGGAATAGAGCTCGAAATGGACGAGACGTCACTCCGAGCATTGTACCTCTACGAGTTCTGCCGAGGGAGTTCCATAAGGGAAGTGGTCCAAATAATCAGCGTCGCATGTGGAGCAAGCACAACTATCCACCGTTGGTTCACCCGCTTCCGTTCTGAAGAGATAGCCCTGAAAGATCAGCAACGCAGTGGCCGTCCATCTGAGCTGACGATCAGCTTTTCAAGAGAACTGTGCAGGAGAACCCCACGGCAAGCACATGTGAAGTGGCCCTGCTACTCGGTTGTGGGAACACCACAGTCGATCAGCATCTCACTCGGCAGGGATACCGGAAAGTGCTCTCAACTTGGACACCCCATGCCCTATCCGACAGCCGACATCTGGCAACATTCACCCGGGACACCTTGGCGACGCTAGGCTGGGAAGTGCTACCACATCCTCCATATAGCCCCGACCTCGCACCGTCTGACTACCAGCTGTTCGCCCCTCTACAGAACTTCCTAAAGGGGAAACAGCTCAAAAAGCAGCGCGACATCGAGATGGAGGTCGGGCGTTTCTTCGCGAGGCAGTGTCAACAGTTCTGGGCGGATGGGATTGGCAAGCTTCCGGATAGATGACAGAAGTGATAGATAGTAATGGTGAATATCTTGTTAGCTGAAATGTGTTTATGTTGTAAAGAAACAAATTTGAAAAAAAAAGTGGTCGGGGTGTTCCGGAACTTTCGGGACAACCTAATACAATTCGGGGGAGGTTGTGCCGGAGCGCCTATTTTTTCTCGACACTCGAGAGTACTTTGATGGGTATAGATAGAGCCGTCGTCATAGAAGCATACAGCGTAGAGGTTTTGAAATATTAAAAGTGCAAAACGGACGACCTACAAAGGTTTGTCACGGACGTGACCGCAGAGCATAGAGCATTGTGCAGAGCGTAGAGCATTGCTAACAGTATATTGAATTGTTTGGTTTGTATTATGTTGTGTTGTTTGTTGTGTTTATATATAAAGTTAACATGAAGTCTGTTAACTCAGGTGGTCTTATCATCTTTCATAATCATGCGAGCATAACAAGGGAAGACTTGTGGAATGATGCTGATATCAAACCTAAGAAAGACAACCACCGATACGATACCATATCAATATGATGAGATAAAGGCCGGTATTTAAGGCCTCCTGAGTAAGAATAAATAGTTCTTCCGTGCATTGTGCCGTCCAGACAAGTGGTGCATCGGCCGTTCCAAGCAATCCGAGCCTGCAGTGCAAGTCGCAAAGAAGCATCCGAAGAAGCCATTAATAAGTCAGGTGGGATTCAGAAGAGTTGCTTCTTGGTTACCCAAACTTTCGACAAAGTAGCTCTTAAACGCCTAAATCGAATAATGACTACATCACTGAAAGTTAGGAAAGCGGTACTAACCAGGCATTCCAATTCATTATCGAAGAGTTTAGCGAAATACTCGAGAGTAGGTGATGATCTGAACATAGGGGATCAGAGAGCATGCGAGGTCTTGGAAGAAATTGAGACAGCTGAAGTGGAGATCAAAGCAGTTTATGCCACATTTGAGAGCGCTCTTTTTGCATACACTGATGCAATAGATAACCTCAGAGAGCCTTTAACAGAGGAAGAGGAAACAAAAGTATCGGAGTACCTCAGTAAAGCTGAAGATACTATTTCCGAAGCTACAAATTTGCTGGTGACACTTCAAATTAGAAAGGAGACTCTGGCATCAAGTAGATCCCCACGAGTTGCAGAGCAGATGAACAGTTCAGCACCTCGAATAAAGCTTCCCAAGATACCACTACCCGAGTTTGACGGAAAAAGTTGGGAATGGGATAACTTTTGGGAGTTGTTCGATTCTACCGTTCATTCACTCCGGCTCCCAGACCTCCAGAAGTTCAACTATTTCCTAAGGGCCTTGAAAGGTGAAGCTCGTGAATCCATTGCTCGCTTTCAAGTAACCTCTGTCAATTACAAGCTAGCAGTAGTTCACCTCAAACAAAGATATGGGAATGCCCAAAGCATAATCACCAGTTTACATCGTCAACTGGAGCACTGGAAGGCTAGGAGCACGCTGCTGAAGGATCAGCGCAAACTCCATAACCAGCTATCGGCCATAACAGCCCAGCTGGTGAGCAAAGGCGAATCCCTCGATAGCCCATGGCTTCTATCAAAGATTCTGTCGAAGTTCACGGAAGCTATCCAGAGGAGTACTCTCAAAGAAAAGGTGTCGCTGGCCCAGAACGAAAACTGGACTTTGACTAAACTTATGACGACTCTTGACAGCGTCATAAAGCAGGAAGAAGAGATTGAGCAGCAATTGCCCGTGAGATCTGAAGCCTCACAGTTACCGAAAATTTCAGAGAGGAAACCGGAAACCCAGGCAAAAAGTCGTGCCCCCTTCTGCTTCTACTGTGATAGCAAGGACCACTGGTCCACGGGGTGCACTAGAATCACTAGCCCGAAAGCACGCCTTGAGCATTTAAAGAAAGCCAATCGTTGCATTGGTTGCGGATCCAAGACACATAAATATGCCGAATGCAATAGTAAAGGGTGCATGCAGTGTGGAAAAAAGCATCATACATCTACATGCTTCAAATCTGCTGCTCCCAATTTGTCCTCTCAAACTCCTACTTCAAATCGGAAAAAAGAGGGAGAACAGAGGTCAATGCAGGCTCGCCAGAATCTTACCACATGCGAAGATGAAGGCAAGCAAACCGAAAGCGACCAATTCCTTAACCTTACGGTTATGAGAGTGGAAGACTCGTCTTATCGAACCCGTGAAGAGGGGGAGATATTCCTTTTGACAGGATCAGTAGAAACAGTCCATCCAAAAACACAGAAGCTCGTCACCCTCCAAGTTTTACTTGACACTGGTGCAGATCGCAGCTTCATTGATGCCAAACTGGCAGAAGAGCTTCAGCTACCTAGTCTTGGAATAGTAACCATGAAAATCAAGACCTTTGGAACGGAAACCACCAAGGAAGTTCAATGTAACGATACATGTTTGACCATATTGGATGCTGAAGGGAAACAGCATTGTCTGAGATTTTACACTCATAACAACCTCACCGGCAACCTCACTGGAGGAAAGCTCCAAGAAGAAGATCTAAACTTCATCCGCAAGATGCGCATAAAATTAAGCTCAAAACATAACCCAACACTTTATCGACCTCAAATCCTAATCGGATGTGACCAACTCTGGGACTTTATAAAGTTCGAAGCACCGCAATTCACAATGCCTTCCGGACTTAAACTTGTTCCCACGCCCATAGGATATATGATTTCTGGTGAACGCACCACCAAACGCGGAAAATTTGAAAATCGCTTGTACTCAACAGTACACGCCGTAGGATCGGGAGAAAAAGCCGACACATGGGAAAGCCACTGGAATACACAAAGAGACACAGAGAGAATAGAACAAGAATTCTGTGGCCCGGAGAAGGAAGAAAAGACTCGCATTAACGAGCAAGTACTGGAAGGTTTCAACAAGTCCATTGAAAAAAGGGATACCGGCTATGTTGTTCGACTTCCATTCAAGGAGCAACACGAAAGTCTGCCAGACAACAGAGCATTGGCGTTGCATCGTTTGAGAAGCGTATTGCAAAAATATCAAACGGAGCCCGAAATTCTCAGACAGTACCACGAAGTATTTCAAGATCAGCTTAACAAAGGCATTCTGGAAGAAGTGAATGAAGCTCACGATACTTTCAGAAACCCGAGGCATTACCTTCCGCACCAACCTGTAATCACTCCTCAGAAAGACACTACGAAATTCAGAGCAGTGTTCGATGCATCAGCACATTATAAAAATTGCCCATCACTGAATGATGTAGTGCATCAAGGACCTACACTATTGCCCAAACTATACGGGATACTCTTACGCTTCCGAGTAGGAAGGTATGTCTTGCTTTCAGATGTAGAGAAAGCATTTTTACAAGTACATTTGCACGAAGACGACAGAGATTTTACTAGATGTCTATGGGTCAGAGACAACACGAAACCACTGTCTGATGACAATCTAACCGTTTACAGATTCAAAAGAGTTACCTTCGGCATCAACGCCTCACCCTTTCTTCTAAGTGCAACTATTCAGTTCCACTTAAGCAACTATGTAGAGGATAAGGCACTGGCCGCTGAAATCATATCCAATCTTTACGTCGATAATTTAATGATTGATGCGGACACAGTAGTCGAAGGCATCCAGAAATACAAAAAACTGAAAATGATTTTTGACGATCTCAAGATGAATCTCAGAGCATTTGTAACCAACAACCCTGAGATCACCAAGGCGATATCGACGTCCGACCGTTCCACAAACCTAACGCCCAAGGTACTGGGAATACCTTGGGACTCCATCAACGACAACTTTTCGGTGTACATCAGTGTACCTGAACAAGAGTTCGTTAGTAAACGCACCATTGCACAAATGATCGCATCTGTGTATGATCCTTTCGGGTGGGTAATCCCACTATTGGTTAAAGCCAAACATTTTCAACAAGCTCTGTGGAAGGAGCACTACAACTGGGACGAACCGCTAAGCGAAGAACATAGATTACACTGGAAGTGCATAGCTAGGGATATGTCCGGATTTCGAAAAAACATATTAAGGAAAGTTACGCAGGAAGGAATCGCAACGTACACACTAGTAACATATTCCGACGCTAGTGGAATCGCTATGGCAGCATGCACCTATCTTACGAGTAATAGTACATCCCAATCTCTAATGGCAAAATCGAAAGTGTCGAACAGCAAGCATCCGACTACAATCCCCAAAATGGAATTGAATGCCATGACAATGGGAGTACGACTCACCCTCAACTGTCTTCTGAGCCTCAAAGGTTCTATAAGCATTGCAAAAGTGATATTCCTAACGGACTCGGAAATCGTAATGAAATGGCTCCAAGGTTCTCGTTATCGTGAAAAAACGGGGCCCTACGTTACAAATCGGATACGTGAGATACATCGAATCACACAAGTACTAACCAGCATGGACATCGAAGTCAAGTTTGGATATATTGATACAAAATGGAATCCAGCGGATATCGCGACACGAGGAGCATCCATCAGAGAGTTTTCTTCCCATGTGTGGTGGAAAGGATATCCTCTCGACAACATTCTCAACAACAGATTTGCTTCTAACTTCTTCCGCCTACCAGAAGAGTCAGAGAAAAACGAAGAAGAGATTATGTCCATAACGCATATAAGCTTATCAAAAACGTGTGAGAGTAAAATCGAAGAAATTCTCGACCTAACGAGATACAACAGTAAAATAATGTGTCTGAGGATTTTGGCATACGCCATCCGATTCCTTGGATGCATAACTTCGCGAGTGCAAAATTTACTCAGAGTGAAACTGTGTGGTGTACTACCCTGCCTCCACAGGCAAATCAGGAAGAATTACCTAACAGCATCCGAGATTAAAGATGCTCATGAAGTACTGATCAGGAACCACCAGGCAGTACACCTACATTCACGTTACATCAAGGATTTGACGAAAACCCTCAACGTGAAAAAAGACGAAAAGCAGATTTTGCGAGCCTATGGACGCTTAAACAAATCCGACTTGAGCAGCACGGCGAAGAACCCCATCTTAGTCGCACCCAACTCAAGACTGTGTCATCTTATAGTGCTGGAGGCACATGGACATTATCACAATAGCACAGGCCACACCATGGCGCAAGTACGACTACAGTACTGGATACCACGACTCCGTGAACAAGTGAAGAAATGCATACGCGCATGCCTCGCATGCCAGAAGATGAACAATCTACCGTACAAGTATCCAGAAATGACAGATCTCCCGGAGCACCGGGTAAAGAAAGCACGGCCGTTTCAGAATGTAGGTTTAGACTATTTCGGCCCGATAACCGTCTGTAACGAAAGCCGAGAGCATACAGAAGTTTATGGATGCATATTCACGTGTTGTGTTACTCGTCTCATCCATTTGGAAGTTGTATGTGATGGCACAACAGAGAAATTTCTCAACGCATTACGTCGCTTCGTAGCTCGTCGAGGCAAATCAAACACAGTAACTTGCGATAACGCCCCAACATTTGTGCTAGGAAGCCAAATCATGAATGATTCACTTGGTGCAACCATACAAGAAGATAAGCTTACCCGCACAATGAGCAATCAACTAATCGAATGGAGGCATATTACCCCTTACTCACCCTGGAAAGGTGGATTTTATGAGCGCCTCATAAAATCGGTCAAACATGCTTTAACAAAAGCAATAGGAAGGCACATTTTGACAATGGAACAGCTATGCACATTCCTTGTTGAAATTGAAGGCTGCCTCAACAGTAGACCCCTTACTTATCAGGAAAGCGACATCAACGACGACATAATACCCTTGCGTCCAATCGACTTTCTACAGAGGGAAATGAACCTAACCCTTCCTATGATGTTTCATGGTCAAGATCACACTGATCCCAGCTATCTACCTCCTCAAGAAGCATTGCGCATAGAGACCAGGTTGCAAGCCCAAAAAGCATTGAAGTCATCTTATACCTTAACAGAACGCTTCTGGGAGATGTGGAAGAAGCAATACTTGACTGCTCTCCGTGAACAACATAGGAGAAACATTGACGATAAACGTGGAACCACAAAGGAAATCCGAGAAGGAGTCATAGTTCTTCTGAGCGATCCCCACCGGAAAAGAAACACTTGGAAGATGGCACGTATCACTAAGTTGATTCCAAGCAATGATGGAGCGGTAAGAGAAGTAGAAGTTTTCCATAATAAGAAGACACTCCGACGCCCGATTAACCAGCTCATACCGCTAGAAATTGCAGATCATGGCGAAGATTCACAACAAGAAAAGACTTCAGAAAAAGGCCAAAGTGCGCCACAATCCGTCAAAAAACGGTATAACCTCCGGTCGAGGAGAACGACCGATAATATGACGGAGCATTCTCAAAATCAGGGCAATATCCTTCACATTACGTCACAATCTCACAAAACGTGGCCTCCTTCACTCTACCTAAAAATGGCATTGACTTTGGCTGTAATTTTTGTGGTCAATGGTACGCAGCCTACTATTCGTAAGCAAATAAGATCTTACTCAAATTACGACTATGAAAGCGAATGTAGAAAGGGCAGTAAGGAGCATCAAAGCATGATATATATATTCCAGACTAAATATCTGAGTGATAACAAAAGCCAATCAAATATGGTAACTTTGCCAGGTTTGGATAGGCTACCGATTGATTGCGTTATATATAGAAGCAACAATCTAGTAATCAAAAATTACAATGGTTCTCACTCAATGCATGACAATCTAAACCTTGAAGAGTGGGCGAAGGTAGAGTTACACGAAAAAACTGGGAAAGGTCATAAAAGAGTTAAGAAGAAAGAACATCAGCAAATCAATACGCTTCATCATCCAAAGCATTACTGTTTTAGTATGGCAGCAAGAGAGCATGAATACGAATTTGCAAAAAAACGACAGGCCGAGGAGCGTAAACTAATTGACGAGATACGGCGCAAACGTGCGTGTGTTAAAAACGCCTCAAGATTCCCAACGGAAAAGAATATCCAAAGCAAGATCAGAAATTTTATCAGATCAATTCTTTCAATTGTTACTTCTAACTATCTTTCTGTAAGCTTTGCTAACGTCCGGGGGAATAGGCCTCAATATTTTGCCGACATGAAAGCATCCCTCTATAGAAGCCAGCTAGAAAAAATACATCTCGAAGTTTCCTGCACTTTGGACAGAATTCGATTCGCAGCCGAAGGAATATCGATGGCTCACGAGGTGTACAATCTACTAGTATTGTCGGACGGTGCAATTGAAAGTTCTCGGGAAAGCTTCTCTAGTGAGGACGAGCAAGGTGTAATGCTCGAGCCGAACTTTACAGCAGATTTTATTCGAAAGGAAATTGACTTCTTGGAGGAACTCAGACACCAAATAGAAAATGAAATTAAGGAGGCACAGATTCAGGAAGAAAGCGAAGAACACGAAAGCGCCTTTGACTCCATGAAGCGAATGATCACAGAAATGCGTGAGGATATGGAAACAAAACACACGCAGCTCCAAATGGAGATAAGCAACCAGAACGAAAGAATAAACGAAATGTTCAAGGTACTCCTGGAAATGAAAAAAACATCATCAAGGGCAAACGAAATATACGAGCATTGCGAACAAGCGCCCACTGAGGATAAGAAGGATCCCGAAGAGCAGCCCGAAGAAGATCTTCTAGATTTACCGGACGACAATGATCTCAAAGAATATGGATATTACGACAATTCAACGACTTCCGTCTTGAACTCCTCTGATGATAGCATCGACCCAAAGCAAGAGAGTTACCGTGAAGATCAGAGAACACTCGAATTAAAAGAGCGAAGAGCCGAAATCAAAGAATATTTGAAAGAGATGTCGACCGTACCGGAAAGAAAAATCAGCAGAGTGGATCAGATGAGATACAAAGACCAGTACTTGGTCTGCGCATTCTGTCTAGTAAAGGGGCAACACTATTCGGATAGTTGCCCTTCTTACGTATCTGAAATCGAGAAAAAAACGTGTACGGTGTCGACTATGCCTGGATAGCCGTCACGACACAGAGCAATGCAGGAGTGAAGTAAAAAGATGCAGGTACTGCGGTTCGAAGAACCACGATAAAGCATTGTGCATTCTACCAGAAGATATCGATGACAACTACAGAGAGCTAGAAGAGATTCAAAAGGAGATTGAAAGCTTCGACGAGTCCTACTAATCATCGGCATCGCCCGGGGGGAATGTCACGGACGTGACCGCAGAGCATAGAGCATTAAGCAGAGCGTAGAGCATTGCTAACAGTATATTGAATTGTTTGGTTTGTATTATGTTGTGTTGTTTGTTGTGTTTATATATAAAGTTACATGAAGTCTGTTAACTCAGGTGGTCTTATCATCTTTCATAATCATGCGAGCATAACAAGGGAAGACTTGTGGAATGATGCTGATAACAAACCTAAGAAAGACAACCACCGATACGATACCATATCAATATGATGAGATAAAGGCCGGTATTTAAGGCCTCCTGAGTAAGAATAAATAGTTCTTCCGTGCATTGTGCCGTCCAGACAAGGTTAGCGATTTTGAGTAAAGTGATTTTTTCAGATATTAATCATGGCTTCGCTCGCAGTATTTATTCTTCACTCCATTATAATAGCAGTGATGCAGGTAACTGTCAGATTTTTGGCTGACAATGCGTGTAATTTGTGGAATCAGCGGGATCGTGAAAATGACGAGATTCATTTCGAAAAAGAATGCTTATCAATTCTTCTCAATCAACACGTATCGCTGCTCCACAGTTTCGCTGATTACGAGATTGTGAAGGTATGCCTAGTGGAGTAAAAATGTCGCACTGCGCATGCGCGATTGTTTTGCCGCGACCTATTGCTATACTACCATTCTCAAATGAAACTTCAAAATCACAGCGATATGCGCGAATTGCAACGTCATATCGATGAGTCCAATGCTCTGACGCTCTGCGCAAGAGACGGGTATGTACAAATTGGTGCGAATGACCTACTTCGCACTTCCTTCGTGCCGCATGTGCGAAAAGTAATTGATTAGGTGCGAGAATAAATCAGCTATGTGTCGCTTAACTCCATACGCTGAATAAGCTTGCACCCAACTTGTGGAGCTGATAAGCTTATATGACCTTTTAGCAAGTCTGTAGTCAGTTTCATTTTCTAGAGCATTTTGTACATTTCACTCATATGTAATAACAGGAGGCTAAAACAAGCGTTTGTCTCTCTTCCACTCTCGACACTGCATTTAACGAGCAGCAGATTCTGACGAAACGTTTTCATCCACAATTTCGAGAGCACACCTCACAGTATCACAAAACTCTGTGACTTGAGAACTTCTGTCAAGCTAAGGTGATGCGCAGCTCAACTCGAAAAATTCGCGATTTCACTTAAAATGGGGGGAACCTAGAACTGATCACAGTTTCCTCTCAACTCTTTCCTACCTATTCATGTGAGGATGGTGACACTTCCTTATATTTTAAACCCAAAAAGGATGGCAAGAGAAGTGCAAAACCGCTGTTACGTTCCTCATGCTCTTTTTCATCGTGACTTTTTTACCTCTCTGTAGCAGAAGCTCGTCACGATACTATTTTCGATACATTAACGAGCACAATGATCTTTTACGCTCTAACCGTTGTTTCCATACTTTTAACAAGTTCGCTACCCTTGCGGTTTCGGTCCATACCTCGATAAGATGACGGGAATATTCGTGAACTCGAAGATACCTTCTTGCGTCTCTTTCATTTCGAATGAGATGAGCGTAACTTTCTGCGTTTGAGTCCAGAAAGCGGACCTCAAATAAAATGTAATAGTGGGAAATACCTAAAAAGTCACTTCTCGCGAAACCATTTATGTTGCCGACCATGCCAGACTCCTTTACGGGAAACTGCCCTCAGGAAGGCAAGGCGATCGCATGGTTTCAGGAGTCGTGTACCTGATCATTTAAAAATTGTGTGATGAGGAGTATGCGGAGGGGAGAAGTAGACCGCAATGCACAAGTTCTGCCTCGGCTCTGACGCATGAACAGGAGATTTCATCGCGCAGAACGCTTGAGGCACTATGGCTTAGGGCAAATGATTCCAAAATCGATGGGAAAAATGAACGCGTGGCGATACTAGCGAGTTTCCATCGTTCAGGATTTTCTGTGGCCTTTGAGAGAGATCATGGGTACCGCAACGGAGGTCTGGAGGTGGAACACTAAAAGATCAGCAGCTGAAGGGCGATGAGCGGGGATTCTGGGTTATAACGCCGGAATCCCAATTTCCCCAGGCAATTCTCTTAGCAATCTCACCTCATCTTGAGAGCTTGGAGACACCAGAAGGGGTGATTTCAACAGACTGTGGAATGTGAAAGTAGCCTCACTCATGTGACAGTAGAACGAGAACCAGACAAAATGGCGAAAAACCCAAAGAACAAGAGCCCCACATTCCCTCCTCTCTTGCACTCCATAGGTTCTCTAGCCGGAGTAGACTACAGAAGAGCGGGAAGGCTAAATCAGCCTGTCACTAACGTTGTCCCGCCTTCGCCGGCAACTCGTCCAGCTGACGAACTGCAAAACGATACGACTGTGGCAGGGTCGTAAAAATACCCCATCACCTCTTCTGCAGTGGAAGGCTTGTTTCTAGAGAACATGTATTCACGACTTTCAGTTTTTCTTCACCCCTCCGGATACCTTTCAAAACACTCATGTAAACCTCTCCGTAGGATTCTTTCTTAAGATATCATTCGGCAGCTCCACGTTCTCTTAAGGTTAGCGGGTTCCATTACATTGTCCATAACTAATTCACCTCCGAAATTTCTTTCGCAGTTCGAAAAATGGTAGTCAGCGTTCTAATTTACGAACATGTTTCGGCCTCACAGTTTTCGAAGAAGGGGATTCGCTGGAAATTCTGCCGGATAATCAATATTATGGCAATGTTGGAGGTTAAGCACAAGATAATCATTGATTTCGCTAAACAGTGCCGAGACTAATGGACAGTCGAGCATGAAGTGTGTTGGAAAAAATTTGTTTCGGCAGAGTGATGGGATCAGAATCAAAAGGAAGATTTACGATAATTACAGTCCATGGCGAGGTCTACGGACTTGCATGAACGTGTATCAGTCTCTCCCACCCCGCCACACACTCTCACTCTCGCCACTCACCCAAGTCCGTAGGCCCTGCCAGGCCTCGGGAAATGGACTATAGAATCACTGTGAAAAATGCTGAATCAAGTATAGTAATTTTGTAAAATGCTGACACAAGAGTCGAAATGTTCAACGACTCATCCACCTTACTGAAACAAGCATTTGAGTATAACGCTACCGTAAAATGTTGAGACAAATGTCAAAAAGTCAAAGACTCACACCATTTTGTTGAGCCAATCACAAATCTTCCTTTGACCCATATATATTTCAGACACTACAATTATCTCGTTATTTGATTATAACAAATCCGTGCGAGTTGATGCTTGAATCGGTAACATGTTTCGTTATGAGGTATCCAGCAATCGTGTGTACATTTCTTCTGACGTTGTTACAGGTTAGAATACTCATGTTCGATGGCAGAATTTCTTTTGCGCTATTTCGAATCTCTCGAGGCTTTCTGAGTACATAAGGTGTATGTGAACTGGTAGAGCAGAGCTGCTAGCGGTCTAACTTTATGGCAAAATGGCGAATTCACATTTGATCTTCGATTGTTTTCTGTTTAAGAGCACCATCTGACCAAAGCTCATAAAAGGGGGGGGGGGGGGCTTGAGATTGAGCTTCCCACGATTTTGGCTTGAAATCTTCAATCAGATCATTTTTTGCTTTTTACATTTTGGTGTTTCAATATCAATCTCGTTCAGCATGTTAACATAATGAAATCGTGCTTGGGAATTGAGTTAAATTCGTGAATTATCTAAAAAAGACACTGCAACGTAATGGTGCAGATCTGTAACCACGCTTCCAGTAATTCCTTTCCACAGAATTAAGCCATGGTTCCATTGCTGACTACGTTCTTATTTTCATTTCTTCATTTCTTTACCATGTTCTGTTTTTGCAGAGTAATTTCGCAAAAATTCAATTTCATCTTAAATTTTTTTGTGTCTTGATAAGCTGCCAGGTGGTCCTCTTGGGGTACTGTATTAGAAAGACTGGTGGTGAACAAAGCTATTAGCCATATCCTACATAGCGCATAGGGTAAAGCTATGCTGCCCGACTAGACAGGATGAACTCGCTATAGTGTTTTGTTCTCGTCACATATCATCCTTATTATGCAGCTATAGCTCAGTGGTTGAGAGTGTAGGCTCAAGTCTGCACACTCAAGATCATTGAATTCCATTCCCGCCGAGGCAAAGAGCAATACTTTGCAAGAAATTTCAAAAATTTTATACGTATCCAGCGTCAGACTCAGGCTAACAAGCCGGCTGATGACGAAACCTAGTCACAACAAAAATGTCTGCAACCCGCGAAAACAATCCTACTTTATATAATCGGCTAAGTGTGTCTGTTGGTGTGTGTGTGTTTGTCTGTGTGTGTGTCTGTTTGACCGGAAATTCATATCTCGCGTCGCAGCAAAGATAGGATCCTGGATTTTAGATATGATATAGGGGGTGGTAAGAGGATCCCAGCAAAGGTGGACCGAAAGTGATAGCAGCTGATAAAGGCTGATAAGGAGCCTCGAAAGGTTAATGTCGCCAAATCCGTTTCGCCTTTCGGGTCGATCCTAGAGCGTCCTTACTCATAGGTGTTTCGAGGGTTGGGACGGGCACATTAAATGTGGGTCATCCAAATAGATAACGCTTGATAAGATTCGATAAGGACTGTCAAAAGGCGGATGTCGCCAAATTCGTTTCACTTTTTGGGTCGATCTTAGACTGCCGACACTCATAGGTGCTTTGAAGGGTGGAACGACCACATCAACGGTGGGTGATCCAAACTGATAACGGTTGATAAGACTTGATAAGGAGCGTCGGAAGCCTAATGTCGCCAAATCCGTTTCGCTATCCCGACTAACAGTGGAATGTTCACACTCACAGGTATTACAGGGTACGGCGACCTTAATACGACTTTTCGAAACTGATAACGGCTTAAATGGGGTGATAAGAGCCATAAGGAATTGGGGAAGAGTAAACCGGTACACCGCTCACACTACTATACGATTGCTGTAGTAATTGCGTCTGATGCCCAGTACCATAGGGTGGACATACTTTGTGTTTGTTCTGATATCTGCTGCCGATGTATCAACCACTAAATTGCTTAGCGTTTCAAATAATGGTGCATGCCTTTTGATGCTGCGATCTACGCGGATGATCAAGACACGATATAGATTTGTGGTAGCAAAGCAAGCGACTCATTCTCTCATGCGGTGCCAGCAACAATCTGGGTATCGACCGCTAGACCGTGTAAAATTCCAAATAGTGATGCATGTTCACAGGAACGATAAGCATCGATAACTGGCATCTACCACCTATATGTAGAATCTACCACCTATATGTAGAAAGTAGATGCTCAGCAAAAAAGGCAACATCGACCATTTCCCCATTACAAATTTCTACTGAGGAAAATAAATAATGAATAATACGCACAGTACTGTGCGATAGCCCAACTGGTCAGTTATAAAGCTTTGACGCCATCTCGAATGGCGCTCAGATCCTCCGCCCGAGTTCTGAGGTCACTATGCGAGGCTTACGAGGGGTGAACGACATCGACCAAAGAATTTAGTTGGAATCGGGACTCTTAATGTGGGATCGTTGACCGGTGAGCCCTGCGAGATGACCAACCTAATGAAACGCAGGTACATCCAACTCCTGTGCCTCCATAAAACACTTTGAAGGTAGCTAAGGCTAAAGAGATCGGTGGTAATGTCTAATTCTTCTACAACGGAGGGGAAACCAAACGAAACGATGTAGCCGTGGCCGTAGCAGAGTCCCAGGAACTGGGTCTCTGCAGGGATGGGATCAGCGACCGAAACATGGGTGTAAAAATAGACGCCAGGGAAGGGTACTGGACCATAATGACTATGTAGACACCTCAAGCTGGCTGCTCCAAAGTTGAGAAAGACTAGTTCCATCTCAGCCTCGATTAAGTCATCAAGGCTAACTTACTCAGGAGGTACAGAGGAGGAAGGCAAACGGAGACATACCGTGTGCTAGGAGGACCGTTCTTTGAAAAAGTAAAAGAGGTCATGATACCACCTGGTGAAGAATGAGTCACCCAGCACAAGCCTCTCCTAGTGGACATGGCTATTTAGCATCCTCAGAAATAAAAGGTAAGACCTGAGCAGTGGTTACGATGGCGAAAACTATACAGATGGAGAGGAGTGGCCCAAAAAAAGAGGTGATTGAGGCAGGCTCTCTAGACCACTGCGATCCGGTTCCTGAGCCAGGACCATCAAGGTGCCTACTGTGCGCGGAGAAAACACCGAATAAAGTTCGAGGTGGCTTCTGTGGTGTTTCTGGAACGTATGACAAGAACAGCGGACTCTACGATGGTGCGGGAATGAGCTAGGGAGAAGAAGAAGGCACATCAACCTTATTCGTGACAATTTTTCGTGTTATTGAACTCTTCACGAGGTTGTTGATAACACCTTTATTGACTGTCTTACGGTATCGCCTTCTCCAGGGCCTGAAATTGAGAAGACCAAGGCAGTTCGTAACGAACCGGCCAAGTACCCATCAGACTTACTGAAATACAAGGTACAAAGCCACACCTCGCTAGTTATTCCTGGCTATTACTAGACACTAAATAGCTCAAAGACTGCCACCAGACCGCTCCCTGCATTTCTTATGGAAATGTATTGTCAGAGGGGCGATCACTGGTGATTCTTGACTTGTGCTGTTATTGTAAGTGGAATGGTTTGTCAACCCACTTTTAAAAATGAACAATGTGTGACAGGCTAGTGGCTGGAAGTTTTATAATGGGCCTCCTGCACATCATGGTAAAGTCAGATTAGTCAGATTAGACTGCATTCTTTTTGCGGCCGTGCGGCGCCAAGCCCGCTCTATTCCTTTCTGACCCTGCCCACAACGCCTACCACGCCCGCCATTGGATGCTGCATTTTTCAAAATGGCGTTCATGTGGTGAAAAATTCTAATTTCCGAGGTAAGACAAGACAGAAATTTGGATGGTGAAGCATTACCACGGTGAAGCAGGTGATCACGTCGATATTCGAGCTACCAAAAAAGACAAGTTTAGACTCCTGTACTCGCACGAGAACTATTCTCAGAGAGTCCTGCTTTCTGTTTTGCTAAAGATTTTTACATGGTTTCCCTTTTTAGCTG
This sequence comes from Trichostrongylus colubriformis, assembly GCA_963978905.1. Classification (NCBI taxonomy): domain Eukaryota; kingdom Metazoa; phylum Nematoda; class Chromadorea; order Rhabditida; family Trichostrongylidae; genus Trichostrongylus; species Trichostrongylus colubriformis. The sequence goes on along the minus strand of OZ022257.1, from coordinate 43,319,603 downwards.
GTGAATTAGAGCCTCTAGTTTCAGTAATGGGCGGGATTACGCTCACAATTCAATGATAAGGGTGCCCTTTATTCATCGAATGTGACGATCTAATAGAATTCATTATCCCGTAATCGAAAGTGTGTGGAGGCATTTTAATTTCAGTCTGAAAGCCTAGAGCAAATGAAGAAATCAATCAACTCAGCAGTTTTCCTTCTAACACGACAGATCGCGTCTTCTGATGGAGTGCTGGATTTCCTTTTTATGGCCAATGATAGCCTCTTAATTTTTGTCTCAAATCATTTCCAAGAGTAAGGCAATTCATTAACTTCAACTCACTATGATTTCAGTCGTGTATCGTGATTGAACGAGCTATCGCGCTGTGGATGTGTGGAAAGTATAACTCATGTGAGGCAAAGATAGGAATCTCATTTGTAGCGGTCTCTGTAAGTTTTCTATTTGCGGAAGCCTTATTGTATCAGCTTTGTGTGCTAGATGATGTGGATAATAGCTTTGTAAGCTTGGAGGATTTGAGAAAGTAATGAGAATGAGGACTGCAAAATACTGCAAAAAAATGAGGCACAATGACCATCCATGACTCTATTTTGAGGCCCACTGCTCGAAAGCATACCTACGAGGAGTCAAACCCTCCCGGAGTAGAGCCACATAGCCAGTATGTCAAAACATCTTTAACAGAGGGCTGCAATTAACAAGCTTATCCCCGCTGATTTATAGATTGCTGGGGATTTCACTTGAGAACTCTTGATGCGCATTGCTCCGAGGAGGACTTTACAACTTCTCTGTATTGCTTTAACTCTGTAGCACTGATTAGCTAGATAGAGAAGCTGCAAATATCTGAGAATTCTCGGAAACAATGAACAGTTGCTGTTGAAGTTCCATGTGCTGAGATAATATGGTTTTCAAAAATTGTTTATTTCCTTCCTCATCAGGATTATTCAGGTAGTCATTTCTGTGGCTGTTTCTGGTTGGTCGATAGGAGAAGAGGACTTTTCCCAACGCTATGCATACTGCTCGTCTAGCACCTCCAGCGTTGTTAGTCGGCAGATAACATTGCGCATCACGGAATCTGTAATAGCTGCTGTTACCATAGCTAGCATAGTCATTCTATTTATCCTCAACAATTATGCAGAGAGAAGGTACCTTTTATGAAATTTCATGTAGGGCTTTGACAAGACTAAGCTGCTCGGCCATGATCAACACATAGAGAAAACTTTCAACTTCCACTTTGACCAGGAACCAATTTGCGGTCTCCTATAAAGTAGCGCGTTCGGTTCACCGTGCTCGTGGTAAGCCCTGGGCTGCACGCAATAGCGTTCAACTTCCGCACGACCGCTGTCCGTTACTTCTGTCTTTTCCTCCTGCTCAAGGCATTCATAAGAGCTCAGGGAGCATAGTCGAAGAAAACTCATGAAGAGTGATCCACTCAAAACTGTTCAAAAAGGTTTCTGTACCTACATATGAAAAGCAGTTTTCAAACTAACTGACTTGATGTCGGCTATCAGTGACGAATACTGCCGCGGATAGTGATCCATTCCACAGCCTCAAGCGCACAAATTTCCTTCACAATGAGCAAGAACGCTCTGCTCACTTCGTTGCTCTGAATGGTTGTGGCGGAACCTTTGCTCGACACAACGAAGCGTATATTATGTCTTCACAGGTCATTCGATGTCGAGAAGAACTTGAACTTCTATAAGTCCCTGATCTTTGATCCTCTACGGAATATGGAACTTCTTTTTCTCTTCTGCGCATGAGTGTGTCAGGATATTCCGAATATCCTCCTTTCGATGCCGCGTTGGGTGACGCCGACTGCATTCTCTTCCTCCCTACGTAGAGAAAGGCTACAAGGCATATGTCACGGAAGGAAGGACAGCGGAATCAAAGAGATGAGGGTGGAGCCGGATGTTCGTTTCTTCACTACTCCCTCGGTGGTCTTAAAGACTTCCCAAGCCGCTCTGTTGCTCCTCCTCAGCTCTGGTACTGGGTCGCTCATCATATTGGCATCGTTGAAGGATTTAGTAATGTTCGTTTCGTTGAGCATGAACGAGGCATCAGGTGCCAATCCGTTTGTTATGAACATCGTCTTCATCAAGTCAGCTGTGCACTGATTTTACTACACTCGCAGTCGAAATTAGCTAGTTATAGCTTCACTTGCTGTTGCCAGTGTTAAGACCACGATGTCGACCACGAAGCGGAAATGATATAGGTGCCGTCCATCGATCTTCACTCCCATGCCTTCCCATTTTAGTTTACGCAAAGGAATCGTCTAGAAAAATGAGTTTTTGTTTACCCATATGTTTATGTTGTATTTGCCTAATGTGGACCTCATGCAAAGTTTCACGCGAAAAAATATTAATCCGGCCAAGATACAGCAACACAAAGTACGTCCGGGTGGGCGGGGCCTCCGAGTAAAAGCCTCGTCCCGTCGTTCGGACTACCGATGCTCCTTTCAACCTAACTCGGCCTCTGAATGGTATTCTCACCATAGCTTATCAGTACTGACATCTGAGTGGTATGTTTACAATAGCTTGTCAGTACTCACACGTATAAGATGTTGAGCCTGTTGACAATATCGCCATCGAACGATGAAGCTAAAAGCTTCTTAATAGATATTGACGTTTGATTTCTCGATAGCTGCTGGTTTTGCCGCAGCCCGCGATGAGAAACTTGTTTCTAAGATACTGAGTGATGGGCATAAACTTTGGTTTCGGACGATACTCGTACTCGCACTTCACGCTTACGTGTGAGTGCTGACAAACTATGGAATACATTCCACTCAGAAGCTGATTTAGGGTGGGAGGTGTCCTGGTAATGTAGAGTAATGGATTAGCACATATGCCCGGAAATCATAGAACTTTGGAACAACAGCGGCATCGGTCAGTGAGAACCTTTGAGTGAACATGATGTGATCGTTGTGGAATTGTCCAGCGGATGACTTCCAACTCCATCGCAGATGAGAGGGCGTCTGGAACTGTGAGTTATCATAGATGGATGGAGTTGTTCGACAAAATCAACATTGACACCCTCTCACCCTGCTCATTCCATTCCAGTCCGTTCCGATGTGAACTTCATCACCTGTTCTTCTAAGCCCAGAAGTCAGCATTGAACTCGCCGACGATGACCTTGAAGAATGCATGGTCTTCCCTATAGAACTTTTCTAAATCAACACGAAAGCTTGATATTGGAGCGTAGGTGACGAATATGGTCAAGTCGGAAATCAACCGAATCTCTTCAATCGCAAACGTCCAATTCTGGTTGTCAGATCTCCGTGCGAATCGATGTTCATGTCCAAGTGCGTGTTAGCGATAACGCTCATACCGCCAATGTATCCCCTGTCGCATGTTCCAAGGAACAGTTCTTCTCCAATCTCGTAAACGGCGTGTAGCGGATGATGCTTTCTCGTATCATGTCGATGCCGATAAGTCGTACTTGTTTTTCTTGGCTTCCATAATCAGATCTTCGATACTCGCTTCACATGCACTGGTTCGTGCGTCGCCATCTTAGTCCTTCTCGATTTGGGCAACCCGCTATAGCCCTGAGACTGTAACAGCCTCTCCTAAGCGGTCCCACTCAACCTTGCCGTATTAAGGGCTCCCTCAGTTTCAGAGGGATGAGGCCCATCCTTACTGCTGTTTTAGCACAATAAAGACCCACAAATAGCTTGCCGATCCCTGTCGTCATGTTTGGTTATACTCCAGATAATAAGCCAGGCTATCCTGAATTAGACTTGAGGCTTATTTGTTGGAGGAAGCAATGCAATGCCTACAGACCACGTAGACGCCCCCACACGTATGCAAGGATCGTCTCCATGGATACAGAAGATATGTATCAGTCAAACACAGCAGTAGCAAGGAGTCCATTTCTCGAATCCACCTGCGTCTCAGGACAAGTACAGCTCCTAACAAGTAATTAGACGAAATCTAATGCGATGTCACACATTGAAGACGACATATTGTGATTTCCATTCGTGTTCTGATTAATTAGAGCCACATTGGTGTAAGTGAACGATCCAGAGTGTTCATCCATATTATGACACTTTGCGCAGGCGGTTATTATATTTGAATGGTGGTTCCATAGTTTGTTTGGGCGATTCTTGCACAACATATCGTCACAATTATGCACTGGATTTAGAAGACGTTTCGATCTCCAGTCGTCGTATCAACTTCGAGAAAATGCTAGCGTTATTCGATTGATACTCCCACTTTCGACTTTTCAAACCGTTGTTAGTGGAACAGTCGCAATGAGCGGCGTACTAGTTAACACTTTTCGGGAAAAATTCTCGGTTGTCACCTATCGAACATTATTTGCCTCTGTCAACGTGAGTCACTTTTCTTTTGAAAAAAACCTTGGGCTTTTGAAATTCATTGATTACTCGGCGAAGCTTCTATGTGACAGCTTTACCGATTTACTGACGTGGATGAAGCAAAGAATTCAAACGATTAACCCATACTTTTGCTGAGCTTTCCAGGATTAGTGACCTTGAAATCACAATGCATAGTATAGACGCTTCTTATTCAGACATGCTATCAAGTAAACAAAGTAAATTATTACTTATCAAAAAAAAGTTTAACTCTGGTAAGACGTCTGTAGCCTGAGAGCTCACCAGCGAATAGGACCAGTGCTGTGACCTACTGCTGTAGTTTGGTCTCGTGAGAAGTAGAAGGAAGCAAGTGACTCCTTTATTGCCAAGTGTTCATTTATAGTGAAGGTGCGTTCACATGTACGTATACCCGACCAATCTTTCTATAGCCTTTACCTACCGCTGATGTGGACTACTCTATCTGATGATGTCTTCTGCACTGGGTCAGACATGGAATTTGATTTTCAGTCAGAGTAACAACTCTCTGAATAGATGCATGTGCATAACTGACGACTATAGTGTGCTAGTAGTAAAATAGGTAATATAATTATGGCGAACTGACTTTGTTACTGGTAGTGGAGCCATAGCAGCCAATGATGAATCCAGGTACATCTACATTTCGATAATATTCCGCCTGCAGAGGGAAGGACACTCAAAATAGGAGGATTTCCTGATGTCTGATCACGCATAGCGACACTGAACCAAAATTGGTTTTGATGGTGTAGGTTCACAAGCCTTTAGAGAAAGATCGGAGATGCTCATCTTCCGAATTCACAAGGCAAGATAACGATATTTTTACTAATTGAAAATTATTTTCAGCTGATTCCTTACTACACGATTGTATCACCCATTGTGCTGTTGTACATTATACGCAGGTCTCAACGGATGAAAGCAACCAAGCTCGAGATACTAAAGAGTAGAACTGCGACGGAAAATGATATTTATTTTCGCACATATACAGAAATGTGGGGTAAACAACGTGGAAAATAGTTTCTGCAAATCATCTGAGGTAAGATAGTGATCATGTTGTTAGATTCCGAATACTACGCACGCAAAAATATAAAGTATTAGGCATGCGGGTTTGGTGAATATCTTGATGGGATTTGCTACGTATTCAACTTCTATTTATTAAATTAGCATACGTTATCTCCATGGCATAGCCGATTTACAGAACACTTTCGTCTTTCAGGGCCAATTCATCCACTCCAAATGACCAGCAGCCAAGCGGGCAGATGACCACAGTCTCGTGACGGGATGGATCTATTCACTTACTTGTGATGTGCTTCTTTTCTCACAGAGCAGAATCAAAGAGCAAGGTTCACCTAATCCGACAGGGTTGCAGGCACATTCCTGAATTACCCTGAGTGGATTGAAGAGCTGCTTTATGAAATTAGAGGTGCTGAGAAATCGCTGACAGAGAAAAAACCGAAAGAAGATCCCGAAGATAGGACTAGAAAAGGCTTCCTGGCAACTGGCCTTGGAAGAGATTGCCGCATGAAAACGGGCCTTCAAATCAGTTTCCGCTGGATGGCATCATAAGAAACTCTAGAACATTGAATATTTCCTACTGCGAACGTCTTTTTTATTATTAGCATCTCTTTCTTATCTTATTTTATCACACAAATCGTGGGCCTCATTTGCCACGTTGTTGCAACTGTTGCCCCCGTCATTGCCAACAATCACGTCTGGGATGGGCGGCTGGGCAGCTTGCTAGAGTGACACCCACGTCTCGGTAAAGGTACAGCCCACTAGCTGTGGGTCGAATTATCTGACCACGGCATTAGCAGTAATACTCCAATAATCCTGGAATGTGTCTTCAAATCAAGCACACGCTAGTAATCAAAATTCATTGTATTCCGTTGGTCTGTTTACAGCGGTGTCGGAGCGAGCCTCTACACAAAACAGTATTCACAGGGTACGAAAGCTTCCAGACCTTCAAATTAGTCAAAATGGTTGAAAAAGTGTAATGAAACAAGTGTATACAAAATAAATTGAATAAATAATAACTCTAACTATGTAGTCCAAAACCCTATAATTGCTACGTAAATCAACTTTGAGCAAAAACCTATAGCTAAATGTCGTTTGGATTGCATTGCCCCAGCAGAATAGTGCTCTGGTCCACTACTGTCACCTTCACCTCTCACAGCTCTAGTGCGCACACAACACGCGTTCCATGAGCAAAGAGACGCTTTTATAGCCATGTGTCAGCGTTTCTACAACCCATCGCTGAAGGTACTTATACAACTCAATGAGGAGTGTGGCATTTCACCTCTTGTTTGGTAACTGACTTCCACAGCTCTCTCCTCCTGCCCCAACAGCGGCCTTGCCGCCAGCAATAAGACAGGATCATGCTATTGGAGCTGCCACCTGCCCACAGCCTACAAATTTACAATACACCAAATAACATAAGAAAGCTAATGTATGATGTATGTTGCTAAGTTATTGGTAAGTGTTTAACTCGTGTGTATATCATGCTCAGTAATAAAAAACCTAAACTATGACTTGCACAAAGATCTACCACTGAATCAAAGCACCGCTCGAGGCGAGAGGAAAGTGAGAATTGGGAGGGCCCAATAGCTACTGAAATCAAACATCCCAATTCAACGAATGTGAAATTCGATGGGACTGGCATCAAAAAGCGCGCCTTGGCGTCTTTGCGAAACGCATTGCCATGCAGCCGCCGGGGGAATCGCCTGTAGGGCGAGACAACGTTTGCTGTCGGCTGACGCAGCCCTTCGTTCGTCTGCATCTACGCCACCGGCAAGTGATGCAGAGGGGTGCAAAGGGGTTAGAAGGAGAGTTTTCGGATTTCCCACTTCCTAGATTCCACACCGTTTTGATTTGTTTTTTCTCTACTGTTACACTGCTGAGAATCCCCAAAATCATATTCTCCAAACATTCCACAGCCTGCCTAATTAGTTCCTTCCGATGTATTAAAATCGTCTGTAGCGTTTCACTTCAGTAGCCCTCCTAGCCGTGCCAGGGCGACGGTCGTGACCGGTTTTGTTATTTTTAAGGGGGTTCCTCTTCGAAATTTTCGCTACAAACGTTGCCAATGGACTGCAGTAATTAAGTACTACATATTCATATCGGAAAAATACTAAGAAACCGGAAAGGGTCCGCAACAAGAGGATGATGCAAAGAAATGAGCATTTTGTAACGAACACTCAAGGTTAGAAGCGATAATCGGCAAAAAACACGGATTCAAAAAGCGCGACGCTGTGGTGTGTATTCGCATCCCAGCGCATCAACACAGTGATTTTCCGAGCTGTCGGAGTTAGTAAACGGGCCGCTGGCCAGCGTTAGTTGTAACACCTGACTCCCAGCGCAGTGGAGTGCCCCTTCCCAACTACATTAGCATTCACGTAAGTACATCTAGAAACAATATAAGAAAGAACAAAGGAAAAAGAAGAAGGGAAGAACAACTTCATAATAAAAACATCACCTTTTGGCACCATGCCAAGGCGTCAAATTGGCGAGTTTGTGCAATGGACGAACTGAAATTATTCCCCTTCGGTGTCTTCAAAGGATCATCAGGGATTCAGAAACATATTTGTGTGGGTAGAAACAAGGGCTTGGTCCTGGATTCCTTCGACAACTAAGATGATTGCTATGCTCTCTAGGAATCGAAGCCAGTAGACTCAAGTGATTTGTGTGTCTAGGCTCTGGAAGAAAATGATCAGTCGGTAGGACGATATCAGTGTGCCTTCGAATCACCAACCACACACAATCCACATTTTGCCAGGAATCGAAAATTCAATAACCTGGAGCAGTGACTCCACCGTTCTCGGTGTTAATCATTACGGTGATCAGGCAATAGGGCAGAAAGAAGGGAATGCATATCGTGCAGGCGGCCACATGATTTTTAAAGTAATGTAAAACTTGTGGTTCAGTACTATTCCGCTGGCACTCAGTTGAGTATTCCTGAAGCTTCTTGGAAAAAAAACCATCCATTGTCCACAAATGAACAACAAAACCACAACAAATAAGAAACAGGTGAATAAAAACCCAGGTGCACCAGCCGTAACGCAGCGTGGGCATGCGTTGCCACTGTGGTACACCTGTAAGATTGCGACTGTGTTACAACACAACCAATCGCTTGATAGACTGATGGTTTGATCGCTCGAACCGCATGTGCCATCGCCAACTCTGAATACTTCCCGAGGCATTGATCAGAATTCGCGTCAGGTGATCGGGTGATGAGGCGGTTAGACGTTAAAGATAAAATGCGTGTTGATCAGGTAAATGATATGCCTGATCACCTGATCACCTGATTGATCGATCAACAGATAGCGCGTCGTCTAATTGCCAAGCAACCCAATCAACTGACCGACAGATCGCCGATCGCGCAGTAGTCTATTCACTCAATCGCCTAATCACCTGTTTTTGCTTGTGGCCCAATCGCCTGATCGGCCCATCCGTTTTGTGCAGTCGACTAGTGGTCAAGCCACGCAAGTGCAACCGCTGACTCTGACATAACGTAATAGTGAGCTGATACTGTTGTTCTGGATGTTGTTATCGGCACATATCATATCGTTGTGAAGTTCTAAAGTTGGCGATCGATGCGAAAGTGAGGTTACTTCAACTCCTTTCGATGTCTCCGCTACGTGTGCTAGTAACCGGAGCTGCAGGTCAAATTGGTTACGCACTCGTTCTCCAAATCGCTAAAGGGGATGTGTTTGGAAGGGTACTTAGTCGAACCTAACTTTTGATGTTTCAATGTCCATTTTTGAATGCTCAGGACACTCCAGTTGTGCTTGTGCTGCTTGATCTACCTTCTATGACAAATGCTCTCGAAGGAGTACAGTATGAACTTCAGGACTGCGCTCTAGCCAATCTTCAAGGTATGTTTTCAAAACGGGCTGTCAGTAGAAGTGGTGCGCGATGGCAGCCACATTGTTTCCTACTACACTCCATATACGCTACTCGATCGCGTATTCTTTTTCTCGTTTCTCGGCGGATAATCAAAAGTTATATTGTCGAGAACATATTCATGGATAACGTCTCACTTCGGAACCACCTCCAGAGACTTCTCACAAGCAGCCCCGGTTCAAAAGCCGTGATCCAAGATTCAGATTCAAAGTGCAACGGTTTTCAAACAGCCTTCACTACCATTCCACCTCGTAGCAGGGACCAACTAATGAGCCGAATTTCATTCCTACGTATATTCTTTCACAATACTTCAGGAAATAAGGCTCGCACCCCTCTGATTACTCTCTCGATTCTCTGAACTCCGCTTTGGCGAAAGCATAGGTGGATTAACATGACGACCACCTGCGGCCAACGGTATCAGCTCTCGCCCGTCATCTTCGCAATGTTCACGGGTTGAAGACGATCTCATCGAATTCTGAAACTGCGTTGTGAAATATGTGTTCACTCACGACTGTTGTTGACTGTTTGTTGTTTTATAATCTATGTCTGATATCAACATTCATGTTGATATTTTCGTTTTTGTTGTTATTGAAGGACAATGTCGAGCGCTCAACACATTAGCTGCGCCCTATTCACAATAGATAGTGGAGTAGATGAAGGTGTTTGCTTGGCTTAAAGGCACATCATGCGATAATCACATTAGTAGCTTACTTTCTAGGGGGAAGTAGGTCCTTATATAGGTGACCAGGTTGCACCCTTGTTGCGGCTCTGTAGTGCATCCTCGCGGCGATAGGCGCGCTCAACCCGAGCCAAGTTGAGCCCATCGAGCCGAATCACTCCTGGCCTTAGACGAACAAATTTCCAACGTGGCTCTTACGTGGAGAAGGAAACTTGCGATAAGACAAAATAAGGCGGCGATATCAATAGCGAAGGCAGCTTCAACAGGGGAGAGCAGGTGATGTAGCACTTTGCGCGTTATCATCGAGGAAAAGCTCTTCTACAATCTCCAATACTCGTACGGGGACTGAATACAGGGAGTTCTATTTTTGGTGGTTGTGAAGGGATTTGGTTCATTTTTCTTCACTGGTGGGTGAAGCAGGGCCTTTACGTCCAGTAATGCGCGCGATAGCTCTCACAATTTATCGCGAGGTGTGCCTTTAAGTGGAAGAGCTCTGGGGTGAGATAGTTTCCTTGTGGGCGTGAGATCTACGCATAGCAGATGTGGTTTTTCAAACTACTGGTCCTCCCCTTATGCTTGGCCCACGCTCTGAGGATAAAAACATCATTTAAATTTTCAGTGAGCTACGACGGCTAAAGTAATAAAAATTTGTGCATGGCAACCGATTTCGATGTGTTTCTGTGGTGTCGCGGTTACGTTCTACATAATGACATTACCCATTTTATAGCGGTATTGGAAGCAAATGCACAGCTGTTACACAATTGCACAGGCCACCCATTAAGAATTTGAATGCCAAAAGTGTGAGCGAGGATATAGTGGGGTAGCGTCAAGACGCGCTAACGCGTCAGCCCAGAATAGTGCCCAGCACATTGTCGTCCTAACCTAGCAAACACACTTGTGTATGGCAACTTGAAAATTCGTGTCCGTTCTACGATCAGTGTTACAGAGCCCTCATCAAGTTGGATACACGCCCTTAACCCTTATTGCAGTGATCACCTGTATCACCTGTTGTCCCGTTGTTCATCGAGAGCCTCGAGCGGGCGTCAGCAACGTCTCCATTCGTCCCTGTTGCGAGCCAAAGCAGCCCAGTGAACGTTTCCAACTCCAGGGACACGTAGCGTCTCGTTCCTTTTACGCAGAGCTTTCTTGAAGAAGTCTGATAATCGGTCCGGCGGTCGTCCAGGTGTTCGTTTGACGCTTCGAGGGATTCAGTCGGTAACCGCTCTGGTCTAACGGTCATCGCGATATCGCATGACGTGTCCGGCCCATCTAATCTTCGATTCCTTGGCAAATAAGACGGCGTCCCTGACCTTTAATAGTCGTTGATAAATTATTGCAGTGATAGTCGTGTTTGGAAGCATAGTCAGTTAGGCGGTCCATGTCCTTCGTTGGAAGTGACATCGATGGAGGAATGAAATAGATCACACACTGATTGTTACCAGTCGGACTGTAACATTCGTACAATCGTGAGCGGTGCATCGAATCTCCTATTCTCACCTGTGATCGGCTGCAGACTTTGTCAAGGATTATCACGTGCTGCCACTCGGTATCAACTTTGGTGATAGCAAGTGATAGTGGCTGAAGTGCGTGTCCCCGTTTCAATCTACTTAGAACTGATAACGGGAAACACTTCACAGTGAGCCCGAAAAACGCAAATAAATGATGACTTGTGCTTGAAGGCACACCTCCTAAAAACTGTGAGAGTTATCTCGCGTGTTACACCGGAGAGGCCCTGGTTCACTAACCAGTGAAGAAAAATCAATCAAAATCCTTCAGAGCTACCGAAAATGAAGCTCCGTAGCCTCAGCCCTCGTACGAGTATGGGAGACCAGAAATGAGCTTCTGCTCAATGATATCGCGCAAAATGCAACGATATTACCTGTTCTCCCTTGTTGGAGCTACCTTCGCTACTAAAATCGCTGCCTCATCTTGTCTTATCGCGAGTTTCCTTCTCCACGTAAGAGCCGTGTTAGAAAAATTTGTTCGTCTAGAGCCAGGTGTGACTCGGCTCAGTGGGCTTAACTCGGCTCAGGTCGACCAGGCGGTGCGCGGCGGGGGTGAGACGTGGTGCCGCAAAAAGGGCGCAATCTTCACAACCATCCAAGGGTCTACTAGCCCCGAGGTTGTAAGCGATCACTTTGATTATCGAGCTATGTGCCTTCAACTCTCCTTACCAGCGGTTATCAGCTGTTATCAGCTTGGATCGCCGACCATCAACTTAGCCGCACCACCCATTGTAAAGTCTATGAATGTCAGCGTTTTTTGTCAACTCTGAAAACAGACAGATTCAGTGGCATTAGTCTTTTGACGCTCCTATTCAGCTCCCATGAGTTATGATCAGTGTGGATGGTTCACCATTAGGGGCCACACACAACATCCTTCTATCACTATGATTCAACACTCCGATCTCAACCGAAAAAACGCACGGATTCGGTGACACACACATTCCGATGCTGCTTATTATCCGCTATCAGTTTGGATTAGCACCCATCGATGTTTCAGTCCATTCTGGGTATCATTTTAAAAATTCAGGCTTCCAACTCTGCTACGACGAGATAAATGAACTTCGTGACACACACAAGCGCAAACAAATTTAATGTACCATATGTATGTCGTAGGATCCCATTTCCCTGTTCTGGGCCATGTCTTCCCGGTTTTGGTGTTCTTATTAGGTGTATGCAGAATAAATGGCTAAAACATAACTGGCCATAACTTCGCTCAGACAGAACTTTATTTGTCGAAATAGAAACCATTCGAATCTACACAACTTTGCCAACGATTTGGTAAAGAACATGATAAAAATCTGGATTGCGTGATCCTCCTGACGCAGGTTTGATCGAGAGCCCGGAAATCGTAGAACTTCGTTGGGGATTGGTCTGGGGAACAAAGGGGGTGAGAGAGAGTCTCGATGCTTGGCTGCATCAGTTTTGCCGGGTGCAAAACAACGCAAAACCCCACACTTCGCAAATTCCCCGGCAATAACTGATGCTATTAGGCATCGAGAATCTCCCTCACCCCCTTATTCCCCAGACCAATCCCCAACGGTCCACCACTTTTCCGGGTTCTCGATGTAAACCTGCATCAAAGGGAGTTCGCCGATACGATGCAGGTTGAAAATGCCATTGTCGACTTTATTGATTCTCGCAATCCAGATTTTTATCATGGTGGCATACTTTCCTTTTAGATCGTTGGCAAAGATTTAAAGACATCATTAGGGGTAATGCGGTAATGGAGAAATCCCTACAAGAAGCCACTTACATGGTAGTCCTGGGCCTAAGAAGGCCATCTGTAGCGAAATCCCGGTGGAAAAGCGTCCCTCCAGGCTGTAGAAACCCTGCAAAATGCCGCAATCATGCAGCGGTTCCGCCTCCCGATGACGTAATTCCCGATTGACTGGGGTGGGAGCGGTCAAGGAGATGGGGCAGAATCGAAGGTTTTGCGGCGCGCTTTCGCAGTTTTAGCTCGAAACTCATTCAAAAAAAATAGATGATGTCGTATTTCCAAACATTCCCCTGTGTTTACTTGGCAACATGCCAATAGAAAACAAGATCGGACTACTCCCCTCTTGACGGACAGGTCGTCCGCGTCGAGAATCAGCAGTGGAAAGGGGGTCCTATTTCTCCGGTTTTGGGCCATTTCCATCCGTTTTTCTCCACTATTGTTACTAGACATCTCGACTTTCGTGTGCACTATTTCTTTCACTTTTCGTCCGACTTTCCCCTAATGCTGCCTTTGAATGATTTTTATTTCGACGAATAAAGTTGTGTCTGAGCGAAGTTATGGCGTTTTGAAAAAAGCGGTCTGTTTTGGTCATCTATTCTGCATACACCTAATATAATGGTCATGTATTTCAATTTCGATCGGGCATGGCAGCGTTGCACAACAACAAGATAAAAGTCTGGAAGTCTGCTTGTAGTACCAACCTCATCGACATGACCTAACAACAGCAACACTTCAAAAAGACCTCTGAAAGTTGATTCCATTGGACTTTTCAAATCCTTTCGTAAAGCTCAGAAAAGGCTGCAAAAGCCTCCAAAAAAGTATTATGAATTACACTGCAATATTTTGACGCTGAGCACCTTCCTCCGTCTGATGTAACGAGTCTTTCACTAATATAAGTACACTAGTTGGCTGGTGCACACTACTGCGCGCGATTCATGTCGATGACGTGCAAAATGGGTTCGATGCAAGGCGACTGAAGTATATTAATACCGAAATGATTTTTTATCATGTCATTTTATCTGCTTTTTCTCAATTCATAGCTCAGCGGAAAGCAGATGAAAGCAAAAATTCACTCGATTCCATACCAAATGTGATCGTGCCGATCAAACCCATCTTGAACAACATCGCCATGAGTCGCGCGCAGTAGTGTGCACCCGCCAACTGGTATCCCACATATTGGTTGCAAACGCCTTAACAAAATACATAAACCATTATTTGGAACGCTAGGAAATGTAGCGGTCGATACATCGGCAGCAGATATCAGAACATAAACAAAATATATTCACTCAATGGAACTGAGCACCAGACGCATTTACTATAGCAGTTGCATAGTAGTAGTAAGCGATGAACCGAATTTTACCCCTTCCCCATTTCCTAATGGCTCTTATTAGCCCCCTTAAGCCATTAATTGGTTTCGAAACGTCACCAATAAGGTCCCCGTGCCCTGTAATACCAGTAAGTGTGAACATTCCATTGTTGGCCAGAAGAGCGAAATGGATTTTGCGACATCAGCCTCCTCCTTACGATTAGGCTCCCATTCTGCCCTTATGAACCGTTATCAATTTGGATCAGCCGCCTTTGATGTGCCCCTCCCACGCCTCAAAAAACCTATGAGTGTCTGCGCTCTGGGATCAAACATAATAGGGAAACGATTTCCGACATCCGCCTTTCGAGGCTCCCTATCTGATCTTATTAACCGCCATCAAGCTGTATCTCCCACCATCAATGTCCCCGTTCCATCCTGCCAAACACTTATGAGTGTCGGCGCTCAATGCGAAAAGTGAATCGGATTCGACGAATTTGTACGCTCCTTATCGAATCTTTTCATCCGTTATCAATGTGGTTCATCCACCACTGATGTCCCTGGCCCACCCTGCTAAATACCTATGAGTGTCAGCGCTCTTGGATCAACGCGAAAGGCAAAACCGACTTGACGACATTTGCTTCATCACGCTCCTTATCGAATCTTATCAGCTATTATCAAATTGGATCACCCACGATCAATGTCCCTGTCCCACTTCGCAAAACATGTATGGGTATGAACGCTCTAGGATCAATGGGAAAAGCGAAACGAATTCGTATGATGACCAAGTGGCACTCATACACAGCAACCATTAAACGGGAAAACTGTACGACATGCCGTAAATTGAGAAAATAAGATACCCAAGCCTCCGATTTTGGAATCCGTGGATGAGAACTCACGGTGTCGCGGATCAAAGGCATCCTTTTGACATCGCGTGTTGCATCGTCCTAGCGCACACAAACCTCTCACGTCCAGGAGACACCCAATGGTGGATGATGCCCCCCAGACGCCCTCACCGGAGACACCCCGGCGGCCGCCTCAACGGCCGGCAGGGCGGACCCCCCCCCCCTGGGGACCAAAGGGGATTACCGACCTACTCCCTACAACACCCGTCACGCCGATTGAGGGCTGTCGAACCCTGAACGTCACTGCACTGGCAAGCTGCCCCCAGTACTAAACATGACACGACACAACATGGATATAAATATAACACATGAGCTACATATAAATTACACAACGAGAAATTAGCACACATTTATCACGTAATACAACAATACAACATATCATACCTGGCTTCCCAAGGTCGCCTCCGCTAGGGCGACTCCTGGCAGCCGGCTTACGTATTAGACCCCCCATCCGGCTGTTATCACGTAGCCATATGGCCGACGGTGTCTGGTTTGGGGATCCGACCAAGGCTGCTCCCGGTCGGGAGCAGGGGAAGACACCGGCCAACTCATGTGCCAGCGCTCCACTACCCGAGAGCCAAGGGTGCACCGCACCCCCAGTCCTCCGGCAGCATCATGGCGTTGCCCAGTGAAAACCGACTGGCAGCTGGCAGCCGGTCTTAATACCGGCTTCGACCACAGAGGGCGGAGCCACCGCGTGCCGCATGACGCGACAAGCGGCGCCGCAGCGCGGACGGGCCGGGGAGCGCGATACCCCCTAGGCCATCGTCGCGGCGATCCGCGACACACGGGATCGCCTCGTAAGGGCTTATCTATCACTCTAACAGCAAATGTTGGCCCAAGTGTCTCGGCTTATGTGAATAGATAACCAACACCCTGTAGAGGATGTACCTTAACAGCCGCGCGAGTATGAGTCCTAATCTTGCCTTGAAGCTATGAATCAGACGTCCCCTATCATTTCAAGATGGCCAATATTAAAGTCAATTTGGTCAGCGTAGCAGCTGTGTAGGCAAGAGAATTGCTAACGATCGTGATAAGGTAAGGTAGGAGGAATTGTGAAACTAGAGTCAACGCTAGCACGGAAAGCTGGTAGTATCACTGGGTTTTGGGTTACGAACGCCTTGTCCAGTACATTATTGAAGGTTAGTTCTGTCTTCACTGCATGCTCTACAGTCCCCAAAAACCTTTTATTGGGCACTATAATTATTGTGAGCTGTGCCTTCAACTACTGCCATGGAGTGAGGTGAACCCTAGGATGTATCCTAAGCTGAAGAAATAAGGAAGTTTTGCATGCTTAAAGGAACCGTCCACGGAAAATGAGTTTTTGTGTTACCCATACGTTTATGTTGTATTTGCCTAATGTGGGCCTCATGCAAAATTTCACGCGAAAAAATGCGAATCTGGCTGAGATACAGCACCACAAAATGCGGTCCCAGTGGGCGGGGCCTAAGAGAAAAGCCTCGTTCCGTCGTCCGCCGTGGTCGGAGACGCATTGTAGGAGCAGAAAGTTTCGTAAACAGTCCCACTCTCCGTTCCCATGGGCGGCGGACCACGGGCAGAGGCTTTTACTTTTAGGCCCCGCCCACTGGGACCGCACTTTGTGGTGCTGTATCTCAGCCAGATTCGCATTTTCTCGCGTGAAATTTTGCATGAGGCCCACATTAGGCAAATACAACATAAACGTGTGGATAACACAAAAAAGCATTTTCCGTGGACGATTCCTTTAAACAATGGTGTTCAGCTGCACGTAACACCACTCAGTAAATTACGCAGTTACGTCATGCAGCACAGATATAATGTCTTCTTCGTGGCTTGAATAGAGTCAGTATAAGGATTTCTACTTCTTATCAAGACACATTTGAAGATTTTTACCCTTTTTCACTCTGGCATCTCTTTTCCACTGCGCGAGGTGCCTCGTGATTCTCAGAGTACTTCCTTAATTTCCACCCCATCCTTTACTGGCCCTTGCTCGACAGATGAGTGGAGAGTACTTTAGTTTTTTGGATGCTTCACAGGGTTTCCTTCAATAATTTCTTTCAGGTGTGGAATGTGTGACATCAGAAAGAGAAGCCTTCACAAATATCGACTATGCTTTTCTTGTTGGAGGTAGCGCTCCCTTCTTGTGAAGTCATTCAAAGGCAGTGATAGGGGTAGCTAAAGTGGAATATCAAGAGATTACTGAATACGAAAGTCCAGGTGCTCACTAGTACGACAGTGAAGGAAATACGGAATGGAACGGTCGAAAACCTAAGAAATAAGGCCCCGTCTATCTTCTACTTCAAGAGGAAGGGGGCACTGTTAGCGGAAGGGTCGTGCGTTGCTAAGACAGGTGGCAACTGTTGAAAAAGACGGCTCGAATAGAACGTGGGATCTCTCCTTTTCATCGAAATTTTCGTCACGTGCAGTTCTCTTGGATTTACGTGTTGTCGCTACACATGTTTATGGACGAAAAATAATAGAAGATTTCACTATTGCCAAGCTTTACAAAACATTTCATGTGATTTGGGCAACACAAGGATAGGCACACTCTGTTTAGCTATGCCTCGTAAAGCTGGTATGGAGCGAAAAGATCTTCTCGCAGCCAATGTTAAGATCTTCAAATCTCAAGGCAAAGCTTTGGCTGAATTCGCAAAAGCAAGTACCAAGGTGAATTTTTTAAATTTCACCTTCCCTATTTTGCATCTTCAGAACTCAAAAGAATCGTACACGGGATTTTCATCATTCTAGTTCCTCTCAAATCATCACCCTGTCCTACTATATATAATTCGCTTAGTATGTCTGTGTGTGTTTGTCCGTCTGTCACGAAATTCATATCTCGCGTCGCAGCAAAGATGGAACGCTGAATTTTACAAGTTATATAAGTGATGCCAAGGGAACCCCAGAGGTGGTGGACTGAAAGTGATAGCAACTGATAAGGGCTGATAAGGAGCCTCGGAAGACAAATGTCGCCAAATCCGTTTCGCCTTTCGCGTTGATCCAGAAGCGCTGACACTCATAGGTGTTTAGCAGGGTGGGTCAGGGATATCAACGGTGGGTGAGTCACATTGATAGCGGTTGATAAGATTCGATAAAGAGCGTAAAAAGGCTAGAATCGTCAAATCCGTTTCGCTTTTCGCATTGATCCCGGAGCGTTCATACTTACAGGTGTTTTGCGGTGCGGGACGGGGACATTGATGGTGGGTGATCCAGCATGATTACGATTGATAAGATTTGATAAGGAGCGTGAGAAGACAAATGTCGCCAGATCCGTTTCGCCTTTCGCGTTGATCCAGAAGCGCTGACACTCATAGAGGTGTAGCAGGGTGGGTCAGGGATATTAACGGTGGGTGAGTCGCATTGATAGCGGTTGATAAGGTTCGATAAAGAGCGTAAAAAGGCGAGAGTCGTCGAATCCGTTTCGTTTTCGCATTGATCCTAGAGCGTGCATAGTCACAGGTGTTTTGTAAGTGGAATGGGAACATTAATGGTGGGTGATCCAACATGATAACGGTTGGTAAGACTTGATAAGGACATGAGAAGGCAAATGTCGTCAAATTCGTTTCGCCTTTCGCTTTAATCCAAGAGCGCTGACACTCATGAGTGTTTAGCAGGTGGGGCCAGGGGCATTGATGGTGGGTGATCCAGCTTGATAACGGTTGAAAATATTTGATAATGAGCGTAAAAAGGCTATAGTCGTCCAATCCATCTCGCCTTTCCGGTTGATCCCAGAGCGCCGATATTCATAGGTGTTTTGAGTGTCCGGACGGGGAATCAATGGTGGGTGATTCAAATTGATAATGGTTGAACGGACTTGATAAGGAGCGTGAGAAGGGAAATGTCACCACGGCCGGCTCGCTTTTGCGTGTGACAGTGGAAAGTTCACAATTGCAGGTATTATAGGGTATGGGGACCTCAATGGTATTGTTGGGTACAGAGGCCTCGGTGAAACTGATAACGGCTTACAGTGGCTGATAAGAACCGTTAGGAACTGGATGGGATGAAATCCCTCACATCGCTTACTACTACTATACGACCGCATCAGCAAAAGCGTCGGATGCTCAATGCCATTGGCTGAACATATTTTGTTTATGTTCTAATATCACTGGCCGTTGTATCAACCGCTGAATCGCCTAGCGTTCCAAAAAATCGTGCATTACTCTTGATACTGCGATCTACATTGATAATCATGATACAACCTATATTTCTGATAGCAAAGCAAGAGATTCACTCTTAATCATTTTCTAATGCGGTACTGGCAGCAACACTGGGTATCGACCGTCAGACTATGCAAAATTCCAAATAGTAAAGCATGATTACAAAAACGATGAACATTGATGATGGAGATATCGATCTATCATCAGCGTGTGCGTATTAAATGCTTAGCAAGTGAACAATTTGTTACCATTCGATACAATCGAATACAAAGCTATCGATCTCTAAACAATATAAACTCACAATGATGACCTATATGCGCCACAGATCGCAGTGACCGCTGCCGATCTGCCCCACAGCCTAGTGGCCCCGTCCACGATACACGAAATTTGACGGGATGTGTTTCTCCCTGATTTCGACTTCTCGTGTGAAAAATTTGAGGTGGCCCGTGGTTAACAAATGCAACACAAATGTATGGAAAAAACTCAAATTTTCGTGGGCGATTCCTTTGATATGCAGAAAGGCAATGAAGAAATCAGCTGCATTTTTAGGTTATTGTTGTTGGAAATCCAGCCAATACGAATGCCTTTATTTGTGCTAAATATGCTGCTCCGAAAATTCCCGCGCGCAACTTCTCAGCTATGACTCGTCTTGATCACAACCGTGCGACGGCTCAGGTTGGTTAAAGAAATAATGCTATCAGAAAACATTTGTATGTTGATTGAATTTCATTTTTCATCTGCTTCGTCAGATGTACCTACGACAAAACGACAGTCAGGCGGCCTCCTTAATAGTGCTCCTTGAAGTGTTGACAAATTAAAATCACAAAAGGGAAGGGTAAAGTAAATTACGAAGGAGCACCCCGTCTTAAAGGAATGGGTCCTATCCCAACGAGGCGAGGGGAGGGGGGGGGGGGTACTCCTACTATAACCATGATATTTACTTGGGGCTAGATAAAGAAAGGAATCCCTTTTTTCCTTCACTAAGCCCAGGCAAAAATATACAAGTGTGTTGGTTCCTTCAAGGAACCCTTCATGATGCTTAGATGTGCAACCTCTTGTAGGATACCTCTCCTCCCATTGCGATAGCACGAAAAAACGTAGTAGTTGAGCCAAGCGTATGAGACTTCATTCCACCACTTTCCCCGGGTTTACTTCGCATATTGCGAGTATTTTTGGTATTGGATTCATGATCAATTGATCATGGCAATACTTGATCCAGGATCGATTGATTAACGTTCCTACTCCGAGGTCTTAAAGCCACCTCAAACCCACCCTATCTTTATTCATGCGATGCACAACTCTTACATATTCGCTTTTGGTGTTAGTGTATCTGAGAACTTTCTGGAAGGTAGGCAACACGTGGACTTCCATCAAACCTCTGAGTGGTCCTTTTAAGTGAAGAGCGCCGGGGAGCTAGGCCCACAACACATGAGTTGCGCCAACGCACGGACAGGTGTTCACGGCTACCGCTGTGAGGTGGCCGCAAGAGGTGTGATCAGGGTCAAGCCTCCGTTGAGGAACCCTCAACTGGTGGGGGTCGTATTTGGTCCGCTAGGAGGGGTTCGTAATCGTTGAGGTAGGCAGTGAGCAACTGAATTTCTCAGGCTGAGGGTCTAAAGTGTAAGGGAAAAGATGACAAAACTGACTAATTAGGTTCGAACCGAAACTAGTTTAACTTAATCATCATGGAAATCTCATGCAGCGATCCGCAACGAAACCGGTCAACGCCAGTAGCCCTTGTGTCGGTCCGCTGACACCGAAATCACGTACAGTCTATTTCCCGAGGCCTGGCAGGGCGTGCCCTACGGACTTGGGTGAGTGGCTAGAGTAAGAGTACGTGGCGAGAGTGAGAGTGTGTCCGTAGTCCGTAGGCCTTGCCCTGTCAGGCGGTGGGAAATGGACTGTACAGAGACACCTCCAAATTCACCAATTAACCGTGGAAAGCAGTATCTTTGTAAGCATTCGCTGAAAATCAGGTGGCCAGACCACCAACGTGACTCTATGAACGGGTGCTACCGTGGATGGCCACTCCAGAAACAATGGGATAAAAACAAAAAAGTTGGATATGGACTTCTCCCATATCATACTACGATCGCAAGTACGTAATCTAGTGTTAGCGGCCACTATGTGGATCGGAAAAACGTTTGTATTAATTGAGAAAGTGGATGAAATCCTCATGCATGGCGCATCCCACAGAGAAGCTGAGCGACGCTTCTCGCCCTCCCACTAGGTCTTCGAGAGCAAAGGATGCATACTAGAGAAATATCAGTAAGTATGAATCAATTTTTCGGAACGATCTTGGGAAAATCTCGCAAATTCGACGAAAAAAAGTTTTCCCCAACTAGCTTTCCTGAATTTTTCTT
Organism: Trichostrongylus colubriformis; assembly: GCA_963978905.1. Classification (NCBI taxonomy): domain Eukaryota; kingdom Metazoa; phylum Nematoda; class Chromadorea; order Rhabditida; family Trichostrongylidae; genus Trichostrongylus; species Trichostrongylus colubriformis. The sequence continues at coordinate 43,297,769 of OZ022257.1, read as the reverse complement.
GCTTCGCTTTGAATATGGCATAGCTCAGGTAGTCATGAAAACCGACAACCTAGCAGACCCCGTCTCACCAAAATGCACTCATATGGCTAAGATTGAAGGAAGTTATGGCCATTTGAATGAAACACTTCGGAATTTTCCTCATCCAATCCTCATCTGGAAACCCATATCGAGAACTGAGCTACCATTAGGGAAAGCAATCGGCCAATAGATAGGTCTGAGGGAGTTATTAGGAAAACAGTTTACAGCTGTTTGAAAGATGGGCTCTAGGTAAAGTTTGAAGTATTTTACTAATGTCGGACTTTAGTATGGGGAAGATACCGCGCTCCATCGTGAACGCCGCGTCGCAGCCGCAGTATTGACCCACGATTGGATGGGGAGCATATTACATGGCTCCAATTTAGCTTTTCTCTAAATTTTTGAATTTTCTACTCTTATTTTTTCATCTTTTATCCTTGCCGCGTAAGTTGCATGACTTTTAAACTTTCTTTTTTGTCATCAGAGCACGAGCACATTACCAATGGTCGGCGTTGCTTTCATTTCGGAATATAAGTATTGGAGTTGCTGGGTTTTTATCTTAGACGATTTCGTTCTAGAATATTAGTACTGAGTTTTGTCAGGTCCTTATTTCTCACTTTTGTCAGGAGTTTGGTTTGACCTCTGTGTCTTATTTACCATAGGCTCTTAAATTTCCAGGTGGATCGCACTGGCTTGGTAGGAACAACAGAAGAAGCGGAACCTGGAGCAAGGGCGGGGGTCGTGTTGAGGCCCCCTTTTCTTTGGGGGGGGGGGGGGGTCGCATTTTTTGAAAATTTTCCTCAACTGGACGCACCCTGGTTGCTCGGCGCGATCCAGGTCGATTGTGCTTACTTGCGTTTGATATAGGCCAGCTCGATAGTCATGTCAACGTAGCCAGGTAGCCGCTTTCCTTAAGCGTAGTCAATTTACAATTGAAGCAGCCAGGCACATGTTGGGTGTGGTGACACAACTCTCGGGACCGATTCGAGTGCTCTGGCGGCCTACTGACCCAGCCCATACCCTGGCCTATAGCCTATCACCGGCGGTGTCTTCTATCTCCTAGCAGACATGGAATTTGAAGAGGGATACATAGAAGACACTAAGTAAATTAGCAGGTTGTGGGATGTTTGGTGAATATAAAAGTAGGGGTGGTCAGCAGTGTATCGAAAGAGAAAGAACGAAATAAAACGGCGAAAGAAGTAGGAGCCGGACAACCTCTTTCTCACTCCATCCCTTTAGTTCCTCTCTGCAACTCTAGCCGATGCTGTAGATGCGAATGGACGAGCGCTCGTCAGCAGGTGGCGTCGTTGATCCACTCTACATACAGTGAGCTCCCTCGGCTGATTGCCGCGATACACAGTGACGGGATCGTGATAAGACCCGGAGCCGCGCTCTTTCAATCGAGTATTGCCACACTTCACCTATTCTGACTCTCACTTTTTTCTTACCACTCTTGATGCCTTCAAATTACGGCGCTCTGTTTTTCCTTGTTGTTATACGAAATCGATACTGTGTAGAAACTAACACTTGTCCCCATTGGTAGGATGCGAAAGCGTGACATTCATTGCAAATACAATACATGGAAACAAAAAACAAAGATTGTTATCACCTGCAGAATTCTTCATTTTCCTAAATGTGATCAATGCTGTCATGAAGGCCATGATGTGGTTGCCGTTCGTTAAACTGTTCCATCTCTTGAAACAAAGATTCACAAGAATAAGTTTGCTCGAATTAATGTTTTCAGCTGGCATTGAAAGCAGGAGTACCAGTCAGTGAAGTGAAGAACGTGATTATTTGGGGAAACCATTCAAACACCCAGTATCCTGACGTCAGATATGCAGTAATCACAAAAGGTTGGTGAGAAAAACTTACGAACCACTTCCTTTCCTTGCTTAGGTGAGAGATGTTCCATATGTTTCCCGGAAGCGCTATATGAGATAATCCTCCTCTGTACGAAAGCGGATGGGAGAGGCCTGACAGGGGCTGAGGGTTGAAGGGACGGTCCGAGATTTGCTGACAAGTTGATCCTTTACGAACGAGAATTTCTTTTATCGTGTGCAACCCGAGAAGTTAAACTACTCTTGAAACAATGCTATTATTGTGCAACATTTTTTACAAGATTATAAGTTTCCGACGCGGCGCTTGATTATAGTGCTTGTCGTCAGATTACATGCGATCGCACACACACACACGCATCGTTGCAGTGTACCAAAAATAACTAGTTGATTTCCGCGTCACGTGCAGTGAATACTAGTGTTTTTTCAGTGGTTTTACTTGCTTGTACCAGGCCGCATTCATACTTTGCGGCGTGCGGAACTTGCTACAGTCTGGCACTATGCCCACATTCCCGCTAAGTTTCAAATCTCATCATACCGTAGTGTGATTTGGCTGAGTGTTAAAAACAGAGCTCGCCACTGTGCAGTGAACGCACTAAAAAGCAGAAACCAGTTTTACTTCTTTAGCTTCGCAACCACGATCCCATTAACCTAATGTACTTGTCCATGTACTTTTCACCTTTTCTTTTACACAAGTAACGGCAATATCACTCCTCGCAGGATGTTTATACACAGCTACAGCACTACGAATACACGCTTTAGAAGATTTACCCTCATCAACAGCAACACATGGGTGATGGTTATTCAGAATATGTACGAAAACTGTACCAATGCATTACATGGATTAGGTTCCATTCTGAAGTGCTGTAATATTTCTAACACACAGTCAAGTCATCCTAATAACAGCGAATGTTTCGAGCATTTGGTGTCACCTTCCTTCGTAGTATACTTGATTGGTTTAGCAGGAACTGTTTTTTCCTATGTTTCGGAACCAAGTGAACCGTACCGTGGTCATCAAGGGAGGGAAATTGTTTACCGAAGACCTTACACAGATATCTTGTTCAAAACCATGTGCGTACAACACAAAGAAAGTAAAACCACTGAAAAACCATAGCAGTGTACAGCACAGTGACGCAGAAATCAACTTTGTTATACTGTTATTTGTTATACTGTTATTTTTTGTTATACTGTAATGCAGCATGCGTAATTGCATTCAATCTGGCGATAGGGTACTGATAGGTCAGGTGCCGCGTCGGAAACTGATAATCTTGTATTTTTCATAGAGCTGGATGACGATTGGTTACCGTTCATTTTTCTGAAGAATGTAGCATCAGCATTTGGTCTCGGTGAGTTTTACCTGAGTCCTTTCGTTGTTCACTACTAGGACTCAACTAAGAACTCTTGCAACTCGAAAAATAGCTATTGCAATCGTAATAATTGTCTACTTACCATAAAATTTGTAGAGAATGCACGGTAAAGGTTAAATTTTCCATCGGTTTACACTTTTTAAAGGCACAGTTCGTGAAAAATTATATATTTTGGTTTCATCCGTGGACAAATAGCTGTTTTCGCAACCAGAACGTATGTGCCACACCGCGGAGTAAGGGTGAGCACTAAACGCGTAAAGAACACGTACATAAGATGGCGGCCGCCGTCTCAAGTAGCCCACGCCCACCTCCGATTTAGCCACTGGGACAGACGTAGCAACTTCGTGGAAAATAGGGTTGTATCGACGCGATAAGATAGGATAAGAAAAATTGTCATAGTAGCAGCAACATCATCGAATGATATTATCACGTGAGAGCTCGGCTATGAGTATGCTTCCATGTAGAGTGAAAGTCGTCGAAGCCAGAGGTCAGGAACACATTGTTTTCAAAGCTTTTGACAGTTCTCTTCTGTTCTTTTACTTTGTACTCTTCCTCACCATCAAAGTTTTATCGAGCGAGATGACTCAAGAAAATTTTCGTGCACGGTGCCTTTTGAGGAATCACGCGCGATGAAACGTGTTTCTCTGTCACTAAGATATTTGGGTTACACTTGCTTCATAAGAGCCACATACAACGTTTCACGTGAGAAAATGAGAAAGTGGCCAAAATACAGCTCTTCAACGTGGCGCTCAAGGGGCAGGGTCTCCGAGTGGGTGTCCCGCCCGCTTGTCCGCCGTGGCTGCACACGGAGAATTGAGCTGTTTACGCAACTGTCTGCTTCCACTATGCGACTCCGACCGCGGCGGATGACGGTGCAGACACTTACTATGAAGCTTCGCCCCTCACTCATCACTTTGGAACCTGTATCTTGGCTGCATTCTCACTTTTTCGCGTGGAACTTTGTATGCGGCGTTTATCGAGCAAATGCAACACAAATATATGGGTAACAGAAAAACCCAATCTCCCGTGTACGATTTCTTTTGAAGCACAGTTCACGATAATTTTCGTAGGCCATCTCGCTCCATAAAAAGTCTAAGGGTGCAGAAGAACACAATGATGAAAGACGATAGCGTGGCTGCAAGGGATAGTGAGGCATTCTAGGCATTTCTTCTGAGCATTCTAGCATTTTTCCGCTGGTTAGTATGGTGGAAGGCTCTACCTTCCTCCATTGCATCCCACTAGGGATATTGAAATGGCGTCCGCCTCCTGACGGCCGCGACGCTTTGGAATGTAAGATCTTACAAAATTCTGATAGTATCGTTTACCCTTACACAGGAAAGCCAAAGAACTTTTTTCCTTTACCACATGAAATGCTGTCAGGAAGGGACAAAAAATTGTCGAAATTTGTAGTACCTAACAGTAAGCAATTCGAAGTGAAGGTGGGGTAATGGGGAATGCATTCCGCCCATTTCTACTTCACTATTCTTTTCTGATATTGATGCTTCGTTATACTGCAATTTGTGTGACTGAAAGAAAACTGACGACGTACGTCTCATTTCGCACCAGAGAAATCGCTTGGGAGAGCTTCAATCTTACAAAACTGTCTTCACTCTCCCACTTTTCCATTTGCTCAAAATCGAGCGAAAATGGCGCTTCGTGAGACTGAAAAAAAGGAAAGTATCAATCCTGAGATTTGAATTTCCTAATATAGGTGAGAAAGCTGTTGATGCCTACACTGCTGTCAATGATACCGAGTTCCTGCAGGGTCCATACATATCGGCAAGTGCTTTCCGTCTTTGCATATTAAATAGCGGAGAATGTGAACGAACGGGTTTTTCAGACAATCCAGAAGCGAGGCGCTGTCATTATTCAGAAGCGTAAACTTTCTTCTGCCATGTCAGCTGCGAAAGCCGCCTGTGACCACGTCCATGACTGGCATTTTGGTACAAAGCCGGTAAGTTTCAATAAGGTAGCAATGAAGCCACTACTGCACAGGAAAACGTAATAATCCTGGTAGGGGATTAGGATGAGATTATTAGTTTACATGAAGACAGTGACAGGGGCAATGTGGTTAATGATAAATCCGTGAAAGAAGTCATTCACGTGTAAGCTAGAAGATCAAGAAGCCTATTCGTGGCGAGACCCCCTTCGAGAAGCGCGTCCCGAGCTGTAGAGATGGAGCAGCAGTTAACAGGTAACGCCTTTGGATGATAGAGCCCGCCTCCTAGCGACGTATTCCCTGATTGGCTGCGGTAGGAGTGGCCAAGGAACCGCGCCAGGCGTGGAGATCTCGGCGCTTTTTATCAAACAGATATGTTACAGGCTATTTTCGAAACAAATTATCATTTTTGATATTTTTGATTTTTGATAGTACTTCTACAGGCTGCGGAATTTTTTTCCTTTTTCACGGTTTCTCACTTGTTATCTTCGTTCGTTACGTACGCTGTTTTGGGCATTAACTAGTTGGCGATATGTCAATGAAAACTCGTACGGGCTCTGCCTCTTGACGGAAAAGGCATCCTGTCGCGAGTCAATGGTAGAAAGGCTATCCTATTTCTTTGCTTTTGGCCATTTTCTTCCGTATCTTCTTCACCGTCGTATCACAAAGCACTCCGACTTTCCTATTCACTACTTCTTTCGTATTTCGTACAAACTTCCCCTATCACTGACTTCAGTCCACTGCCATCCTGCGTTTGGGTTGGTGAGGTTCAGGTTGGTGAGGTTTTCTTCTACAGGTCATCGCTGTAGAAGAATAATCTCCCATTGCTACTCACCATCAAATGTTGCTGTACTGGCTGAAAGAGAGCAAAAAAATATCTTCAAGAAAACTCGGCACTCAAGTGCAAATTTTATGGCTATCTCCATCCTGTACACATTTTCAGTCCTCCGATTTTGTTGTAGGGAGAGTGGGTTTCAATGGTTGTGCCTTCCGATGGATCATATGGCATTCCAAAAGGACTGATGTTCTCTTTCCCAGTCACAATTGATGGAGCTACAAAGGAGTGGAAAATAGTCCAGGGACTCTCACTCGATGACTTCTCGAGCAATAAAATCGCTATCACTCTAAAGGTCAAGTTGAGCGTATATCACAACTTAGCAGGTGTCAAAAATGGCGTTTTTTTTCAGGAACTTGAAGAGGAACGAGCTGATGCGCTGAGGGCATGCGATGCTTGAGTCCGAGTATATGTTGGAAAAGCATATGCTCCATTTCAATGCTTTCCGAGTTGGCTTACCTTAGAAACGTTACTGCAGAATGCTTTATATCTGTCTTTCTTGATGTTCTTTTAGTTAATAAAGTTGGTGAATAAAACTTTCGTGTGGATTTTCCGGAAAAAGCAGGTACAATGATTTAGTGTGTAAGAATAAGAAATGAGTTCCAGCAATCCAAGCAGACGGCTAAAAGATTTGCGGCGACAGCCAAACTCCAAACGACTTGAGAAGCTTCTGAATCGGCACTACCTGCTAACCACCCTTCCACGGAAAGAGTCATGCTCTGCGTGCAACCGACACATCACAAAAACATACACGTGGACCAGATGGATGTGTTGCGGGAATTTGTCATTATCTGCTTTTGTAAAATCACTACTGTCATGTTTTCATTTCTCTCCGAGCTCTATTCGATATTGTTTTACTGATTGACTCTGAAACTTTCATACTTTGTGTTTATCGATCAGCTTCCTGCTGATGCCTCGGATTTTGAATTAAATCACCTTTTATATGTAGGTGAGCCTCCAGCATCAGCACCATTATTAGATTGCTATTAGGCTGGTATTAGGTCAGCCCACAGGTAACCGTTCCATTTCGATTGGAAGATTTTTCAGAAAAATTATGGTTTTCTATAATTTCTATAACACACACACCTTTTCAAAAGAATTGACCGGCCCACAAAAAGGTGCTCATTTCTTATGGCTCTATTGTGGCTTGTGAAAAGACTGACGTGCCACTATATTTCAGAGTGACAAAATAAAATGGGCGGTAATAAAAAACGACAATCAAAATGTATGTGGGCAATGATATTGTGACGTTTCTTCTTGCGGAAACATCGGAAGTCTCGTATGTGACGATTAGCAAAGTATTGGGCCATTCCATGAGTAATATCGCTTTTCTTCTGTAAAGGGACAACTTTTGGGCATCTTGGAATGGGGGTCGAACTTCAGGCTAGTGAAGTGGTAGGGCTAATCGTCGAAAATTGACCAAACCGTCAATTGATTAGAGCATTATATTACGCCTCGGAAAATCAATGATCTTGTGTTTTGCTTTCAGCCCCGACCCAAATATTTTACAAGCTCCATCAACTGTTTGATCGAAGAATCGTGTCGGCTGTTCTCCAAGTTGCTTAATCTTAAAGCATTGGTTTTTATATGGCATGACAATCATCCCTTCCGGGTATTTGCTCAGCACCGCAGGATTTTTGACTCTACCACTGGTGCGTTTCTCTTTTACTCAGACTGCAATTACAATGAAATTTTAAGACAATGTCACAGAGGTGCAGCTGGCATTACTTAACCACCTATTCTTTCATCCGAGAGTTAGCTAAGCTAAGGTGAATGAGGTGCTTCCGTTTCTACTCGCCACCCTTCTCAGATTTCGTGATCGTGTGACCACTAAGAAAACATCGTGTGTGTCCCATTAATTACTATATATTTCCCCATTAATTACTGTATATTTCTCTCCAGGGATCCCACCAATCATCTCACATCAGATTCTGACTCACGTGTTAACTTGAGGATACCTTGCTCATGAAAACTGCTCGGGGACAGGCAGTGGAACTGCCAGATGCTGTCGAGTTTTTCGTAAAGATGAATCTTGAGGATCTCAACTCAATACGCAGTAATTGTGACTTACTCTGCTAGCTTGGCTGCCCCAGTGCTTGTTTGTCATGCAACATCATACTCAGAGAGTAACATTATTTTTGGCTCATCTCACTGTTCAGTTTCGATTACTTATTGAGTAAGGAGCTATTTACTCATCCAGTTTCTGGACCAGAACCCAGAACGTGACGGCATGGCGGATGAGGCTTCACGGTGTAACAAAAAACTATGAGAAGCACCCGTTCTATATCCAATCTCAAAATCCCTCAGAAGGATTGCGAGCCTAAATCGCGTTACTCCGCATTTCCTCTAAAATCATTGATACATAGCACGTCGGTTTCGGGAGTCCACGGAAGTTCTAGCCTTTTTAAGAATCCATTTGTGTCTCTCACATGCTCATAACTACTGGCAGAGAAAATCGTTCCATGAAATTTTTCGCACGAACCTAGTACTCCATATGCCGTGGAATGCGTATGCAACATGTCGACATGATGGTCAAACTGCCGACGACTCCTTTGAAGGAACCGAAAGGGATCCGAAGAAAGAGGAGGATGCAAAGATATAATCATTTTGTAACGAACATTCGAGGTTAAAAGCGATATTCGGTGGAAAAACCCAGATTCAAAAGCGCGACCCTGTGGTGTGTATTCGCATCACACTCGCGTCAGCACACTGACTTTCCGAGTTATTCGCTGTAGAGATGTAATTTGTTGCCTCGTAGAGTTTATTTCAATCACTCGTGAGAATGTGAAATAAGTGAAAAACATGCAGCAACCAAGTAAAACTTTTTAAATGAAGAATAAGCGAAAGCGTAAGAAAAAAGTGTGATTACAATCACAACCTAAGCTGCCGTGTCTTGGCAAGCTGCCGTGTGTGCATTGCAGCACCTGTAATCCCGTACCGTAAACCTAAATTGCTCTCCTCCCGGTGTCTTCAAGCGGATGTGGAAGCGGAGTCAAAAACCATCATACTGCTCGTCTGCCTATCACATGCCGTATGCAGTGGCTCTACATCTCTTACAGATCCTGTCTCTCTCAAACATCCTACATAGTCGTTTAACGAGGGTGTATATCGTTAGGACAGAAACGTCGCGTGGCCGTGTTCAGCACGCGACGGGATGGTGCGAGCTATGCGCGCCGTATTGGATGGGTCTTGAAGCGATGACAGTGCTCTACGCCTCATTCTATGCGTAATCGCTTCAGGACTCAACTAATACGGCGCGCATAGCTCGCACCATATCGTCGCGTGCCGAACACGGCCACGCGACGTTTCTGTCCTAACGATACACACCCGTTGGACGATAGTGCTCTTTCATTACTAGGGGTCAGCGTACCAAAATTAATGATACCGTAGTTACGAACCGATTAATTGGATGCTCTATTGTCAAAATGCTATTTAAAACCAACAATTTTCTGTCCTCATGGAAATAACCTTTCAAACCCAACAATTCTAGCCTTCTATTTCCGCGAGCCGTAAATGTGACAAATGGGACTGCGAGCATAGTACATATGGTATGAAGCCTAGACGATAGAGATGTATTATCAGATGAGTCAAGATACCTCAGAAAGGTCTCCGTGCTCATTTTTCGAATACTCCTTTCAATGCATGGTTGATACGTCACGTCCGCATTATGAGCTCGAATACACCAACGAGTCTAATCTTTTGCATGTCCACATTCTCCTGCACTTCCTTCAATCTTCTAATAAATCCATGATTCATGAACTCGAAGCTATTACGTACGAATGTCATGTATTTTATATCTTATACACATTTCTGCGTTGATATTGATTCGTTCCGTGTGTAATGTAGCCTTTTCTCAAGAAAAAAAATTTTCTTACAGGTTTACAAACTTGCTTAACTTGTTAGCAATCACCCAAGAGATAATTTATCTGATCTACAAAGAAGTACTAACAGTTTTTGGGCCTCCTAGCATGCAGCCGATTTCCAAGTTTGTGAACAGTAGATTGAGTGAAATCGCTGGTACCGTCAATTATTCAAAACACCATATCACACCACAAAACCATCATGTGTCTCGCAACTGTTGTTACCCCAACATTTTCTATAAGGTTCACCACTGCTTGATCGAGAAGCTGTGCCGCTCTTCTTTCGATATGGCTCATCTGCTACAATTCCATGTTTTTGACAATTCCGTTGATCTGGGCCAGAACAATTCCGGACCCATCCGCTGAAAGCTTGGTGAAACAGGAAAGGAAGTGGTGCGTAAGGACGTGAACACATCACTTTTTGATTTATTTAACTTTCTGCTGAAAAAATAAAATGTAAAGTAATTTCAGCTGTACCACTGTGACATGGTCCTAAAATTCATATGTAGTAGTTGCATTCTGAGTAAAAGTGAGGCCTACTACATGAATGCATCTGGTAGAGTAGGGAATTCCCGAGCGAATCATGAAGCAGTGTTGAACAAAGCTTTGAAGAGGAAGTTGTATTCCCAATAAAAGCCAGTGTTTTTAGAGTAAGCAACTCGGAGAAACATTAACACGGTCAACCGCCTTCAAACAACTGATGGAACCCACAGAAATGGTCGGGACCAAACACAAAACCCACGACTGATTCGTTTTCTTGAGGCGGACTATAGCGTTTTAATTAATTATCGGATTTGCCAATTTTTGCTAGACTTACTGTCTCACCAGCCTGAAAAGACGGCCCCAGTTCAGGTTACGGAAAAACTGTACATACCTCTTTGTAAAACAGATCTCCATCAGCTGATATGTATGTAATATGCTGCACAAATCCATGACTTTATAGGGAAACATTCATTGAAAGAGAGTGAGATTGCGCATGACGTGACTCAGTACTTTGATCTTCGTCAACTACTGTTTCTGAAACGAAAGCGTCACAATATCATTGTATGCTTACATTTTTGATTGTCATTCTTTGTTCTTGTTTACCTTGTGTATTATCACTTTGAAATTGAGCTGCATATTATTGTTGTCGCTAACCACAAGCCACAAGAGAACGAAGCCGTAGCATACCGAAAAATTACCCGGAACCTTGTTAGACAGTTGAGGGGGAAACGGGGTGAAGAGGGAGGGGAGGGGAAGTTTGGTTCATCTTCAATTGGGACAGTTGGGACAGCATACGGTGAGGGATCACAGGATTTTGTAGGTCGCTTGTCACATTTCTCTCTCGGGTGATATCATATGGCACACGCTGAGCAAGACTTTGATCGAGATCATTTCTCCATGACTTTAAGGGAAAATCGAAATAGAAAAAAGGTAGGTGAATACGAAAGGAGGGAGCCACACGAAGGTGAAGCTGCAGGCTGCTGTGCAGCCGGTGCCAGGAGGAGGAGGGAACGTGAGACCGGGTCAGGCATTATGTTGAGGAAAATTTCTGAGAAATAAGTATGACCCCATGCAATCTACACTGGCGATGCCACTCCCACACGAGTGGCAATGCAAGCCGTGCCCTAGTGTGTTAGCTGATTTTATCCAGCTCGTTTGACTATCTGTTTATATTATAGTGACTGAGTGCGAGGTCAAAAGCCAATACTGCGTGCGCGATGAGTGTATGTGTGTGCTGCTCTCATTGCTTATGAGAGGATGTATTTTGATGGGCCCACACGAAGCAATATTTTTAATGGTTACGTTATGATGCTCCATGAGTAGTGATATAGGTAGGTATCCTTTCACCATTTGTATGCGTTTTGCCATTCGGAGGACTCATTGATATAAGACTCGAGTTCACTTAGATTAGTATTTGTCTCACTTTTTGTGTAATGCGCAGGGCCCTGATTGAGTAGTATCTGGAACTCCTCAGGGTAGGAAGATGCGTAGGATGCAGAGGTATTTCAGAGCCGGGTTTTTTTTATTTTCCTGTATTTGCAACATGCTGGTATGGGTGACCGTGTAAAAAGACAAGCCCCATGCTTCTTGAGGAAACATGGAAGCAAGGTAGGTCAGTTAGGTAGTTTCTTGAGATGCTTGTCCTAAATGGTAGTTGATACAGTGGTACTGGCTGAGCGTTTCATCTCACAGTCAACAGAGAATATTTATCCTTTACCTCCACCTACTATTTTTGATGGTCTATCAGGGCTGCAACATGCTGCCTGAAACAAGAAGGACTGAGATGGTGATCTGTACTTTCAACGCACAAACACTTGCATAGGAAGCGAGCATCGAACATTTAATATACATGTCAAAAAGATCAAGTACGACGTGACACGGACTGACCCAGACGAGAAGGCACCACCCGTTTACAAGACTGGAGAAGAATCGTTTCTTAGGAAATGCGACAGGAGAAGCGTTACCGGTGTGGGCATTTTCGTCAACACGCACTTGGCCATGAACATCGTATGAAAATATGACGAAACGAATCGGTCGTTTGCGATCAGAAAGATTTGATGGATTCCCACTCTAACCATTCTCGTCGCCTACGTTTCAATATCAAGCTCTGAGAAGAAGGAGCTCGAAATATTTCATGTGGAATTAGAAAAGTTTTACATATAAGGAGAACTATTCCTTCTTCAAGGTCATCCTCGGCGATCACAACGCTAAGGTGGCCCTAGAAGAACGAATAACGTACGTCACATCGGAACTCATGAGCGGAATGGAATGAGCAGGGTGAAGGTTATCTGAGCTCACTAAGTCGATCGACTACATCCATGGTAACTCACAGCTCCAGAAGCTCTCCCATCTACGATGGACTTAGGAGCCTCACGGTGGACGATTCCATATGGAGATTGATCACATCATTTTCAATCAAAGGTTTTTCCTACCGACGTTGCTGTTGATCCGAAATTCTATACGGGATCAAACTATCGACTGATCTACGCAAGGTTCTTCATTCTGATAGGTGAGAATAAACCGCGAAATTCAAGAAGCAAGCCTCAAGATACTCATCAGCTGGGACCATATCGCTTCTCTCGCTGATGTATGAGAGATTCTCCTATCGGAAAGACGATGAGTACAACCGGCTCGTTGAACATCATAACGATAGTGCCAAGAGGGCAAAGAGTGATCTCTCTGGGGGAACTTTCAAGCTGATAAACCAGCGTGGAGCCGAACGAGCCGCGGGTGATCACCAGCTGACGTCCTAGATTGCAAAGCAATGCAGAGAGGTGATAAAAGAAGATTCCAAGGAGAGAAGGACAGCAGTGCTGGCTGAAGCAGCAGAGAATGGGGGAGCATCTCCAATACCTGTTGGATTCTCCAGTTACAGGATCAAAATGACCAGTCTCCCACGTTTTGACGGTACAGTTATTGCTTTTTGAAGAGCAGTGGAGAATGCCATCTACAAGCCTACACGGCTCTCTATGATCGCCATGTCCATCTGTCCAGGAGCAATCTAACGCAGGATAGATATCAGCATTGTCTTGTCCCGAAGCCTCATGTTGATCTGAATATGTACTGAACAATGTGAGACTTGCAAGATTTATTCCAAAAGATTCAAAAACACTTTCACAAAAAATGATTGCAAAAGAACGTTGCAAAAGTATTTTGAACTTTTATTGGCAAGCTTTCGGCGCTTAGCGCCTTTCTCAAGCCTGAAATGGTACAAATTAAAACCTATCGAAAGACTCTATTTCAGAGTCGCTCGATAAAAAAATACAAATAATACAAAAAATAAAATATAAACGATACAAATTAAAACCTATCGAGCGACTCTGAAATAGAGTCTCTCGATAGGTTCTAATTTGTACCATTTCAGGCTTGAGAAAGGCGCTAAGCGCCGAAAGCTTGCCAATAAAAGTTAAAAATACTTTTGCAACGTTCTTTTGCAATCATTTTTTGTGAAAGTGTTTTTGAATCTTTTGGAATAAATCTTGCAAGTCTCACATTGTTCAGTACATATGCAGGATAGATATGTCGTTTCTCCAGTTTCCCTTGCAAAGTTCACACGCCATCTCGTTGGTGAAGAACGACACAAGACCAGACCCCTACAGGATCAACCGAAGCATCTGCAGAATCTACCGCCAGTTATCATCAGAACCCTTCACGCGCCACCTCTCGGAATTCATGGTGCCCACCTCGTGGAAAACCAACAGGACTAAAATCAGCTATAGGGTAAAATCAGCTCTTTTGAATAGTACATCAATTTCGATATCATAGTGAAAGATTCATCGTAAGAAAAGACGAACAAACAACGGCACGATCTTAATCCTCATCCGCCACGTGCCGGCGTCGGTGCGCAAAGTATGACTGCGGTCTTAGGTATTGCTGGCGTTTCTCACCATAATCTGAACCTTTTGCTTGCATGAAGTTTAAGTTCGGTCCACTTGAGACTGAACAAGCCACACTTTTTGAGTCTTCCCATTCGCCTTCACTTTTACTTCTTCTGCCTTGATTTTAGAATGTAACAAAACTTGACGTAAGGTTGCATTTGTTCAAGCCCATGGAGTGAAGGCAGCTGTTGTTATCGTCGGCACACAGGTAGAACCGATTATCGAACTACACTTCTTGGCTGTAGAAAAAACGCCTGTATCTATCTTTTTGATTTCGCCTATTAGAGCTGTCTTTCTGATGTGCACGTTCGCTGCATTAAGAAAAATTCGATGTTTAAAAAAGAGTGAATGGCATGATCTGTGATTCTTCAGGAGCGCAGCAGCGTTACACTACGAAATGTAAAACATGGAAAGGAACGGTGGCGAAGTCTGTTGAAGAGAAGCAGAGTCCATAGAACAACATACCCTTCACTCATTACTCAGCATTACTCTCTTCCCAAGTATGTGGCGGACGTTATCGCACTTTGCATCCACACACGTGCCTTCTTCTAGGCACAGAATGCAAACGAACTGCACAGGAAATTGGGCGGATCTCACGACAAACAAAGGGTTCCTTGCTGTCGTCGGATCGCAGGCACTCGCTGGATTCCTAGCATTGTCGATTGGAGTTGCTGTAATCAGGGAATGTAGCAAGCTATATTTTCATATTAACTGCAAGGTCCGTCGTTAGATTTTATGGGATTTGCGTACTGTACTGAACAATCACAGCTATGTGCCAACGACTAGAGCACCCATAGAGCGCACTTCGAGATGGCGACAATATGTTTCTCCGATTGGAAACTCTTATACTTTTTAGGTTCTGATAGCAACAACATTGTCTTTCAGTATCGTCCACTCAATCTTTATTGCCATCCTGCAAGTGAGTTTATTGCGGTGTATCACTTTCATTGGGTTAGTGCATGAGTCTTGCAACTCTCCAAAGTTTCTTGTGGTCTTACTGCTCTCGAACTTTATCAAGTATCAATCATCGAAGCGAGTTGATGATTTCTTGGATATGTATATGATGTGTTCTTGCTACTGTGTAGCAAGAACACATTTAAAGCATTTACATTTCAAAAATTTTTATGTGTTTCACATTTGAAGCACTATGTTTCCTATTCAAAGCCATATACTTCAATCTGACTAAATTTATTATATAAGTAGTCGGAACCCCTAGTGAGCAATGATATATGTGCTGCAATCACCTGTAGATGCCATCTATTATTCTACAACGTATCACTGCACCATTGGTTTTGGATCATGAGATAGGAGTTTCGCTACCCACCCGTACGCTGCTGGTTGGACTACCACTGAACGAGATGCTATTCTTGAAGACGTGGATACAATTCGATTGTCCCCATGCGATAGAAAACAGCAACACTTACTGTACCCATATGGTAAATGATAGGCTAGCATATGGTCTTGACTTCCAGAAACTCGAACGAGTTGAGTGCCTGAATTACTCAATTAATCAGGCAAGGTAGCAGAGGGGTAGCCCTCCTCATTGTGCTGCACTTTTTGGCAAACAATCTGCGAGACATAGTGAAAGAAAGCTCCTGCGTCCACCCATAGGAAGGGTGCTATTGGTGGGGCAGTTAAGAAGCGACTCTACGTATGGCAGTAGGTGGATACCAGGTCAAAGCTATTTGCTACAGATATCCTCGAGAGTCCCATGTACTTACTGATGCTTCTGTGATGACTGCTGCGTGAACTAGTCAACTGAAGGCTAGCAGACCTTCCGTATTACACGAAGAGCAGCTGATCTCTCTGGCAACATTGAAAAGTAATCAGCATGCGCATACAGTTCAGGAAATGACAATTTAGAGAGGCAGCTAGATTCAGAAGCCGTACTGAAAGTGAACGATTTCAGTCACTCCAATTTCTTCGATATATATCGTACTCGGATCCCTGCGAAGCTGCTGTCTCTTCTGTTTTATGCTTCAGTTTCAGGTTTCCTACGAACACATGTATGACAGCCTTGACGACACTGCAGGTACCTATCTATTCTTATTAAGGTTGATGAGGAATTGGGCACTACAGGGGTGCAAAAAAAGTAATTTTTCTCCTCCAGTTTCAACCTTATTTATTCGACCTTCAGCAGATTCTAACAAGGTATTTTATCCCTCCTTTATCCTTATATCCTTAAGAGCATATCCCACTCTATCACTTACTCCATAACAGCCTCAGTATCTAACGGGATTCATATTGGGTGATGTTCTTAGCCATTCCGTTTTTCCGGGTTCCCAGCGCCCTTCGTTTCCAAGAACCAGAACGTGCCATTAACACTGAAACCCCTCCGAAGGGAGGTTTGACGCATGAAAAATGATACTCCGGATCACAGCAGGGTTATCGAAGCAGCGAGGGCTTTGAGACTTCTAGGAACTGAAGAATCAACCGGTCGGTAGGTGGCTCTGCTGCTTTGGATGGACCATAATGTCGGAGGTGCTCTATAGCCCACTATGACGACTGAATGCTCCATATTTTTTTGACGAAGAAAGTGTATTTTTTGACGAAGAAAGTGTAATCTCTAGTCTGTTCCTAATTTGAAGGACTATTTGAGGGATACTTTGCCCTCACACCATTATCTCTTTCTTTACACTCCGTTTTGCACACTTGGCGGATGTGAGCCGTGCGCAATATTACTCTTTTGGCATCCCCTGTACACTTGGAAAGCTCATCCACAATTGTTATGGGCTTGAAGAGATGATCTTCGAGGAATTTTTCAATTCATCTAGGATCTCGGAGGTGGTTAACTCCTAGAAAACGACTATACCACTCATTTGGAAAGAAGCTGCCTAACTTCCGCGTCTGCGCTGAATGGGATAAGTCTTTCCTCGAACTATTCATTACGAGCGCCATTAGGTTTCACATCGAGGAACTATGGTATTTCATTCAGAACGTGTTACCCCTGCGGACACGTTGTTTAAACTTACCCTCGTATACAATTTCCTGACAAAATCTTATGTGCTTCGGGACTACCTCTTCAGCCCCATCAAAATCCTAGGTGGTGGGATTGCTTTGCATGAACAGTACCGGAAATTGCTTATGCAGGATGAAGAGTAAAGAACAGTCGACTGAGCGTCTCCAGTTCTGGCGACATAAGCTCGCAGCAGTAATATAGTCACGGTACAATACAACGCGCGTGCTCAACGCACAATGGATCGACCCTGTCGTTAGATTCGTGATGTCTAAAGTGATATAATTCTGTGCAGCGCTATCTTCAAATATTTGACTTTGAAGCAGTACTACAGCTGCATTCCATCAACAACTTCCCTCCATGGTGCATAAAACTCGATAATGGATTTTGCTCGTGCGTACCAGCTTCTTTTCTGCACTACTCGCTTTCACCCATCCATATGAGTTTCTGGCAGGAAAGGCGAAATTGCTCTCCAGTGAGCATCGGCTAATGTAATCATCACACTACTCGTCTGACAAACGAACCATTAACAAATTATCTGAAGAAACTTCACAATATAAATTAGTGCGACCACTTTCAGCTCGGCATGGTTGCTGAACGAGCTTTTGCTTTCTGGAAACGTAGTGAATACGAATATTATGGATGCCGCCTCGGAATAACTATTGTAACTTTTTGTGTGAGTAGACTTACTGAGATATTATTAATTGTGTTATCCACAGGAAATGAGTATTGAATTCCTCGAGAAAATCCTCACCCTAGCTCCTCGGAATACTCTCCAGCTCGAAGTCATTCGTTTGTTACTACTTGCCAACGATTCAATTTGGTTTGCCGTTCACATTCCCCAATGAGGAAAAAGGGGATTGAGACCCACACAGTCAAAAAAGGGCTCCATTTAGTTGCAGATGGACAAGAGAAGAGTCTGAAAATGGTCATCCCACTACTCAGGTCCCCAATTTGCCTTACAGTGTTTAGAACTAACAAGGGAGGTCTTTCAGGTCATGACGCGCTTTTAGGAAACGGTTTTTTCCATTATATGGGGGTACCTACATGAAACATATAACTAAATTCCATTTTTGCTGAGCGACCCTACGAATGCCAAAAAAGGAGTAAAAAAAATTTTTTCCAAAGAGGCGATTTTAACCCACTTATTGTAACGCATACTCCTTGTAACCTTAACCATGTGCAGATCCAAAGGTGTTCTTCTATTTCACATCCAAAACAAAGTCAAATACGGGAAAAAATAAGATCTTGCCTCAACCATGTACCAAAAGTGCGCAGCAGTTTCACAACGGTTCCCGATGTGGACATCCTGCAGCGATCGATTGGCCTACTGGATACGACGATAGACTCTCAAACGATCGAAAGGCATGGGTTGGTGGTTCGGGTCCCGGACCTGCCAAAGTTTTGCATTTGTTTTTGCCTTCACTTTTTCATCTTCAGATATGTCTTTTATGCCAAATGACTATGATTTTCGTTGACAGCATGCCAAAATGACTCTGTTTACGAATTTTCAGTGAATCTGGTGATCTGACTTTTTTGGACACATAAGGGCCCGTAGCGCTCGAAATTCGCGATTTCGCTCAAAATGAGTGCCATATTCGTGTTCAGGGGGTCAAACTACCCCTAGAGATGCATTTTTAGCCGATTCCAAATTTTGACCATAACTTCGAGAAAGACGTTTGGTCATGGATACATGGTTCCCTTTCTATTTGTAGAAGTGAGTAACTAACAAAATCGCTGAAAATCAGTGGAATATGCACAGCATGGATGCCTATCGTTATAACTTCGCCAACCAAGCATCAAGCAAGAGAAATAGTCAGGATTTCTTAAAAAGTGATACCGTCGTCTCCTCCGTTGAACGTGCAGTCGAAGGTATACAAATGCCCAGCTCAAATTTTCGAATTTGGGTCAAAACTTCGATTGGGCTGGAAAATTATCGCTGGGGGTAGTTTGACCTCCTGAACACGAATATCAAATCCGTTTTACGCAAAAGCGCCTCGTTCGTGCGCTTTGAGCGCTAAAAGGTCAGAAAGTTGGAGTGTCAAACTTGCTGTAAACTGACAGTAGAGGGCAGTCCGGGGTTCTAAATAAATTTTGCAAAAATTTGTCCTCAGTGGGAATCAAACCACCAACCCCTTTTTGGCATTCGTAGGGCCGCTCAGCAAGAATGGACATCAGTTATATGATTCTGCACGCACCCCCATACATGCAAAAAACAGCTTTCAAAAGGCGCGTCATGAGTTGGAAGACCTTCCTCGTAAGGGAATTGGAAGCGAATATATTTCGGCCGCTTTACTTTTTCGCATGAAATTTTGCATATGGTTCATAATGACCAAGTACAAAGTAATTTCATGGGGAAACGAACAATTTACTTTGCTTCAACTAATGTAAAGGTTTCAGACTCCAAAATTATATTAAATCACAGATTCTTTTTTTCCACATCAGAGCCTTTACCTTTCAGCGAACATTCTTATTCAACGAATCATCCCTACTCTATATAAAACGCTTCGTCTGTCTGTACGTCCCTCTGTCCGTCCCTCTGTCTATCCGTCTGTCACGAAATTCATATCTCGCGTCGCAATAGAGCTGGGACTTTGAATTTTCAAAGTGATATAAGCGGTGGTAAGGGGGCATCAAAGGTGAGGGAACGGTGATAGCAACTGATAAGGGCTGATAAGGAGCTTCGAAAGGTGAATGGTGAGAAATTCATATCCCGCGTCGCAGCAAAGATGGGACCCTGAATTTTTGAATTGATATATAGGGAATGGTACGGGGCCATCAGTGGTGAGGGTACGGATGTGATGGCAATTTATAAAGGTTGATAATGAGCCTCCAAAAGCGAATGGCGAGAAATTGATATCTCGCGTCGCAGCAAAGCTGGGACTCTCAATCCCTAAAGAGGTATAAGGGCAAGATTGACGGGAGAATTCCTGTTCCCTTTTTCCGTTTTCGCGAATTCCCCGTTTCTGAAACCGTTCGTATGATGTCACTGATTGATCGATAACGATCAAGCCCAATTAACATGGCTCCATGTGTGACGCGCGCAGTTGTGTGCACCAGCCCAACTGGTTGTATAATATTTCTCTTTAAGGTACTAGCGTCACTCGCTTCGTCTTGTTTTGCTGTAGGCTCTATGGACCTCAGTGTATCGACAATTTACTGCTCTTCCAGCACTGCTGAAACTGCAGAGCATCTCACAATACTCATTTTTTGCTTGTGTGGCTTCAATATGATTTCCTTGGCTGGAATTGCACTCCTACATGCTTGCAATGCATCTGCCATGAAACGGTACACTCTTAACCTTTGTGTACATAAAACATAGCAAATTGCAACTTTACTACCTATGCGATACTTGATTATCGGACGGTTGAAGGGTTATCACTAAGGGTTTAGGACCCAGCAGAACAATATCAATCTCTCAAAGGAACCGGAAGGGGCCCGAAACAAGGGAAAGATGCAAAGAATTGAGCATTTTGTAACGAACACTGAGGGTTGGAAGCGATAATCGGTGAAAACACCCGGATCCAAAAGCGCGACGCGCGGTGTGTATTCGCATCCCATTCGCATCCACGCATCCCTTTCCGAGTTGTCCGCTGTAGAAGACGGGCCGCGGGCCAACGTAAGGAAAAACAAATTCGTAATAGAAACATCTCCTCTTGGCACCATGCCAAGGCGTCAAATTGGCGAGTTTGTGCAATGGCGGCCACGGTCCACACCACGTCTGTTCTACCGTAGGCCAAAATTACCCCCTTCCGGTGTCTTTAAGATCACGGCCTGTGCATAAAGAAAAAAGTTACAGACTAAAGAGATCGTTTACCTATCTATCAACTTTCGTATGTGTGGATATGTATGCTGGTTGCTGGTGCCTTGAATGTACAATAATCGAGCTGTACAGTTACTTTGGCACAATGTAGACGGCAAGGAATTTCAGAGTTAATGAGATGCAAATCGCAGCTATACTACTGTTTACTATACGATGTACGATATCGCTGTATTGATCGAATACTCATTAGTGGACTCCTACGAAATCGAGTGGGAGTAGAATGCACTTATGGAGTTCTGGATCAGCTTTTTCGAGGAAGAGGAGGTGTTTCAGAAGGGAACAAGCCTCTCTATAACGGCAATGAAGCCTCCAAGTTTTTGAAAGAGAGGGATTTTCAACCGTCTGTCCCTCGACTAACAATAAGGCATGTAACTGCCAGTCTTTTGAAGACAGCAGCTCTAAGATTTTAGCGGAATGCAGAGGACGTAATTCCACCGTTTTGCAGCCTTTCAAAATGCTTTGCTAAGAGGGAGTTCGTGGAAAGGTCGAAATTCGTGTGCAAATTTCAACTGATTGGACATCCCAAGTCAGGGTTTTCGTATCGCCACATTATAGTGCGGGGCAACAATCGAGCGTTATTTGGAGCCCGTCTTTTGCCTGGGATTCAATAAGGTGCTAAGGCACTTTTAGAGCAGCCTGTGCGTGGGTACATTCAAAACAGTGTTCCTCATTTCTTTGAAGTTCGTTGTGCCTGGACGAAATTTCTACGCTTTGTCTGCAGCATTGCGTGGGATGCGACCTTTGTGGCGACCTACTCGCTCATATGTATTATAGATACTCAGAGTAGTGGTATGAACAGTTACGTCGCTGTTATTTAGATAGACGTTTGGAGAAAATTTGCTTCACTTCACTCTAATCTTATCACTTTTGAGGAAAGTTTTCGATCTGCGATCGTCCTATCAGTTGCGAGAGAATGCTGCTGTAATTCGTCTACTTCTACCATTATCTATTTTTGACGCCCTCTCTCATTTCGTTCTCACAGCAGCGAGCGGTATTATACTGTTGTTTCGGGACAACCTATCTTATGTTATCTACAGAACTACACTCGCTGGTCTTTATGTAGGTTATTCTAATTTATAGTTGCTTTTTAGGGAGACTATGCTTAGAAAAAAAACAAACAAAAGCAAACTAGAAGAAGGGGATACGATATAACTATGTGAGAGACCACTGCGTACCGTGTATAATAAGAGCTGTGATGATGATCTTTCCTACAATGCATTAATTAATCTGCTCACGCTCAGGAAGATGAAAGTTAATCATAAAAGCGGAACATGGTTAGTGCACAAAACACCATAACATTACGCTTCTTCTGCAATTCTTAGCTGCGATGATGTCAACAGTTTTTGACATTTCTAAGCCTTTCGAAGTTTTTCTTGGTATACAACTGTACCAGTTAGGCTGGCGCACACTACTGCGCGCCACCATGAAGGCTGCAAAATGAGCACGTTTATCGAACTCTCTCACCCCCACACACTCTCACTCTCGCCACTCACTCATGTCCGTGGGCCATGTCAGCTTCATTATCAAAAGTTTTTCTTTGAATGGCGTTAGATTGGAAAAGGAAATAATTTGGTGATAATTTGATGGAGCAAGATCAGGGCTACACGGTGGATGGGGCAACACCTTTCATCCTGGTTCGGAATTTTTCGGCGAGTCGCTTTTCTGTATGTGGGCGAGCACCATCGTGTAGAAAAAGGAATCGTTTCATGGTTTGGACGTTTCTCTGTCATTCTGTCATTTTCGCGACCGGAATATACGGCTGCTGACAGTATAGGTCTGCTGTTAGTATAGCGTTGCCAGCCAGCACCCGCAGTCGTTTGTTGTCGACTTCCGATGGGCGATCTGACCAGTCAGAATCTTTGACATTGTAGTTGCCTTCTCGAGAGCGTTTGAACCAAAGTTGTGCCGCGAGTTCAGACATTTGACCCTCCTCGAATACAGCGTTTATACGACGACTGGATTCGTTTGCCGAGAGGCCATATTTGATCATATGGTAGAAGGCCCCGAAAGTACTCCTCTGATACATTTATTGTTTGCCGGAAAAGGTTATCCGGGAGATGGAAAACACTAATACTTATAGACGCGTGTGGACTTGTACTACATGCGTATGTACAGAAGAGATTGCTGGAGAGCATTTCGCAGGGAAAAAGCGCGTATTTAAAAAAACGGAAAAACTTTTTCGACTACCCAATATGGGGCAAATGGGCAATATATTTTCTGCATCTTCTGCGTTATACATGTTGTCGCCTAGTAAAAATGCTTTCTCTAGCATGAACGCTGGTCTTGAGTGTGTACTATTAAGAGCAAAGCCGTTTAGTCGGTCACCATGATATTTCGCGCTTGTTCCTGGGCAGCATTTTTCCGTTGCAGTATATAATGGAGGACATTTTTGTCTATAGGCTCGCTAGTAAGTAGATATCGTAGATATCCCTCTTGAGGTAGACCAATCCTTTTGGATATGAGCGATTTATGCAAATGCAATGGATCAGATCGATGCATGAAGCGTAATATGTCTACCTAAATGAATATATTTTTGGAATATATCGTAGTGCATTGCTGACCAGCAGGCTGTTCTGAGCAAATTATGCTACCTATTTGCATGAGCCTTTCAACTTCCTATGAAATATCGGCTGGTACCCAGGCAGATGGTAGAGTTCTGAGCGATGATTACAAATAAATAATCAAAAGTACTAAGGGCTATGTCGAAGTGGGTCAGGATAAGTCGAGGTTTACTTGCGGTGACTCACAGGGTCAAGACTCCGTTGAGGAATCTTTAACGGGGGAGGTCATATTTGGTTTGCTAGGGGGTCGTAATCGTTGAGGTAGGCAGTGATCAACAGATTTTCTTAGGCTCAGGTCTTAAGTGTAGGGAGAGAAATGATAAAACCGATTATTAACGTAATCATCATGGAAACCTCATGCATGGCGCGATCCACAACAAAGCCATTCAATGCCAATGACCCTTTCATTGGTCCGCTGGCACCTTCACATACAGAGACACCTCCGAAATTCGCCGATTAGCCGTGGAAAGCGGCATCTATCCAAGGGTATCACCGTGCATGAATACTCTAGAAACTATGGGATGAAAAAAAATTAGCTGACATAGACTTATTTCATATCTTACTACGATCGCAATTACGTAATCTGGTATAGCAGCCACTATGCTGACCGGAAAGACGTTTGTATTCACTAAGATTGTGGATGAAATCCTCATGTATGGCGCATCCCACAGAGAAGCTGACCGACGCTTCTCGCCCTCCCACTAGGTCTTCGAGAGCGATGGATGCATACTAGAAAAATTTCAGTAACAATTAATCAACTTTTCGGAAGATTCCTGGGAAGATCTCGCAAATTCAACAAGAAAAATTTCCTCAACTGGCTTTCCTGAATTTTTCTTGCTTCGTTTTGAAGATATGGCATAGCTCAGGTAGCCATTCGAAAGCGAAAACCTAGCAGACCCCGCCTCACCAAAACGCACTAATATGGTTGAGTTTGAAGGATGGTATGGCCATTTGAATGAAACACTTCGAAATTTTCCTCATCTAACCCTCATCTGGCTTCCCTCAAAGTAACTTCCTTCGTTTTGAAGATATGGCATATCTCAGGTGGTCATTCAAAAGCGAAACACTGGCAGAGACCCAGCCTCACCAAAGCGCACTCATATAGTTGAGCTTTAAAGAAGTTATGACCATTTGAAATGAAACACTTCAAAATTTTCCTCATCTGATCCTCAACTGGAAACCCATATCGAGAACTAAGCAACCATCAGGGAAAGCGAACGGTCAATAGATAGGTTTGAGGGAGTTATTAAGAAAACAGTTCACACCTGATTGAAAGATGATTCCGCTATAGAAAAGATCGACGACGAATACAACCGGCTCGTTGAGCACCTTCACGATAGTGCTAAGAGGACAGAGAGTTTGAAAGTCACCAAGAGGCGTCTCTCTTCAGAAACTCTCGAGCTGATACGCCAACGTGGAGCAGCACGAACCGCAGGCCATTACCACCTGAAGTCCGAGCTTGCGACAATGCAGAGAGGCGATAAAAGAAGATCTCAAGGAGAGAAGAGCAGCAGTGCTGACTGAAGCAGCAGAGGCTGGGAGGAGCATCCGCAATACCCGCCAAAGTTTTGCCAGTTACAAGACCAAAAATGACCGGTCTCCGACGACGACTGTACAGTTACTGCTTCCCGAAGGGCAATGGAGAAGGTCATCTACGACTTCTACTCGGATCTCTTCGATAGCCACGTCCAACTGCCTAGGAGCAATCTGAAGCAGGATGGATATGTCGTTCCATCGGCTCTCCCTTGCGAAGTCCGACATGCCATTTCGTCGATGAAGAATAGTACAGCACCCGGCCCCGACAGGATTAGACCGGAACATCTGAAGAATCTTCCACCAGTCATCGTCAAAACACTGGCCCGACTCTTCACACGGTCTGTCGGAATGCAAGGTACCCACCTCGTGGAAAACCAGCACGACTGTGTTGCTGTATAAGAAGGGAGGTCCACACGACATAGGCAACGATCGTCCAATCTGCTTGCTGTCTGTAGTCTAAAAGCTCTTCACTCGAGTTATTTTGAATAGGATTGGTAGAACTTTAAACAAAGGACAGCCATGCGAGCTAGCAAGGTTTCGGAAAGGGTTCAGTACAATCGATCACATCCACGCGGTCACTAGGCTCATTGAAGTTTCGCGAGAGTACAAGATGCCGTTATGTCTCACGTTCATCGATTTGGAGAGAGCCTTCGATTCCGTTGAGACAGAAGCGGTTATCGAAGCCCTGGGAAACCAGGGTGTGCCTACTCAGTACATGGGAGTAATTCGTGAGCTCTACAGCAAATTCACGACCAGGATCTCGCCATTACAAGGAAGTCATCATCGACGTGAAGAGAGGGGTTCGACAAGGCGACACCATCTTGCCTAAACTTTTCAGCGTCACTCTTGAGAACGTTATGCGTCAACTGGAATGGGAAGGAATGGGAGTGAAGGTCGACGGCCGGCTTTCACCCCACCTCCGCTTCGCTGACCACATTGTGCTTATAATACCGACGATCCAGCAAGCGGAGCGAATGCTCCCGATTTCGACAGCAAGTGTGGAAAAATCTCCCTGCAGCTAACTTAACGAAGACGATGTTCAGAAACGAACTGGTACCTGACCCCCCATTCACGCTCAACGGAATGAACATCACCGAATGCTTCAGTTATGTGTACCTAGGTCGGAATATGATGAAAGACTTAGCACCAGAGCTGAGCAGGAGGAAAAGAGCGGCTTGAGGAGCCTTCAAGACCATCGAGAGAGTAGTGAAGAAGACGAAAAACATTCGGCCGCGCGCCCATCTCTTCGATTCTGCTGTCCTTCCTGCCCTGACATACGCCTCGGAGACTTGGACTTTACGTAAGCAGGAGGAGCATGCGGTCGGCGTCATCCAACGCGCCATCGAGAGGACGATGCTCGGAGTATCCCGATACACGCAAGTGCAGAGGGGAATCCGGACTTCCGAACTCCGTCGTCGATCGAAGATCAGGGACGCCGCCGTATTTGTCAAGCAATCGAAGATTAGATGGGCCCGACACGTCATGCGATATCGCGATGACCGTTGCACCAGAGCGGTTACCGATTCTTCGGGACGTGAAACGAACACCTGGACGACCGCCGGCCCTATGGTCAGACTTCTTCACGAAAGCTCTACGCGAAGGGAACGAGTTGCTGCATGTCCCTGGAGCCAGAAAGGTCTACTGGACTTCTTTGGCTCGCGACAGGGACGGATGGAGACGTTGCTAGCGCCCGCTCGAGACACTCGATGAACAACGGGACGACAGGTGATACAGGTGAATCCTCATTCGGAAACCCATATCGAGAACTAAGCAGCCTTTAGCGAAAGCAAGCGGCCGATAGATAGGTTCGAAGGAGTTATTAGGGAAACAATTCGCAGCTGTTTGATTGATGGGCTCTAGGTGAAGTTTAAGTATTTTAAAAATGTCGGAATTTAGTTGGGGAAGATAACGCGCTCCATCGTGATCGCTGCGCGCGGCCGCAGTAGCGATCAGCGATCAGATGGGGCGCTGTGGAGCGTATTACATGACTCCTTTTTAGCTTGTCTTTTACCTTTTGACTTTTCTATTCTTGTTTTTTAATCCTTTATTTCTGCCCTATGACTTGCATGACTATCAAGCCTTGTCTATTGTCATCATAGGACGAGCACATTATCAGTGGTCGGCAACGCTTTCGTTCCGGAATATAAATATTGGAATAGTAGGGTTCTTATGTTAGACGATTTTGTTTTGAAATATGAGTACTGAATTTGTTAGGCTCTTATTTGTCTCTTTTGCCAGGAGTTTGGTTTGGCTTCAGTATTCTTTTTACCACAGGCTCTTAATTTCCCTGGTGAATCGCACTGTCTCGGTAGAAACCACAGAAGAAGCGAAACCAGTAGAAAGGAAGCGGATCGTATTGAGGCCACCTTTTTGGGGGGGGGGTCGTACTTTGTGAAAATTTTCCTCAACTGGACCCTTGACCCTGATGACTCATCAATTTGGTCAACCGTGTGTGTGTGAATTTCCCCTTGGCTCGACGGTAGTCTTTTCTAGCTCTCCAAGAGGAAGGTAGCTCGCAGCTGATGCCGAGGTTCTAGCATTTCAATTTTTACCTTCAATATCCTTTTCAATTTTGGAGCTTCCCTTGCATGTGCCTCACTATACCCACATATATGTGTGTATATCGGTCACTTTTATCCACCGCTGATCACTTTCATGCATGACACATTATTTCCAGCATTAAAAGCCAAAAAACCCTTTCAAACTGGTGTCAGTGTCTCTCAAGGAAACATCTGAGACGAGCTGGCCATATGTAAAGGGGTTATGTGTATCATCCAGTGTCCCACTAACCCTAACAGTCATTTTGAAAGCTTTTGATGGTCAGCTGACGAGAGAAGCATACTCGGCTGCTCCTGCTTCTGTAGTGCACAAGACAAGCGTTGTATCGAAATGTGAGTGATATTCATATTAAGGAAATGGAACGACCCGAGAAGACGAGTTTTCAGCACATCAGATATTGACCTTAACGTCAGAATAGTGGGATGCACACGGTCATTTCTTTCTTGCAATTGAACCCAGTAAATGTGGAAGGAACCACCAAAGCGTACGCAGCAAAGGCATCTGTCGCAACACCTGCACGTAACAACCACCTCTTACTTACTTGGATACTTGGATGCTCCTATCGGCTTGTCGGCGCGGAGCCCATCTTCCGCCACAGATCGCGGTCTCTCGCTGCAGTTGGCCACGGTTTGGAGTCGCGTCTGAAACGGTAGAACAGTCTTGTGGTTTGTCGAATAGAATCTGCCCAGCGTATCGGAGGTCTGCCCATCGGCCTCTTGACATCTCGCGGTCTCCAGTCGGTGACTGCTCGCGTCCATCGTCCGTCGGTCCTCCGTTGAATATGTCCGGCCCATTTGTGCTTGCTTCGGGCCATGTACTCGAGCGGGTGTGCCAGTCCTGATCTCTTGCGCATGTCCTCGCTGCTCAGTCCCTCATTCCTCTGCCGGTAAGTGGTGTATCCAAGCAGGTGTCTCTCCATCGCACGGTGGGCGGTTCTGATGCGGCTCAGTGTCGTGCTAGTGTATGCACACGTCTCCGATCCGTAGCACAGTGCGGGGAGTACGCATGTGTTGAAGAGGGTGGCCTTCATCTCGCGGTCCCGTAGTGTGCTGAGCGCCTCCTTGATGTTGTTGAATGCTGCCCAACCGGCTCTCGTCCGTCTCGTCAGCTCCAAAGTCAGCGTGTTTTTGGCGTTGATGGCCCTACCAAGGTAGATGTACTCGGTCGCCTCCTCTATAGGTTCACCATTCAGCCTAATCGCTCCATGTGGTTCCGCCTCTGCTGCTGTTTCGTTTCGGATGTATTGCGTCTTCTTGATGTTGATGCGCAGGCCCGCCTTCTCGCTCTCCTTGTTTAACTGATTCAACATCTTCTCCGCCTCGTCCATCGTTCTTGTGATCAGTACTATGTCGTCGGCAAAGCGTAGGTGTGTCAGCTTCTCACCGTCGATTGAGACTCCGTACTGTTCCCAGACTAGCTGTCGGAATATGATCTCGAGCGCGGCAGTGAATAGCATAGGAGATACGGTGTCGCCCTGCTTAACTCCGCGATGCACTGGAATCTTCAATTCATTGGAGAATAGCTTGAGAAGCAGCCAGTTGTTGCTATAGCAGTCGGATAACGCGGCAAGGTATCCCTCCTCGATGTTCAGCTTCTCCAGAGCTCGTGGCAGGAATCCGTGGTCGAGCTGGTCAAACGCCATTTCATAGTCGATGAAGATGTGCACGAGCGGCAGCTTGTACTCTCGGCAGCGCTCTACGAGTTGGGATACCGTTTGAATGTGGTCTGCACAGCTGTATCCGCTCCGGAATCCCGCTTGCTCTCGTGGCTGTTCCTCCTCCAATCTCCTCTTCAGTCTATTCAGCAGGATCTTGGAGTAGGTCTTGCAGAGTAAGCTGAGTAGAGCGATGGGACGCCAGTTGGACAGGAGTTCCCGCGGTCCCTTCTTCGGCAGCAAAATCAGCTTCGCTATTCTCCAGTCCTCCGGGATAGGCTTGCCGTCAAGATGCTCCGAAAAGATCCTCGCCAGCGCCCTGTGTAGGTTCGGTCCTCCTGCCTTGAGCAGCTCGGCGGTCACCCGGTCAAGTCCTGGTGCGCGGTTTGGCTGCACTTGGGAGATCGCATGACGCACTTCGGAGGCGAGCACTGCAGGCACATTTCCGGGGCGGTAGTCCTTTTTCGGTAGTTGTAGGCGATCTTCGTAAAGTTTGGTATAGAAGTCAGCGGCAATCTTCTCGATGCCAGGCCGGTTGGTCACGACGCCGTCTTCGGTCCGCAGCGCCTCGATGATCACTCGTTCGGTCGTCAGGCTCCTCTTGGCAAGCTTAATGCTCCGCCTGTTAGATGCTGCTTCCTCCAGGATGCGGTTGCGGTACTGCTTCAAGTCGTGTTCATAGCTGGCTCGGCATTGTCTGGAGATGATTACAAACTCCATGTGGCGTCTCGGGTCGAGCGCGAGCTCGGCACGTGTTTGCAGCAGCTCCCTTGTTCTCCTCGAGAGCCTCCGTTCTTCGTGGCTCTTTCCGGGTACTGTGGCAATGGAGGCCGCCACAGCCAGGGTGTTGAGTAGCTCCTCGTACGTCGAATTCGTGTCAACGTTGTCTTCAATGTAGCTATGTGCTGCTTCCGGGTTAAACAGACTCGGTGGCTTCCTTTCAACCACCAAACAACAACGACTTCCCCTACAGAAAACATGGAGACGACTCCCCTCTATGGGCGGATTTTTAGTCTCCCTAGGTAGTTCGATCTCATTAAACATGAATGTCACTATCATTATGCAGAATAGCGTGTGGCTTGCACATTGCAGGTGCATGAGCATCCATTATGTTGGATCATGTAACGCCTTTGAAACTGGTGGTCAGGACTAGTGAAATACATTGGACGACACTCATATTCAAAATTTTTCGAAGAAAAAGGGGATAGAAATCGAAACAAAGCACTTACTGAGGGTAAAACACAAAGTGCCATAACTTCGGCATGAGCAGGGACAAGCCCAC
This sequence comes from Trichostrongylus colubriformis, assembly GCA_963978905.1. Lineage (NCBI taxonomy): Eukaryota > Metazoa > Nematoda > Chromadorea > Rhabditida > Trichostrongylidae > Trichostrongylus > Trichostrongylus colubriformis. The sequence goes on along the minus strand of OZ022257.1, from coordinate 43,267,186 downwards.
CAGCTCCTACCTGGAAGTGAAAGCGCTGTCGTCGAGCCAAGGTGACGTTGCTAGGCACAACGTCCCCCGTGTTAATGTGTCACCACTACTAACCATGACCCCTTCTTACCCGCTTTGAAGCGGCTCTTTGCACTTTTGGTTTTTTTTACATCTCCCCTTTACACTTTGGACCCTCAGCCTGAGGAATTCCGTTGATCAGTCCCTACCTCAAGGATTGCGACCGCTTCCTCAGTGGACCAAATCTGACCCCCTTCTCGAGTATTCCTCGACGAAGGCTTGACCTTGCTTCCAATACGCTTTGACGGCTTCTTGCGCTTTAGGTTTTCACATCTATAATCACCGCTCTGAACTCTGCCACCTGCCTGGGTACTTCGTGGAATTTCATGGGAAATTAAAGTCCCCTTTGGTTCAATGAGATAAGGTATTCCATTCGCAATCTGAAATTCCGTAGAATCTTCTTCCTTGAGGTCTCAAAATCCTTCGAAGAAGGAAAGACTCCTTCCGTGAGATTAACCAGGATCATGTCATGGTCAGCACTGTCGAATGAAGTCAGTGCCAATAATCATGCTTTTTAGATAGTACCATACTACGGAATGGTGTCCCCAATTTTGCTGTGGCTCATTATAAGGAGGTCCAAGAAGCTAAGAATGGCAAAATTAAAACGTCTCGGACAACGACCCACAAATGAAAAGGAAATATATTTCCAAAATTACAGTCAAATGTGGAATACGGTCAAGCTGAAAAACGAGTCTTTGAATGGTAATCGCTCATTTCGTTATCGCAGATGATACTAGGGACCACCCGTCTTCGTTGCTTAAGAACTAAGATCCAGTTGCTTTTCATTACCACATTGGCGACCAGGTGGCCCATCGGGGGCGAGGTGTTGCCAACGTGGTAATCGATTCGGTATAAGATTCGTATCATGGCCAGAATCGTGGTGTAGCGCCAATATGATGAGAGGGCTTTGCGGTGGTGTGCAAAGTATGAAAGCGGCATTAAGTATGTTACTAGATCGCTGTCCCGCGTGCCGAACAGCTTTGAAGCGCGATGTCGCCAGTGAGTTAAAACGATCTCACAGCAAATGTTTTGTAAGGCCAATGGCAATGAAACATTTTTAAGGGTGTTTTCAATACAGGCCTCTCAAATGGAATTCTTGAGAGATTGAGAACAGCTTTCCGACAATCCTTTAGCCGAGAGACGGAACCAAACCTTCTCGTGACATTGGTACAAGAGGAGGAAGCTGAAGAGCTCAACAGCTGGGTATGCGTTCCGCGGGTGCGAGGATATAGTTTACTGGAACAGCTCGAGAAAATTAAGAAATCGCGCACGGAACTTACAGATTCGACTTATTCTGAAAAGCACGTTTAGACACGTCACTTGAATCGGAGCCCAAGAGGAAGCAAGCAAATTTCTGTGTTTAAACCGAAAAACAAAAAATTGTAAGAACAGCATACCGCTTGAATTCTCACCAAAGATCTTTTCATCAGTGATATGCGGGAAGGAGCGCAGCAGTGTGGGCCTTTCGCTCGTCCGGGATGGCACGCGGAAACTGAGGGTGTGTACCCTTATGTCAGGATTTCGCAGCGCGGCATGTCACAGGCGAACCAATGCGGACGAGCGAAAGGCGCCATGTAGTTGGGTCCTGAAGCGAAGTCAACTACGTATCGCGCATCAAGCATTACCGTTCTAAGACCCACCTACGGCGACGCGCATAGCTCGCCCACACTGCGTCGCACGCCACTAGTTGTCGTGCGATACCCTGACCTATGGGTACATACCCGGCAGCTGGCATGGCAACGCGGCCGACTTCGGCGACTTCGACTATGGCGCAGGCTCGCAATGGGCACAATCAAGGAAGTGTGTGCAAGAATCTTGTCGAGATAGAGGTTCTGAGATCCATTCATTTGCAAGAGGAGAATGAGCCTCAGCGCGTGATTTGTACATCGTTCAGCGATTTTGTCTACCAGAAATGCACATTGAATTACTCCTTGTTTTGATGAACGTAGTTTGGAATATATAAGGCTCCTTTTAACGACGAACGGATGATGCACAATCTGAGCCTTAGTGATCTTGCAGGAGCCGTACGTTGTTGATGTAGGCTTTGGTTGATTATGTTTTCGTTGTCATTTCGTCACAACTTACCTACTTGTTGTTATAGGCTGGAGCCCCAATCATTACGAAAAAAACGCTCCTCATGGAAAGGATAAAGGAAAGCGCTCTGTGATAAAAAAGACGTATTATGCATGAGATACATGCTAAAATACGCATCAGTTAAGCAGTGTGAAAAATAGGATTTTTGCATTGACATCACGAAGTTTCTAAAGAAGCCACAAAGAAGAGAGCCTCACATATCTACAGAAGAACAAAACACAACCCATTGAAAAAAATTGAAAAGAAAAAATTGAAAAGTGGAAAAATAGAAAAGGTAAACAATAACCACGCTCGGTGTAAACAACGGGCCAGTAAGACAAATCATGAGGATTTCCTTTGACATTCTTCACAACTTTTCCACAATTTCGCTTTCCTAAAGGAAAAATAAGCTACTCAAGCTCAAAAGTGGTAAGACAAAATTGCTAGATGAAGTATACAAATTATGCGCAGATGGCTCATTCTCCAATCGTGAAAAAAGGAAATTCGAACCTGTCTTTGACATCCTCAGTTGAGCCGTCTCATTGCGAGCCCGGTACATATGTATGTGGGAAAGGAGAAAATCGCAGACTTCTTTGGCGAACTTCGGGATGGTAGGAAATATTCTTGAAGCCTAGCTTTGCCAAAAAACGAGATCAACCAGCTGGCACGGATAATGTGTGGCTCCACGTTAACCACACTGCGGCAGGTTGTGGAGGCTAGACTCCAACTGAGAGCTTGGCTGCATTCACCGTGCTCTACGACTTCGCGCTAAGGAATAAGCTTGAGCCTTCACTGTAACCAAGGGTGGAAGCGCTTATCCTCAACAACGGTGGACGCTTCGAAGACCGGTCCGATATATCCCCGAGATCGCATAAGGCGTTTTTGGCGAAACGGCTTCACATTTTGATCGAGTGGTAGGAACAAGTCATGAACAATGACAAAGGATACATAACTGTTGAATCCTTAAATGTTGCCAGACATCGAGATTTTCCGTAGAACAAAGAGCAGCAGGAACTGGGTATCATAGTAGTAAGTACATATAGATGGTGGTATAGAGTCGTATATTGCATCCTCTAAGGATCACTGAATGCGATGTTGTAGCATACTATTTCCTGTTGCTCTACATTATGTGTAAAACTGAGCGTGCAGTTATCTAGAACTCGAAGTTTAGTTTTTATTTCGAAATCATGACACTTCATTGTCGGCGCCTGTGAAAGGTTTGTGAGGACTGTGTGGTGTGCATGCACAGCTCTTCATCGCCTGCCGGTTTCCCCACCATTCATTATGATAACACACTTCAGCTAGCGTTCGTAATTTCTAATTGTGATTGGTAGATATTGTGCTGGTTCAATCGGATTTGTTCTTAGACATATTTCAGAGAGATTTGAAGTATATGATGTATCAGCGCAATTCCACGTTGCAGCATACTATTCTCTCTTACTATTGCTTAGCGAATTGTTTGATGTCTCCTTATCCTTCTTTGCCAACCACGCTTGTCATGGAAGGTTTATCGGTCGACGTTTCGGAAGAATGGAACAATCGTAGGCGAGATCTTTCAGCTTCTGATATGAATTCTAACAAGGGATAAAGGCAATGAGAATGGTAGGGCCCTCAACCGGATGAGACACAGATTGGAAGCTCCGAACTTCCAGGTCTTGACAACGACGATTAGTTCGAAAAGTCGACCAATAAACGTAATAAACGACCATAATAACGACCATAATAAACGTGGATGGACCAGGAAAATGAAGAGGTTTTAAACATCCAGGCATGCCTAGGTTTCAAGAAGACTGACCATGGAATATGCTAAGCTTATTCTTGCCATGTAATTGTATTGGTTTTCCCGTGCGAATAAATCTTCCGAACACCTTTTTCAACCTCTCATCATAGAAGAACAACGAGACAACGACAGTGCTATCAAAAAACGAGATAGGAAATGGTGCTTCCCTGATGGGAGCATGCTAATAGAACTTTCAGGAACAACGGCGCATTTTATGAAATCTTCCACAGTCTTGTATCAGCCACCTAAAAAACACAAGGAAAACATCAATACACTCAAAATTTGAGACAAATAATGAAGCAGAAACGATTCTCAAGAAAAAAGAAAAGGAAAATAGTATTCACGAAATGACAAAAAAACATACCTGCCGAAGTCTATGCTGATGCTGCTACAAAGTCCTGCTCCGATCAACCAAAAAAAACCAGAGGTGGAGTCTTATAACTAGAACACAACGCGGACGAAGAAGCAAATTTAAGCAGATGAGGTAGAAAACAGCGAAAAAATTGATGAAAATTGCAGCCAGAAACTGTGGTGATGCGCAAGCTTGCTGATATGGATTCTTTATCTGCACTGCCATGAAAACAAATCAACAAAGATCGCATCTTGATTTCTAGTTTCAAGGTCTAAGTCCTGTCCGAGGCTATCTTGTTCACTCAAAAATGCGTTTCCCTTGATCGCTATAAACCAAAAATGCATCTTCCTTGATCGCTATATAAAATAGACCAGAGCGGCTCTGAAATAGAGTCTTTCAATAGGTTTCGATTTGTACCATTTCAGTCTTGAGAAAGGCGCTAGGCGCCGAAAGCGTGCCAGTAAATGCTCAAAATTCTTTTGCAACGACTTTTTGCAATCAATTTTTTTGAGTGCTTTGGAATAAATCTTGCAAGTCTCACATTGTTCAATACATATTCAGACAAAGAAAGTGGTCAACACAAAAGAAGGATATCACAAAATAACCCCACGGCGGAACGCGGTTATGGCTTGTACATGACGTGTGTAAAGGTAGTTTTGGTGTCGGATCACTTCACAAACAATCATACCATTGATGACGAAAGAAAGTGGCAAGACGCAGTAAAATCAACATACAAGTATTTGTCACATCACGAGAAGAGGCTTCAGGGAAGACGAGCCACCTGCGAAATTCTCAACCGTTGCTTTTTATACATAGATCACAAGAAAACAGTGTGATAGTAGCGACGGTAGTGCAGTGACATCAGCTTTGGTATTGAGCATTGCATTTGTAAGCCTCGAGTACAGCAATCTGCTGAGCGATTTGAATAACAAGCAGCACCGTTTTGAAGAGCTCAAAAAGCTCTATCGTTAGCGAGGGTGCACGCATTTTTCGATCTTAACGACAGCCTAAGAAGAGGAGATGTCAAGAGTGCAAATTTCTACCTTCAGACTACTTCATTTCTGAACTTCGTAAATATTAAGAAATCGAGGAAATCGAAACAACAAATAGCATTTCTGGAGCAGAAAAAGCTCCATCAAACTCATAACTCAGTCGAGAGGTGAAGAAAACGCAGTGAAAAAACACCAGAGAATCAAAAAGCGGCGAGAACTTGCTCGTTGATCCAATGTTTACATGGTTTCCTGCACTCTTTCAGGGCAGAGCCTTGATTCGCACTTTTAGATGTGGGACCCTATTCCTGGCTCCGACTGCTTTGATATAACTGAGTCTTGCTGTGACTAGTTCTTTCGTGCCTTTCACACATGCTCACTGCTTCTCTCTATGATTCTTCCAGGTGCGCCCAAACTCAGTTGTTAGCGGTAGGAAAGACCTCACATCAGAAAATATGGTCTGAGTTGCATGTCCTTGTGCTCTCCTTAAGCAGTGTTATCCGTAGCGCCACCAAATACCTTGCTCCGCCTCTATCAGCACCGGTTGGTTGCCTTAGAGTTGAAAAGCACTTGGCCCTCTCATTTGACACCCTTATCTGTTCCAAATTTTTTCTCATTCTACGTGCCGCAGGGGACTATTAAAGGCACACTTTTTGAGTATATTTTAAATAAGTAATGGATAAGTAATGCATTATTCCACAATCATGAGATGGAAACCGCAAGACGTGAAGGTTTAGTGAACTGCATGCACCTTTACAACAACCCCAAAAATTGCCGTTCAGAATTTTTTTCTGCTGAACTTCTTCTGCTTGCAGAGTTGAGTATAAGAATATGACATCATGTTTCCGCGCTCGCGCCAATTTGACTTCATTTGTTCCAGAACGGCGCAGCAACTTCTCTAACCGAATCCGTTCGAACCTTCCATATAGGGCAATCCAATATCCTGATGTACATGTATACCCGATAAACAAGGGCAATATGATTGACCGTAGTAGGAAAAACGTTGATGTGCTAGTTCAGTGCCGATGAAGTCAGTGCGAAAGATGATCGGGACCTGGTTATCCTCTGCGCAAGCTCCAGCTACTTTTAGCCCGGTATCCGGCATCGGGGAATATGATGGCTGTTTGATGGCGATCTACCATTTTGCATTGTGTGATAAGTATAAAAGGTTAGCTGCCATGGAGTTTGAAATACGGCTCGTAGGACGACATACTTCCTTACTTCTCAACATGATTCCCTTTCCGAATCTGCAGAAAACGGTAATAAACTCCAACACACTACATCTGCATGCATGACCCTTTTTCAGACTAAGAAGACCTATGAATTGCTCAGGTATTCTGAAGGATCTTATAACAAGCAGGGGATTCCTTGCAGTTATCGCATCTCATGCATTCACTGGTTTCTTCGCAGGACTGATCGGAGCTGTGGTGGTTAAGAAATCTCGAATTTATATTTTCACATAAATTGCAAGGTTCGTGTCTCAATATGTCTAAGATATTGGTGTTACAACGAGAGTTTGTGACTACCAGTAGCAGTCAGATACATAAGCATGACATATTGAGTTCGTGGCAGAAATGCAATCTTAGCAAAATTGGATTTCCATGTTTTCAGATTTTGATTGCAACAACGTTATCTCTGAGCATTATTCACTCAATCATTATTACCAGCCTACAAGTGGGTTCTTCCATCACTGTTATAGAAAGAAATATCATATTTTTCTGTGATCCTCGGGAACACTACGTCCATTTCTGCCTCGCGTCAATTTTGCAAATGCTAACGTTGGCTTCTTTTGCACACGTTAGCTCTGCCATTTTACTGTAGCGACTTTATGATTTTTGTGGCACTTCTGCCGAAATTTTCGGAATGCTCTCCACCACGTGCTATAGAGACTTATTTCTGGGTTGGTGCGAGATGTCCTCGAATGTTCTCCTTGTTGAATGGCGTAATCCTAGTAAAAGGTAATCGGCACAGGAGGTTTCTAACTCCAAATTCCGGTTTACTGCGAGTGTTTTTTTTCTTCTTACGAGGGAAACGGATTTCTACCTGTGCTACAGCCTGTGATGCTGTCGTTCATCATTTTACTGCTTTCTGATTCATTCAGTTTCTGATCCGAAGACGCAAGCCTTGCAGGGGGTAATTTTGGCCTACGGTAGAACAGACGTAGTGTGGACGAGTTTAAGTGGCCGTCATTGCACAAACTCGCCAATTTGACGCCTTGGCATGGTGCCAAGAGGAGATTTTTCTATTATAAATTTGTTTTTCCTTTTTACTTTTTCCTTTAATCTTTCTTATATTGTTTCTAGATGTACTTACATGAATACAAATGTAGTTGGGAATGGCCACTCCACTACGTTGGGGGTCGGTGCTACAACTAACGTTGGCCCGCGGCCCGTCTCCTACAGCGGACAACTCGGAAAGTCAGTGTGTTGGATGCGAATGGGATGCGAATACACACCGCAGCATCGTGCCTTTGAATCCGGGTGTTTTCACCAATTATCGCTTCTAAACCTTCAATGTTCGTTACAAAATGCTAGAGAGATAAAATGTCTGTTCAGTTTGATTATCACTAGTCGCCTAAATTGGTTCCAGAAAATTGTAGGCAGTGCGGGTGTCCCAGCAACCTAATAAGTCGGAGAATGCCCGCGGTATGAATGGCTTTCAACGTCTTCTGGGCCATCCTCAGGCATCACTAAGATGGAAAAAATCTACTGTTAATCAAAATTCGTGCTTCATGTAAACCACACAAGGAAGTGCCCGTGGCTGCTTACTGCAGATTTCTGCGGCATACTAGGATTGTGGACCCCTGATTTTGGTGTGGCTGCTGAGATATCCAGAAATCAGGGCTGTTAAAAAGAAAACTAAGAAGCTACCTTCAATACTTCTCTGCAAAGTAATCCAAAGTAGCAGAAGTTTGCTCGCCGAAAGGGGTCATCATGTGTTATAGAAAACGTTGGTTACTTATATTGCAGGTAGAAATACGCAATGAAATGTCAAGTGAAAATGATGCTTTTGCTCAAATCCATGTTGAAAGATAGCCGACTGTGGCTCTGCGCTGGCTCTGAAAGTCGCAAAAAGCAGGACATGCATTCTAATAGAGTGTTATCTTAATGACCGCAGAGGAAACCTCATGCAGTCACCTACTACTGCAACGCCTGCTACTATTGCCTCTGGATGTGAATGCATCTGCTTTTGCTGGGTGACATGTCCTGTCCACCTGCTACAAAATGTAGCGGTCAATTGCTACTGCTACTAGATTAGGCCGCATTCATACTTTGCGGTGTCAACGGCGTGTATCTGCGCCTGTGCCACCCTATCTCGTTGCCTGCATCGCCTCTGCATCTCCCGTGCCTCGCGCACGTGAAAAAGCAGCCAAAGTATGTACTCGGCCATACACGCATAATTGATTGACTGTACCACAAAAAAATATATACTCTGCATAATGCTCTACATAATGATACCACCTATAAATGGTCCAAAAACTCCGTTTGCAGAGTGAATAAAAAAGTCTGTGAGCAAAAGATATAGCCAGTTGGACGCGCATTCCTGCATCGATATCAAATTGTAGTTGAAAAGCAAAGTGATACAGCCACTTCGCATATTCTCGTCTCTTTTGACCCTTTCTTGCTGAAGTTGTATTATTGCTGTAGGCTCAACAGTTTCAGATAATGACACGATATCTGATTTGAAGAAAGATCAATTTACTTCAAAATAAAATCTGCAGACGTCCACATATTAGATCGCGCGAAAATGGAGACGGCTTTGCGCACTCTTCGATAATTTCAACTAGGATTCTGCAGGGTATGAAACCAGAAGGAGTACTGTAGGTCCTGCCACGCCTTAAGATAGAGACAAGCGCAGTGTTACAAGAAATGGGTCAACTTTTCCTAGGTCATGCTCGGGAACAAGATCTTCGCTGGAGCTCGAGGTGTCAACAAAGGCTGCTTATAGGAACCGAAGAAGTGCAAATCCATCTCTAGGCGAGAAATGAGGAGGGCAGTGTTCAGAACCCCAGAACATCGCGAAAGCAGGGTCGTTTCCGCCGAGAGATGGACGAGAGCAGATGGGATTAAGGTGCTTCATACGTTCGAAATCTTTTGCACCTTCCCCTTATTGTTTTTTCTCCATGGTGCCCTTCCTTATGAGAAAGAACTCAGATATGTCTGCCCGAACGACTATCTGCACCATAGCATGAGGGCAGACTTTGGTTTTCAAAAAAAAATCTTTGAAGGAGGAGGTGTCATAGCACGAGGCCCAGTAATCTCTGAAATTTTAGTTTCGTTGTTGGCAGGATAAGCCATCCGATCATCTGATCTCCATGCTTCGTACCCTTTTCTCGTCGTGCGTGTTGAAATCTACGCCAAAACCTTGTTTCCGTGAAATTTAATGGGCCATTTCCTGTCAAGTGGAGCACTCCATCATCGTGAAGCCGTCACCGAATGGATCTTCTGACCTGGACAACGAATGGACCCGACCTTTATCAGATGGAGAACTCGCCGGAGTCTTATGCTAAAAGTCATTCACGTGAAAAGAAGCCACTTCGAAGGAGTTGGAGAGTTGAACAGGCCCTCGTCGAAGCATGGCACCAAGTGGACTAAAAATACTCTGAAGAAATTCATAGGGCCCAAGTAGTCAAAAATTTTTGATATTCAAACTGACTGAGGTCCAGCTGCTCGTAATTTTAGGTTGTCGAAAAAGTTTTTTTCGTTTTTGAAGCCATTCATTTTTAAACTTTATTACAAAACACAGAGCATACTATGAAACAAGGTAATCACTATCTTGTTCTAGAACTTTTCGCCACCTTTCAGGCAAATTTGCTATGCCATCCGCATGGAAGTGCTCTGTCTTTGATTTGAAGAAGTTCACAACACCGACCCATGTCATCTTCATTATCGAGGGTTTTTCTTAGAATGGCGTTAGATTGGAAAAGGGAAAGGTGATAATCCAATGGAGCAAGATCAGGGCAATAAGGTGAATGGGGTATCACTTTTCATCCGAGCTCGAGAATTTTTTGGCGAGTCGCTTTTGCTATATGTGGGCGAGCACTATCGTGTAGGAAAAGAATCGTGTCATGGTTTGGACGTCTCCCTGTGATTTTCTCGACCAGAATATACGGCCGTTGACAGTATAGGTCTGCTGTTAGTATAGTGTTGCAACCAGCACCCGCCTTCGTTCGTTGTCGACTTCCGATGGGCGATCTGACCAGTCAGAATCTTTGACATTGTAGTTGCCTTCTCGAGAGCGTTTGAACCAAAGTTGTGCCACGAGTTCAGACATTTGACCCTCCTCGAATACAGCGTTTATAGGACGACTGGATTCGGTTGCTGGAGGCCATATTTGAAATCATATAGTAGAATGCCCCGAAAGTAGTCCTTTGATATATATTTTGCCGAAAAAGATTATCCGGGAGATGGAAGACATTAATACCCATAGATGCGTGTGAACTTGTACTACATGTGTATGTACAGAAGAAATTGCTGGAAAGCAGTTTGGAAGAAAAAAAGCGCGTAGTTAAAAAAACGAAAAAAACTTTTTTTGACAACTTAATATTAGCATTTTTTTCTTTTTGTTATTTTCTCGTTGTTCGACACCTCAATCTGTTCAGTGGCTGTATCATTTCGCAGAAAAGCAAAAGCGACATTTTCAAAACAAATGAAGAGAAAATTTTTCCGTGATTTCCAACTACAACTTGATGTTTATGCGCGAATGCGCGTCCTCACTGGCTACAACTTTTACTTAGAGCCTTTTTCAAAATAACTCTGCAATCAGATTTTGATAGTTTTTAATTTTTGATAACTGCTGTTTATCGCCGCAGCTCGCGATGCGAAAGTTACTACAAGGATGCTGAGTTATGGGCAAAAGCTTCGGTGCCGGACGGGACTCGAACCCGCACTTCATCCTTTCCGGGGATATGTGCTAATCCATTACACTACCGACACCACCTTCACCTTAACTCAGCTTTTGAATGGTATATTTACCATAGCTTATCAGCACTCACACGTATAACGTGTTGAGCCGGTTGGCCAATATCGGCATCGAACCGTGAAGCTGAAAGCTTTAGTAATGATTTTGATAGTTTTTAATTTTTGATAACTGCTGTTTATCGCCGCAGCTCGCGATGCGAAAGTTACTACAAGGATGCTGAGTTATGGGCAAAAGCTTCGGTGCCGGACGGGACTCGAACCCGCACTTCATCCTTTCCGGGGATATGTGCTAATCCATTACACTACCGACAGCTTATCAGCACTCACACGTTATACGTGTGAGTGCTGATAAGCTATGGTAAATATACCATTCAAAAGCTGAGTTAAGGTGAAGGTGGTGTCGGTAGTGTAATGGATTAGCACATATCCCCGGAAAGGATGAAGTGCGGGTTCGAGTCCCGTCCGGCACCGAAGCTTTTGCCCATAACTCAGCATCCTTGTAGTAATCTGCAATCAGAGTTTTTCGACAATTAATGGGTGGCTGTGTAATTAGGCAGAGCACTGTATGACGATGTCCACCAGAGTAAATGTCTACTCATACATGACAAGTCAAGCATCGATTGATCAAACGAACATTACATAAGGGGCAGAAGGTTTAACTCTAGCTTCAAGGGTGAACTTGGCTATGGTGAACTCTGCATGATGCGGGCAAACACAGGAACTTGATGCCTTTGCACCTTAAATACCGTATAAGATTATGTTTGGTGCAGGCCGCCACAGAGACAGCTGCTTTATACGGAAGTCCACGTCAGCGATGACAGTGAAATTTGAGAAATTTAGACGCTCCAATTTGGTCGATACATTCTGTATCAAAATCCGTGCGAAGCCGCTATGTCTCCAGCCCTGTGCTTCAGTTTCAGGTTTCCAGCAGACATATGTGGGACAGCTTTCGCGGTGTTACAGGTATTCATCAAAAAATTCAGAGCATGGAAACCACTTGTTCGATTCTCTCACTATCATACTTCGTCAATGCTTACAGATTGGCATGGTCATTGAACGTACTTTTGCTCTGTGGAAACGTCATGAGTACGAATACTATGGATGCAGCCTTGGAATCATAGTTACTGCTTTTTGTGTGAGTGCTCTTAGTGAAATGGAATATTCGTGCAACGTATGAGTACTGATGGCCACCAGCACAACTTGGTCACCTTGTGTCTCCTCTTCAAGGTCATGCAGGTTGCGGTGCATCGCAAGCTGAATGATTTTGAAGAGGAGATACAGGATGACCACTTGGAACACAACCAGAATAAATCAACATGTAAAAGCTCATTCAACTCTCCTTCTCCTTTCCAGTATCATTCTGAAGAAGGCATCTACCTATGGGCTATATATCTATACCAGGAAAGAGTTTTAATTATCCAATAAGTTTTGAAATAAGACTTAGATGGATTGACGGGGTCTCGAATGCAGATCACAACCAATGAAATCAAAATTGCAAAATACCGCTCCGAAGTTGGGTCAAACTTTGCTTACAGTGACTTACCGGCGTATCTAGCTTGAGGTGACGCATATGAGGGCCTAATCATGTATTTAGCAACGTCGCCGTAACCGGTGCCGCAAGGTGTGAACGCGATCTTTTCGCAGAAAAGGGATCCCGTGAAACGCCTTCATACCACCTGCGGAGCGCGTCACCTTTTCTACAGTAATTTTGACCTCTGTTTGAGTAACTGCAACTTCACTGAATCTTGGCCTTTGTAGGTATGTAAACCGCATTTTTTGATTTCTTCCCATGACAGTCTGCTGACAGATTGGTTCTGCCTAAGGGTGTTGTAGTTCTCCACGGAAATTTCATCGAGATGATAGTAACATTTTGAAATGCCTGAGTTTACATGGATGCAATTTCTATCAAACAAGCTGGTATGAGGCGACATCTCAAATGGGATCTGCAAGCTTGCCGCTTTGTAACGGCTGCTCGAGGTACATCTAAGGTTCAGAAAGAAAGAAATAAGACCGGACTGGACGAGGATTTGTTGAAAAAAAGAAATATGATGGAATTTCAAAGTGCAACACTCGAAATGTACGTGAATTCCTTCAGAAGAAATTTGGTAAGGTCCGACTCCAAAGTGGTACTTATGAGGTTGCCGAGTACTGAAGATTGTTAAGAGATTTCTTTGAGGATCTTCTAGAACTGGCGACACTTTCCCATCATTTATTGGAAACTTCTCTGGTCTAGTGCGCCTTATATGCTTCCACAGTGCGTATACAATCGCTGCTCTCAAGGAATCAACGAAAAGATTATGATAACGACCTACTGCTTAGTTTCCTCAACTCGCTTGGGCCTCCTCCCCACTGCAGTACATGTGAACCATTTTTAAACTAACCAGAGAGAGGCACTTCTGATAGTATTCGGTTGATGATACCTTGCGAGCGACGGGCTTAATAAAATGAGTAATTCCTCCAGTTTACGATGGTGCGTAGGCAGATATGCAGGGAATGTCAAAAGGCGCAGAGAGTACCCGAAAATGAGGCTTATCACCGGGACTTTGAAGCACAGAGACACCGCTCTCATGAATTTGCAAGGAACGATGGTGCGATCAGTCCCCTCCGCAAGACTCATCAAGTTTCGTATCTTTCAAGTCCTTCAACAATCTTTCAAGTTTTTTGAACTTTATTCTATTCGGCACACTTGTACCTACTTCAAGTGCTTCATTTCGTATCATCATTAATGACTTCTGGTTTAGGTACTGTTCTCCTCAGCCTCTGCTTATTGGGCTCTGAGCGTCATGGACCTAAGCTCACCGGTGGCTTACTGTTCTGACAGCACTGATGAAACAGTAGGACGCCTTACCATGCTGTTCTTCTTCTTGTGTGCGATGGACGTTATATCTTTGATTGGTGTAGCACTTTTGCACACCTCCAATGCTTCTGCTATCAAACGGTGAATTCTTTTGTACGTGAACAATGTACGAGTCTACTTTATTGGATCGGTCCAACAATAATTACATCTGTACCTAATAAGAGAGGATTCCTCCAGCGGGCCTCTAGAAAAGAACGCCTTATCAAACAAATGTGGGGAAATGCGAAAGTTACTGCAAGGATGCTGATTTATGGGCAAAAGCTTCGGTGTCGGACGAGACTCCACCCGCAACCCTTCAAGTGCGGGTTCGAGTCCCGTCAGACATCGAAGCTTCTGCCCATAATCCAGTACCTTGTAGTAACTTGTTAAAGCGGTTCCTCCCTCTTACATTCTAAAAATATCGATAGGCAACCTACAGGAATGCATTCGAATGCGCAGAGACGACGTTCCATTTTTTGTGCGGCTATTGATACCCGATGCAGTGAATGAGATTGGTTACTTTAGCAGCTCTGTTCAAAAATCGGAAGTCATACCTGACTGAATCCGCGACATACCAGACGGGCATCCTAGACCCCGCGGCTCATTTCCAGAATATAGCGATGAAGTTATTCTGCAGACCTGTTTAGTGATTCTACAAGACCTGTTTCGGTGGGTTCAACTGGTGTCGTCTCACGGCCGGAAGTTCTCCATGAGGTTAATGGTGCCTTCCTCGCACTATTAACCCAAAGCTACCCCACTACCTCTCCAACCGATGTGGTCGAAGAGGTGATTTTTGGAAAACTTTTCGATTTGGCTGCAAACTTCTACCCAGGGGTGATTTATCCCGTAGAACACGAATATGACATTCGTTTGACGCGAACTGCTTGGCGCTTGCGCCATAGGCGCCGACGCCAAAATGAGGTGGATCACTAAACTCTCTCAAAACTTGTCTCTAGGGGTATTTCGATCCGTAGAACACGAATATGACATTCGTTTGGCTTGGGGCAGAAAATGCTTGGGACTAATCTTGAGCGAGTTTGGTGATCCACCCCATTTTGGCGCCGGCGCCTATGGCGCATTCGCCAAGCAGTTCGCGTCAAACGAATGTCATATTCTTGTTTTACGGGTCAATTCACCCCTGGGTAAAAGTTTGCAGCCGAATCGAAAAGCTTTCCAATTACCTCTTCGACCACATGTTGGAGGGGTAGTGGGGTAGCTTTGGGTTAAAAGTGCCTTTTACTCTAATGGCGATGTCCTGGTGCACGCCATTCACCTCACAAACGCATACACTAAATTACATGTTTCTTTAGTAATAAGGGAAATGAATCCATAACATAGTAGTGATTGACTTTTCATTACCTTCTATTGCACTATGTTCTTGAGAGATCGGTCTTCTCTGTCACATCCACTAATATGTATGTGAACAAATAGACGATAACGCATAATTGTCAACCGTCAAAGTGGCTCATCCTAGGATGGTCTCATCCTATCCAATAAGCAGTTTATCTCGGAGAGAAATACTGACAAGTAGTGGTGGTCAATGCTATAAGTGTTATGTAAATGCAGTCGTGGTAATTAAATACAAGTGCCAGAGCACATTTGAAGACCTTCAACAAACTTCAAAAATGCAAATTTCATTCTCTCCACTGCCTGGTCCCCAATGCCATCAAGCAGCTTGATTACTTCCAAAGAATCGAAGTTTCTCACATTTTCCGAATTTTCCCGTATGGAGATTTACGACTGGCTTTCCTCATTTTATAGAGTTTGGCAAACAAAGAAAGACCTCGAAACACGTCTCCTGTGAGCGAATATACGGGCTCAGGAAGGATTCAGCGGAAGCCTCTCTGGAGCGCTATTCCAATTATTGCGCTCTTCACTGCTACTGAACGCTTTACCCCGAAGGGCAAGCCTCAAAAAAGCTGACCCAAACTGGTATAACGTAGGGCGAAATTGATTTCATCCGTGATGATGCTGAACTTGAGAAACAGCGCACAGCAACAAACAGCTGAAACAGTGAAAGGCAGAATAAGCAGAAGAGGGAGGAGAAAGTGAGATTTAAAAAAGCCGTCGACTTCGGAATTGACGTCTTTATGAGGCATGGTGTGTGCCATCAGAATTGCTCCTTCCCCTGTGTCTCTAAGCGGAGTCTTTCCTCCTTAACAAGACCTACAACTTATTTGAATTTTTGAGCTATTTATGCGTCCCTTCATGAATTCTCCACCATTGCCCCAGAGAAGACAGAGAGATAAACGGTTCCTTCACATTGCTCCACGTGTGGGTCGCCGACCTATGAGCCACGGGTTTCGCATTTGTCTCCTCCTACGCTTATGCGTATGGATGCGTTTGAGGCCATCAATGCTACATCCCTCAGAATTTCGGATGAGGAATGCAGAGAATTTTCGTTAGTTCCTCAAAGGCATACTATTTCAAAAGAATGTGCATTCTCAGATCAGCTCTTGAATTCATTGTTTTTACAAGTTTCATTAACTTTTTTGAAACTAGAAGTAGAAATATCCCAGCATCGCTATGGTGTTGCTATCAATATATATTCCTTCGGATTTGTCGTCATAGGTCCTTTCTTTTCTTCAAGACTTTTTCATGCTCTCCTTCATTTCTGAGGATAAGCTCAAACTCTCTCACCAGGAACTGAATTTGCACTCCATTTCCTGAGAAAATTGATATGAATTTTCTTCAGAAATGGAGAACGAAGACAGTGTCAAAATCGAGTTTCAATGAAAACCGTTGTTCTCCATTTTATGACAAGTTTCCCAACCGACATGTTCCAATTTGTGGGCTCCTCACCCATCAGTTTGAATTAAAGAATTCACAGAATTCACATCACTAAGTGTTGGAAACATTGTCGTCGATCCACTGATCATAGGAAAGGTTATTTCACTTGACCACATTCTAATGCACTCTTTCTGATTCAGGACAGTTTTCGATTTATTGACCATATTCTAATGCACTCTTTCTGATTCAGGAAAGTTTTCGATTTACGATCGTCTTATCAACTGCAGGAGAATGCTGCCGTTATTCGTCTCCTTCTACCGTTATCTATTTTCGACACAATCTGTCATTTTGCGTTTTCAACATCAAACGGCATTATCCAGCTATTTCGAGCCTCCTTTTCTTACGTAACGTACAGAACTATGCTCGCGAGCATTTATGTAGGTTGCTGTTGTTTTCTTCCTTCCGAAGGCATCATGCCAACAGGAACCGACTTTACCTTTCGTAAGTTTTCTAATCAAACTGCAGTTGTTCTGCTGCTGAAACCCTCTGATGCATTTGATCAGAAGAAGTAGGCAGAAATCAGTGCAAAGTTTTGAAAATAGAAGAACCAAAAACGTCCATTCGCTTCTATATCATCGCATTGATTTATTATCTCAGCCAAGCCCCAAATCGGTCCCTTTCTATATTTCGTAAAATATTGTGATATGGGAAGTAAGAATGCAGAACATTTCGGCATTTGCTTTAGAAAAATGCCTTCATAAAGTAGGATTTGATTTGATTAAATCGATCCGGCTTGATCGGAGGACATGTCGTACACTAGAAAACAAACGAAAATAAAACTAATTTCGCAGTGGTGTTATATTCAACAGTTGACGTTTATTTCAAGAAATATGGTGTGTAGACCGCTATCGGTGATGTACTAGGAAGAGCGGTCACTCCTGTGGTGGTGCGAGCCGAACAGCTCAGGCATGAAGAGGAATGCTCTTTTTTGACCAACTAACCTCTTTGCCGTCTAATTGAAATTCATGAGCAGAAACTAGAAAAAAAACTTGGGTGTCGAATCGAATTAGTTATCTTGCACCCAAAACCATCAGCGGTGCATTGCTATGTGAACGGTATTTCTCCTAACAGCATTTCTTCATGTTTTACAGTGCTCTTCATGTGCTACCTACAGGTCCTCCAAAAACGCTGTTTACAGAGTGAATCGGGAAAAACTTTACAGATAAAAAAGTAGCCACTGTGGATGTGTACTCGCGCACCAACAAAATATTCCAGCTGGAAGCACAAAAAAAATTCTATTCATTTGCTTTGGATATGGCTTTCCTATTCTGCAAAATGATACAGACACTGAACAGATTGAAGCATACAACGAAGAAACAACAAGAAGGAGAAAAATGCTTTATTTGTAAGCATTGCCCCCATTGTATTGTCTTCCATTGCTTATAGTAGTCAAAAATTGATTATCGGGGCCCATATAAGGTTTCCAGAATTTTTTTGCCCACTTAGCCATGCTTCGATGCCAGTCTGTTTAAACCCCTCGACTCTTCGATTCATAGGTTCTTTCGCCATTCACACCATAAAGCTCTAACAATTTCTTTGTCGGATGAACGACGCGACCGCTCGTCGTCCAGTTACAAAGATTCATTGGCTTTATCATGATCTAGTGCTCCTCTTGGCAAGCAATGGCTCATTAACTTGCATGGAAACAAGATTTCGGAGAAAATTTCGACACGCAGGACGAAAGAAGGGTACGACGCACGAAGAAACGGTAATCGGATGGTCCATCCATTCGAGAGCGAAACCAAAAATTGAAAGACTACTTGACTCCACACCATGACTCTTCCACCTTTGAAGCTCTTTTTGAAAATTGAAGTCTGTTACACACGCAATGGTGCAGGAGTCGGCCCAAAAGGAATGTATGAGTGTTAATATTATTATGCATAGCACTGTATATGTTTACGCTATCTTTCACTTTGGTCTTTTCATGATCCGAATTATTCCTTACATGCTTGATTTTGAATGTCGCTACATCTGATATGAGTGAAACAGAAAAATTTGATACAGCTCCTAATTTTGCTAAATCCACGGATTGCGTCAGAAAAATCTGTCGCAATCCGTGTTGCCATAATTATACCAGAGGTGGTCAAACTGCTTTGAGAAAACGGAGCGATGGCTAGAGCTCGTCAAAATGAATCTTTATCCGTCAAAACGCTCATTTTTCTCTTTCGGATCGACTTCATTTTCGACAAAAATGGAAAATACACTCTGCAAGGCGCGATAACGTACCTGCAGGCATGACGGCATCGTAAACTCTCCATTTCAGCTAAAAGTTTACGTTCAGGCATTTCAAACCGAGAAATGTCAATATATTCGACTAGTGCATGATTTAGTGTTGATTTAGTGATCAATTTGATCCCATTCATGGATGGTTTTACTTCACCCAAATCTGAAAGTGGCATTCTAGTAAAACTTTTTTCAAAATTTCGCACCTTTTCGAAGCCGCATTTTTTTACTAAAACAAGCCATTTCCAATCGTCCAGTAATGCTGTTGATGTACTGTGAAGGAACTTTGCATGACCTCCTCAAGGGTAGGTGGATTGAATGTTATTTGCCTAAAATCTTTCAAACGCTTTCCATTTTATCGCTTTTTTTTTTGCACAAACGTCGGACTCTGCACAAAAATGAACTGCTTATAGTGGTTCTTGAGCGGCTTCTTGTATGTTCCCTTGAAACTTACCCCTTGTTCTCGCTCGCCCTTCAGTGACGGATAGGACGCCAATGGCCACGCCCTCTGAAGTAACAAGGGTCGCAGACAAATTTATCATGCGAAGCGTTATACTGACAAGTTCTTGCTCTTGTCTCAAGCGATGCTGGAGGCTACGCCGAACGTCTTGAAGAGTCTCGTCCACCGCAAGCTGGCTGAAGGTCTTAACGTCAATAATCCTCAAGTCTTATACTTCGCTTTCATACCATGGACGTCGACGGGGCCCCAGTAATATGTAAGCATACTCTGAAGATAGCATTTACCATTTACGGAAGGTGACTGCAACGACCTGTTAACTAGTAAAATTCTGAGCTGTAGCGTCATAAATGGTAGTTCCAGAGCTGCCGCTTCCAGAATTCGGTATATGTGTTCAAACAACCAGAACCTTAGAAAGTGGAAGTTTCGTGAGGTACTTAGTCGACGGAGACAATATTTTTTCATTTTCATCTTTCATTTTCATTTTAGGTTTCTATGCATTTTAGGTTTCTATGTCATGTGTATTGAATGTTTTAACATGGTAAATGCTTCAATGATCTGTTTACAAGGCCACGCGATACAGTGTACTATCAGTAGACGTGTAAAAGGTCAATCAATATATGATGCAGTGCTGACGGAGGCAGCCGACCTCGCCTGTTATCACAAGAATCGCAAATGTATTCATATTAGGAATCGATTGAACAGTGCCGTTCCAGTGGTTTCATCTCGGCCGCTCGCGATTTTTAGAACCGAAGGGTTCGGATCCTCTCAGGTGCACTCCATTTGCAAGCATTGAACTCATTCATTCGGCGACGTTGGCGGTGCAGTGTGCAACTTCTGCGTTGATACAGCTTTCACATGGTAAAAATGGCTCCAATAGTCTCCGATGAGAAGAACTGGTAGATTACTTAGGAGTGTAATTATCTAAGGTTCTGAAAGGTTAAGCACAACAAGGATCGAAATTGAATCGAAATTTGAATACGTCGGCACAGCGATTCGATAATACTATGCTTTACAGCTGCTCGTTTTGCTCCATTCATCCGCATTCCCATCTTCTCTAAGGCACGCACGAAGAAGTCAGACATCTCCTTCTGATGCTTCTGCATGAACCCCAGTGCTTTCTCCTGCTGTTCCATCCGACTCTGCATGTGGGAGAAATTTCGGTCAGCTTGTCCATGAGCTCTACGGCCTGATCGCCAGTTGTTAGGAACTTGTCAAAGACCTTATTGTAGGAATAAACTGAATTTAGTCGAGGTGTTTCTCGACACCTCGACAAACATGATAGCAAACAGATCATAAACAGTCTTCATTTCTGTGAACAATCTTCATTTGCATAACAGAAGGCTCAGAATTTTATAATTATCAGTTATAGTTGCGGTCAGCTTCCGCAAACAGGTCATTTTCATGCAGAGTTCGACATTTGCGGGAAAGAGAGATAAACTAAACACCGTTTGTTGAAAGATTTGGAAAATAACATTCGATCCACCTACCTATGAGGAATTTACGTAGTTCCTTCGCAGTACGTCTACAGTAATACTGGACGATTCAGAATGACTTGTTTTCAGACAATAGGTGCGGTCTGAAAGAGTGTGAAATTTTGAAAAAAAAAGTCATACTAGAATGCCACTTTCTGATTAGTGAAGTAAAAACATCCATGAATAGAATCAAAATGATAACAAAGTCATACACTATTCAAATATAGTGATATTTCTTGGTTTGAAATGCCTAAGTTTTAACTTTCAGCTGAAGTAGAGAGTTTACAATGTCGTCATGCCCGCAGATATTTTCTTGCTCCTCGCACAGTCAATTTCCCATGTTTCTCTGGAGTGAAGATGAATCAGCAGAGAAACATGAACGTTTTGTACATAGGGAATTCGTCTTGACAAGCTCTAGCCATCGGTCTGTTTTTTCAAAGCAATTTGACCGCCTCTGGTATAGCTATGGCAGCACGGATTGCGACGTTATAGTTTTATAGAAGTTTGCAGACGGAAACTTATTACCTGAAGCAGTGAAACACGATCTTCGTAATAACGTGTAAGACAAGGATATTCGAGTGCATTCAAAGCTAAGTTCTTTTCAGATATTGCCCTACTACGGAGTTGTGTCCCCGATTTTGCTATGGCTTATAATAAGGAAGTCCAAGCAGCTGAGAATGGCAAAACTAAGGGTCATTGGACTACGATTAACGAATGAGGAGGAAATATACTTCCAAGGCTACAATCAAATGTGGGAAATGGCTGAAGCAAAGTAGTAAGTTTTTTAGTTTGCTATAATATAGACTACGATGCATTTAAGGTCGTAACAAACTTCCTTACAGCAACAAAGCTCACAAAAAGAGACACTGTAAGTTTAATAAACTCAGTCTGCGACACAAAAGGATTAGCAGGCTTTCTACTAATCTATCGCAATATAATGATAAGAGAAGTACTTGAAATGGGAGTGATTGGAGAACCAATTTTGACTCTACATCATGTCAAAAGTGGAACCGATTATGCAGCGATCTCTGAATTCTCCACCAGGTGCAAAATCGCGCCTTCGAGTTTGCTAGTAAGGTTGTCATCGCGATATGCATTGACGGGCAGAACATGCAAACAAATTCTATTCCGAGGTTTATCAGTGAAAAACCTGACTGACCCTTAGAAAATTTCACCAAACACTTCCACGCGTGGAACACCTTGGTCTGCCTATGGCCACGCGTCTTTGCAACTCCATCCATTCGAACACGCGAGAATCAGTAGATTGAGTCCCGTTGGTCACAGAAAGTGGAATTGCCCTGTGGTGGCCGAAGTCTCCAAAGAAACTACTTGTGTTCGTGGCCTATTTGAGCTATTTGAGACAGCACATAGAGGATATAAGCAATGTCAAAAATTTGGAAGGCCTTCTAATAACATTTTCCATGTCCAAACCTCCCACAATCTAGCAGACGCCGGTGCAAGGAGATCAACCGCGCAGGGCATTACCAAACACGACTGGGTCCAAAGACCTCGCTGACTTGAAGTCGAACTTAGCAGGTGGCCCATTAAATCGATGGAGTCCATCGTGGAGATACCTTTTGATGAAGACCACAAGGAGTCATTGACTCTAACAAAAACATACCTTTTGATGAAGACCACAAGGAGTCATTGACTCTAACAAAAACATCTGTAGAACCGAACAAGAACGCAATTTACCTTATAAAACACACAATTTTTGAAGCTCAAAATGCATTTTGTGTAAAAGCCCTTGTAGGAAAAACGGCAAAGTG
The DNA here is from genome assembly GCA_963978905.1 of Trichostrongylus colubriformis. NCBI lineage: Eukaryota > Metazoa > Nematoda > Chromadorea > Rhabditida > Trichostrongylidae > Trichostrongylus > Trichostrongylus colubriformis. The sequence goes on along the minus strand of OZ022257.1, from coordinate 43,244,464 downwards.
CTGGGTAAATACCACGAACGAGAATCGCTCTCAGATATAAAACTAGTCTGCAAATTCGCAACAACAAGGGAAATAATTTTAATCGATATTAAACGAGCTGAACAAGTTATCCTAATCCAAGTTCCGAGAGTTTCGAGTCAGTACGAAAAAGATCCTCTCACAAAAAGATCATACGCTGCTCTGAAGAGATAATGAGACACGAGTCTCTACTGCAAAAAGCAGTGCTTTTACGAAACACGAAGCAACAATCCTCCCAAGTCGGAGCCTATCCGTTCGCTCGTACGACGAATCCACAAGGAGATTGCGCACTGTGGGAAGGAGCAGACACTAACCATTGGATTCCTCTGGCATCCAATGCGTTCAAAGCATGTTCGAAGCTTGGTAGATGCAAGAAGAGCCAAGTTTTACCTTTAGGAGCTCCTGCGAGACCATCTCTTCCGTCAGATGGGGTTGTAGAGACAAAGTCCTTTCAGAACACCGGGTGCGACTTTCTGGGTCTATTTCCAGCAAAAACTCAGGGGAAGACTTATGTAGCTTTATTTAGCCGTCTCACCCCTCGCACAGTCCATTTAGAGATCTTCGGAAATGTATCGGCAGGGCTTTTTTTGAATAGTTCATACCCCTTATCCCCAAGAGAGGCACCTCATTAGGAGAGCACAGGGTTCGGTGCCATGAGAACGCATGCATACAGGTGGCCGTCACGATACTATCACGTGATCCCGATATTGCGGCTTGTCGTACCTTGGAGCCTTCTGGATCACGGCCAGGAGCCCTGAAATCAATAGAAAGGAGGAGTGCGTGGATATCACTAATGAGCTGCGCCCTTTGCGGCCCTATGCGGGTTTTGATCTATTAGGTCTGTGCAGAATAAATGGCCAAAACGGAACACTTTTTTTCAAAACGCCATGACTTTGCTCAGACACAACTTTATTTGTCGAAATAAAAACCATTCGAATCTACACAACCTTGCCAACGATCTGGTAAAGAAAATATGCCATCATGATGAAATTCTGGATTGCGAAAATTAATGAAGTCAACGATGGCATTTTCAACATGCATCGTTTCGGCGACCTCCTTCTGACGCAGGTTTGCATCGAGAACCGGGAAAAAGTGGTAATCCGTCAGGAATAGGCCTGGAGAATAAGGGGGGTCAGGAAGCCTCGATCAGTTTCTGGCGGGTTACTTGCGAACTGTGGGGTTTTGCGTTGTTTGCGCACCCAGTAAAAAATGATGCAGTTAGGCATCGAGCCTCTCACTCACCCCACTTATTCCCCATACCTATCCCTGACGGATTACCACTTTTTCCGGGTTCTCGATGCAAACCTGCGTCGGAAGGAGTTCGCCGAAACGATGCATGTTGAAAATGCCATCGTTGACTTCATTAATTTTCGCAATCCAGAATTTAATCATGATGGCACATTTTCTTTACCGAATCGTTGGCGATATTCTGTAGATTCGAATGGTTTTCATTTCAACAAGTAAACTTGTGTCTGGGCGAAGTTATGGCCAGTTATGTTTTGGCCATTTCTTCTGCACAGACCTAATATTAAGTCAATCCCCTTGGTTTTCTCTCCCAGAAGGTCGGGGTTAGAGCAGTAATCAATAAGGGGTGTTATACAACTCCTAGTGTGCTTGGTGCCTCTGGAAAGGTTGAACTGGGAGGACGATTTCCCATGAGCTTCCTCAGATAAGTGGTCTATGGTCTCTACCTATTCACCCCCCTCTTCTACCACTACGGAAAGGCAGATGGACCTCTACGGTAGACGGTCTCAAAGGTCAGTAAGTAATTCTCTACGACATCGTCTCCCTTTTTTGCGATCTATCAATTTTTCTGTGAAATGAAATGGTGTTCGAACGACCGAAACGTCCGTCGGAAATAAAGTGATTAACAATCTTGGTTGAAGCTAGACCATCCGAACAACCATAACTGAAAGATCATGCCAAGATTTATCGAAAGTCACACATGGACATCAAAGAGGATCTAATCCCACAAAGGGCTTGGCCTCACGGCAAAGTAACAGGGATAATCCCGTCCGTCGATGGTCTGGTAAGGTCAGCAGAAATCTCACGTCAAACGCACAATAATTCAATGCTCTCCGAACAACATTTCTGCACTGGAAATTCGCGGTTTTGCTAACAGAGACGATAGCGTAGAAGTTCTCACGGAAAACTCCACAGATCCTTCTTCTGTGCCCAGAAGAGCGGTTGATCACAATTTTCAGGTCAGAAAAGTACCCATATGCCAACCTCTTCCATGCGCCCCTGGATAACGTGAACTGCGAAATGTGCCACAAAAAATCGCCATCTCCAGCGAAATTTTCACTGACGTGTATTACTTTATTCGCCCTCGACTTGTGCAACCAACGCGTCCTTTCTCGTGTGGTGCACCACCTGTACAGTCCATATCCCTTCAGTTGCAGGTTGGCTCGAGGTGTGTACTGATAGCGAATGCCAGCTTCTGATTAATATCTCGCAGTCCACCACTTGCACACCGCCCGTATCACCCACTGGCAAAATGCCCACGGTAATTTCGGAAACTCTAACGACGGCAGTATTCACGAGAGGGCTTCAGTCTGCGATAGTGCAAATTTTTTTTCAAACATCAGTATTTCCCACGCAAAACGTTTCTAAGAAACCCGCATTGTCGGCCCGTCGGAGCAGTGACAGCCATAATGGTCCATATGAATGACATTAATGAAAACCTAAATGTGTGAACAACAATGTGAGGCTCCTGAAGGAATTTTATTGCAGTAGTGATAAAATTTGCTAGCTCTGGGGGTCCGTGTACCTGGTAACATGCCAAGGATGTGGGCAAAAATATGTTGGGGAAACAAAAAGGCCCCTGTTCAAACGACTTGACGAACACTGCACGGCCCTACAAAATCCCACATCATACATAAACAATAGTTTCTCCAAGCATAGAACACTAAAAGTTACCCAGCAAGGACCTCCCAACTTCACTGTAAAAGTGCTGCACCATTGAAAACACAGTGGAAAGAAAAATATTGGAGGCACTAGAAATAAAAAGGCTCTCCCCAGAAATAAATAGCAAAGACGAGCTACGTGACTCTTTTCAATTAATCACATGACTACAGTGACTTGCACTGCGGAATGAATGTGATATCACATATCACCATAGTCATAGCACGGCAACGCTATTTAAGGGTTACGTCAGGGTGGGTCGACAATTTCTGCTCCACTTCCGGCAACCGAGTAGGATAGGGTATGTGGCAGCAGCGAGTCAATCAGATATTAATCTGTTGACTCATTCCTTAAATAGCTGCTATATAAAATAAAATAAATTGCCTAATTTCAGGCTTGAGAAAGGCGCCAGGCGCCGAAAGCTCGCCATCAGACTTAAATTTCTTTTGCGATACCTTTTGAAACACCTTGTGGAAATTTTTGAGTCTTTTGATAATAAAATTTTGGATCCTCACATTGTTGTTTACACATTTAGATTGGCATGAGGCTTCGGGACAGGACAATACTCAGTAATGAGAACCGTAAAAATTCGATCCGAAGGCAAAAAGTACAAAGTCTGCAAAAAGCACCCCCGTGCGTTTCTGAATACGCAGAGATCTCCCGCACAGTCCTCACAATATGTGCAGTAAGGGGCCTCTTTGCACCGACGAATGAATGCCAACATGGAACCATGCGCCACTCAGAAGAATTGGTGTGTAGCGAAAGAGGTCAATGCCACCTTGAATACACCAGAGAACTTCTATTAAACAGGCTCCAATCAGAGCTCTATCGAAATTTACACGCTATCCATTCACTTGCTCGGAACAGTAAAGTCGAAAAAGGACCAGATTATTCAAATGCTCCGAATTCAAGGAATTTCGTACCAGGCCGTCCGCAACGGAAGCATGCCAAGCGCTGCGCCTATGCAGGCTGATGCATTTACGACAAATGCGATAAAATCAACCTCAAGGAGACGGTCTCCGAATTGAATCTTTTCTTAGAGTACCCAGGACACTTTGGATGCATGAGTAGCTGTGGAGGAGTATTTTGCAGATGTTTCCTACCACTGCCTAGCTGTTGGTTTTACAAAGTCACTCACAGACCGACATCGAAACGTATCTTCGAGATAATACGGTGTCCTTATTGGAGCCTGACTACAACTCTCCACATCTAGATATCATTGGCGAACCAAGCGAAAAAATTCACCCAGACACCCGAACCATATATGTAGAGGTGAGAGCTTTCGAAATCAAAATGTAAAGATGGCTTTGATTCAAAAGTCAACGGGTTTATAAGAAAGCACTTGATTTGCTGGTTCTTCTAATAAAGCTTATGCCTTACAAATTCATTACGAATTGCATGTAGCTTGTGATTCCCCGCCAACCACTCGACGATTTCGCTTCATGCTCAAATCATATACAGTGTCACTACCAGAATTCACCTCTAAACAGTTTGGGTTCGGACTATTCTATCCAGAAGCTTGCGATAAACGACAAAGCGAAGTGCCTTCGCAAACGCCTCATACTGTAATAATTGCTGAAGCGAACAAGGCCATTGGAATTGATTCCAGGATGCTGCATGAAGCAGCCGAGTTAGTGGTTAATTAAGAGTGTGCCTTTCAGGTTTCTATGGTGCTTAACTTTGGCCACCCAGTAGTGCGAGAGCAATGCAACGCTCACTGCTCAGGTACTCCTACACATTTCCAGTTAAACGGGTCACTGCACTACCATGTGGAAACTCCTCGAAATATCTCAGCCTTCGAGAGAGGAACCTATGGCGTACACTCACATATCAGAGGTTTGTGGATATTAACTTTCCAAGTTTTGACTGATTAATCAATATAGTCAAGAAGCACTGGTAGGTGGCTTTAGGGTGTATTACAGTCGCCCTGGCTTAGCTGCTCTCACCAGCTTAGCGGGTCCACTAATTCTATGCATCATTTCGAAAGCAGACATCTCAATAGTTACGACCTTAGTCCAGTGGTTGTAAATGGCTGTACCTGGTTACCTTCAAAATTAGAAACGGGATGCAAGCAATATAGTACTCAACACGCACCCTGGGCAGCTTACTCTCTACTCAGATTACTACACTGCTTGCATCCCGCTTCTAAGAATCTTTTGGACGGCTGAGCCCTCACGCCTCGGCGTATAATTAGTAATCAATCCAATAATCAACTATCTGATTCACTCACTCCAATTTGTTATTACACCTAGCAATGATGTTCAACTATGACACTATTCTCTGCTCTACTGTACTCGGTTCCAATACAATAAAAAAACATGCAGAGGTAAAAGGTAAGGGTGGCACAATCTGCAGGCTCAGTTGAACCAAAATTTCAATATGCTGTTTCGAAACTAAACAGCGCACCTATACCGGGTCAGCCTATCGGAAAAAAAATCCATACTCACCTGGGGAAGGAGGGGGGGTAGACCCCATCAAAAATCGGCTGTGACGGCTGATGATCTTAGGTAGCTCACACAGCTGCCAGAACAACGTAGGGACCTGTGGACGCTTCCAGCGATCGGAAGTAACAAGGAATTACACGCGGTAGCGAGGCATGGCATTTCGGGCACCGTACATAGAGCGGGTTCGCAGGCAGGTTAGACACAGCGGCGATGTCCTCCTTAAAATGTTCTTCCGTGACTGATCTTCGTCATATAATGTCATGCCTAATTTCCGACTTCCATTCGTGTTTTACTGATTCTATCTAATTTCACAATCATCGTTGACTTATGTCCTGCTCCCTCAATTATCGTCGAGCAACAGCCCTCAATCGCGGCAGCCATCACCAGCGAACGCCGTCCAGCCTTCGCTAACATTTGCGGTCCAGCCTGTCCTTCCAGCCTCTACACCACAAATCCACAGAAGGAAGACAATACATCGTTATCGTCGCCATGCCATTACTATATGCTTCACTGTGAACACCACTACCGGAGGAGTATCGTCGTAGTCGACGACGATACTCCACCTAAAACAGTGGGGCCAAGTTCCGTGACAGCTCTTTTGCGGGGGGGCCTATCCTTAGAATGCTTTTGCGAGAAGCATTCTAAGGATAGGCCCTCAGGTTCATAAAAGTCACAGGTCCCTTGCTGATCGGACAACGCTGCTATGATCCGACGTATCTGTTTTCATACAACTGGCAGCAAGTTTTTCAGCGGTAATGGCACGTTTTGGTTCTTGGAAACGAAGGATGTTGGGAGCCTGGAGAAAACGGATTACTGAAGGGCACCACCCAGTATGAATCCACTCAGGCACCTAGAGTGAACGGACCTTAGCAAGGTTGTGAACGAGAGTGACGAAATCTCGGATTTTGACGAGATGACACATTATGTTCACTCGGAGTAAGCTCCCGATCTTGTTCGTGAAGAAGGCTGTTAAGCAGTTCAGCGATAGTATGGGGGTCTGTACTTGAATGAAGGTATGACAATACCTCGTCAGAATATGCTGAAGTTCGACTATACAGGGGTGTCAAAAAAGTCATTTTTTTCCTCTACTTTCAACCTCGTATTAGTCAAACTTCAGCAAATTCTGGCAAGGTATTTCCATCCCCAAATTCAAGAGCACACCTCATACTATCCTTAAACTCCGTAGCAGCCTTCTGCACGAGCAGGATCGGGAGCTTCTTCTGCGTGAACATAATGTGCCACCTCAAATCGGCAATACCCTGTTTTCGTCGCCCTCGTTCACTACCTTCTCGAGATTCCCTCTGGGTTTCTGAGGGGATTCTTATTAGGTGGTGTTCTTGAAAATTCTGACTTCTCCGAGTTAAAAACGCCCTTCGTTTCCGAGGACCAAAACGCGCCATTACCATTGAAACCCCTACGGAGGTGCGTTTGAGGCATGAAAATGACACCTCGGATCATAGCAGCGAGGGCTCGTGCTTTCATGAACCGATGGGTCAGTCCTCAGGAAGCTTCTGCGAGAGATCTCCCACGGAAGTGGGCTCTGCTGTCCTAGGCGGACTACAATACCGTGAACTCTCTTAACCCCGGCTGTGCTGACTGAAGGCTCCATATTTTTGTAACCCTGCTTTGAGAGGAATATTTCTGAAATATTTTTGCCTTAATACTTTTATCTCTTTCATTACCCTCTGTTTTGTATACTTAGTTGAGTGAGCCGCGAACAAAATTATTTTTTTGGCACCCCCTGTATGGCACTCGCCCTCTTACTCACTCCTCGTTTAACACAAAGCCACTGAACCGCCGCAACCACGAGGGGACAGTGAAAGAGCCGTAACGTGTTGTGAGAACTTCATTCTGTGGGTCAAGTATTTCCCGGATCTTCTGCGTTATGCATTTTGCCGCCCGGTAAAAAAATGCTTTCTCTAGCATGAACGCTGGTCTAGAGTGTGTACTGCTTAACAACAAGGCGGTTTATTTGTGCACGATGATATTTCACGCTTGTTTCCGGACATAGCAATTTCCCCTTGCATTATATCGTTAGAGACATATTTGGCTATGGGTTGGCTAGCAAGTAGATATCAATATTCATTTCCACGTAGACGAATCCTTTTAAATGTGCTCGATTCACTCAAATGTAATGGATCAGAATTCGATGTAAGAAGCTAGATATATTCACCAAAATGAATATAACTTCAGAATATATCGCAGTGTATTTCTGAATAGCAGGCTGTTCGGCAGAAATTATACCACTACGGTGCATGAGCCTTTCAACTTCCCATGAAACTCCGGTAGGGACCGAGGCAAATGGTAGGGTTTTGAGCGATGATTATAGATTTAAAAATTAAAAGTGCTAAGGGCTCTTCCGAAGCGGGTTAAGATGAGTCAAGGTTTGCTTGCGGTGACTCATCAGCTCGGTCAACCGTGTGCATAAGAATTCTTCGTCTGGCTCAATAGTAGTGTTTTCTTGCTCTCCAGCAGGAAGGTAGCAGGTTTGCTCTCGGATGATGCCGAAGCTATCGCATTTTGTGTTCCACCTTCAATAAGTGCTTTCATTTCAATTTTTGGACTTTCTTTGCATGAATGCTGATCAGACTCATACATGAAATCACTTATTTTCAGCTATTTTCAGCAGTAAGAGCTAAAAACTCAAACTGATGTCATTATCTTAAAAGGGAACATCCAAGACGAGCTGACCATACGTAAGGGACTATGTTTGTCTATCGACCAGCATTAGGCTTTTGATAACCAAGCATACTTGGCATTTCGGGATAACGGTTGTTTTGTGCGCTACAGGTGCTGCTGCTCTTACTGCTGAAAATAGCTGAAAGGAGTATAGGATTTACATGAACGAATTGCCTGAATAATTTATGTTACAGGACAAAGGCCACAGGCTGTCACAGGCTGAGGCCTAGATTCGTGTGTCCCAACCTACACCCCACCTGGGGTGACGGTTGGGACACACGGTCGGTAGGGCCACTAGGTCACGCAATGACCATGCACATCCCTTAAATCATCACACACACCTTTTATATCATGATCATCATCATTCATCAACACAACACCAGACGTGCAAGGAGTGTAGGATTTACATGAACGAATTGTCTGAAAAATTTATGTCACAGGACAAAGGCCACAGGCTGTCACAGGCTGAGGCCTAGATTCATGTGTCCCAACCTACACCCCTGCACCTGTAACGCACAAGACAAGCGTTATCTCAAAGTAAAAATGATATTCATGTTAAGGGAATTGAACTATTCGAGAAGACGAATTTTTAGCCCATCAGATATTTTGTCCTAGTTTGACAAGGAAAGTGGGATGCACACGTTCAGTTCATTCTCACATTTAATCCTAATAAATGTGCAAGGAACCACCAATGTATACGCAACAAAGGCATTGTTCGGAACAGCTGCACGTACGAACCACCTTCCCCACAGAAAAGCAGTCATTACTTTCAAGCTCCCATGTTCTCCCTTGTTGAATCCTCGGCATAACTTGTAGATTGCTTTTCTTTTAAATGCCAATACGAGGTTAGATGTGGAAGCATCTATTTGCCTAACGTTTCGAACCTTCCCGTCTTCTTCAGAGGCCCAAGATTCCACCAGTGAAGCAGCAGCTCAGGCCTCAGTCACATGTGTCAGATAGGGCGAAATTAGTCATTACTTTGCTGGCGATTAAGATGATCTCCCTTTGTGAGCGAGTTGCCGCACATGTAGTGGCCATTCAACTTTATTGAAGTTAGGGTCAGAATAACTAATTGGCTGAATATTGGTCTCCCTGGGTAGTTCGATCGGATAAAATAGGAATGTCACTCTCATTTTGCGTGATAACGTGTGGCTTGCACGTGCAGGAGCACAAGCATCCAATTATATTGGATCATCAATTATGCATTCGAGACGGGCAGTCAGAGCTAGCGAAACACATTGGATGACACACATATTCCCACTCCCTTGGAACAAGAAGGAAGAAAAGAAATTGAAGTAAAGCCCTCATTTTAGTAAATCACGAAATGCGCAAACTTTGGCACCAGCCGGGACAAGCCCATCAGCTCCCTCTTGGAAGCGAACCACTATCGTCGAGCTTGGTTGGCGCACGCACAACGTACGTCGTGTTAATGAGTCACCACAAGCTCTAAGACCCCTTCTTACCCGCTTTGAAACAGCTCTTTGCACTTTTGGTTTTCACATTTGTAAGCAATGTTCGAAACTCTACCATCTGCATGTATCCATTCTCGAAGTCCCACGGGAAGTTGAAAGCCTTCTCTGGTCAGTGAGATAAAGTATTCCATTCGGAATCTAAAGTTTCCGTAGAATCTTCGTTCTAGTGACCTTAAAATTCTTCAAAGGAAGGAGAGGGGTACTGTGTCATTACGCGTCTACTTCAACCCTTGTCATGAGAGGTTCGGTACCTTGCTGGACACAGGTACTGTTCGGTTGCACATGGAATGGATGAAAAAAGCTACGGCCGGACACTGCATTCACTGCAAATCTTTGTCTGTAAAGTATTCACACTTCGTGGTGTCAGCAACCCCATAGCTGAATATGCATGCATACATATTTCTGTCACCCACTATACATTCAGCTCTGATTTCTTTTTTTTTCTAAATTGGTCTTAACATTATTGGAATGGCTATAACTATAAGAAAACGGCGTCATACCTAGTTCCAGAAAACTTTGTACTTGACAACCATGTTTACAAGTATGCTCTCGACCGCTACATCCTGACTGGTTGTTTGTGGACAAAGTCAATGAGCGCATTTGAAAAAAGACGGTTGCCAGTCGACGCTTCCTCTACAGAAACCAGCTTCGTAGACTCATCCAACACAGTTGATGTTACGAACTGTGTCCTCGAAATCAAGAAAATACCTTTTGTAGGGCATCCCTCTTTCATATTTCAATACTTAGGATGTTCGTCCTATTTTTGTTGGCCGTTCAAGAACTATTTTCCATAAAACTAGGGGTAGAAGCACAAGTCACTGGCAATGTAATGTAGTTGAGGAGTAGAATGGATACTGCAGCTCGTCCTTCAGCTCTCCGGCCTACTCAAAAATTTGGAACGGAAGACTTTTTTCGTGAGATTAACCTTGATCATGTCATGGTCAGCACTGTCGAATGAAGTCAATGCCAATAAACATGTTTTTTAGATAGTACCGTATTACGGAATGGTGTCCCCAGTTCTGCTGCGAATGAATAGGAGATATATTTCCAAAATTACAGTCAAATGTGAAATACGGTCAAGCTGAAAAACGAAACTTCGAATGGCAATCGCGTTTATTCGTTATCGCAGATGATACCCGTCTTCGTCGCTGGAGAACTAAGTTCCAACTCTTTTCATTACCACACTGGCGACCAGGTAGCTCATCGACGCGCAATGTGGTCCAGCGCGCCAAACAGCTTTGAAACCCGGAGTCGCCAGTGGGTTAAAATGATCTCACAGCAAATTTTTTGTAAGGCCAATAGTAATAAAACATTTTTAGGAGTGGTTTTAATAAAAGCCTCTCAAATGGAATTTTTGAGAGATTGAAAACAGCTTTCTGACAATCCTTCAGCCAAAAGGCGGAACCAAATCTCCTCGTGACATTTGCGTATGAGGGGAGGAAGCTGAACAGCTTAATAGCTGGCTATGCGTTCCGTGGGTGAGAGGGTATAGTTCACTGAAAGTGCTCGAGAAAATCAAAGAATCGTGCACGGAACCTACAGATTCGAATTATTGTGACAAGCACAATTTAGACACATAACTTGAATCGAAGCCCAAAAGGTGTAAGCGCGCCCGGTTAGCGCTCCAGCTGCTTTTCGGACCTCCATGACTCAACCCTTTTCAGGGGCGGAGCAGGAACTATAGAGAGAGACGTCTGGCAGCAACGACGGAAACGGTCGACCCTTCCTCGTTTTCTACTTCATGGCGGTTCGCCCCTCTACGTAGACCTGTTCTTCTGCGGCCTTCAGGCGAGAGACGTCACCCTCACGCCTGAGGCATGTGATCTCTCTCGCCTTGTATTGACGTGTTTATTTCGATGCTCATCTTAGAATACATGTATTAACTCGTCGTTTTATCATTGTTTCCTTGCTGACGTAATTTCCTTCATAAATCTTTATTATCAACTTCGAGAGATCGCAGAGAGATCAAACACGCTTCCACGGTGCCAGGAACCGAACGAATCCCTCCCTCCCAACGCGAAAATCGAGAAATTGAAAGTACGGCATGTCGGTTGGATTCTCACCAAGCAACTTTTCATCAGTTATCGGCGGAAAGGAGCTCAGGGCTGTGGGCCATTGGCTCACGCGGAATGGCACATAACAACTGGCGCGGCGAGGCCGACCCCGGCGACATCAACTGAGGCGCAGGCTCATGGACACAATTAGCTGAGTGTGTTCAAGGGATCTCGTCGAGACAGAAGTTCTAGGATTCACTCGTTTGTGGAAGGAGTGTGAGCCTGGACAATGTAATTTTTACATCGTTCAGCAATTTCGTTCACAGCAATGCACATCGGACTACTTATTGTTTTGCTTGAACGTGGATTTGGGGATATTGGGGTCTCTGTAGACCGGATGATGCTCAACTTGGGCCTCAGTGATCTTTCTGAAGCCCTACACTGTTGATTTGGGTTATGATTGGTTAATGTTTTTGTTGTCATTTTGTCACAGACCGCAGTTCACCTACTCTTTTTTACAGGAAGCTGGAGTCACGATTATTGCAAAAAATCGTTCTCTTTTTGAAGAATAGAGGAAAACGCTTTGTCATAATAAAACGCATTACACGCATGATAGACATGCTAAAATATGCAGCAGTTAAGCAGCTTGAAAAATATCATCAACAGGATTGGTGCATTGACAATACGAAGCTTCAGAAAAGGTCGCAAAGGAGAGAACCTTGCCTATGTACAGAAGAACAAAACACAACCCATTAAAAAATAGGCGTACTAGACAATGTACGCAAACCGTGCTTTCCGAATGAAAAAAAAAGCTACAAAGAAGAGCACAAAAGCTGTAGAATGAAATTGCTAGGTGAAATCTACTAATCTTGCGCGAATGGCTCATTCTCCAATCGTAGAGAAACCCATAACCTGCCTCTGACCATCCTCAGTTAAGCCGTCCCACTGCGAGCCCGCGCCATATGTGAAAAAGGAAAAAATCGCAGATCCTAGTGGCCAACGCTTAGGGTAGTAGAAACTATCCTTGAAGACTGGCTTCGCTGAAAAAAAAACGAAGTCAACCAGCTGATAAGGACAATGTGTCGCTCTAGGACAACGTACAGACAAGTTGTGACGACTGGACTCCACGAGCTTCGCTGAGAGCTTGGCTGCACCCACCGTGCTCTACGATCTTGCGCCAAGGAATAAGCTTTCACTTGAGCTTTCACTGTCATGGGTGGAAGCGCTTCTCCTCAACAACGGTGGACGTTTCAAAGACCGGTCCGATATATCCACGAGACCGCCTTAGGAGTTTCTGGCGAAACGGCTTCACAGCTTGATCTAGTGGTAGGAACAATAAGTGCAAAATCCATGTAATACTTTTTATTATTTACTATTAAGGAGGAGTATGTAATATGATTCGTTTCACCTCTTAATCATACGAACCATATGTAACGTCATCCCCCGAGGCTCGTCAGTGATTTGGGGATGACATGTGAAGTAAATACGTAATGTAGTCCTTCAATAAGATTGAAATTAAGGGATAACAACTAAGTAAGAGAATAGTTGAGGTAAAAACTAAAGAAGGATAAGAAGAAGAAAAGGAGGAAGAAAGAGAGGAAGAAAAGAAAGTCATGAATAATGACAAGGAATTCATAACTGTTGAATCCTTAATTGTTGCCAGATATCGAGATTTTCCGTAGAAGAAAGAGCAGCAGGATGGGTAACATAGTAGTGAGTACTTGTAGGGTGGTATAGAGTGGTGTATCGCATCCTCTGAGGATCACTGATTGGGATTCTGTGGCACATTATTTTCTATTGCTCTACGGTATGTGTGAAGTTGAGCGTGCAGTTATCTGGAACTCGAAATTTCAATTTTAATTCCGAAATCATGAAACCCCATTGTTGGCGCCGGTGGAAGGCTTACAAGGGCTGCATTGTATGCATGCACAGCTCTTCATCGCCTGCCAATTTTCCCTCCGTTCTGAATAATAACACAATTCAGCTACCGTTTATGCTTTCTATTATAATTGTGATTAATAAATGTTGTGCTGGTTCAATCGGATTTGTTCCTAGACATATCTCAGAGAGCTCCGAAGTATAGAAGGCATCAGCGCAAATCCACGTTATCAAGAGCATAAGAGAACGTAGTGATCTATCCGGCAAAAACTCAGGAATTTCAGCAGCCGAAGCTAGGCGATACAGAGTGCTACTCGTAAGTACCACTTCGTAAGTACATCATGCTACTGCTTCCATCATACGGCCTAGCACATTATTGTAGGTCATTTCAAGGGCGCTAGTAGGGGTAGGGGAAAGCTGAGATCTGGGAGTACATGCTCTTTGAAACGAACCTTCTACTTCAGAAGACCGTTTTATGTCGTCCTTTCTCTACCGTTATATTGCTGAGCACCTCTACTTTCGTACTCTCCCATTTTGCCAGATTTAATGTGACAATAAATGGAGTGAAGAGGCGTTTCAGAAAGTAGTATGGACGTCTCGTTATCATTTTTCTCTGATTCCGGCATCCACAAGTCACTGTGCTTATGATAAATTCCGGTGATGCGCGCCTTGAACAAAGTATATTTTTCTGCGGCTACCCCGAGGTATAGGCTAAGTAAAAATAAGTAAAGTGAAATTATCCTGTCCAACTAGAACAGAAGAAGCCATGTAAGTCATAACCTTATTGTAAAAAAAAGCATGCTACTTTTGCTTAGCGTGCCATCTGTGTTGCATTCCCGGCTCACGCGTTGTTCATTTTTTAGGGTGTCGCAAGCCTTTGTTATGCTTATATTATAATTTCCTTGCCACTATCGCAAATAACAAGCTGGATTGTTGATATACATTTCCTACTTACATAAAAGCTCAAGCACAAATATTGTTTGATTGAAGTCTACTGACATCAACAAAGGTGTTAGTCGAGCCTTCTTTTGTAGCTCAATTAGCTCGTATATCGACTTGTAGCTACGATCATCATGATAACATAGCGTCGCACGATATTTTTCGTTATTTTTATCGGAATTTTAGTGCCGTCAAATTGAAGCGGTCCCTGCAAACCTTTGTTTATAAGCTACTACAGTACAGGTGATCTTTTTGAGCTATTTGTAAGCCCTTCCCTACAGTAGGAAAATTTACGGTGAATCGTGATATGAATAATAATATAACTTCACTCCAAATCTGGCACCAAATTCATATTCTGCTTGCTGAGATAACACATTCAGCCAAATTTATCCCTATCCTCCTGATTACGAGCAGCCTATTGGCGAGCTCTAGATTGCAATGCCATTGAATGCCATATTAAATAAACATCGTTGCTCAACCATTTAGGCTACGTCCAACAACAATTATCTATAAGAATCAGTAATCGTGGGCCAAAGTGATATGGTGCATACAAAAAGTTCTGAGGCCTCGGTATGATAGTCACGATTAAGTCCGCTCAAATACCCCATTAGCTGACCCCCGGAGTACTGGGATTTTCCGTTAATCTGAGCGCGATTCCACTTGAGTGAATCTCTTGATCATAAGTGCGACTCGCGTGCCTTTTGCCACGAGCCCGAACATAAAAATAGAACTGAGTTACGGAGCTTACCCTGGAGGAAGTTGGCGGTAAGGAGTGTGAGAAAACGGCATATTGAAAAAACGTTTATTACCATCCGCGTGGCGTGCGCAAACACGAATAATCGTAAAATGTTGCAGGATTCGTACTGCACGCTAGCCACATACATACACAGCTCTCGAAGCCGAAGTCTTAGTACAGAAACATGCTAAACCATTACAGCAGAGATGAGTTGTGTAGATAAAATCATCAGGCCGCTAATCGCTATATCTATAGATTCTTACCATTTCTGACGGTATTTTTCGAAGCATACATCCGCAAATTCCTCAAAATCTCTACTGCGCAATGCTGCCATCTGCCAGTGATCACTTTCAGCCGCACATCAAATTTAAGATGCCTTTGGCTGATTCTTTTCCCACAAAACCAATTATTCACATGTTTCGCAAAAGATGATAAATATAAAATATGACGCAGCCGCAATTACAGCTTATCCTGTTTACTCGGCAATCACAGTATCTCAATGAATTTTTCACACTACAAACACATTGGAATTTATAATGCTGATATCACCATGTATCAGTATCATCGATCTCATACTGAATTATTATTAACTTGAAAGTTTTCCTATGAATTATTTGGTCTCAAGTTCATCAGTTACACCGAGGCTTCATGTCGACACTTCTTGAGAACGTTGCTCTTTTGCCGGTGGTGCGATTCTTGAAAGTGTCTCTGCAAGGCTACTACATGTTACAGCTGCTCTGCTAACAACCCTCCCCTCCCACTCGCCCCCCCCCCTCCACCACCGCCTCAGGCAAAAATAACTGTCTGTACATTAAACCACAATCAACCCACTCAACAGAGTCTCACGGCTTCTATAGAGTAGACAGCGTTTTTTTTGTTTTGTTGTAGTGAATCAAGATTTATGCCCCGCTCCATTTACCGATCTTGTCCACTCGAATAACAAAAAATGTAGTAAATTCCAACGCTATTAGCATTCACTAATTACTACTAACTCGGAGTGGCGTTGTTCCACTCGTTTGGTGGTGGACGGGGCCTTTGAGGAAGACGATCTGGTCGAAACCTCAGGCCATTGATAAATATTCCACCTAACAACCTCGTTGGCACAACGGAAGAAGTTCTAACACAAAAAAAGGAGTGGTTTTATGCAGTTTGGCTCCATTTACTGTTATCTTCCAGTCTCTTTATGTGTTTTTTTTTCGAGGTTTTATTCAAAGGCACATATTTTGCGCACTATAAAAGACGCTACAATATTATGCTGTTCTGCACCAATACAATTTTGACGGGTTTCTACACTCATCACAAAAAATCGCGTAGCCACCAGCGGCGGGCGGCGTGGCGAGTCCGAGACGCTTGCAGATTTATCTGTTGAAACAGCAATAACAACAACATAAGTAAACTTCCAAAGCTTCCAAACTGCAACCTTCGAGGATCCCTAACGGTACCAGCCCATTGCGTCTTGAGTAGAATTCCAATGACTCGTACTGATGACTTCGCGAGTGCGATCCCCTCCCCCCCACCGCCGCGAAGCGATTTTTTGTCATAGCTGAGCTGTACACACCCAGAGTGCTTGTGCAGAGTGCCCACCCATTGTGCACTATATTAGTAACTGCTTCTCACGACGAGATGATTCTTTCATAGCACCTCCTCACACGTACTCTAAAATGTTTAACTATTCTTCCCGTGCCAACCGGGTTTTCATGAAACGATTCAGTGGCCGACGTTTCGATCAATCGAAGCAAAGCCGCTTTATAACAAGTCTGGCTAGCACGGAGAAATCCTACTACATATAATTCGTGTACTCACAGGTGTTTTGCGGGGTAGGTGTGTGTGTTTGTCTGTCTGTCTGTCACGAAATTCATATCTAGCGTCGTAGTAAAGCTGGGACCATGAATTTTACAAGTGATATAGGGGGTGGTTAGGGGACCCTACGGTAGTGGTAGCAGTTGATAAGGGCTGATAAGGAGCCCCGAAAGGCGAATGGCGGGAAATTCATATCTCGCGTTGCAGCAAAGCTGGGACCGTGTCGCCAAATCTGTTTCCCCTTTCGGGTTGATCCGAGAGCGCCGGTATTTATAGGTGTTTTGAGCGTTAGGCCAAGAACATTGATGGTGGGTGGCCCGCATTGATTACGGTTGATAAGATTTGATAAGGAGTGTGAAAAGGCTAGAATCGTCGGATCCGTTCCGCTTTTCGCATTAATCCTGCAGCGCTCATACTTATAGGTGTTTAGCACGGTGGGCCAGGGGCATTGATGGTGGGTGATCCAGTTCAATAGTGGTCGATAAGATTTGATAAAAAGCTCAAAAAGGCTAGAGTCGTCGAATCCGTTCCGCCTTTCGCGTTGGTCCAAGAGCGCTGATACTCATAAGTAATTAGCAGGGTGGGCCAGAGACATCAATAGTAGGGGACCAGAAGCAAAGATCACACATGTACCATATTGAGCCCTGCCCATGGTGGGAGGAGCGTGCACTGAAATACTCTATCCTCAAGAAAAAAAAACCGATCGACCTACTAGAGCCCGTGGGGTTTCGCGTACAGTATTGTGCGCCGCCATTGGCTAGACAATAGCACTCCAGCTAATGCACCTATTCTAAAGCAAGCCCGACAGGAGTGCCTGTGAAACACTCTCGTGCGTCCAAAAAACCTCTGCGAGAGATTTCTGCATTACCCGAATTCCACGGTGAAGCAGAGATTTGCCCGAAATTTTCTTTTGAGGAGAAGGGGAAGTTGAGACACAGTTTATAAAAGTTCGGAGCAGGATGTCATGGCGAAGATAATCTTGCATAGAGAAAACCCAAAAGGTAGAGCTCAGAACATAAGAGCTTACAAATTTTTCCATGATACTTCTAACTGGACTATCTGGACCAATTCGAATTACAGCTTCTGTGCTCTCGAGAAGAATGAGAATGTACACTACTCCAGTAGGTACAGCCAATATACCAGTCCTTTGTTCCGAACTCCCCGAACTGCTAAATTGGAGCTCTCTTCGATGTCTGGAACCGGGACATTACAACTGCGTGGTGAAATGTAGCAGTTGTTGTCTTGACCACGATATCTATTTTGACACTGAAGCATGCATGCAGCAACCTCATGCGACAGCATCTCTGAAGTCCAACGAGCAGGGTACAATTTCTCGAGCAGACTGCAATTCAATAAGCAGTCATTCTCGCCAACACAAGCAACGTCTACAAATTCCTAGCCTCTGACCCGTTCGCCAAGCAACAAAGAAACTATCTTCTATTACATAAACCATGACTTGACATAACTTTGTGCGTCGGTTTGTCGGTGGGTTAGTCGATATGTCTGTCCGTCCGCAAGTGATGATTGTGATACGTAAATGTTAAGGAAAAGTGACCGCTCCAAATAGGGAGAAACTGATGGGTGTTGGAGTATCATTGTAAAACCATGTCATCGCACTGATAACCCCTCCTATTCAAACAAACACCTGTTTCGTACCTCACCTTCATTCTGTGGTATGCTGACGTCCTTCTGAAAAGTCCTGACATCTCAGTTAGTTATCATTATGCGACCAGAGGTTCCAAAAAGGATAGTGGATCTTAGCATTATAGGGTCAGTCGCAGAACTATGACTAATGGGTGGCACCTATGTCCTGTCTTTGTTAAAGCACATCGCTGAGTAACTCCCTTGCCGATTATCTTGTGCGCATTCCGCTCCTCAACAGTGCTATGTGACGCGCAAGGAACTTCGCGGAGCTAATACTGTTACCACGATTCTGAAGGGAATTATAATAGAATGCAAAGAAATGAGAAACGGGCATTAGAACGCGGCGAATCCCAGCAAGGGAGTGATTGACGGAACATTCTCCTTTTCAACGAATCTTTATCCTTTTGATCCTTTACCTCCTGACCAGTTCTAGCTACTCGCTGTACCTCGCGCGCGCTGCACTGGTGTGATGTGGGATAGTGGGATACAACGACCGATTTGATAAGGGTTTTTCAGCGATATTCTTCAAGAGATAGCACACAACTGTTCAACCGATTGCTATGCATATGAAGTCATCCATGTGCAACATATTAGTTATAGAAATTGAAGTTCGGAGATTGTATGCCTCAATTGTGTGCCCCATTACCCGTTTACTGCCTTCTGCGCACAACCTTATGACGAAGCTAAATGTGGCATCTCAGAAATATTCTTATATTAGCTCTTCCAAAAACGCTGGTCGTTCTACCCAGTCCGTACTTTCCCAACAACCATCGTATCTGTACATCTTTCTTCCGCTTTGATAACTAGTTCGATGTGAACACCCAGCAGAATTGCTGCGACTACACTACGCAGACATTTAAATAAGTAGCAGGAGCTGTCTCAAGGATAACATGGACTGAAATATCTAGTCCCCCACTACTTTCTCTCCACATGTACACTTCCTCTAACTTCCCATATCCCAAGTACTCACTTGCGGACGAACAGGCATGCAGACAGACCGACATCATGATGACAAACCCACACACAAACCGATTTACAGAGAAAGTGGTTTATATAGAAGAAGAAATTCACAAACTGACCCAACGGCGAACTTGGTCATGGCTTATACTCGACATGTATACAGGTCGCTTCGGAGTTGAATCACTTCAGTATCAATTACACCTTTCATGGCGAAAGTTTTGAAATGCGGTATAGCAATCCCTTTGTACAGGGTGGCTCATAAGTATGTTCGCATTTTTCAAAACCTTCTAAAAATTCCAAAACTGTTTCGATTCGCTACACCAATACTGTTTCCCGTTTCGCAGGGTGTGTATATACTTGTACCAATATGAGGTATCAGTTCCTCAAAAATGCGACCTACTGCACATCGCGAAACTATTGCACTTCTGGTCGACAATGGACACAAGGCTGCGGACATTGCTCGCCTCCTCAGGATGAATCCAAGGACCGTCCAGAAGATCGTGAAGCAGTACAGGGAGACAGGATCAGTCCAGCCGAAGAAGAAAAGCGGCCGTCCCGTTACTGTCAACACGCCACAGCTTCGTAAGGTCATCCGAGAAAGGATCAGGCGCAACAACCAGCGATGCCTCAACAAACTTGCTTCAGATCTACGAGTCTCCCGAAGAACCGCCCAGAGAATTGTCAAATGTAACCTGGCATTCCGTAGTTATCGCATCTTTCGTGGACAGATGCTAACGCCTGCAAACAAGGAGAACCGATTGAGGAAAGCCAAGGTTTTGCTGCAAAAGTTGGGCGAGGCACGCATCTCCGATATCATCTGGACCGATGAGAAGATATTCACTATTCAAGCAGCCCCCAACTCACAAAACCAAAGGCAGCTGCTGCGTCCGTCAAGCGGAAACTCCGGACAACGTGTTGTACGCACCAGGTCGCTTTTTCCAGGATCCGTAATGGTTTGGGCCGGAATCACCTCTGAGGACAAGACTCCCCTGGTTTTCGTCGAGAGATCGGCCAAAATCAACGCCCAAACTTACCAGGAAGAAATCCTACGTGATGTTCTTCTTCCCTGGGTTCAGTCCAAATTCCCCGATGGAAGATGTGTGCTTCAACAGGACTGGGCCCCCGCACATTCGGCAAAGTCCACGCTCGAGTTCTGTGAACGCAATTTTCCTGGCTTTTGGGACAAGGATGTGTGGCCGTCTAACTCCCCCGACTTGAACCCAATGGATTTCTCCGTCTGGGGTTATTTGGAGCAGAAAGTCAGCTGTCGAAATTATCAAGACCTGGACTCGCTGAAGGTTGCGTTGACGAAAGCGTGGAACGAGATCGACACAGACTACCTACGTGCCACCGTGCAGTCAGTCGAGGAGAGACTTCGAGCCTGTATCAAAGCCCGAGGCGGTCACTTCGAACATCTTTTGTGAAAAATAGTTCCTTTTGGTGTTGTCTTTTGAAAATAAGATTGTTGTTGTGAAAATGTGTTTTAATGATCTTTTACCCGTACTGTTCCATGCGAACATACTTATGAGCCACCCTGTATATGTCACACCACGAGAAGAGCTTTGAGTAGGGATGAGCCACCTGCGAAGCTCTCTGCCGTGGTTTTTTGTACGTAAATCACAAGAAAACACTGTGACAGCAGCGACGGTAGCGCAGCGACATCAACTTGGGAACAACCTCGTAGCTGCGCTGAGAAGATCTTTTTTCAAGCAGAAAGCAAAAGCAAGTTACAATAAAGTAAGTGCCTAGTAGGTTTCTCTAAATATGCAAAGTTACATCATGAATGACTCTTTCTCCTCCCTGCTCCCTTCCTAATAAGTTTTTCGATCCGTCCGTGGTTGGGTATCGCTAAAGATCACCGTAACTTGGGAATGCTGTCAATGATTTCTTTTGCAGCGATATGTATGTTCTCCTTCTACCCAACTTTGCTCACCATCACTTTGTGGTTTGATCTTTTTATATCTCAATCAATGCATATCTTTCCTTTCCACGTGGTCGCCCAAATTGTTTGGAGTAGAATAAGGGCGAGATGGCGGAGCCGAGACAAAGAGAACTGCTATCATTTGAAGAACCGGTGGAGAAGGAGATTCATGGCCTGCCTAGTAAAGGGCCAAAACAAAGGCAGCGTCCTCGGAAGGCCGCGTTTTTACTTTGCGGCAGCGGCTCCGGCACCGGCGGCGACGGCGGAAAAATTATGAGACTGCCGCCGATTCTGGCAGCACTCTGGCAACGCCCAATGTCTATAGCGCTCGACTGAACTGTGCTATAGTATGATGATCGTGACGAGAGCGGCGCAAATTTGCGGCGAGATTTGGCATAGTGCCGAAAAATCTGTGGCATGATTCGCATGCTCCCACCACAGATGTGCGCGGGCTGTCGCCGCAGTCATCATACCGTAGTAAGGTTTGGGCGAGCCTTATAAACACAACATGTTGCCAGATGCCGCCGACGTCGGCAACTGGCACATGATTTTGCCGCCGAGCATGAACAGGCCAGAGACTATTGACTGACCTTAGAAGAAGTTTTATCGATGGCTCATACCACTCAATACAATATTACGAGCGATTGCAGAAGAAATCGATATAACTTTCCGAAAGCAAAAATGCTATTGGGAACCCACATGTACCATCTATGGTGTGATTGACACTGGAGGGAAATTTCGGAAGCTTTCCTTAGAATCTTCTTCCAAACACTTAACTGTGCTAGGAAAGTGACAAGGGTTGTGCTACTTGCCTCTATTAAATGATGCAGCAAGTGGATGTGATCAGAAGACTACAATGTTTTGCATTAAATGACTGCTAATCCCTAGCGCTCGACGATTAATCACCGTGGACACTTACCTATCTTACCTTCCCGGCACCAAAAAGCTATTTAGATCAAACTTTATAATAAACCATTCTGTAGATGAATAGAATCTTGCTTTCAACCTTGATTTGTTTGAAAGCACTCAACAATTACTACAAGGAATCTGAGTTATGGGCAAAAGCTTCGGTGTCGGACGGGACTCGAACCCGCACTTTATCCTTTCCGGGGATATGTGCTAATCCATTGCTCAGCATCTTTGTAGTTATTATACTTCCGCGTCGCGAGCTGCGGCGATAAAGAGCAGTTATCAAAATTCAAAAATATCAATTTCAACAATGTTATTAGTGCATTATAAAGATATTTTTTGAAGACGGCGTTTCTTCTGAGAATTGCTATAATCTTGTTCGAGAGTGTTACTTAGTTCCTTCGAATTGCATAATGTTCGTGATCGAGCTGTCATGTCCCTTTTGAAGACGTGATCCTCATGCTTTCCACAATAACCGTAGAGGCTGCTTATGACATCGTTTTTCTTATGAGGGCGTCTTCAGCGGCGTAACGCTGTTACGTATTTCGGCATTATTAGATATTCTCGGAATGAGCGTAGCTGCTTTCAGAAGGATATATGTAATCGTGAGACACCCAAGGTTGTATTACTGTCCCCTTTTCACAGTTTCGAGGCAAACTTCATGGCAACTGTTATCAAATCACGTCGTTCAAGACGGATCAGAGGCCGATCCATTGGATATTGGCATTCTCAACCACTTCTCATTTTCAGAGCAAATGCCATATTTGATACTATCGGTATTTGTTAGGAAAGAGTAGAAATGTCAGAAAGGATAACCGGTTGTACTCTTATAAGGGCGAGTTCCATAGCAGCACCGTCTCCGTCTCCCTTTGATATTTATTTTCGCCTGCATCGTCTGTCAGCGCACAGTTTTTCCATTTATAGGGTTGAGGAATAAGTCTCGCCGCTTTTTATCTTCTATGTTTCACAATGTTACCTTGTTTTTTCGATGGAGCTTATATATGTGTTCAATAGACCTTTTGTTGCTCTACCAAACACCGCTGTTTGTTTTTCGGTTCTTTGCTTTATACATATGAAGTTTGGAAATAAAGTAATCTGGACGTGAAACTCGCATTTTTGACATTTCCTTTTCCCCGTTTGCCATTGAGGTCAAAAAATGTATGCGCATATGTTTTCGGCAGAACCCTTTCAGCTTGCAAAACAAATACAGTTGTTTTTGATCGTTTAGTTGTCTGTTACGCTTTCAAGGCTTAGAAAAGGCTGACCTTTTTCACATTAGATGAAATCGAATAAGGGACGTCGTTGATCAATTTGCTTTTATAATAGAGGGTTCACTTGTCCAATAAATGTTCGGTAAAATCTCGATTTTTGGCAGGAAAAGGGCCGGTGGCATACTGCTGAGTACCCTATTTCTAAGCCTCGGAAATACTGAACTATGAGAGAATTCAAAAGACGAGTGGCAATTTCTCACAAAAAGAAAAAGCAATATCGAATGCATGCATGAATATTTATTTCAATCTCTATCGTAGGCAACGAAGAGGAGATACCGAGACTACACATTTTTGAGTACTGCATTTGTAATCTCTAGAAACGCAAGCAGCTGAGCGATTTGAATAATGAGCGATCGAAAACGTATGCGCGTGCATTTTCTGACCTCGATGGCAGATGAAGAAGAACCAGACTACTTAATTTCAAAACCCCATAAATATTAAGAGATCGAAGAAACCGAAAAAAACAAATAGCGAAGCTTTGTAGAACAGAAAAGCTCCACTCAATTCATATCTTCGTCTAAAGGTAAAGAGAACGTTGCGGAACACCAGCGAATAAAAAGCGGCAGGAACTTGTTCCTCAACCGAATACTTGCATGGTTTTTGCACTTTTTTAGGGCAGAGCTTTGACTTGCACCTTTGGTGAAGTGTGGAAGCCTAGATGATTCTGCCTTCGGCTGCTTCAATTTAACTGAAACTTGCTGTGATTAGTTTTCTTGTGCCTTTCACACATGCCCTTTGCTTCTCTCTATGATTTTTCCAGGCGCAAAACTCAGTTGTTAGCGGCAGGAAAGCTCACATCAAAAAATTTGGTCTGACTTGCATGTCCTTGTGCTCTCGTTGAGCACTGTTATCCCCAGTGCCAGCGAATACCTTGCTCCGCCTCTATCAGCACCGGTTGGTTGCCTTGGAGTTGGAAGGCACCTAGCTCTGTCATCTGACATCTCAATCCGTTTCCATGTTTTTCTCACTTTATGTGCCGCTGGGGACTTTTAAAGGCACACTTTTTGAGTGCATTTCAAATAAATGAAATGCGTATTCCACAATCATGAGATGGAAAGCGGAAAAGTGAAGGTTCAATGAAAGGCATGCACGTCTCAATAATCCTAAAAATCGCCGTTCAGATAAGTTTTTGCTGATTTCCTTAGCGCATAGTTGACGATATGTATATGACACCATGTTTCCGTGCTCGCGCCTATTTGGCTTCATTTGTTCCAGAATGGCGCAACAACTTCTACAACCAAATCCGTTCGAACCTTTCATATAGTGCAATCTAAAATCCTGATATAGTACATGTTCCAGTTTTCAAGGGCAGTATGAACGACCTGGAATGGAAAAACGTTGTTGTGCTTGTTCAGTGTAAATGATGTCGGTGCGAAAGATGATCGGGACCTGGACATCCTCAACGCAACAATGCTTAGCTTTAGCTGGGAATCCGGCATCGGGGACAATGATGACTGTTCAAGGGCAATTCACCGTTTTGCATTACGTGATATGTGTAAATGGAAAGCTACCATGGAGTTTGAGATAGAACTCGTAGAACGACATACCTCTACCTTCCTTATCATGATTCCGTTTCCGAACCTGCAGCAAACGGTATTGAGCTTCAACACACCTTATCTGCATTCATGACTTTCTTTCAGATTAAGAAAACCTATGAATTGCACAGGTGTTTTGAAGGATCTCATCACAAACAGGGGATTCCTTGCAGTCATCGCGTCTCAAGCATTTACTGGTTTCTTCGCTGGGCTGATCGGAGCGGTGGTCATTAAGAAGTGCTCGAATCTATATTTTCACATAAATTGCAAGGTTCGTGTCTCAATATATCTTAGATTTCGGTGTTGCAATGAGCGTTCGTCAGCACCAGTAGCAATCATCCTACAAAAGCATGACATTCTGAGTTGGTGACAGAAATGTATTGTCTGGCAAATTAGGAACCTCCATGTTTTCAGATTCTGATTGGAACGTCGTTGTCTCTGAGCATTATCCACTCTATCATTATCACCAGCCTACAAGTGAGTTCTTCGCATCAGTGTTATCGACCAAAATCTCATCCTCGGACCCTACCTCCGTTTCTGCCTCCTGTCAATTTCACAAATGCTAAGGTTGGCTTCTTTTCAAAGCAGATGTTTGCTTGCCGAAGGGAGTCGGCATGTGTGCTAGAAAACGATGGTTAATTATATTGTAGAACTTCTCCAACTATGCACGGTCATGGAGCTTTACCGGAAAAGACATGTACCCACCGATAATGCTGAACTACTCGCCCCTGGGAACTGATATTGGGCAGATAATATGAAACATGGAGAAATGTCTTTAGTGGGAACC
The DNA here is from genome assembly GCA_963978905.1 of Trichostrongylus colubriformis. Taxonomy (NCBI): domain Eukaryota; kingdom Metazoa; phylum Nematoda; class Chromadorea; order Rhabditida; family Trichostrongylidae; genus Trichostrongylus; species Trichostrongylus colubriformis. The sequence goes on along the minus strand of OZ022257.1, from coordinate 43,218,573 downwards.
GTGATGCGTTCCGAATACCTGACTGAATTTATTTTTGAGCGCATATCTGATAGTAAACACAGTGCTTGCTGGCTAGATCATCACAGGTCATAGAATGCTGCAATACGGAACAGAAGGTGACAGATACACAGTGAAGAATCGAGTGAAAATTATGCTCTTACTCAAACCCATATTTAAACAACGTACACTGTAGCTGTGCCCTGACTCTGGAAGCTGCAATAAGCGGAACATGATTTCTGATAGGTGTGTGATCTTAAAGACCGCAGAGAGAGCTTCATGCAGCCATCAAGTACTGCAAGGCGTGGTACTGCTTCCATAGCCTCCCCCAAATAAGTTTAGCTTCTGACATTTGCTTCTGTTGGCTGACATGACCTGCCCACATGTTACACAATGTAGCGGTCAATTCCTATTGCTACAAGATTAGGCCGTGCTCATACCTTGCGGTGCCAGCGTGTCTCTGCGTCTCCGCTTGTGCCAGCCTGTCTCGTTGCTTGCGTCGTCTGTGCACCTCCACGTGCCTCTCTGCCTGTGAAACCGCTACATCGTGTCGGCGCAAAGTATGTACGCGGCCTCACTGGCAATTTAGTGTTCAGATTATTGATTGACGGCAACACGAAAACTATGTATTAGGTGTATGCAGAATAAATGACCAAAACAGAACAGATTTTTTCAAAACTCCATAACTTCACTCAGACACGACTTTATTTGTCGAAATAAAACCATTTGAATCTACACAAGTTTGCCAACGATCTGGTAAAGAAAAAGTGCCATCCTGATAAAATTCTAGATTGCGGGAATTAATTATGACGACAATGGCCTTTTTAACCTGCATTGTATCGGCGAACTCCTTCTGACGCAGGTGACAAGTGGTAATCCGTTGGAAATTGGTTTGGAGAATAAGGGTGGAGTGAGGGAGAGTCTCGATGCCTTAGCATCAGTTTTTGCCGGATAACTTGCGAAGTGTGGGGTTTTGTGTTATCCTGCAACAGGATAGGACCCCAACTGCTTGCCAGCGCCGGCCACAGTTTCTGCAACTTTTCATACACCAAAACCAAATGACGGCAATAGGACTCTGCTGTGATGGTCTGAACAGGTGGCAGCAGGCTAAAGAGGGTTGCCTCCTCACAACAACACCAAACAGTGAGCAACCTTGAGCGACTCATCTTGGATATTAAAATCTCCACAAGCAAACCACGCAAAAAAATGGCGCACGGTTCTTTCGGTAGGAGACTCTTGGCCCCACGCACGGCTGGGATTCGAATCGGTTTCGGCCGCGGAGTGACTCAGTTTAGACTCATGAAGCATGATCATGCGAAAGCCGTACCTTTCCAATCTAAATTATAGAGTCTGTGAGTAACCTGTTACCAAAGGCCGCTACCAAAGGAAGTGTGAATTGTAAAGGGCTGAGCATGACTCACAAGCTGGTATATTCGAGTAGACCCGAGCTGTGAAACAGCGTCAGAAACAGGCTCATCACGAACGGCCATTTATTCTGCATACACCTAATATAACTCCATGTGTGGCGGTTTCCAGTGTACAGTAAATGTCTATTCTTACTATACTTTCTATTCTATTCTATTCCATTCTTGACAAGCTATGCATGAACTGATCAAAGGGAACTTTACAGAAGATAACAGAAGGTTTCAGTGTGCTCCAAGGGGAAAACCCGGCTATGGTGAATGTGGGAAGACGCAAGAGCTTGATGCCTTTGCACCTTTGTATCAAATACCATATATGTTCAGAGCAAACCGTCACAAGAGACGGCTGTACACAGAAGGCTATATCAGCGATCACTGTGAAATCTGAGTATTTCAGACAATCCACTTTTCTCGATACATCTTGTATCCAAATCCGTGCGAAGCCGCTATGTCTTCTGCCCTATGCCTCAGTTTCAGGCTTCCGGCAAACATATGTGGGACCGCTTTCGCAGTCTTACAGGTAATATTTGGATAATTCAGCGAATGAAAACCACTCGTCTGCTTCTTTCAAAATCAAATTTTCTTCTACCCTTTCAGATTGGCATGGTTGTTGAGCGTGCTTTTGCTCTGTGGAAACGTCGTGAGTACGAATACTATGGATGCAGCCTCGGAATTATAATTACTGCTTTTTGTGTAAGTGCAGTCAGTTATGGAAAAACCGTATGAGTATTGATGGCTTCGAGCCAAACTTGCTCATCTGGTATCGCTTCTTCAAAGTCCAGCTCGCGTTACTTTGCAAGTTGAATGATTTCGGAGAGGAACTACACAGTGAGGACGTGGAGCAGTACCAGAACAGAACTGTGTGTAGGATATCATTCAACCTTTCTTCTTCTTTCCAAAATCAATCTCAAAAAGGCGTCACAACAGGAAGAGATGTCTGATTGATCAAGCAACATGCTCGTAGCTATATGCGCAGCAATGCGTGTACTCATGTGTAACACGAAATCCTTGAAATCCTCTCGGAATGAACGAATTCTGCTTCGAAAAATCTCAAATTGTCAGTCTTTGCTCAACGCAAATCATTCCTATACAGGGTGAAGGGTACATTTTGATTAACATTCTCAGTGCATCCAAAATGGTGGTACGCAAATCTGTCATCCCTACTATACTGTGCTCTGCATATTTATACAGCTACCTATAAATTTTCCAGAAACTTTGTTCCCAGAGTGATTCAGAAAAACTCTAGGTGAAAAGAGTCGCCAATGTCGAGGTGCATTCGCGCACCAACAGCAAATTTCGGCTGGAGAACCCGGAAATTTTTTCTCCTCATTTGTTTTGAAAATGACACTTTTACTATTCTGCAAAATTATACAGCCACTAAACAGATTGAGACATTTGTCAACCAAGAACAACGAAGAAGGGAAAAATGTTGATTCTGCGATCATCTGGTCCTTCATTGCTCTGAATAGCCACAAATTTTGATGATCCATGTGCATATGAGGTTTTTAAGAATGTTTTGAGTTCACTTGCTGTCACGCTGCAATGACAGTCTCTTTTCCCTAACTCCTTCTGAATGGCATCTTCGGCCTGAATTCCTTTCACCATGGAAGTCCAAGTGATGTTCCATCAGATAGATGGCGGGGCCGTTCGTAATCCGGATCGGAAGGTGCGTTTGGTGACGGCTTCATCATGAACGAGTGCTCCGGCTGACATGAAATGGTCCATCAACTTGCATAAAATCAAGATTTTGCTGAAGATTCCGGAACGTGAGACGAGAAAAGGGTACGACGTACGAAGACTCAGTAATAGTAGTCAATAATAGATAGTTCATCCTTCGGATGAACGAAACAAAAATTCTAATGATTTTTTAGTCCCCCACCATGACCCCTCATGCGACAGTGCGTCCAGGACGTCGTGCTCAGCCCTTACTTCTTTAGAAAGAGCAACTCAGAGAAAGTAGAGCAATACAAACTCGAGGAAGTTCTCGGAATTTATGGGTGGCTGTATAATTATGCAGAGCGCTGTGTGTAAGACGCTTCGTCTGTCTGTACGTCCTTCCGTTCATCCGTTCGCCCCTCCGTGCGTCTTTTACGAAACCAGGCATTATGTGAAAAACGACCTGTGGAGACGGGGTCACGTGTGATATAGGTAAGGCATGGGACAAGAATTAAGGGTCACACATGGACCATTCCAATATCCGCTCACGATGGTCGGCGCGTGCCCTAGAACGTTCCGTTTTCGGATCAGAAATTGTTAATTGGGTTCGAATGTCCCCCAACGTGGGGAAAAGATGGATTGAGGTCAGGGATAAGTTTGTGAAAGTCATGAAACAGGCGTGGACACAGTAGCATTTATGGTGGTGGGGGGAGCTTGGACGTTGCATGAAAAACGACCTGTGGACATAGTGACAAGTTTCGGATGGGTATGGCATGGGACATAAAGTGAGGGACACCCATACATCAAGTTAAACTTCTCCCACGGTGAGCTGAGCTTTCACTAAAATTTTATGTCTTCGATCGGCATTTCGATGAAATGGGCAATGTCGATCGACCTACCGGCGAGATGGTGTTTCGCCAGCCAACTGGTTCTAGAATAGAATAGTTTGATGCGTGGAACCAATGATTCTAGACGCATGTATAGTCTATCTCTCCATACCAGGAAAGAATTCTATTTTCTCAATGAGCTTTGAAATGAGACCTAGATGGATCGACAGGGTAGCGAAAACTGGTTACACCCATTGCAATCAAAGCTGCAAAATACCGCTCCGAAGATGGATCAAATATTGCTTACGACGACTCATCGGCGGAGTACCTTGCTTGAAGTGACGCATCTGCGAGCCTACCATGTGTGTAGCAACTCGCCGTGGGCGGTGCAGCAAAGTATGAATGCGATCTCATGGCAGAAAGGGATTCCGTGCCGCTTTTACCACCGATGGAACGCGTCATCCTTTCTAGTAATTTCAACCGAAATTTAAGTAAGTGTAACTTCTCTGGACCCCAACCTTTTTACCCTTGTAGTCCTCATTTTTGATAACTCCTCCTAGTCTACTGACAGATGATCCATTTCCTTCAAACGAGCTTGTTTGAGGTGACATTTCAGATAGGGATCTGCGAGGTTGCCGCTTCGTAACGGCTGCCAAAAGCATGTCTTAGGTTCAGAAGGAAAGAAATAGGTCCAGATTGGAGACGAGGATTCGTCGATACAGAAATTCGACGGATCCAAAGGTGCCACACTTGAAATGGACATAACTTCTTTTAGAGAGAGTTTTGTAAAGCCAGATTCTAAGGTGGTGTCTATGAGGTTGCCGCATTCTGAGGGTTCTTAAAATGGTTTTCGTTTGATCGAGGACTTTTTATTTGCAGAATTGGTGACATCTTGCCATCATTCATTGGAAATTTCTCTAGTGTGCCTTACAGACAGTGTCAGGGGTAATGTGAGTGATGAGGAAATGCTAAAAGGAGTCACTCAGTGAAAAACTAGAGGTATAGGAAGCCTATCTGCGGCGCAAAATCCCCGCGAATGGCGCGCCTATGAGCTATGGCAGAGGCGACTCTTTTAGCTCCAGCCGCCTTTCTTGGCTCGGTCCGCCTCCTGGCGAGTGATTGGCTGGGATGGGAATGGCAGATATCGCTGCCCCCTTTCTCAGTTTTAACTTGGAGCTCACTCCAGAAAAAAAAGGATGCTTTCTTAGTCCCAACATCTCTTCGTGCTTACGACATGGCGACACGCCGATGGAAAACTCGTCAGGGCCGCCCTCTTCACGGGAAGGATCCACTGCTTTTTTCACTCTTCGTCCGAATTTCTCCCATCACTGCCTTTGAATGTTTCCACATTGCATACACATTCGCTGTTCTCAGGGGTTCAATGAGGAAATTATGTTTACGGCCCATCTCTTAGGATCCTCATTTCACACCTAAACCTCCTCCTCACTGCATCACATATGAACCACTTTTAGACTAGCCAGTAGCACATCGCCGATAGCAGTCGGCTGATGATACCTTGCGAGGGAGGCATAGGCAGATATCTAAAAAATGTCAAAAAGAGAGTACCCAGAAAAAGGTTAATCACGGGGACTTTGGAGCAACAGAGATACCTGTCACATGAACTGGCGACAACGATGGTATGATCAGTCCTGATATCTTGAAAGGATCTGAAGCGCAATAGTCCAGAAGGCATTACAATTATCTCGGAAGCAACCTCTTGAATTTTTCTAAAGATTGTTCTACTTTTTCCACACACTTTTAACTGTTTCAAGTGTTTCATTTCTAATCTTCATATATGGTTTTTCATTTAGGTACTGTTCTCCGCAGCTTCTACTTACTGGGCTTTGGGAGTCATGGACCTAAGCTTGCCGACGGCTTACTGCTCTGCCAGCACTGCTCAAACAGCAGAACGCCTTACTATGCTCTTCTTCTTCTTGTGTGCCGTGGACGTTATATCTTTGGCTGGTGTCGCGCTTTTGCACACCTTCAATGCTTCTGCCACCAAACGGTAAATTCTTACGCACACGAAACAAAGTGGGAGACCACTTTCTTGGGATGGTATAACAATATTTATGTCTCTACCAGGAAAGTGAGGAGTAAGGAAAGGTGTACCTTCAGCAGGCCTTTAGGAAAGGACGTCTTATCAAAAAATGTAAGGGAAACAGTGGCGTGCAGCTTCTTAGGAATATGAAATATGATATTCCTTTCGAGTGTCAAAAGAGAAAATTGTCCGTAGAGGAAGAGGCGAGGTCATGGCATGTGAGAGCAATGCAGCAGGAACACTTCGTAGGTCAAATCCTGTCCAAGCCACTCAAACAGTTTCTGTTTCTTAAAAATTTTGCAAGACAACTGATTGAAACACATTCGGATGCACAAGTTGCTGTCGATACCCGATGCAGTGAATGCACTCTGTTTAAATTCCGGAAACAACACCTGATCGAGGTGTGATTTCCGAGTTTTAAACAGACTGCATTCACTGCATCGGGTACCTTGAGCTGATCGAATCTGAGACATACCGGACGGGTATCTTAGACCTCGCATGGCTCCTTTCCACGATATAGCGGTGAAGTTTCCAACAATACCTGCATATCAAGGACGTTAATTGGTGTGGTCACACTGTCGAAAATTTTCCAACAGTGGTATGCGCGACGCATTTTCCTTTGATTTCGATGTCCTGGTGCACGTCATTTATCTCGCATAGTGAATGCACATACACCATAATTACATGTTTGTCCAGTAATGAGGGTAAATAAGCTTACAACATAGTGATTGACTCTTCAGACCTTTCTACTGCACTATGTTTCTGAAGAATCGGTCTTCTTTACCAGATATACTACTCCAATGTCCAATGTCAACAAATAAACGATACCACATTGTCGACCGTCAAATTGGCTTATCCATGGCTTATCCAAAAAGTAGTAAATTTAAAGGGGATACAGATGAGTAGTGACGGTTAGTGCTATATGTGCTTGAAGGTCGTGCTTTCAAAATAAAAATGCTAGGGCACAGTTGAAGACTTTCAACAAACTTCGAAATTGCTGATTTCATTCTCTCCACTGCCTGGTCCTCAATGCCATGAAGCAGCTCGATCACTTCCAAAAAGTCAAAATTTCTCACACTCCTAAAGCTTGTTGGATGGAATATAAAAATGGCTCATTTCCCAGAGTCTGGGCATTTAGGCATACTCTGGTTCGAAGGCACTGGGAGAGCGCAAACAAGGAAAGCCATTTTGAAACGCTGTCTTTTGTAAACGAGTATTCGAAATCAAAGAAGATAATATGTAGCGGAAACTGCTTTGAAAAGCGCCCTTTCGGAGCACTATTGCGATTCTTACGTGCTCCACCTCCAGTTGAACGCTTCACCCCGAACTGCACGCCTGAAGGGGGCCAATGCCAGTGGCATTTGGCGAGCTTAGGACTAAATTTATTCAATTCGTAATGATATAAAATTCGTAAATCAGCACACAGCAACAATTGAGTGATATAATGAAGGGTAGAATGAGCGAGAGATTGAGAAAAAAGTGCGATTACAATTTGAAAAAGACGCACGACGTCTTTGTAAAGCGTCGTGTGTGCAATGACGAACTGTGGGCCACTGTAACCCGTAGTGTAAGCCAGAATTGCCCTTCTCGGTGGATTCAAGCGGCGGAGGCTTTCCTCTCTGGCAAGACCTCCGCCTTTGTTTGAAATTTTGAGCTATCTGCTTCACCTCTCAGAAGTGAGAGTGCTTTTCATGCGTCCCATCACAAATTCCTCCCTCCCCCCAATAGCACCCAGAGAGATGAACGAACTCTATACCGATATTCACTTTGCTTCACGTGTGGGTTTCCGACCTATGCGGCATGGGTTCCGCATTTGTTTCCTTCTACTCCTATCAGTATGGATGCATTTCAGGCCATCACCACAGCATTCCTCAAAATTTTGGGTGAGGAACACAGAGGAACCCCTTCAGTCTCTCTATGGCATACTATTCCAAAAAATGTGGCATTTTTGATCAGCTCCTGAACTCGAATTTCGTTATTGGTTTTGCTATCAATACATATTCCTTTTGATTCGTGGCCATAAATGCTTTCCTTGCTCAAAACTTTTTCTATGCTCTAATTCATTCCTAAGAAAGGCTTCAACTCTCTAAACACGAAATGGGTTGGAACATATTTGATGTGATTCCTTCTTCACACGTGGAGCACAGACACAGCGCCAAAATCGAATTTTCATGAGAAGATGTTCTCCATTTTTTGATAGATTTCCCTCTCGACATGTTCCTTTTTGTGGACTGCTCACCCATTCGTATGAATTAAAACATTTACATCACTAAGTGCTTGGGGACAGTGTCATTGATCCACTGATCATAATTAAGGTCCTTTCACTCGACATCATTCTAATGAACTCTTCATAATTTAGGAAAGTTTTCGATTTACGATCGTCTTATCAACTGCAGGAGAATGCTGCCGTTATTCGTCTCCTTCTACCGTTATCTATATTCGACACAATCTGTCATTTTGCGTTTTCAACATCAAGCGCCATTATCCAGCTATTTCAAGCATCCTTTTCTTACGTTACGTACAGAACTATACTCGCGAGCACTTATGTAGGTTGCTTTTCTCATCCTTTCCAACGAGCTATGTCAACAGAAACCAACTTTACCTTTATAAGTTTTGTAATCAAGCTGCAGTTGTTCAGCTGCTGAAATATCTCGATGGATTTGATAGAATAGGAAAATACGTAGAAATTTGCGCAAGGTTTTTTTCAGTCGCACCAAAAACCTCCTGAATCATCGCATTGGGTTCATCACTTAGCCATACTTGTTGATCAGTCCATTTTGAGATATAAGTGGTGGACTTTAGCATTCGCTTCAGGACCATGCCATCATAAGATAGGATTTGATTTTGTTGGGGCGATTTGGGCTATTTGGAGTACATGATGTCCACTTGGAAACAAACACAAGCTAATTTAATTATATAGTGGCGTAATATAAAACCATGATGTACATCTTAGGAAATAGGGTGTGGAGACCGCTATCGGTGATGCACTAGGAAGTGTGGTCACAACCGAGGTGGTGCCAGGCAAAAGCTCAGGCATGAATAAGAATGCATATTTTTGACCAATCGCCTTTCGTCCGTCAAGTCAAATTTACTAACTGAAACTAGAAACAAGTTTAGTGTCGAATCGAATCAGTTTCTGTGTGCGCAAAATCATTGGCAGTGCATTGCTATGTGAACGGTTTTTCTCCTGACGGCATTTCTTCATGTTTTGCAGTGTTCATACAGTGTTTACAGAGTTTCATAACGATAGGGCCACCTATGGATCGTCTCGAAACACTGCTTACGGAGTGATTCGGAAAAAATTTCAAGTTAAAAAGGGTGGCCACTGTGGATATGTATTCGACCGCCAACAATACATTCATCGCTGGAAGTATTCCAGCTGGAAGCACAGGAGATTTCTCTCTCCATTTGTTTTGATAGGTCGCTTTTCCTATTCTGCAAAATGATACAGCCACTGAATAGATTGGAGCATTCGACAACGTAGAACCAGAAGAAGGAGAAAATACTGTTTCCGCATGCATCTGGTCCTCCATTGCTTGTGACAGCCAAGAATTTTGATTATCTTTTGATTACAAAGCTTTCAGAATGTCTTCAGTCTACTCACTGCCATACTCTGACGATAGCCTGTTTAAGCCTTTCGACTCTTCAATTCACGGGTTCTCTTGACATAATTTCTTCACACCATGGAGACTCTCAAGAAGTTCCCGTATAAAGACGGGGCCACCCGTCGTTCAGATCGAAAGATACAGAATGTGACGACTTAATCATGATCCAGTGCTCCGGTTGGCAAGAAATGGCCCATTAACTTGCATGGAAACAGGATTTTAGAGAAAATCTTGGCACACAAGGAAACGGTGATCGGGTGGTTCATCCTTCCGAGGACGGAGCCAAAATTTGAAAGACTACTTGACCCCACATCGTGACACTTCCTCCTTCCAAACTATTTTTGAAAGCTTAATGAAAATTGAAAATGAAAATTTGAAAATTGTCCCTGCAATGGTACAGAAGCCAGCCGCGCCGTCATAGATGGACTTTTTCATTATAATGAACAATCTGGGGAAAAGCAATGACAAGAAGGTGGACAAAGACAAGGACGTATTAAGCACCTTGATCTGGCCTGCTCTCATTCCTCCTGGCGAAATTAGTGTGGCTTCGCGATGTTCTGAAACTCAACAATGTCCTTCTCGTTTTTCGCCCAGAATCTTGCACGTTTTCTAAACCCGATAAACGGCCTTTATTGACACATTAAGCTCCAACAAAGAATTTTCCCGGGAATGACTCAGTAAATTTTGACTCCACTCTGACATTCGTAAAAAGCTTCATTTCGAGGTAAATTAATCTTCCTTTGAGTCAGATAGCAGTTTTCCTCTCACTAGCAGTCACTACTTGGAAGTGAATATACTACAACAACAGTAATACAGATTCAGGAAGTGGAGGTCAGGAGCGGCGGAAAAACACGAGGTGCTGTATCATTTTGCAGAATAGTAAAAGCGACATTTTCAACACAAATGAATAGTACTTGGTACTGTGCTCTTCCGAAGCCTCATGATTATCTGAATGTTTACAACAATTGAGACTCCGAAATAATTATTCAAAAAACTCAAAAGACCTCCAGAAACTCGAAAGTTGTGAGAATGTTTTTACGATATTTCGGCGTTTAATGCCTTCTTCCACCTGAAATTGTGGAAGTTAGCTGATTATATGATATACCTTGTATACCACTAGCTTACAGCCCCGTCTCAAAAACTTTTCGGCGTGACTCATCCTGCCAAATACGTATGTTGCAGGAAATGATGAGCCCACCAGGTCGTACCCCTAATTAGCCTAGAATGCTATGTGACTGGATGGTATAATATACTGGTGTGTGCTAGAAGTTGCCACCTCTTATATGTCAAAGCCAACATCGTCCGAAACCTGATGAGGTATGTGGCAACAACCGGACGTGGTAGATTTGGTGGTGGACAATAGTTTAAGGGGTAAGGGTTATAGCATCGCGATCACTCACATGGAGACCGTATTCCTCACCAGATGGAATATCTATGATAATGCCATTGGTCGATGAAATAACGACATCAAAAGCAACAGCGTGATCAAGAACTCAACGCTACTTGTACGACTTATATTCCGTTCTCCGCCTATTTTGAAACCCATACTCACATTTTCAAGGCATTACGAGGATAGATGTGGAAGGGAGCGGTGCAGTTACTGTGGCAACCACAAAATATGCCAGATCCAGGAAACGGTATACCTAAAAGAATGCCAAGGATGGGGGCAAAAGTATGTTGAGGAAACTAGGAGACCGCTTACAAGGCACTGACAAACACCGCAGAAAATTAGTAAATCCATCGTCTTATCCCAATAGCAGCTTCTCCAAACATCGTACAAGGGTACATGCCCATGAAACACCCCTCACAATCGTAGTCAAAGTACTACACCTCTAAATAGACAATTCCGTAGAAAGAAAAATTTTAAGGCTCTTGAAATTAAGCGGTGTCACCAGAAATAAATAGTAGGGACGAGCTACGTGACATTCTACATAATTTTGATTACAGTAATCATTCTTGGTTACTGCATGATCTTTCTCATATCAACTGCCTACTCAGTCTCATAGCGTCTCAGACTATTTGAGGGTGCGACCGGATGGATTCATCATTTCCTGCACCATACGTTTTTGGCGGCTGTGTTACGCCAAAGAGTTTTTGAGACGGGGCCGTAAGCTAGTGGTATACAAGGTATATCATACAGTTTAGGCTGAGATTCACGGTTTCAGGCTCGAAGAAGGCGCTAAACGAAGAAATATCCTACAAATACTCTCAAAACTTTTAAAACTTTTGAGAAGTTTTATGACTTGATTTACTTAATTGAAACAAACGTAATTGAAAGTGAATTTTTAAATATAAACCATTGTTTTGAAAAAAACCTCCGCAACTACTTCATTTTGAGCTTTTTGAATAAATATTTTGGAGTCTCAATCGTTGTTGAATAATCAGATTATCATGAAACGTTTGAGGAAAATGTGTATAAGTTCAGGGTGCTCTCGTGCCACGCGGTTTACCGACTGCTTCTTAGCCAACAATCGCACCACCTCAAACTTGGGTAATTAATCGGAGCTCAAGTGAAGGAAACATTCTTTATTACGTCATATTATGTGCAAAAATGAGTAGAATGGATAGGAGGGTAGAGGACAGCGAGTACATAAGTGGTAGAAATAGGAATGCAGCGTTATAAAATATACATATAAGTGATAAAGAAAGGAGTGTCATGCACCATTTGATGGAATGCCTTTCATCATGTACTAAATAAACCAAAGAGGCATAAGAATGATCCATGCTCTGATAATCATGCACCACTAGAGGATGCTCTCTTGGCCGGGACGTCGCCTATTTATGTTGTGCCTCATCTCATACATCAGCCCTTTCAACTGAATGTCCAAAACTTTGAGACATCTCGAAAACAAAAGAGCCTTAACGTCGAGATTCTTCTTGATGATTCCACTGAATGATAGAACGCTACATTTTTAACGAAACTTGCAGACGAAAACTTATTACCTAAACACGATACTCGTGATAACGTGTCAGACAATGATATGTGCATTCGGAACTAAATTTCCTTCAGTTATTGCCCTACTATGGAGTGGTATCCCCACTTTTGCTGTGGCTTATTATAAGGAAGTCCAAGCAGCTGAGAATGGCAAAACTAAGGGCCATAGGACTACGATTATCAAATGAGAGGGAGGTATACTTCCACGGCTATAATCAAATGTGGAGAATGGTTGAAGCGAAGTAATAAGTTTCTGGATAAAACCTTCATTATTACAAGTGATATTGTGCGCACCGCATTGCATGTTGATAGTTTTAGCCATATTCTGAGATTAACAGGATCATTTCAGCATATAGAATCAAATATCTTGCAGATGATCTCCTCCAGAGCACGGCACATCGATGTCCTTGATCTGCTGAGGATTCCTCCTTGCGACCCTTCTGAAAAAGAACAAAAAAGTATTCAAACAATTTTCCGAGGTCAACAAGATTGAACTTTATAGTTCTGTAGAAAATCTGCAAATGGAAACTTATTATCTAAAGCACTGGAACATTGAATGCTCAGAATTTCAAGGCATTGAAGACGAAGAAGTTTCTTCTCCGAGCTCATGCACTACATGATTACATTGTTAAAGTATCGTCAGTACCGAGCATTGGGAAGTCAATACATTCCTCTATAAATCGCTTTGAAGGGGTAGTCTTACGCAATCTAGTAGCTATATTTTCTTTTCCGTTTGTAATGTGTATTGTCAAGTGTGCATTTTTTGGGCTCAAAAGCAGAAGTTTTTGAGCATTCCTGATGTTGCTTTCGACGAAGACACTGAGTGCACGCGAATTGTATAGACCTTACGGTTGTCCTACCATGGAGTAAAGTATAAAGTTTTCAGCTGGTGTTTCTTTTTTCTTTTATCTTTTCATCAAATGTTACCGGTAGGGTGGGCGCACACTAATGCGCGCGTCACACATGGAAGCATGCTAATTGGGATTGATCTTATCAATCGATCAGTATCATCAATCGAACGGTTCGCAAAAACAGGGAATTTGCAAAAACTGGAGAAGGAAGCAAAATCCCTCTCCTCAATCTCGTCCTTCCGCATCAGTCGATATCGATCAAGCTCAGTTTGCATGCTCCCATGCGTGACGCGCAAGTAGTGTGCGCCAGGCCAACTGGTATGTAAAATTCAGAATCCCAACTTCACTGCGACGCGAGATATCAATTTCCCACCATTCAATTTTCGAGGCTCCTTATCAGCCCTTGTCAGTTGCTATCAGTCCCGCTCCCTCACCACTGATGTCTCCTTACCATCCCCCATATAACTTTAAAAATTCGAAGTCCCAGATTCGCTGCGACGCGAGTTATCAATTTCCCGCCATTCGCCTTTCGAAGCTCCTTATCAGTCCTTATCAGTTGCTATCAGTCCCGCTCCCTCACCATTGATGTTCCCTTGTAACCCCCTGTTATCACTTCGAAAATTCAGAGTCCCAGCTTTGCTGCGACGTGAGATATTAATTTCCGGTCAAACACACACACCAACAGACACACTTGGCCGATTATATATAATAGGACGGCTTTAATCGCTTGGTAAGCTCACGTTTGCCATTGAAACTCCAAGTGTGGAGTATTGCAGCGTACGATGGCAGAAGATAGAGCACCTTACTTGTTTGATAGTACAACGGAAGAGCTGCCTAACAGAATTGTCCGTTAGTCCCAGACCTATTATTTATCCACGCAGTTCCACGGCTCCTACACGTTGAAGTTGCTTGACACCACTCTCTTTCAAGACGAACTTGATGAAGGATATCCATCTCTACTTCGCGCACATGTATAGCAATCATTTAGATGACAGATTTATTTACCCCAGATTTATTCACGAAAGCGCATAGAAAAAGGGACGTGCATTATAGGCATATTACCCCATAATCAGATTGGTGACATACTTTCTTGGCGCAAGTATGTTTGCCGATAAGTGCACCTTTGTTGCGGCTGCACGGTGCACTCTCATATAGTGTTGTGCCTGTCTGAGATAAGGAAGCCACGCCCACCTAGCATCCCTAAACAGGAGTAAAAGTCACGGCATAAGATGCTCACCTGGCCTTAGACGAACAAATTTTCAACGTGATGCTCACGTAGAGAGGTAAACATGCGGTGAGGGAAGGAAATTCAATGGAGCAGCCATTCTAATGATGAAGGTAGCTTCCGTGCTGGAAATTTGTCCGTCTTAGACCACGTGTGCTTAGGGTAGGGGAGGGAGGAAGGATAGCTCAGTTGTGCCCAAGCAGGGTGCACTTTGAAGCCACAACGAAAGTGAGCCTGAGCAGGCATCTAAAGACTACTCCCGCAAGAAAGTAGGCCACTGATCTGATTTTTGCGTGGTGTGCCTTTGATCAGTAGAACTTAGACAGGGACAGCAGGCTGACTGAAGGTGAGTCCCTGAGTTAGAGTGGTTACTCATGGCGACTTGATATCCTTATGTGGCAAAGATCTAATTCCCTTTCACGTGAAACTATCCAAACTTGTTTCCAAAGCTTTTCCTTTTATAGCTTCCACTTGCCATTGAATCAACTATGCGCGTGGATGATCGGCAAGATCGATATCTCTATGTGCAAAATCTTTCAAACACCCAAACATTAAAATGGTGAGCGCTCTTTGTAGGTTGCACGAATGTAGCCTTCTTCCATTTGTCAAAGTATCCCTACTATATATAAAACGCCCCGTCTGTCTGTTACGTCTCTTCCTCCATCCGTCTGTTACGTAATTAGTTCTTATTCTTCCACAGCGTCAGTCCCGCGGGTCCGCTATTCTTTTCACTTGCCGCCATTTTCTTTTACCCGAGGCATCTTATGCCGTGACTTTTACTTCCATGAGGTCGATTTTATGACGTCCCCACACCTTTTATTTGGCTTCGTGATCGCTTGCCGGGCACTACCTACTCTACAGCCATCTTAATTGGGTGGACTGCCGACCTCCTCAGCAGTGCCCACACCATCTTGACCGCTGCTCCCTCAACTTCAGCTGGACCGGATGTCTGCATAACTGCTCTGATGTCCTCGTTTCTGATCCTGTCGAGCCGTGTCCCGCCACATGCCCATCTTAGCATCCTCATTTCTACGGAACGTAGTTCTTGTGATTCTTTGTTATGGGCCAACACTCGCTGCTAAAAAGCATTGCGGGTCTTATCACCGCTCAGTATACCATGCCCTTCAGAATTCTGGAGCCGTCGATCTAGGAAGATTCCTGTGGACTCTCTCCATTTTAGCCGTGCCGTATTTATACGCGCTTTAACGACCTTATCTACCGTGCCATCCTCGGCCGTATCACTTCCCAGGTATCGAAGCCTAAACCCTTTCTATACATTCTCCATGGCGGTCCACATGGACCCCGAACAGTACTCGGAGCCTAAGAATTTGTATTCTTGACATTTACTCGTGAGCCAATCTCTGCTAGCCTTGGTTGCCATCTCTGCACCTTAGCCTGAAGTTCTTCTCTGGTATCCATTATCAGGACAATGTCGTCAGCGTAGAGAATGGTGCTAGTGGTCCTTCTATGAGGTCTTTCACCATGCCATCCAGAATGAGCAGGAAGGGGAGCGGGCTCAGAGCTGAGCGTTGGTGTACCCCTACCGAGATCCCTACTGCCGCCGTCAGTATCTGCGAGTGCGTATGACAGCCTTAGCCTCATCGTACATGTCCTGCATAATTGGAACCAGGTGCTCTGCTATCTGTTGTTCTTGAAGCGCGTTCCAGATTGCTGGCTGTGGCAGACGGTCGAACGTCTTTCAAAGTTCAGGATGGCTAGATAGCAGGGCTTTTCACAGTACTTTCCCAGTGAAATTAAGTCAATCAGCCGTTCGTACAGCTTCATGATATGAGCCGACAACTTTATTCCACGGCAGAGCACTCCATTGAGTCCCCCTTCTGCATGAATACGGGAACGATGAAACTGGTCCTCCACGCATCCGAAATTTTCTCTCTGGCCGACATCATGTTCAGGAAGCTTGTAAGCCACTCCACCCCGTACTCTCCGACTACCTTCCATGACTCTACTATTGGTACCCCATCTAGGCCTGTGGCCTTTCCATTGTTCATTTTCCCGGCACCTGGCGAACTTCTCCTGCTGCCCAAGGGAGAATGGGGCCAACTGCAGCCTCCTTCTGTTGGCTTTTCTTACGAGGAAACTCTTCGTTCAGATGCCCATCGAAGTACTCACGCCATCCCTCTTAACCTCGGCTGGCTTCCTCAGGATGGTACCCTAGCTGCTTTTTACCGACTTGACCACCCCGATGTCTCGGGTGGCTCGGTGTCTGGCTTCAAGCAGCCTGAAGACAACTGTTCTGCGTCTTTTCCATCCAACCTTTCGTACAAGGTCTCCGTTTCTGTATTCCTTGACCACATATGCCTTCGCAAGCCTCTTGCAGCGTTTCTAGGTGTCATGGTGTTCTGGACTCTTCGTTTTCTGCCACCGCTTGTATGCTTTCTTCTTCTGTTTCACTACCTTCTGAACCTCCTCGTTCTGGATCCACGCTGCTTCGTTTTCTCTAAAGTCATCCCGGGTCTCCCCCAGCATTTCCTTTCCAAGTCTCATGAGTCAGACCGTTAGGGCCTAGAAGGAAGAGATCCAAGGCCCTTTTTTAAGGTCATCTCTTTCCCGTTTGTGCAGCTTCCTTCATCTGATTTTCCGTTCGATTTTGAGTCTTGTTTTTTTGTGGAGCTCTATGGCAAAGTCTGCTAGGAGGGGTCTGTGTTGAGTAGTGAATTTCTCTCCTGACAAAACCTTAATGCCTTTCACATGAGACAGTCGACCTCCGACTGTCTTCCTCCGCTGCTATAAGTGACCTTTTGACTCTCTTTTCACGAAGTACGTACTGCAGACCGTTCGATCGTGGTTCGTGGCAAGGTCCAGTATCCTCTCTCCTTCAGCGTATCCTTACGCCCAGCCCTTTGCCTTCGTGCACCCTTTCTAAGCCCCTTCTGTCTCTGCCGACGTCACCATCCAGATCACCTGCTACGGTGAGGTAATCACCTTCCGGAACTGATGGCGTCGTCCAGGCTCGAATAGGACTCGTCCTACTCGTGCTCGAAACACCGGCTTGAGGTGCGTACACAGTCATTATGGGCCAGTATCCTTCCTCTGTATCTATTCCTACTGCCATGATTCAACCGTTGATTCTCTTCACGGCGCGGATGCAATCTTTGAGGGACACCGTACTGTGATGGCCACTCCGTTCCGTATTAGTGTCTTCGCTGCTGTAGAATGTTGACTTCCTCTCCGGCCTCCATGCCTTGGCGCCTTGCTAGCATGTTTTCTGGAGACATAGGATTCGGATGTTTCGTCGACTCATCAAGTCGGCAATCTCTCGAGACTTGCCGGTTAGCCATCCTACATTTAGCGTCCTGATTAGAACTAATTTCTCCAGGTGAGCCCTCACTCCACGGTTGCCCTCACATACTGACCACAGAACTAGGACAGGGATTTTGCGGGCCATTTCCGGGTGACGTCATAGCATTCTGTTACGAAATTAGGTAATATATTCGGTTTGGGTAGGGCATGGTACACATGGTACAATATGTAAAGAGCACATACGGCCAAGACAAGCTCTGCCCACGGTGGGCGGAGCGCTCGCTGGAGTGTTCCGTTTTCATACCGAAAATTATTTATTGGATTCCAATATGACACAAACGTGTGGGAAGGATGCATCAAGGTCGGAGATGAGCTCCCGAAGGTAATGAAAGAGGTCTGAGCACAGTGGAAGAAGCGCACTTTGAGAGGGAGTCCGTACAGCAAAAATTCATAACTCGGTTCCAAGGCAGCCCCGTGATCAGAAAAGTCGGCAAAACTGACTATGTCCAATATATTGTATCTTGAACGCCACAGTGGGCAAAAACCCGCCCATAACGGACGGAGCGTGATGTGGTAGTGGGTACTGAGTAAATTTATTGATAAGCAATTTCGACCGACCCACTGACGCCCATGACGTCGCGCGCGTAGTAGTGTGTTTTAGCCCAACTGGTCATACAAAATGGTACTGTAGGTATAGAACACAGCCGAAGCATGAAGTGTACATTTCGTCTCCTAATCATATTAGAACTTTCATACCAGCGCGGTTTAATAAATCAAATCAGTTGGGTTCAGCGTGTATTCTGCTGTAAGACGTTAAGCGGGCGGGGAAACTTTGTCATACTTCTTCAGAGCAAGTGAATAGCAAACAGGACAGAAAATATCCATATTTGCTGTTGCTGACTTCCTATTTACTGTTTTTTACATGTAGATGCTATCCCTTTGAAATGCAGGCTAGTGCAAGGTAAGTTAGGAGGTTGTCCATCCTTCGAGTTGAGTGCAGGTGTTGGAGTATCTCTCAGATATGAGTAACTAGGTTGGAGAAGAACCATTGCTCAGATGGAGTAACTCTGTAGCTATACGTGTACTGAAGGAGACTTTTTCACCAGAAAAGCACCGCTTCTGGAATAGTTTTTTGAAGTTTTTTTCAGTCAGGCACGTCAAGTCAAGATCCGACCTCGCAACGAGAATCCCTTACTTACTTTCAATATTCTCTCGAAAGGAGCTCGGAGGTGTTGGAAGAAAGAGGAAGGTAGGAAGATATGATAGTTTCGAAACGAACATTCGAGGTTAGAAGCGATAATCGTGGAGAAAACCGGATCCAAAAGCGCGACGTTGTGGTCTGAGTGTGTCTCTCCTGTGCATTTCTTCGAATTGCAAAATCACTTTTACGAGTTGCTGGCAGAAGAAGATGACATTCTCGTAGAGCTTACTTCTTCTATTCATGATGATGCGAAGTAGGTGAACATCAAAAGGTGAGCGAAAGGGTAAGAAAGAAGTGTATAGCTCGAAAAAAAAACCATTCAATTCAGACCCGACGCCTCAGCAGAGTGTCGTGTGTGCAATATCTGCAACCTAACGAGTTGCAAGCGTCAAGCTAGGTCTTACCGTAGGCTGAAATTGGCGTCTCCCAGGGTCTTGTGTCAGTTCATGTAGAGGCTGGCCTTCGATGTTGACTTCCTCATGCAGCAGTTTCCAGTGCACCGGTCCAGACACGTGCCCAACATGAACATTCCAGACCTCAGATCGTTCTAAGACTTTGTTCTCAGCCTCAAAGCAATGGAAGCGAAGGCTGTACGCAGATAGGCCGTTCACTGCTACTTCACATTGAGGACCTGTTAAGCTTCCATGATCGAGTTGCACTAATGGAAAAATAGATAAAGGTCGTGACATCACGAACAAGACAGGTGCCCATACGTCAAAGGAAGGAAGGTAAAACGAATAAGAATAATCACATAACAGAAGGAAAATTGCCTTGTTCATTACAGCCAGTTTTATCAGGGAGGCACCGTCCATTTCAAAAATACATGCAAAATTCGAGAAATATAAAACATTCTTGATAACTCAATAGATGCGGCCTCGTTGTTCTTTGGCTCATATAGATGTTCTAATTGTTCCATTTTCTATACTTTACGGTTGGAGCATCCGCAGCTTTCTGCAAATCGCAGTGAACAACAAACAGCCGCCCTATTTTCTCAAAAAAAGAGAAAATGCGGATCCGCATTTTTTTCTGTTTTTTTTTTGTTACAGCGATATCTACAGTAGCAATCAAAATTTCGTCGACTTTTACATTTCTCATTCCATTTTTTGTGTTTTGAAGGCAATTGGTACCCAATGAAGCAAAACATGTCAGCAGAGTGGGGTGCAGGGTGAAGAGTGGAAATTTAATAAACTGAAAGCTCTGAGAACGATCAACCACGTATCTTTGTGCTGTAAAATGCTGTTGTGATTCTAAATATCACTAAGAAAATCATAGCCTTATTCTACTTTCTGCACGCCTGCTCGTTTCGATAAGTTATATGCTTTTTATTGCTAATTCAATTTTCAAGGTTCGGTCATTTTGCAAGTGGTGCTCATTGGACAGACATTTCAGTCTTCACTCTGCGCCCTACCCAGCTGAGACAATTCGCTACATTGAGTACTAATTGCCTTCAAGCGCAAAAAATGAATGGAAGTGTAAACCGACCAAAGTTATGGTTAAAATCGGAAACCGCACACATATTTTTGACGCCTGCTATATGCACACAATTTTGTTAGAAAGGTGTCACCGCCAGAGTCTTTTCGTCGAGCTCTCCTGTATGGTGACTTTAGAAACTAGGAAACCTCAACTCTGATTACTCCACTTAGTGCCAGTGGTCACTCACCAAAAGGCCAACCTCGCTGTAATTGTACAGGGGAGCCAAAACAAGCAATTTTGCTCACGGCTCACATCCGCCAAGTCCACAAAAAATAGGGTAGTGAAAGAGATAGAAGTAATGGGGCAAAATATTCCCGAAATAATCCTTCAAATGCAGAAGCAAGCTGTGACTTACTACTTTCAACATCGTCGAAATATGAAACCCTCAGCCGGCACAGTCGGGCTTCAGAGCACCCACGGCATTAAGGTCCGCCTAAAATAGCAGAGCAAGATTCTCGTGGTGAGCCTCTTGTGAGAAGCTTCCTGGGGACTGACCCTTCGGTTCATGGAAGTCACAGAGCACTTGCTGCTCGGACAATGCTGCTATGATCCGGAGTGTCATTTTACATGTCTCAAATCCCTCCCGGAGAGTTTCCGTGGTAATGGCACGTTCTGGTTCCTGGAAACAAGGGCATTGGAAACCTGGAAAAAACGGGATACTTGAGAGCACCACCCAATACGAATCCCCTGCAGACCATAGCAAGGTTGTTCGCGGAGACGACGAAATTTCAGATTTTGCCGAGTTGTGGTGACGCATCATGTTCATTCGGAAGAAGCCCCCGAACTTGCTCGTGCACATGGCTGTTGCGGAGTGTACTGATAGTTTGAGGTGTGCTCTTGAATTTAGGGATGGAAGTATGTACCTTGACGAAATATGGCGAAGATCGACTAATGTGGCGTTAAAAAAGGAGGAGGAAAAGTCACTCCTTTTTTGGCACCCCCTGTACTTGTTAAGCAAAAAGATGCACAGGTGGTCATGAACAAGCTTTTACATTTACTTCATCTAAATGCGAGACATGCAGATTAGACGTTTTTTACCTTCCAATGGAAGCCGCCCGTTCGTTCTAATTGAAATCAAATTAAGAGATAACAATGATCAGAGCGTGCTAAACGGTCAAAAGTTTAGAAACTTTTGAATTTTCAACCTCCCTCGCTCAAGAAACGACCGAGTTGTTTTCAAGAATAGGCATAAAATTATGTGGAGAACACGATGTATAACGCCGTTCGTTGAAAGTGGAAATTTGCAAGTGTGGGAATGCTGTTTATGTCAAAAGGGCGCATCAAAAGTTTGGAAACTTCTCAATAACATCATTATAGTTTTATAGTTTTGAGTACAATTATGGCACAGTGCCTCATTTTCAGATGGGATCTGGTAATGAAGTAGCACTAGCTGTGCAGGAGGCGATTGTTCGGGCCCTTTAATCTGGAACGCCTGAGAACCTTGCACAGCAGGATCACCTCGCTAGAAGTACGATCACCAAGATTTTTAGGTGCTACTAAAGGCAAGGTGGTGTGGTGAAGACTCATCGTTCAGAAAGACCTCATAAGACGACATCAAGGGACGGCACATTCATCGTAAAGGGCCTCGCATGCTGACCCGCACTCTTCGTCAACTGACATTCTCAAGCAAGTGACAAATTTTTCGGGCCTTTATATCAGCCAAGGTACTGTTCAGCGTCGTCTGAGAGCTGACGGATTATTTGGAAGACGTCCCAGCGGGAAGCCACTAGTGATCTCAAGGAATAGGAAGGGACGACTAAGTTTCGCCCGTCAGCACCTTGCCTGGACCAGAGAATAGTGGGGAAAAGTTTTGTTTAGCGACGAATCGAAGTTCTCTTCTTCAAAGTTCTCCTTGGCAGCGATGGTTTGAAGTACATGAGCGACCTGTGAACAGGAGAAATCATCCCAGGTACCAGATACCAACAGTGAAGCATGGCGGAAGTAATATGATGGTATGGGGATGTTTTGAACTATGTGACGTTAACCCACTTTTCCGTATCCAAGGGAATATGGACTTGTCCGCGTACAAGGGTATCCTGGAGAGTCCCATGCTTCCTTTTGCTCATCAAAGAAGGCCAAGGGAGTGGATTTTTCAGTATGACAATGATCCGAAGCATGCCTCCCGCCTAGTGACCGACTTTCTGAGATCGTAGGAAATTACTGTCATGAACTGGCCAAGCTAAGGTCCGGACCTCAATCCGACTGAGCACCTTTGGGAGGAACTTGAGCGCCGCACAAGACACATTCCAACGAAGAATTGGGATGAAACATTTGATATTCTGTTCAAAGAATGGGCTTCGATTCCTCAGTCCAAAATTGATCAATTCATTGCCTAGAAGGTGTAAGGCTGTTATTGATTCACGCGGCTATCCGACGAAGTACTAGTTTTTGTCTAGTATTCCAACGTTATTGATTTGATTTTCTTTGTTATTGAGAAGTTTCCAAACTTTTGACGCGTCCTTTTTGACATAAATAGCATTTGCACGCTTGAAATTTCCACTGTCAAGGAAGAACGGCGTAACACATCGTGTTCTCTACATGATTTTATGCTTATTCTGTGATTTTCAGACAACTTGGTCGTTTCTTAATCGAGGAAGGTTGAAAATTCAAAAGTTTCCAAACTTTTGACCGCTGCTGTAGGCATATGCGACACAACGCACGAAATCAACGTATATTTAAACTGCTCACGATATGAAAGTAGAGGACATCCGGTTGCTATCTGCCAGGTAGTACAAAATGCGTAATAACGAAAACGTAGGCTCCCCTTTGTCTACCATCAAAGTCAAAAAGTGAGGTACTCAGCAAAAATGTGCATTTCCGGCGTCTTTCGCTTCTTCGCCTTCCCTTGAGGTCAAACAGAATCGTGAGATATGCATCGGCACACCTTCTTCAGCTCTACAAAAAGATACTATTGGTTTTTTATCCTTTCCTGGGACAACTTTCTCAATCTAGATGCAGAGTGCTCAGCGAACAAAATTTGCACTTCCTTTTTTCGCTAAAAATCGAGCTTTTGCTGACAGCCTCGAACCAAGATGTGCAATCTCGCTCGGAGAAGATCAGCTTTGTGAACATTAATGCGCCGAAAGTGCCGATTCTGCTAACAACCTATTTTTCTATGTTTCAAAAACAACATGCTATCAAATGACCTAAAGCGAATGGCACTGTTTTGAGAGTTGAAGGAGCTTCATCGAATATGTTTATATTCACAGCTGATGTAATTGACAGGGCCCCTTCAGTTCCAAAACAGAACTTTCCATGTTTGATCATTTGTTTGTTTGCTGGTTTTGAGAAAGGAATGAGGTACTCTGTGAGCGAAAATCCGCACTCGCCGCATTTTGAGGAAAAATTTCGTTTTCAAGGAACAAGAGTAGATGCTGAAAGATTTGCAGATTTTTGCTGAGTACTCCATTACTTTATATAGGAAATGTTTAACTAATTTTCAAAAGATTTGGCCTCGAGGGTAGGCGAAGAAGAGGAGATACCAAAGATGCACTCTTTGAATTACTAGTACCCCTTTACTAAGCCTTGAAAACAACAAAACTCAAGTGAATCAAATTAGAAACAGAACCTCTCTGTAAAAAAAGCCTTATTCAAAACAGACATGCATGAGTTTTTTGACCTCGACGATGGGCCAATGGGGGAAGTGCCGAAAGCGCAGATTTTTGCTTCTTGACTGCAAGCCTAATATTATAAATAGTAAATGACTGAAGGATGCAAAAACATGAACGGTAATTTCGTGGAGCAGAAGAGGCTCTATAGAGTACATGTACAAACTTTGTCGAAAGGTGAAGATACTGCTGTGAAATTCAGAGATGAAAACGGCACGAGCTCATCGCACCCTAATAAATACGAGATATCAAAGGAAGAGATAAGGTTGCTGGGCATGAGAGGTAGCCTGTACCATCTTATGTAAGTTATGACCTTGTTTTGGTTTTCATGAGAACGAGTGAATATTTCTACCGGACTCCTGATCATTGGAGTTCCCTCACGTTCTCAGTTCAGCAGAAAAAGAAGAAACAAAATTCAGACGGAGGTTGGAAATTGACAGTCGTCTCTTGAAAAAAGCTGGTATGGAAACAATCGTACCTCTTGAGAAACACATGCTTCATATGTTTCGTACTGAGTACCTGTTCAAAGGTTGCCAAAGACCAGTGCATGCATCTGTCCAACAGTCACAATTACAGCGAGTGCGGCTCGCTAGTGAATGACCACTAACGTTTTAAGTGGTGTAAGATAATCAAATTAAATTCTTCTAATTAATCCAAGAGCTTCCTAGCGTTAGAGCTCCACGAAACGCTGGCTCCAGGAATGCTCCATACGGATCGGCTGGCTGATAATTTCCAAGCTTACTTCGCTTCGGCAGTATCGCCAGCTACTGTCGCTGGTTTCCATATAACCTAATGAACCTTACTAAGCGTTCTTAGACCGCTTTCGTCACATTCCAGCGGCTACAGTCAGGGTAATAGACATTTATACGAACACCCGTCCTTCTGCTGTAGCACAGGAATGAATTCACTACAGTCGAGTCTCGAGGGTGTCTAGAATGTGTGTTCCAACTGACATAAGGGTAACTGTCCACTTATCGTGGAAGAAAAACAATTATGCTATGTGCCCCTGCATCGTATTGGTTCTAGGAAACGTTGCTCATTTGTGTGTAATTGCCTTACTTCGATAATCTTTTCCTAGCTCGAGAAAATCAGTGACCACGTCGCATCGCTAAATATGCACATGCATACATGTCTGTTTCGAAAGACTTCACTCATGTGAAAACCATCAGTGCAGTATAGATGGTTATCAAAATTCTCTAACATATGCATTTATTTTTTTATTTTTTTATTATTCTTATCTAAAACTTCTTGTTCTAGTAACGCTTGTAGTATTCTCGGTTGATAGGGTGGGTAGTTATCAGTTGTTTTGTGTCGTGTGTGTATAATAAATTACACATCTCTAAAATGCCTATTTCAAATGATCACTAATGGTGACGTAGTACACTCAAACCATTGCAAAACCCAGTGTTACTTTCTGCTTAGACATGTTATTACACATTTCATTCGCTTCTCTTTTCAAATGCTCGGTAGCGGAAGAAGTCTCGACTTGAAAACAAATACTGTGATATTTTACTTATGATCATAGCTCGCATGTGTGTAGTAAGCAGTTTCATGTTGTTTGTCATGAGATATGCATGCAGTGCGAAATTCTTGTAGCTTGTACACTGAGAAAGGAGTAAAGAATCGATACGCTGATTCACTCAGATTTGTTTTGTCCATTTTCGTCAGGCCTTTTTTGAAGTGTTTACAAGCTCCGTTGAGTCATGAACATGAGTTGTGCAAATCCGACTAAACATTGGTTTTATCAAGAATATCAAAAGTTTATAATCAACGTATATGGTGCTCTCACCGATACTACGTTACGATTGAAAACGGAATGAAAATGATGCGGTACCTAAGGCACTCGTGATAAGGCAGAGGCGTCTTATTTTTGTTATTGAACATGTTATTGAACTGTTATTGAGCATGTTATTGAACATGTATGAGATCTGAGAAACGTCTCCTCTCATTCGTGCTAACTCTCCCCAGCCAAGATCTGGTGGAACAAAATCGCAGCTTCTTTCTTCCCCTTAGTGAGCTCGTTTGTTACTACATATTGGGTTGGGGAATAAGTTCCCGCGGTTCTTTTAACCCCGTTTCACATTGTTTCCTTCATTTTTCGGTGATTTCTTATATATGCTTTCGATAGAGCTTTTTTTGCTCTACATAATGCTACTATATATTTTTTGATTACTTTGACTACCTAATATTTATGAGGTTTGGAAACGAAGTAAGCTGAAGGCAAAAATTGGCACTTTCGACACCTCATCTTCCTAGTCTACCATCGAGATCGAAAAATGCATGTGTATAGTATGTTTTCGATAGAACTTTTTCAGCCCTACAAAATGGCACCACTTTTTCTACAAATCGCTCAACTTTTTTCTGTTTTTAAGACTCACAATTGCAGTACACGCGAAAGTGTGCACTTTCGCGTGTACTGCAATTGTGAGTCTTAAAAACAGAAAAAAGTTGAGCGATTTGTAGAAAAAGTGGTGCCATTTTGTAGGGCTGAAAAAGTTCTATCGAAAACATACTATACACATGCATTTTTCGATCTCGATGGTAGACTAGGAAGATGAGGTGTCGAAAGTGCCAATTTTTGCCTTCAGCTTACTTCGTTTCCAAACCTCATAAATATTAGGTAGTCAAAGTAATCAAAAAATATATAGTAGCATTATGTAGAGCAAAAAAAGCTCTATCGGAAGATTATATAAGCTTCACCGAAAAATGAAGGAAACAATGTGAAAAACGGGATAAAAAAAACCGCGGGAACTTATTCCCCAACCCAATGTATTCATTACATGAGATGGACCATTAAAGATATCGTGATTTGACCCCCATCCCACCAATATTGTTGGAATCTAATTGTGTTCCTGACAAAGGAATTCGATATTCATGGTACTACTACCAGTCTACCTAACACTAGGTGGTGCATAAGTCATGCGACACTTTCAAAACTTCATGTGATTTCGCTGCTTTCGAACTTCATTAAGTCTTAATTACCCGAATGACTAGAATCGGCTAAAAACGAAAACCCCATATTCGGACACGTAGCTTTTCACGGCTGTCATCAGATCCCTATCAACATTTCTGAGTCACTGAGAAATCACCCTTCACTAAACATGCCTACGTGTCCATTTTGCTTAGCAGATACAAACTTTGATGTCCACCCACTTACTCACAGGTGATTCGATGTCCATTGTAAAGAATACCATTCGTGAAGGTTTGAAGGTGAATCAGAAGATATGCGATATGCATCGGCAATACTTGCTTTGGCAATCAGGGCACTCCCGGGTGCCGAGGCAAAATAGCCGTTCCAGTACGACCCTCTCCCCTTTACGGCGACCCAATACGACCCCTCCCCTTTTTTTTGACCTCTACAATACCAGTAACTTCCGCCGGATTGCATAGATGCAATGTGTTTATTGCTATATACTCTTTTCTGAACAAAAATATATTAATTTACATTTTGTCACACGGATTTGCGTTGGAATACCCTTTGCTTCCCATCTGCTTACTGAGAATATAGATTTTAGTGATCGCTGACCTTTGAAGGTCAGCGATCACTAAAATCTATATTCTCAGTAAGCAGATGGAAAGCAACGACCCCTCCCCCACCCTCCTATCTGGTCATATACGAGCCCCCCTGCCGAGGAATCCTCGACTCTCGGTGCACCGTGCTGGCAAGTATACATCTTTGCCGTACTGCCCTTGACTGGCAGAACGCTGCGAGGCATCATAATTAAAGATGGAACCTGTGTACTTATTATTAACTATGAAAAGGTGCACTAGTGGCAAAGTAGCGGTAAATGGTCAACGCATCTAGCAAAATGCTCATAGCTCGATTTCAGGTCAGATCGATTTCCTCCAAATTTTCTCAGTAATGCTACAATCAAAGTTGTGCCACTCGGTGCCACTGTATGAGTACTGCTTTAGCCACACATTTCCAAAACTAGCTAAGGGTTGCTCTCACTGTTTCCAAATAGCAGCTGATTTGTCTTCCAGTATAGCTGTGCATACCAGCCTGTTGCAAAAATAAGGCGGGAAATAAAAAGAGACAGCACCCACTCAGTGGGGGTGAGTGGTAGACGAAAATGAGGATTATATATCTAAAAACTTCTAAGTAATGAAGCGCTAGGAAAGTGTCGTGTGTCGCAAAACTGATGCATCAACCTAATATAGATGACTATAGACTGTAGAGCTCTTCAGGTCTTAAAAATTACGAAAATAGATGGGGTCATGGAGTAATTCTCGAGGAAATTTCTATCCAAATATGACCGAAAATCTTCGACCCTTTCTTGATTTCTATTTCCGATTACACCGATGATTCAAGTCGGGAAAACTGATACTTGTTTAGTAGAACCCGGAAATAACTAGTTAGGTAATTGTAGTCTAGATAACAGCCAATAACAAATTACTATGATATGCTTACAGCAACTGTGACAACAGACTTTGGTACTGCCTCATATTATTAGTTGATAAATATTCTGACTGTGGAAAAACATGAATGAAAAATTAGTAGTTAGCGCTACGCTGCTTAGACACTGCACATGCAAAAACACACACACTTGGACACCTAATTTTTCTTCTTTCAACAGTGACATGTGTTATAGCTTAGGGTAATGTAGCGTATCTTACATTATTCAAAGTGGGCATGAAAATGTCGCTGAGCTGCTGTAGTCGTTGAGTGCTCCCAGCAAGGGTTTTCCATTTACTGGATTGGAAACTATATTTCCGTTGTCTTTTATTTGTTCATTTCTACACGGATTCCTCATTTATGAAACCAACACTAATAATATCTTTTGTACTTGAAGGCGTTTTGCCGATTTCTGCACGAGTGAATATGTTGATCGGATTTGCACGAATTGCGAGCACACCTTGCACGGAAATTTGTGCATTGTGTACCCTAAAGCCACGTGAATAGCTGACCTTTTTTGGAGATGACCACATCGGTACTAAGACTTCTCAGAAAGGGTTGGTCTTGATGAATCTCCGAGGCAACTTTCACAACAACCCCTACTCAACTTCCCAAACCAAAATATACATCCATCCATGAACATCACTCAGCCCATGCCTGACTTTGCTTTGCTTAAATAGGAAAAGTGAAGAAAATAATGTCATAAACAGTGCTTACTGGCAAACTCCGTATGAACTGGCATACTCCGTATGACGTAAGCATTGTTTTTGACATTGCTTCACGTTTCCCATTTGACGAGGAAGAGAAGAAAGCAATGCGTTTCCCATTTGACGAGGAAGAGAAGAAAGCAAAGTATGACCGCGGCCTTAGAGTGCACATGCAGGCAAATTCCGTGCAAGATGTGCTAGCAAATCGTGGAAATCAGATCACCGGCGATGAACACACACAAAACAATGTAAGATAAAAACTGAAAAGTAAATGTTTATGTGTTGATGGGTAGAGTTTCACATTGGAGCTGTGCCAAGATTCGAATCGGCCACAATTATCATACTGGAGTGTGATTGGGTCAAGAATTTCGCAAACTCTGCGGATTATCTATTGACGCCGTCGTCTGCGGCTGGCAAATGGTTGCGTGAGTTTGACGCCGGTACCGGCGTCAACTCACGCAGGCACCTGCGTGAACTGACGCCGGCACCGGCGTCAACTAACGCAGCTGCGCAAAGTATGACCGCGGCCTAAGGCCACGTTCTCACTTTGCCCACCTATGCGGTCGCCGGCGTCGTTGCGCAAAGCATGTACACGGCCTGATTGCGTAAGGAACAGCAATCGAGATGTCACAGTGTTGAAAAAATTTGTGTCATTTCCTCTTTTTCATGAGGAACCGAAATGGGTTTAAAGTTTTGGTTTCTGAATTATAGATAGTTTCTCGGAGGTTGGACAGGGGTTCATCTTATAACTTGACAAGTGAGAACAGCACGATCTTACAGATCAGACACATATGACCTATGTTTCACACATCCTACAGATGTTCCTGGTTGAGCCCAAAGCCTTCTTTCAAAATAATACTCGCGGCTTAGGCAACATCCGTCTCCTTTTTTCAGTTATAATTGGGATTTTTTCTTGAATAGCTTGTTACGTGACAGCAATCAGAAATCAAAGTGACTTGGGATCCGTCTTCCACAAATTAGGCAAATAAGGTAATCTAAGTTCCCAACTACACTCTATACTTTTAAAATGCAATGGTATTAAAAGAAGGCGGTAATATTTCTCTCTCTCAAAACTACTTGTACAATGCAGCAGAAGTAGACAGCGCCCATGTAATGGAAGGCAAAGAGGACCTTTATTGTAGGTCGACCTTTATTATCTCACTCGTCCGTATCCGGTCTTCAGTATGACGATTCCGAACTGCTTGGCTCTCTCATTAGTTCCTGAATCTATATTTCAGATACTTCAAATACGAGGACTAATGAATTGCACAGGAGTGTTGAAAGAGCTCATCACGAACAAGGGATTCCTTTTTGCTGTTGGATCACAAGCAGTTGCAAGTATCTTTGCGGCGATTCTTGGAGCTGCTGTTCTCAGAAAATGCAGTAATCTATATTTCCATATTAATTGCAAGGTTCGTCTTCTTATCGAGTTATTGTCTTTTCCATGAGTACCACATTGCGTGGTACTCAAGAGTATTTTGCAACATGGTGATTGTGGTCAAACACGGCATAAGAGCCGCAAACTAGATTCGTATTGCTTTTCAGGTCCTGATTATAACAACTGTATTGCTAAACATTGTTCATTCGATCATTATTGCTGGTTTACAAGTAAGTTTTCGCCTTCGTCATGTGCTACTTAATCACGTATGTAGTTTGCCTCCCTGTACCCCTTCTTCATTGAAGCTCTTACAAATGACGCCTTTTTATTTAACATTAATTATGTGAAGCTTTTGTTTGAAACAGGTAAGTAAGATGCAAAACTAACGCAGCTGGGTTCTTTTCTGGAGAAACCTTTGCGCTGGTAGTAAACATGCGAACATCACGTGGCCTTCCGCTTTTGTTGGTGCTCGAGTTGGTGCTCGAGGTTTCCCTCGCCTTATCCTACACTGCAACAGGCGTTAGAGGCAAGGTGGTTAAAGACGTGGCTGGCACAGTTGGTTCGAAGAACCATGAATCGTCCACAATGTCCGCCTCTGCGATAATAGATAAACGTCCCAGTGAACAATTGGCATCCGGTAGAGTGCAGAGGCCGCTGAATAGTTCACCAACCAAAGGAAGAGTTCCACGGAAACGTTTCTGGTTGACTATGGCTCCTAAGGCAGGAAATGCTTCAAGGATACTGCAATCACCTCTGAAAAGCAAACTTCAAGGTATTGCTTTTCCTTCGTACGGATTAGTAATGCTCCTATCAACGTGCATGGAAAAATTGGCGCCTTCGTAAAGACTCTTCAGTTGATCCACTTATTTTCATGCTCAAAATTTTTTTTCCATTCCTGGACGCTTTGCGTGGAACGGGTGCTCCCATCAGTGTACATGGAAAATTTAGCGTCTTCATTGAGACACATGGTTTGCTCTACTCCTTCCCGTGCTTGAGATTATTCCCCATTTTTGTCCCTGCATTCCATGTGAAATTTTCATGCCTTCCTACTGACAAACCAACACATCGGAACTTAAACAGTTCGGCGACCAACCGACACCAAGGGATTGATTCATATCCCTACTTCATACAAACGCATCTTCCGTCTGTAAGCCCCTCCGTCCGTCCTTCCGTCTGTCCGTCATTTCGTCCGTCCGTCTGTCACGAAATTAGGTATATTAGGTATCATATGAGAAAAACGACCCGTGGAGATAAGGACAAGTTTGGGATGGGTAGGGCATGGGACAAGGAGCAGGTTGAATTTCGCCCGCGGTGGGCGGTGCGTGCACTGAAATGTTCCGTTTTCGGGTCGAAAATTGTTGATTGGGTTCGAGTGTGCCCCAAACGCGGGGGAAAGACGAATTAAGGTCAGGATGAATTTGTGAAAGTCATGAAAGAGGCTTATATCATCGTCAGCACGGCGATGATCCTTCCACCCATGCGTCTGGCGGGGGCGGGGCTTATGTCGTACTGTAGATAGCCAGGTTGAGGCGTATCTTTCTACCAAAAGCTTCCACTGTTGTCGTTCACAGAACACTGTGACAATAAATCTGCTCCCTTCTCGTATTCCATTACACCACTGAACCACCCCCAACATTTTGGTGCATCGGCCAAAATTATTCAAACTTTTCTAGTGTCTAAGCGTAAAAACTTGGGCTCTTGAGAAGTAATAGCTCGTAAAAAGAGCTTATAAGACGGTGATTAATAAACCGCATCTCGATTTAATCGATTCCCTCCCGAATTCAAAGGAGAAGAAAGGAAGAGCTTCCGTATTCATTACCTGAAGCCACCTTTTTCGCAAAAAAAGAGAGATTCCTCCAGACAGGAGAAGAAAGGAAGTGCTTCCGTATTCATTACCAGAAGCCACCTTTTTCGCATACTACAGCGAAACTACGTTAGTAAAAAACTAACTGACTTCGTAAAAGAAAACGAAGAGTTACTACCTTTGAAAAAAACAAGGTAATAAAAAATAATCAATAAAGATGGCTCTGCATTTCTATAAGAGACCAATAGTATCAAGCGCAACGACGCTAAAGAATTTAGTTAACAGATACTAAGAGTATACTGTCAGCATAGAATACTCAACGGCAGACGAGGAGAATTATGACAAATGTCGCTCCGCTATAGCACTGTTAGAAAGCGGAATTCGACAAATCAGAGAAGGAAGAGAGCACCTCCAGAAATTGTACAGTGAGATAAGGGACGAATATAAGAACTGCAAGAACAAGTCAGAGAAAAAAGACTTAATAGCCGAAATCGAGCAAATTGAAGAAGAATCTCAGTTGCATAAAGCAATAGCCGACTCAAGCGAGCTAATATTCATGCTCACAGCGCGCCTTGATGAATCAAGGTCCGTTCAGAACAGAATTGGCATTAAATTAGGGTACATAACCCAGAAAACTTGCAAAAACGAGTCAAACGAGACGGAACTTCAAAACGGTCAAGAACAATACTGTGAGCAAATTAGCAACAGCAACGAAACTGATGATAATTCAGATGAAACTGATCACAGTCAAAGATTGACAGAACAAAATCATCGTAGTGGGCTACTGAGGCGTTCCATAAAGCCTCCGCAAGCCTCGTTACCCAAGTTTTTTGGCAAGTCAGAGGATTTCCCTGAGTACTGGGCCATTTTTGAGACGCTAGTACATAAAAATGATGAACTAGACGTCGTTGAAAAAATCATACTCCTAAGAGAAAGTCTCAGAGGGAGAGCCAAGCCATACAGGGAATACAACCCTTACCACAAAACTATGGGTGGATTATTAAAACTCTAAAAGAGACTTACTGCGATTATTCTGCAAATAGGTCGCAGATTGTTCAGAAACTCGTGAACATGAAAGAAGCAAATAATTTTGCTAACAGTTGCCTCTTTACTTTTGAGCAAATCCAGGTTCTAATAAACCAAATGGTTTCAGCCGGATACGATGTCCGAAATACTTGCGACCCAATGTGTTCAGAAACTATTCTCACGAAGTTTCCTCAGGATATTATCAAGCCCGTGTTGATATTAGGCAAGGCGCAATGCAATCAACCAATTGAGGTCCTCATGGGTCACCTCAAGAAAGAGATTGCCGCCAAGGCTTACGTCGAAAACAGACTCGGCAATAAAGTCAACAATAAGGTCACCACTCCAAAGGATAAGTATATCAGTCCGCGACACAATTACAATGAAGGATGTCTATTTTGCCATAAGGACGGCCATCTGTCGATGACATGCCGGTCAACTCAAGATAAGGCAATCCGAAGGAAAATTCTCAAAGAGCAAAATAGATGCTGGAAATGTTGTTCCTCGAACCATAACAGCTTTGATTGCCAGAAACCGGACTGCGCACAATGCGGACAAAAACACCATGTCTCTGTATGTTACAAAGATAACGCAAGTACTAGTAGAGAAATACTGGGTATCAAAACAGACCATGGAATCCTTCTCAGCAAAGAAACAATCAAAATGGGCAAAACCATCAGAGACCATATAACCAAAGAACCGCTGCAAATCGCAATGAAAACAGAAAATTCGTCGCGAACAATACTCAAACATGTTCTGAAAACAAGCAATCCAATGACACTGGAACCTCACAGCTGATTTTAATGACAGCTGAGGGTAATATATGGAATCACAGAAGAGGTGAATACCAAAAAATTCTGTTTTTCTTTGATTCGGGAGCACAAAGAACAGTAATCCAAGAATCTCTAGCCACAAGTCTAGGGCTACCAAGACAGACAACGGAAGTATGTACTATGTCCGGAATTGGTGGCCATATCGAAAAATTTGAAAGCCACACTGTAAACGTCAAGATCGGAACAGCTTTCGGAGAGGAGATGGAGCTTACTTTCCAAACAAAACCAATTATAACGAACGGATTTCCTAGTGTGAATTTGACACCATCCGACATTACATTCTTGAAGGCAAATAAAATATGTCTAGCAAACACAAAACTTCGTGGAGAACATCAGACCCCGCATGTCCTCGTAGGATTAGACTATTTCCATGAGTTGGTTACCAGTCCAACTTACGGTACGAAAACACCTACAGGCTTACACATATCGAATACCATTTTCGGGCCTACCATACACGGTAAAGGTAGTATTCCCTCAGAAATCGCAGAAAATCGCGTATGTTACGGACTAACTGCAGTACTCGAGCCCACCGAGAAGGAAATTCTCCAGAAAATGTTCGAATTGGAAGGGCTCGGAATCACTAGCGAAGAGTATATGTCAGACGAGAAAGTCTATAAATACCTCGAGCAATATTCCAAGAAAATATCTGTCGACGGCGGTTTCGTGACCGCACCGTTCCCACTAAAACAGAACATTGCGGAGCTGGAAGACAACTACTCCATAGCAATAAGGAGACTGGAATCACTTCAAAACTCTCTATTGCAAAACCCTCTGCAAAGTAAGTGGTACTGCAAAATACTTCAGAATTACCATCAAGATGGGATGATAGAGACCTTTTCCTGTCCAGAGGAAGATGCTGTGGGGACGTATTACATGCCTCACTCCGGTGTGTGGAAACCGACAAAAAAGACACCGCTGCGAATTGTATTCGACGCATCTTCCAAAAGAAAAGGAAGACTCTCTCTGAATGATGTAATCCACAAAGGAGAAGCATTCGTCAATAAAATCCACGACATTTTGCTGGCATCCAGAACCAGCAGAATTATTCTCATATGCGACATAGAAGCGGCATTCACGCAGATCCGCTTAGTAAACTCACACAAAGACTTATGTCGATTCTTATGGTTGAAAGACGTGAAGTTCCCCCCTACAAGGGACAACCTCGTCCATTACAGATTTAGAAGACTTCCGTTTGGAGTGACTGCATCTCCAAGTGTTTTGAACATGGTTCTTTCTGCATTTCTAAGCAGCCAAAACACTGAACTAGCTAGTGAAATTGCTAGAAACCTATATGTTGATAATATCCTCCTGCAGGCCGAGTCTGTAGAAGAAGCCTTACAAAAATATGAGGAGTCCAAGCGATTGTTCGCTCAGATTGGCATGAACCTTAGAGAATACATTTCAAACTCAAGTGAAGTCAATCTGCGAATTCCAAAGGAGGACAGACTAGAATCAAACTGCATCAAGATACTCGGCGTTGAATACAAAGTGGAAGACGACGCATTTGAAGTCGCCACAAACTTTAATAAATCAAGCACCTTGACCAAAAAGGATGTTGTAAGCCAGATAAACTCGGTTTACGATCCCATAGGGATGGCAGGCCCTCTATTAGTTCACTTGAAATCAACTATGAGAGAAATATTTGATTCTGGAGTCGACTGGAAACATAAACTCGATCTTAAAGTGTTGCAAAAATGGAATCACTTGTGTAATGTTGTCAACGGTGCGAGAGTATCGTTACCACGACACGTTAATCCAGTACCAGGTGCTAAGTTGCGCCTGTGGACATTCGCGGATGCGAGCAATGAAGCTATTGCCACCTGTGCCTACGGGCAAAACATCCTCTCAAGGTCAATACAGTGCGTATCAAAAATATAGACGCACCCTCAAAAATAGCGTAACTGAGTTTTCTAGGAACTCACGACCAATTTTCCTGTGACTATCGTAATCAGCATGCTTGAAAACCTAAGTTTACCAGATTTCATGTATATCGGAGAAAAATTGGGCAGATTTTAACATTTGGCTCCCAAATGCGCTGTATCAAAAATATAGACGCACCTTATCATTTATTACCATAACAAAACAATACAAGCACACTAATAATTAATGGGTCCTCCATGCTTGGAAATAACTTCAAAGACACGGTTTGGCATCGATTGCACAAGTCTGTTCAGGATCTGTGGGTCCATACGGTGCCAAGCCTGAGGATCGCCACTTTGAGGTCTCCTACGCTAGTGAAGGTTCTTCCCTGGTTGTATATTTGCCGGACTAAGACTCCCCAAATGTTCTCTATCAGGTTTAGGTCAGGAGAGCACGCAGGCCAGTCCAAAAGAACTACATTCCGCTCGCTTAACAACGATTTTGTAGACCGACTCACATGGATGGAGGCGTTATCCTGCTAGAAAATAAATTCATCCTCGCCCCGATCCGCTAACACAGGTAGCAGGTGACGTTCCAGTACATCCTGGTAGTCTGAGGAAGACATGCATGTTGAGACAAAAGCTAACTCAAGCTTCCCTTTTTGGTGGAATCCTCCCCACACCATGACACTGCCTCCACCGAAATTGCGTCTGCTTAGTAACCTCGGTTCCTTGCGTAGGTCCCTCCAATAATAAGCGTAGTCAACTGGACCGTCTAGATTAAACTTTTTTTCGTCCGAAAATATCACCTGGAAAACAAATTTTGATGAAGGAAGCCCCGTTAAAAAAGGTTCCTACCCTTGACCAATCCGTGGCCATGTTCATCTTGGCGAACTTTAGGCGAGCTTCTTTGTGGGACTGTGTGAGCCGCGGAGCCGAACGGAGACGACATCGCACGATGTTTTTGTTGCGCTTGATACTTCTCCACACCGTCATTCTGGAGGCGGCAGTCGGTGAAGTGGCTCGAACGTCACTGACGCTCACTAGAGATTTGGACACCATTCGACCGATCTGACGTTCTTCTTGAAGAGTCAGCTTCTTCGGCCTGCCAGAACGTTTCCTCTTCCCGTAGGACTCCGGTGAGTGTAAATAACGGTCAACGGCCCTTGAAGAACGGCGAATTTGGCGAGCGATTTCACGATTGCTCAGACCCGCTGTGTGCAGGGCGCGGATCTGAGCCTGCTCGACCTCCGACAAAATTGGACCACGTGGCATTTTAGGTTGTTATGCAGAACACTTATTGCTACTTATTTCTTTTTTGAAACAGCAACTTTTCTTGCCATATGTCCCTCTTTTGTCCCGACTCCTCAGGTGCGTCTATATTTTTGATACAGTGCATTTGGGAGCCAAATGTTAAAATCTGCCTAATTTTTCTCCGATATACATGAAATCTGGTAAACCTAGGTTTTCAAGCATGCTGATTACGATAGTCACAGGCAAATTGGTCGTGAGTTCCTACAAAACTCGGTTACGCTATTTTTGGGGGTGCGTCTATATTTTTGATACGCACTGTATCTAGCCTAATTAGTGGAAAAACGCGTCTTACGCCAAGAAAATGTCGCCAAACGATTCCAAGGCTAGAACTTGTCGGAATATTAATGGCAATGCGTCTTACTAACTCAATTATCACGAGTTTCGAAAAGTCAAACATCGAAGTTGACACAATATCACTCGTAACAGACAGCGAAATCGCATTGTGGTGGTTGAAATCAGCCAAAAAATCGCCGCTTTTCGTTACCAATACGAGAGATCGAATTTTGAGACTCAAGGCAACCATAGAAGCTAAAGGAATTCATTTATCCTTCTTTCATGTAATCACTTCCCACAATACGGCTGATGCGGGGACAAGAGGCTTAACTGCTGAAAATATCAGCAATGATGATTGGGTGCAAGGTCCAAAATGGTTGGAAGCAAACCCTGCCACATGGCCAATCAAATCTATAGAGTACATCTCAGAAATGCCCTCAGAGAACGATGAAACTGAGTTGCCAATATTGGCCAGCAACCTAACCCAAACCTGTGAAAAAGACTCCAGCGTCATCGACCTTAAGAGATTTTCCAGCTTGGAAAAAGCGCAACGCGTCATATGTATATTGGGCAAAGTACTGTCAAAATGGACCGCATTAACGAACAGAAAACGTGCTCTTAAAATCGAGCTCACGAATATAGCAAAATTTAGTGCAACGCAGGAAATATGGCCGGCAGATCTTGATCTGGCAGAACAAATCATACTACTGCAAGAGCAACGACATGAGAATATAAAAGCACTACAAAAGAGATTTCCAGACAAAAATCTCATCAAAGACGAGAACGGTGTAATAAGGCATCAATCACGCTTAAAAAATGCGGGAATCCCTCGGGATACAAAATCGCCCATCTACATTCCCAACGAATCAGAACTCATTCGCCTTATCGTGCAGCAAATTCATAAAGAAAATGCTCACTGCGGAAAAGAACAAACACTTTCGATCGCAAGACAAAGATTCTGGATACCACGTCCTTCGGGCGCGTTCAAGAAGTATCTCAAAAACTGTGTCACATGTCGAAGGTACCAAGGCTTACCACTGGGTGCACCAGGAATGCCAAATCTACCTCACGACCGAGTCGTTGTATCAAAACCCTTTGAAAATACGGGCTGTGATTTTATGGGTCCGTTTACATCGACAACAAATGAAAAAATGTACGTAGGCCTCTATACTTGCTTAACATCACGAGCTGTTCACCTCGAAGTGGTAGAAAACCTATCAACGGGTGCATTCTTGAACAGCTTTGTACGATTTATATCGAGAAGAGGCGTACCGAAAATCGTGCGCACTGACTGCGGTACGAATTTCAAGCACGGCCAGCAAATTATAGCCACGATGTTTGAAAATAGCGAAGCAACAGGACATTCCCTAATGTCTTACTGCGCTTCGAAGAGAATAAAGTGGATATTTAACCCACCAGCTGCACCTTGGATGGGCGGTGTATGGGAAAGATTGGTGGCCTCGGTTAAAAAGGCACTAAATAAATCCATAGGACGCAAAAAGCTAAACTTTGTTGAGATGGCTACAGTTATCACAAGAATCGAAGCCATTCTTAATACGAGACCGCTCACTAAACTCGATATGGATGATATAGCGGAAATTCCTCTTCGTCCAATCGATTTTCTTCAAGGAAATCTCAAATTTTCTCTACCAGAAGGAGAAAATCTAACAAGTGATAATGATCCCACATATGATCCAGAACTTATTCAGTCCAGAGAACAAGCACTGGAAGCCACCCGCTTCTCCGAAACCATGGCAAACAAATTTTGGGATTGCTGGAAGTCAGAATACCTAGTATCTCTAAGAGAAATGCAGAAGCAACAGCTGAAGCAACCTAGGCATTTACAAAGATCTTGCCCGGAAATTGGTGAGATAGTATTGATCGAACAGGACCTAATCCCAAGAGGTAGTTGGTCTTACGGCAAAATTACAGGTATAATCACTTCAAGTGATGGTCTGGTTAGATCAGCAAAAATACTGATGCCAAACCAAAATACTATTCACAGACCATTAAACAAAATTTATCCTCTTGAGATTCGCAGTGAATCCGAAATTCCCGATACCGACGAAGAATGCGAACAAAGAAGTGACCAGAATCTGCCGAGTGAAAGCAGAACCATCAAAGGAGCCAAACATGTCACGGCAGAAACAAGACGAAATCCTCCTCGCGTCTCAAAAGCCCGTGCCCATGACTTTTTTCGGAGCATGGACGATGATGTGAATGAGAGCCGTACTAGTGTATTAGCACCTATGTCATCATCCTTTGTTAATTTTGGCTATGCTATCCGTTATCATTAGCCCAGCGCATAATTAGTAACCAGTCAACTTTCATGTCTAGTCCACTCACACAAACTCTACTACACTTAGCATATACTTAAGAAAAAGGCATGCAAAAGCGAAGCAAATGGAAAGATCGGCACATTTTCAATCGATCCATACTTTCAATATCCCCTTTTCATTTTACACGAGACACCTAAGTCGTGCCTTGCTTTCAAAAATAAGACCACCCACCGTTACCAGGAGAGCGACTCCATAAAAGTCGGTGGCTGTGGCGGTCGTCGGTAGACGGCTGGCACGCTGCCTGACCTCATGGTGAGTCCAACCGGTCGATTCAGGCGGTCGAAAGTAGCAAAGTAATATAGGCGTAAATGGGGCATTTCGAGGCACCCTATCTCACGCGGGTTTGCAGATAAGTGTCAACGTTTATCAATAGCCACTAGCAAACCAAGTCCTCGACGTCAAACCAAGTCCTCGACGTGATCTACCACGTGTTCTACGAATTCTACAATTTTACTCTCAACTTCAACTTCATCGCCGCCGACTACTTCCACGCCGACTTCCTCCACGCCGTCTTTCTCAACGCCATACTCAACGATCCTGCCCTCTTTCCGTCGCCACGCTGCCTTTCTCCTTCAACAACCGTACGATAGCTACCGCCAACAACAGCTCCACCGATCGACGAAGAAGAAATAGTGATATGTATCATAGTTATGTTAACATCATATTTGTTTTGTAACCTCGCCGCCCGGCCGGAGTATCATCGCCAGCACGGCGATGATTCTTCCACCATGCGTCTGGCGGGGGCGGGGCTTATATTGTGCTGGAGATAGCCAGGTTGAGGCAGTATCTTTCTTCCAACAGCATTCCACTGTTGTCGTTCACAGAACACTGTGACAATAAATCTGCTCCCTTCTCGTATTCCATTACACCACTGAACCACCCCCAACAGCTTAGGCACAACGGGCGAAACATTTGTAGTGGTGATGGGCGGAACCTGGACATCACATGAGAAACGGCGGAGATGGAGACATGTTTGGGATGGGTGGAGCATGGGACAATAGGTAAAGAGCACACATGAACCGAGTTGAGTGCACTAGAATGTTTCATTTTCAGACAGAAATTTTATTTTGGTTCCATTATGACCCAAAAGTGGAGGAAAGGTGGAGCAAGAACAGGATGAGTTTCTAAAAGGGGGCCTGGTCACAGAGGGCGGAGTGTACTCTGAGTGGGGTCCGTACAAAAGAAATTGATCACTTGAATCTAACGCCTTCTTGATACCAGGTAAATCGGGAGAAATCACCAATTTGCAGGTTAATTTGAACACACTTACAATGAAAGAGAAGACACGCCACATTGGGCTGGGAGTGGCACGTGGTAATAGGTACTGAGTGAATTTATTTGAAAAAATCAATTCCGATAGCCCTATTGACGCCCATGACGTTAGGCGCACAGACGTGCGCGCCAGCCAACTGGTACATGCATAACGTTACAGTCCATTTAATTACGGCTGGCAGGGCGAGGCCTACGGTCTTGTATCGATCTCTCTCACCCCGCCACACACTCTCACCCAACTCTGTGGGCCACGCCCCGTCAGCCTACGGGAACTGGACTGTATATAGTAAGGACCCTTTAAAAACTAAGTTTTACAATTGCAAAGAAAATGACGATTTCAGTCTTTGCAAGTTTTCCGATATATTTTGTACTCGAATCCGTGCGATGCTGCTGTCTCGTCTGTCTTCTGCTTTTGCCTGAGATTCCCTGCGATGATGTGCCTGGTTGCTTTCGCGACACTACAGGTATGACACTTTCTGTAAAACAAGGAAATGGAGGCGAAAAGTAGTATTTCCTCTGTGCCTCCGTGATAAAACTGCTTTTAGTAGAGTGTCAAACGCTGTGGCGCGTAAGAAAGAGCTGCGGCCTGGTGTCCTGAAACTTATTTTCAGGCGTTGATCACGTGGCGATAACTAGTGTGCTTTGTTCATCGGCCAATAAGGGGAGGTAAAAAAAAGTGTAGAGACGGTTTTGTGGGCTAACGTTGAAGGTAATGCTTTTCTTGTGAGTCCCACTATGCATAAATGCATGTGTCGTGTAATATCTTTCGGAGACTAACCGAACATGCTGAAATTATCAAAGGAGAAGGAAACCATAAGTGATGTTCGCGGTGGTTCCCATGACATAAACTTCCTCATGTATAGTAAGCGTAGAGCACCAGCGGAACCCAAAACTGTCGAACTTGCATGTGAGATGGCATCTCTTCAATAGCCGTTGGCCGAAATGTGTCTGAAGAATTGAGTACGTAAACGAAGACTGAAACAAAAATTAGCTGCAAACGAGCGCGATAATAAAATTATGAGTTCAGCTCAAAGATCTCTCTTGTAAAGGGCCATCTCGTTTGAATGTGTCAACAGTTTCTTGAGATCATTTCACAACTACGAAATGGCCACGTCAGCTGCTTCACAGCCTAGCCATCATACCTCTTATATTTGGAATATTTCGAAGAATAATTATTGGAAATCAGACACAGCTCTCCAATTTGAAATATCCACTCTAGAAGGTAGATTCCGATCTGCCCTCAGGAAAATGAAATTGCCCAGTAAAATCAACCTTGATGCTAAAAAGAAGTATGTCGTTCTATCATTACATATGAAAGCCTGATAAAAACTAAATTTAGTGGATGGAACTCATAAGTTTTGACACCTAGGCTTATTTTCGTCTTTTGTTATTTCACAACTGTTTCACTCAGCGTAGTGTGCAGACACTATGTACATAGCCGATGCATCGGAAGCTATTCCACTCCTCCGCTGAACAACCACGTTTTCATGACCCTGCTTAGCTTGTCATTTCTTTTGAGGAAAGCGAGCAAAAAACAGAATAGGTGGGTGAACGCCATGAAATTCCACGCAAAGATCTTCCAATTTTACTGAACGATTCGTCAGTAACGTGGGCATTGCGATTGAAAAGCATAGTTTTGACTTGCTTTTTTGATTTTGATGGCGACGGTCTTATGATTACTTTTTTTCGTAATTTCGCAGACGCAGGATCGTCAGAGGGTGTGAGCTACTAGCGCATACATAGCTTGCCTTGCACTCCATCACTATCTTGAAGGATCCTTTATTCGGCGGGCTTTGCCTTAGAAATGCTTAGATCTTTCGAGAGATCCATCTGTACCCTGTGAATTGGCTTACAATACAATAATCACTGTCATCGTCTTCGACATGGGCTAAGTACACATGTTCGCTGAAAATTCAACAAGAACATTGCAACATAAAGTTATGTTGAGTGATGTGTGCTCAGTACATGTAGGAAACAAATTCAGCATTTCTAAATCTTCATGACTCCATGGAAATCGCTCACTATCGTCATCTTACTGCGGGGTGCCCTGCTCCTTGACCTGCAGTCTGTCTCTGCTCCTTTTCATGATTTGGTGTAGAGCATCGCTAGTACATAATTGCCGTGTGGTCACGATGTATGAACGATCTTCGAGCTAAAGAACCTTCTCGAGTGAACTGAGCTAGAGCTCTTCACAACCACAGTCAGAATGATAGAGTGACGTACAGTAGCGCTCAAAAGTCTTCGGCCACATGGTTTTCAGCTGTAACTGTAACTTTTTTCTACTGGACCATCCGAGCGAAATTGTAGTATGTTGTACCTGATACTGCATATGCGATATATTGCTGCGACACGAAACGGTAAAAGATGAGGTTATATACGAGTTTTTGTTATGACACCAGGCTTTTCCAGTTCCCATGCTTACTATAACCTAACTTTTTCCCTACCGAAACCTATCTTTGACGCTTCATTTGGGTTAGTGTATCGGTTGGTGCGCTTAAGATAATCGCTAAGAGAGCAGAAATCCGCCAACGTGTACGTGAGGGGACACATGATGATAAAGTAATCTGAGATGAATATTAACGCTATTTGAAGTTTTGTAGAGCTGCCCCATCGAACGATATCGTCGATTTTGGAAAGTTGCGAGGTTGAGGGCTTCACTAGCAATGCAGAGGGAATGGGACTACTTCCCTACAGCTTGATTTATGCAAAACAGACGGATCCGCAGCTAAAAGCCGTTCCCCTTCACACGGCTGTGAAAATCGTCGCCAAGTTTTTTCCGAAGGGATGGCACCAAAATCAGTCGACACACTGTGGCGAGGGGAGAGGTCCAAATGATGTTGGAATCTACGGACGACGTCTAGTCAAGAAATAGTTTTTAACACCCAGGAATAGAGACAGAGACAAAGCTGTCACTGCGCGGCGCCATCTCACCTGGAGTTCAGTGGATTGGGGCGAAGTCCTTTTCACCGATGAGAGCAAGTTTGATTTGTTCGAAAGTGACGGAACTGGTATGCGAGACGTCGTTTTAGCGAAAGATTCATTTCGAAGTACAAAGAGCCCACAGTCAAGCATATGGAGGATCTGTGGCAGTGCATGGAGCATTTTCACTGCTTATGGGTCTCATTTTGAAGATTTGAAGATAGACGGAAGGATAACAGGGTGGACTAGACGGAAGGATAACAGGGTGGACTACAGGGACATGATGGTGAGCATCGCACTACCATGGGCGAGCAGAAGTATGCCTGCTGGATTGATTCTACCGCAAGATATCTGTCCGAAACACACGTCAACAAAAGTGCTGGGAACCTTCTAACCCAGG
This sequence comes from Trichostrongylus colubriformis, assembly GCA_963978905.1. Taxonomy (NCBI): domain Eukaryota; kingdom Metazoa; phylum Nematoda; class Chromadorea; order Rhabditida; family Trichostrongylidae; genus Trichostrongylus; species Trichostrongylus colubriformis. The sequence goes on along the minus strand of OZ022257.1, from coordinate 43,173,955 downwards.
AGGTTACACTTCTCAAGTATCCATGCCAATTCGCACTTCAGATCGATAGAACACATGTGGTAAGGGCTCGAGATACGCTTTTCACTGTAAATTAGTAGGAACAGAGAAGAAAAATGCGCCCACTAGCAGGAGAATAGGACGCCTTGCCTCATAAGTTATTGAGAAGCTCGTGAACTTGATCTCATCCCGAGATGGCGGTATCATCAAAATTTCGGTCTTCCTATCAAATATTTATGTTTCTAACGGCTTGCTGCTTTTGTGCTCCAGAAAAAAACCCGTTTTTTCTGACCAAGCTTTTCCATGTTTTCCGATAATTTTGTAATAAACGCTTGTAAAGATCTATGAAAAGAGTGTAACGGCACCCAAGAGGGAGCAAAGATTCAATGCAGATTTAGGTACAACATCTAAAATTTTGCCCAGTTTGGTATAGCAGGCAAAGTTATGGCGAAAAAGCATATGGCCGAAGACTTTGAGCGCTACTGTACATCATCAAAAAAGAAACTGGAGCTCACAATTTTCTGGAGGTTCTACATGAATTTATGTGTAGTAAAGCCTCTTAACTTTAAAAGGATAGCCTAATAATTCGAAGTTTCTTGTTGGCATTCTGACTTATATAGCTATGATTTACAGCTCTTCTAGCTTTTTTCACATTCATCCGTAAGATTCATCTTCCTCACTCACATCGATTCATGTCAAATTTGTCAAATAACTGCCGCAACTTCCAGTTCGGCATGGTTGCTGAGCGAATTTTTGCCTTATGGAAACGTCACGAATATGAGCACTATGGATGTCGCCTTGGAACTGTGATTGCTTCTTCTTGTGTGAGTACAGTTGAATAGCCATGCAGTGAGGCTTTTTTTTTGACCTCCTAGAGTCTGAAGCGCTTCCTACTTTATCCCTCTTTTCCATCACTATCAAGAAAAAGAGGGAGCAGGGTGTCACATCGAGTACAATAAAGACTCCAATTCAGCTGCGTCATCATCCTAAGACCACTTGAAACGTAATTTTTGTTCATTAAGACTTCTCCAATTAGCTGACGGGTTCAAAGGCACATCACGCGATAGCCAGATTGGTGCCCTACTTTCTTGGAGCAAGTAGGTCCTTGGATAACTGCTCATCCGGCACCTTTGTTGCGACTGCACGGTGCACACTCGGTGCGGTGTTGTGCCTGCTTGAACACAACCCACACACTGAAATCACACCTAGTCTTAGACGAGCAATTTTCAACGTGGCGTTTAAGTGGAGAAGAAAACTATGTATCATAAGAGAGGATAATTCAATGAAACAGCCATTTCGATGACGAAGACATACACGTAGGGAATTCGTTTGACTGAGGCGAGAAGTGATTTGGTTGGGGCGTCATGTGCCTAACTCATCTCTGGGTTTATTACGACTCCTCAAAGACAGTGGTAGAGGAAGCATGGGTAATGAGAGCTTTCAAGATGGGGCCGATTATCGCTTCTAACCTTGAATGTCCGTTGCGAAATGTTCATTTCTTTCCATCTTACCCTTTTTTTTCGGATCCGTTCCGGTTCCTCCAAACGCACTCGAAGATGCGTAGATCAGTGGATTGGCCAAGTTGGCCTGCCGGCTTCGCCCTCTCCAAATTATGGACGTTGTGTATCTTGTAATATTGTTGATATCTCTCCTCCGAAATGAGGTCCCTTACAAATTTCCCATAACGTAGACATCCCTCTTCCGCAGTAAGGCTCATGCCCTTTCACAACGCTGACATCTCTCTTCCGCAGTAAGGTTTATGCCTTTTTACAACCTTGACCTCTCTCTTCCGCAGTGAACTTCATGATACTTCCTCAAAAATTCATGGATTCCAAGTCGTCAGCCATTACCTCGGAAGTCCAAGCTCTCCATAGCGACCTTTTTGAGTATTAAAACAAATGCTTGATCGGAACGGGAACGGATAGCGATCTTTGTGTTCAATTTTCAACTTGATCCTACCTAGTTTGCTACATTCGCACATTAGCGTAATGTTTCTCTTTCAGATACTGATCTCAGTTGTATCTAGTATTTGGGTTGTGGCGAAGATAGACCTAACTACGTCGACAGCATATTGTTCCGCCAGTACTGCCGAAACAGCAGAAAGGCTCACAATACTCTGCTTCATATTGTGTGGCATCGACGTGATGAGCTTACTTGGACTTGCACTTCTGCACATCTCCAATGCTAGTGCCGTCAAACGGTAAATCCGTCACATTTGTTTAAAAGCCAAAAGTTAGCACTGAACACTTCAGCTCCATACTGGAGACGGAAGTATGCTTTCCCAGTGAACTTGCAGGCGGAGAGTCCTGAAACACATTTTCTAACTATGTACGACTACTAATGAACATCTCTCAAGTTACGATACGATCCTGTCGATAAGAACCCGTGAATAATCACAGAAATCGTCCATAAAAAAAATCCAAAATCTTTTTTACACACGTATTCACGCTATATTTGCTTACTAAGGGCCGCGTGCAAACTTTCACGCTCATATACAAGAATCCAATTGAGATACAGCTCCCCAACGTGACGAACGACGGGGTGTGGCGTCTGAGTGCGTTTAGACTATAGAGAGCTGAGAAGCAAAGAGGAGACACTCACATAGTCAGAGACGAGAGAAGCAAGCCGCAGGGATTGGAGCCGCGTCCTGGCCGCTGACGGCTTTTCAGTCGAGGCGGGAACTCAATATGCTGCTCTTCCAGTTTTTCGAATCGATTTCTGCTTTGGAATAGGAGAAAATTCCCGATTCTTTTCGTGGTCGTGTCCGTAGCTACTGTGGATGACAAGTCGATGCTGCCATGATAGCTTATAAGGAACAATGTTAAGTCGTGTGCGTAGAGTCGTGCGCGTTATTCAACGTAAAACTCCAAATCCAAAACTTGAAGTGCTCTTGAGCTCAAAGGGTGCCTGAGTACTGCCGCCTTGTGTCATCGAAGGCACTCTGCTAGTCATTGCCTAACCTGGTAGAATACTTCTTCAGTAGCGTCGCGTAAAGCACTGATGAATGTCTCCGAGTGGAAGTACATAGCTATCGTGAATCAACTTACATATCGTGCAGAAGAAACGGAACAGAGAGATCGTGGCCTTGCCTACTCTACGAATAATTCTTTGAAGAGCGTGGTCTACAATGTACCCTTGAAGGATTCTCGTAAAAAACCAGCATCAGAAAAACATTCGTAGAGCCGATTCACTTGCCATGGTATGCAGATATGAACTTGCTGCTCATATGACTAATGATGGCAGTTTGCTTCACCGCCAACGCACAAACAGGGCTTCTAATAATTTTAAACCACCATGAAATACAGTTAGTTAGATTTCGCTTTTTCCTGCTACCCGAGCAAGATCGTTGGGTGGAATTCTCTAATTACGCCCTGAAGTTTCGATTAGATCGTCTCCCGGATCGACGCTATTCCATGCTAGCACCTTTGAAAAAACGATTTAGTCGAAACATAAGGACGTAGGTAAAGAATTCCATCTAACATCCTCGTTGACTAACAGAGAAAATCGAAATCAACATTGATATCGAAGTTTCATTAGGAGGGAAGTTGGAATTAGAGAATCAAAGGAATTAGAGGATAGAGAAAAGAGAGCCTTATATGTCAACTTAATAAACAGCCAGTCGACTAGATTTCATAAAGGTTGCTATTGATACGGTGAGCGACTTGACTATTTCAGGAAAGTTTTTGATCTGAGATCATCTTATCAGTTGCGCGAAAATGCTGCTGTTATCCGACTCCTTCTACCGCTAACGATATTTGAAACGTTATGCCATTTTATTTTTTCAACGACAGGCGGTGTTATACAGTTATTTCAAAGCCACTTTTCCTATGTTATGTACAGAACATTATTCGCAGCAAATTATGTGAGATATAACTTTGATTTTCAATTATTTCTTGGTAGAACTGTACTGAAAATTCCGCTTCACTTGCAAGAATGCAAAAGAGTTTCTATTATGAATTATTGTGGAATTCTACTAGTCTTGCAGACTGAAAGCCTTGCGCCGTGCCTTTAGCGGGTCGGGAGCGATTCTTATGACTACATAATGCAATCAGTTAGGGTTTCACCATTCTGGAAGCGGTCAGTAGAACTTGTGGTGAAATAAATTGTACTAGTTTGAGTTGTTTACCTCATACCCGAACCGTTGTTAATGGCTATCTCAATATGTACATACGTGTTACGTACGTAGATGTAATGAGAATCCATTGAATTCCAGTAATTTTCAGCAGATCTCCACTTCAGATAATAACTTCGGATAACATGCAATGGCGAAAGAAATCATTTTGAAAACCCACTGAATACGTTCGCATCCATCACCTTTCACACCTTCACAGATGAGAACAGCTAATAATATCCTTGGGATCAAAGTGTATGCGTATAAGCAATCATTACGTTCGAAAAGTGCACTGTTAACGACAAGCCATCGGTAAACAGATTAGTCATTTGAACTTCTTGGGTCAGTAGATCCTTAAGCAATAATCTACGCGCCACAATCGCTCGAATCCATCTTATCCACGAACACTTGAGCCTCTATTATAAATTTGTCAGCTGAGGAGACGGGCGTTGAGATCGTGGCTAGCCGTGCATTAAGGCGATTTTGATGTGGCGGTATTTGCTACGACGAGATCTGGCAATTAATCGTAATTGCATCATCACCGTTGATGTATGCATTTCCCTTATTCATTCACTTGTCTTGTTGAGTACTTTTTTTCTTATTTTCGTTTTCCGTACCTGACACAGCTGTCTAGGCACCATTCTCTATGTTTCCGTCAATTCTTTGACCGCAACTTATTATTGCTTATCGCTTAAAAAATAGCTTTCGAGCAACCAGTCATCTTAGAAAATGTTTTGTCCTGTGAACTTTTCTTTGTGATAATTTTTTATTCCTCATCAATATCGAGATGCAGCTCATTGTATAGTTCTAACTCGAAGGCGCAACAGGCGATTATCAAATAAGCGACTTAGCTCCTTGGCGCAGGTAGACCCCCTGGTAACTTCGAAATTATATCATTTCATGACTTTACGATTCTGGTGCTGCGAAAGAAGATTGCGAACCATTGCTGTACAATAAGATGTGACAAAAATTGTCATGGTGAAGGCATCGCCAGCAGGGCAAATCAGCAAATTTCGCCTTATTATCTGCGCCCTTCTGCGTATCGACCTTAAATTGCGCGCGATAAAATCAAGGGACTTGTTTCAAATACAGCACCCGTACGATGACCATTTAGAGACCTTAGTTTGGTGTTTTAGGGGTGCCGTCGTTCGTTTCTCCTTTTTTAGTGAGTGAATCAGGACCTTCATATCCATTGACAATTTATCGCGAGGTATGGCTTTAACTTGTTAGATAATAAGGCGAAATTCAGTCGAAGAAAAACAGACAATCAACACTGGAGGCATGTTATGAGAAACACCTCGACAGTGATGAGAATTAAAGATTCTATAGATAAGTCGTCCACAGATATAGTAGCAAATACAGTACCGCGCCACATGAAGCTGTTCGTATAAGGCCGTACGCGGCGAGCCCGATCATAACGAAAAACATTCCGTGAGGTGAGCTGTGGATTGGAGCTAAAGTAGCGCCGTGATTGCCCATCATGGCAGTGCTAAAGGGGTACGACAAACAGATACAGCTACCTAAGCATCTGCTGTCCCAAAAAGCTGACCCGGCTGATCTGATTATCTCGTGTTAATTCTCCACATCCTACGAATTCATAGTGGACGGAAGGTGTAATGGATTTTTTGCGCAAAGCGCTTTCGAAAATAGGTGGGAATGCAGTGTAGTGATGCTTTTTTTATTTTCAGATAGTCCCTTACTACGCAGTGGTATCTCCGATTTTGCTGTGGCTTATTATAAGGAGGTCGAAGCAGTTGAGATTGGCGAAACTGAAAGCTCTTGGGCAGCGATCGGGCAATGAACGGGATTTGTACTTCCAGAAGTATGTCGAAATGTGGCAACGGGACTGATGTGAAACGAAATACCCCATAGAAGGTAGCAAGATGTGTCCATTTTTCTACAAAATTACGTATTTTACATTGCCACTGGGCTGAATGAGAAGGAAGTTGGATGCAAATTCCCGAAACTTATGCACTTTCAGGAAATGCTGCTTCAGATCGCCTGCATTGTGTCTGAAGTTTCAACTCAACTAAGCTTTTCCAGCTCTTCAGCTCATCATTTCGAGATACGAGAGAAATCTTTCAGGATAATACTAGACTATGGAGATAACTATTTGTACGCATCATCGATATGTGTAGCGCGCAGTGAGACTACGTGTATCAAATAACAACGTTGCTTAATTCGCGTTGCCTAAATAGCGGAGTAGATCCGATTAGATCCGCCTATTGAGTACTGTCGTTTGCACAAGGACTTGGGTAAAACTTTCATTCCTCCTTTCTGTTGACAGTAATATTAAGTCGCTCGAAACGCCCTTGCTATTACGACTTCTAACTCTAAGTGCGCAGATCTCAGCTCTTATAAAATTTTATTAATCGAAATAAAAAGATAACAACATAGGAATCTACACATATTCCGATTGCCTGAAACTTTGGAGATCTACAGCACATGAAATTGGTGAATGTACATAGATTTAGCATCGTGTTAGGTCTCGAAACGTTTCTCGCGCAAAGAGCTGTCATTCTAGACGAGTATCTAGTGGCTGCCGAATGTAACCTTCCGTACCGTAGTAGGAATGGCTATAAACCAGGCCAACGCACATTGTGCTTATAAGGCGTAGCCATCTACTGGTGAAGCGCTAGTTGCCTGCAAAAATACTAGAGTACAGGGGTTTACTTGGCTACATCTACACTTCTGCAAAAAAATTATGCATACCTACGTTCAAGTCGGAATGAGCATATTGTGTATTTACCCTCAGTAACATATGTTCTAACACAAATACTATGCGATAATACTAACAATAACAGAGCAATAGGATTGGCTACTTGTAGGATGAGATCTTTTTAGTGACATGCGTCATGGTGACCAAGACAGAGTGGTGGAGCCCATCGGCTGCTGTTTAAAGAAATACTTCTCCGAATACCGTTGCAGTGGTCAAATAAGGAATGCAGCGTTCACAGTGGTGAAATTTGGGTTCTTGTAGAATTGTAGAATGTGCCAAAAAGTATTAGTCATGTAGCAGACATTTCGCGAAAGTAAGCCACTGTGCGAATACTGAAGTGGGAAGAGGGGTGACATCGATTCAACACACTGGATCGTCTCTGAAGTATATAAGCTTTCTTTTGATTTTCTCTCAATTCGAAAATTCACCTTTCTGAAGCATTGTTTCACGGAGCATCATCCAGACATGATGATAGCATAATAGAACTGACGGAAGATAGATACGTGAACAAATCGTCTGATTAACAAGTCGCAGGGCCAAAGGCCTCAGGCTGTCACAAGGTCACAGTCCTTGATCAAAATGTGTGTGTACCAACTCACACCCGTCCAGGTCGTTGTTTGCATAGAATCGTCGCCAGAGTGAATTAATGTTGCTCTCTTGTTCCGATACCTCGATATTCGTACAATGACGGACCTGACAATTGGTCTGAGTGTAATCATAGAATGGGTGACAGATAGGCCCCCACCAGAGTACTCCGAGACGGGTGAGATGAAGGAGGGGAGGAGAAGGGGGGGGGTCGTAAATGTAGAGGTCAGCAATGATCCCATGCTAAATGATATGCCGAACGTGTCGTCAGCTGATCTGTTACGTAAGGCGGTCGTACTTAATCGGCCGCTTCCCTCGACACCTGGGTGTGCCCTGTCCCCCCACTCGGTATATGCACTAAAAAACCATCAGTGATGTGCGGGAAGAGGATAGCTGTACTGCATGGAGGTGAGCAGGTGCCATAGAAAGTTCACCTCCGCCTATAAGCTACCATTCTGTTAGCAACCACATAGCAACTTCTTACAAGGTCAAACAAGGGCTCCACTGCATCTAACACTGAATGGAGGATAGATGCATGGCGGATCCACAGAATGGAGAGGTTTCATTGCTTGGCTAATGCTTCATCTATTGCCAACACTATAACATTCTGTAGGGGCATATACCTTTCAACTGAATCTAAAATCTGTAATGCGGAGTGGAAGTGGACCCCGAGAGCGAAAATAAAGAATGTCAATTACTGATTCATGAGTTATTTTTCCAACTGATAAAGACACTATGTGGGCCTCTGTAAGGCCAAATACCCCTTTAACTGCATTTTCACTTCGATGCAGAAGTGCATGCATGTCGTATACCTAGGAGAAGGGTGGCAAATGCTGAGTACTGAATCTACTACAATCTTGAGGCTACGAAAACTGCTTGGAAAGCATATGGCGATTAAAGAAGAAATATCAGAATAGTGGCAGTAATATTTCCACGCCTCAAATAGCGAAAATTCTCGATATTTCTCGGCACTGATATCTATAGATTTAGACAGTATGCAAAGCAGCAAAAGCGCATAAAAGAGAATGGTCTTTGGCTTGAGAAAAACCGCAGGCGATTGCAAAAAGTGCGTTATGAGAAAACCTGTAGCTATCATAACTCTTAAACTCTGTCAAACTCTGAAACTGAAGCACTCAAACAAATACCATCATCTTGACTTATCCTCAACACACTTACCTCTCGAAATTCTGAGCATTTATAACCCTTGAGGCATTTTTTAGAAAAAAAGCAAACTAATGTTCCCCAACGCACCTCAGTTTCCTGGGAGATCATGTATGGGGAAAGCTGTTGCAGCCTGATGAAGGTCAGTGTTTACAATTTTGAGGCGTTTCTGCGAGATAACGTTCCATCGTTACACGCCTACATTGCGTTCACCGCTACACATCCTCTCATAGTTTAGCGCTAAGGTTCGAAGCGCATTGACTCGATTCCGCGGAGTATGCCATTACAGTCCATTTCGGAGCGCCTGATAGGGCGTGACCTACTGTCTTGTGAGAGAGTGTATCAGACTCTCTCACTCCGCCACACACACTCACTCTTGCTACGCACTCTCACTCTCGGCACTTCCCCATGTCCGTAGGCCACTCCCTATTAGGCGCTCCGAAATGGGGAAAGTCGAATACTTATGTGACGCGAACCGAGCGTGTAAGGTTTTTATTACATAATAAAAGTCGAGTCCGACTCAAATTAACACAAATAAGAAAAGGGATATAAAGAGAGAGAGAGATGAGGTGTAATAAAAATGAAACCCTTGGAGAACTCGGAGAACCCGAAACTCGGAGAACCCGAAGAACTCAGAGAACCCGAAGAACTACTTTCTAGTTCTTCCCAGCCTATTTATTGAGTTTTGTGGAGAAGGAGCCTTGTCGTACTTCGCGCTTGCCCGTGGGTCATATCCCGGGGAACTCAGCCTCATATCCCGAGGAACTTCACGCGTAACTGTAACCATATCCCGTGGACATGTCCGGAGGCGTCTGCCCCATTTCAACAACGACGTCGGACTCGACCCCAAGTAATTTATACACTTATTTACATAGACAACTATCGGAGCCATATTCCCTACATGGGGGCCCTGGAAGTACTGAGCGCTTCCACTGCGCTCGTAATAAGTCCGCCCGCGTTTTCCGCGAGAGGGAGCTCCTGAAATCCTTATTGAGGAGCGAATTTGACGTATTCGGTCGTGTCTTGGCGGAAATCCCGCTACCATTGTCCCTGCGTCCGCGGCACTAGCGAGAGCGACGTGGATGCAACGGCTGCGATAGAAACTCATCGCGAATTCAAATGAAGACGCGGTAATATTATCGAGCAATCGGGCTAATTGAATATTTTCAGGGGTATGAGATTGTGTTGAAACTGTGATTAAGCGACTAAGATTAAACAACGACTGGAAACAATACGACATCAATGACGTATTCAGCAAAATTTCTTCAAGTAGTACTTTCGCTTCGCACACCTATGCTGATCATTGATATTGCCAGAGCATCGAAAGTCGACGTGACGTTCACGGTTCGATGAAGAGAGCGTGAAGCTGAAATTAGATGTTATAGACGCTAGAATTTTGATAACCCCTGAACCTGAAAACAATACTTTTCTTCTTCCGCGTTTACCGCGCGTAGTATTACCCATAACCAAGTTATTATCTATAACTTCTGGTAATTTCAATAAATGATCAAATGGCACGTTTCCTGCTCTTTTATCGGTCAAAAAGCACCTTTTACAACCTCGACACCAGATAATCAAATCTTGGTACATTCCCGGCCAGAAAAACGTTTTTCTCATTTGTGCAAACACTTTTTTTGCATTAAAATGCCCACCACGAATGCCGGAATGAGACTCATCGAAAATGTCTCGTCTTTTTGAGTGTGGTACCACTGCAGATAAAGATCCATCCTCATTGGTGAGGCTTAATTGTAATTTATGTAAAAGAAAGTCTGTAGTACTAAGTACCTTAATATGCCTGGGGAGCCTTACTTCTTCGAAGTTATCCCGTTCAATAGATTCAATTACAGGTCGGAAGTCAGGGTCCTGACGAAGTTCGATTAGCCAATCATGCTCTTGAACTACGCAGACCATTTTTTCGTCTTCCGCATATCCATGAACCGAATTTCGGTGAGGAGGAAGACACCGGGATAACGTCTGCTACTGCATTTGCGGTTCCCTCCACATACTCTGTGCCTATGTTCTCCCTTCGGTTTGCCCATGGTTCGGAACCTTTGTTCCACACGGATAACTCGACCTCACCTCGTTTTACTTGGCATACACCCGATTCAATACGAGGGTTTTTGGACCAGAACAAGCAAGCTCCTTCGCGAGTTCCGCCTACAATTCCTACTGTGGCAACTTTGCCTGGTGCGACGACAACTCTTCTGTCTGCGTATGCAGCTTCAGCGGGTTCGCTTTCATTTCTACTTCTCGTAGAATGGAAACTTTCCTGTGGGTTCGGGGATAGTTGCACTGAAATTCCAAGCTCCTGCAGAGCATTGGTCCCTATCAGTATGGTACTATCCTTACTTTGTTGGACATGCATGTGAATGGATGCTGTGCCTCCCCCCTTGACTCTAACTTCCGTAACAACTTCCGAAAGAAATGTCATTGGGTTTCCTGAGGCGTCAAAAAGTTTGCGCTGCTTACCATCACCCACTATACATGCCTTGGCATCGAGGTCGACGCCATGTTGGCGTGCCTGCTTAAGAAGGCCTACGGGGATTATCGAAATGACAGATCCGGTATCTACAAGACCCTTTGTCATCATCCCAATAACCTCCACTTCGCATGTGCTTGGCTTACCAACAGCTTTTGATTCGGGCTTTACCGCACTTCCTTTTCTTTGAACTGCTTTACACCATCCGTACAACTCAGTTACAAGCGAAATTCCGCCCGCTGTGTTGTTTCTAGTGTTGTTTGGATCCCCACTGTTACCACTTTCTCTGTTGTAACGGTTCTTGGGTTTTTCCCTTTCCATGCAGCGTGCTGCCGCATGCCCCTCATTACCACAAATGTAGCATTTCGTTGAAGCTTCGTGAGGGAATGCATTTGCCCTCTGGCTAGTGGTCCCCTTTGTAAAGAAAGGTTTCGGTGAACTAGTCGATTCCGGGTCTGATATTCTATTTTGTGACCATCCCTGTCTACTTGAGGCGATGTATCCATCACTCTGCAGTTTTTCGAGCCGCAGAGCTACTCGCCTGACCTCAGTATAGACATTACCATCGGGTACGTCTAGGGCGGCTAACATATGATACGAGTTTTGCCAATGCTGAAGACATGAGTATAATTTGGATCCCCTTATGAAGTCCCATTCCGAACTAGGGTGTATCCTCCGAGATAAGTCTTCCATCCGACAACAAAAATCAGTCACAGACTCTCCAGGTCTTTTGTGAGCTTCTCCCACTCTCGCACATTCTTCAACCTTTCGCAAGGGTTCCTACGGGCCATTTTAAGAGCATGGACAACCTCTTCATAGGTTCCTTCCCGAACTGTTTGAGGTAGGCCCTTATATGAGGCTAATGCTGTCCCTTCCAAGTGATTTACCAGTAGGTCGCGCCTATCTGAATTACGCCACAGCGTTGAGGGAATCTTAACATCCAGCGATCGCAAAAATTCGCTAAACGAATTTTTACCGCCGTATTTTTTTACATCCGCTACACATTGTGTTTTGAATACCTCTTTGAAAACACTAAACATGTTGCTCACAGGGTCCCCGTTCTCTTGCCTACAGGCTTTATTAACGTCTGGCAAAGACTCACCAATTGTCGACTCTGGGGAAGATTCCTGCCAGTACTGTCGAGACGATTTGTGACGCCAGACTTCGGGTGCAATGACGTCCATCGCTCATATGCGGGGATTCGTTCACTACCTGAACAGAAACTTGAGGAACCCTGTTTTTAAGCGACATAAAATGGCTGCGTACTGCACGCCAACTATCAACTTTCTCACCTGCCGTTGGCATCGCACAATCGGGCGGTGAGGGTCCTTTTTCCAGGTGTCCAACTTGTCCTGAAAAGAACTTAGTTGATTCTTAAGATCTTCGATCTCTCTGTTCCTTTCCTTCAACTCTTTTTCTAAATCATCTAGCGTTTCACACTTATTATTGACAGTTTCTTTAACTTGGTGGAGTTCACATCCTAAACTCAGAGCTACATCACAAAGTGTGCGGCTGTGAGCGCTTACTTTTGGCAAGAAATCTCGCAACTCTATCTCCGACATTTGAATTTCGTCAAAAAATTATTCTTTGTCGTTAGTCGCAATTTTTTCTAAACGCTTGTTAACCTTAGTAATGGTAAGTTGCACACTATCACGTACTGTACCCATTATATTATCTCGCTTCACGCGAGAAAAATTTCTAATTTGGTCATTTATAACATCGTCTAGCCGCACAAGAATATTTCTGAACGAAACATCTAATTCTTCAAACTGGCAACTCACTTCGAGTTCTTCCCAGTTGTTCAATGGCTGACTAGCGTTTTCTTCATTGCCATAATCCATAGCACCATCAATTTCACTTGAGATTGACATTTCCATGTAGCCTGGAAAATGAACACTTATCCGAGTTACTGGCTTGGCCCCCAAGTCGAATACTCATGTGCCGCGAACGAAACGTGTAATGTTTTTATTACAATAATAAAAGTCGAGTCCGACTCAAATTAACACAAATAAGAAAAGGGATATAAAGAGAGAGAGATGAGGTGTAATAAAAATGAAACCCTTGGAGAACTCGGAGAACCCGAAACTCGGAGAACCCGAAGAACTCAGAGAACCCGAAGAACTACTTTCTAGTTCTTCCCAGATTATTTATTGGGTTTTGTGGGGGAGGAGCCTTGTCGTACTTCGCGTTTGCCCGTGGGTCATATCCCGGGGAACTCAGCCTCATATCCCGAGGAACTTCACGCGTAACTGTAACCATATCCCGTGGATATGTCCGGAGGCGTCTGCCCCATTTCAACAACGACGTCGGACTCGACCCCAAGTAATTTATACACTTATTTACATAGACAACTATCGGAGCCATATTCCCTACAGGAAGACATTTGCCATATAAAAAACGCTGATGAAACCACTCATTTGGGTGCTCGAATTGCTTTCCCACATTTTTTTCCATCATTTCACACTACACCTCATCTGTGACTGATGGTTTATTTACAAACTGGAGAAAGACATTTCAACAAGGCGCTTGGAGGTCACTTCCTTGAGCAGATGTGGCATGTTTGCTGTTAGGATTTTGAGGATCACATTGTCGATGCTCCTCCAAGCTTCCATGATCGCACGTTTGAGCTCCCCGAGGTCAGTGAATCGCCTGCTGTTGTCGTACGCTCTCCGCATAATGATATACCAGGGGATCGGCACTGAACTCAGACCTGGGCTACACAAGGATCACTCATGAAGTCGACCTGCTAGCAAGGACGCTTGTACTGTCCTGATGGAATCTCGCCTACTGACGTCGCCAAAGACTTAGGAATGGTAGTATATTGCATTCGGGAGTATTCTGAAACTCTTGCGAGCCCACTCGGCCAGAAACAAATACTAGGACCAGCTCTATCCAAACGGTAAGCTTTCCAGACCAACAGCGCATCGCAACAGAAGATATGCCGGCTGGACCGCGCTGAACTTTTCTCAAATCACGCCTGCAACATTGTAGCCGTTGGGACCATCCAGGCTGAGCTTTTTGTCAGAGATGACCACCTGAGCGCAAGAGGCTATTCTACAGCTCATTGGCTTTGCTTTGCTTTGAATTCGAACTTTCTCCAATCATATGCGACATTTTTTCAAGCAAATTCAAGACGAGCGCACTTGTCTAGTCCGATGAGTATCGCGGCTTCCAGGACGTTGAGATAGGAACGAATTACTCAGATAGCTCTGCCGATTCGCTTGGCGATTCCTCGGCTTGCTGAGTCCTGCATGGGGAGTACAAATTTGGGTTCTTTCTTCACTAGATGAAGGAGAAGCACGTGGCCGCCAAACTGTATATTTTCGTCGATTTTTGGTGAATTGTTGTATTCACGTTTGAACGGGAACATCTACAACAGGACAATATAAAGGGTCGACGTATAGCGTAACGGTCGAAATTTTAAAAAATTGTAGAAATGAAATCCGAGTACTCAAGTGAGTGGTTTCATCACCGTTTTCTTATATGCAAAATCTAAGCATACTTCGTAAGCGATTAAGACTCATTGTGCTAAAATAAGAGGTAGATGCTTAGTGGTGAAACACACTGTGAGCGGGTGATGATGGAAAGTTATCTCCCAGATAGCCTCAAAATTGCGAACATTGACCCCCATTAGGCTGCAATAATGTGTACATAAATGTATGCACATAACTGTATACATATACATACATATATACATATATGTATGTACATACATACAGACACACATATATATATTCACATATGCACGCCCGTATGTATGTATATACTTACAATCCCGCTAGTATTTGCTGAATTGACGGATTGCCTCGGAAAATCTGTCGCAATCCCTGTTTGGGCCATAGCTATGGGAGAGGCGGTCCCATTAAAAAACAGACCTTTGTCAGAAGACCCCCAAAGTTCACGACTTCAGGAACCATAAGCAGTTTGGATGCCCTACCGATTGAGTGAGACAGGCAGTGCAGTACTACGAGTTACAAGTATCTTTGCGGTGCTGTCTTTGATTGGCAAAAGGCCTGCGAGACATTATAGTGGGAGATGGAACCTGTTACTTTCTATTAACTACCTATGGGAATGTGCACTAGTGGCAGAGTAGTGGAAAACCGTGTACACGTCATCTTGTGGCAATAGCTGGGTTTTGGGTTAGATATATTTGTTCCAAGTTTTCTCATGCCAAATTCAAAGGTGCACCAGCCGGTACTCATGTGACGACTACCGTTTGTGCCAGTCATCCACAAAGACGAGCTAGCAATTGCTCTCATCGCTTCCAAAAAATAGCTGATTCCTCTTCCAACATGCCACCATTTATAAAATTTACAAATATAAGATGGGAAAGAAGAATGCTGAGCTCTTGACTAACTCTCCATCCTACGATTCTATTATCCTAGATGTTCCGAATGCTACTTAACCAGGGCTTCAAGTTTTACTAAAAGTAAAAAGTACCGATTTTCTAGTGCACTCGGGCCTTATATCCGTAGGTTCCTCAAATCGTAGCTTATGAACTTCTAGACGAAAAGTATTGAGCAGCTCCATAAGGTCTCGAAGAAAGTCGCATGTGTCGCAAAACATGTGCACGCTAATATAAATAATTATCGATTGAGGACTTCATCGCTACAGAAATTACAAACCCACGTAGGGACTTGGGATGATCCTCGGGGAAATTTTTATTCAAATACACCTGAGAGAATTCCTCTACTCTTGCTTGACTTATATTTTCAGTTTCACTGAGGTTTGTGCTCGTGGGTACTAATTTCTGTTTTGCAGAACGTAGATGTTGTGATTAGTTAGGAAGTAGCTAGTTACGTAATTGTAGTCTAGATAACAGCCAATAACAAAATACTATGATATGCCTACAGCTACTGTGGCAACAGACTGTGGCATTGCCTCATATTATTATTAAGAATCATTCTGACCGTGGGCATGAGTAAACAAATTAGTAGTAAGCGCTACGCGTAGTGATATACTATACCGATATGTATATATGTACACTGATTAATGCAGCGGATTTCATCGGGCGAGTTGTTCTGCAAAACTTAATTTTTGTCTTTCTACCGGGTTATAACTTTAGGATAGTGCTGTAGCGAATCTCATCTCGAAGACAGTCATACATAGGGGTAATATGAGTAATGTGAACCCTTGAAGTGAGTCATCATAGTGAAAGCTACAGGCCTGGGAACAGTGGCGAAATTTCGGCGAAATTTGTGGCGAAATTTCCCATAAAAAGGAGCGCCCCGTTCTTTGTAAGAGCCGTCTTCCTTGAAAGCTGTCACTTATTCAGCCAGGTCCCGCTCCTTTCGCTGGCTGATCCCGCCTCCTTTTAGAGGGAAACAGTGAGGAGTTAGTTTTATTCCTTGGGTTTTTGACAGTTTCTTTTCCTTTTTTTTTCCCTTTCGTGTTGGGAAGAGTCTGAGGGTTTGTATTTAATGATCCCTTGATATTCTGCCCTAACTCCACCTACCACTCTTTGATCTAATTATTAAAAAAAAAGGATGGTGTTGTTGCTTAGTTCACTGCTGTTGTCTTTGAGTGTTTTCAGCGAGAGTTATCTACTTACTGGGTTGAAACTTAAATTTCCGTTGTAGTAGCTCTTTCGACTCTTGAGGTTTTGACAATTTTTGCACAAGTAAATCTGCTGACGATTTTTTCCAGAGATCACCACATCAATACTAGATTTTCTCAGGAGGGGTGGTCATCGATGAATCTTTGAGTAACCTTCAAAATAACGCCCCCACTTCAACTTTTCAAGCCAAAATACGACCCCATTCATTAAGATCTGCCGACGCATACCTGACTCTGCTGCTTACTGTCATCCGGAGTAAAGGCAACTTTGTTTTCTTCACTCCTCCTATTTGAGGGGAAAAAGAAGAAAACATTGTAAATGTCAACCCATCACTAAATAAACATGTACTTTTTAGTTTATATCTCATTATTTTGTGTATATTTCATCATCGGTGGTCTGATTTCCACGTTCGCGAGCACACCTTGCACAGAATTTGCTTGCATACTGTACCCTACATAATTTGCACGAGAAACCAGTCGAAATCGCCAGCATTTTACAGCAAAACAGAAGATGACACGAAGTCAAAAAAATTGCGTCATTCCCTTTTTGCTCACGACGAACCGAAACGCATGTGCCTGACAGTTATTAATCATCATGGGCTCCTTACTGAAGTAGTTAATCGCTATCCCTGCGGAATCAGCTTTCCCAGTGATCTTCAGTTCTTTAATTATGGATAGTTCCTCGGGGAATGGGTAGAAGTTTATCTAATAATTTGATAATTGAGTGTAACGAGAGCATACACGGACGGTAATATGAAAATGGAGAGTACTGCAGCTGTTCCCTGTTTTCAAACATCCGGATAGCTTGTCTTGAGATCCATTTTCCACGGATTACATAATTCAAACCCGAAAGGCACAGCGACTTTAGTGACATTTGCCTTCTGACGCTCATTATCGAATCTTATCAACCGTTATCAAAGTGTATCACCCATCTGCACTCCATACTTTTGAAAATGCAGTATTTTCTCTCAAAAACTCTCGACAGGCTACCGGAAATGGACACTGTGGAAGTAATGGAAGGCAAAGAGGACCTATCTTAGATCCTACTAGGTCGACCATTATATACACTCGTGTAATCTCACTCGTCTCGAATCCGGTATCCAGTATGACGCCGCCGAAATGCTTGGCTCTCTCACTAGCACTAGAATCAGTTTTTTAGATACGAGAATCAATGAATTGCACAGGAGTGCTGAAAGAGCTTATCACGAACAGGGGATTCCTTGCTGCTGTTGGATCACAAGCAGTTGCAAGTATCTTTGCGGCATTATTTGGAGCTGCTGTTCTCAGGAAATGTAGTAATCTATATTTTCATATTAATTGCAAGGTTCGTCTTCTCATAGAGTTATGATTGTCATTTCCGAGAGTTCTACACTGGGTGTTACTCAAAAGCGTGTTGCAAACATGGTGATTGTGGTTAGACACGATATGAGAGCAGCAAATTGAATTCGTATTGCTTTCCAGGTCCTAATTATAACAACTGTATTGCTAAACATTGTTCATTCGATCATTATTGCTGGTTTACAAGTAAGTTTTCGCCTTCGCCATGTGCCACCTCATCACATACGTAGTTTGCCTCCCTGGCTCGTGTCAAGTAGAATATGAAACTAACTTAGCTGAATTCATTTTTGGAAAACCTTCGCGAATAGTAAACATTCAAACTTCACGATTTTATTGTGCTTTTGTCGGCGTTACTCTAGATTTGTCTCTCGCCTTACATACCCGTGATTGCATACGGCGCTCTTTCACTATAAATACGTGCTGAAAACGTCGCTTGAGGCGTTGTTGAAACAACATCCGATTGAATGCGTAGACCACCCATATTATCCGGCTCTGCAGTAAGCGATGGACTGCCCTAGTAAAGGATTGTTATCCAGTAGGGTGAAGAGGCCGTTGGAAAGGCCACCAACAATATGGCATCATGCGACAGGCAATAGTGACGCTCGGCATGGATGTGGCGAGCAAAGTCATCACGACGCAAACTTCAATATATTGCTCTTGCTTGCGTACGGCTCAATAATGCTACTATCAACGTGCATGAAAAAATTTGGCGCTTCCAGACGAACCACTTTTTCTCACGTTTAGAATTATTTTCCCATTTCTGGCTATGTATTCCATGTGATATTTTGGTATCTCCCTACTGACAAACCAACAAAGTGGAACACAAGAGGTTTGGCGATGAACCAGCACCAAGTGACTGATTTATATGCATATATATATATATAACGATATATAGTTATAAAACTCTTTGAAAATTATGTTATAGAATCGCATAGGAAATGACGATTTCAGTCTTTGCAAGTTGTTCGATATATTTTGTACTCGGATCCGTGCGATGCTGCTCTCTCGTCTATCTTCTGTTTGTGTCTGAGATTTCCTTCACTGATGTGCTTGGTTGGATTTGCGACACTACAGGTATGACATTTTCTATTACAAACAGAATACGAAAACGAGAAGTAATATTCCCTCCCGACGATTCCCTCCCGAGTACAAAACATATCGAACAACTCCGCCCACTACCACGAATGCCCCGCCCACCGTTGAAGCCTTTCTTTCTCTTACAGCTCTAGCCACTACTGACCACTCCCGCTTTTCTCTCAGATTAATTACACGCCCCGCCCATTGTAGGGGGTCCCGCCTGAATTGAGTGGGTTCAAGATAGCTTGGACATTGGCCATCTCTGCCGATTTCTTCTTGGTCTCAAGGCTCCGTTGGAAACGATGTATGAATTTTGTTCTACGGACCGCCCATGCGGGGTGCGCTCCTCCCGCTGTGCCCAGGCCTCTCTCATGAGTTTCAGAAAAACTCATAGCTGACCTTAATCCAACTTTCTCCTACGTTTGGATCATATAAGAACTCGAATAACAACTTTCGGTAAGGGAACATTTCAGTGCACGTTCTGCCCACCGTGGGCGGTGCTCGACTTAGTCCATGTGTGCTCTTTACTTCTTGCCCACGCCCCACCCATCCAAACTTGTTCCCATCTCACAGGTTGTTTTTCATGCTATACCTTATTTCGTGACAGACAGAGGAACGAAGTGACAGACAAGAGAAGAGTTTTATTTATAGTGGGGATAACTATTCTATCAGATCCGGAAAGTTCTCAGCGTTTCGAGTGCTCCGCTATAAACGATCATAACCTTCTTAATATTCATAGGGTTTTATCGAAATAAGCACCTTTCGAATCAGCTCTTTTTTGCCAATGTGACACCAGCAAATAAATCCCATCAATGAAGAAACTGAGCGGTCGAGGATCCACAAAATCCCGGAAACCTTTTTTGCCTGGTTCTTAATGATAAAGGATTTGCCAGCAAGGAAATCCAGAAAATGTTTGAAATGGTGAAAATCGGTTGGTGAAAGGGCTGAAGAATATAGCGGGTGAGAAACTTCCACCCTCGATTCGTTCAATTTATATGGATAGTGATTTATGGATAGTGATTCTTAAAACGTGTGAGCAGGTGTTGTCATACAGAAGAATCGCACCCTTTCTGTTGATAAGTGTTGGCTGCAGCTGACGCAATTTTCGGCACATTTCGTCGATCTCTTTACAGTACAACTCTGCTGCGATGGCCTAGTGACAAAAGGTTATAGTGGAACACACCAACCGATGACCACCATACTGTGACCGTAATCTTTTTTTTTTGTAAAGATTCGGCTTCGAAAATTGGCTCGTTGGTTCTTCGGCATTCAACTACTGTTCGGAACATCTCTCGTTATTATAAATAAACCACTTTTCATCACAGGTGACATTTCGGTCCAAAAACGGGTCGTTTATGTTACACAAAAACTTGAAGAAGAAACCTCGAAACGTGAATATTTCTGCCGGTTACTCGAATTGTGGGGCGCCCAACCGTCGAGTGAATTTGCCAACGCCTAACTTTTCTGCAATCTCTCGAACCCTTTAGGATGGGTCAACCTCAACAAACGCCTCCAGATCCTTCTCAGGTACTGCTTTAGGTTGACCGAGGTTCATCTTCGAAACTGAAACCTCCAAATGACCAATGAAATCTTCGAATTTGTTGAACCGTTGTCGCACGGTGCTTTCTCCAACACTGTTGGAACCCACACCTGGTTAATCTGTCGAGCTTCCTCGACTGCGGATTGACCCAATTCGTAGTTGAAAAAAAATACTATAGAAGTTGCTCTTTTGATACGCTTTAAAGTCTTGGGAAAAGGGGGTTCCTCGAGCATTGGTGGAACGGTAATTATACCATCAGATAGCGCGAAAAATACTTATCGAGATGTACTACTGAGAAGCAAGAAAGGATGAGTTTTTAATCGTTAGTGAATGCACAAAAAATCGTAACACAAAACGCTGAGAACTTTTCGGACAACCTAATAGCCTTTTAACATTCACCGTAAGACTCACCTTCTACGCTCGCATCGATTAATGTCATGCTGAATAAGCATGAGGTTCAAATAACTGGTGCATTTTCTAGCTCGGCATGGTTGCTGAGCGAACTTTTGCCTTATGGAAACGTCAAGAATACGAGCACTATGAATTTCGTCTTGGAACTTTGATTGCCTGTTCTTGTGTGAGTAGAATTAAATAACCATTCATTCAGTTAGCTAATTTTTTCAAAATTTCCCGGAGTCTCAGGCACTGAATTCTTCTTCTCTGTTTTCCATTATCACCAAGATAAAAAGGGAGGTGTCGCAACGAGTACAATGGAAACTGCAAGTCACGCCCTTTCTGTGAGATCTACTGGAATATAATTTGGTTCGCCATTCGAAATCAGTTGAACTCCAATGAAATTGCTCATTCGAACTCTGTCAATTCGTTGACGAGTTTGTACAGAGATTCCTGCTTAAAGATGGAGTCAAAAGAAAAATTATGGAGTTTGAAGCGCTTGTTCGCCCACCACTTCTGCCGGCCGGTGTACACCTGTCCGACTCCCTTACACAGCAGCGACTTATGATTCCTCATTGGAGTCCCGACTGATATCAACTGAGTTTTCACTTTTCGTGTGTTTGGCTGCAAAGAAGCAATCATGTAACTCCAGTGGGAGTGCAAAAATTTCAAAGAGGAAATTCCTAGAGACCAATCTTAACTGTTTATATTGAAAAAGTTAATAAGCTCTATGCTTAAAGAGCTGAAAGTGACAGAGCTGCACAATTAGGCGATGCAGCTCCTGACAGTATAATAAATATCTCATATGCGGAATTCCAACTCAAAATGCTCAAAATGTCAAATGCACTGTTGAAGCGGGTATATCAGCATTACACTAGTGTATTGCGACGCTAACTAATAAGAAAGAAAAGGCTAATAAGAAGACTAATAGGGGAAAAAAGTAAAGAAACTTTTGGCTGTCGCAAGTTTGTCTACAAAGAATAATAACTCGGCTCGAATCGCAACTGTTCATTCTGAATAGGTTCTATTCGACTCTTTTGCTAACATGATGGGCAAAATCCTCGCGAATGAAATCCTCGGAATTCCAAGAAAAGGATATAATTAGAAAGACCAACTCCTCACACAGCTCAAGACATATTCGGTCGACTCTTTCAATTTGTGAGCGGCAGAATCTCAACTTGTCCTACAAAGAAAGGTGGCTAGGGTAACCCGACCGAAAGAGATGGAAATCGCATGTTCTGAGACGCTGAACTCACATGCTTTCCAAACAGCTAGACGACTCTCGACCCTGTAAACGAAGTTATGAAGGGTTTCCTGATTGAACAGTGTCATTACGTGGCAAATGCGATCACCTGTAGTCGCCTGTAATGCATGGACCACGAGATATATTAACTTGATACTACCTAGTTTGCTACAATCGCACATTCGCATGATGTTTCCCTTTCAGATACTGGTCTCGATTGCCTCTTGTATTTGGGTAATGACGAACATAGACCTAACCTCGCCGACAGTATACTGTTCCAGCAGTACTATTGAAACGGCAGAAAGGCTCACAACCCTTTGCTTCATGTTGTGTGGCATCGACGTGATGAGCTTACTTGGGCTTGCACTTCTGCACAGTTCTAATGCTAGAGCCATCAAAATGTAAGTTCGTAGCATATGTTAAAAAAGCCATACGTGAGCACTAAACACTCGAAGTGCCCAAACCCATTCTCTGACTTTCTATTAGGTTGATTCATAATAAATCGGACAAATGGTAGTGATGATTTCTAGAGAACATAACTCAGTAACGAATTAACGAAAATGGACGCGCGAGGTACCGTTGGAATGAGTATGAAAAGCTCTTCAAAGTACCGCAAAACAATCACTCCAAAGTAGATTCGTTCCGCCACAATGCCGCACGATTTCAAGCGGTCCAGAGACCACATCCGCAACGTCATACTATTTATATCGCTATCTGGCCAGGAACCCGCGGATATCGGCAGACGTCCGATAGAAGTTCACAAGGAGCATGCCCCCGGCAGAAGTACACTGTAGTTGTAGCATTCGAAGTTTGCGTCAGACGACTACATATTCCATCGAAGACGAAAACCGCGGTTGGTGGAGCGTACACGGCGTAGATACTGGGAGCTGCTCGATGAAGGTACCACAGTATCCGCCGACGTCTACGTTCGTCAATTACGAGAATTGAAGGCCAATGTCCAAAGTTCGCTACGGCGGCGGTCACATGTCTACTTCCAGCACGACAACGTGTCTACTTCCACAGACTGCACTTCGCAAGATCGACCAAGGCCGAGCTGCTGTCGTACAGTTGGACCGTACTTCTATACCCACCGTACTCCCTAGACCTGGCCCCTTCAGATTTCCACCTTTTCTCCCACAGTCAACGCCACCTGGACGGCCAAGACTTCAAAACTCGCGACGAGGTCAAGGCGGCACTCGGCAACTTCTTCGAGCTCCAGCTTCCGGCCTTCTAGAGCAAGGGCATCCATGATCTGCCTATACCGTGGCAGAAGGTCATCGATAAAGATGGAGTATATTTCAAGTGAATCCCTGTTGTCGTAAAAAAGTTGTACGACAATGATTAAAATTGGTCAATTTGTCCGATTTATTATGAATCAACCTAATACAATTATTCATGAGGACATCTGTCGAGTTGGACTATGTAAATCGCAACTCGTAGATCAGTAGGGCTATGACATTGTCGCTGACCAAATTACTACATGTAGCACTCCCTTGCCGCCAAACTTATTCAAAGTGAAACACCAAGTCCAATTTTCAAGTGCTCCTGAGCATATAAGGTCTCTCAGTACTGCCGCTTTGTCTCGTTGAGAGTATTCCGTCAGCCAACGACTACTTGAAAGGATCCTTTCCAGTAGCGTCGCGTAAAGCACTTATGATGTTTTTGAGTAAAAGAATCTATCTGTGAATCAAGTGATTTGGCTATGGTGCAAAGCAAAGGGGCTCAAGACACAGTGGCCTTGCCTATTCTCCAAATATTTTTTCAAACAGCGTGGCGTACGAGCTACCTTAAGCACTTCTTGGAAAAATTGTTCACGGAGTCGATTCACTAGCCGCGGTAAGCAACGTACGAACTTACTCGTCATATGGTTGATGACGGCAGTGGGCTTAATCACCAACTTGCAGAATTTTAGGGCTTCTAAAAGATTTTGAGCCACAATGGAATAGAGAAAATCGATTTCGCTCTTTTCTGCTATGCCAACGAGATGATAAGATGGAATTCTCTATTTACGGCCTGACGTTTCGACTAGATCGTCTTCCTCAGAAGACCAATCCACCACCGCAAAAGCGAATCGACGCCACTCCATGCTAACGGCTTTGAGAAAACGATCTGGTCAGTACGTCAGGCCGTAAGTAAATAATTCATCTAAAATCCTCGTTGACACTGCAGAGAAAATCGAAATCGACATCGATCCCAAAGTTTCATTAAGAGAAAAATTGGAATAATAGAGCAAATTGAGCTATGTCAACTTCATAGAAAAGGCCAGTCGAGTATTTTTATAAGGGTTGCTGTCGAAACAATGAGCGACCTTACTATTTCAGGAAAGTTTTCGATCTGAGATCATCTTATCAATTGCGCGAAAATGCTGCTGTTATTCGGCTTCTTCTACCATTAACGATATTTGAAACATTCTGCCATTTCATTTTTTCAACGGCCGGCGGTGTTATACAGTTATTTCAAAGCCACTTTTCCTATGTTATGTACAAGACACTATTCGCAGTTGCTTACGTAAGATACTTTGACATTCAACTATTTTTTTGAAATAATTGCACTGGAAATTCCGCTTCAATTACAGGAATGTAGAAGACTTTACATAATAAAATATGATAAAACTCCACTGGTTCCACAATCAGCTGAGTGTGTACAGTGCCTTTAGCGGGTCAGGACCCATCCTTGTGACTGCATAGTGCAGTTATTTAAGACCAATTGGCTGGCGCACACTACTGTGCACGATTCATGGCGATGTTGTGCAAAATGCGTTTGATCGACATGACCACCGTTGTGTCTGGGATTGAGTGGATTTTTCTTTCCACTGCTTTCAGCTGAGCTTTCAAATTGCAAAAAAGCAGGCGAGGTGACCTAATAAGAAAGCTCTCGGCAGTGATATAGATAAGTCGCTTTTTATTGAACCCATTTTGCACGTAATCATGAGTCGCGCAGTAGTGTGCGCAAGCCAACTGGTTATACATAAAAGGATCTTTTGTCAGAAACTCATCGCTGAAATAAATCAATCTGTTCCCCACGTTTGGGGCACATTGGAACCCAACTACAATTTTCGATCTGAAAACAGGACATTTCAGCATGCCCCGTCCACCGTGGGGGGAGCTTCACTTGGTCAATGTAAGGCCTTTACTTCTTGTGCTATGCCCTACCCATCGCGCACTTGTCCCCATCTCCACAGATCGTTATCATGTAATGTCCAAGCTCCGCCCACCCCCACACACTCCGCCCACTGTGCCCAGAATTCTTTTTTGACCTTTAGAAACTCACCACTAATCTAAATCCATCTTCCCCCCACGTTTGGGGAACATTGGAACCCAATTAACAATTCTCGGTCTAAAAACGAAACTGCAGTGCAAGTCCCGTCCACCGTAGGCGGAGCTTATCTACAGTTGGATACCACCACCCATACTGCTTTAAAAATTCAGGGTCCCAGCTCCACTGCGACGCGAGATATGAATTTCCCGCCATTAGCCCTTCAAGGTCCTTATCAGCCCTTATCAGTTGCTATCACTTCCGTTCCCCCACCATTGGTGTTCCCTTACCATCCTCTATATCACTTTAAAAATTCAGGGTGTCATCTCCACTGCAACGCGAGATATCAGTTTCCCGCCATTTGCATTTCGAGGCTCCTTATCAGCCCTTATCAGTTGCTATCACTTCCGTTCCCCCACCATTGGTGTTCCCTTACCATCCTCTATATCACTTCAAAAATTCAGGGTGTCATCTCCACTGCAACGCGAGATATCAGTTTCCCGCCATTTGCCTTTCGAGGCTCCTTATCAGCCCTTATCAGTTGCTATCACTTCCGTTCCCCAACCAATGATGTTCCCTTACCATCCTCTATATCACTTTAAAAATTCAAGGTCCCAGCTTTGCTCCGTCGCGAGATATGAATTTCGTGACAAACACACACACCACACGCACACCCACACAGACAGACATACAGTAGCGGTCAAAAGTTTCCAAACTTTTGACCGCTACTGTACTTAGCCGATTATATATAGTAGGATTTCACCATTTTATTAGGAGCAACCAGTAGGACTTTTGGCGATAGAATCTGCATTAGTTTGAGTTGTTCACCTGATGACCCGGACTGCTGTTATTGGCTATCTCAATATGTACATACGTATATGTACATAGATGTAATAAGAATGCACTGTCCAGTAATTTTGAGCAAATCTCCGCTTCAGCAACATCGGATAACGTGCAACTAATACGAAATAGCAAGAGAGATCATTTTGAAAACCAGATAAATAGGCTCGCGTCTATCATTTTTCATAAAGTTTATGCATATAAGCGACCATCGCGCTCACAATGCGCACTATTATAAGGACAAGCCATCGCTATGAGATTAGCCGCTTTAATTTCTTGAGGCAGTAGATCCTTGGGTAACTATCCGCGCACCACATTCGTTCGAATCCATGTTAGCCACAAACTCTAGAGCTCTTATTTTATCACCTGAGAAGACAGGCACTGAGATCGTGGCTAGCCGTGAATTTAGGAGATTCAATGTGGGGTATTTGCTGAAACGGTATTTGCTGTGACGAGGTCCGGCGCTTGATCGCGGCTGTATCGCACCTCACCGCTGTTCTATGTTTCTCCCTCTGTACAATTACTTCTCTTCCTTGAGTACTTTTTTCTAATTCCCATTTCCCGTACGTGCCACAGCTGTCTAGACACCATTCTCTATGTTTCCATCATTTCTTTGACCGCAACTTATTATTGCTTATCGCTTAAAAAATAGCTTTCGAGCAACCAGTCATCTTAGAAAATGTTTTGTCCTGTGAATTTTTCTTTGTGATAATTTTTTATTCCTCATCAATATCAAGATGCAGCTGATTGCATGCTTCTAACTCACAGGCACAAAAGGCGATAATCAAACTAGCGATTTAGCTGCTAGGCGCAGGTAGACCCCCTGGTAACTTCGAAATATTATCCTTTCGATGACGCAACGATACTGGTGCTGCGAGAGAAGATCGCGAACCATTGCTATACAATAAGATGAGACAGAAATCTTCATGGTGGAGGCATCACCAGCAGGGTAAATCAGGCGATGCTTTCACCAAAGTTAAATTGCGCGCGATAACATCAAGCAGGGACTCGTTTTAAGTAGCACTCGTACGATGACGCTACAGAGATTTTATTTTGGTGTTTATAGGGGCGTCGACGTTCGTTTCTCCTTTTCTAGTGAGTGAATCAGGACCTTCATATTCATCAGTGGGCGCGAAATCATTGACAATTCATCGAGAGGTGTGGCTTTAACTTATTAGATGATGAAAAAGGCGAGATGCGGTCGAAGAGAAACAGACAATCAAAACTGGAGGCATGTAATGAGAAACACCTCGGCATTGATGAGATTAGAGAATCTATAGATAAGACGTCCACAGATATAGTAGCAAATAAAGTACCACGCCACATGAATGCCCTTCGTAAAAAGCCGCACGCGGCAAGCCCGATACTAACGAAAAACACTCCGTGGGGTAAGCTGGTGATTCGAGCCAAAGTAGCGCCGTGATTGCTCATCATGGCAGTGCCAAAGGGGGAAAACAAGTAGGTACAGGTACCTAGGCATCTGCTGTCCAAAAAGGGGATTCCGCCGATGTGAAAATGCAGTAAGTATAGTGAAGCATTTTTTATTTTCAGATAGTTCCTTATTACGCAGTGGTATCTCCGATTTTGCTCTGGCTTATTATAAGGAGGGCCAAGCAGTTGAGATTGGCGAAACTGAAAGCCCTTGGGCAACGATCGGGCAATGAAAGGGATTTATACTTCCAGAAGTATGTTGAAATGTGGCAACGGGACTGATGTGAAGCGAAATACCCCATGGAAGGTAGCGATATGTGTCTGCTTTTCCAGAAAATTACGTATTTTACATTGCCGCTGGGTTGAATGAGCAAGAAGTTGGTTGCACTTCCCCGAAACCAATCGTCTACTTTCAGAAAATGCTGCTTCCTGGAGCTTCGACTCAACTAAGCCTTTCCAACTCGTCAGCTTATCAATTTGTACGAAGGAAATCTGTGGGAATAATACTAGATAATGGAGATAACGTATTTGCACTCATCATCGATATGTCAAGCGCACAGTGTACCTTGAGACCATGTTCATCAAATAACAACGTTGCTTAACACGCGCTGCCTAACAAGCGAAGTAGATCCGATTGGGTCCACCTATTCAGTGCTCTCTTCGCACGAGAACTTGTGCGAAACTCAATCCCCCACCCCTGTTGACAAAAATATTAAGTCGCTCGGGACGTTCTTGCGATTCACGACCTCTAACTCCATGTGCGCACTTCTTAGCTCATACCAAATTTTGTCAATCGCGATAAAAACATAAGAACATAGGAATCTGCACATGTTCCAGTTACCTGAAACTCTGCAGTTCTGCAGGCGATGAAATTGATGGATGTAGCTTCAGCATCCTATTGGGTCTTGAAGAGTTTCTCTCGCAAAGAGCTGTTCAGATGCTTTAAGGAATAGTAATCGGTTAGTATCAGATCAGATCAGTATAACGGAGGCAACAGTTTTATAATCCAGCTCATTATACTTCTTCAGGGTGTTTGTGCGACATGGGGTCGTGCGTTGTCGTGAAGGTCCCTTCCTATTAGGTTATACAGGCCTAATAATCTGCTGTTTTGATATAACTCGCCGATTTCCTCATAGTATTGTCCCAATAGTTTCGCCGGGATCCATGTAACCATAATGGACTAGACCGGCCACAGACCACCCTACCGCGACCATGAATTTCTTTCCATGCTGCATCTACTTGGTAGAATGTTGGCGAGCTCGGCCTTTGTGCAAGCATTGTGCAGGTCGCCTTCTACAGAATCCGGTTCTTAATATGTCATGCTGAGGTCAAGAAGGGGTTTTTGTTTCGGAAAAAAATATGCAAGGAAAATGGGGCGGATTTGCTGTTTTCCATTTTGTTCTCGAGTCTTCAAAAAGGTTCAAAGCTCAGTTCAAGACACCAACGTTATTGTGCGTAGTCAGAGCGGGAAGCGGGCCTAATATGGTGAGTATGGTAAAGCCAACCATGGTGAATAACCAAAAAATTATTCATTTTCCTATCTATTGTATTCATCAGTTCAGCTGTTGTTTCGGTCTTTCCACACTCAACAAATCTGACAAGTACGTAGTGACCGTAGAATGTTACTTTCCGTACCTTTATAGTAATTGCTATAAACAAGGCTAAAACACTGTGTTTATAAGACGTAGCCATCCACTGGTGAAGCACTAGTTGTTCGCAAAAATATCAGAGTACAGCGTTTACGTGGCTGCAACTACACTTCTGCAAAAGAAATTATGCATTCCTACGTTCAAAGCGAAATGAGCATACTTCACAAAATTAACTCGTTGATTCGTTTGCCTTAATCAGGCGTGTCTTATGCATTGTAGGAAATTGACTGTTCTTATTGTGGGGGCATGGGTACGTGATGCCACGAACCCGTTGATAATATCATCAATGGAAGAGTGAGCAACTGATCAATTACATAGGCCAAACTTGTCAAGAAGAAACACCTCCAACCACGCTGAATGAAGCATTTCTATTGGATGATGTCGTCTTCATATACTGCATATCTTATAGCACCGAATGTGATCATCTTCCTAGTGCAGTGTTGTGCAGTCATTGGGGCCGTTGACATCTAAGTAGTGTAGCGGTTGCACAATAGCATAAAAACGGTAGTACAGCCCATGTTCGCATTCTTGTGAATGTGCATTTATCCTCGTTCTGACCTAAATAGCCGATTATATTAACAGTGACAGAGCGATGGGAACGGCCACTTTTAGGATGAGATCTTTTCAGTGACAAGCGTCGTGGTGACCGAGGCAGAGTGATGGAGCCTATTGGCTACTACTCAAAGAGATTTTCCGAATACAACTGCAGTGATCAAATAAGTAAAGCAGCGCTCATAGTGGTGAAATTTAGGCTTCAGCAGAATTGTAGAATGTGCCAATAAGGATAAGATATGTATCCATTTGCAACCTCCGAGTTTAATAGTATGCCACGCGGTTTTTCTTTACGAACGTTTATCCGGTGCAGTACGAGCCAACAATCTTGACCACACGAGTCAACAATTACCATAATCTCAAACTTGGGTAATTAAAGAGGAAAAAAACGTTATTTGAGTATTTCATAAAAACGACGGTAAACACAGAAGATATGTAAGCATAGAATAAGAATATAGAATAAAGAATAAAGCAGAATAATAAATGCGAATAAGTAGTAAGAGTTAGAGTACTGAATGCAAATAAGATATGAGTTATAGTAATATGAGCAATAGTAATAAGTATATAAGATATGAGTAATAGTAGTACGAGTAATAGTAATAGTAATAAGAGTCTGGGTAATAAATGCCAATAAGATATTAGAGTCTAAAGCAATCCCCAACAAATGCAATGTAATTAGGAAAGTGACATCGAAGATAGAGCACCATCAAAATGATAAAGCACCTGAGAATAACCAGTAACATCTACCAGGATAGAATAAGGCAAATAAGGCATGAGTAATCGACAGTAACAAGCAAGCTACTTCCATTCCAAGAGCCATCATAGCGATAAAGGAGATTTTCAGCCGAACGAGCACCCAATCTTCACACCCTAAATGGTGGGTAAAGTAGAGTCCTAGAACATAAGGAAATAAAGGGTACAAGGAAAAATATAAGAAAAAGTGAAGAGTCCGCCGCCTTGCGGCGGCGTCTAGCCGTTACTGTATGGAAGGCGCTGACGCCGCACTAGATAAAAGAGATAGGAGGCGTTGAAGCTGCGTCAGCGCCCCCTCGCATTCCTCAATTGATTGACCATAAGGACAAACTCACTGACCGGAGAAAGTGAAGATACTGTCAATAATCGCGGAATCCGCGATACCGAGAAAGGAAAAGGTTACAGAAAAGATGATTCCTCGGTTTCGCATCTCCATAAATACGCAATTTTCAAACTTCTCCTGACTTTTCCCGCAGCCCATAACTCCGAAAATACGCAAATTCCACAGCTGTGAACGCTGCCTAAATGTTCAGCTGCCACATGGATTTCATCCCGTGTGGATGAACCAAGAACCTTTGGTGTCTATGTGTGTATATGCCGGATAAGGAATACGTGAGGTGGATCACTGGATGTATACTAATATTTTGAGTATTACTACTATCAGTGCGTCCACTAACAAGATAATGCTCTTATGTAGTTGCAAAGCAGCATGTGCACTTGCTGACGTCGACACGCCTCTATGGAGCTGCAAGCCACATTTATGTAAACAATAAATGAAGCTACATAAGGTCTCGAGATTAATTATAGAAATGAAACATAGAATAAGGAAGCCGGTAGGGCAAACGCCGGGTAGAAGTAAGCACCGATATGATGAAAGAAGAAGCGTATTGCAAAACAAAGGAGGAATGTCAGCAAAACAATAGGCAAACAGAGTTGGAGGAATAAAGTCTTCGATAGGCGCTTCTTCCGGTGAAAGTAGGATCATATGCTCCCTTCGATCTCATTCACCAAATTTTTAATAAAATCATGCAAGAGACACACACCGAAACTATATCGGCGATGACGCTCGTCAATAGCAACGGAATAGCTTCGGCCAGATCAGAGAGTTATGATGTGAACTTCTACTCGCTAAAGTAGCAACCTTAGCAACTTTAACTTTCCGGCTCGGTCTTCATGTATTGGCCGTTAACTCATAGGCTCCCCACCTTTTCGAATACCACCACCACTGGTCTAGGTTGGGGTGATGTTTGGGACACACGGTCGGTAGCGGTCGGTAGGTCAGCCAGGTGATGCGGTGACCGTGACCATCCCTCTAACGTGTTCTGTATGTGGAACTCACCCTTTTTGGAGCATTGTGTCACGGTAGCATCATCCATATATGAATACAGCGGAATAGACCTGTACGGAAGATAGGATTTACGTGAACAACTCGTCTGAATAACCTATGTCGCAGAGCCGAAGGCCTCAAGCTGTCACATGGTCACGGCCTTCATCAAATTCGTGTGTCCCAACCCACACCCGTCTAGGGTGTTGTTTGCCTAGAACCGTCGCCAGAGTTAATTATTGATGCTTTCCTGTTCCGATACCTCGAAATTCGTACAATGACGGCATGTGGCCTGCCAATAGGTCTGAGTATAGTCATAGAATGGGCGGCGGACAGAACCCCCATCAGAGTACACCGGGAGTCGAGGATTCCTCGACAGTAGGGGATCGTGTCTGACGGGTAAGATGGGGGGGGGGGAACGTGAATGTAGAGGTCAGCAGTGGTCCCAGGCTAGATGATAAGCGAAACGTGCAGTCAGCTGACCCGTTTGTGAGAAAATATGATTGAATTTGAGGGATCGGCACAAAAATTACAATAATCAAATACTTAGAAAAACTATTCGATCGGCAGTAGTTACTTAAACACATGTAGAGGGTATGTAGATGTTGAAAGAAAGGTCGCCGTTGAGGGTGGTCTTACCGAATCAGCCATTCCCCTCGACAGCAGGGAGTGCCCTGTCTCCCACTCGGTAGAAGCACCAAGAAACCATGATCAATGATGTGTGCGGGAAGAGAAAAAAAATGCTGTACTGCGTGGAGGTAAGGTGGTGCCATGAAAAGTTCACCTCCGTCCATAAGCTGCTATTCCGTCTATTATCCACATAACAAGTTCTTATAAGGTCAAACGGGCGGAGGTGGTGTAGTGACAGGTGGTGACACCCCACTATCATGGTGCGGGGATCAAATCCCGCATCAACGCCCGCCCAGGTCAACCAAGTCTTCCATCCTCAGGGGTTAGCCAATTCGTACCAGATTTGTCTAGGAGGATAAAAGCACTGACTTGTACATCGGCTGGCCACCGCAAGTCATTGTATAGGCCAAGTCACATTCACAAGCCATCACGATTCTGAATGGAACTAGAATGTGTGGCGCATCTCAGGAAGGGATTGATTACCACCGAAAACATTATCTTTTTTTATCCTTCTATAAGGTCAAACAAGGGCTCCATTGCATCTAGCACTGAATGGAGAACAGATGCATGGTGCACCCACAGAATACAGAGATTAAACTCATAGCTCGACTAATGCTTCATCTATTGCCAACACTATAACATTCTGTAGGGACAAATACCTTTCAAGTGAATCTAGAATCTATTATGCGGAGTAGAAGGGGGTTCTTAGAGCGAAAGTAAAAAAGTTTGAATACTAATTGATGAGTTATTTTTCCGGTTGATAAAGACATTATGAGAGCCTCTGCATAGCCAAACACAATTTTAAATGCATTTTCACTTCAGTGAAGAAGTGCTATGCATGTTGTGTACCTAGGACAAAAGTGGCAAAGGCTGAGGAAAATGACCGCTTCAATGTGACCCCCCCCCCCCTCTTTGGGTACTCGAATGCGACCACCCCCCCCCCCCTTGCAAATATTACGAACATTTATTTTTCCCTCAGGCACAGAAAAAGGTATTCGAAGAAATACAATTCGAAAAAAATTACAATTTCGCACATTAAATCTCGATTGACGGGTGAAATGAACGGTGAAGTAAAATACAGGTAAAGTAAAACGCGAAATGGGTAAAAACAGCAACATAAGATTAATTGGGCAATATCGAATACGAAATACACAAAGGAAACAACAAACCTCTTTTCCTGAGCATCCCTCGATTTGATCAACCACTTCTTCAACAGCCCTGAAAAAAAGCAAAACTAAACAAATATAGGTAACGTAAAACGCGAAAATGTAAGGAATAAAGCAACATCAGAATATATAAACACTATTAAACATGAGGAATGAAAAGAAAACAGCAAACCTCTTTTCCTGAGCATCTCTCGATCTGATCAACCACTTCTTCAACAGCCCTGAAAAAAAGCAAAACTAAACAAATACAGGTAACGTAAAACGCGAAAATTTAAGGAAAAAAGCAACATCAGAATAAACAAACAATGTTAAACATGAGGAATAGAAAGAAAACAACAAACCTCTTTTCCTGAGCATCTTCACTCGATTCAATCGGCCACCTCTTCGACGGCACTGGAAAAAAAAGCAAACTAAACATATATAGGTAAGGGTAAACGCGAAAATGCAAAAAAACAGCAACATAAGAATAAATGAACAATATTAAACATGAAGAATGAAATGAAAGAACAAACCTTTTTTTCTAAACATCTTTTCTCGATTTAATCACCCACTTCTTCAACGGACCTGAAAAAAGCAAAACAAAACATGTATGGGTAAACTAAAACGCGAGAGTGTGAGCAAATAGACGAATCTCAAAAAAACAAGTAAAATCATCAACTGTGAAATGACAAACCTCCAAATCGTGGTTAGAAAAGCAAGTAGCGAGAGCCTGCGGCTGCGTCGCGCCCCTGCTAACTGGAGCACGCTAATCGGCAAAAATGGCCGAAAATCGCCAAAATAGACCTTGTTTGAGAGATCATGACTTTTCTCATTTTTTATCGTTTGGGAAGTTGTTTTTTTTTTTTTGAAAGAACTAGGCTTGCTCTTTCTGACGACTATTTTAATTGCTTCAAATGTTTAGAAATGCGAGAGGTACACGAGTCGAGGATTAGTCGAGGAAAATGAAAACTGCATGCGGGCTTTCTGACTTCTAACAGTTATAACGTTTTTCGTGCTGAATGTTTTGCAACACAGTTGTTTTTTCTGAAGCTACAGACTTTGCTCTTTCTAACGCGCTTCCAAACTCTTTTGTACGTTGCTAAGATCTTGAGTTATTTGAGTCGAGGAAATGTCGAGGAAAATTTTTCGCCATCACGAGCGTGACAGCGTCACACAGAGAGCGCTCAAAACCTCTTTAGAAGCAGCTCCATACTTTCTAAACAGTTTTTTATGGGAGCTGTGCAGTAAAATCAACACTTCAGCATTCGTCATCCTCACTTGGGTATGCGGCATGTCTCCTACCTTCGCAGTAGATGTGATTGGAAGGTCAGTAAATGTACTTAGAAGGGTGGTTGGCCCAACATGATGATCTCGTGTGGCGCTCAGATAGGACATACATTCGTGGCTTCCGCCTTGAGGATCCGCCATGCACTGGTCTCCTGCTACAAGTTGCAGATAACATTGAAAGAATGTTCCACGGTGCGAGTGATCAGTGAACGCCCTTTGAATGCTCAATGTTCTAGTGGACATTGAACACAGCAGGGCACGTTCTTGTAAACAAAGTAGTAATTATATTCAACTACATCGCAATTATATTGCATTAATGCTTGTTCCTCTCTTTTTTTTCGTTGTTTTTCCTCTGATGTGAATGCGCTGTGGATAAGCTACCCAAGTTTCAAAGAGATATCATATACTGGCTTTGCCATCATTCGATCTACACAATTTGTGAATCTCGCGCTGAGCGAAGGATGTCGAAGCAGAGACGCTCCCCGAAATCTGAACCGCAGCGATTATGGAATACTTGTCCTGCAAACTAAGTCAGTGTGGGTGAGATACCATTTTCTGTCAACTCACTAGCGATTTTGTTACAATGTTTAATTTTCAGGCGGGCAAGCTCCGTGACTGCGCTTTGATAAGTTTCGTGGACTTTAATAACCAGAAGTGGTCACGGAAACCTACACATGGATTGGAGGAGTTCTTCGCTGTGGGCAGTTCAAAGGGGAAAATATATGTATGGGCTTTACATTTCACGACATTAGCCAGAAAAAGGCAAGGTGTTCACGTCTTGTGAACTGGCCTAACTGCAACAGGCCAGGGGTGCACTCGTGCGATGAGAGTATAACCCGTTCCTTCAGCGAGTTTGCGTTGTCACAGCCATCTAGCGACGAGCTAAATTTTCAGTTAATTTTCCTCCTTGTTTATCTGAGATCAACGAGTACCGCAACTTTTTCGTAATAGTTTCATAGACTGATTCTCTTCTTTGTAAGATGTGAAGTGCGTCTCGTCATCCTTATGAGCAGTGCCAATTTTGAACGCAGTTTTTCAACAGCCAATAGGCTCACAAGAGGTGAAAGGAGCAGTTTAGGAACTTAAACCTTAGATAGCCTGATGAGGTCAGTTTTACCAAAGCCTGATGAGGTCAGCTTTACCAACTTTCAGCACTCCATATAGTTTAACTTGACTGCCAACACTTATCTCCATATCAAAAATTTACTGCAGAGTTCAACACGATGGATTCAGTGTATTACCGTTACGCCCAAAACTCTCGCCAATCAGTGGGTTAGGCCACTCACCGACACTTGAAACTTCTGACAGGTTGTTTCAGATATTTTTTTCTACTGCATGCCTCTTTAATGATAGTTGAAGCTCAGGATTTCAGGTGCTGCACAAGATTTTGTGAAGCTATCAGCCCAGCATTCTATGATCTCACATAAGCTCAATAGCAGACCAGATGCACACGTCATACGACTGTCAAAAGAGGATCATGAAACAGCGAATACAATGACCTTTTTTCTGGTGCTCTTCGTGATGATGTCATTATTGATAGAGACGTTTCATAGGGCTTTAATTTTTATTTGAATAATGTGCATCAAACCATTTACATGCACCACTGCAACAAAATTATAACAATTCAACAACGTGAACAACAAGCATGTTTTGCTGGATTGCTTATCTCCATTAGACTCCGTTGATAGTGTCACTGGTATAGTCTGAAATAAAAATGTATTTTTTTTTCTCCTTGATGGATACCGACATGTTGTTCTTGCACGCATCAATGAACACTATGGTAGCAATGCATTAACATAAACGTATAGTGTACGCTAATATTAGTATCTTGGTTCTATCCGCGAGTAGACAGGCCCTTCCATAACGATGAGTTGTGTGTCATCATGGCAGCGCGATGTTGAGTGTTACACGCGTAACGAACCCATAAATAATGGCGGTCACCTTTTCAAGATGGCCTACAACCATTTGCGATTCAGCCAGCGAGGTAGCGGAGGCTCTTTTCGTGTATGAGGGGGAGATATCGACTTTACGATGGGCTAGAGGAAATTTCCATGAAATTATCGCTTAGCTACAGATGTGACCCCCTCCTGTCCGGTCAAGTGCGACCCCCCCCCTGTCGAGGATTCCTCGACTCCCGGAGTGCCCTGGTTTCATCGTCACCCCCCTACAGTGCGTTTCAACGCTACGCATCCACCTCTTATTTTAGCGCAATCAGTCCTAAGCGCTTTGACTCAATTCTGCGAAGTATGCGATTAGATTTGGCATATAAGAAAACGCTGACGAAACCACTCATTGGGGTGCTTGAATTTCTTTTCTATAACTTTTTTTTAATTTTGACCATATCAACTACACGTTCACTATAATTGATAGTTCGTTTACAAACTTAAGAATGACATCCAAACAAATTGGTAATCAACTGATGCTTGGAGGCCACTTCCATGAGTCGATGTGGCATGCTTGTTGTGAGGATTTTGAGAATTACATGGTCCAAGCGTCCGTGATTGCACGTTCGAGCTCTTCGAGGTCAATGAATTGCCTGCTGTTGTCGTACGCTCTCCGCACAATGCTATACCAGGGGTTCTGCACGGGACTCGGACCTGGGCTACACAAAGACCACTCCTGAAGTCGAACTGTTAGCATGGACGCTTGTACTGTCCTGCTGGAATGTCGCCCTTTGAAGTCGCCAAAGTCTTAGGAATTGTAGTAGATTGCATTCGAGAGTATTCTGACACTCTTGCGAGCCCATTGGACCTGAAACAAGAACCAGGACCAGCTCTCTATCCCAACAGTAGGTTTTCCAGACCAACAGCACATCGCCACCGAAGCTATACCGACTGAACCGCGCTGGAACTTTTCTCAAATCACGCCAGCACCATCGTAGGCGTTTGGGCCCATCCAGGCTGAACTTTTTTGTCGGTGATGACCACTATGGGCGCTCATCGCTTTCTGCCGTTTTAGTTGAAGCGATTTGCTCAATTGAAGATTCGTGCAACTCGTTCTCATTTCTGCATTTCTGAAACCAAAGACAAAGTGTTCAGTCCATTGCTTCACCACTTCCCCTTGCAGCGCTCACATGTAGTCATCTTCGCTGGAACTCGGCCAAACAAGAATTCGTGAAGTGAAGTCATCCAAAAAATGCAACTTACACAGCACTTTGAAATTTCCTCAATAAATCGAAAACCTTGTGGCATTCCAAATAAGACATATGTTCAGAAAGAGCAACTTTTGTCTATCTAAGGAGAACAACATGTAAGCTGATTCATGTTGACGCGCTCTGAGATTTGAATTTATCTTGTGAACTCGAATAATTGGTCAGAGCTTCCTTGCAACCTAATACTTATCTTTACTGACCACTCGCAAAACTCCTGATCCCCAATAAATTGCACCCTCACCTCCGCCTCACTCACCTCGTTATGCCCTATGAGTCAGTTCATCCGGAGACGAGTGAGATGTCTGTTAACCCCTAGTGTATTAATTAGCTGTCACAGAGAATATTTTAAGGCACACATGCGTGATGCGATCATGGGTCACTGGTAATAAACTTGAGCGTTTGGTTTGTATCAATGAAGTGTTATGATCTGCAAGGTATGAATAAATTTATTTATACACTCTAACCTTTCTACCGTGTACAGGTGTATTACTTCTTGCATCTTGATGTTCTATAGTCGATGGAAGATATCAAATAGGGTAACCCTACAGGCAGGGTCAGGGGAAGCTAGGTGAGGTGCGAGGTGACCACAGTAGTCCTGTAATTATCTTACCGTATACGTACCGTATACTTTATGGACTACAGATCTTCACCCGTTTAGCCTCTTCACCCGCCTGCAGTCTAGCCGGCTAGTGATGCAGAGGGGCGCGAGATAGAAGGGCATTTTCAGGTTCCTAATTCTCTGCTTTTTCGTCGTTTTACTCCTTCTTTCTCTGCTGTCACACTATTGAGCACTCTTACTTTCATATTCCACAACCTGCCAAATTTACCTCTTTCGGTGTCTTTAACTCAACGGTAGATTTGATGAGTATGACGGACCAGTGTAGGCTTCAGCCTGTAACTCTCTCATTTTCTGGAGGACGAGTTGTGAAAAATGCTGTCAAGCACGGCTGCTCGAGGGGGTGCGCATTTTCTGAGGCTCGGCGAACCAAATCCACCCGAGATGGTCAATCACATCCATACTGGGAAGTCTATTGCATCCTCATCATAACCTATACTAGTAATAAAGACGGCATTATATAAATCTCTACGATGGTGCTATATGCTCTATCCCGACCAATTGTAAGTTTGGGATGAGTTCTCTATCACCACAGTTTCACGAGCACTCTACCCCAACCATGAGAAGAGTCGGGACATTCGCGTCTTTTCGTCGATCCTTTTTCAGGGATCCTTACACATCCTTTTTCAGTACCTCTCATAAATTCTCCGTACGTCTTCCTGAATCACCTGCAGTTCTCGGATTAGCTCCGTCCAGGAACAGTCATAATTGTAATTTGCAAGGAACGCTATCCTACCGTTAAGGCGATACTCATAAGGGTTTGGCCACACAACCTTGTCTAGAATAGCAAAGATTTCGCAGTTGCTCTGGCCACGCTAGATCATCAAACAGGCCCACGTGCCAGACATGTAAGATCCAGAACAAGGGTTCCGTCTCATGTACATATGCTGCAAACAATGCGCTGGTTTGGGAGAACTTCTTTTTAAAAAAACCCCATTCCCATCAATATTGTTAGCATGCCATTGGCATTCCTAAAAACGAAAATCAGTGGTCATGGTGCGACTTTCTAGTCTACCTAAAATACCAGGTTGGTACATCAGTCTCGCGACATTTTCAAAATTTCTTGTGGTTTCGCTGCTTTTGAACTTCATCAAGTCTCAATTATCAGAATGACAGGAGTCGGCTCGAATTGAAAACTCCAGATTCGGACATGTAATTTTTTACAACTGTCTTCAGGATCCCTAGTTGAGGAAACAACAGCCAATATTTCCGCTGAAGTCCCTGGGAATTCCACCCATTACTGTACAATACTTCGCTGCTCTATTCGCTTTGGATTAGGAGATGCAAACCTCGTTATTCATGTATTTAAAGGTGGTTCGACGTCCACTGAAGAGTGAATGATATTCTTGGAGGTTGAAAGTGAATCACAAGATACGCCTGCGATAGGCGACGACAATGCTCACTGTACCCATACGACAATTAGCAAACCCCCAAATGCTCATGGCTTCAGAAAGTACAAGCAGTTTGCGTGCCTTACGAGTGAGTAAGACAGATTGGCAGGAAGCCTGCGAGGCATATGATTGGAAGTGGGGTCTGTGTACTTACCATCAACTATGAAAAGGTGCACTACTGGCAAAGTAGTGGAAAATTGTATCCACGTCATCTTCTCGTTGTAATAGCTGAATTTTGGCTTAGATATATTTGCTCCTCGTTTTGTCACAAATGCCAAAATCAAAACTGTACCAGCCGGTATTAATGTAACGACTACCGTTTGTGCCAAACATCCTCAAAAACAAGCTAACACTCGTCCTCATCGCTTTCCAAAAAGTAGCTGATTTCTCTTCCAACATGCCAGCATCTTACATAGATAAGACAGGAAATAAAAAAGTTGAGCTCTTGAGTTCCTTTTCATTCTACTACATATTCTCTTATCCTGGGCTCCAAATACTATTAATTAGGGCCTTAAGCGTCACATGAAAGGTAAGAAGTTTGATTATCTAGCGCACTCGAGTTTTGTATCCATGGGTTTCTCAACTTGTAGCTTGTGAAATTCTAGACGAAGGCCATTGAGCAGCTATATAAAGTCTTGAAAAAGTTGCATGTATCTCGAAATATGTGCACTGAACGGGGTCGTGAGGTGATTCTCAAGAAAATTCTCACCCAAGTATGTACACTCCTTGAGAATTCTTCAACTCTTGCTCGATCCATATTTCCATTTTCACTGAGATTTGTAGTCTTTGACACTACTTTCTGTTTTGCAGAACGTAGATGTTGAGAGTGGTCCGGAAGTAGCTAGTTATGTTATTGTAGTCTAGATAACGGCCAAATAACAAAACACTGTGATGTATACAGTAACTTGGCAGCTATCTGTAGGACTGCCTCATACATATTATCATTATAAGAATCATTCTGACTGTGGAAAAACATGAATAAACAAATTAGTAGTAAGCGCTACGCTATTTAGATACTGATTAAAGACAGTGTTACGGATAATGTGGGTGATAAGGAACCCCAAAAGGAGTAATTCAGTGAAAAATTACGGCTCTGAAAGGCCTATGCATGGTGAAATCCCACGCGGAAGGCGCCCCCTTGAGCTGTGGCGGAGCGGCCTTATCATGACAAGCCGCCTTGGTTTAGGACAGCCCGCCTCCTAGCGACGAGCTCCCCATGATTGGGTGGGGCGGGAGGACCAAGGCGATGCGGCCGGCTGCGCGATCGGGGAGCGCTTTCGTAAACAGAGCGTCGCAGACCCTTTTCTAATCAGCTGATTATCTTTTTCTGTGTCTATGATTTTTGCTGCTTACCCACAGAGTTCGCTACTTTTCCTTTTCTATTCTTCTTTTTTTTCATTTATACTCACTTACTGCCTTCGCTCGTCTGCAGTCATCGATAGGATGTGTTACATCCCTGAATGCGTGATCTGCATGGAGGCATCATACTCACTGTAGGATGGTATAAAGGTAAAGCCAATGATATAGACCGCCCACTAGGAGTGTATATAAGGCGGTTGTTTTCATTATTATTCATTCTATCCTCACTGCTCTAATAAAGCTGCAACCTATCTCGTCTTCCACCTCGAGTATCCAACAGGATACTTTTTCAAGTTTTTTGTATTATTTCCACGCTGTTTTTGCGCATTGATTACCTGGATACATGCCAGTGGCAGAGTCGTCTCAGCCACCCGCCTGTTGACGGAATGGTCGTCCAGGTCGAGAATCAGTCGTGGGAAAGGGGTTCTATTTTTGGGTTTTCGATCATTTAGTTCCGTTATTCCTTCACCGTCATATTACTGATCATCTCGCCCGTCATATTCGCCACTTTCGTCCGATTTCTCTCTAACAATACCTTTATTGCAGCATCGGGCGGAATTTCTGCAAAATTAACTTTTGTCTTTCTACTAGTGACACGTAACATAACTTTAGAGGAACTCACCTCAAAAACAATGATACATAGGGGTAATATGAGTAAGTAAAGTCTTGAAGTGAGTCATCATAATGAGAGCTACAGGCCTGGGAACAGTATATGTGACGAGATTTCCTATGAAGAGGAGCGCCCTGTTCTTTATAAGAAGCCAACTTTTCAACAACTGTGGCACTTGTTCTGACCGATCCCGCCTCCTTTTAGAGTCAACAGTAAGAAGAGGCTTTTATTTCTTGGGTTTTAGACAGAAATATTTTTCCTTTCTTTTTTCTTCTATTGTACTGGTAAGCACCTGAGCATTTGTATTGAATGGTCCCTTGATATTCTGTCCTAACTCCCCCTACTCCCACTCTTTCATGTAATTATATGAAAAAATATGGCATTGTTACTCAGCACACTGCTGTTGTCGTTGAGTGCTTTCAGTAAGGATTATCCGCTTAGTGGATTGGAAATTGAATTTCCGTTGTCTTTTATTTGTCCATTTCTACGCCGATTCCTCTTCGTGAAATCAGCGCTAATGATATCACTGCTAGAAGCTCTTTCTAATCTTGATGGCGTTTCGACAATTTTTGCACAATTCTTTTTCAGGGATTGCCACATCAGTGCCATGTTCTTTTTTTTCAGAAAGGGGTGGTCATTGACGAGTCTTCGAGTAAATAACGACACCTCCCTCCCCCTCAATTTTCCAAGCCAAAATACGAACCCCATCCATGAAGATCCTTCAACGCATGCCTGACTTTGCTGCTTATTGACATACGGATTAAAGGCACTGACCGTTTTCTTCCCTTCTCCCGTTTAGGTTGGAAGAGGATGTAGCGAATGTCTACCCATCACCACATAAACATGTACTTTTTAGTTTATATCTTGTATTGCTTTGTGCATAGATCATCATTGGTGGTCTGATTTCCACAATTCGCGAGCACACCTCGCACAGAACTTGCTTGCATACTGCATCCTAATTTACACGAGAAACAGCAGTCGAAATCGCCAGCATTCTTCGGTGAAACAGAAGTCAAAGAAACTTGGGCTATTTCCTCTGCTTCAAGACGAACCGAAATGCGTGTGCTTGACGATTTAATTATCTCTGAGTATTGTTCTGTCCCGAAGCCACATGCCAATCTGAATGTATGAAGTACAATTTGTGGCTCCAAAAGTTTATTATCAAAAGTCTTAAAAATCCACAGAAGATCGCGAAAGAATGCGAAAGAATTTTTGAGTTTTTTGGCGAGCTTTCGGTGCCTAGCGCCTTTCTCAAGCCTGAAAAGAGCAGTTTATTTTATATATTAGTACTTTATGAAATGTGTCAGCAGATTTATATCTGACTCGCTGCTGGCACTTACCTATCTTACGCGGTAGCGTAAGTGGAGCAGAAATGGTTGACCCACCCTGTCCTAACCCTTAAATAGCGTAGACGTGCTATGACTGTGCTGATATGTGATATCACATTCATTCCACAGTGTAAGTCACTGCAAACATGTGATTAACTGGAAAGAGTCACAGCTCGTCTTTACCATTTATTTCTGGGGATAATCTTCTTATTTCTAGTGCCTCCAGTATTTTTCTTTTCACTGTGTTTTCGATGGAGCGGTGCAGCACTTTTACAGTAAAAATGGGAGGTCTTTCGTGGGTATGTTTTTGGGTTCTATGCTTGGAGAAACTGCTGTTTGTTTATGATGTGGGATTTTGCAAGGCCCTGCGGGGTTCGTCAAGTCGTTTGAATAGATGCCTCATAGTTTCCCCAACATACCTTTTGCCCATATCCCTGACATGTTAGCAGGTACACGGACACCCGAAGTTGACAGATTTTATCGTTACTGCAATGACCGCACCCATCCCTCCCGCATTTATCCTTGTAGAGCCTAGAGTAGGTGAGTAACTGTTTAAGATATTGTGATGGTCTAAATATTAGTTTTATGGGAAGCGAAGATTTTTTGACCACACAGTTAATTCTGATTGCTGTCCTTTCGTTTACATACGGCATTATCATAGG
This sequence comes from Trichostrongylus colubriformis, assembly GCA_963978905.1. Classification (NCBI taxonomy): domain Eukaryota; kingdom Metazoa; phylum Nematoda; class Chromadorea; order Rhabditida; family Trichostrongylidae; genus Trichostrongylus; species Trichostrongylus colubriformis. The sequence goes on along the minus strand of OZ022257.1, from coordinate 43,129,773 downwards.
AATGCCGTCTGCAATGGAGTACGGTCTCCACGCTCGAGTACTTGTGTGGTTGTATCCGTTTTCGCTCAATTACGTTCCACCACTGGATCCGCTCCCCTCCTTCTTGAACCATCAATTTCTCTTTAGTACGCACAAAGTTGTGGACCACGTTAGCCTTGATATAGGTGGGGTGGCAACTTCTTCCATGCATGAGTATATTTCTTGACGCTGGTTTCTTTTGCCAGCGAAGCTCCTTCTCTCCTCCGTTTATTTGAACTTTTGTGTTTAGAAAAGGAACAAAGCCGTCATCGTTTGGTCCTTCCACGGTAAATTTAATATTGGGATCTTGAGAGTTGAGATTTTGTAGAGTGTCCTCGAAATCCCTTGAGGAAGCGCCAATAATAAACACATCGTCAATATACCGCTTGTAGTATAATATCCCAGTAGATAGCGATCTACGCTCTATACGGTCCACATATACTATTGCTGGCAAGGTTGCCAAGCGCAAACCCATGGCTAGCCCGCGGTGCTGCTTGTATAGTTTGCCATCGAACTGGAATATATTGCAGTCTAAGGTTGCCACTAATAACTCCCAAAGATCCCGTTCCTTGAGGCCGAACGCGTACACATCACTTTTATACTGTCCCCAAAGTTCTACAAGCGCAACAATTGCATCCCCTGTACTGATATTTGTGTATAAGGACATCGCATCAAAACTGGCATAGCTAGCACCGGATTTTGTAGCACAGAGGTCGAGGGAAGCCATGAAACCTTCGGTGTTTGCAATGTATGACACTATATGCCCTAAAAGTGGAGACAATATTTTTACAAGTAACCAACTGATTTTGTCTGATGGTCCCCCGCAACTAGAGATTATGGGACGGGCTTTAATATCCCTGTCGCTAAGGCATTCCACCGATACGTTACCAGATTTGTGGGTTTTAACAAGAGAATAATAAGTAGGAATACTTGGACAAGACGATATAAATCGTCTGACTGTTACTTTGTCCATTTTCCTACCTAGGACTTCTTTGATTGTTCTTTTCAGTCGTTCACTAACTTGTTGAAACGACTGAATTGGTGTTTCCGAATAGGTATTATTATCTTGTAAGGCGCGATAGGTGATTGCCTTTTCCATGCTTTCGGCCATAACGACAAAATCCATGCTTTTGGACATAACGACAAATTTAGATGCCTGCATTGCTGATAGATGTAAACGGAAAAGGGAATGCATTTTGGGCATTATCGCATCAAAAAACATACTACGGTCAATGGTTGATCCTGACCTCTGGATGGTGCTCTCCAACAAAAACCAAGTTATATGCTCTTGACTACGCCAGTCTAAAAGCAATCGTCTGAATAGAAAATTTCAAAACTTACGTAGACGCACCATCCAGCAGGAGCAAACCTTTATAAAATAAGATGCTTTACCACCAAAGCGCTGTACTGTCATAGGAACTGATCAAGTTGATAGTGATATGGAGGCAACGCCAAACTTAGGGCCATCATTTGCTGTAGCAGAATCGTTGTCTGAGAAGACTATGGACTCATTTTATGTTGGTTTTGATAAATTCGCATATCAGTTGCGGTGGCGGGAGAACATCGGTCCTACAGTCTTGGACAGAAAGTCAACGATTCTGACCACAGCACCCCTCCCAAAAACCAGCTTCACTGTTCCAAAACATGTGCCCGCTCCTGAGTCTAAATTGGCCATGTTACAGTTCAAACTCAAAGACGTATATTCAACAACGGTACAAGTGCGGCTTGGGTCCAACTTGACGGAAAAGTAGCTGAGAAGGCTCAAAAAGCTCATTACCAAAAAAGGAGAGTTAAGATGTAGCATTGGGGACAAAAGTGGTGATTTTGTCGTTATGGTCGAAAGCATGGATAAGGCAATCACCTATCGCGCCTTACAAGATAATAATACCTACTCGGAAACACCAATTCAGTCGTTTCAACAAGTCAGTGAACGACTGAAAAGAACAATCAAAGAAGTCCTAGGTAGGAAAATGGACAAAGTAACAGTCAGACGATTTATATCGTCTTGTCCAAGTATTCCTACTAATTATTCTCTTGTTAAAACCCACAAATCTGGTAACGTATCGGTGGAATGCCTTAGCGACAGGGATATTAAAACCCGTCCCATAATTTCTAGTTGCGGGGGACCATCAGACAAAATCAGTTGGTTACTTGTAAAAATATTGTCTCCACTTTTAGGGCATATAGTGTCATACATTGCAAACACCGAAGGTTTCATGGCTTCCCTCGACCTCTGTGCTACACAATCCGGTGCTAGCTATGCCAGTTTTGATGCGATGTCCTTATACACAAATATCAGTACAGGGGATGCAATTGTTGCGCTTGTAGAACTTTGGGGACAGTATAAAAGTGATGTGTACGCGTTCGGCCTCAAGGAACGGGATCTTCGGGAATTATTAGTGGCAACCTTAGACTGCAATATATTCCAGTTCGATGGCAAACTATACAAACAGCACCGCGGGCTAGCCATGGGTTTGCCCTTGGCAACCTTGCCAGCAATAGTATATGTGGACCGTATAGAGCGTAGATCGCTATCTACTGGGATATTATACTACAAGCGGTATATTGACGATGTGTTTATTATTGGCGCTTCCTCAAGGGATTTCGAGGACACTCTACAAAATCTCAACTCTCAAGATCCCAATATCAAATTTACCGTGGAAAGACCAAACGATGACGGCTTTGTTCCTTTTCTAAACACAAAAGTTCAAATAAACGGAGGAGAGAAGGAGCTTCGCTGGCAAAAGAAACCAGCGTCAAGAAATATACTCATGCATGGAAGAAGTTGCCACCCCACCTATATCAAGGCTAACGTGGTCCACAACTTTGTGCGTACTAAAGAGAAATTGATGGTTCAAGAAGGAGTGGAGCGGATCCAGTGGTGGAACGTATTTGAGCGAAAACGGATACAACCACACAAGTACTCGAGCGTGGAGACCGTACTCCATTGCAGACGGCATTCCTATGATAATGCCGTATGTAAACGAAAGGACAGCAATCAGAATCAACTGTGTGGTCAAAAATCTTCGCTTCCCATAAAACTTATATTTAGACCACCACAATATCTTAAACAGTTACTCACCTACTCTAGGCTCTACGAGGATAAATGCGAGAGGGATGGGTGCGGTCATTGCAGTAACGATAAAATCTGTCAACTCCGGGGGTCCGTGTACCTGCTAACATGTGAGGGATGTGGGCAAAATTATGTTGGGGAAACTATAAAGCATCTATTCAAACGACTTGACGAACACCTCAGGGCCTTGCAAAATCCCACATCATATACAAACAGCAGTTTCTCCAAGCATAGAACCCAAAAACATACCCACGAAGGACCTCCCAACTTTACTGTAAAAGTGCTGCACCGCTCCATCGAAAACACAGTGGAAAGAAAAATACTGGAGGCACTAGAAATAAGAAGATTATCTCCAGAAATAAATAGTAAAGACGAGCTAATGACCCTTTCCAGTTAATCACATGTTTGCAGTGACTTACACTGTGGAATAAATGTGATATCACATATCAGCACAGTCATAGCACGTCTACGCTATTTAAGGGTTAGTACAGGGTGGATCAACCATTTCTGCTTCACTTCCGCAACCGGGTAAGATAGGTAAGTGGCAGCAGCAGTCAGTCAGATATAAATCTGCTGACTCATTTCATACAGTACTAATATATAAAATAAATTGCTCTTTTCAGCCTTGAGAAAGGCGCTAGGCGTCGAAAGCTCGCCAAAAAGCTCAAAGATTCTTTCGCATTCTTTCGCGATCTTTTGTGGATTTTTGAGACTTTTGATAATAAACTTTTGGAGCCACAAATTGTACTTCATACATTCAATTTGATTATCAACGAGCTCCTACTAAAGTGGTTAATCGCTATTCCTACGGAATCGGCTCCCTCAAAAACCAGCTCCTAAAGTATAGATGGTTTCCCGGGAGATGGAAGTTTGTCCTAAACTTGATAAGTGAGTGCAACACGAGGCGACCTATGTATGCTTCACACAACCTACATATGTTGATTGAACCAAAACCAAAGCGTTCTTCCAGAATAATACTGACGGACAAGGCAACAGCTGTCTCCTGTTTTTTGAAATTCGGATACCTTATCAAGCGACAGCAATAGAAATTCAAGTGAGTTGGAATCCGTATTGACGAGTTACATATCCAGACCCGAAAGGTGCAACGACTTTGGTGATATAAGCCTTCTGGGGCTCATTATCAAATCTTGCCAACCGTTATCAATGTGGATCACCCATGGGTCTGTACCCTAATGTCAGGATGCCGCACTGCGGCATGTCGCAAGTCAAACAATGCGGACGAGCTAAATTGTTGGGTCCCGAAGTGATTAGAAGTCAACTGCGTATCGCACCACTTGCATTACGTTGTAATCGTTCCAAGACCCAACTACCGCGACGCGCAAAGCTCGCACACACTGTGTCGCACGCCGCTCATCGTCATGCGGCATCCTGACATTAGGGTACAAACCCATCACCCATCAGCACTCCACACTTTCAGAAAATGCAGTATTTTTCTCTCAAAGGTTCATGACAAATTATCAGAAGTGGACAGCGTCTAAGTAATGGGAGGCGTAGAGGACCTATCTTCTCATTATACTTGAATCTATATTTCAAATACTTTAGATACGAGAATCAATGAATTGCACAGGAGTGTTGAAGGAACTCATCACGAACAGGGGATTCCTTGTTGCTGTTGGATCACAAGCAGTTGCAAGTATCTTTGCGGCGATACTTGGAGCTGCTGTTCTCAGGAAATGCAGTAGTCTATATTTTCATATTAATTGCAAGGTTTGTCTTCTTATAGATTTATTGTCATTTCCGTGAGTTCGACACTGCATGATACTCAAAAGCATGTCGCAACATGGTGGTTGTGGTTAGACAGGATATTAGAGCCGCACATTGGATTCGCATTGCTTTTCAGATCCTGATTATAACAACTGTATTGCTAAACATTGTTCACTCGATCATTATTGCTAGTTTACAAGTAAGTTCTCGCCTTCGCCATGTGTCATTCGATAACATGTGTGGTTTGACTCCCTGAACCGCTTGATCACTGAAGCTCTTACGAATACTGCCTTTTTATTCGATATTAGATCATGTGGTTTTGTTTGAAATAGGTCAAATAGTGTACAGTACTAACGTAGCTGAATTCTTTCTGAAAAAACCTTCGCGGTGGAGGTAAACATTCAAACTTCGCGATTTTATTGTGCTTTTGTCGGTGTTGCTTATGGTTTTTCTCTCGCCTTATCCTTGGTTGCATACACCGCACTCTCACTATGAACGTGCTGAAAACGTTGGTCAAGGCGTCGTTGAACCAATATACGATTCGACAATCCATGGACCAGCTGACTTGTCCGGCTCTGCAATAACGATGATTGCGTCAGTAAAAGATTGTTATCCATTAGTGTGAAGAGGTCGTTGGGAAGGTCAATGACAAGATGGCATCAAGTGGCAGGGATTAGTGACGCTCGGCCTGGATGTGTCGGGCAAAGACATCACGACTACCCTTGAAATGAAAACTTCGAGGTATTGCTCTTGCTTGCGTACGGTAATGCTCCTATCAACGTGCATGAAAAATTTGGCGGTCTCGTAATAACTTCGGTTGATCCACTTTTTCTCACGCTTAGAATCATTTTTTCCATTTCCCATGTATTCCATGTCACATTTTGGTATCTTCCTACTGACTAACCAACAAACTGGAAAACAAAAAGTACGACTACGAACCAGCACCAAGTGACTGATTTGTATGCATGTTTATATAACGATATGAAATTATGGAACTCTTTGAAAACTAATTTATAGAATCGCAAAAAAATGAGGATTTCAGTCTTTGCAAGTTGTTCGATATATTTTGTACGCGAATCCGTGCGATGCTGCTGTCTCGTCTGTCTTCTGTTTGTGTTTGAGATTTCCCTCGCTGATGTGCGTGGTTGGTTTTGCGACACTACAGGTATGACATTTTCTGTAACAATTAAGAATATGAAGACGAGAAGTAATATTCCCTTCCGATCACTGTTATATATATTTGCGGGGAAGCTGCTTTTGCTGGAGTGTCAAACTCTGTGAAGCATAGAAAGGAACTGCAGCCTGGTATCCTGAAACTTATATTGGCGCTGATCATGTGGTAGTGACTAGTGTAATATTATCGACGAAGAAGGGGAGGTAAAAAAAAAACGTGTGAAAGTGGTTTCGTGGGCTAACGTGGAAGTACTGCCTTTCCTGTAAGTTTTCGCTGTGTATAAGTGTACTTGTCTCGTGATATTCTTCCGTAGACTAGTTTACCAAGAATGGAAATCATCAGATGAGAAGCAAACCATAAGTGATGTTCGCAGTGGCGCCTACGATATAAACTTTCTCATGAATAGTAGGCGTAGAGTTTCAAGCGTGGTCCAAAAGTTTCGAAATTGAATGTAAGATGGCACCTCTGCAATAGCCGTTGGCTGAAATATGTGTGAAGAACTGAGTATGGTAAACGAAGATTGAAGCGGAAGTTACCCTTGAACAAGCGCGATAACAAACTTATGAGCTCAGCTAAACTTATGAGATCCCTCTTAAAAAAGGGCATCTCGTAGAAACGTGTCGCCAGTTTCTGAAGATCATTTTACAATTACAAAAAAGGCTACATCGACTACAGCACAGCCAAGCCATCATGGCTCTTATACTCGAGGGATAATCACTGAGAATCAGACACAGCTCTCGAAATTGAAGTATGCACCCTTGGATTGTAGATTCCGATCTGCCGTCAGGAAACTGAAATTGCTCAGTGAAATCTTGATGCTATACACTTGATGCTATACAACAGTACTTCGTTCTCTCATCATATAAGGGAGTCCCATAAAAACTAGATTCAACGGAAAGAATTCATAAGTTTTGACACCTAGGCTAAATTTCGTCTTTTGTTATTTCACAGTTGTTTCACTCAGCGTAGTGTGCACCATAATTTCGACATTATATAGCCAATGCATTGGGAGCTATTCCACTCCTCTGAACAGCTCCAGAGTTTTATGGTCGTTGTTAGCTTGTCATTTCTTTTGGGGAAAGCGAGCTAGAGAGCAAATTAGGTGGAAATACGCCTCAGAACTATGGAATAGGCGAAGGAGGAATAACATGCAAAAATCTCCCAAATTTACTGAACGTTTTGTGAGTATACCTTTATCTTGGACTTTACAATGGAAAACGCATAGATTCACTTGTTTTTCTTCATTTTCATAGCTACGATTAATTTGTTGATTACTTTCCGAGATTTTGCAGAATCAGAGGACAAGCCACGAGCGCATGGCTCCTCTTGCACCCCATAACTAATTTAAGCATCCTTTATTCGACGGGCTTTGACTTGAGAATGCTTGGACCATTCGAAAAATCCCTCTGTACTCCGTGGATTGGCTTACAATACCCCCTTCGCTGTCATCGTTTTCGACAGTATGGGCTAAGTACGCATGTTCGCTGAGAAATCAACAGGAACAGAACATCAAGTCATATGCTGAGCTAATGTACATATGCTCAGTACATGTGGGAATTAGGCTCAGCACTTCTAGATCTTCCTGACTCCATGTACACGGCTCACTGTCGTAATCTATTAGGTTGATTCATAATAAATCGGACAAATTGACCAATTTTAATCATTGTCGTACAACTTTTTTACGACAACAGGGATTCACTTGAAATATACTCCATCTTTATCGATGACCTTCTGCCACGGTATAGGCAGATCATGGATGCCCTTGCTCCAGAAGGCCGGAAGCTGGAGCTCGAAGAAGTTGCCGAGTGCCGCCTTGACCTCGTCGCGAGTTTTGAAGTCTTGGCCGTCCAGGTGGCGTTGGCTGTGGGAGAAAAGGTGGAAATCTGAAGGGGCCAGGTCTGGGGAGTACGGTGGGTTTAGAAGTACGGTCCAACTGTACGACAGCAGCTCGGCCTTGGTCGATCTTGCGAAGTGCGGTCTGTGGAAGTAGACACGTTGTCGTGCTGGAAGTAGACATGTGACCGCCGCCGTAGCGAACTTTGGACATTGGCCTTCAATTCTCGTAATTGACGAACGTAGACGTCGGCGGATACTGTGGTACCTTCATCGAGCAGTTCCCAGTACTCTACGCCGTGTACGCTCCACCAACCGCGGTGTCTTCGATGGAATAGTCGCCTGACGCAAGCTTCGAATGCTACAACTACAGTGTACTTCTGCCGGGGGCATGCTCCTTGTGAACTTCTATCGGACGTCTGCCGATATCCGCGGGTTCCTGGCCAGATAGCGATATAAATAGTATGACGTTGCGGATGTGGTCTCTGGACCGCTTGAAATCGTGCGGCATTGTGGCGGAATGAATTTACTTTGGAGCGATTATTTTGCGGTACTTTGAAGAGCTTTTCATACTCATTCCAACGGTACCTCGCGCGTCCATTTTCGTTAATTCGTTACTGAGTTATGATCTCTAGAAATCATCACTACCATTTGTCCGATTTATTATGAATCAACCTAATAACTGCAGGGTGCCCTATTCTTTGACGTGCAGACTGTCCCTGATCCTTTTCGTGATGGTGTAGAGCATCGCTAGTGCTTGCCATGAGGTTATAATGTATGAATGATCTACAAGCTAAAAGAACCTTCTCGAATGAACTGAACTAGAGCTCTCCACAACCAGAATCAGAATGATACAGTGACGTACCCATCATCAGATGGGTAACGGAATCCCGCGATTTTTCCAGAGGTTCTACATGATTCAATTGGAAGTAAAGCCTCTGAACTTATAGACGAGCTATTAATTCATAGTTTGTTGTTCACTTCCTCACTCAGAAGGGCATAATTTACCAGTTGGCTTGAGCGCACTACCGTGTGCGTAACACCACAGGCGTTAGTGGGTCGATCGGAGTTGCTTTTTTCTAAGGAGTTACTCAGTACCCATTACCAAATAAGGCCGCGGCCATACTTTACGTGTCTGCGGCAGGGCGTGGCAGCGTATCTTGCGTCTCCACACTGCCTCGTTGCCTGCGTCATCTCTGCACCTCCCCCGTGCCACTCTCTCTCGCTGCCTGTGAGAGAGAGTGGCACGGGGGAGGTGCAGAGATGACGCAGGCAACGAGGCAATGTGGAGACGCAAGATACGCGGCCACGCCCTGCCGCAGACACGTAAAGTACGACCGCGGCCTAACGCTCCACCCACCGTGTGCGGAGCTCAACTTGGCGCATATGTGTTCTTTACTTCATGTACCATGCCCCACCCATCCCAGACATGTCCCCAGTTCCACGGGTTGTTTTCATTTAACGTCGCTCCGCCCACCATCACAAATGCTCTGCCCACTGTGCACAGGCCTCTTTCATGACTTTCAGAAACTCACCCCTGACCTCAATCCATCCTTCCCCGCGTTTGGGCCATATTGGAACCCAGTTAAAAATTTTCTGTCTGAAAACGGGACGTTACCGTGCACGACCCGCCCACTGTGGGTGGAGCTTAACATGGTGCATGTGTGGTTTTTACTTCTTGTTCCATTCGACCCATCGCAAACTTATCTCTTCTCCACAGGTTGTTTTTCATGTTATACCTAGTTTCGAGACAGACAGAGGGGCGGAGGAACAGACAGACGGAGCGTTTTATGACTCTTTTAGCTTGTCCACATTCATCTGTAAGATTCATCGTCCTCACTCATATTGATTCATGTCAAATTTGTTGAATAAGCGCAAGGTTCAATCAACTGCTGCATTTTCTAGTTAGGCATGGTTGCCGAGCGAACGTTTGCCTTATGGAAACGTCACGAATACGAGCACTATGGACGTCGCCTTGGAACTCTGATTGTCTGTTCTTGTGTGAGTAAAGTTAAATAGCCAGTTAAATCCAGTTAGCCATTTCTTTTCAACTTTCCAGAATCCCAGACCTTGACTACTTCTTCTCTGCTTTTCATCGTCATCAAGATAAAGAGGGAGGTGTCGCAACGAGTACAATAAAAACTCCAATTTAGCCGCGCCCTTTTTTTGAGATCTATTAGAGCATAATTTGGTTCATCAATCGGAATCAATTGAACTCCAATAGCATTGCTCACTCAAACTCGGCCAATTCGTAGACGAATTTGTACAGAAATTCTTATTGCTATTTTAGCTATGGAGTCAAATGGAAAAAATTCCAGGATTTAAAAAGCTTGCTTGCCCGCCGCTGCTGCCTGTCGGTGTACATGCTTTCATGATCACCTTGCACTGCAGCGACTTATGATTCTTCATTGAAGTCCCGACTGACATCAACTGAATTTTCACTTTTCGTGCAGATGGCTGCAAACAAACAATCATGTATCTTCAGTGGAAGTGGAAACAATGCAAAGAGGAAATTTATAGAGACCTATCTTAACTATCTGAGGTGTGTACACATTGGTATGAATGACCTCCTCCGTATCTCGTGTGCGAGAAAGTATTAGGTTGTTCCAAAAGTCTTGTAGGATTTTTTTCGATCATCACTTTTTATTTTTTTTTTAGTCCAACAAATAACAATTAGGCAACAACGTATTGAACATTGTTATCGGCAACCCTCTGCTACTTTATAGGAAAATCGTTGATTCCCTCCTCCCAGAACTCTCGGTTCTGAGAGTCGAAGAAGTCAGCGATCACCTTTGTAAGCAAGTCATAATCAAGGAATTTTCTCTTGGCCAGGAAGGATTCGAGAGGATGGGTAAGGTGATAGCCATAAGGGGCAATGTCTGGAGAGTATGGCGGGTGGGGCAGCACATACCAGCCGAGCTCCTATAACTTGGCCTGGGTACTTTTGCGAAATGGGAGCGGGCGTCGTCATGAAGAAGGGTGACCGCGGACCTTTTCCGGCCTTTTCTCGAACAGCGACGGCGAGCTGCTGGAGTTGGTGGGTGCATACGGCAGCGGTGACTGTCTCGCCTTGTACCAGCAACTCGCGGAAAAGCATTCCTTCCGCTTCCCAGAACCAGCACAGTCCCAAGCGTGGTTTGTCTTTCATGTCAATCTCGCCGTTGCTGAAGCTGATGAACCAGCGGCGCACGGTCACGTAGCTCACACATCCCTTGCCCAATGCATCGCTGATGGAGTGGCAAGCTTCCGTCGTTTTGGTGCCGCAAGACCGCTCATAAAGATGACACCGCGAGTTGGGTGGGTATCGACAACAGGCATTGTAGCTCTCCACGGGATCTGGTGGGTCAATATATTTTCCTAGAAAGCTTAGGGAACATTCTACCATAATCCTGAACCGCCTGGACCTGCCTCGAAGTGAACAAGAGTTACTGATTTTTTTTTTTTTGGAAAAATACGACAAGACTTTTGGAACAACCTAATAGTTAACTACATGCGAGAACAGGTCAGCTATAGACTGCTCAACTTCATTAACTTAGCGTGATGTCCATAAAGGAAGAAATTGAAGAAGTTTTATTATAGTACGAACTTAAACACTTATTACATTTATGAAATGTACGGTAGATAATAAATAAAGCTGATAAATCATATAAGCCTTTTAGTAACGTATTTGCACATCTTTATGCAATAAGATCGGACCTTTCGCGAGTAGCTCCTCTTTGGTAAATATCTGGTAATAAATGTAATAAGTGTTTTAGTTCGTAATATAATGAAACTGCTTCAATTTTTCCTTTATGGATATTACACTAAGTTAATGAAGTTGAGCGGTCCATAGCTGACCTCTGCTTCTCGCACGTAGTTAACTATTCTCGCACATGAGGTGCAAAGGAGGTTATTCTTACCAATGTGTACACGATCTGTGTTGATAAAGTAAAAAGCTCCATGCTGAAAGAGCTAAAAGAAAGGACTGCACAGTTAGGCGGTGCAGCTCCCGATAGTATGTATAATAAATACCTCATATGCAGAATTCCAACTTAAGATGCTTAAAATGTTCAACATTACACTAGTGTATTGTTACGCCAACTTTCCTATTTCGTAATGGTGAAATCCTCGGGAATCCAAGAAAAGCATGTGATTAGAAAGAATAGCAAGAAAAGCATGTGATTAGAAAGAACAACTTTTCACGCAGTTAGGGGCATAATCGGCTAACTCTTTCAATTTGTGAGCGACAGAATTGGAATTTGTTCTACAAAGGAAGGTGAACAGGTTAACCTGACCAAATGAGATGCAAATCGTATGCTTCTAGACACGCTGAACTCACCCTCTTTCCAAACTTGCGAGACGACCCTCGACCCTGTTAACGAAGTTGCGAAGGTTTCTCTGATTGAAAATGCTATTACGTGGCAAATGCAATCACCTGTAGTGCATGGACCACGGGTTTTTCGAATAAAATCAATGCCATAATCGTGTTCACGGGATCGAAATATATTCGGAGACTAGTCATCGCAATTCGAAATTTTGACGCTGTTTCAAAGTAAGTAGGCAACGGGGTGAGTAACGGGTATTTCTTCTTCTCCAAAAAAGGCTAGCAACTGCAAGAAAGACAACCCAGACAAATATAATGCCGATGTTTTTTGTAGCAAATGCTTGTGACATGCGCCAAAAAGAAAACAGCTCTTCTTGGCAAGGACCAAAGCATTCCCTCTTGAACGTGATCCCATTTCATTATCAACGGATAGTTCGAGGTTAGATCAAACTCTCAACGTGGCTGATAACTAATCTCTCAGGGGAATTATGACCTTTTAAAGACAGTGGTAGGGGAAATATGAGTAAGGTGCACTTGTAAAGTGAATCATTCAAATGAAAGATACGGGCCTAGAAAGACTATATTTGGTGAAATTTAGGGTCAGAAGGGGAGCTCCAGACTTTGCAAGAGCCTTTTTCAACAGCCAGCACGTGTTAATGGCTCGCCCCTTGTTGATGTAGGCCGCCCCTTTCGGAATCAACTGTGGGGAAGTTCCTAACCGTTTCATTCCGTTTTTCTTTACTTTCGTACTAAAAAGCGCCTCGACTAACAAATTCAACAACCTTTCCATATTCGGCCCACACTACCTCTTCCACTGCCTTCGAACACTATAATCGCATTTGTTTTGCTCTAAAACGTCTTGCCCAAATGCTACAGACGCACTTATCGTGTGGTAGTGGGATTCATTCAGAAATTTCACACTTCGTTAGCAGCGTCTTTTCGCAAATTTGCAACGCAATTTCGAGTTCAGTGTCTTAAGACGCATTCAAAGATGCGTTGATCATTGCGAATGGCCGAGTAGTCCTGCTCACCTTTGCCCACCCAAAATTATGAACATTGTGAATCACCTAACATTGTTGGTGTCTCTCTTCCGCAGTGAGGTCGTTGACAAATTTTTCATGATGTTGACATCTCTCTTTCGCATTGAGGTTCATTACCCTTCCCAAAAGGTTATGGAGTGGATATCATCAACCTGATCTTGGAAGACTGGTTCTCCTTAGCAACTCTTTCAGCTTTAAAAGGAATGCTTGATAGGAAAGAGAACAGAGAGCGATCTTCAAGTTCAATTTTCAACTTGACACTACCTAATTTGTTATATTCTCACATTCTCATGATGCTTCTATTTCAGATACTGGTCTCAACTGTATCTTGTGTTTGGGTTGTGAGGAACATAGACCTAACTAAGCCGACAGCATACTGTTCCAGCAGTACTGCTGAAACATCGGAAAGGCTCACAATACTCTGCTTCATATTGTGCGGCATCGACGTGATGAGCTTCCTTGGGTTTGCACTTTTGCACAGCTCCAATGCTAGTGCCGTCAAACGGTAAATCCGTAGCATTCGTTAAAAATGCCAAACGTGAGCACTGAACACTCCAAGGGCTCAAACCCATTCTCTAACCCTCTACGATTATTCATGACCACATCTCTCAAGTTGGACTATGTACAGGGGGTGCCAAAAAAAAGTAATTTTGCCCACGGCTCACATCTCCCAATTATACAAAACATAGGAAAACGAAAGAAATGAAAGTATTGGGGCAAAATATTCCCGAAATGTTCCTCTAAAAGCAGGAACAAGCTGAGACTCACTACTTTCATTTTCATAAAAATATAGAACCTTTAAGTGGCGCAGTCGGGCTTCGGAGCACCCATGGTATCAAGGTCCCCTTAAAAGAGTGGAGCCGGGTTCCATGGTACGTCTGCGGGAAGCTTCCTAAGGATTGGCCCTTCGGTTCATGGAAGTCACAGAGCCCCTGCTGCTTGGACAAGGCTGCTATGACCCGAAGTATCATTTTCATGCCCAAATCCGCCTTCGGAGGGGTTTCAGTGGTAAGTGCACGTTTTGGCTCTTGGAAACGAAGGGCGCTGGGAACCCGGAAAAAACGGGATCCTAAAGAACACCACCCAGTATGAATCCCCTTAGGTACCCAGAGTGAACGGACCTCAGCAAGGTTGTGAACGAGGGCGACGAAATGTCGGATTTTGCCCAGTTGGGGTGGCACATCTTGTTCACTCTTTCCTCGCTCCCGTTCCTGCTCGTGCAGAAGGCTGCCACGGAGTATAGTGATAGAGTGAGGTCTGCTCTTGAATCTGGGGATGTGAATACCTCAACAGAATTTGCTGTAGTTCGACTAAAGTGGGGTGAAAAAGGACGAGACAAATTACTTTTTTTGGCACCCCCTGTAGATAGGAACTCTTGGATCATTAGGGCTATCATCCTGTCGCTGACCGAATTACCACATGCAGCACTCACTTGCCGCTGTCATCAGCTACTGTGAATAATCGGTAGATTCTGTTACGATAAGTTTAAAACTAACATCAGGAAATCAAGTCATGAGCGCAGACTTACTCAACGTAAAACACCAAATCCAAATTTTAAAGTGCTCCTGAGCACATGAGTCTCACAGTACTGCCGTCTTGTCTCGTCGAGGCACTCCTTCAGCCAGTGACTAACCTCGTAAGGTTCCTTTTTATCAGCGTCGTTTAAAGCACCGATGATGATGTCGAGTAGAGGAAGCTATCAGTGAATCGAGTGACTTGGCTATGGGGCAGAGCAAAAGGGCTTATGAGACAGTGGCCGTGCCTATTCTCCGAATAAATTTCTGAACAGCGTGGCGTATAAGCCACTTTGAGCGCTTCTCGTGAGAAATTGGGATTAGAAAAACATTTCATGGAGTCGATCCACTGGCCACGGTAAGCAAGGTACCCTACTCGCTATATGATTGATGACAGCAGTGGGCTTAATCACCAACTTGCAGAATTTTAGGGCTTCTAAAAGATTTTAAGCCACAATGGAATAGAGAAAATCGATTTTGCTTTTTTCTGCTATGCCAACGAGATGATTAGATGGAATTCTCTATTTACGGCCTGGCGTTTCGACTAGATCATCTTCCTCAGAAGACCAATCCACCACGGAAAGAGCGGATCGACGCCATTCCATGCTAGCGCCTTTGAGAAAACGATCTAGTCGAAACGTCAGGAGGTAAGTAAAGAATCCATCTAACAGTCTTGTTGACATAACAGAGAAAATCGAAATTAACAATGATGCCGAGGTTTGAGAAAACTGAGGGTTGCCATTGATGCAGTGAGTGACTTTACTATTTCAGGAAAGTTTATGATCTGAGATCATCTTATCAGTTGCGCGAAAATGCTGCTGTTATTCGGCTTCTTCTACCGCTAACGATATTTGAAACAATCTGCCATTTCATTTTTTCAACAGCAGGCGGTGTTTTACAGTTATTTCCAAGCCACTTTTCCTATGTTATGTACAAAACACTATTCACAGTTAATTATGTAAGATAGCTTTGATTTCAACTATTTCTTGAAATAACTGCACTGAAAATTCCACTTTACTTGCAGAAATGTTAAAGAGTTTACATCACTATTATATATATGTATAATCCGTTTGTCTGTCTGTGTGTGTGTGTGTCTGTCTGTTTGTCACGAAATTCATATCTCGCGACGGAGCAAAGCTGGGAGCCTGAATTTTTAAGGTGATATAGGGGGTAGTAAGGGAACATTAATGGTGAGGGACCGGAAGTGATAGCAAGTGATAACAGGTGATAAGGAGCCTTGAAAGGCGAATGTCGAGAGATTCATAGTATCTCGCGTCGCAGCAAAGCTGGGATCATGAATTTTAGATACCAGGAAGCATGCAAAATGAGCTCGATCGATATCGATTGGTGCGGAAGGACGAGATTGACGGGGAGGGATTTTATTCCCCCTTCACGTTTTTGCGAATTCCCTGTTTCTGCAAACCGTTCGAGTGGTGATACTAACCGATCGATATCGATCGAGCCCAATCAGCATGCTTCCATGTGTGACGCGCGCAGTAGTGTGCGCCAGCCCAACTGGTTATGAAATATTATGAAATTCTCATGGTCTTGCAAACTGACCGGTTTGTACAGTGCCTTTAGCGGCTTAGGAGCAATTCTTGTGACTGCATAATGCAATCAGTTAGGGTTTTACCATTTTCCTGGGAGCGACCAGTAAGACTCGTGGTGAAAAGGAGTCTTACTGGTCGCTCTCAGGAAATTGGTAAAACAGTGCCTCTAGACGTAAAACGTGCAACGGATATGATTGTATTAGGTTGTCCGAAAAGTAATGAGACAAATGTCGTAGTGCAGTGATTCGTCGGTAACTTTATTACAAGTCAATATCATTTACTATAATATTCGCCATTGTGTTCCTTCACATACTGCCATCTTTGCGGCAGAGATCTGATTCCATTAGCAAAGAACTCCGGAGGCTTCAACTTCAAGAAGTTGGTGACAGCTAATTCGACGTCCTCCCGATTGGTGAATTTTTTTCCAGCAAAAGAGGATTGAAGAGAACGAAATATGTGGAAGTCTGATGGAGCGAGATCTGGTGAGTACGGTGGATGGGGTACAAGTTCGATCTTCAGCTCTCTCAGCTTACTCTGAGTCCTTTTCGACGTGTGTGGCCTGGCGTTATCCATGAGGAGTAGGATTTTGCCTCTCCCACGACGGCGACTACGCAGAATTTCAGCTACTCTTTCCAGCTGAATACAGAATCTTTCAGAGTCGACCATAGAACCAGTTGGAACCAGTTCCCAAAACACCGGGCCTTTAATATCCCACCAGAATGAGAGCAACTCCTTCTTGTCATGATCGGGATGTTTCGGCTGTGGTTTCGGCAATTCATCGAAGTCGACCCAATGTTTTCGGCGCACCGTGTTATCGTAGACACAATACTTCTCATCCATGGTAACGATGGAATCGATCCAGGAAAGCGTGCGATGACGGCTGAGCAGAGAAGTGCACACTTCAACACGCTTCTTCTTGTCGTGAGAGCTGAGAACGTGCGGAAGAACCCGAGGCAACTTTGCTACTTTACCTGACGCACGAAGAACATCGTGTACCGTGGATTTAGGAGCACCCGAGGAGGTGGCAAGCTCGCGCACTGTAACGCTAGGTCGTTCCTCACAGATGGCAAGTATGAGCTGCTTCTTTCGCGTCAGTGGACGTCCTGAACGACTACAGTCTTCGAGATATTTCCCTCCTTTGTCGAACTTGCCGTACCATCTGAAGCACGTCGCTCGAGAAGGTGCTTGATTCTTCATTTCTTCCAGCAAAAACCGATGGGCCTCATCCGCGGATTTACCTGAACGATAGTGTAGAAGGAGAGCTGCCCGATACAGCTTTTTTTTTCTCATCCATCTTTAGCACGTTTGTGAAAGATGAAGACAGTATGGACCATATGCCCTTGGTGGCATATATTACTAGACTTGAAACACTAAATTCCAGAATTTTGTCCTCTCACGACTTCGACGTCCAAAAATACTTAATGTTGAATCTCACCACTGCATTTGTCTCATTACTTTTCGGACAACCTAATATTAGTTTGACTCGTTTACCTGATGACCCGGACTGTTGTTAATGGCTATCTCAATATGTACATGCGTATTCTGTACATAGATGCAATAAGAATGCATTAAAGTCCAGTAATTCTGAGCAAATCTCCACTTCAGCAACATCGGATAACGTGCAACAGATATGATTGCAAAAGAGATCGTTTTGGAAGCCGAATAAATAAGTTTACATTTATCACTCGTCATGCCTTCATATGAGCTTAGCCAATAACATCCTTGGGATCAAAGTATATGCGTATAAGCGATCATCGCGCTCACAATGTGTACTATTAACGACATGGCATTCCCTCAGATGAGCTACATAGAAGGCGTGGTTAGGGCCGATTCGGGCTTGGATAGCGCCGTTATTGCCCATCGTGGCAGTGCCAAAGGGGTACAACCTGAACAGGCGTCTAAGCATCTGCTGTTCCAGAAGAGTGATTCGGCTTATATACATAATTATTGCGTGGTGTTAATGTTCTCCAGTTCTTCTAAGAACTGTTCCTTGAAACATGCGACAGGAGAGGCGTTGACAGCGTGGGCGTTCTCGTCAGCATGCAGTCGGCCATATCGATTCGTACGAAAATCTGACAACCCGAGTCCGACGTCTGCGATTGAAAAGATGTAGTCCAATTCCGTCTTTGACCATCTTCTTCGCCTGCGCACCAACATCAAGCTACGAGGAAGAGGAGCTCGAGGCATTTTATGTGGATTTGGAGAAGTTTTATGAGGAGAACCATATCTTCTTGAGGGTCATCGTCGGCATTTCAACGCTAAGATCGGTCCTAGAAGAACGGATAACGAACTTCACATTGGGACTCGGAACGGAATGGAATGAGCAGGGTGAAAGGCTGCCTAAGTTTATCATGTCGATCAAATCATCTACGATAAATCACAGTTCCAGAGCCCTCTCACATACGATGAACTTGAGAGCTCCCGGTGGACAATACCATACAAAATGATAACATCATCTTCGATCGGAGGTTCTGCCTGACCGACGTCGCTGCTGTTCTGAAGTTCCATTCGGGATCAGACCATCGACTTGTCTGCGTAAAATATCTCTTTTCAATACGTGGAGAGAGAGCAGCAGGGCAGAGAATTTGAAAGTCACCAAGAGACGTCTCTTTTCGGAAGTCTTCGAGCTGACCCGTCAACGTGGAGCCGCACGAGCCGCAGTCGATCAACAACTGACGTCTGAGCTTGCGAAGCAATGCAGGAAGGTGATAAAAGAAGAATTCAAGAGAGAAGAGCAGCAGTGCTGGCGGAAGCAGCAGATGCTGGGAGGAGCATCCTCAATGCCCGCCGGAGTTTCGCGAGTTACAGGACCAGAATGACCCGTTTCATACGTCCTTACGGTACATTTACTACTTCTCGAAGGGCAATAGAGAAGGTCATCTACGACCTCTCTCGGATCTTCGATACATGTCTACCTGCCTGGAAGCAATCTGAGGCAGGATGGATAGTCGGTCCTTCAGTTCACTTTTGCGAAGTCCGACACGCCATCTTGTCGGTGAAGAACGGTACAGCACCCGCCCCCGACAGGATCATACCGAAACATCTGAAAAATCTGAAAATCTACCGCTAGTTATCGTCAAAACTCTGACCCCACTATTAATACGCTACTGTCGGAAAGCAAGGCATCCACCTCATGAAAAACCAGCAGGACTGTGTTCCTGTATTAGAAGGAAGATCCACACGACGTTGGCGATTAGCATTCATTCTGCCTGCTGTCATTACTCTACGAGCTCTTCACTCGAGCCATCTTGAATAGGATTGGCAGGACTTTACACGGAGGGCAGCCATGCGAGCAAGCACCGTTTCGGAGGGGGTTCCGTACAATCGATCACATCCACACACTCACTAGGCTCGTTGAAGGGTCGCGAGAGTACAAGTAGCCGTCATATCTCACATCAAATCGATTTGAGGAGAACCTTAGACTTCGCTGTGACAGAAACGGTAATCGAAGCCCTGGGAAGCAGGGTGTACCTACTCAGTGCATAAGAATACTTCGTGAGCTCTATAGCAACGTCACGACCAGAATTTCACCATTCTACAAGGAGATCATCATCGACGTGAGCAGAGGGGCTCGACAAGGCGACACTGACTTGCATAAACTTCTCAGCGCCGCTCTTGAGAACGTCATGCGTCTACTGGAATGGGAAGGTATGGGAGTGATGGTCGATAGTCGGCATCTACATCACCGGCATCGCTGGCGACATCGAGCTCACAACACCGACAATCCAGCAGGCGGAGCTAATGCTAGCCGGTTTCGACTGCAGGTGTGGATAAATCGGTTTGCAGCTGAACCCAACAAAGGCGTGTTCATGGTGAACGGATTGGTAAATGATGCCCGATTCACGCTGAACGTAACGGACATCACTGAATGCTTCAGTTATGTGTCCCTATGTCGGGAAGTCAATATATTGAATACTTAGCACGAGCTGAGAGAAAGAGCGGCTTGGGGTGCCTACATGATCATCGAGGGAGTAGTGAGGAAGATTAAGAACATCAGGAACCGCGCCCATCTCTCGATTCTGCTGCCGTGACATATCCTCGGAAACTTGGACTCTACGTAAGCAGGAAGAGCATGCGGTCGGCTTCATCCAACGCCCCATCGAAAGGACAATGTTCGGAGTATCCCGATACACGCACGTGTAGAGGGGAATCCGGAGTTCCGAACTCCGTCGACGATTGAAGATCAGGAATGCGGCCGTATTCGCCAAGGATTCGAAGATTAATGGGCCGAACATGTCATGCTATACTGCGATGACCGTTGAACCGCAGCGGTTACCCTCTAGGCCCGTCGGGACGGCAAACGAACACCTGGACGATTGCCGGCCCGATGGTCAGACCTCCAAACGAAAGCTCTACGTGAAGGGAACGAGAGGCTACACGTTCCTGGAGTCAGAAGCGTTCACTGGACTACTTGGGCTCGTCACAGGGACGGATGGAGACGTTGCTGGCCCTCGCTCGTTGCTCATGATAGGACGACCAATAGGACGATAGGTGTTGTAGGTGATAAAGCAGGTGTTTATGTTAATTTTTCTCATCTTACAGGTTGGTAGATGGAAGGTGTAATAGACTTTCGGACCAATGCTCTTTCGAAAAAAATTGAAAATGCACTATAGTGAAGTGGGCTTTTATTTTCAGATAATTCCCTACTACGCAATGGTATCTCCCATTTTGCTCTGGCTTATTATAAGAAGGTCTAAGCAGTTGAGATTGGCGAAACTGAAAGCCCTTGGGCAGCGATCGAGCAATGAAAGAGATTTATACTTCCAGAAGTATTGTGAAATGTGGCAACGGGAGTGATATGGAACGAAATACTCATACAAGGTAGCGAGATGTATCTATTTTCCTAGAAAGTTACGTATTTTCATGGGCTGAACGAGCAAGAAGCTGGTTGCACTTTCCCCTAACTAATCACATGCTTTCAGAAAATGTTGCTTCAGTTAACTCGCATATATGTCTGAAGCTTCGACTCAACTAAGCTTCTAATACTTCAGTGATACTCATCAATTTGGAAAGTTAGAGGAGTCTGTTCGAATAATAGGAGACAACAGAGATTCCTTATTTGTACTTATCATCTATGTATGTATGTGTCGAGCGTGCAATGTACTATGGGATTCTTTAATCAAATAACAATGCTGCTAGGTCATACGAAAGGGAAGTGAATCACGAAATTTTTGAAGTCCACCCATCCAGGACTGTCGTTCGCACAGAGATTTGAGTAAAATTGTTTTTATTCCTCCTTCTGCTGAAAAAGGTAATGGACCGAATGAAAAATTCTAGCGGTTTTCGACTTCTACTAACCCAGTACTGCTAGCCAGTTTCTGCAGTTGATTAGCACACACAGTAGTCGTTACAGTGGCATCTGTTAACATAGCTCTAATTGTGGTGCTCCTAAGCACATGTGGAGCAAACAGCTCCGCTTTGGAAGACAACTATTGCACCACATAGAAATGATTTTCCACTACTTCGCCGGTGATACTCCTTCTCATCCTCAACGCATAGTACCCATCTTTTATATCCAATTATAACGCCTCGCAAATCTCATGTCAATCAACAGCACAACGAAGGGTCTTAGCCACTCATAGTGCTGTCTGAATCATTGACTCGGTAAGGCACCCAAATACTCACGTTTCTGAGGACACGGCTATTTGATATTCTACCAGTTGTGTATGAGTTCAGTAAGTGCTGTTGTTACTTATCGTATAACGACCTTTGGATTCGCCTTCAAACCTCCCAGGATATCGTCCTGTATAGTGGGCGTCAAACCAGCTTAGGGTGGAAGACATTCGTACCTCCTTATCCACAACCAGTGGAGCAGCGACACACGGTAGGATAATAGATGACAATAAAAGTGAGTACAGCATAAGTATTAGCAGCTGTTGTGTACCTCCGCCAATGTAACGATACCACATCATATACTACATTTTTGAAAAACAGCGGAGCATGCTCTAGCTTGCTATGGTGATAAATACTCAATAAAATGAGAGCAGTGAAACCACAAGAAATTTTGGAAGTATCGCAAAACTTATGCACCACTCTAACAGCTTGCTGTTCCTTTTCTCATATTTACGATTAGGTATCCATGGCAATCTTGAAGGCACGCTATCTAGACCAAACAATGAGAAAATGTGTGGACATGATGATTTGCTAAGCTTGATCAATCCTTCTACGACTTTACTGGTAATGAGATGGGTCTCTTATCTGAGTCCCACTTAAATCACAAAAGCATAGATATGCGTATTTGCCTGTAGTAATGCGAGACAGTGTAGAACTCAGGCCATCGTCGATATGTTGTCTTCGACAGCACCTCTTTTCATTGTTAAAAGCACATTCCAGGACTATTGTGGTATTGCAGCCCCTTCCGTTGTCAGATAGATCGACATAAGTCACGTCGAGTGTACGTTTACCGAGGCATGACTGTGACTTTCCGAAGCGTGGAGCGCCAAGGAAGACAGCGCGAATCCGTAAGGCCGCTTCCATACTTTGCGCACCGACGCCGTCACGCGCGTGCCTGCGTCACGCGCGTGACGGCGTCGGTGCGCAAAGTATGGAAGCGGCCTAATGCAGCCCAGACCCGCCCACTCCAGACGTGATTGCTGACAATGACGCTGGAAACATTGGCAACGGCGTGGCAAATGAGGCATGTGTTCATGCGATAAGACATAGAAGAAACTCCAGTAGTGAAGGAAACATTGGTAGGGGATACAGGTGATATCTAAGTATTCCTCATGATACCAGTCAACGGGAGCTGACTCGATGGCTCATTTACAGCGGTGATCTTGTACAATGTCAAATGCCAGGAGGCTTCATTTTGCTGTTATCGGGGCTTTTTCAGATTTTTCTTTGTCGACGAATTCCTCAGCACCTCTAGTTCCACAACTTGGCGCTAACCCATTCAAGGTAATGCTGGAATGTGCCTTCAACCCTAGACCTGGAACTAGCAACTCAACCTCATAGCCACAAGCACAGGACAAGCCAGAACGAACGACTCACCTTACCTAAAATGGAGTAGCTATTTTAGTTACCTGAGACAAAAAGCAGCGACATACTGAAAGGGGAAAACTGAAGAGAGGCGCTAACGAGGAAAGCCTTTCAGGGAATGGAACGTTTTTGAAAACGGTTTTTTGCATCACATGGGGTACATACTGAAACAAACAACGAACCTTCATTGTTTCTTAGCGGCCCTACAAATGCTAAAAAAGAAGCGAAAAGATTTTTGGAAACAGCGACTTTGACGCACTCACTGTGTCGTACTACTTGTAGCGCTGCCTACCTGCAGATTTAGAGTTGCTCCTCTATTGCACATACAAAACAAGGCAAAATACCGAAAGATAAAAGTATTACCCACACCATGTACTAAAAGTGCATAGTAGTTTCACAGCCATTCCCCGCAGTTCATTGCTACAACGAACGGATGCCCTACAAAATACGATGACGGGCTCTTAAAGGCACATTCCAGGATTATCAGGATATCACATCTCCAGCCGTGGATGGATAGTTCGACCCAAGCCACGTGGGCTGTACCTTTACTGAGGCGTGGGTGTCAGTTCCTGGAGCGTGCAGAGCCAAAGAATCTAGCGCAACAGCTCGCCCCACCCCCCCCCCCCCCCCCAGCCGGGGATCTGCCTTTACTCTTCGATCTTATCCAGGGAGACCAGCTACTAGTCAAGATCTAGAAATTGGCAGTAAACCAATCGCCTCGCGAAGTAAACCCACTCCTGAGTGACCTGACCCCACACTAGGCACCGGAACACTTACAGCACACCCCCGGCTAAGGTGGGCGGGGCCGAGCTGTTGCGCTAGATTCTTTGGCTCTGCAAGCTCCAGGAACTGACATCCACGCCTCGGTAAAGGTACAGCCTGCGTGGATTGGGTCGAACTATCCATTCACGGCAGTAGATGTGATATCCCAATAATCCTGGAATGTGCCTTTAAGCGACTGGTATGGATTTGAGGATCGGACCATGGCGTTTCAGAATTTTTGCGTTCCTTTTGCGTTTATTTTCACCTTCATATATGCCTCATTATGCCAAATGATTATGATTTTCGTTGACAGGTGCCAGTGACTCTGTTTATAAGTTTTCAGCGATAATCTGACTTTTTTGGCACTAACAATCAAGGGCCCCCAACGCTCGAAATTCGCGTTTCATGCTGAATGAGTATCGATTCGTGTTCTAAGGAGTCAAATCACCTTTGGGGACACACTTGTAGCTGAATCCAAATTTTACCATAACTACGAGGGAAGTGTTTTATTTTACTAGTATTTTAGATACTATTATAGTATTTTTGGCAATGGGTACATGGTGCAATGACTAACAAAAACGATGAACCTCGACTTACCAAGCATAACAAGAAAAGCAGTTAGGATTCCCTGACACGTGATATCGTTGTCTCCTTCGTCTAACGTGCGGTCAAAAGTTTAAAAATTCCCAGCACAAATTTTCGAATTTGAGTCAAAATCCGTTCGAGCTGGAAACTGACCCTCTGAGGTACTTCGATCACCCTGAGCACAAATAACAAATCAGTTTCGCGCAAAGTGCCTCGCCCACGCGCCATGAGCGATGGCAGGTTTGAAAAATTGGGCTCCCAAACTTGCTGAAAACCGGCAATAGAGAGTAGTTTGGATTTTTTCAAAGTGATTACTGCATTTACTTTCATATTCAAATGTACGAACCCAGAAACTGAAGATGCAAATTTTGCAAAAACTTGTCTGCAGCGGGGATTGAACCATCAACCCCTTCTTTGGCATTTGTAGGATCGCTCACAAAAAATGTTCTCTGTATGTACCCCATATGATGCAAAAAGCCGTCTTCAGAAACCGCTCCATTCCTTGAAAGACCTCGCTTGTGGGACCTTTGCAAATTGATGAGTCTCCTTGTTATTCAATTGCTCAGTCAAAAGCCCGCAGTCAAAATTTCTTTTCATGCAGGATCAGTAGTAATAGAGCAAGTTTGGTTGCGCTTTCACTCGGTCACGACCACATGCACTGCGGAAATGTGAAGAAAGATTAGGAATGGGTCGGAGTAGGTCAAGACGCCCGAGCTACGTCAGCTCGATACGCGAAAGGGTGTCTTGACATACCCGAAAGGGCGAATGAACTGATGAGAATTGAAGGATTCATCCGCATTCAACCATGTTCACAGCACTACCGCCTATCCACTCAACATGTTGCGATCGGCCGATTACATATCATGATCGCGAATGGTCTTCGCGAGCAGCATCCATCATAAAGCGTTCGATTTTTCCAATATACAAAATGACGCCAATATAGCGCGGAGCTCTAGCACGTAAATAGTTACGATCCTGTTTTTTATGATGATAAGCTCAAAACCCGTGTGGACGATTAGTGAAGACTGCTCAAGGTTCCCATACGATACTTCTGATTCGTTCGATGAGTAAATATTTCTTAGTGACGTGGATGTGTATCTTGTATTTATGTTGCAGTGAAGTCCACCTCCCACCAGCTCGCCAATAGGTTTGCCACGCGGATATGTGTGTGTGTGTGTGGGAGACGCGACCTCAAACTTGGGTAATTAAACATTCATACTCCAAAAAATATAACGAGTAACATCAATGAGTAACAGCAATGAGTAAGCGGATAAGTGAACGCGAGTTAAAGAAAAAGAAATCAATAAACACTGAGCTATCCCCTTTCTGGAAGGTCTCTTATAGCCCCTTTCGCGCGCGATCACTCCCTGTGATCTCGATAAGTCGATTGACGACTTGTCGTCACACCCGGCGGCAGTAATTAATTGAACGTCAACAATTCAATAACATAACATTACAAACAATAATATCGCAAGTAGCTTTTTCTTCAGTTCCTTTTCGGTCGTCGTCCTTGCTGGCTTCTCAAGCGTCCCTTCTGGCTTCCGCGTCCATGGCGTCGTATTCCCGTACGAGATGGCGCAATTCCTGTCGCACTTCTTCTGTCTGCCTTCGGCTTCGTTCTTACGGTCCGGTATGTTGCATAAAGCGGTGTGGTGTCCGCGATCATCCGGGATGAGGAATTCGAAAGCGGTCCCCTTTACGCGATTACAGTAGTAACAGCCTTTTCTCCGGTAGGCGCAGTCTTCATAGTATCCGCATCTCTTAAGACAGTACTGGCAATAGGATCGTTCCCTCATAATCTCCCATCTTCGGTCTCCATTGACAACATTGGGGCAGGAATCGGAGAAATGTTCGCCTTCCCTGTCGCAAAACGCGCAATTCAACGAAGGGTTCATGTAAGGTGAGCGCGACTCCTTCTTTCTGTACGGAAAGTCTTGCAGATCTCTTTCCATCCAGGCCATTCTTTCCTCTAGCTCGTCGATCAGCCACCGGAGCTCTCTCCTTCTTCGGTCATTTCTCTCTCTTCGAGGTCGTGAAGGCGACCTCCTCCGGGCACGCGAATGATCTTCCCTTCTTGATTCGGGAACACGGTCACTGTCTCTTCCTTCATGAACTATCTCCACAATTCTCTCTGGCGGCAGTTCTTCAACAACGCGTTCTCTGTTCCTTAGCGAGCTGGGTTCTTCGAGCGGTTCGTCTATGTCCATCCTATCGTCTTCCTCAGAATGGACGTCTCCTTCTCCGTCGCTGTCTTCGCTCTCCGATACGAGTGCAGGAAGTTCCTGGATTGGTCCTGGCTCATTCACTAAGCGAACTTCGTCGACCATACGCGAAAAGTACACGTCATCATTCATCTCGTTAGTGTCATCTTTTGCACCTTTTCCAACTCCTGGTTTCTCCAAGATGTTCTTCAGGCGCAAGATTTCTTCGGACTGCTCCTTCAGTTTATCCTGTACATCGGCAAAGCGCTTTTCAGAGTTGTCCTTGTCTGTTGCCGTCAAGTTCTCGAAGGCTCTGCGAAACAACGTGTTGATATGTTGTGCATTCGTATGACAGGGTCCAGCATTGGGTCCATAATCGATGCTATCAATGGCGAAGAGAGTTCATCATCAGTCGAGTTGCTGCAGGATGATAGTGATTCTACGATATCCATAGAAGGAGAGACACGCAATGGAGATTCGATGCCCCGCACTGAGTATGCAGAAGTAGGAACTTTGTTCTCTTGCAAGGAAAATTTATCAGATTCTGATGAGGAATACTACGAAACTGCA
This sequence comes from Trichostrongylus colubriformis, assembly GCA_963978905.1. NCBI lineage: Eukaryota > Metazoa > Nematoda > Chromadorea > Rhabditida > Trichostrongylidae > Trichostrongylus > Trichostrongylus colubriformis. The sequence continues at coordinate 43,102,447 of OZ022257.1, read as the reverse complement.
CAGAGTCGAAATTCGACGATTTCTGAGACTTGCTCAGCAGATCAGTTCTTCATGGATATTCAGGGTTCCAATCGGACCTCGACACCCGCTACCTCTTCGCGAAAGAACGGTCTGGTCATTCAATCGCCGTCAGCGCCGACTGCCGCACAAATCCGGCGTGAAGCGCATCGATCATCGATGAGTACTTGTTCGACTAATTCTGAATACTCCTCTCAGCTTCAGTACTTTGAGGCGGAGAGCGGTTCCAAAAGCGTTGCGAGCAGTTTCGTAGGTGGTGTTGATCGGATGCGAATCGGCGATGATGATTGCAGGTCTCCGTGTAGGACTCCACGGCCAATATCCCATGATGAGGTGACTGGAATGGATGACGAATTGGCTTTGGCGGCAAGATGGGCAGAGGACCACGATCTGAGGATCGACGATGGCGATGAATTCTTGGAATGCGAAGACGAAGACCCTCCAACGCCACGAGGTGCTCCCACTAATTCCAGAGAATCGAGGAGGACAGAAGAAAAAAGTAATAGAAAGACATGCTCCCCAAACAAGTATCGCTGTAGGAGCCACAAGAGAACTTCATCACTTCCTAAAGCATCTGATAGGGACAAGACGGCAAAATCTCAGGTGGATCATAGGAATGCAACAAAGCCATTCTCAGCGACTAGAGAATCGAGGGAGAATTTACGTAAGAGGAATAGCTCGCCTGTACTACGTCGCCGCTCGTCGTCTCGTTCACGAGGTCAAGAGCGAAAACGCTTTGCATCTGATCGAAGCCATGAGAAAAGAAGAGAAAGGAGGCAGCCACATTGTCGCGAATCATCACCTCGCCCTAACCGCACACGAACGTCCATTGCCGGACGGAGGCTGTCCGCTACCTCTGCCCTAAAGGCCCATAATCTCCCTCGCTATAAGCCTGTCGATCGGAGATATGATTTTACTCGTTGGATTGACTCAAATGGTGAACTTGTACTGCATAAAGTGAAAGACGTTGCAACAGGTCTGGTGTCAGCCCCACTGGGTTGCACTTATGACTCGGCCTTGGATACTTTTGTGTTTACTCGTCATGACAACATCCTGTTCTCAACGAGCGATGGCCGTATTTTGGACAATCTCACTCTAGTAGGGTTCGATCAGCCTTGTGCAATTTGCATCCTTCGGCCGCGTGCGGCTATGGGAATTCTTGATCGTTCAAATTTGTATCTGTATGAACCAAAAATGAATCGTCTCAGTATCATAGCCAGTAACCTCGCTGCTCGTCATCGTGCGCTAACGTACAATTGCAATGGCGATTTGATAACGGTGAAGAAATTCGGTGGTTCAGTGGTAGAATGCTCGCCTGCCACGCGGGCGGCCCGGGCTCGATTCCCGGCCGATGCACCAATTGAAGTCCACCTCCCACCAGCTCGCCAATAGGTTTGCCACGCGGATATGTGTGTGTGTGTGTGTGTGGGAGACGCGACCTCAAACTTGGGTAATTAAACATTCATACTCCAAAAAATATAACGAGTAACATCAATGAGTAACAGCAATGAGTAAGCGGATAAGTGAACGCGAGTTAAAGAAAAAGAAATCAATAAACACTGAGCTATCCCCTTTCTGGAAGGTCTCTTATAGCCCCTTTCGCGCGCGATCACTCCCTGTGATCTCGATAAGTCGATTGACGACTTGTCGTCATGCAGCACGATGAATTTTTATGAAAAAGGGTACAGTTTGAGCCGTGGTGTTTTGCGGTACTTGAAAATATAATATTGTAGAACTTAAATCACGTTGAGTATGTCTGAAAAACGAGTACCTTTGATCTTCAAGATACGCTTTTTCATGGTCCGGAGGCAAAACTTAGTCAATTTAGACACAATGCCGTCAACATATTTTCAAATCTGTGCGGCTGATAAGTACACGGGCAAAGCGAAGCGATACACAATCCTCGACGAGACCGAATGAGTAAATTTGGCAGACTGTGGAGTATGAAAGTAAGGGTGCTCACGACTTGTCAGCCATGTAACAGTAAAGAGAGAACGAAATAAAATAGCGAAAAATCGAGAAATAGAACTCCAGAAACCCTCCTTCTCCCTCGCGCTCCTCTGCGTCACTGGCCGATGATGGACTCCTGATCAACTGCAGAACGACACATCCTGCTGCCGGACAGTGATAAAACCCCATGCTGCGCTTTTAAGTGTGACCTTCGCTGCACATCATCTCTTCTGAAGTGGAATGTCTGTTTTCAGAGAGCATGTACTCCCAGTTTTCACTTTACCCTCCCCCCCCCCCCTCCCTCTCCCCTTCCCCCCTCCCCCTCCCCCTCCCCCTCCCCCCACTCCTCCCGGCATTTAGAGACAACGATAAGGGTGATGCAATAGTGCAGAATAGCTAAAGTAACCCACTAACACAAAATCTGAAGCCCTAGCGGACTTTCTTGGCGCAATCTCGGTAAGGAGAGCCCCTCGAGGTCACAGAACTCGTCCTTCTTGGTCTCTTCCGCCTTATTTATTCAGCTCGCCTCCTAGGGTAGACTTTGCCCAAGAATGATTGAGTATAGGTGAGATTCGAATCTTGGAATGGTGCAAAACTTTGCACATGATTTCGCCGCCGTCGCCTCTGGTACCGGCGTCGGTGCGCGAAGTATGAACGCGGACTGAGACCTAAGTGCTGGCGATGGAATCGCCCGCACCCTACTTCTCATGACTTCCATGCTGACACTAAATATTGACCGTAATCAAATAAAACAAGAAAAAGGTAGATTACAGCAACTCCATCTACATGACTCATTTTGTACCCTGTATCTCAGAGGCTGAAACAGTTCATCTGAAGTGCAAAAGGGAGCTTATGCGAACTTTGTGGTCTGTATCATCCATCATCGCCAGCACGGCGATGATCCTTCCACCCATGCGTCTGGCGGGGGCGGGGCTTATGTCGTACTGTAGATAGCCAATTGAGGCAGTATCATTCGACCCAGATCATTCTACTGTTGTCGTTCACAGAACACTGTGACAATAAATCTGCTCCCTTCTCGTATTCTGTTACACCACTGAACCACCCCCTACATTTTGGTGCATCGGCCGGGAATCGAACCCGGGCCGCCCACGCGGGCGGCTCCATAAAATCGACTGGTGGCGGCTGGTCCTCGTCGGTGGTTCAGTGGTAGAATGCTCGCCTGCCACGCGGGCGGCCCGGGTTCGATTCCCGGCCGATGCACCAAAATGTGTCATCGCCAGCACGGCGATGATCCTTCCACCCATGCGTCTGGCGGGGGCGGGGCTTATGTCGTACTGTAGATAGCCAATTGAGACAGTATCATTCGACCCAGATCGTTCTACTGTTGTCGTTCACAGAACACTGTGACAATAAATCTGCTCCCTTCTCGTATTCTGTTACACCACTGAACCACCCCCTACATCATCAGACATCTCGTCGATATTCGAGAGCCCCGGTGGGCGCTATTAACGGCGTCTTCGTCGTCCTTCTCGAAAACCCGACGAGTTGTCCAGTGGACCGTTGTAGCTGTAGGGGCATGTAGCGGCTCGCTCCTATAGAGCGCTCTCATCGATATCCAAGCAGTGGGGAGGCAGTGGTCCTGGAGTTCATTCGCAACTCGTGGAATCCAGCGCGATAAGATTGCGTTCATACTCTGCGCATCGGCGCCAGCACCGGTTGCGACGACGGCAAAATCATGTGCCCACCACGGCGGCGCTCCGGTGAAGCGCTCCGTTTGTAAAACGCTCGACCCAACCACACTACAGTATTATGACCGTGGTGAAAGCCCACGAATTTCAATACAAACAGTCTGCCACTGTTTCAACTTCGCGGCCTTACCGCCAAGTCTAACGGGGTCGCATGACGCGCCCACCCCATCACACCATGGCATAGAAAAGTCAGCTCAACTTAATTTCAAAGAATTGGGGAGGATATCAAAACTTAACTTCAAGATTTCAGGAATTTGCAATGTGTGTGAAGTTCCTTACTAGGGTATTCCTGCAGCACACCCTGAGCCCGACCTTCGACGCAGTATGGGTTCAAAAATATATGGGTTCAAAAAACGGAGGAGTAATGTGTCACAGACGGGGGTGGCTTCTGTTTGCTGGTCTGTACTATATCAGTATAGGGGGTAGCTAATCCTTTACCTGAGTGTGTGTAGCGGTGTTATTACTCTTCTGCTATTTCGTTATGCCTCTGTGCTATGCATTTTATTAACATACAGTCCATTTCGGAGCGCCTGATAAGGCGTGGCCTAGTGACTTGGGTGAGCGTATCACTCTCTCACTCCGCCACACACTCCCACTCTTGCCACGCACTCTTACTCTCTCCACTCACACATGTCCGTAGGCCACGCCTTATCAGGTGCTCCGAAATGGAGTATAGTTACATTACACAAGAGGTGGAGTACGGTAGGGGTGGAGGGTGTGCATACGCAACCAGCGACGTGCATCCCAGACTACAACGTGGGCGACAACTCTGTCACCGGGACGAATTCGACGAACTATAACAATGTTGCCGAACCTAGTTATGTGACCAAATAGCACATGCGTTGGAACGTGTTCGTACTCCGACACCGACGCCGAATGCCGCGAGGAATGGGGCGGCCCCAAAGGTCGCTCACAAGTCTCACCTCTTCGCTATAAGTTTTGCGAACCTCTTGACCTCAAGCAAACTCAAAATACAAACCTCAGGATGATCTCCAAAAGTTATGCACGACATTAAGATAAGTGTGCAAAAGTGCGGTTATCTGACGGAAAAATGCAGACTGGCCCTGAGGTAATTCCGACAAACCGAAGATATAGACTAATGCACGCACCGTTGGCCGGCCGTGATTGCGTACCGCCTTGAGGACAGCTGGCTTTTTTCGGCAACACGCTTCCTGCCGCGAGGTCAGACACCAGACAGGCCAGAGTACGCGACGCCAAAGCTCCTTTCCTGAAAAGGCTCAGGCAAATCCGAGAGACCCAGACGGCGAAGGACGACATAGGCGCAGGGTTACGCAATCACGGCCGGCCAACGGTGCGTGCAATAGTCGATATCCAAACCGAATGATAGAATAAGTAGTCGGGATCCCAACGCTCCTGGCTTTCAGTATACATGGGATGAAGATTTCCTGTCAGCGCTGTGTTTTTATGAGGTATGTGTTAATTACTTGACATTCTGCTTTGGCTCACCAGGTGGTGTTTGATTTACTTTCAGTTCCGGTCATTTCTCTCTTTTCCACTATGATTGTGTCTCAGTTTTCAATCCTTGAGATCGACGAATATGGTGAGGAAATTTCAATGAGTCCGCATCAAGTGCGGAAGAGATTGTCGTTATTAGTCGGCGTCTTCGAAGAAATCTCTTCTGGGATCATTGCTTTGTGTATGAAACGATCAGCCGAACTTATATGTGTAGTTGTAGCGTGAGTTTTGCTATAGTCATCTTTCCAAAATACTGTAACAACAAACCGAGTATCACTTTTAAAGCCTTCTTGAGAAACACCTACCTTTCATGTTCGTTCAATCGGAAGAACAAGCTATCTCATTTGGCGCACAATGGCTCTTCAATGGAAGTCAGGTATTATTTGTGCTCACAAAAACCTCTAAGTCAGTGCGAGTATATTTTTTCGTTCTATTCGAATACTCTTGACCTGGTAACCTGACTGAATTGTTCAGGTAATCAAGCTTTCTTTTAACAAGGCGAACACAGACGGATGTTCTATGAGGGATTTATGCTATGTAATAAGAACTTCTGGTAGTACCGGAGAAGCGAAGCTGGTCGGTGTTCCATACTTTTGCATCGAACCTAACATTGAGGACTTCAGGTACATTGAAATTTTCCGCCTTTATCTATCCATCACTTGGCCGACACACAGTATTAAGCGCATCAAATCACATTCATAGAGTAATCTGATCAAATTCATCGGGAAAGTGCTTGAGTGCGCTGCGCTGCATTGCACGTACTTTCTTTGAATAACGACGTTTGATGTCATGTTTCAGTACTGTTTTTTAACTGCAGTCTGCAGTCGTTGTGCTGATCTAAGTGTGCGGTCGTACCTTGAGAACAGTTTGCAGTGTGGGTGAGCAGTAGATACGTATCTATCCAGTGAATCTACGATACTGAAATACCGCAAAGTCGCGAACTGTGGATTGTTCGTTGACTGCGCCGTAACTGCTGCTCAACTATTCATCTTTCATAGATCATTTCACATTCGTTTCACATTCTGTTAGTATTGCACATGCCTTTCCTTCATTTATGATCTTTTCCAAGGGCATACCCTACATCATATTTACTTCGAAGTCAAATCGAAGGTAAGCGTTAGGATTCGTTTGATATCCATTATCGTATCCGATGTAATGATCCTAAAGCAGAGAAAGATAAGTAGTGATTGCTATCATTTAAGAGTAAAGTTTCGAAAATAAACCTTATTCCCTTATTCATTGCATTTATGCAGTGACATGTGATAATGCTTTGATTTCATGCTTCATACTGTAGCTTCAGGGAGAGATTCTCGATATCGTGTGAAGACATCATTTTGTGCTCCACATCATTCTCGTTTGATCCTTCTATAATCGAGATGTTTCTATCTTTTGTTAGGTATGTCTATCATTGTAGGAAGTGATCCATTGCTGTTATTTGGCTCCGTCGGACTGGAATGTAGTGCTGTACATTCCTTTTCAGTGGTGCTCGTTTGCTGCTCGTGTCGGATAATACTCGTTCGCAACCACATTTGCTGTCTGGTATTTTGCGAAAATATAAGCCAACAGTCGTACAGGTTTGTCATTGTTACTATGTCATGCTTGTCGGGTTGATTTTTAATTGTTCTCATTCGATCTAGCTGACTCCATCGATCTTATCACTTTTGGATGACACCACCCTTGCATGGATGCTTGGGGACTCGTCTTGTATCCGGTGTCTTCTGATAGGTTCGCGATTCATTTTCATTTTTGATTTTATGGAAGGTCCGTGACTTGAAGGAAAGGACGATACCTATTAGGGTTATTCCAGTTATACATGCATTGGTTAGCGCATATTACCTTTACTTCACATCGAAAATCCTTGTTGGACTGAGGATGTGATTCGTGATCATTTTCTTTACTCTTTATTTGTTAGCTCTGTCAGATATGATATTTTGATTTACCGAACCATTCATGCAAATATAAAAAAATGCATGTGTCTCAGGTGGCGAAAATTTCCCGCTGAATCTTGTGAATCGCTTCCGCACGGCTTCGAACTCAACCAAAATTTTCAATGTTTATGGAGTCACTGAAGTTTCTTGCTGGGCTACTGTTGCTGAAGTGAAGTTCAGGTTCGAAATTTCTCCAAGTATTTCCTGTTTTTCTAAATGTGAAGCGAGTTTCCGAAGAAGATGCGCTTTTACCGTCTTACTTGATGTGAGGGTGCAAGGTGATTGAAGTTTAGTGATTGAAGTCGCCAATGTGATTCTTTCCTCGCAAGTCTTTGATTGGCCAGTATTTTAAGGTGGGTTTTAACGTACGCGTCACTCCAGGGTTCCGGCAAGTGTGTTTGGGGTGACTTGTAAAAGGTGGCTAAGAATAATTTATAAATGGTGGCGAAAAAGCGGTGCGGTAAACCGGGCGATTGGATGGAACTTGGGAGTATAGACAGGAAATAGCTAGTCATGCAGAGATCAGTCTAGATTAAGCAATTGAGTTACCCAATATTTTCCTGTATTTCAGGTGCGATCATATAGGAATTGGTGCTCCACTAAGATGTACGACTTTGGCACTAAAGGATAATGGCGAACTTCTGATAGGTGTCTATGGAATTTTCAAAACATTTCTATTCATTATGCTCACTTTTTGCATTCATATGCCCCTTGTCTTAATGTGTAGTCTTTATAGGTGGCTCAAGGCGGTGTTTCATCAATGGTGTTTTGAGTGGAGAATTCACCCCTACAGGAGACATTGCTGTAAGAAGAGGTGATGAGTTCTTCGTTGTAGGAAGGACAGATGACCAGGTGCGGTACATGCCTTTTCTCATTGCATTCTCTATATGCCCACATTGTATGAAATCGCTACTGTGATATTAACATATTACTCTTTCCTTTCAACTCCAGTGAAGACATGAAAACTGATTCAAATGCGTATTAAAGGGTAAAGAATAAAGTTTTGTCCTTAATGAATTCCTTGTAGGGATGCGCCGTGCATTATTGTCCATTCGCAATCGTAGTGGCAGGTGAATGCGATTTAGCTTATACCATGATTTGTGGGGGTCAACCTGTGTACAAGTTACTCCTTTTATTCTCCCAGACGAGTCTGGTACCAATTCACCGACCCCCGCCGAATGATGGAAGGCATGGTTGACTTGAACAGGCATTGAAGCGGGATTTGATCCCCACACCACGAAAGTAACAGTGCGCGCCACGTGTCACTACACTACCTCCGCCCTAAATGCTCATTACTCTTTCTATATATGTTCCATGGGCGTTATAGAATGTGATTTGAATTCATGTCATGAAGATTCGCAGTGCGTGCATTTGAGATTTGGTTAGACTTTTTTGAAAACATCTACTGTAACTCAGGTCAAAGTGAATGGTATTCGTTGCAATCTTGCTTCTCTGTCCAAGCAAGCTGTGAAGTTAAGTGGGGTCACTTTTGCTCAGTTCTTGCTGTACAAAGAAAAATTCTTGGTATTGTTCGTCGTGTCCAACTCACGTGTGGAGAATATCGTGCGAGAGACTCTTCCATCTGCCTTCTTTCCTTCAAAAATCGTTTACCTGGATAAAGTTCCGGTGAATTCAAATGGTAAGTTTTTCTAAGTACGGATGTTTTATTCACGTGAGGAAAAACTCAGCAAAACTGCACTGTCACTCAGGAAAAACCGACCGCCCGCAGTTGATTGCAGTATTGGAGAAAGAGTGTTCCACTCAGTTGGCGTCATTCACTTCTATGCTTAGCTTTCTGGAGAAGTTCGGTATAAAGTCCACTGCTGACTTATTGTTCCACTCCTTTGTTGATTATGGTAAGTGGTTTACACAGATTACTGTCTTTGAAGTGAAGCTAATTGTGATTTTTTTGGGATACGATCCGCTGATGCTGCCGAGATAGCGGTGCAGATGGGGAATGTGGAAGCATTACACGACATCCTGTCTCCCGATTGCACTATAGCTAGTGTAATGGGAAAGTATTCGAATGTGTCATGGTGTGCATCAGGTATTTTCTGGGCTCATTCTCATTTCTCTAGCTTCCTCATAAGAACAACAGTAGGCTCAGATGAAGATGGTCCACGGAGCTTCGTCAAGGAGTTTTCTTTAACCATAAGGTCTCAGCCGAATACTAAGTGGGCCTTCTGCACAGGAAAGTGCATCGATAGTACTCCATGTCACGTTAGGTACATCCTTCCGAATTAGATTGTGCTAGCCATGTGAAGCTTCGTGTTTCTTTTCAAGGTTGCCCGAAGGAGAGCATATTGTTGCTGCCTCGCATTCTGGACTTGTCGTATGCATGCGCATCAGAGATGGAATTTGCCGGTGGCAGGTAGCTATGCCATTAGCAGTCACATTTTTCTGCCTTCACTTCCCTCTTATTTAGAATCGCTTCCCGTGCCGGTTCGAGGCTTCCGTTGAGAGCTGCGGTAACCACGTTGTCCTCGGTGTGTACGTTGTTGCAACGATATTTCGTCATATTTTATGATCTGATCTATCACATGCAGCAAAGATTGTTTGGTGGTGCATCCGCTTTTCTATTTAAGGAGGATACGACGGGAACATCTACTTCTTGTCTATCTCTACTGGTTCTTTGGAATGGAAATTCCCCACTGGTGATGCAGTAAAAGCGGCATGTGCCATTGAAGATTATCACTTTGTTTACGTTCCGTCGTACGATAGAAATCTATATAAACTGGACATTAAGGTATGCTTAATTAGTTTCTAAATCACCGATCGTCAAGGTTTCTTTATGTGTGTCTCTTCATGTAGCATCTCATTTTCAGTACAAGAGCTGTTGCTGGTCCAGCAGGCTTCGAAGTGGCTCTCCAGCGAAAGCAGTTCTTTTGAGTGACTGTGTTATAGTAACAACCATTAGGGGCAGTGTTGAAGCGATCGACTCGGTGAGCTCGTTCTCGTGGAGGAACTTTTGCCAGGGTCAAGCCTCCGTTGAGGAATCCTCAACGGGGGGGGGGTCGTATTTGGTCCGCTAGGAGGGGGGGTCATAATCGTTCAGGTACTAGTGATCAACAGAGGTTCTCACGCAGAGGGTCTAAAGTGTAAGAAATGATAAAACTGACTAATTAGGTTGGTACCTGAAACTAGTTTAACTTAATCATCATGGGAACCTCATGCATGGCGCGATCCGCAACGAAACCGGTCAACGCTAATAGAAACGTTGGTCCGCTGACACCGAAACCACGTACAGAGACACCTCCGAAATTCACGAATTTCACCGATTAACCGTGGAAAGCGATACCTATCATCGGGTACCACCGTGGATGGACACTGCAAAAAATTGGGATGAAAACGGAAAATTAGCTGATATGGACTTTCTTCATATACAGGGGGTGCCAAAAAAAAGTAATTTTGCCCACGGCTCACATCTCCCAATTATACAAAACATAGGGAAACGAAAGAAATGAAAGTATTGGGGCAAAATATTCCCAAAATGTTCCTCTAAAAGCAGGAACAAGCTGAGACTCACTACTTTCATTTTCATGAAAATATAGAACCTTTAAGCGGCGTAGTCGGGCTTCGGAGCACCCACGGTATCAAGGTCCCCTTAAAACAGTGGAGCCGGGTTCCATGGTAGGTCTTTTGTGGGAAGCTTCCTAAGGATTGGCCCTTCGGTTCATGGAAGTCACAGAGCCCCTGCTGCTTGGACAAGGCTGCTATGATCCGAAGTATGATTTTCATGCCCAAATCCGCCTCCTGAGGGGTTTCAGTGGTAAGTGCACGTTTTGGCTCTTGGAAACGAAGGGCGCTGGGAACCCGGAAAAACGGAATCCTAAAGAACACCACCCAGTATGAATCCCCTTAGGTACCCAGAGTGAACGGACCTTAGCAAGGTTGTGAACGAGGGCGACGAAATGTCGGATTTTGCCCAGTTGGGGTGGCACATCTTGTTCACTATTTCCTCGCTCCCGTTCCTGCTCGTGCAGAAGGCTGCCACGGAGTATAGTGATAGAGTGAGGTCTGCTCTTGAATCTGGGGATGTGAATACCTCAACAGGATTTGCTGCAGTTCGACCAAAGTGGGTTGAAAGTGGACGAGACAAAATTACTTTTTTTGGCACCCCCTGTATTACTACGATTGCAAATACGTAATCTCGTGTTAGCAACCACCATACAAACCGCAAAAACGTTTGTATTCATTGAGAATGTGGATAAAATCCTCATGCATGGCGCATCCCAGAGAGAAGCTGACCGACGCTTCTCGCCTTCCCACTAGGCCTCCGAGAGCGAAGGATGCATACTGGAAAAATTTCAGTAACAATGAATCGATTCTTGGGAAGATTCGTGGGAAGATCTCGCAAATTCGACGAAAAAAAAAAGCTTTCCTCAACTTTTTTGAATTTTTCTTCCTTCGTTTTGGAGATCTGGCATAGTTCAGGTAGTCATTCGAAAGCGACAACCTAGCAGACCCTGCTTCACCCAAACGAACTCATATGGTTGAGTTTGAAGGAAGTTATGGCCATTCCCGTGAAACACTTCGAAATTTTCCTCATCAAATCCTCATCACCCTTCCCTCAAAATAACTTCCTTCGTTTTGAAGATCTGGCATGGTTCAGGTAGTCATTCGAAAGCGACAGCCTAGTAGACCCTGCTTCACCCAAACGAACTCATATGGTTAAGTTTGAAGGAAGTTATGGCCATTTTCGTGAAACACTTCGAAATTTTCCTCATCAAATCCTCATCAGAAAACCCATATCGAGAACTAAGCCACCATTGGGGAAAGCAAGCGGTCGGTAGATAGGTCTTGGGGAGTTATTAGGAAAACAGGTCACAGCTGCTTGAAAGATGGGCTCTAGGTAAAGTTAGGAGTGTTTTAATAATGTCGGAATTTAGTACGGGGAAGATAACGAGCTCCAACGCGATCGCCGCGTCGCACGTCGCCTAAAACGAAAAATGAATTCAATCATATGTACAAGTGTTCCTATCTCGTTTTTTGTACCCCTGCAAATCGTCAATTTCAAGGTTGTGGTAGCTGTGAGTAACCCTGTTTGTTCCCACTTCTTAGTAGAAAACTAAGGATTCTTGATAGTGGCACACTTTCCTGGCAGCTTGCCACTGCTGCTCTTTGTATGTCTCTCACGTAAAAGAGGAGGGGTGGGGTCGTATTGAGACCCTTTTTTTTGGAGGGGTCGTATTTTCTGAAAATTTTCCTCATCTGGACGCTTGACCCTGTGCATGGCCCTTTGCAGAAGAGATTGGTCAGCGCTGAAATCATCTCTCAATGTATGGAAGCCATCTAATGGCAAAACTAAACAAATGTCGTTCTACACTGACATATGCCTAGAAAAGGCTGCGCATGCCTACATGAGTGTATTGAGCTGAGTGAATTTCTCAATACTTGACCCACTCTCTCAGCCGCCTTTCTGTTTTATTCGATGAATTCCTTTTATTTTTCTGAGCTGAACACTTCTTATAGAAACTTCGCATTTCTCTGCTTGTTTTTGCAATGTCTTTTTCCTCCTTTGCTGTATTTATTACCGAGATATGTGTATCTGCTGTTTAGACTAAAGGGGAACATCGTTGGATCTACTATGCAGGAGCCCCTGTATTTTCGTCCGTAACAGTCGTCCTCACCAGTGGGTATATCTCTTCTGTAGATGGTATGATAGCAAAGATACGATTGGACAACGGCATTAAGGTTGGTTATGTTGTTGTGCATCCAAGACATAAATATGAGGACGAGATACGTGTTGCACTTGTCTCAGGAATGCAGCGTCAATGTTGGAGAACCGATGTTTGCTTCTGCGGCGTTTTTCGATGACCATATCATTGCTGTCACGGAGCGTGGTTCTTTCTTTAATCTGGATGAGGAGCTGAGGGTTCTTCGTTGTTTCCGTTTTACAGGATGCTCCTTCATTGTGCCTCCACACCGCATTGCTCCCTCTGTTTTTGTGCTGGTATCCTCTTCTGGAATGTTAGTCGTTTTCTCGCAAAACGAAAATGAAGCGCGTGGCTTCCGTTTAGGCAATGGTAGTGTATTTTCAAGAGTCTTGTTTTCTGATAAGAAACGGTACCTTCTCGCTGGTAATCGTGATGACTGGTTGCGTTGTTTCGAAATCTCAGCCGGTCTACTCAATTTTGTAGGTTAATGTTACGTACATCGAAGATTTACTTCGTAGCTGATCTCTTTTCCACCCCTCTTTGTTTTGGTATGTTAAAGGGTATTGCTTCGGTGATATTTGGTGATTTATTGCGTTTTTTTTTTCTATTATTATACCTGTTTGTGGTTAACCATTGGTTGTATGACACATAACCTTTGACACATAGTTCTCCGCTTTTGCCTCAATTTTCTTATTGTTTTCTGATAGTGTTGTATTTATGATTACAAATTTTGTATAATATATTGAAAACTCTTCACCTACCTATATTCTGGGAAATCGCTATCGATGACTAGGGTCGTGACTCTGAGTGATACATTTCAATCCGGTATCATTTTCTTTCTGAAGGAGGAGTTTGAATTCTTCGAAATTCTCCCTTTTACTGTGTCACGATCACACGGAAAAGCAGTGTGTTGTGTCAAACTTCTCGTTTTTAGTTGGTCCTATTTTGCTTGTTCGCTATTCTCATTTCCTTTTCTTTTCCCTCTTCCTTAGGAGAAGTAGCGAACTCAGAAGAGTCCTGCTTAGGACGGGCTCATTCATTTATTATCGCTGGTCGTAAAGGTGGGCGTGCCTTTGTATGGGTCGCCGTCGCGATGTTATTCTTTTTTACAAGCTGCCAGCTCGGAATCGTTTCGCTTTGGTTGTTCTTTTGTTGTCTTTCGGTTTCAGTGTATTAATTTGACATGATTCATGTTGCAATTTCCTTTCAAGTGAGATCTATCGTCATTTCCCCTTCGTTTTAAACCTATTTTATCTTGTTCAAGATTCAATGAGGAGCTTCGAGCAAGCACAGTTCGACGAGAAAACATCTCGAAATTTCGATTCAAAGGAAATCGCTTCGGTCACCGCTCGTTATGAAAAGGAAGCTGATGATTTAGTGAAGCATGTTAGTTATATTTATTAGAATATTGTTCAGAAGGTGCTCAGTTGATGACAGCTTTTCAGAAGGAAGAGATACGAAAGGTTGTCGGTTACATTGATTTAACTACATTGGCAGGAGACGATACCAAGGACAGAGTTGTGAAGCTTGTGGACAGGGCATTGTCCCCAGTCCCTGGTGTAAGTATTTCGACGAAGTTTTTGTTTTTTATGCTTTATTTGAAGACTTGACTTCCCCAAACTTATCGCTCGTTGCAGTTTTCTAGTATTCAACAGCTCGCTCAACTCTTTTTCTGCGACGGTGCGCTTCTGTAATGCAGTAAAACGTGAGCGAGGAAAAGGTGTGTGTTGTGGTGAGGCAAAAGAAGACGAGGATGAAGTTGAGGGTAAAGTAGATGACATAGTTCAAGCTGGGCATCTCAGCGCTATCCTGCACGAGAAGAGAAGTTCCCAGAGAGCCCTAAGATTGGTTTTAGTCGGAGCAATCTCGCCTGATTTATAATCCTCATGAGGGTCTACTGGTGCTTTTGGTGAGGATTCCTGTAGCTCAGCTGTGGGCTGCATAGAAGACGCATGAGATTGAATGATATTTAAGGAGCATGGTGTGTGTAGAGAAGGGGATCCATGAAATGAGCGAGGCAGTGAATTGCAAACTTTGATGCGGCACTGCGGCACCACTCTCGTGCCAAGACCGCCGTCAGACTTCACGATTTTGCGGTGTCGCGGCTCCACACGTGATGGTGCGCCATTGCACGGGCGTTTACTCTTATGTCAGGATTTCGCACGGCCCCAAGCGGCGAGCGACGTTTGCGCACGAGTTTGCTGCCCTTGGTGGAAATCGCGTGTAATTGCATAGGGAAAGCGGCGACCGTATCCAAGCCTATTTTCATTCATTTCGCTGCTACACTGAGCATGTTTAAAAATCATTCTCATTTCAATAGACAGAATTTGTTTGGATTCAGTCGTTGAAACGCTCTCAGTTAACTCTTGGTTGATGGAAGCTTTCTGCATGCACTTATTCCATTTCCTGCGCCATGTATCACCTTTACCTGCATTATGTGCTTTGTATAATCTTTACTAGCAAATCAACCTGAGGATATTCAGACTTTTGCTCTAGCCTAGCAAGAAAGAGTCCCGAGAAGCATCTACTTGTGCAAGGACGGTTTTTTGCATAGTGTATAACTCATCGCCCGCAATGTTGCGAGATCGTCGCAACGCGAAATCCTGACGTGAGGGTACACACCCGCATTGCACGAGCTCACGGTTGTAGTGTCGCGAGCGAAAGTGCGACGCGCAAAACCGCAGAGTCGAAAAACGCAAAGTCTGACGACGGCCCAACCAAGACGATGGAATAGAGGAAAACGTTTTTCTCGAAAACGTTGCAGTGTTACGGTTTTTACCTATTCATCATTCAGGATTCGTCGACTGCTTGTGCTGCTGTTTGCGTTTATCCGCAACGTGTGCATGATGTAACAAAACATTTGAAAGAGATCAACAAAAAGATAAATGTCGCTGCAGGTTCATGTTCCACCTTTTGCGCATATTCTGTCAGTATGCACAAAAGCTGTTGTTTTTTCAGTTGCGGCTGGTTTCCCATCGGGACAGTATCATCTGAAGTCAAAAATGTTAGAAGTGGAGTTGACAGTGGCTGATGGTGCTACAGAGATAGATATTGTTATCAGCCGCGCCGCGGCTCTCGATGGAGACTGGAAAAGTGGGCTTGTGATCTGAGCCAATTGCTGTCATTTGTGGCTTCGGATAAGAAACCCAGATGATCTATTTTCACTGCCCCTTTTTTCTGTCACTTTGTTTCTGTTTTAGCTGTCTTTGATGAGGTTTCGGCACTTAAGGCAACTTGTGGTAGCGCTCATCTTAAGACAATTCTGGCTACCGGAGAGCTGAAGACTCTAACGAATGTTTACAAAGCTAGCTGGGCTAGCATCTTGGCAGGTAAAATCTTCACTTCCCACTAGTCTAAAACCACGTTATCATACATTTTTAGGCTCTGACTTCATCAAAACCTCAACGGGAAAGGAATCTACGAATGCTACCTTGGAAGTCGCATTCGTTATGTGTTCAGCTATCAAGAGATGGCATGAACTGACAGGCAAAAAAGTGAGCTCTAGTCACTATATCCATTTGCTTGTTTTCCATGGCCGTTGTACAAATCCATTTTGCAGGTGGGATTCAAACCAGCTGGAGGTATCAAGACACCACTAGAGGCTCTTGGTTATGTCGCACTTGTCAAAGATGTACGTATTTTAGTGTATGCTTTTGAGTCAACATTTTTAGCTATCATTTCATGTCGTGCTTAGTGAGTATTTACGTTGCAGCCACCTGCAAGAGCTACATTCTTATGTTGGAAACCTCGCTGTGTGAGATTAAAGGCACTTTCCGCGATTACCTTGAATGGGCTTAAGTCATGAAATTCGAGGTGCTGAAGAATACACTGAAAGAGAAAAACCCGAAGAAAGCACCCGAAAATGGCAAAAATGAAGCCTCCTGCCATCTCGCCTTGTACGAGGTTACCGCGTGAAAAAGAGCCCTCGAATCAGTTCCTCCTTGGATGGTATCATGAGGAACCTTGAGATTACTTGTTTTCCCAAGTGAAGGCTCCATTGACTACTGGAATTTCTTCTTTATCTTATCTCATCGCAGAATTAGAGGCCCAGGTAAATGCCACGTTGGAAAATGTTTCGTCCACTGCCGCATGGGGTCACCAATTGGTGGGCGGGGTCCCAGTTGCCTCCCGCGGGCTTTGCGCTGCCAGGAGGACTCGTGGCGCCGCTCTAAGGGTACACGCGACAGTTACCCGGGGGTCCATCGGCTGCGGCAGGGTGAATAGCTGGTGAGATTATCGCGGAAAGTGCCTTTAATGAGCAGTCAATATTGAGCTTTTGTGCTTATAGAATCCTTGAATTCAGAAATCCATACCGTTCTATTTTGAAAAGATGTTCACATGCGCAGTTTTGTGACCAGTGTTTCTGTGGTGAAGAAATTGAATCGAAAATAATGGAATGATTGACATATTTCTCCAATTTTTGACTGGCGGAGGGTTTCAAAGGGGATAGGTTGGGGCTCTGCGCTGCTGCTTTGAGTGTGAACAAATATTGGCGGCTCAGTAGTCGAGACTTCGGTCAGAAAGGTTAATCACGAGCGCAGAAAATTTCCGATGCTAGACTTGATTTACTGTTTTATTGCCTTCGACTCACCTCTAAGCTACCCTACGCTACCGTTACCATGTTATGTTCAACGGTTGTCTTCGTTCGTTCTATACTGTCATGACATTGTTCACTTTGCCATCCTACAGGGAATCTTCTCTTTGCTCAGTTCTTACTGTTAGGATAACATGATGTGTGGTCGATACATTTCTTTTATGAGAGCTTTGCTTGAATATTTTGGTTGATGTGACCAATTTCAGGTTCTTGGAGAAGAGTGGCTCACTCCAAAACTGTTTCGCATTGGAGCAAGCAGTCTCCTTGACTATTGTTTGAAAGCTCTGTGACATCTCGATAGGGTTCACTGATGCTGCTTCGTGGTGATTGGTAGTGCTGGATTTCACAAAGTAGGGCTGATTATTTTTGTTCGCTAGGTAGAAGATTTAAAAATGCCTTGAGTTTTTGTTTTAGCGACAATTTATAAACTGCCTCAGGGACTGTTCTTTTGATTTTGTTACTTTGCTCACGTGTTTGTGAAGAGTGATGGCATTACGCTGTTTTCGGTATATGAGACTAGCGTTCCCATTTTGACAAATCAGTTGTGATTTAGAATTTCTGTGATTGCACTCGGATTAATAAAATTTTCGAGAGATTTGCGTATTGAAATATTAACCGTAATAATTCATGAATGTATTGATCATATTCTAGTCTGCATGACATCTATTTTAGCCATACTTGAATGTGGTGGTGTTTCCTTTGGAGAGGTTCATATGGCTCTTTTTATGATATCTACGCTATGCGTGTGACGTTTCTTCACCCTGACTTGGGTATTGGTGGAGCTGAACGTCTTATCGTGGATGCCGCTGTGGCATTGAAGACCAAGGGTCATGAAGTGAAAATCGTGACAAGCCAATTCGATCCCAGCCATGCTTTCAAGGAAACACAAGAGCTAGGTAGTTTGAAGTTATCGTTGCAATGAGTGAAATGATTTACAAGACTGGAATGCAGCATAGTTCCTTTCACTAACGTAAAAGTGGTTTGAATACTTCTAAATTTTGTGCATTCTAAGTGATATTTCGGCGTGTATCTTCTCCAAGTATGAGACAAATTTGAAAGCTGTGTTTGATTGCATGCATAGTAAACTGAACCATCAGGCTTATGTAGTTAAACTAAATATGTGAATGTTGTGTCCTTTATTACTGACGAGGCACCAACCGTCGCCTTCTGAGGTTTTGGGCGGATTTAACTTTGCCGGGGAACCAGGCAAATCGTTAAGTGAATTGACTCGGGTTGTACGGAAGTTTCGAGTTCGATTTTTTTGAATTTAAGTAAATATCGGTTACAGGAGAAAATGCTCCGTCATGATATAGTCAAGAGGGTAGTTTCAGATGTAATGGTAATCAAGTGGTTTCCCCGCGTCATATTCGGTTATATGTGGGCACTATGCGCCTACATTAGAATGTGCCTGGCTGCAATCTATGTTTCCTTGTACGTCGAAAGCGACGTCATCGTCTGTGATCAGGTAGTTCATTGCGGTAACGCTATTCACTCCCTTTGTCTTCATATAAGTGTCCCATTTTAAGGTCTCTGCGGCTTTAATTGTGTTGCGTTGTCTATCGCGTTCTCGTCTCATATTCTATTGCCACTTTCCTGACATGTTACTTACTACTAGAAAGTCTTTGTTGAAGTCAATCTACAGGTATTTTTGGTTGCTTTGCATCTACAATAAAGGCAGTAATCGAGCTGACATGAGCTGTACTGGTAGGTAAAGGGCAGTAATCGAGCTGACACAAGTTGTACAGCTAGTGGACTAGTTAATAGGAGTCAAAGACTGGAGGCAGAGTCAAACCCTGTCAAGAAATCCTCGACAGGAATGTCTGAAAGTCTCCATCTATCAAACGATGGTTAAGCTAGAAGTGCTGCGAAGAAAGGCATTACTCGGATTTCCAGTTGTCCACAATTCACCCGCCCCTGCTATGGCAACTGCTCAGGGGCGGTGTTGCAAGCCTATCCGGAAGGGAAGGAGAGAGAAGAGGTTGTACCGACAAGGGCGGAGACCCTAAAATGTCCAGTTTAAAGTGATTATGAAGCGGTCGTCCCGAATACTTTTCATCAGTTGTTCCCATATCAGGCCTTCGGACCTCTTCCCACGAAAAAGAGCACCTTCGCTTGTACGGGACCGCGTAATGCCCTTATGTCTAGACCTTTAGGCCACGTTCATACCTTGCAGTGCTGGCGGCAGGGCGTGGCTGCGTGTCTCTGCGTCTCAACCTGTGCCACCATGTCTCGTTGCCCGCGTCGTATCTGCACCTCCCCCGTGCCACTCTGCTTCGGTGCCTGTGAACGTAGCCATGCCTTGCCGGTGCAAAGTAGGAACGCGGCCCTACGGAAATGTTAAGTGATCGCTCACCTCTATCTTTTCTTCGACAAGGCTACTACAGGGTCGTTATGATTCTATTTAAGGTACTTTCTCGACTCCATAGAGGAGTTTTCGACAGGTCTTGCTGATGTTATCTGTGTGAACAGTTTATTTACGGCATCAGTGGTGAAGAAGACGTTCAAGTCCTTAGAGAACCGTGAACTGTCAGGTATCTGGGAGATCTGATAAATCTTTTCGAGCCACTCTCCAATCTTACTTCGCCTCCTGAGTGCGTCTGCATTAAATGCAATAAAGGCGGTAAATCAGGTGCTCAAGAAGAGGATGTGCGTTCCATGAATGGGCTTAGGAGTCCATGTAGTCCAGTTTTTTGTGTGTGTTCAAGTTGTCACAGATGCCTGCACATGTTTGCTGAATAAACTAATGGATAGGAGCGCAGTTTAGGCTCCTTAAGACCGCGTTCATACTTTGCGCACCGACGCTGTCGCCGCCGATGCCGGCGGCGATGTGTCGGTGCGCAAAGTATGAACGCGCCTAAGAAGGCGCTTCGGCGTTGGCGAACTTGTTTGCAGGCTTCTCTCTTGAGCGGGCGCGACGCGGTCTTGCTGTCACATATCAACGATTCGCGCGACCCCAGTCCACCGAGGCACGTTCATACTCTGCTTTGCCGGTAACAGGGCGTGGTTGCGTGTCTCTGCGTTTGCGCCTATGCCACCCTGCCTCGTTCCCTGTGTTGTCTCTGCATCTCCACCTTGCCACTCTACCTCGCTGAATGTGAGCGCTCCCGCACCCTGTTGACGCTGAGTATGAACGGCGTGCCGCAAAACTCGTCCACGCGGAAATGATGTGGGAGAATACGGGCCATTTCATTTTGTTTTGTCTTAAGTACCCATTACTGGCGACAGACACCTATCCATTTATCTTTTCAATGGGCATCCAAACATTCATCCTGTCTTCGGAAGGGGAAGGGGTGGTTTTCTGCCAACGATTTTTTTTTACATGTCAAGGCAGCCCAGATTTGGAAGATCATTAACCAAGTGTTTGCTGATTGCAGTACCTCTTTTCAGTGCTCTACCCAACACTCAACACAAAATTTTTCGATGACGCCGGTAGTTGTGACATTTCGGATCTTCCATCGACGGCTGAACACATCTTCACTTCTCTCAATCGCTTCGAAGTAAAGAAGAATGTGAAACTAGCTATTGAATCTTTTGGTAACTTCGTTTCTGTTGAATTTTGCCCAAATTGAATTACTGTGAACTTTGACTGGAGTCCTTGTGCATGAACAAACCCCTCCTACGAGATGACACTTTGCGTGGCGTGGAGAGAACAGAGTGTGGTCAAAACAATCAGACTGATTAGATCGACGGAGCTCCGGTGACAGCTATTTCACGCGGTGTCATTTCACAGCAAAAACTGTGAGATCTTAGTCGAGCGCCGCCAATTCGCAGAAAATACTGCGAATTTGTCGCGCACAATGACGCTTCTCGCGGTGACCTAATTGGGGTGTCCCGGCCTGGTTCCAAGTGAACAATTTCGTCGGTGCACAGTGCATAGTCGTTTCCACGGTCGCTAATCGAGTCACTAATGAAAGCCGCTTATGTTCTCGGGCTTGCGAAAATCATGCCAAGTGTAGCACAAAACTTTCAGCCGGAAAAAGAGACTGTGACAGCTTTCTCATCACAAATTCTTTCTTAATTGGTTTTCTTCTAGCTGCTCTTCGCCCTATGATTTCCGAGGATGAATTCTCACGTTGTCATCTTGTCATAGCGGGTGGATACGATAGGTTGAACATAGAAAACATCACTCACTACAAGGAACTCGTCGAATGCGTTGCTGATATGGGTTTGAATCTCAGTCAAGTGACATTCTTGCGTTCTCCTTGTAAGTTTTTTTTTCATCCCATCAAAGAGTGACATATTCACTATTAATGTTTTTATAAAGAAAAGAAGGTTGGTAGTGGACATAGCAATAGACAACGAACTCTCCGGAACATGCTACAATTTTGAACCCACATGCTGTATTGGCTGATATCGCATCGGTACCGGAGAATCACACCCTATTCCCGCCCTAACGACTCAAACCCCGCCCGCCATGAGGATGGGGGCCCACCATTCCGGCACCCCTGTGGTTTCACTGGTGCGATCAATGTACTTTCACTGGTCGCCTCAAAGAATCATAATAAGGTGGTGAAAATGGATCTATTTATTGGTATGATTACATGCATTAGATCTGAAGTGTTACCTGTTTGTCATCTTCGTGACGATTTTCGTACGAATGCCGAGTAATTTATTAAGCTGACGAGGAAAAGATATCACTGTTGCGATGCAGTCGAGCGGTTTTGTATACTCCACACAATGAACACTTTGGTATTGTTCCAGTGGAGGCCATGTATGTTGGAACGCCGGTGATTGCTGTGAACTCAGGAGGTGGGTTGCTATTGTCTTTTTAATCATTGCCTTTTGTATTCTATCTTATTACAAATTTTATTTTCTTTTGTACTCACACTCGCAACAATCGCATTAGAAAAAGAACATAATGTACTGGCTCAAGAAAAATATTCAAGCACTTTTATTAGTGCGTTTCTGAAATAGACTGAAGTCTGTGAGTTTGAGAGATAAACCGTACAACTCTAGGACCGTCGATGTCCTGCTGCTGTGAGACAGTGCAAGCTGCCTAGGACTCTCATCATATGCCAACCATAGGAAATTAGGATGCATACAGAGGATGAAGCGCTGACCATTCCCTTGTGGAATGTGTCATGCATTCTGCTTTCATTCAGAATCGTGGTGAGAATTGAACGGACGCTATTCGATCTACCCGGTGAATTGCAAGGGCTAAGGCTCATAAGTCAGTACACTTGTCCTCCCCGAGCCATGTGGTACCAATTTACCAACCAACCCCGAGGAATGGAATGATCAGACGATAGCAATGGCTGTATGGAAAATAAAATCAGCAGAAATCTCGAGTCATGAGTTGGAGTGTGCTGACAAGGGAACGATTCTAGGTCGATTCTGGCCATTCGGAATGGGATACATATTGTCTGACGTATTTTTGGACGCTGATCTCGAACATGCATTCCAAATTTGCTGTCCGATTCTCTGAGCGGAGTTATGGAGGTTTTTTTGAAAAAACAATGCTATTATATGGTAGGTTTGGAAGCCCGTAGCACGCGAGCCAGACGTTCTCGCCCAAAACTAGTGAGATTTTCGTGTTCAGGGGTCCAAACTGTCCTATGGAACATGTTTTTAGCCAATTCGAGAATTTGACCGAATTTCGGAAAAATTCTTGGCTTACCGAGAATTTGACCAAATTTTGGAAAATTCTTGGCCTACCCAATAGGCCTCGGCACCGTAAAAGTTATTGAACTAATACCGAGGCTTCATTCGTTATCTTTCCAAGATTCGAAGCAGCCTTAGTCGCTCGAGCCTTCTGTATTTGAGTTCATTGTTCCGAATAGCATAAGCAAAAGCCGTCTGCCACTCAGCTAAATGCGTAAGCTGAAATTGAGACTGCAACTGTCATCTTAAGTTTTAGGGTAATACCCATTTTGAACCAATCTACTTTCCATATCACATTTCGAGGCTTTTTGAAGCCAATTCATTTGATGCTCAAACACAAGTTCAGACCTAACGCTTATGTACCGCAAATTTTCGAATTGGATGCGTTTTAATGTTTTTTTGTCATCATCTGTGGAAAGAAAAGGTGATATGATGATGGCTCCTTCGAGGAAATTAATGGAGTTTTTATGGGCTCGTCGGAAAAGATTGCCAGCTTTTCCTTATTCATTTGGTCACACTTTCCTTTTTTTGCTCTCGCAGCTCCTTGTTCTTGCAGCTTTCACGGTTGCGTTCTTGTTCTTGCAGCTTTCACGGTTGCGCGATTATGCCGATGAGCGGTACATTTTCAGGTCCAAAGGAGTCTATAGTGCATGGTCAGACAGGATTCCTGGCCGAACAAACACCAGAAGAATTTGCAAAATATATGTTTACGCTCATACGAGATGAAAGTTTGAGGAAGAAGATAAATGAAATGGTAGGTTACGATCGCCCAAGTTTTCCTCAGGCACTGAAGGGTGGAGCATTAGATGCGGGTCGGAAGCGCCTCCCTTTTTACTATTATTCGGTGTGGTAGAGGCACCGGGATTGGGATTTTTGTACAGGATTTTCATTCACCTTTCTCTCGCAGCTCTCACGCTCTTGCAAAGCATAGTGGCATGCTGAATGACTTTACATCGTTGTCTGCTCTGCTTGTTGACCTCTTCTCGATGATTACTGTTATTTCGAGACCAATTTAAGTATTTCCGACTATCGCCGCCTCAAAAACCGCTAGCTTTCAGAAAATAAATTTCGATGTAAGTCCTTTTATCAGGGGTTATCCGAGCGCACCGCACAAACAAATTTCTACCGTTTTGACGTAGGCGCCGAATTGGCGCCACTTGCACCAAAGTAGCGCAACGGCTTCCACGTACCCATTACTTCCATGTAAGGGTGAGTTCAAAATTACTACCGCAATCAGTGGTTTGAGACTGAGTGATCGATCTCGGCCGTTTCCTCAATGGCTCGTTCTATTTGTGTAGCTCATGTTCCATGTTCCTTCATTTCATTTACTGATTTTCAGTTAATCTTTGATTTGAAGTTCACATTCTCATATGTCTTGATGAGAAAAGGTCAACACCCGATTTCGATCATCTTATTTCTATGCTTTCGATTATTTTCGATTATTCGTTATTTCTACGCGTCTGATCGTTCATTTTTCTACGCAATCATACGCTCCCACTATGATTATAAGCACAATTTGGAAATAGATTGGATGGGAAACTCAGAGAAGTTGCGCATCCTTGTTAAAGATTGGTACTTCCATACTTGCAGGGACCAAAGCGTGTTCAAGAATTTTTCGCCTTCGATGCTTTTTCGAATCGCCTCGATCAGCTCGTGAGAGGTGAATAGCTATGGCGGATGGATGTAAATGGATGACTTCTGTGATTTTCTAGTCTCCAAAGGCTTTTTCGGGTTCACTAGTTTGTTATGAGCACGAGTTTTTTCAATCTGCTCTTTTTGTACTTTCTTTCAGCTCTTTGTTCACCTGTTACTTCACAAAAAACCAGTACTACTGAATCACTCATAAACCTCTACCTTTTATTTGTCTATTTTTGCCTTTTTTGAAAGCCATTTTTCATGTTTTGGACCAGTTTTTATCCACTTACGTATAGTGGAGAGGTATATGTACATAGTGTACAGCCGCTGTCAAGATCATAAATGTTAAGAGATGTGATCAAGGATGCCAACGTCAATGCCTCAAGACGCGTACATACTTTGCGGTGCCGGCGGGAGGGCGTGGCTACGTATTTCTGCGTCTCCGCCTGTGCCACCCTCTCTCGTTACCTGCGTCGTCTCTGCACCTCCCCTGTGCCGTTCTGCAGTAATCGAAATAAATGAGTAATCCTCGGTTGCGCCAAAGTCAGTCAGAAGCAACATTGCGTGAAGTACAAAGTTGCAAAGCAGATGTTTGGAGAATTCAATGGCAGTACGAAGTAAAAGCGTCAAGCGCAGCACTTGGAAGTGTAACGAGGTATGTCGAGGTTCCCGTCTTGATCGGGTTACACCTGCTACTTCCAAAACCCGGTACCATGCGTATCGGATTGAGCGTGCTTTGTTGTTGCACAGGTTCGTTACTAGGAAACCGGCTAATTGTTGTGGGTGATACGTTGAGAAGAATCGCATTCAACCAGGTGGAAATGGACAGCAGCAATCGAAATAAATGAGCAATCCTCGGTGGTGAGACGGTGCTCTTATTCTAGGCGACCAGGTGGTGGTGAGACGGTGCTCTATGGCTTATTCTGGGCGACTCTCTTCAGGACTCAACTAGTACAATACCACTACTTTCGTGGTCAAACGACACCGAACAACGGAAACCCCATAATTTCTCCGTCTTTTTGCTATAACTTCCTTTAACTTTTCCCATATATTTTGAAAATAATACCATTAGAAAGCTCTGCTTGTGACGAGTGGGGAGGTTGGTGTAGGTTCTACATTGCTCAACCCTTTCGGCATAATTTTAGAGGCTTTCGCAAATTTAGCCCCAATTTTGCCACAGGCGATTTTCGACGACGCGACGGAGTCGTAAACCCTCCACATCGACTGTGAGTTTAAGAACAAAGGTTCATAGTCAAAAATTATCACGTATCCGAGAAGAGCACGAGCTCGTGATCATAATGGTATCTCTCATATTAGGGTTTAGCACTTTCAAACTGGAGAATGAGTTTAAAAAATCACTTTTTTTATCGACTTTATCATGTCTTCAAAGCTCTGCATTTCAAGGAGAAAACTTCGTCCAAGCGCATTAGGAAGTGATGATGACCGGTTCTACTTGGATTGAGAATAAGCTTTGGTGGTGAGCACCACGTTTGTTTTTGACCCCAAACATACAACCACAAACACATTTCAAACCCATAATCTTGCCGAAGTCTAATAGCGATCAAATTTCACTATCATGACAGACACAAATCTAGAAGAAGCAAAATGTTCTATATGCCATGGATATCCTCTGGATTTTGCCGTTTCAAAATAAAAAATGTGTCTACATGATGAAAATGGGCGTTACTGGATCAAATTTTGATGAAATAACTCCAACATAAATAATCATTAATAATTGCCAGCAGCCAACAAAGTGTGCCACTCTCGGTCATATCACGACCCCTCGCTATCAATCTCATTGGTTCACCAGTGTGGTACGGCAGCGAACCTTCTAGGAATGGGTCTCATGATGTGAGTGGCGTTCATGGATAAAAGTAATATCACAAAGTGTTTCTTTAGTTGCCATGGATGTGACACTTTCAGGTACACTACTATTCCTGCACTTATGTGGTCATTTCAACCAAAACCGCGTATCATTGCCTCTCGGTTCGCAACCGGGGGGGGGGGGGGGGGCGAGTTTGTACGGCGCTCTGTCTCGCACTATCTCGTCGCATACCAAACGCGGCCATGCGATTTATCTGTCCTGATGGCATATACCAACGGAAGCCTTAGGCTGTGCGAAATCCAAGCATTTCAAACCGGTATACAGGTCCACGGGAAAGCAAGTAGGCAATCACAGTCAACTGACGGATAGAAGCTAGGATTTCCTGCGAGGTAATGAACGTGACGCGCTATTCCCTCGGTCGGGCATTCATGTTTTTTTACGATCCTCCTGTGAAATTAATCATTAAACACTCATAGTATCGGAATATCATCACGATTCGAATGAGCCGCGTATTTCACTTACATTCGGATCAGTAGTAGTGTTGCAGTGCGTTTCGACCTGTACACAGGGTGGCTTGAGAGGGGCAAATTGTGTGCGCTTCAGTGTTTTTCTCCTACTAGATTATTCCGATGCTAGTTCGTCGATACACGAGAGACCGAAGGCCAGATTAGTCTGGCGGAGCAGAAGTAGTTTCAGGTATGATTCCAATTTCTGCCTGAGATGAAGCAACACTTTACAAAAATACGTTCTTATTACTAGCCAACACTTCGGTTCCCTTCTTGGAATCGATCGTTCAGTATTCCACTCT
Organism: Trichostrongylus colubriformis; assembly: GCA_963978905.1. Lineage (NCBI taxonomy): Eukaryota > Metazoa > Nematoda > Chromadorea > Rhabditida > Trichostrongylidae > Trichostrongylus > Trichostrongylus colubriformis. The sequence continues at coordinate 43,075,246 of OZ022257.1, read as the reverse complement.
CGTTCGATTCATATGAATGCAAAATGATAGCCATTTCTTTTTGCCCTTTTATTAGTACTGCGCCGTCGCGGTTTGGCAATGACCTCACGGAAATTATGAAAATCTATAAGAAACGAATGAAGTGTGTTTTCTGGGCACCACGTCTCCAAGTATATATTCACAATCACAAAGTGCAGAAGGCACACGATTCTATAGTACCCATTACCTTCACACGACGCAGTTTCAGTGCCAGGGGTCTGAAATTTGCTGAAAAGCTGAGTCAGTGGAGTATCACTCTCTAAACATGTACATAATCTCCAGCCAATTTGTTCCGAGTATGGTCAAGCCTGATGTGATCAAGATTAAAGGAGGTTAAGATACCGGATTCTCACCAAAGATGTTCGCTATTGTGTGCAAGAAATTCTTTTTCATGATACTTATTATCAAGTGCTGATAAGCAAAGTCGGCCAAAAATTGATGACTTTACACATCACTGTTCCAGCGGAGATAGCTGCACATTCGTATGCTTTGCGATAAGCACCATGTAGACATGACATTAGAAGAACTTGAGATTCTGTCGACGAATTCTTTAGGGATTAATTACCAACAAAACTTCATTAGATTAAATATTTGATAGTACAGAGAAGGCGCAGCACAAAGCCAATTAGCGGTACAAATTTAAAGGTAATTAGACTGAATGGAAAAAAATAACCATGAACAATGTGCGCTATTAATCAATCTAAAGGAGCCATAGACAAGGCAGGAGATGGAACAACACAACTTCACAAGAGCGATTGCTGTCCATCATTCTGGTCGCTTCGCGTGACACATGACGTTCGAAAAATTCAGCGAAAATGGCAAATTCCCGAACATCCTTTGATAGCTGGAGATGTATAACATAAGTAACAGGAGAGTCTCCCAGTGTTCTCGAACAGAAAAGAAACTGATTTGCTTCATATCGGTGTGAACTCCAACACCTACATACAGTTCATTTCGGAGCGCTTGATAGGGCGTGGCCTGAGTGGCGAGAGTGAGAGTGTATAGCGGGGTGAGAGAGTTTGACACACTCTCGCCCAAGTCCGTAGGCCGCGCCCTATCAGGCGCTCCGAAGTTGACTGTACTGGGATTTCCTGTTCCTGCGGCTACAAGCATATAATTCACAATCGCGTCGATAGGACGTATACCGTAATCCTGTTTTTTGTCAGGCAGTTGGCTTAAAGCTAACGAATAGAATTAATATGCGTTTAGTTGTATCAAATCCTTGGGATGAACAGAGGACTATGGGCAAAACATAGTATGTGGTAGTTAAAGTAGATATAGAAACCTGAACGGGGAAATGATGAGTTATCCGTTTTGACGTATTTTGCGAGTGATCGGAAGTATACTATCCTGACATCCTGAACTTATAATTTTGTACGTAAGGTAAGCACAGTATTTCTGCGCTACTGTTTTAACTTTCGCTCAGTAACAGGATCTCGAACATTACGTACTTGATACTCTGAGTTTTGGGTCAAAGAACATAGGATGTGTGCTGGTCACAGTAGTTATAAGCGCGAAATTCGCAGTGAAGGGCAAATACCTAGCCGCACGACATAGAAAAGCATCGATCGCTTGCACCCTCGCCAAAAACTGTACAGATCGACGGCTGCTCAATAGACCCCGAAGGATCCTTGACCCAGCTCAAAAGATCAATTCTGTCCACGTAAGCTTAAACGACCTAAACGAAAAAAAATATGGAAGAGGTGGTGTAGATGTGGTTCCCGCAGGTACAAGTGGCCACCTATCTAAATTTCCTTTATCAAGATTTTTGAAGAGGCCTTTTTTCGTGTACATTCTTCACCAACAAAGGAAAGCTAAAAAAAACTAAATTTTCGTATGACTTTGATCCTCGCTTCTTTATTAGAGCAGGAAGGCGCGAGAGCCCAGACAAAGGGAAATGAGGAGAAGGCGAATGAGAGGGTGACGGGAGATAGGGGCACACAGCCCATCAAAACGAATGCGGTGATGGACTCGATGGTGGGCCTGTACCAGAGTACACCGGGAGTCAAGAATTCCTCTTCGGGGGATCGTACCTGACGGGTAGGATGGGAGGTCGTGATTGCAGAGGTAAGCAAGTTCCCCGTCTACATGATAAACGGAACATGCCGTCAGCTGATTCCGTTATGTAAGAAAATGTGATCGAATTGATTGATCAATACAAAAACTATAGTAATAAAATGGTTACCAATTCTATGCGACCTGCAGTCTTACTAATATTCTGGAAGTTATGTAAAGGCTGGGAGGGGGTAGGGATCGTATGTGGGTCCCCGCTGAGGGGGGGGGGGTGGTCGCACTGAAGCGACCGTATTCCTCGATGCCTGGGTCTGGCATGGCCTGTTCAACCTTTAGCCAAGAAAATGGCAATCTATGTAGATACATAGGTTGTGTCTTCACCCTGAAGAGGCATTTCCACCGGCTTGATTTTGACATCTGCCTTCGAATCTTAATACCGTATCAGTGTGCACATGAGTTGGAGGCAAAATGAATAATCTGATTATTCTTCAATTTAAACTGCATGTCATTACATTTTTTTGTACTTTTTCCCTGTACATGTTTGCGAGATCGCCTGGTGTTGGCTCGGGTGGGAGCCTGGCTGTCTAATTTATACATAGACACCGTTCGGTGTGAAAGTGCAACTGCTCAGAGGTATAAAACATAGTTCATACCGAAACTGTGACCGAATAAAAAACACCTTCGAATATGTCGTCAAATAGCAAGAGAAAGTGTAACTAATTGTTGGAGGGAAATTTCGACAATTCTATTCTGAAACGTACGGGCGAAACTCCCACTAGTGTTCTTTCTGTAAGTACATAGTATGATTGTTGGAGGTAAACATATTGCTGTTCTAAGGGGCACTTTCATCATGGAACTCATGCGAGACACCCTGAAAATACGTTAACGGTGTGGAGTTGAAACCAGTTTTCACAAGGACATCATGGGTCATCAACCTTCACGAGAAACACATCAATCCAATGTCATAAACGTCTTGTACAGCAGCAGCGCGTTTGAAATAATCCATCTCGAAGTGATGTTCGAGGTTCGAAGCATCTGCGATTACTTCTTATTGGTAGTATGAGAACCTCGGGTTCCAAATTAATACAGCAAAATGAGGAATTAAATGCTTGAGTGTGTCGCAAGCCCTAAAAGACAAGCAAATTTTGGTACTCTCAACTATCACTACGCCAGACATCCCGTAGATATAAATTAATTTGCCTTCAGTTATTGCACCATTGGTGCAATTCCAAAAAATTGAAGAAACTACTACCTCTCATCAATTTCGTTTGAAATGATCATATAGGGGTTAATGCTGATCACGAATATGACACTGATTTTTTAGCGCGGAAGACGTTTGGCTCAAGATAGCTCCAGTTCTCTTCCTTTGGGCTGTGGTGGTCTTAATATGTATATCTGGGTAGCCATCCTGTCGCTCTTCACCTGATACCATCCCACAATATCAGGTCAGGCATATATTTTCGCCTGAGCATTAGAGAAGGAGAGAAAGCTTCCTCCCCACTTGAGGCCGCGTTCATGCTTTGCGGCACCGGAAGCGACTTCGGGGATTTGGTGCGATTGTACTAAATTGGCGCAACGATTTTCTCTCACCAATTTCGCCTAAGCGTCATTAAGGGATTATTTAGACTGATGATCATTAATAGGACGTTGATTTTCAGTGCGTACACCGTTTGGCTCAGGATACATATATTCCATTTCAGAGCGCCTGATAGGGCGTGGCCTACGAACATGGGTGAGTGGCGAGGGTGAGAGTGCGTGGCAAGAGTGAGAGTGTGTGGCGGAGTGAGAGAGTTCGATACACTCTCACCCAAGTCCGTAGGCCACCGCCCTATCAGGCGCTCCGAAATGGGCTATAGCTTCAGTTTCCTGCCTTTGTGCTGTTGTGGTGCTAATGCAGCTGGGTAGCCATCTTGTCGTCTTTCACGTAATACCATCCTACAATCATCAATTTGCACATTCAAGCGTATATTTTCGCCTAAGCCTTAGTGAAGAAGGAAGGGTTCTCTTATTATATCAGCATCGTTGAAGTGACACTGTACGACGCGCCAGAGAGTGGCTCAAATGGATGCCATATTCGTGATCAGCACCCCAATGAACCCTTGTGTACAAAGTTTCATCGAAACCGATTTTTTGACCTGAAAATTTCTTTTGACCTTTTTGAAATTGCCAAGTTGCATAAGCAGTTGCACGGCTACAAGTGCCATCGATTTTTCATTGCTGCATCCCTGTGTGCTGACTAGTTGGCAAATATTTTCTTCATTATTTCGAGCCCTAGCGATGGACTGTTTACAATAATGGCTGCCTTCACTTCGCCATTGTCATGCACAGCCCGATGTTCGTCTTTACAAGCTCATAAACGTCTTCTGTAAAATTTCCATTTCGCAAAAGTAGCTTCGTAGCGTCAAAGTTATAAAAGAAACTGGAACTCACTTTATTGATAGTTTTGTGATTGTACTCACATTCTTTTTCTTGCTTTATAATTTCAATAATAATTATTATATTAGTTTATAATTTTGCACACCATGAAGTTAACGGTTTTGAAAAAGAGCCAAAAAATACTTAAATTTTCTATGCACTAACTCTTTACACCTTTAAGTCGTCTAGAAGTTTCCATTTTGTATTTCGGACGGTGTTTGATCGGGTGTCACTGACCACGGCGCTTTTTCGAGGTCAAAGATGATGGGAGAGGGCGGGAGAACAGCCGAAGCTGCCAGGTCAGACGGCCGTCTGCACGCGGGTGGATCGGTCGGCCCTTCGATTCTTTTCCCCTGTTCGGTTTCCGTACTAGCAGTTCCTTGTCAGTTTCATTCTCAGTCAGTAAAATGAAATTTAAAGAAAATTTCTATGAAGTGGCGTGTGTGACGTTTTTGTGAGTGCAATCGATCGTTTGTCTGAATGGCTTCGCGTAGCTGCTGTGGCTGAAATGCACCTTTCATTTAGTTCTCCTGTCAAGTGCATTTGTGCAGATGTTTGATATTTGCTCTGTGCGTGATTGGGTAAAGGCTGAAGCGTAAATGTAAGTGGGAAGCCATGGTAACCGCATTTTCATAATCCTGGTGTTGAAAAGGCCACGGGACGTGCGCTTGCCGTCTTATGTACCGGTCCAACATGCTTCCTGTAAGTTTTTTAATTTGTTCTCGGGAAAAATTGTATTTTAGAGAGCAGGTGCCTAACTACATCCGTAAGCCCCCGTAATTGCATTGCAAAAACTCCTTGATGCGTCCCTTGCACTTAAAGTACTTGTTCTTTAAATCACTTACTAATAGCATAATCAGCGATGAGCTCTTTCCTTGCGGGAAGATTGTAAGCATGCAGACGGGTGTCAAGCGGGGTCAGGGCTTCCGAGAAAAAGAGCAAAATTTGAAAAACATGCTCTCCGCTACGATGTGGTTCCCCTCTCCCCTTCCGTGATTCATGGCTGTGTTGTTGGCATCCATACTGAAGATGTGCTGTGGATTTCGTGGGTCCGTCATTCGATAGCCATTGTGCAGCTACTTGCTATTTAGAGTATTAAGCGTGGTTATCGACTCTTCCAAAGACCTTCCAAAGACTCACAACGAAAATCACTGAAGATCTGTAGGTTGTGGAGAACATTTAATGGAGGTGCTAATGTAGTTGAGGGAAGTCTCTCATTTCCGAGCTATTATTCCTCATCTGATAACATCCTCGAGACATAAGCTTGTACTCTTAAAAGTGCAACTTCACATAAGGCCGCGTTCCTACCTAAATGAATGGAATTTTCGGAAGATCGGATTATCCGCATTATGCAAATATACGAAATCGCGGGTACCGTTTCCGCCGGAAATCCCAAATACCGACCCGGATATGCTCATGTCCTCAATCAATATGTATCTTGTCCTCGACGCAAAATCTCCAAAAACCCCAAATAGTGGATACGCGGATACTCTTGTTTTCTTGATGGATGCCTATCCTGTTCTCGACGCCAAAATCTAAAGTCCTATTAAGTTAGGTATGAATTTAGCCTTAGGCATGGTTCATAGTTGGCGATTCGCGATTAGGCATATCACTCACCTAATTGATACTTATCTTATCCTTTCCGCCTCATTTACGAACCGATACGTATCTATCCTTTCCTAATCGCCCAATCCCCTCTTAGCCCAATCGATTTATATTTTATTCATTTCGCCCAGTCGCTTAACCTCCTGATCAACCAAAACGCAGGCGCGATCGCAAACTCTGAACACTGCCAAAGCCCTGCTTGAGAGGGAGGATTCTTTGTCAACTGAGGCTCAGATGAAAAGCCCAAGCGAAAGGGTGGCCCTCTCAACTACATTAGCACTGTCTTAAAGACTCCCCCTGGTGTTCCGCAATCTTTGCCCTACTGCGTTCAAATACAGTAGTCAGTTGATGTAAATTCGTACCGCCAGTTGCTACCGTAGTTTCACCCCCGATTTTCATGTACATCATTAGGCGTACCTCTATATTTGTGATTGTGATTGTGCGGCTGGATTAATGCTATAGCACAAAGGTACAGGCCGTTACGGAGCGCTTGATAGGGCGCGGCCTGAGTAGCGAGAGTGAAAGTGTGTGGCGGGGTGAGAGAATTTGGTACACGCTCACCCAAGTCCATAGGCCACGCCCTCTCAAGCGCTCCGAAATGGACCGTAGTCGCTTCGTATAATCAAGAAAGCAGCTCTGAGAGTGATTTCGTACTTGAGTTGAGCGAGAGCCATATAGTTGGGATCGGAGGGCGAAGGACACGCAGTTCCGTGAATGAGGGTCTGCCCTTTTGCACTTACAAACGTTCAAGTAGCACATGCTATATTTGTTCGAATTACGATACTTAGAGCCCATGAGTTGAGATAAGATGAAGTCCGTGTTACTATGTACAATCTTGTGAAAGCAATATGCTGTAGTCTGTGTCTAATGATGGCATAATATATGGTAGAATACGCTCCCTGCAGATTTACGCTCATTCGAGCAACATCAACCATTCTCACCAGCCACTCTGGCGCCACCTCACCATAAGTGGATCGCGGCAACTTTGAGGGAGGCGAAATTGTCTCTCCAAAAAATGGGCAGTTAAAGGCACGCTCCTTCTCAAGAAAGCCAAAAACTTTCGAGCGTTCCACGCGTAACATCGGATTGCTGGCCATTAATGTTAACCGCGCCATTGGATGCATGTATTCTTTCAGTAGCGACTGTTGCATGAGGAATAGTGCAACTATGCAGACACGTCACGTTGCACTTTTGGTGCTTTCGTAACCAGTTTGCTAGGTGGTTTCGGGGCCTCATCTTCTGTAGAGGGAAGAACTGAGCGACGTATGGAGCGTGCCAGCAGTAGCAGAAGGGCCGAGATAATAGAAAATGTCAATATGAAGTGGCGATATGTGCTCATACCACTCCTTATGCTCTCTCACACTATTAAACTCAGTCGTAGCAACAGGTGCAGCGTGCAATTTCTCAGACTTGTGGTTTATATAGGCACTGTTGTCAACATTAAGTAGAGTTTAATCGAAAAATTTTTGCGAGCAATAGGCTACAGAATATTTGTCTTATCAATACCACACTAGTCTTGATTTTTTTTTTCGAGAAATCGATCGTATTTGCCACAGTGCAACTGTCTGCACGGTTCGGTGGGTAAGGCGTTGCGCGATGGATTTCTTTCGCTGTAGTAGTGAAAATGTTCTTCCGCCGTTCAGTCTAATTCCCAATTGTGCATGTAAAACTCATTTGCGCTAAGAGTGTGTTTCCTGATTAAATTTTTTTTTCATTGTAGATGTCCAAGGCTGTCATCGGAAAACCAGCACCTGACTTTGCCACAAAGGCCGTTTACAATGGCGATTTCATCGATGTGAAATTATCTGACTACAAAGGCAAATACACCGTACTTTTCTTCTATCCACTGGATTTGTAAGTTATTCTCATTTTGTAGTGTTGTTTCTTATGAAGAGACCGATGGGCGATAGGCTAGGGGTGTGTAGTAAGAAAAAGCATACAGTCCTTCGCAGAGCGCTTGATAGGCCGTGGCCTCAGTGGCGAGAATGAGAGAGTGTGGCAGGGTGAGAGAGTTTGATACACTCCCTCCCTCACCCATGTCCGCAGGTCACGCCCTATCAAACGCTTCGAAATGGAGTGTATTTGCGATGCATGATATACCGTTTGACCCTGCGTATTTGGGCAGATTCGCAGTAGTTCTAGTGGTTGAGGTGCAAGCAAACACATTTCTGATTATTTATCCAATCATTTATTTACTTACTCATTTTTACTCACGGAGACACTTTTGGAGGAACTAAGGAAAATCGGAAATTGAGAGACGAGTGCTCTATAAGATCTTGGAAGCCTCAAAGGGGTGATTTGTAGTGAAATTAGAGGTGAGAAGCGCGCCTTATTTTTTCATGGTGGTCTGCTTGAATACATTTTCGGTTGTCGAGTAGCTGTGGAGGGCGGGGCAACGTCCACGGATGACTTTCGATTAGATATCCCTAATCTACATGAGGCGGAATTGAGTCCTCGTGTGTGTGAGAGCGCGTTTTCTTTGGTTTTTGGCACTTTTATTCAGTTCTTTCTCGAGTGTTGCACCATGCAGCAGTCTACTTTGCTATTCTACGATCGGCCCAATATATTCTTAAAGGAAAGGGGTCTGAAGAAAGAGGAAGGTGCAAAGAAATGATCATTTTGTAACGAACATTCGAAGTTAGACGTGATAATCAGTGGAAAAACCCGACTTCAAAAGCGCAGCGCTTCGGTGTATGTTCGCATCACATTCGCATCGATACACTGACTTTCCGAGTTGTCCGCTGTAGAGGTGTCCTTTGTTGTCTCGTAAAGTGTATTTCATTCTTTGGTGATGATGTGAAGTGCGTGAAACAACACACAGCAAAACAAATAAAACAATTAGGTGAAGAATAAGCCAAAGCGTAAGAAAAAAGTGTGATTACAACTGAAACCTAATCAATTCACTTTCGACGTCCTGGCAAGGTGACATGTGTGCATTGCGCCACCATCATCCCATACCGTAAACCGAAATTGCCATCCTCCCGTGTCTTTAAAGCCCCTTTTAGGCCTTTTTAGCTCGCTTGGCTTTTTAACCGCATTGAGCACAGAAAAGTCCAATAAAGAGGCACGATTTTTAGGGTGGTAGATCTCTTCCTCTACGAGCAACTCTAAAGCTGAGGTTGGGACTTGAGTTGCAGTAGATGGCTTTCCTTGTCTCCAAATATCCTTTTCTTAAAGCCACCTCCTATGAGCAAGAGCATTAGCATTTGGATACAAATAACGCCAAAATTTTTCCTATAATACATATATCACTAACAACTGGTAAAGTTTTTTGTTGGGTTTTTAACTCTATACTTTTTTTTTGTAAGGAAAGCTGTATTGGTCATATCCGCTTGGTTTTCTGGTCAAATACGTTTCTTCAGCACCTTTGTCTGCCCAACGGAAATCATCGCGTTTTCCGACCGTGTCGAGGAGTTCAAGAAAATTGATGCCGCCGTTCTTGCCTGCTCTACTGATTCTGTTTTCTCCCACCTGGCGTGGATAAATACTGTCCGTTTTTTTTTGTGCCGAAATTGTCTTTCTATTTGTGAATGCTCATATGATGATCAATTCTACAGCCTCGCAAAATGGGTGGTCTTGGTGACATGCATATTCCTGTTCTTGCTGACACCAACCACCAAATTTCGAAGGATTACGGTGTGCTGAAGGATGATGAAGGAATCGCCTACAGAGGTACGAAATCTGAAATTTTTTTTAAGATATCATTTATACCGGGCTAAAGCTCTAAATCATTAATTCAGGTCTCTTCATTATTGACCCTAAAGGAATTCTGCGACAGATCACCATCAATGACCTTCCTGTTGGACGCTCTGTAGATGAGACACTTCGTCTAGTGCAGGCTTTCCAATATGTTGACAAGGTAACTTCACCTTTTCAGTATTCTCGTGTCTATATAGTTTCTACTTTCAGCTTGTTATTATTTGAAGACCCATTTTGCGATCATGAGATGGGTCGACTTACCTCCTTGGAATTTTAATCCTTGGGTAACTAGTCAGGCTGCACCTTTTTCGCATCGCCTAGTGCGCTATCGCGGCGCTATACTCGATCGAACCCACTCCGACGCCACCCATTTTGCTCAGTTGACCAGTAAGGGAACTCAAAGGGGGGGGGGGGGTGGGAGTGGGTTCGAGCAGGTGTAGCGCCGTTATAGCGCACCACGGCGACGTGAAAAAGGTGTAGCCTGACTAGCTAAGCAAGAATCTACTGTTCCAATACTTTAAATCAGCGTATCTGATTATCGCGAAGTGTGCCTTTGAATGCAGTAAATGCGATAAGCCAGAATGCGGTGGTCAGAAAGCCAAACAAGACAGTTTGTGGCGCAACACGCGTTGTACTGAATGGTGCGCTCCAAGCTCTCCAGTAGCGGAACTCGTTTTGGCTGGCTCTCACCAGAAAAGGGTTTAGCTTCCCATGCAGTAGTAAAAGATCTACAGGGTGGGGCAAAAGTTCTGGCAACGGCAAATATGCCCGTAAAACGGTCAAATCGATCGATACACGATATAACTTCAACAGCATTTATCATCCGCTATATAGATTTCAAAAACAAATCAGATCTCAAAATAACCTCCTCTTGCGCGAATACAGGCTGAAAGTCTCTTTGGACTGCGTCGACGGCGGGACGGAGGTAGTCTTCGTCCAAATCCTCCCATGGTTCAACGAGGGTTGAACGTAGGACATCCAAACTTCTATGCTGAGTACAGCAGGCTTTGGTCTTCAGAACTGACCACACGGAGTAGTCCAATGGATTTAGGTCTGGACTGTTTGGGGCCAATCTTTCGACGAGATGAAGTCGGGCAAGTGCGTTGCGCACCAGTCCTGTACCACCTTGGACCTATCTGCTAGAGCTGAGTCCTGTTGATAAGTTCATGTCCGGTTGCCAATATGGAGTTTTGCCCAGGGAGTACCTTCTTCCCCCACACGCCTTTTAAGTAGGTCTCGCTATCCATTTTGACCCCCTTCTCCAAGAAAATCAGGGGCATCTTGCCCTCCGATGTGATTGCCCCAAAAACCATCAATGACTTGGGGTTTCCAGATCGCTGAGAAATCCCTCCATGTTGGCTGGCTTCTGCAAGGTCTCCCGCTATCATCCTATCGTTTTGGGTGTTTGGGAATTGATCTGTGAAAAAAGACATTCGTTAGTGAAATGGATGTCGAGGTGCCATGCCGTTGCCGTGGCCCAGGGGGTGAGGCTCGCTGGACTTTGCTCTGTAAAATGGCATATTTAAGAACGGCCAATTCATGGAATGTATAGAAGAAGACTTGCAGTGAATAGTGGCACAGATCGTGTCGAAATCGAAGGCCTCATTTTTTTGTGGGATTTTGCCAAAAATTTTGCCAGAATTTTTGCCCCACCTTGTAGGTGGATCGGTAGGGGCTTTGAAAAAGGAGGACTGATCACAAATATGCAACTAAAACTGCAAAATGCCGTTCGAACCGCGTGTGGAGGGGTCTCCATTTTGTGGGCTTCGCTGATCGATGATTACGAAGTTGGGTAGTAAAAGTGGTTGTGGCGTGATGTTTACAATATTCATTGCATCGATTGGAATTGTGTTGGGGTTGGAATTTCGTAGGTGATAGAAGTGGATTATCGCACTCACTGCATTCAATCCAACTTCTGCCACTAATACACAGAAGGTACAACTTTTAGCACGGTGAGGTCTGCCCTGCTGGCTGGACTCCCGGAAAAGCCACAATCAAGCCTGGAGTGAAGGACAGCAAGGAATATTTCGACAAAGCGAATTGAGTTTCCAAGCATTTATTCCACCCCAAGTTCCTTATAGTTCACGATACATTTACCGGTGTACTGCTTCTTGCTTCTTAATCTTTGTTTTCATAATTTTCAATAAACTTCTGTGCATGAACACGTATCTTTTGCATGTCACCATGTATTGTGAAGAGCCGTACCACCACACCGTACAAGCACTGTGATCAACTTCTGTGCAAAAATAATGTTTTAGATAATCGTATGTGATGGCATTCGGAAATACGATAGCGGTGTACCTTCTCGCAGTCGATCGATCGTTTTCTCTGACAGTTTGATGCGTCTGCAGGGTTACTGATAGCTGCGTCAAGGGGCTATTCGACTTTTGGTCGTTCTTTGAATTGTCATCATTCTCATTTTAATACATATTCCTTCCGTTTAATAGCCCGTCCATGTGTTTACAGTGAATTCGAGCAAACATGGGAGGAGTGGCACTCGAAGATGTTGGAATATGTTGCATTCGGTACAGCAAAAGGGGGATTCGAAAAATTGCTTAGCAATGAAATTGCACATGCAAACCAAGAACTGCAAAACAAACAAATCAAAAGTCTGTCATTGAAAAACGGGAAAGTTGCTGAGAAGTCAGCATCGAATTGAGCTCTGTCCTTACTACTCCTATACTTTTCCGTTATCCACCTCCACAACCAGATCTCCGGTCTGCTTCTGTGCTTCTAGGCAAAAGTCGAGTGCACAAAGAATAAATTCGTTCGAATGTGATAACTCTAAGTAGACGGTAAATGATGGCACCTGGCTAGTGGAGTTGGGTGGGAGAGGGGGTATGCGCACTCATGACGGATTTCCGCGCGCGACGAGCGGCTTGGTGGGTGCGAGTGCCAGTGGCAGGGCATGACAGCCTTCAAGCGAGGCAGTGCGGTATGGGTGGAGGAGACAGGGTGGCATGGGTGCAGGAGGCAGTGTGGCATGGATGGAAGTGCAGAGGTGACGCAGCCACGCTCTGCCCGGCTCCCAAGGGCAATCGATTCGGCAAGTCGTACTGATGGCGCCGCGAGTGCGACGCCGCGAAGCGATTTTCTGTCATAAGTGCACACACCCGAGAGAGGGTATACTCCCGTAAGAATTTCGCACCGGTGTGCGACTCGTTGCGCGCAAGCTAAGGACGTGTTATGAACAGCTGAAGCGTTATCGCCTATGCTTTCTAGGGGTTCTCTACGACCACTACACTGCATACACATGGTGTGGCAAAAGTATCAACTATGAAGAAGATGTCAGCATTAATTTAGCTCAAAGTATAAATAATCAACAGACGTTCCATAATGTGCCTCTATTACTGTATAAGATCGCCTCTTGCTCCTACACACTGACGAAGACGGGGAAGGAGAGCATATGCCGCTGGACGTAAGTTACCGTCGTGTAAATCGCTCTTAAAGGAATCGTCCACGGAAAAAAGACTATGTGTTTATTTTATATTTGCCTATCAGGGCCGCATGAAAAGTTTCACGCAAAAAACTTCGCTGAAATACAGTTCCTCAGAGCTTCCCAGACAATGTAATTCGGCTGAAATACAGCTTTCCAGATTTTCGTCCGGGTGGGCTGGTTCTCCGGGCATAAGGCCCTTCTCGCCCGCCGTCCGCCGCAGTTGGGAACGAAGAGTGGGACTGTTTAGGCAACTTTTTCTTCTTACTATGCGTCTCCGACCGCGGCAGACGTCGGAGTGGGCACTTCTCACATGCCCCGCCCACCTGGCCGAGAATATGGAGCTCTACTATCTTAGGCAGATTCACTTTTTTTCGCGTGGAACTTTACATGCAGACCACCTTAGAAAAATACAGCGTAAGTGTATGGGTTACAGAAAAAATCATTTTTCCGTGGGCGATCCCTTCGAACTTTCGCTAGAGTGGACTTCGGAGAAACGAATAGATTAAGGTGTCCAGCGGGTAGATTCGTTTTGTGGCTGTTGCTGCAACGTGGTGAAGTCATGGTGTCTGAGAAACTGCTATCGACCCACTGATGGTCATCGTTGATGCGCGCCGTAGGGTACGCCAGCCAACTGGTAACACTACATTCTTCGAGCCCAAAGCGTGGCCGAGCGACTGTCGCAAAAAATCCGGATAAAGACCTAAAGAGAGCAAAAAAAGGAAAAACCGTCATCAAAATAACCACCTGTGAATATGAGTACGCATCACGTCCGATCTCTGATCGCCGGTGCACCGAATATCCCGAATGGAAAAATACGGACGCAGACTAAGGGTCCACGCCCACGCCGGCTCCACCGCAAAGTGTGAACTCGACCTTCGCAATTTCGTGATGTCGCGAGTCCGCATGGGAAGTAGCACCTTTGCAGAATATAAAGGGCTACTCCAGGCACAGTGTCTCTCTTTTGGGCCGCGTGCATACCTTACGGCACCGGCTCTTTTGGGCCGCGTGCATACCTTTTAACTGGAAAAGGATACCTGGTTTCAGGAATGCCAGATGGTTGTGTATCTTTTTCCTCTTCAGCCTCATCTGTGCAGTGAAAACGAATGGGGCTGTCCAAGATATGGTTATTCAACTTGATATCATTTTGTTAAAGGCGCTGTGAGGAGGGTAAGGGAAGGGATCGTATTCCGAAGTACCGTCCTCTGTAAATCCACATTTGAATTCAGAAAAGGGCTCTACTCGACTATTACTACCCGTACATGGCGCGCTTGCCAAAAAAAATTTTCGCTGAAACTTCGCCTATCGGAATATTTGGTGTGCAGAACACGAATACATATGACATTCGTTTTTGACGTTGGCGCCAAGTTCTTGCAATTGCATTGAATTGGTGCAACCACTTCTTTCATGAATTTTCTTTGAAGGCGCTGTGAGGAGGGTAAGGGAAGAGAGCGTATTTCGAAGTACCGTCCTTCGAAATTTGAAATTGTCATTTAGGGCTTATTCGTAGTGCTGATTATGAATATGGCTTCAATTTTTGGGTTAACGACCAAAAATCTCTGGCTCAAAATGACACTAGTCTTGCTCATTTGTGCTGTAGTGCTATTAGGTCTGTGCAGAATAAATGGCCGGAACGTAACTGGCCATAACTTCGCTTAGACACAACTTTATTTGTCGAAATAAAAACCATTCGAATCTACACAACCTTGCCAACGATCTGGTGAAGAAAATATGTCATCATGATCAAATTCTGGATTGCGAGAATTAATAAAGTCAAGAATGGCACTTTTACCGTGCATAGTTTTTCTGCCGCAGGTTTGCATCGAGAACCAGGAAAAAGTGGTAATCCGTAAGGGATAGGTCTGGGGAATAAGCGGGGTGAGGGAGAGGCTCGATGCCTAACTGCATCATTTTTTACTGGGTGCGCAAAACAAGGCAAAACCCCACAGTTCGCAAGTCACCCGGCAAAAACTGATCGAGACTCTCCCTCACCCCCCTTATTCCCCAGTCTTATCCCTGACGAATTACCACCTTTTCCCTGTTCTCGATGCAAACCTGCGTCAGAAAAAATTCGTCGAAACTATGCAGGTTGAAAATGCCATCGTTGACTTTATTAATTTTCGCAATCCAGAATTTTATCATGATTGCAAATTTTCTTTACCAGATCGTTGGCAAGAGTGTGTAGATTCGAATGGTTTTTATTTCGACAAATAAAGTTGTGTCTGAGCGAAGTTATGGCGTTTTGAAAAAAGTAGTTCGTTTTGGCCATTTATTCTGCACAGACCTAATACTAATATACAGTAGCGCTCAAACACTTTTTTAGCATAACTTTTTTCTACATGACTAAATTTGACAAAATTTTAATATGTGGTGCCTGAACCTATTGTCAACACTTCCTTCTACTTGAGTGCCGCTTGATTCTTCTCATGGTTTTTACAAGAACTTACTACAAAACCACCGAAAGAAAGAAAAAGGCTTGGTCAAGAAAAGCGGCTTTCTTCACAAATACAAAACGAACAAGCCTCAGGGAACATCCATATTTTGTAAAAAGACCACGACTTTTGATGACAGCGGCACAGCGGGACGGCATAGGGATGGCACTCCAAAAACAAAAAATTGCATTTGACCGCGTAACCTCCACCGTTGAACGCCAAAATAGTATATTTAGTATGCAGTCTCCAAGTACAACATACTAAAATTTCTCTTAGATCGGTCTAGTCGCAAAAAAGTTACAAGTGAAAAACCCCAGGTGAAAAACCATTTACTTTTGAGCGCTACAGTATGTAGCATGGGAGTGTCATCTTTCCACTGTCGTCTTCACCTGATTCATCCTACAGTCAAAATTTGCACACAGACGCGTATGTGTTCGCCTAAGCCTTAGTGGAGAAGGAAAGGTTCCCTTTCTTCTCAAGGCTAAAGCATAAGTTGCGTGAGCATTGTGGAGAAGAACTTAAACGGCAAAATGTAACACCCTGTCCTTTGCGCGGTCTCTTCGCGGTTTCCTCACTAAAACGCATAATTTCTCATGTAAGGCCGCGTTCATACTTTGCGCACCGAACCGGCACTGGCAGCGACGGCGTCAAATTGCCGCCGTCGCCGCCAGTGCCGGGTTCGGTGCGCAAAGTATGAACGCGGCCTAAATAAAACCTGCCATACATGTATCGTGGTTGGGCGTCCACTTCAGTGAACAGTTTGGAGCGGGCTTTTGACTGCATCTTGAAATGTGTGAAGAAGTGTGTTTGTGCGACATTAAATTTGGGAACAAGGCGTACAACCAGACTATTCTCAGGATTTCTCTGGTGATTTTCCAGCTTGTTCAGTTCGTTTTAAGGGAGTACCTTGTGGAAATACATAACCCTTCACCATTAAAAATACATAACCCGTCACCATTAAATTTTCCAAAATGAATTTGACGAAATATGATTGCTTCTTATATGTAGTGTTTATTTGAGCAAATCAAACCTTGGGTGTTACTGTAGTTAGGAGGCACTCACTAACGCGCTGTAGTCTCTCACCTGACAGTCACATTTTACAATTATCAGTTCTACACTTATGTCTAGACTTTACGAAAACCTTAATTGAGGAGCGTAAGAGGTCCCCCTCAGATAAGTCTTAGTCCAAACCTAAGCAAAGTAGCGCCGGAAGCGGAGCGCATTGTATCAAGCACTTAACACCAACTTTTGAATATCATTTCAGTGAACTGAGTGTACAAGCAGAATGATTTCAAAACCCTTTGAGGCAATTCCAGAGCGCAATTCGCGATTACAAAAGGCATCTAATGCGATGTACTCCCGGACTTGTTCCTAACAAAAGTTGATCACCCTTGTGTGTATGTGTGAAGTCACTTAACAGCTCTAATTGACTCATTTTCACACCATGTCAACTTGTTTCATATTCACTTCGGATCATTCAAGAAAGGATCCAACAAATCAGCTCGAGCTTAAGCCGAGAGGGATAGGAACTCCAGCTGAGCGAACCACTTTTCATTTAGCAAACTCATTCACGCACATGACAACTATTTCGCCACCCCAAAGCTGCTACATTTCCCCTAGGCCGAAGCTAACATTCATGTCCACTTATACTACACGAATAAATTACGAATTGCTTCACATAGTTCATTGTGAAGGAGTCGCAGAAATCAGTGTCACAAGAGTCGAAATCATTAAAGCTCACAAAAGACATTTCTTCTGAATAGGATTGGACAGAAAGGATGAATCCGAGGGAAACAGTGCCAAAACACATCACTCTCCTAGATTCTAAGCACCAACATGTGCACTGCGCACATTTCACCTTACGGTATAAACCAATTTGCCCTAGTTGGAAAGCCGCGACGCAGCAGCGCAAAGGACAGGATGTCACGTGCCACCCAAAACTTCTGCATTGTGGTGCTCTACTAGCACCGCGCAGCAGTACTGAACGAGACCGGCGCCTCAAACGGATGCCATATTCGTGACCAACGCTCCAAATAATCATTATGTATTGTAAGAGTGCGTGTAAGACAGCGTGAAGTTACAGTAAACCTAATATAGCATACCACCTTATTAAGTCGTAACCCAACTATCAGACAGCTAGATCTCGCGCATCTTCGAGCCTTTTCACAACAATGCCGCACAGAGAGTGAGTGAAGGGAGAGAGTGCAAACATACAGTATGATGACTCATCTGACGACGCATACTTAAGGTCCGCGCTCGCTCGTTGGAGGCTTCTTCAAGCTCCTTCTTCTGGACGCCCTGGTATTCGCGGACCGGACACCACCATGATGGACTCCCCGCTCGCCGTCCTCTCGTCAGCTGATTCTGCTCATATCCTTGACTATCGCCTCTGGGGCCCGACACCTTCCCCAGGATCAGCCGTAATCCTGCGACAGGACTGATCTCGAGTTCGTAATATTCTAATAAATCTGATCCCACTGTTTACTGTATTGTACCATCTATCTGGGACGGCACGACCTTCCACTGGTAGCTGCGAGTTTGATAGCGAGGAGAGCAGGTTAGTAAACTTTCAATTTGGCTCTGTTGGGCCTTTACAAGAAAATGAGATTGGCCACCTCATATTTCTTGATCTGCCACATCGATCGTTGACGAGGTGCGGGTTCGTCCATTTCCATACTAGCATTTCTTCTCATCAATCATTTCCTTTCCGTGCTCATAGTTTTATGAATCCCTTTTCTTCTACCATACATAAGTGTTGGGCGGTTCCTTCTATGCCTCTTTCCTCTACCCTTAGCTCCATAGGATTCCTATGTACACGCTGATAAACCTAGAATCCCATTTTAAACATTTTTTTCCTTTTTTTTCGCTGGACTTGCGAGCGTTTCGCTGACTGTACTTTTCGGACTCGGGGGACCGTTAACAAAGGGTACCAAAGCTCGGTGCACTTTTGTCACAGAAGCGCCGCTTTGTTTTTTTTTCGTTCACCATCCTCCGAACTTTTGTCTCAACCTTTGTTTCAAACACCGCCTTAAACTTAGGTTTTCGATATTTTCCCAAGTAGCCCAACCAATGAATCACACAATCCTTTATGTCGCGATTCAGCGTCCGAGCCTCGAAGCTTCTGTACTTTGTGTTTTCCCTTTCTTAGCAGTAGCCGTTCGTCTGTCCAACCGCACTTCTTTGTCATGCGTCCCTTTGTTTCAATTCCTTTCTTCGTCTCGACGTCGACTGTTTTGAGCGGTCTCAAGCATGAGATCCAGACCCCGTACCATCGGTTCTGGTAGGTTACGGTAAAATGTGTACACAATTAGGAGTTATCCCGCGGGACCTGTTGGTCTTCTACCCGACTATGTTTTGTTTTGTTGACACACAACTGTGAATTCGCGGCGGTAGTCCGCGCAGAAGTGGATGTTTTTCCTTCGAAGGACCACTGGAATCAGACCTAGCGGAGTAGGTCAAAGTATCAGACAGTGTATTATGAAGTCAGTGATCAGTGTGGTCAATCACCCCAGTGCGGTGAATGAAGTCAGTGAGCCGGCATATTATTGATGTGTTTTGTTGTTGATTAGAGGTCATTCGCAGTTCAGAGAGGTTGCGTACGCTTCGATAGTTCAGTAAGAGTAGTAGCCAGCCGCATTTAACACTTACGCGAAATGTCAGTTTTCGCTCGCCGGTCGAGTTCTACAAACTGAACTCCCGGCCACCAACGGACCTGCTTTAGTTAAATGGTCAGCACACTGGAGGTTCCGGGTATGAATTTTCGGTGATGGAGGTTAACGCTGGGCTTCTCTCAGCTGTTGACTCCCCGCTGCATGTACTCTGACCTCTCGGTCGCCCACGTCCTGTTATCTGCTCATCTACAGTAACTCAGCTTTCGCCTTATCTGCTCATATCGGTCTCAGCGTCTCGTTTCTCATAATATCCGCGAAAAAGCACTGGCTATGTTTACTTTCATTAATTCTTACATTACATCTTCCGTTTTTTTTACAGTACCCTAACAGTACCCCGCCTACTCGGAGGGTCGAGGTCGAGGGTCGGTCGCCCCGCCCCTTGCCTTTCTTATATAAGCTTCTACCCTCAGACCGTTACTTGTTCGTCTTCATGCCTACCACTCGTAGCCAGTCGTCTTCGGCGTCGGCCGGGTCCACTTCTGGATCGGCCTCGCCACCCTCGCTTAACCTTGGGGCTGTTGCTCCTTTACATGAAACTGAGACCGTAGACTCTTCTAGTGGTGTTGGAGCTGTTGCTCCTAGAATCGAATCTGAGATTACGTTGCCTGGTGCCCTTACAGCACCTCTTGATAATTCTCTTTCCAGACTTGGCGACTCAGCGGTGCTCCATGCAAAGGAAGCTAAGGCGCTTCAGGATGCAACATCGGGAGCACTAGCTCAAGTATGGAGAGACGCCAGGACCCAAACTACTGCTTTAGCTCAAAGGATAAATGAAGGTAATACTTCTCTTTCTCGCAAGTTAAATGAATCATTTACGGCAGTTGGCTCCCGTTTGGATTCCCTTCCAGCCGTAGCCATGTTGGGACAGGACACTACTCCTAAGGTTTCTCCTTTTTCGGGCTCTGTAGAGGATGGCCCCCAGTTTTCCGTCTGGTTGCGTAGGCTAGATGACGTGATTCGCATGAGACCTTCTCCACTCACCAGTGAGCAGAAGGCCAATTTTCTTATTGGCCACCTCGATGGAGTAGCCCGAGAGAAAGTGGAGGACCTAGATGAGGCTTCACGTAAGGACTTCGATGCAGTAGCTAATCACTTGAAAGCCTTCTTTGAGAGCCCTCAGCAGAAATACGTAGCCCGTCAAAAACTTTCGGTTTGCAGACAAGAGGTTGGCGAATCGGCATCTACCTTCGCGAACCGAGTCCTCAACTTGGTCCGTGCGGCGACAGCGGGTCAAGACCCCCAAACCCAAAAGGACCGTGTATTAGAGGAATTAGTCGCCAGATTGAGGGGAGACATCAGGTACTTTGTCAAGTTGGATAATCCTGCTACATTCGAACAGGCGGTTACAAAGGCACAAACCGTGGAACAGCTTCTGAGCGAAGCGACAGCTGAGCGCCTCATCCACCCCGGTGAGACCGAAGTCTCCGTTAATGTCCTAGACAAGGGGGAACCGGTAAGAACACAGGTCGCCCAGCGACCCAATGCCCGAAACATTTTTCAAGGTAAACCTACTAACGATCGCTCACGTCAACCTTTTCAGGGCAATTCGCCTCGTCCTCGCCGGGCTGAGCCGTCGCCCAGCGAACCTCCACGATGCTACAACTGCAGCGGATTTGGACACATCGCCTCCCAATGTCCATCGCCATACAACATCAGCCTGCCAAGTAAGCGAGTAATTTTTCATCGCCAGTTTGATGCTGTTAAACGTGACGCTTCTGGTCAGCGCGGAAACGCGCAACTCATGGCTTGTGATCCTTATTCTTCGTCATCGGTATCAACTACTCCGTCTTCTATGTCTTCTTCCTCTTCTCCTTATCCGAACTCTTCTCCTGAGGTTTCCCGCATGGCGGATCTCTCTCTTACAGTAGACAAAACCCAAGACGAGCTCGACCAGTGCAAATCTCGAATAGCAGCTTTACTTAAACGTAATGAAGAACTCGCTCACGCTGCTTTTGAACATAACTCTTCTTCTCAATCCTCTTCATCCGGAAGCGTCATACCTGATGTACGATTACTGTTTATGTGTTCACTTGCTTTTGCTTGTGTTGCATTTTCCGAGGCTTCTGCTGACGCTTGGCTTTGTCCTTCGGATAACCCCACTAATCTGTTCTTCGTTCCCTCATCTTATAACTGCTCTTGGTTGTGGCCCAATTCCACGAGACAGCTACAGGCACTTACCCTGCACGTGTATCGACCCAACACCAAACGATATGACTCCCCGGCCGTTCTCTGTAAGATCGTGCGCCATTCGGTCACTTATTCAGTCAGTCTCATAGGGTATCGCTCACAAGAGCATAAGGAGACTCTTCTTCCTGTCTCCGTCGAAGAGTGTAGGCTCATGTCTCGCAACAAGCGCTGCGTCCATGGTGAGCTATCCCAGCACGGCACTATCTGGCGGTCAACGAACGATCTTCACTTTGAGTTCCCATCCGCTCCTTTCGGCTGCTGCAAGTCTCACTCAGCGGTTACCCATAATTGTTACCTCCTCAACACGGTAGTACACGCTCGCCACGACGGAGATACTCTGGAGTCGGCAGCAGGCGACATGTCCGCATGCCTATACAAGGACGGTTCCTGCCTTTTGTCTGACGGTTCAGTCGTTATTTGGACCCCAAATCTTGAGGAAGAGTGTCGTTACATCTCTGTCTCTAAAATGAGCGAGATTCGTCTTCCGGTACTCGCTATCCAGGCTGCTTATGGCACTGGTAAGACCGTAGTCGGTGCTCTCATCGCTGCGCAGACATACAACAGCTTCAAGAAGAGGGTGATCGCCACGACTATCACCAACAACGCCGTTGCGCAGTTCACCGATACCCTCCTCGGTCTCGATGACTTCAGACACCTCGATGTCCTACGCTATGTTTCGGACTCCGCCTTGGTCGAGGGAGCTCCTCAGACGCCCATCGATCTCCACAACATCCTCAAGCGTCTTCCTGAGGATTTCGGACATCTTCTTTCTCAGTCCGCTATGGACACCTGCATCCGATATAAAAAGGGCCGGGAGCTTCTCGAACGATTCTTGTTCAATAATGACCTCGCAGTCGAGCTCTCCGATGCAGAGGAGACGAGTATCGCATCGCTGAAAGGGATCTGTCTGACCTCACTCGTGACGCCATAACCGTGATGTTCCAGGTGCGGCCACCCGCGGTCCTGTGTATCACGACATCTGCCTTGCTGAACTCGGTCACCCCCGGAGGCATCTTCTGTGGCCTCCTGGAAGAATTCACCATGCTGATAGGCGATGAAGCTTCTCAGATCCCTGAACCTGCTCTAGTCGCCATGGCCACCCATTTGCCACAGATTCGCCATGTGTACATTGGCGACAGTAACCAGTTGCAGCCGCATGCTCGTTGTCCTCGCACATCCAACCCGGCGAAGTTCGGCGCTCAGGGAGTGATGGGCGTCCTCCTCGCCAAGAATGTCCCTACGGCGCCCCTCACAACGTTCCGCGCCCATCCCCTTCTCAACGAGCTTCCTAACTTGCTGTTTTATGGTCAGACGCTCGTTAACGGCACTGCCGCTGAAGATCGACAGCTGTTTCTGTCAACCGTCCGCTGTCCCAACCCCGAGCTGCCGTTGCTGTTTGTCGACGTTCCCGGTACATCGGTCAAGTCGCTCAGCGGGTCCCATAGTAACGAGGCGGAGGCGGAGGTCTGTCGCCAGATTGTTCTCGCTCTCCTTCGGAAGAACATACAACCGTCATCCATAGCCGTCGTTGTGTTCTACAAGGAGCAGGCACGTCTCCTCGCGCAGTTCTCGCAAACCACCTCGGTCGACCTTCACACTGTCGACTCCGTTCAGGATCGCGAGAAAGACATCATCCTACTCCTCACCACCCGCACCGGCTTCGACTCTACCCGAGGCGAGTTCTTCAATGACCCCCACCGCCTCAACGTGGCCCTGTCTAGGTGTCGGCACGGTCTGTTCATTCTGGGCCACGAGCAGTCGCTCACTGGTCTGTCGTACGTGTAAGAGTGCGTGTAAGACAGCGTGAAGTTACAGTAAACCTAATATAGCATACCACCTTATTAAGTCGTAACCCAACTATCAGACAGCTAGATCTCGCGCATCTTCGAGCCTTTTCACAACAATGCCGCACAGAGAGTGAGTGAAGGGAGAGAGTGCAAACATACAGTATGATGACTCATCTGACGACGCATACTTAAGGTCCGCGCTCGCTCGTTGGAGGCTTCTTCAAGCTCCTTCTTCTGGACGCCCTGGTATTCGCGGACCGGACACCACCATGATGGACTCCCCGCTCGCCGTCCTCTCGTCAGCTGATTCTGCTCATATCCTTGACTATCGCCTCTGGGGCCCGACACCTTCCCCAGGATCAGCCGTAATCCTGCGACAGGACTGATCTCGAGTTCGTAATATTCTAATAAATCGGATCCCACTGTTTACGGTATTGTACCATCTATCTGGGACGGCACGACCTTCCACTGTATATGCGAAGTTTCAGCGATTTTAGTGAAACAGGTTGTTAGCCGAAGTTGGTGCAGTTTGGGGCGCTATGGCGATTTTGGCGCGCTTCACGCTAACGTCAAAAACGGATGTAATATCCGTGATCAGCACCCCAAATAACATTCCTCGGCGAAAATCAGCGAAATGATTCTTCTGAACTAACCGCGGTGTCTGTGATAAAGATAATTGAATAGTCCCCGAAAAGGGATGGGGGTCGATTGGTCGAATTTTCGCTTCGCGGCGCCAGCACGACCTGCTGCAGCCGGTTGTTATTCCACTCAGTATGAAATGGGCGGGTATCGTGAGGGACCTTCAAAGATTGCAGGTTGGTAGCTTCGGAAGTTCTTATATGTTGTGGTTGTTG
The DNA here is from genome assembly GCA_963978905.1 of Trichostrongylus colubriformis. Lineage (NCBI taxonomy): Eukaryota > Metazoa > Nematoda > Chromadorea > Rhabditida > Trichostrongylidae > Trichostrongylus > Trichostrongylus colubriformis. The sequence goes on along the minus strand of OZ022257.1, from coordinate 43,051,129 downwards.
CTGTTCTAACAGGCTAAAACAACAAACAACTCGCACTCGCCGCGCCGCTGCGCGCGAGAATTCGAGCAGTGGACCCCACCACCACCCCTCCGAAAAGACCATGGGCAACAAAAATCGCGTTGAAAAACGCGCGTTTGGGGCGCTATTGCGATTTTGGCGCGCTTCACACTGAACTGCACGTTTCAGCCGGACCTACACCACTGTCATTTGATGTTGCGTAGGGCAAAACTGATTTTATTCACTATGATGTCAAACTTGTGAAGCAGCACACAGCAATACAATTAGAGGTGAAATAAGCAAAAGAGTGAGAACACCGTGAATTCACTCTCGACGTGTTGGTAGGGTGTTCTGTGCAAGATAAGGAGCTCCAGATTATCGTGAACCCACACTATAGGTCAAGATTGCCCCCTCTCGGTGCCTTTGAAAGCACAGTTCACGACCATACGCGTGCGACGTCGCGCTCCATAATGTCTCTAGTGTGTTGGAAAACACAAATGGGAAGAGAGAAAACAAAAAACTTCCAGAAACTTCGAAGCTATGGTGCTTCCGACCTTTGACTTCGACGAGATTACAGCTTAGAAGCAAGCATTTCGAAAAGTTTTTACGTGACAATATCACCTGATAAGGTTGTTATTACAATAGGAATTAACCCTTTCCTTCGAGCAGTCGATGTTATGCCTCTTATCCGTGCCACCGCCGCCCCGCTGGCTAAATCGTAGTTGGTAGGCCATCTTGAGGCGGTGGCCGCCATCTCATTTACGGGTTCTTTACTACCCTAAAACCTGGTACGCACGCGACACCTCGAAGAACACAGGATCGCTATGCGCCCTTCATTCTTGAAAACGACAGAATTGTAAAGCGTCTGTGTATGACTTCCTTCTAAGCCCTTCAAAAACCCTGAATGACTCTACCGTTATATGAAAAGATGACGAAAATAGCAAAAAGGATGACGAACTCACCAGGTTGGCCGTACACGCAAGGGTGCGCTAAAAACCGGTGTATTCCTCTCGTATACTGCTGATCACAAGTTGTTCAAGCATATCAAAAGGCTCGATGACGAGCAGGAGGGCTCACATTAGGCGCAGAAACTTGACCGGCAAGCAGAAGCGCGTTTTGCATGGAAAATAATTCAACCGCTTCCATCGCCAAAACCATCGTTGCATTGAAACCCCGTTGAACAACGACTCTCCTCTCACACGTTCACATTGCCAATTGTGAAGTTTCTGTATTCACCTTTCGTACGACCCGAACTTTACTTGCTACTCGCTTTTATATTAACAAGTACAATATACAATACAATATAAGCGCGTTATTAATACAACCCACAAATCATAGCTTCTTCAGTTCCCTCCATCCTTGATTCTTGTGGGGACTGCGGCTGCCTGTGCCGCGCGCGACACCGCGTGCGGGATTTTAGCACTCATCCTCGCGCCGCGGTGATGGCACAGGCTTTGCGGTTGTGGAAGGGGATATCTACTCGCGCATGGAACCAAGATACTAATATTAGCGTGTACTGTGTCTTTAAGCGCGAATAATATGAAGATACTATTTATCCCTTCAAGGAATCTCTAGAAAACCGTCTCGAAGATTCGTGAGGGGTATTCCTCGTACTGGAGTTTTGACTTCAGACCGATATTACCAGCGTCAAAACTAAACTTCTTTCAATCAGCAGCTGTCACGTCGATGTGTTTGCTGCCCTCGTGGTCGCGGTTATATCTTCTAAAGATTTGTAGCCCGCTTGCAGCTTGGGCAAAGATCAGGTACATATCTGCAACTCCGCAAAATTGTAGAATCGCAAGCGCCACAGTGAGTGGAGTATTAGCGTTTGCGGTGCTAATGGAGTTAGGCTGTGTTCACAGTTTTGGAATTTGCGGAATTATAGAATTGCGGAATTTGCGGAAAACAATAAATATACGCATCGATTGGGAGAATTGCGGAATTGTGGAAATGCAGACTTGTTGAATTCGCGTAAAAGCATTAGATACGTATTGATTGCCATGCTACGAAGAGACGAGAGGACTAAAGAAAGGAATTCTTTATTTCCGCAAATTCCACAATTCCGCAAATTCCGCGATCCTGCATTTCCAAAATTCCACAAATTCCGCAACTCTCCCGATCGATACGTACCAAGCCGTTACGCTTCGCCCTTCTACCGCTATGGTTAGAGCACAGAAGGACACGGCACCAGTGGAATAGGGAGTGTGGCTAAAAACAGTTCTGATGGTTCGCATCAAGCATAAGATACGTATCGATCGCGAATTGAGCGGACGGCACATAATACGTGGTCTCTCGTTTTCGCCTATCGCGTCGCGCATCAACGCGCGAATTTTCTCTTGTAACGGCGCGCACCGTTGATATGGCGAAGAGACCAGCCATCTAAAGATTTTTCGATGCGTTGCAGTTCTTGCAAAACTAATCGGCACTATTCAACCATCACCAACCCAGACACCGAGAGTTGGTCACAAAAAATCTCGCTGATTGCCATGGGGGGTTATTTGGGGTGCTGATCACGAATATGACATCCGTTTTTGGCGTTTGCGCCAACTTGGTGCAATTGCACCATTTTAGTGCAACAACCGTTTTTCGTCAATTTTGTTTAAAATTCTCATCTCGGATCTATTCGGAATGCTGACCACGGATATGACATTGGTTTTCGGCGCGAGCGCGTTTTCAGCGCCTTTCAAATTGCTCCAGTCATGTTCACTTTTGCTACAGTGCTTATATAGCTAGAGAGCGTCATTTTTGCGCTGCCGTATTTCATTTTATACTACCCTACAACCATCATTGCACACTCTAGTGTATATTGTCGCCTAAGCCTTAATGGGGAAGGAAGCTTCCCTTCCCTTTTAGGGCTTAGGCAAAACTTGCGGGAACAGTGTGGTGCCCCTACTATATTAGCACTGTAATGGAACTGAACGACGCTAACACCTCGAACGGATGTCCAATTCGCTCATCACCCCAAAAACCCTCCTGGACCAAGTTTCAGCGATTTTGGCAAAAACGAGTTGTTGCACCAACATGGTGCAATTGCACCAAATTGGCGCAAATGCCAAAAACGGATGTCGTATTCGTGACCAGCGTCCGAAATAACCCTCCTCCCTCCTAGGCGAATTTTTATCGAGAATTTCTTCTTTGACCAACCCGCGGAATCTGGGGTAGTGATAGTTGAATAGTGCCAACTAATCTAATCAATTAGTGATTTCTTGGAGAAAAACCACTTATTTATCTTCTAGGTAAACCATCTACATTTACAAGAAAAAACAGTGGCCGTTCTATGAGCAGTAGCAGAAACCAGGCAGTACTTTTTTCTCTTCTGTGATTGCAGCACCCATTTGCTAAATATTTTGTTTCAGCAGGATGACGAGCCTGAACCCGATCCAGATTTCACTTCTAAAACAGCAGAATTACCTCCCGATTATCGCTCCGATTGGATTTGTGAGCTGGCTTTGCAGAACTCAGGTTTGTTTCGACTGAACTGTATATTAGCGTGTGTTTTTCGTCATTTATTTTCTTCCAGATCGAATTATGGCAACAACCGAGAATGACAATGACTATGTGACTCTTGAGAGTGTGCAATATATTTTCACTGTTTGTGTTCGTTTACGGCTACCTCATGATATACGCTATTTAGCGGTCTTAATATTTACGAAGTGATTCTTACCTTTATTTTCGTGATTTTTCTCATTTTAGTAGAATCACGTAGTCGTTTAATTTTAGATTCATGCGCGTTCACTCCGTGCAAGTTCTCAGCTTTTTAAACAATGTGAAAATGAGCGATTCTCGTCGACGTCGAGAATGGGAGAAGGTAGAGGCAAACTTATCGAGGTATTTACTTTCTTGTTCATGTCATCTTTCTATTTTTTCCCTTGCTTATCTTCAGGCAAACAACTCTTCGTATGCTTTCTTCAATACAAATTGCTTCAAAAGTTCTTAGTTACCACGATGTGAGTGCCCTTTCTATTTTGCGTTGGTAATACCGCTTCAAACCAGCACATTCAGAGCCTGTCTTCGAAACAAATATGCTCTTGCCTACGGTCATTAGGATTCGCGTATACACAGCGAGCAGCACTGAAATCAGAACTGCGTATCTTGAAGACGCTGAACTTTCGCCTACCTCAATCACCACTGATTTATTCTGAATCTCTTCTTAAATCTGTTGGTTTGTTAATTTCGTTATGACCATACACGTTGATTAATTTTTATGTATTTTCATTCATATCGTGCATTCCAGTCTCTTCATGGCCTCAACTAGATTTCAAGTCAATTTGGGAACATACATTATTATTTTTGGATATTGTGTTTCTGCATCATGAACAGGCAGGTTGCTTTTGGAATCATTTGCAAAGCACAGAGAAACGCGAAGAGTATGTTTCTCAAAGTATTAGGTTGTCCTAAAAGTCTTGTAGGATTTCTTTCGATCATCACTTTTTATTATTTTTCCTTCCAACAAACAACAGTCTGGCGACAACGTATTCACCATTGTTATCGACAACACTCTGCCACCTCATAGGTAGATCGTCGATTCCGTCCTCCCAGAACTCTGGGTTCTGAGAGTCAAATGAGTCAGCGATCGCCTTTGCAAGCAAGTCATAATCAACGAATTTTCTCTTATCCAGGAAGATCCAAGGGAATGGGTAAAGTGATGTCAGAAGGGGCAATGTCTGGAGAGTATGGCGGGTGGGGCAGGACAACCCAGCCGAGCTCGTGTAGCTTGGCCTGAGTACTCTTCGCGACGCGCGAGTGCGCGTCGTCGTAAAGGAGGGTGACGGCGGGCCTTTTCCGGCGCTTTTCTCGATCAGCGACGGCGAGCTGCTGGAGCTGGTGGATACATACAGTAGAAGTGACTGTATCGCCTTGTACCAGCACTTCGTGGAAAAGCATTCCTTCCCCGTCCCAGAGGTACACTGTCCTGAGCGTGGTTTGTCTTCCTCAATCTCGCCGTTGCAGAAACTGATGAACCAGCCGCGCACGGTCTCGTAGCTCACACATCCCTTGCCCAATGCAGCGCTGATGGATTCGCAAGCTTCCGTCGCTTTGGTGCTGCAAGACCACTCATAGTAGATGACACCGCGTGTTGGGTGGGTATCGACTACGGGCATGTAGCTCTCCCCAAGGGATCTGGTCGGTCAATATATATTTTACTAGAAAGCTTAGAGAGCGTTTTACCATATTCCTGAAGCGCCTAGACCTGCCTCGAAGTAAACAAGAGTTATTGATTTTTTTGGAAAAATACACAGCCCTTATAGGCCGCCTTCAGACTTTGCGATTTTGCGTTTTTCGACTTTTCGGCGTCACACGCACGCGTACTGCGACCTTGAGATCTGCGGAGCCGCGACACCGCACGCGAAGTTGTGACATTGCGCAATCTCAAGATGGCGTTATCGTGCGCGAGAGTGCAACGCCGTGAAATCGTAAAAACGCAGAAATGCGAAGTCTGACGGAGGCCTTATTGTGGATTTATTTTACGTAATAATTTCCATCCCACTCATTTCTTTTTGTAGATCTATCAAGTCGTGTTACAATCAGCAGTAGCGAATACCGAGGTTTTGAAATCGATTCCAAGGTTCGTGATTTTTTGAATGCTCCTAAGAAGGATAATTGCGCTAGCATGTTTCAGGGCTGACATCGAGCGTGTCAAAGCTGACTGGATGCTCCTTGGTGCGAGTACGGTAGCAGCTGCTGCGTTGTGTGTGGTACCATCTCAACACAATGAACGGGTGTCTTGTCACTTCGCTAGTTCTTTATTTCATTGCTTTTGTTTCTGTTCTGTTATCTTGCTTAGTCTTACCTCCAGATTCGAGTGGGCTTGGTCAGGCTTGAGAGGATGCAAACGGCTCATCAAACGGCTATGTCCCAGTTCATTTTCACTTAAGACCGGAGAGCCGGCGTTAGTTTCGACCTAACATGTCACTGAACTCCATTTTGTTTTAAAGGTACCGTGGGAGGTAAGGAGAAAGAGTGAGCTGTAAATAGTGTTTTCTGGAAGAAAAATTTCACTTCACAGAAGATTATGTGTGGAGGAACTCGCATCGAAATACGCAGCGTGGGGCCTAATCACGATCCCTCAGCACTGTGAGTCGTAATGGCGTTCCGGTGAAATCGCAAACGACGAAGGAACATTACTCGCGGCCGGTTGATCCCCTCACCAGTCTGCAATCCACCCCACTATCTAGAGACGCAGGGACGCCAAAAAGTAGAGGGTATCGGGTATTTATCGAGTTCCCCGCCGTCTTATCTCTTTCCTTTTCTACTGTATACGGCTGAGCACCTTTACTTTCATATTCCACAGTCCTCCAGATTTACACCTTCCGGTGTTTTTAATCGGTGATTGTAATGGGTACAACGGTCTCGACATTATCTTTGCTCATCATTGTTTCGCATTCCCTTCCGCGGATTTTCCAACACTGCTTCAACAATGTGCTTGTCATATGGAAGAAAACTCTACTTGAACTGTAAGGTCAGGCGTTACGAAGAAGTGAACGAGATGCAGGGTTGGGAGATGCTGCCTTCGTCTTTGTTCGGGATTCATTTCACACTCCGCATAGGCCTCAGCACGAATGTGGATGACTGCTCGCTTTCGCAAATCCTGTCTTCGAATGGAGCTTTATTTATTTATTTATTTTTATTTTATTGTAACTATTCACTAGCCTGTCATAGTGTTCTCATAGAACCGAACCGAGAACAGAAACGACTTCAGTTGCTTGAACCAACCAGCTGTTCCAGCCGTTTACCGCATATTCATCTTGATGCGTATCCAGACTTTGAATGAAAGTTTTTACAGATTGTATCAGACCTGTCCGAACTGGCTGGGACCCCACGTGAAGATGTTGCTCAGATGGCTTCCGCCATCACACGTATTACTATCATTCTTCAAAAGTCGGCGCAAGCTACAGCCGAAGTTGGGAAATGCTAGTCATGGTTTATTTATTTTTTGAAAAGTAGTAACATATCTTATGAACAAAAGTTCAATATTTAGTGTAGAAGCTGTTTGAGCCAAGAAGCGCTATCTTGTTTGCACTTCTTTCGCTGTTTATTTCCAAAGCACACTTTCTTCCTTATACAGCAGCACTCAGAAACCGTATCATTACGTGTCGATACGCAATCGTGAGCCAGCGCCTAGTTTAACTATTCCAGCCAGGCGTTTTCCCATATCGGCGCCTTCAATATACAAGCTCTGTTTTTCGATATATTTGTCAAAATAGAATTTGTAACGCTCTTCTTTTTTCTCTACGGAAAGGAGATGGTGGATTTCTGCTGCAAACGTTTCTGTGAGTTTCTTGTGATTCATTGTTGTATATTTTGTTGATTTTGAAACTTTCAGTTGTTGGTTGTTTGCTATTTTCCTTTTCACGAACATGTTGTTGTGAGAATTCTTGTGTATGAGTTCTGTTTTCATTTTCTGTTCAAGAACATGTTGTTGTGAGAAATTCTGTAATATAAATGAGTTTTGGCTTGCACTTCAAACAAGATTTCCACAATATGAACTGATTAAGCCTGCTTGAAAACAATCGGTCTTGTTGGTTAGAAGAGCCGCTTGTTCGTGGAGCGAACTGGAACTAGCAAGTGCGGAAGAGAAGTTCGATTGTTGTTCATTGATATCGTCGATCACTGGTGTCACAACGTCCACCGTTATGTTGTACTGCGTTGTGAAAGCCTGGAAATGAACACCGTTTACGCATCGCTCTTTTACCTGCGTAGTGTTGTGCTTGACGCTAGAGCGCGTTTCTTTTCTGCCTTAAAAATATTTTTGCACCTCGATTTTGTTACATGGATGGTGGTTAGTACACTCGAATTGGAATACAGCGCCACGCTACACCCATGACTGCAGAAGCAAACTGAAGGCCAAAGTGGCGATGGGCCTCTTATGTCGTTCGATCATCCACCAAACGCGATCTATGATCGTATGTGAAAACGCTCGATTGGATAAAAGTACCCCAATTACTCCTGTTTATTGAGTGCTATTTTCTTGAGGATAGAAGCTGATTTATGTGGTTACAGAAGGGTTGAGCCACGAGGCGTTTAAGAACATACTGCCATAGTGTACATCACTGGTCAAAAAAGTAGCTTGAAAACAAAATGAAATGGATTGAATCGGAATGCTTCTTTTTTATTAAAAATCCATGACTTTGCCCGCGAGAACGGTTGTTGTGAAACCTCAAGGATTTTTTCAAAGGGCTTTCAGTTGATGTCCACATCGCAACCTCAATCAGAGGCATTATCTCTTACTCCACCAAGCTTGTCCAGCGCGATTTCTGATCTAACGGCCCCTTCACACACCCTCGAGGCCAGCAATCGACGGCGGGTGCTGCGAAGCATGGAGGCGGTTTAAGGCCTCTTTCATAGTTTGCGCACCGACGCCGTCACCTGCGTCGATTTGACGCCGTCACCGGCGGTGACGGCGTTCAATCGATCTTAGCGCTGTGCCAATACACGAAGAGGCCACGATCACCATACAGTAGTGTGATTAGGTCAAGAATTTCGCAAACGCTGCGCATTATTTATGGACGCGGTCGTCGGCGGCGGGCAATGGTTGCGTGAGTTTGATGCCGTCGCCGCCGGTGACGGCGTCGGTGCGCAAAGTATGAAAGCGGCCTAACGCTCCACACTCTCGGAGATTAGTTGTCCCGCTTCGTGCGGTGATCTACTTTCGCGAAAGCTTTTCTCTTAGGAAAACGAGGAACTGTGAAAGCTTAGGATGAGTGATGGATAAGCGAAGCGGTTCCTTAGGCCGCGGTCATACTTTACGTGTCTGCGGCAGGGCGTGGCCGCGTATCTTGCGTCTCCACACTGCCTCTTTGCCTGCGTCATCTCTGCACCTCCCCCGTGCCACTCTCTCTCGCTGCCTGTGAGAGAGAGTGGCACGGGGGAGGTGCAGAGATGACGCAGGCAACGAGGCAGTGTGGAGACGCAAGATACGCGGCCACGCCCTGCCGCAGACACGTAAAGTATGACCGCGGCCTTAAATGTATAGGCAAAACACCAAGTTGTGTGTGTTTCTTTCACCTAAAATGAAGACCCTTGTGATAACTAAAGCAGCGATTGTACAATGCGATACTGCGATTCGCATGGTTGTGCAATCGCATGTATCGTCATGCGCTCTAACGTGTGTTTGCTATTTTTCCTCCGCAATGCACGGTCCGTACGTGATTGGTAGCAGACCGACGTTGCGGAGAGAAAAATAGCTCATTCATGTGCGTACGATGAACATACGATCATGCGAGTTACATATATCCCCAAACTACATGAGAAGACGGGTATCCTAACAACACATTACAATACTCTAGGAATAACCAATTACAACAGTAACCATTCTATGGCTTCCGATGGCGATCGAAATTCAGAGCTTTTCAAATAAATCAGCCAATTATCAAAGAAGTCGTGCACGTAAATATGTGTTTATGCTGTACTTGAGAGGCTTGAGAAAAGCCACATGCAAACTTTCACGTGAAAAGGTGAAAATTCGGCTAAGTCAAATGAATAGAAAAATATAAATAAATAAATGATAAATGCAAATACAGCTCTTCAAAGTGGCGGACAGAGTGGGCTCTCGAGTAGTGCTTTGTCCCGTCGTTTGCCTGGTCGGAGACGGATAGTGGGGCGTTCATGTGAGTTTCTGTTTCCACCATGCGTCTCCGACCGCGGCGGATGACGGGGCGGGCATTCTGATGCTTCCTCTCGGCCATCACATCATGGAGCTGTATTTTGGTCAGCTCACTTTTTCGAGTGAAACAGTGTACGCGGTCTTTATTGAGCAAATACAACATAAATATGTGTGTAGCAGAAAAACTCATTTTTTCCGTGCGCAATTACTTCAGTCACTGTCGAACAAACAGTTCTGTGGAAAGCAAATTCCTGACGATATAGCCTGATCGGCAATTCAGTAACTGCTATGGCCTTTGTCCTAGTTTTGGAAAAAGAGGGTTGTAGTCGATAATATGATCAAAAGTCAAAACTTACATCATTGAAATCGGTCGTGTTCAACTGTACCATCGTTGCCTCCAGCTTCTCCAGGACGCCAATGCTGTAGTTCAAACTATTCATCTGTGCCACCAACACTGCCGGATCAACGAAACGAGCAATAGTCTGAAGAAAGTCTCTGCTAGCGTGCACAGATGGGTAGTTTTTAGTTCTCACCCACTTACAAATCAGCTAGTCTATTAGAGCAGTGTCAAGTATTTCAATATTTGAAGATTACGCACTATTCAACTATCGCTGGGAACGCGACTGGGGGAGAAGAGAGAGACCGGGAGAAGAGAGAACGAAGTCTTTCGTATGACAATTATCAACTACGAACATCTGAGGGTTCCGTGATGTGTACGAGTTATCCGTCGCAGAGAATGCGTCGAATGGTCGGCGTTTGAGGGGCAGCAACGGCCCATGGGCACCATTGGCAAATTAGCTGCAAGGGGCTGCGCCAAATGACATACACCCGCAAAGAGATGTGACAGGGTAAAGGTATCGCCGCGCGCTTTCTTAGTTTTAGCTTGATGCTCAATTCAGAAAATAGATACTGACATATTTCCTGAATCCCTTCGTGTTCACGACTTGGCAACATGCCTCTGGAACACTCGTCCGAACTATTTCTGATTCTCGACGCAGACGACTTTTGGCAAAAAGTCATCCGCATCTAGAATCAACGGCTAGGAGAGGGTCCTATTTTTCGGGTCTTTGGCCATTTCCTTCTGTTTTTCTGCACCGTCGGATCACTAAGCACCGCGACTTTCATATTCACTACATTTGTTGCGATTCGTCCAAATTTCCACTATCGCTGCCATTATGGAGATTTTAACCTCCTTATGGTCTCACCAGTCACTTGGAGAACAGTTTCGCAAATGCGGCGCGCCCTATGTACTATACTCGTAAGACATTGCAGCAACACTAACATAGTTCGTGGGCGAGCGGTGGAATATGTCCTGTGCCTTGTGTGGCTGAACCCCAATGAGCTCCACACTTTTCGTAACGATATTCAGAGGCTGTCAGTCACAACAGAGCATGCTCTTTACGGGAAGTATCAGCTATAGAAGGCGCTACATGCTTTCGGCTACAGTACCAGAGATTGGTGTCTATGCAAATGAAGTGACTCACCTCAGGCATCACGAACTTATATGTACAGGAGTTTTCGCCACAACCGTACTTGAATTGAGCTTTGAAAGCGAATATCAGAGGAATAACCAGAAGAAGAATTACTCGCTTCATTTTTTCCCTGAAAGTAAAATCATTCACTTGAGCTCAAATCTCCGCTGGATCATGTCCAGCGGAGATTTGAGCTCAAGAGTCGTCTGCCTGATGTCTTTTCACTGTGTTTCTGCCGATTCCGAAAATTTTTTTTTCGAAAAAAGATGTATTCGCCGATCGCATGTATTGGGTAGTCTAAAAAGTTTTTTCGTATTTTCAAATATCGCTTTTTCCCTCAAAACTGCTTTCCAGAAATTTTTTCTGTACATATATATGTAGTACAAGTTCTCACGCATCTATAGGTATTATTGTCTTCCATCTCCCGAATAACCCTTTTCGGCAAAATAAACATATCAACGGTCAACCTCATTTTCAATATAAAAATTATAAAAAATTTTTTCTTCGAATGGCGTTAGACAGGGAAAGGAAAAGGTGATAATCCGATGGAGCAAGATGAGGGCTATAAAGTGGATGGGGCAGCAATTTTTACCCAAGCTCGAGAATTTTTTGGCGAGTCATTTTTTCACTAGTGGTAAAAGTTTTTTTAAATTTTTTCTTTTAAAAAATTTTCGAGCTTAGATGAAAATTGCTGCCTTATAGCCCTGATCTTGCTCCATCGGATCATCACCTTTTCCTTTCCCTGTCTAACGCCATTCAAAGAAAAAAATTGGAATTGAAAATGAAGTGATTTTTGATATTTTTATTTTGCCGAAAAGGGTTATCAGGGAGATGGAAGACAACAATACCTATAGATGCGTGTGGACTTGTACTACATATATACGTACAGAATAAATTTTGTGGAAAGCAGTTTTGAGGGAAAAAGCGGTATTTAAAAATACGAAAAGACTTTTTAGACTACCTAATATTTGTCGAGAAAGAAGTAAAGACAATAATCAAGGAGAGGGCTATAAAATGGGTGAGTCATGATATATAGTACGTAAGTTATTAAGTAAAAACAAGATTCCGTTAAAATATGTGGCGCAAAACGGAGAAATATAAAATTACAATATTGATTGCCCAGTGAAACTCGTTGAATTCAGCTCTGATAAGAGACGATTGCCGAAACTGGGTGTGATAAGGGGAGTAGCTAAGGCTTTCGTGGAGTTCTTTTGATATGAATCATCGAAAATGTATGAGGTAAGATAATGAGCGAAAATAACTAAGAACCCCAGTTCAGTAGTTCTTCTCGCTGGAGATCTGTCGTCGGCAGTTCAATAATAAAAGCATAACTCTTCTTCTATAAGCATTCCTCAATAGAGCGAAAAATAGTCCCAGTACTCAATGCAAGGGAATGACATAAAAGGCGATTATTCACTGCAATTATGTACATAAGCCCATTCGAACTAAACTGGGATCCGAACTTTTGAAATTCCGATAATGCGATTTTCGGAGCACATCATGTTCTGCTACCACAGCAAACTAGCCGAAGCTGAGGCCACTTTCATACATCGCGTCGCCGGCGTTGACCGTGGTACCCGCCGCCCGGAAACTCCGGCGCTGTTCTGACGCACTCAATTTATAACCGACTTAACCAGGCTACCATGATGATTGTGACTAGAGCCGGCGAGTATCCATGGTGAGATTCAAATCCAGGCGAGACTCGCCCGGCTTTCTCCACCATCATCATACTGCAGTATGGTTCGATCGAGCGTCATAAATAGAGCGCACTGTGGCAGTACTAACATGGACTGTGGATGTCTACGCCGGTGCCGTAAAGCATGAAGGCGGTATTATTATATCATTTCTCCGCTAGGCGATACTGATCGTCTTCGCGAATTTACCTTCATGTTCACTCAAATAGACTGTGATTTCGCACATCGATCAAAGATGTTTTAACTGAGAAATTCTCTGCATTATTGCTTCGGAGAAAGTAAGTACTGGGAATACATGATCTCTGAGATCAAACCTTCCACTTCAGAAGGGGTGACGTGTAGCGACTCAGCGGTAGCTCGGCGACCATGAATTCGAAGTAAGTGTGAATGAGCATCCCTTACTTAATGCTACTTTGACAGGAAGGAAGACTAAGAGTAATATAAACAAGGAATCTTAGGATAAACAAGGAATTATATGAAGTGTTCATTGCGCCCAACGAATGCTTAGAATGCGTTATCAGCATTTGTTGAGCTCTGCTTCGTTCGTTACACACGTCCCAGCGAATTATGAGGCTTTCGACCAGGTTCATAGCATGGGTTCGTCTTACATCGATTCCAACAGATTTCGAACTTTATTGGAAAAATACCATATTTTTTCTTTTTTGCAGCATTTTTGTTTACTTGATGTACCACTGAGTTTATGCATCCAGAGCCACCAGGCGTTTTCTAAGAATTCTTGAGAACTGCAATCTTCCACCGAAAACATCAACTGGTGGTTTGGTGATATATGTACTCACCGGTGCCCTGAAAAATGATGTCCAAAAATGATAAAAGGTCGTCGATAAATACTGCTGTTTTGTATTGTTATTTATCTTAGTCGCTGGTCAAAAAAATGTCGAGAATTCGTCGACCGGCGTCCACTACATTAATCACATGCTCTCCAGCCATTCCAAAATACGATCCCGTAGAGGATTTGTCAACTAGTGCTAGACTCTTGGTCGAAAAGCACTCGTAGTCTTGAGGCTCACGAGCTGCGTAATGATGTCATATAATAGTTTCAGTGTATGGCTGATTTATTTAGTTGCACATAAACATTTCCGAAAATGTAGACGATAAAGTACTTCTAGGTGTTTCTTTGTCTGGTCAGCCGCATAAACCTGCTGGCAGCTGCCCCTTCCAGCGATCTTGTAGTCAATCTACCGTTAAATTTCACGCCGAGCTTCTCCAGTTATTCGGGTTTTCTTGAGGCTTCCACCAGCGACCATTTTCACTATTGGTAAGCGTTTTCGAATCACTTTGAAATTTTTTCCGCATTCTACAATGCACACGAAATCAGTATGGCACGGTTTCAGTTTTTTTTTTTGTCAAGAGCGATAACCTAGTTTTATTTCTTACTTTACACTGTGAGGCGCAACACCGGTGCGATGAGAAGATCGTGTTTTCCACTTAGCTGCGATGAGCCTCAGCCTTGAGGAACATCGTCACGATAATTATACTTCTTCGGTATTCAGGCTTACCGAGTCCCAGCGAAATCCGTCCACTGACCCTTTGATTGTGTGGTTGAATGGAGGACCTGGATGCTCTTCTTTAGGAGGTACAATTCGACATAAATTCAGTCATTTTATGAAAAACATGGTTGCATAAGAGTCACGAATTATTTCTATATGAGCTACCAATATTTAGTTTAATATTTATGCAAAAGTGTGTATCAAACTAAAATGAGTGCTCTTTTTACATGATTGACGCCCAGTACAGCGGAATTGAAAAGCATACTAAACATGTTTCATGAACCGACATCGAACGCAAACTCAGTTCATTTCCTTACTTTCTTAGGCTCGATTGGTCCCCCCCCCCCTTCAGTTGACTGCGTTCGGGAGGGGTTTCCATAGTAAAATTGCCTGACACGTTGCCATCACTGCTAACCTACGTACATAATGGTGGACCCTCGCTTTATATCTTCATCATTTAGCTATTACACTTGCATCTTCATTTTATGGTCATCATGCGATTTGAGAAGTGGTCACGAAAAATAGATGTGAGGTGTAGTAGGGCATGATGAGTTCAGTTACGATTTATCACGTCCAAGGTTAATGCGGGCAACGACCCTATCAAGACGTGAAGATCGTCAATCTTCAATTCGTCATCTACTTTTTCTAGGTCTCTTTGAGGAGCTTGGTCCTTTCAAAGTAAAGGACTATGGAGCAACCGTTTATCCCAACGACTATTCGTGGAATTTGGTAAGACAGCGTTCATACTCGGTAGCGATAACGATAGCGCGACTTCTCACCGACTGTAAACACACTTCAGAGGTCTTTTCTGAATTCCGAACAATTTGAATGCTTCCAGTTTGCCAATGTACTGTTCCTCGAATCGCCTTCTGAAGTCGGATGGTCTTTTAACAGCAATGGTAAAGTGAATACTACTGACGATGAGGTCTCACAGCACAATTACCAAGCACTTGTGAGTCAGCCAAAGAAGCAATCCGAATTAGCCCCTCGAATTTACTCGTTATAGGTGGACTTTCTCGGAAAATTCCCCGAGTACCATGGAAGAGACACATTCATCACGGGCGAATCATATGCCGGAGTTTATGTGCCGACACTTGCCATCAAAATCCTTGATGACAAGTCCAACTTTCCCAATTTCAAAGTAAGCTACGCTCCCATCTTCAGAATCTGAGGTTGAGCCAAACAGCTAATTTTGATTCACAACGAAGTTCCTCCCTGTAGGTGTCACTTTCAATTTCAGACAACCGAATGTTGGAAAAAAACTTTGATATACTTTTACACAGCACTATTAATATGTAGAGAGGGAATGCCAGCAAAGTGGTGACTGCCTGGTTTGGCGGTTTGTGACTGGTATCTTAACAACAAGTTCTTATTAGGAAAATGTATGGGAACAGTGTTCAGTAGTGTAATATTCTTTTTGTTTGCCAGCATAGTCTTTAAGCAGCCATTTCACCAGCTCCTATCGTCGTTCCGCCTTCGAGCGAAAGCGGCTTGAGCTGCGTACGGCTGCCACACATCACAGATGCCCACGATTCCAGTTGATACGTCAGCGATTCAACACGCCGGATAGCACGTCTACCACCGAAATCTCCTGATAAAATGAAGGGCCATTCATGTGTTTTCTACTTTTACTGCAGCTCCGCGCTATTCAGGATCTTTTCCTCCATTTTTAATAGTCAACTAATGCATCACCCCAAATTCTTTTCAATTCCGCAGTAGTAGCTTGCAATCACAACCATCATTTTTGTAAGGAGCTCGAGCTCATACTTCATTTGCTTTTTAATTTCTTACACTTTACTCATATTCTTTATTCATAAAATTTCGTGACTTTCAATACGTCTCCATGTTAAGGGCATCGCCATCGGGAATGGTGCGCTGAACTTTCTTCACAACTACGAAACAATGATACCACTTTACTACTATCATGGGCTTGTCCGGGACGAGTATGTGACTTGTGAATGGATGCATTTCTCAAGCTTTGCTTCAAATTTGATATTGCAGACTTTATTTCAACTTCTCATCTACGTGTTGTGGAAATAACATTGAAAGCTGTGACATCGTGCAAATATTCAACGACCCTTTGTGTTCTTCCCTTGCTTTAGAGGTTTGTTGCCTTGACCTGTGAACTATTCATCCGCCCCGAACACTTCCTGCAGATATTTGATGCTACGAACAATCTCGATCCGTATAACATATACAGCACCTGCTACTCAACAGGAACTGCAAGCAAAAAAGAGCATATCAAAGGTTTCATGAGGAAAGTCGCTGGTATACCACCACAAGCCGTTACATCTAGTCAACAACGATTGGTGAATCTTATAAGATTCAGCTATTCCTCTCTTAATGGTTTCAATTTTAGAATGTGCCGTTATGCGATGAAATAGGAAATACTGAGGATTACTTGAATCGAGCTGATGTACGCAAAGCGTTGCATATTCCTACAACTCTACCAAAGTGGAAGGACTGCAGGTGAGGCTTCGCCCAATGTGTCCAGGCCTCTTTCATGGGTACTCATGGCCCGCCTTAGCCCATCTTTTCCACACGTTTGGACCATTTTCGTAGCGAACAAACAATTTTGATCCGAGGATCAAACCCTTCGGCGCACGCTCCGCCTACTATAGGCGGGACTTAACTAAGCTCATGTGTGCTCTTTACTCCGTGTACCTATCCTAAACTTGCCCCTATTTCCCCAGATTGTTTTTCATTGACGTCCAAGCTCCGCCCACCGCCGTAAAAGACCCGCCCTTATTTTCCTTGCGTATCTTCACCTACTACTAATCACGTTTTTCCGTAGCTCTAAATCACCCTAGAAACAAATTGCAATTTTCACAGTGAGCGTCATACGATTTATTACACGCTTCGCCCACTGTGGGCGGGTGCGCTCTACTTACTGCGCCCAGGTTTTTTTTCTTGACCTTCAAGAATTCATCGCTGACCTTAATCCATCTTTTTCTCAAGTTTGGTGCACTTTTGAACTCAATCAACAATTTTGGTCTGAGAACAGAACATGCCAGTGCACGCTCCGCCCACTGCGGGCGGGGCATAATTTGGTCCATGTAAGCTCTTTACTTCTTGTCCCTTGCCTTACCATCTCGACCTTGCTCCCATCACTGCATATTGTTTTTGTGTTATGCCTGGTTCGCCTTCATTCGTCACAGACGGAAGAAAGGTCGAACTGGCGAAGCGTGTTATATATGGCAGGGTAGCCCAGAACTGTGCCATCCCTATCATTCCTAAGCTTTTTCTTTCAACAACTTGCTTCTGAAAAGTTTTATGAGTTTTTGTGATTTCAGCATGGCTGTGCAGGACGGTTACGTTGTAACTCATTACGATATGACTCCAGAGATCGAGAAAATCCTCACAGCTGGTGTAAAGGTATATTGCTAGAACAGCTTCCCATATTACGTTGGCCATTTTCGTCACTAGCCAGCCTTCCTTCACTCCTTAAACTTTCATGGCAGCGAACTACAAATGCTTGTTTGAGGAATTTGAGTCAACTCACCAACTGCAGGGGGGGGGGGTCGTTCATTTTAGCTGCAGCCGATGTCCATGTGTGCAATTTTTATCAGTTTCTGAAATGTCCTGAGATCAAACTACAATCTCTTAATTCAAGCACTTCTACCATAGTGCGCGCCCTTACCTTTCCGGATCACGGTCAGTAGAGTAGGAGTCTCTAAAGGAACCGGAAGGTGTCCGAAGAAAGAGGAAGATGCAAAGAAATGATCATTTGTAACGAACATTCAAAGTTAAAAGCGATGACGGTGGGAAAACCCGGCCTCAAAAGTCCGGCGCTGTGGTGTGTATTCGCATCACATTCGCATAAACACACTGACTTTCCGAGTTGTCCTCTGTACTACTGATGTCATCTGTTATCTCGTAGAGTGTATTTCATTCATTCGTGATGATGTGAAAGAAGTGGAACAACACACAGCAAGAAACAAGTTAAACAATTAAATGAAGAATAAGCGAAAGCGTACGAAAAAGTATTATTACAACTAAAACCTGATTAATTCACTTTTGACGCCTTGATAAGGTGCCGTGTGTGCATCGCGATCACCTTCCTCCCATACCGTAGACCAAAATTGCTCTCCCCCTGGTGTCTTTAATAGGAGGTTTTATTCGACAGGCGGGATGGGAAGGGGTCGTTATTGCAGAGGTCAGCACTGACCCCCCAGGAGAGGTATAAGCGGACATGCCTTGAGCTGACTCAGTTACCTAAGAAAATATAATTGAATTTGAGTGATCAACACAAAAACACAGTAATGAGATACTCAGCAGTATAATACAATGCAATGGGCAACTGTAATTGACATGTGTATGTAGATGTTGATATACATAGATGTTGAGGGGGGTGTTGTATTTGGGTCCCCGCTGTGCGGGAGGGTCTCGTACTGGAGAGTTCCTCCTTCTCGAATCCTCCGTGTGCCCTGCTTACGGTGCTTGGCACACTTTCCTTATGAATCACCATCCTATATCTGGCTTGCACATGTCCGTAGCATGTGAAGCTTTAGGTAGTCAGGAATCCAAGAAACGGCAGAATCAGCCATTTACTGAAAAACCCACCTTCCAGATTCTGATCTACAATGGAGATGTCGACACGGTGTGTAGTCATGTGATGAATCGGCAGTTCCTGACAAAGCTCAATCGAACCATCATTGTAAGCGCTGTTGCTTCCCGAAGTAATTATTTTCATTGAAAATATGAAAGAGTTCAGGGTAAGGAAAGAGTAAACGAACCCTGGCACTATATTGGCGAAAATCCCACAGTGGCCGGTTTCCAAGTCAAGTATGCAGGAGGTTTGTCATTGAAAAATTCGTTTATTCTGTTTTCATTTCCTTTTAAATGTTGCTCGTTTAGGACTCGACTTCCTTACGGTACGAGGTAGCGGGCACTTTGTACCTGGCGACAAGCCTCGAGAAGCCTTGCAAATGATCTATGATTTTGTTCACGGCCATGATTATTCGAGGCCGGCGCCGTTCTAGTGGAATAAATAATACCTCTGCAATTTAATTTTAAGGTGATTCTCATATTATTGTAGTACATGTTGTTCTCAGCACATTAATCCGAAGTTCTGATTCCTTTTCGAAATTTCCCGCACAAGCTGGCCTGCAACCATGCAACGTTCTCGGACTACTTGCCTGAAATTAAATGAATAAATAAATAAAAATTTGACGCTTGAGATGACCATCCGATAAAATATACCTAAACATGCTCGAGGATAGTCGAAGGCTGTTTTCTCCAACCTTTCGCAGATTTCTTCAAAACCAATTTTTCTTGGAGTGAAATGTTAACCTGAGGAGCTGGATGAACCTAAAGAATCCAAAAAGTGACACAACCGGCTGTGCTGCATTGAACTCATTGCATCTGAATCCGTGCTAATCCAAGTTCCTCGTTGTTCTCTTCCCTTTCCTCCTTTCTCATTATAGTGCCTCGCTGTTAAAAATTACCTAACGAGTGACCAAAATGGCTTTATCTGCAAGTACATGGCTCAACCTTTACAAAATGAAATGTTGCAACGGTCTTTTGAAAGAAGTTGCGCGACTCGTACACCCTTGGCCACGGGACCATTACGGTATGATATCCTCTCCTCAAGGTTTGCAGTGGACCCCTGAAAGAGTTCCCGAACAAGGTGAAAGAGCGAGTTGGAAAAACTGTTCTCAGAACTGCTCTTTTTCGCTTCCAACTGTCCATTCTTCTCAAGGACTCATTGACTAACGCCTGTGGGACACCAGCTCGTCTCTAGCATTGTAAGGGAAGCGCTTCAACTTGCACGGGGAGCACTAGGAACATGGATTGTCGACCAGCGCAGCAGGCGCTTTCCCTCTAACTACGGACAACTAGTGATTATATGCGCTGAAAGGGATAGTCAGGGCCGAATATCAAAAGATTATTGAGTTCGAAACTCCAGGTGCTTACAGTATGAGAGCGAAGAAAAAAGAGAATGGAACAGCCTCAAACCAAAGATATAGGACCCCGCTCCCGCTCTTAATTCCGAAAAGAGGCGGGCTCCGTCAAAACTAGTGGCAGCTGTTGAAAATGATGGCTCTTATAAAGCCTAGGAACGATTCTTTTTATCAGAAATTTCGCCACATATGGCCTTCCTAAACCCGTAGCTTTCATTGTGATGACTCACTTTAGCAGTTTCACTGCTCACAGTACCCTTACCACTGCCTTTAACTTGCCATTGTCTCACATGTGTTTGCACTTTTAAAAGTGATGGATTGGAACGTAAAAGTAATACGGCAACAATGAATGAAAAACCTTGTTGCTCCATTGCCTCCATATTCTGCGGCGCTGCCGTTGGTGCCATTTGAAAACTGCTCTACTTATCACAAGTGACCTAATCGCACTTCTTCTCATTTCATCTAGCATTTCAAACCATAGCGATAAAAACAGCAGATGATTACCGAAAAAGCTTTTAAATTCATAACCACTACTACGGAACATAAGGAAGTTGATAAGAAAGAAAAAGAAGTGAAAGAAGAAGAAACGTCATCAAATGGAACCTCGTTGAGTCACATTTTACAAACAGGACGTGTCGTCGGTAGCTCAGCGAGGTGAGAAAGCCAACTCAGAAAAGGACCTTCCATCGGCAATTTTTCAATTTTTGGCCATCCCCTTCAATCCGAAATTCTATGAGAATACAGCTGGAAATATGGTAAATCGAGCAAAGATCAGACATTACTGTCAAAATTTATTCCTAGCCTAAACTGCAAGTGCCGTGCAAAGAAGTGGCGAGGTGTAATCGTGCCTGTGACTTGTCAAGCTGAATCAATTGTTCATGGGCAACGAAAAATGGAAAGGACATCAACATGAAAAATGCATGCCAACGTATCCATGGCCGCCACGGATATCAACATTTGTGAACCTCTGGCAAGCCATTTCATTTCGGCTTGGATATGGAGACAATTTCTGAGATACGGGTGTTTCAGGTTCTCACGTGAGTCTATTCCCGCTTCCCTTACAAATACCCACCTTTTCAAAAAATATCGTATTCATGCTGCTCAAATCCTTTTCAAGCAGTACGTTGAAATTCGTCGGAAGTGCGCCTATTGAGCGGCATGGTAAATAATTGATGACCACCATCCCAGTATGTTTAGATATTGGCCTATTTCTAGAGCTGAAAGTGGGTTGGCGTTTTTATCGAAGTAAGACGAAAGAGGAGTCGATTTCAATGCTTTGAATGTGAATACATTGTTGTTATGATTGCTGTGCCTCCATTACCTGGCTATTCCGAATCTCTTGATCTGAAACTTTTTCTGAGTTGGTTTGATAGAGCTGGTCCAACATCAGCTGACCATAAGGAAGCCGTGTGAATGCTGTGCATCGTAAAATGCGTCTTTTTCTGTTTGTTTTCGTCCGCGTGGAAGAAAAATGTATGGTGTACCGAGAGTGCTCGACCATCACACTGTCATACCCTTTATTTTTTGGGCTCTTGGTTAGAGGGCAACAAGCATTCAAAATATGACCTTTTTCTCACTTCTATTTTCAGTGTGAGAAAAGTAGCTGAAATGGTTATATACTAACTCCTGTGCTAAAGAAAATGCGGTCAAAGTGTGCTAGTATTACAGTCTTCAAGCTGCCTTCAATTGTGACAAGGTGCTTTATGTAAACTTTAAGGTTTGGGTCGAATATGAAAGGCTTCCTGAAAATGTAAGTCGAGGGGAGAGAAGTGCGAAAGGGAGGAAAAACTAAACGAAACATTCAAAAACCCAAGGAACAAGCCCCTCCCACGAATTTCCCTCGAAAGGGCGGGCCACGATGAAAAAGGGGCGGACCACGTCACAAAAGATTGCAGCTGTTAAAAACTAAGCCTCCTTCGAAGCTTAAGGAGGCTCCGTTTACTCTAAACTTCACTACATATAGTGTTTTAATACCTATATTTTCATTTGAATGACTCTCATTGTACTTCCGTTATGATCGGATGGTGATGACGAATCTTGAAGAACTATCCAGAGGATGGAAAGAAACTGAGATTTGGGAGACTAATATGGAGTCGTATATAGGGGAACGTTATATCGGAATGTATCATTTATAGAACGGAATTGAGTACTCTCTTCCTACAGGTTTATGTAGCAACTTCTTGAACAGCGTACGTCTGCGAGTTCCCCAGTTTCGATATCATCACATGCTCGGCGATCTGTCATATCTACAACAGCTCAAATAAAAGGAAAACACTGTGAAAAAAGACAAGTGGCTCGATTTGTAACTCTATCCCTATAGTGCGACAATGACTTTGAAGGCCTCAAGGTGATGAGACTATTTTTCAACTGTTTCCATGTGTTTTTGATTGTTTTGGTGAGTTTATTTCGAACCGAACAATTGGAAGAGTAAGGACATAACATGTGTTTGTATAACAACGAAATAGCACACATAATTGCTCTCTGCTCCTACAAATGGAATACTATGCATTAGGGACTTGGCAACACCTCGTGAGAGATTAGTATCGTACCGCATTTGAATACGATTTGATCTGCAAAGTGACTTGTGGAACTGGCCATTGTACAACTCCGTGTTTTATCCTCCCAGGCTTACTTGGTACCTGTTCAACCGCACCGGGAAAGGAGGCCTGCCTTGCCTAGGCCGCCATTCCAGACCATAGGACGAGCACGAATGCGAGCGACGACATTTTGAACCTGTGTTGAACTCCAACGGCATCTTTTCCGACACTATGTTCGAAGGAGGTGAGTCCTCTTGTTGACAATGAGCAGTCCTTCTGCGCTCTGCTGCCCAACCTGTGGTCAGGGTATTCCGCCAGCCCTATGTAGATTCCTAGAGCGGAGTTGGTATGGTGGGAGGTGGTGCGCCCTCCCGCTCTCGTGATGCGGGATCGAATCCCGCCCAGGACAACCAAGTTTTTCATCCTTCCAGGGTAGGTGAATTGGTACCAGACTACTCCGGAGGGATAGACCGGACCAGACTATTCCGGAGGGATGTTTATAGGCTGGCCTCCTCGAATCATTGTCTAGGCCAAATAGCAATTATCTGCCACCAAGATTCTCAATGGAACCGTAATGCACAGCGCGTTCCACAGAAGGGACATGAAGCCAAACTTCATCCCTCATTCTTATGTAGATTCCTATGCTTGGTGAAGCAAATATTCCACTACAGATTTTGAAGAAATCTCTCGTCGCACTAATGATTGCACCTCTCTGTGAAGCATCTTTTCGAAACTTTTCTTTTTTTTTAATTGATCAGGGAATTGCCTGATTCCATTCAGCTCCACTGCAATTTCTATTTTCTTGAACTACCTCTAAGAAGAGATATTGTCGTACTTTCAATCAATGAATACCCCCTTGAGGGGCACTACTAGGCTTTGAGGAATTCGTACTGAATTTGTACGGAGTGCGGAAATCCCATCTTCGAGAACGAGACTGCAAAATCGATACGCCCCTTGGGCGAAGAACTCACGACCCGCTAGTCGGCGACAGCAAAAAGCTGCTCATAGCTTGCGAAATATTTTACACCTTCGAAGATTACCCTACTTCTCCTCAAGTCAAACCAAAAATTATCTCGTAATTTACAACATCCAATTTTTTACCATATTCCCATTCAATTTGAAATTTCATGTGGCTGCTTTGAGCTTCACCGATGATGTTCGAGAAATTTCACGCGAGCAAGGAGCTTTTCGCATAGGAGTTTACGAAAATGGATAAAGAAAGACTCAGAAGAGAGTTCTTCGAGCCTGTGAGTGAATATATTCAACTTATACTGAGATATGTCTTCGGAACGCCTAACATAAAGTGATAAATGGTTTGTTTTTCCAAGAAAGATCTTTTTTTTTCAAAAAATTGCCGTGAATTGGGATTTTTCTGCAATACAAAAAGATTATTCCAGAAAAATCCACAAGAATCCGGTGAAGAGCTATGGTCCAAACTGATTCAACAGAAAATTCCTGAAAGTCAAAAGTTCGCTTTTCAACAGCTTGTCAAAGAGCTTGTGGAGCAACGACAGGCCGTAAATAGTGAGTTGTGAAGCCATCATGCAAATTTGCTTTAACCCTCGCAACGAAATGATTTAGCTGCCAGTACCGAAATTTAATAAATGGGTATGCAGCTTGTTTATTTATTTATTCATTTATTTATTTATTTATTTACTTATTAGATTATTGTTTGGCTGAATACGTCCGAGGAATGAACGCTGTTCATCTCCTCACCTTCATTACCATTCCTGAGAAATTCCTTACCACCTTGTTTTTTGGCTTCACGGAAAGGGCGCTACTCTGTTTAGATGAAAAGCACGGTGGAAAAGCATTCACACTCATATTAAAGCTATGTTTCAATTGATAATGCCTTTATGTATTGTGACTTAATCACTGTGGATGGCAAGATTGCCTTTTATCCATCTTTTCAGTGTTATAATCACTTAACCATTTCCTTGATTCAAAATCGATTTTTCTCACCTCGTACTCGTTCAATTTTCACCGCAGATGTTTTTCTACTCAAAATGACCAACTGTTCCGGTGGTTTTTAGTTCCATATTTGAATCACACCACTACCCATTGTTGAAATAATAGTGATGCCAGGATGTTCTTATATACATACAGGGGGTGCCAAAAAAAAAAAGTAATTTTGCCCACGGCTCACATCTGCCAATTTTACAAAACGTAGGGAAACGAAAGAGATAAAGGTATTGGGGCAAAACATTCCCGAAATGTTCCTCTAAAAGCAGGATCAAGCTGTGGCTCCTCACGTTCATGTTCATAAAAATATGGAGGTTTCATTCGGCGCAGTCGGGCTTTGGAGTACCTACATTTAAAAATTCGCTAAAAACAGTGGAGCCAAGCTCCGTGGTAGGTCTTTTGTGGGAAGCTTCCTGAGGGTTGGCCCTTCGGTTCTTGGAAGTCACAGAGCCCCTGCTGCTTGGACAAGGCTGCTATGATCCAAAGTATCATTTTCATGCCTCAAATCCGCCTCCGGATGGGGTTTCAGTGGTAGGGGAACGTTTTGGCTCTTGGAAACGAAGGGCGCTGGGAACCCGGGAAAAACGCAATGTTAAAGAACACCATCCGGTATGAATCCCCTTAGGTACCCAGATTGAATGGACGTCAGCAAGGTTGTGAAAGAGGGCGAAGAAATTTCGGATTTTGCCCAGTTGAGGTGATACATCTTGTTCAGTCTTTCCTTGCTCCCGTTCCTGCTCGTGCAGGAGGCTGCCACGGAGTATAGTGATAGAGTTAGGTCTGCTCTTGATTCTGGGGATGAGAATACCTCAATAGAATTTGCTGTAGTTTGGCTAAATGGGGTCGAAAGTGGAGGAGACAAAATTACTTTTTTTTTTTGGCACCCCCTGTACATACATGCTGAAATCACATATTACTTATTGTTACTCAGGACATGTATTGGGTTGAGGAATAAGTCCCCGCGGTTTTTTTCAACCCCGTTTTTTGCAATGTTTCCTTCATCTTTTGACAAAGTTTATTTATGTTTTCGATAGAGCTTTTTTTACTCTACAAAATGCTACTATCCGTTTTTCGATTTCTCCGACTACCTAATATTTATGAGGTTTGGAAATGGAGTACGCTGAAGGCAAAAAATTGGCACTTGCGCACCTCATTTTTCTCGCCTACCATCCAGATCAAAAAATGTTTGTGTATATGTTTCGATAGAACTTTTTCAGCTCCACAGAACGGTACTACTTTTCATTTGAATCGCTCGACTTTTTGCTGTTTTTAGGACTCACAAATGCAGTAGTCGCAAAAGTGTGCACTTCCGTTATATCCTTTTCCTCGCCTAGCATCGAGATTGGAGAGGGTGCGCATATATGCAATCGATAGAGCTTTTTTTGCTCTACAAGATAAAACCACTCTTCTTTCGTATCCTCTCATATTTGAGCATGTAGCAAAAAGTTTTCACCTGTTTTTCAACTCAATATTGCATAATGAAAATGTATCTTTTCAGCAGAGTGTTTTACATCATTCGATAGAGCTCTTTTCGCTCTATAAGATGGTGCTCACGGTTTTTGTTCGAATTTATTTTTTCCTTTTTTTAGACCATTTAAAAGTCGACGAAATCGAGCATTTTCGACACCATGGGATGAAAATGCTTGATTTCGTCGACTTTTAAATGGTCTAAAAATGGAAAAAATAAATTCGAACAAAAACCGTGAGCACCATCTTATAGAGCGAAAAGAGCTCTATCGAATGATGCAAAACACTCTGCTGAAAAGATACATTTTCATTATGCAATATTGAGTTGAAAAACAGGTGAAAACTTTTTGCTACATGCTCAAATATGAGAGGATACGAAAGAAGAGTGGTTTTATCTTGTAGAGCAAAAAAAGCTCTATCGATTGCATATTGCGCACCCTCTCCAATCTCGATGGTAGGCGAGGAAGAGGAGATGAAGAAAGTGCACACTTTTGCGACTACTGCATTTGTGAGTCTTAAAAACAGCAAAAAGTCGAGCGATTCAAATGAAAAGTAGTACCGTTCTGTAGAGCTGAAAAAGTTCTATCGAAACATATACACAAACATTTTTTGATCTGGATGGTAGGCGAGAAAAATGAGGTGCGCAAGTGTCAATTTTTTGCCTTCAGCTTACTCCATTTCCAAACCTCATAAATATTAGGTAGTCGGAGAAATCGAAAAACGGATAGTAGCATTTTGTAGAGTAAAAAAAGCTCTATCGAAAACATAAATAAACCTTGCCAAAAGATAAAGGAAACATTGTAAAAAACGGGGTTGAAAAAAACCGCGGGGACTTATTCCTCAACCCAATAGAATAATGCTTATTCTGTCAGCAAAGTTGGATGCATTCTCGATTTCCTATAAAAGAAAATCTTTTTCTTGAAAAATTACAGCACATTCAAATTTTTGCAAATTTTTCTGAGAGAGTAACAAGTGAGAAGAGCTCTCGAGCGCGACAAGCCAACCGAGCCAATTCAGAAAAACGACTGTTTCGAGCATGGTTCATTAGTTTTGTAGTTCATTTTGGAGCCTCAATAATATGCACTATGCCTCCTGCAAACTGTGTACAGGTGCAGTACTTGACTTTATAAAGTGAACCTCAAGGTGCGATAAGCCCTGTGAGTTGAAACTCCACACAGATTCGGTAGTAATGTTTATTCGCCAAATTTTGAGCGGGACTGATCTCTTCCGAACAGGCATGGTGCAAAAGGGGCCGATGCGGTGTAGTTAAAATGTCGCATGTTTCGCCTTGCGTAGTCGCACGAGCTCCTCTTGTACTGCACCCAGTTCCAATCCAGTGCTAGTAGATTACACATTTTTGCTTCTTATCTTTTTTACCCTTTTAATGGCGCATTTTCAATATTCTTTTTTTTACTACGGATGCCCATGGCTGCCACTGCTCACCGTTTTCTATGCATTTCCATGGTTATTGGTGCAATTTGGTGTAAGAACTTGATTGGAAAATTATTATTAAAAAAATTCATGTAGAAAGTTCAAACAGATTGAAAACCTGAGAAAATTCTCTGTAACTGGAATTTCGTTGCCACGTTTCACATATGGGATTGTTTTTCTTTCGACTTTCATAGAGATTGGGTTTCCATCAAATTTTTGACAGATGTTTTGCAGCTCTGTTTATGTGGGACTCGCTATTAGCTGTCCACAGACAATCTATAGCCATGAACTTCCTCACATCTGCAATAAAGTGGCAGTGTTTAAAACCACTGGAAGACTTACAATCAGTTGTGGCTCCAGTAAAGTGCACACGATGTAAAGAGTGAAAGCTATTATTACTGCTATAAAGCAAAGAAAAACGTTTGAAAGATGGTTTTTGCTAATGACGGTATGTGCGAGATATTCATGGCTTCGTCAAGCATGAAGCTTTTGAAACCTTACAAGGCGATTATTTCTATGTATCAATTTTTCCACAGTTTCTTGAAAAAATATTTCCAGTTTGATTTATTCATTTGCTTCCTACCTTTATTTCCTTTTAATATCTGGCTTTTGATTGAATTTTTATCGGAATATTTTCGAAAGAGCATTTGAATTCCACTTTTCTACACCGGATCATTTCAGAGCTATGGAAATACGTGGTTTTATTTTTTGTAATTGGTCTACTGGCTGCATTAGGGGTGTATTTTCTCACCTGTTGGGCCGAATATCTCGAAGTGATTGAAACAAAGTACGTCATCCGAGAGGAAATATTCGCATCAGGTGAGTCACACTAACAGCTGTTTCCACCCGCTCAGCAATGGATGTAAGGAGCGCAGGTGGATGACATTTGATGAGCGCCACGAGTGGGATACTTGCAAAAACACGTGGTGGTGTAATTATAAAGGGGATTTGAGACACCGATCAGTTTCCGATAGTACTGATTAGAGACACCAGGAGGGGCAATTTTGCCTACGGTAAGACCTACCGTGAAGCTTGCAGTTCGTTAGGTTGCAGGTAGTGCACACACGAGCGGAATTCAATGGATTTTATTTGTTTTTCACACCCTTTCGATTATTCTGTCATCCGTAGTTTTACTACTTTGTAGCCATTTGTTGTTTCACTTATTTACCATCATGATGAATGATACTCCCTACGAAACAAGAAATGACATCTTCTACAGTAAGCAATTCGGAAAGGTGATGTTGTAGCTCGAGGAGATGTGCGGGAGATGCGAGTACAGACCACAACGTCGCGCTTTTAAATCCGGTTTCTTTACCGATTATCGCTTTTGACCTCAAATGTTCGTTTGAAAACGATCATTTCTTTCTATGCATTTCTTTTCCCAACCCCTTCCTGTTCCTATGAAATGTAGCCGAGGTTTCATCGATGAAAGGGGGTCGTGTGTATTAACCCGCATTTTAATCGTAATCGCCTCACAACCCAGCATGCACGGTGACCTTAGCTTTCACGCTTTGCCCCGCACATTGCATGGCGCGATGAAATTCTGTCCTAACGACGCACACCCAGTAGTGCATAGAAAATTCTTTAAAATTGCGAGCATTCCGACTTGCAAAATTCCCCTTTCATCGCAATCTCTACCATACAATCTTCATTTGAAAAGTTTGTACTCAAATGTTGCCCTTTCATCTTTATTCCTTCCATCCTTTTTTTGTAAGTTTACATAACTTCCTTCAGAATTGCGCTGTTTCGAGGTTTCCCTATGATCAGAATAAACAATACGTGAGATACCAAATTCAATAAACAAATTCAATAACGACCGCTAGTTTAAAAAAACAATTTTGGAAGATTTTGCTACATTTCGGTGATTAGCACCTTCGCCAGACCTGAAATAGTACAGTTTTTGTATAGTTATATATAATATATTCTGTATACATATTAGGTTGTAAGAAAGTTCTGGCCGGTTCTTCGCGATCACAAGATAAATCCAAATATCAGAGCAGCGCGTTAACATGAATCAGCTTACATATCGTGCACCTTAGATAGACAAAAACTTGCTCTTTCTAGATATATGTTTTATTTGAAATACCACAAATTTTTCGAATTATCAGAGAAATTTTGAAGTGATGCGAAAATGGCACTTTTCAGATGACTTCACTTACGAGTTTTTGTTTACCCGAGCCCCAGCGAAGGTGACCACAAATGTGAGTGCCGCAAGGGGAGGGGGTGAAGCATTGGATGGACCACTTTGTCACTGGTTTCAGAGGTGCAGAAATGACAACGAGTTGCTTGGATTTTCAATTGATCAAATCGCTTTAACCATGTATACGGCAGAAAGCGATGAGCGTCCATACTTGCAAGTGATATCCAAAAGTATTAGCCCTCAACAAATAAACTTGGTTAACCATTTCAAGTAGCTTCGATTTGGAAAAACCCAAAAAATGAGTGCCGCGGGACCCTTCAGAACAGCTATGCGCAGGCGCAATTTCCACAAATCCTCTTCCAGTAATTGATGTAGTGGCAGGCTGAAGCCCTTACTCACGCGGCATATTCACAATATCTAGCGCTAACTAAGCCACACTTTCCCAAACATCTGGACAGCGTCTGGAGGTGATTTTTTTCATTTCGCGCAACATAAATCATCAGCCCTTCATTGAATTGAGATATGTAGGTATGCTCAATGTTGCCAATAGTGTAACGAATCGACTGGAGTTTACTGTGTGAGAAAAGATGCAATCTGAGCCGAGTTATGATCTCCCGAACTTGATATTGCGAACGCCGGCCAAAACTTTCCTTACAACCTAATATTTATAAAGGCTCTTATCCTTCATTTTTAGTCCTTTTTTGGAAGAGGGTCCTTTTCTCTGTCTGAAGTATGGTAGAACAACCCATTTGACTCTTTAAAGACAGTGTTAGGGATAGTGTGAGTGATAAGAAATCCCAAAAGCAATCATTTAGTGAAAAACTACGGGTCTGGAAGGCCTATGCATGGCGAAATCCCCCGCGGAAAGCGCCCCCTCGAGCTGTGGCGGAGGCGGCCTCGTCAGGGCAAGCCGCCTTGGTTTAGGGCAGCCCGCCTCCAGGCGACGTGATTAGTGGTTGGTCACGGTGAGGTTGGTCAAGGAAATCGGCAGGATTGAAAGTACTGCAGCGCGTTTTCTCACTTTTAGCTTGAAACTCATCACATGAAATTAGATGCTGTCACATTTCCGAACATCTCTTCATGTTAACGTCTTGGTAATGCCAATGGAAAACCTATGCGGACTAACCGCCTCTTGACGGAAAGGTCGTCCGCGCCTAGAACCAACGGTGGGACTCGGGTTTTCGGCCACTTCCATCCGTTTTTTCTCCACTGTCCTATTACTAGGCATCTCGGCTTTCATGTTCACTACTTCTTTTACTTTCGTCCGAATTTCCCCTAAAGCTGCCTTTAAACTGCACAGAAATGTACCAAAAGGCTTTTTTTAATTGCACCGAAACCATATGATCAACTTCCTAATAACAATTTCTACGCAATTAATAACTGCTTGATTATCCGCATATCAGTGGATGGTCTTGCATGGGGGATCTGCTCAACTCAATACAATATAAATGCTGAATTGCCGACCATGTGCATACAAATGAGGAAATAGGATCGCATAGAGGATTGCAGATGAACATCTGATGGTACACATTGTGTTGAAACAGGTCCTCTATAACTCCGAATTCTGATAAGGGCCGTGTCCTTACATACTGCGCCCACTCACGAAACCGTGATGCGAACTGAAATAGCTTTTAAAGTTATCAAGACTCAAAAGGGAGAGCGAGATGAACTCCTCAACTCAAAAGCATAACTCAGCACCACTATCCGCTGCACCAGTCCCCGCCAGATGTACTTGGCAGGCGCTTTCAGATCCCATTCGCTGCAGAATGCGTAATCACTTCCATTTCTGCTTGTCGAAAACTCAGCCTGTTGCGGAATCCTCAAGTTTTGTTTGGAATTCCAAAAAATGCGTCTAATAGTGGACTGTTTTGCTACTAACGAACTCCGCTCGACGCTTTCATCCTTTGTGAGTGTGTACAAGTAAAGCCAGTCGAAATAACAACCTCCTCCCAGTCCAGGGGCTCTGTATTGCAGCAGGTCTGTCCCTAATCGAAGGAAAAAGGATAAAGCCTTTGGCATCAATCAATCCCTTGTCAGGATGCGCGCTCGTTCAAGTTCCATTCTGATTCGTAATAGCAGGTGAATGCGATTTGTCCTATACATGCCAGCCGATGTATAATATACTATAAGCGGGTGCTCTTGTCCTCCCAGACGACTCTTATACCAGTGCACCCACTCCGGTATGATGAAGAGAGGGTGCACCGGAATCAAGTATCCCTCGAAAGGAAGTCGTTTTGACGGGCGGGATGGTGGTCGTAACTGCAGAGGTCAGCCTTGGTCGCAGGCTAGAAGATAAGCAGAATTAAGTAAGCGATATGATTGAATTTGAGTATTTAACAAAATTACACTGTTAAAAAGTGTAGTCTGAAAGTTGAAATTACATCAATAAAAAATAATAAAACAACATTAATTAGACACGTGCTAAGTGATACTATACTATCGGCAATAGTTACTGATACTGTAGGGGTTATGTAGATTTCAAGAGGGTAAGGTGTCGTTAGATCCACTTGCTTCATACAGGATTTGATTCCCGCACCATAAGTGTGGAAGTGCGCCAGGTGTCACTATACCACCTGCGTCCCTGCTTCTGTTGCCTTTTATCTATCCAAAAAATAACTGAGAAGATTGGGCGCACAGGCATTTCGAATCTAGAAACTGCCAAATAGATAAAAATGATAATTATTGCTCGGAGTTTACGCATAGGTAAGATAAGGACAGACGGCATGTTGCACGAAGGTGAACGTCATATTTGGATCACCCTGCCGAATTATCGTTACAGTGTGTCCCAAAAGTATAGGTCCACCCTATTTTTCATCCATATCCCCAGAATGGACCAGTGATTCCTTTCCAAATTTTTATCTGTGATACCTGATCACTAAAGCGATCAATTGCTCAAGTAAAATTGGAGACATAAAATTGCAAAATTTTATTTGCTTTTTTTCAAAAATAAGGGTGTCCCAAAAGTATAGGTCCACTCAGTCTTTCCGCCTTGCTTCCATCGAAAGGTAAGTTGTGAAGTAGATGTGTTGACGCATCCTTCTGAGATTTACTCTACAGTGCCATGCCACACGGTACGCATTTATCCGAGTACGAAAAAGGGCAAATTCTGGCCTACAAGGATGTGAAACTCAGCAATCGCAAAATTTATGAGAAGATGGACCTATCCCACAACTTGATCAGCAGCTTCTGTCGCAACATGGATCTGTACGGAACGAAAAAGTGAAGTGAAAGGCTGCAGAAACTTTTTTGAGAGGCAGAAGCGTCGGATCCTCAACGCTGCGTCCAATTCCAGAAAGGGTGTTTGTCGGCTGTGCAGGGAACTGGCACCTAATGTATGTATTTAGCGCTGTTTATATGGTAGTAAACTACTTCCTGATATGCCCTGGAATCCATACGATGCGTAATGAATAGTATCCTGCTCTTACCAAAGCGAGAGAAGGCGGCACAAACCATAACATTACCACCAGTAAATCCGCGCCTCGAAAAGTGGCGCGGCTCCTTCCTCAAATCCTTCCAATGACTTGTCAAGCCATCGAGTTCATCCAATTTGGACTTTTCTCATCAAAAAAGATACCGGCAACGCTATTACTGATACGCCGTGAACTACACTACGTCAATAATGTAACCCTTCAGGCTACCTCATCCCATTGATGCGTCCAGCTGACATTTTACTTAGCAAAATGGATTTGAGCCTCTTCGTGCGCCCTCGTGAGGTATGGCATGAACGAAAACCGTCTTCGCTCGATGTGAGAAGACGACTTCAGCAGATGGTGCACAGTGCTTTTCGATACAGTAGGTGCCAGTTCCCTGCACAGCCGACAATCACCCTTTCTGGAATTGGACGCAGCGTTGAGGATCCGACGCTTCTGCCTCTCAAAAAGCTTCTGCAGCCTTTCACTTCACTTTTTCGTTCCGTACAGGTCCATGGTGTGACAGAAGCTGCTGATCAAGTTGTGTGATAGGCCCTCCTTCTCAGAAATTTTGCTACTGCTGAGTCCCACATCCTTGTAGGCCAGAATCTGCCCTTTTTCTTACTCGGATAAATGCGTACCGTGTGGCATGGCACTGTAGAGTAAATCTCAGAAGGATGCGTCAACACATCTACTTCACAACTTACCTTTCGATGGAAGCAAGGCGGAAAGACTGAGTGGACCTATACTTTTGGGACACCCTCATTTTTGAAAAAAAAGCAAATAAAATTTTGCAATTTTATGTCTCCAATTTTACTGAGGCGTTTGATCGCTACAGTGATCAGGTACCACAGATAAAAATTTGGAAAGGAATCACTGGTCCATTCTGGAGATATGGATGAAAAATAGGGTGGACCTATACTTTTGGGACACACTGTATTCAAAAGTTTTGAGAAAACTTGGGGAAAGACTGTTGCAGCCTAAGGAGGCTTAGTGATACTGGTGCTCAAAGGTCCGTTGGGCTTCTGAGCACCAGTGCCGGGCCAGTATAGCCTTTAGAGATGTGATTTTAACGTACATTGTTTATTATATTTACAATGTAGGACAGTGATAGTTAAATAGCACCAAAATTTGCACCTACAGTAACCATACATTAGCATAAAAAAATTATTTTTAGTTATGCATCACTCGCTTATCCCGTGGAATCTCACTCACTCCGTGTGTAAGTTGTTGAACATTTACGAAACTACAGCTTGTCACTTCACTTTAAACAATGTTCAACCTAAACTTATTTTGGCGAGGAAATGTTTATTTGGCGTGTTTTTGTTTGTACTGTTAATTGGTGTTTCGGAACTATTTGGCAAACAATAGTGACCGATATAGTCAAAATATTTGATTGGGAAGTGAATTAGGACATCTGTATTATAGATGCTCCAGTTTGTTTGGGTCTTTCCGTGAGGCGACTAGGAGAACCACCGTCGAGGCTTGTTGAGACCGTCGGTCGACTAGTCACCATCATAGCTCTCGTCATGTTTGCCAAGGTAACGCTAAAGATCTCAAAAAGCGAAAGCACAAACGAGAGGTTCCAAAAAATGTCACTTCCGCATTACCGGTCATAAAGCAAATGCTAAACGGGACGAATTCACTTCTATGATGCTCTCCTTCAGAAGGTTTCTGCAGGGTACGCAATAAATACTTTCACGCGGTAAAAAACCGACTGTCTCTGGCAGGAGTGCAACAAGAGAAACGCAAAGTGGCTAATATTTATAACGATTCTGAACAATGTGTCATCGTCGCTTTACAATCCGACCACCGTGATCTCGGAAAACGGCGCTCGAAAAGCTCTCGCGCACTCTTATCCTTCTGGACTACGCCCCTTTGGGTTATCTGGAAGAGAAAACCCACGAAGACTCTCATCGAAGTTCTAAGTCCCTCAGGGTTGTCCTTGAACAGGGGTGGGCAAAACTCGACGTCGACTACCTGCGTCCTGTAAACGACTCGTACCCCGATTTATACTTGCCGTCATCCGTAATCAAGGAGCTCGAATCGGAAAGTGATGTTAGTATACATATTGTTCAGAAATTTTATAAATATTTTTTTCAACCTTCAATCCTTTTTTTGAACTCTTGTCAGGATACTCGTTTTTTATACGAGCAACAATATTTATTGTGCACCCTGAACATTTAAATATTTTCCTTAACTGCCCGTCGCATTTACTTTTTCAGGGAGCACGATTATCTTGGAAAATTTGGAACGCTCGACAAATAACTGTGGATCCTCAGGAACTGGAGAATAATCCCATTAAAGTGCTTTCAGAAACACTACAGAAGGATTTTCTCAGCCACATTGCAGACTCAGGGTTACCATTCTAATAATTTTTGTGGCAAAACCCTTCAAAATTCTCCTCAAAACATTGCCAATCAGCCCTTGAAGGCACATTTCACGAGCTGTAGATATAATTATACGCCTCAGCATAAATGTAGAAACCTCAGTGAATCAACGGTATCAAAAAAGTAGACCAGCGGAAACACTGAAATATGTACATTGATTTTGATGTTTTCGATTTTGATACCTTTGTCAACAACTGAGCATCCATGCAGCTTCAAAGTAGGTATCCTTTATCTTGAATTTGACGCAAGTGGATGAGTCCTTGAGTGTATGGGGGAAAGAGTACGAGAAAAGAGTCGAGAAGAGAATGTATGCTCATCGAAGAGAGGCTAGATGCAGAGAGCATGAAACCTTTACAGGCCCCTCTTGGGATCCTTTCCTTAGGCTGAGGTTATAACGGGTCGTCCGGACCGAACGGGGCGGCCGCTCCGTCCGGTCCAGACGACCCGCACGGTATAACCTCAGCCCAAATGGTCGAATTATTGCAAAGTTGCAAACCGCGACGTATGCTATAGTAGTTGCGCGCGCATTACTCAGCTTTTGGAAGCTTCGGAAACAACTTCGGAAACGAAAACACGTCCTGTGAAACAACAAACAAATAAACATGTTACAAGAACACGCAATCACAAACGAATCGAAAAAAATTGATGCACAGTACACAGATGCACCGGACATTCAAAACTGGGTAGTGCGCGCGCAACTACTGTACCGTGCAGCGGTTTGCAATTTTGCGATAATTCAATCGCGTGGACCGTCGGGTCTTCCGCTCCGTCCGTTCCGGACGGTCCGCACGGCATAACCTCAGCTTTACTGCTGAACGGCAATGATCCAGCCAAATCGATTGTGGAACACGCTTTTTGGCAGAGGTTAATGTGATGCTGAGTAAGCCAAAGGTTCCTCATACTAGCACTATATGTAAGGTACCACTAGGCGTAATTAGTGTGATAGGGAATGCGAAGACACGTTCCTCGTAGACTCGTAAATGAGTAAAGGCAATCTGTGGGCAGCTGGTGTTGAAAGATACGCCCCAGCTGCCATGGTTTTGCCATGGTGCTCCGTGACGCAGTCAGTTGAGTAGTTATGGTGAGCGGACAAGAGCCATGGCTTAGCTCGGTTGTTGCCCCACAACTTTTGATGATGCAGAAAGTGTGAGAATATGTCTGCGATTGAAATCAGTGAGTGGGAGACCTTCTTTTTGGGGTTTGTGACCGTTTCGATCCGTTCTTTCTTTGAAATTATTAATACATTAATTAGCACCTCTGGTTTCATGTTCTATAGTAGAACATAGTCAACCCCTGTAGAACAGTAGAACATAATATTAGTAATTGAGATCTTCACGCAGGCCGATAAGTGGAGTAACAGAAGTCAGGACTCCTACACGACCTTCCTATGTGAGGGCCTCAGAAATGCGTGATCTCATTTACGATACCATGGTTTTCCGTGATTATAGTGCGAACCACCCCCCCCCCCCCCCCGAAAATGGGAAAATGGGTATCCTTATGACTGCCACACTTGTGCAACTTATTCCTCAAGAACTTGCACGCCCCATCTGGATCTTAGCTGCTTCGAACAAAAGAGCAAGCGGGAATAATAAATGATAAGAGGTTAAGACACATCTGGCAACGATTCTGCCGAGTATAAAATCGGTTTATGCTGAACGAATTCCAGTATTAATAGTATTGTTAACTATATTCATGTCTAATCAGATGTTCTTAGCTTGTACTTGCAATTCTCATCCAACAAGAAGATACAAAAGCAGGACTTTTTGAAATTGTACTTCTGGCCAGTAGTGCCAGACCCGGTCACTATAGTATGTGTGATCACGCACGAGGTAATTTTATTGTAGTAGCCAGCTCATTTGTAAAGATGACGAGGTTGTGTGGAATTAATTGAGTGATGATGACACATGTGATGCTTTTTAAATAAACGATTCGATCAGATCTGGTATTCCTACACGGAGCACGAATTATTCTGCGTAGAAAATACAGTATCTCGGCTATGAACGATTGGCTGATGAGGTATGGAGGTCATCGTTGTTGAGCAAATCAAGACTATAAACCAAGCATTTCATCACGCTGTACCATCATCATATTTACTGCCACTCGAAAAGCCTTAAAGACAGCATAAGGGGTAATGTGGTAATGGAGAAATCTCTACGAGAAGTCACTCACATGGTAGTCCTGCGCCTAAGAAGGCTACCTGTGACGAAATCACGGTGAAAGAGCGCCCCTGCGGCGCGCTTCCACAGTTTTAGCTTAGAGCTCAGCCCAAAAAATAGATGCTGTCGTATGTCCAAACATTCCCTTGTGTTTACTTGGCAACATGCCAATGGGAAACTAAATCAGACTACCCGCCTCTTGACGGACAGGTCGTCCGCGTCGAGAATCAACAGTGGAAAGGGGGTCCTATTCTTCGGTTTTTGACCAATACATCCGTTGTTTCTTCACTCTCCTGTTACTAGACATCTCGACTTTCACGTTCACTACTTCTACTACTTTTCGTCCAAATTTCCCCTAATGCTGCCTTTAAAGACACCAAAAGGGGGTAATTCTGGCCTACGGTAAAACAGAAGTGGTTCGAACGAGTTTAAGTGGCCGCCATTGCACAAACTCGCCAATTTGACGCCTTGGCATGGTGCCAAGAGGAGGTGTTTCTATTATGAAGTTGTTTTTTCCTTTTACTTTTTCCTCTGTTCCTTCTTATATTGTTTCTAGATGTACTTACATATACGCTAATGTATTTGGAAAGGGACACTCCACTGCGCTGGGAGTCAGGTGCTACAACTAACGTTGGCCCGCGACCCGTCTCCTACAGCGTACAACTCGAAAAGTCAGTGTGTTGATGCGAATGGGATGCGAGTATACACCGCAGCGTCGCGCTTTTGAACCCGAGTTTTTTCGGCGATTATCGCTTCTAACCTTCAGTGTTCGTTACAAAATGCTCATTTCCTCGTATCTTCCTCTTGTTTCGGACCCCTTTCGGTTCCTTAACTTGCCGAGCAAAGTGAACCGACTGGGTGGAGTGCAAGTGTTCCGATTGGTGAGGTCAGGTCAGGTTGTGCGGCGGATTGCAATCAGGTAAAGACAGGTAAATAACGCTGCCAAAGCTTCTCCCCTAAAAAGGCTTAGGCAAATCTGGGAGAGCTCAGACGGCAGGACACGCCACCATTCGGACAATTCGCGAAGGGCGGTGACCCAGTTCGGTGCCGACCTCTAGAATCGGAACACTTGCAACACACCCGAACCGACTAAATAAAGGCAGTTTAGGGTCAATGTGGCTAGGGGGGGAGGGGGAGGAGAGATGCAACTTGCCGCGCCAACAGAATAGTTTTCGCAGTTGAGGACGCGTCTTCTAGCCGTTTGAGCCTTCTCAGATTCGCTTAAACCTTTTCAGGGTTCCGTCCCCCCTTCCACACTCTCCGAGCCACATTGAACCGCAGCTTATTACCAACGGGTATTCGCGCTAAACGCAAAACATCAAAAAAATGTGGAAGTAGTGCAACAAACTCTAAAGAATAAGGTTCCGAGAGGAGAATGATGGCCAAGGCTTTCAAAAATATCGCTCGTCTATTTGGGTGTATTTACTGCACCTACAACAACACATACTTTTGACGCTTAGGCCACATTCATGCTTTGCGCAGGGAGAGCGCAGCTGCGTTTACAGGCAGCGAATCAGTGGCACGTGAGAGGTGCAGAGGCGGCGCAGGTAACGAGACAGGGTGGCACAGGCGGAGACACAGAGACATGCGGTTACGCCCTGCCGCAGACAACGCAAAGTATGACCGCGGCCTTACCCAAGAGTCACCTATCTTAGTAAGGATGTGAACGAAGGTGACGAAATCTCGGATTTTGCCGAGTTCAGGTGACGCTCATGTTCACTCGGTAGAAGCTCCCGATCCTGCTTGTGCAGAGGGCTGTTACGGAGTTTAGTGATAGTATGAGGTCTGCTCTCAAATTTGGTGGTGGAAATACCTCGTCAGACTTGCTGAAGTTCAACTTAAGTAGGGTTGAAAGTGGAGGAAAAAAAACTTCTTTTTTGGCACCCCCTGTATATCGACCTTTGCCCATAACGATTGCAATGATCCCCAGTTCCACTTGTTGACGACTTTACTTCTCCCTTCCTCCCTGTTTTCTATAGCACAATGAAAGTACTTTCTATAATGGCAGTGAACCGGATATTGACCCATTATATTTTTTGGATCTAACACTGAGCGGATTCTTGAACCATCACTGTCTTTATAACCTTCCAAAATAACTGTCATCTCCAACATTAGCACGTTATCCACTCCTATAAAGGAGCAGAGCCTGAACATTCCGTAGAAGGAATTCCTAACTACGCCATAAAAGCAGTTCTTATTGCTGACTGCAACCTACTTGATCCCGTCTTAGTTAGTTAGGAATTACTTCTTTGGAATCGCATCTCTTTTCTTCTCCGTAGTTTTCATACGAAATTGCAGACTGGACGCGCAGAAGGAATGTGCGGAAAGAGAAGGCAAAAAAAATAATCACTTCTTACGTTCCTGACCATTTCAGCAATAGAGCTTAAATGCTTCCCTCCTGTATCAATGAAATTTTGACTCTTCAGAAATTCACGAAACTGCGCTCAAGCTCTCGCGAACGTTGTACCATCATCCTGCTGATTATGGTAAAGTCATGGTCAGAAAATTGATCATGGCGACGTTGTCCAAGTTGTAAAAACTTGGTGATATCTCATAATCAAACCGGTCGAGTCACTGCTTGAACAGCTGCACACGTGAGGCTGAGCTAGTGATGGGACTCCAGATCCTCACGTTCCTGTCCACGACACATGGTGAGAGCAGTACAGGTCATCCTACGATGGTCAACTAGGGGAGACCCAGGGTGGCTTCAGGAGTGACAAAGAGGCGTGATTACAAACATTGGCAGGGAACGCGGAGGCCAGAGAACCTTGTCAACTACAACAGTTGCAATAGGCTCGCCATAGCCATTGCGAAGAACACGGGCACGGATTCCCTGCTCGAGAAGCTGGACTCTAAGAACGCCAACAAGCTTGCCTCCCGGCTGGCTAAGGCCCGTCATCGGGCTACCTAAGGCATCAGAAAGGTAAAGGCTGTCAAGAGCAGCGAGGGTGTCATCCTGAGAAGGGCTGCCGAGGTCAGAGGACCGAATGGGGACTTCCCTGGCAAGGAAAGCCCACAGAAATCGGCAACGGCTGGACCCATCCCATCCTTGACGGATGAAGAAGTACGTTGAGTACTGGGGAAGATAAAGGTCAACTAAGGGCGGTTGGTCCGATCGGGTACGGGCAGCGGCGACATGGGAAGTCCTCGAAGAGTCGGAGTATAGTGATTCACTCGATTCCTCAACACTGTGTCCACGCAAAGAAGGATTCCAAATGATTGGAGAACCAGCACCACTGTTTCCAACTCAGAGATTTAGTCCCAGTCTCACGAAAGCAGTTGATTGCATGCCAAGTGTCTTCAAGTCGACGACGGTTGCGATCGTCATCGTCCGACAAGTCATGGAGATTTTCTAAGGAATGATCCAGTTGCTCATGGAGAAGTATCGAAAAAAGATTCTGTCATGATACTTAGCCTTCCTTGACCTTTAGATGGTTTTCGACCGTCTTCCTCGACTAGTAATCTGAAGGCCCCTCCGAGAACGGAATGTACCAAAACACCTCATCTCTCTCATAAGGGATATGGGCATATTACGATGCCGCTGAAGCAGTCGTACGTACTCCGCATGAGCATACCAGGGAAGTGCACGTCATGGCAGGGTTGCACCAAGGATCAGCCCTGAATCCGTTCCTCTTCTTGCTCACTTTAGACGTCATGGTGAAAGATCTCATGAACCGCAGAAGACCATCGTTAACGCCGACGACATTGCTCTGATGGCGTACAGCGAAGGAGAACTGCAGACCCAAGTCCAGAGGTGGCAGCAAATGCTGGCGGGGATTGGTCTGAACATGAAAAAAAAACCAAGTTTCTGAGCTCGGAGGAAGACACTGCTGTAATCATGGATCGTCACGGTGAAAATGGAAATCTCGAGGAATTCCTGAGAAATTAGTAGCTCAAGGTATGTTGATCATGCTATGAAGTTCCGAATAAATGCGGCGTGGATGAAGTGGCGAGAGACTTCTGCAATGCTCTGCAATGAGCGGCGCTCTAGGACTCTTAACGATTAGGTGTATCGATAGGTGGTGAGGCCCGCCATGCTGTACGGAAGCGAGTGTTGGCCTATAACAAAGAACCACGAAAGGCAGCTGAGCCCTGCTGAAATGAGGATGTTGAGAGGGACATTTGGCTGGACATGGCTCGACAGGGTCAGGAATGAGACTGTGAGAGCGATGCCGACGGCTCCTGTCCAGTTGAAGGTGGGAGTCACGGTGGGACGGCTACATGCTTGAAACGTTAGAGGATCATCCAATAAGAAGGTCTCTAGAGTTCGAAGCCTCAGGTCGGCGACACAAAAGGGCCACGGCAGTGGATCCCGTAGACAGGAACGGGTGGCGAAATATGACAAAAGTTGCGAACCCTACGACTGCGCGTGATCATTATCAGGGAGAAGAAGAAGAAGTGTGGCTGGGCCTAGAAAATTACGCAGTTACTTTAAGGTGACTCGATAGTCTGTACATCCAAGCTCACCGACGGTGATAGATCAACTCATAATGTCAGTACGATGGAAGCTGTGAGCGGGTCCTTTCATCTACTTATATAAAAGATTTTGGGAGTACTTTGGCCCGTGGCACATCCATATTGCCACCTACGGAAACTAAACTCAAGTGATGCGTCAGATAATGAAGTGACTTTTTCGAGCTTTGTACAGAATCCCTTTGGAATTGGATCAACAGTTCTCTGACACTAGAGACCTCCAAAATGCGCCATGAATAGTGGAATATTCGTAATGTCTTACTTTTTCATTAAGTTAGTCTTTCCGATTTAAATTTGGGAAGTTTCGAATACATGCTTTCGAATTTCTATTTTAATCGAAGTCGTGAACATCACGCGAAATGTCGAACGTCAAACACGAAACATCATTCGTGCGAAACATCGAAATGTTTGATCAAGCAAATAGTTGCGAGTACAAGAAATGAAAAAACAGCAACTTCGATCAATTGTAGGAAGACATTAAAATATTAAGAGACCGCTGAGAATAGTATGAGCCGTGATGTAATCCATTCTGCTGTTTTTTATCAGCCAGCATACCTTCGATATTACCACTTTCACTAGCGAATAAAGT
This sequence comes from Trichostrongylus colubriformis, assembly GCA_963978905.1. Taxonomy (NCBI): domain Eukaryota; kingdom Metazoa; phylum Nematoda; class Chromadorea; order Rhabditida; family Trichostrongylidae; genus Trichostrongylus; species Trichostrongylus colubriformis. Next base: position 43,008,396 of record OZ022257.1, on the reverse strand, counting down.
GGACCAGCGTGCTGAGGCCGTTGCTAGATTTTCCGATTCTGCGATTGTTCGGTGTCGCAGCTCCGCACGCCAGGTTGTGGCAATGCAAGATCTCAAGGTTTCAGTGTCGCGTGTGAAAGTGCGACACCGCAAAATCGCGAAATGTGACGGCGATCCGAGGGTTGATTACAACTGAAGATCGCCTTTGCCTTCATACTTTACCGCGGTGCCAGCGACAGGGCGTGGCTGCGTTCATGGGCAACAGGGCACAGCGGCAGGAACGAGGACGCAGAAACGACGCACCCACGCCTGGTCTCAGGCACCACAGGGTATGGAAGAGGCCAAAGCGACTCCCCTTCCCGGTCTACTGCCACAGAGCCACTTTGACTAACTTGCCTTTGCCAGTACACTTTCGATGAATTGCATTTCGAAGGTAGGCATTACTGTGAATAAGAGCCACGTTAATACGTGCTTTCTAATCATGCCACTCTGTGGCATCCCACGTTTAACTTCCATTATTAGAAGTATTTCCATGCTGGTGATGAGAACTCGTTTCTTGGGCAGTTTCACACCACTCAGTTCACCAAAAATAATTAAAGATTGGCTCGGGTCATGATCGGCTTCGATCCCTCAGACAGTTTAAAGGAACCGGAAGGGGTCCGAAACAAGAGAAAAGTACAAAGAAATGAGCAATTTGTAACGAACGCAGAAGGTAAGAAGCGATAATCGGTGAAAAAACCCGAATTCAAAAGTGCATCGCTGCGGTGGGTACTCGCATCCCATTCGCATCAACACACTGACTTTCCGAGTTGTCCGCTGTAGGAGACGGGCAGTGGGCCAACGTTAGTTGTAGCACCTGACTCCCAGCGCAGTGGAGTGGCCATTCCCAACCACATTAGCATTTATGTGAGTACATCTAGAAACAATTTAAGAAAGAACAAGGTAAAAAGTAAAAGGAAAAAACAAATTTATAATGGGAACATCTCCTTTTGGCACCATGCCAAGGCGTCAAATTGGCGAGTTTGTGTAATGGCGGCCACTTAAACTCGTCCACACTACGTCTGTTCTACCGTAAGCCAAAATTCCTCCCTTCTGGTGTCTTTAAGTGTGAAGCAGCGCCTTTCCCGTTGTGCCCAGACCATTTCGTTGACTTTGTGAGCTTAATCAGCTGATATTACCAAGACAAGGGTGGAGAAAGAGTAATGGCACAGAAACATAGTTTTATGCTTTAGCCATCCTAGCTCTGATTTTGAACGGGACCGCTGAATTCTAGTTCATCTGTTTATTTATTTACTAAAGTAGCATGTGAGTTGGACCCATGTCTAGCACTCCATCCTTCATGTGCGGCTTTCCTGGAGGCTCCATTGTGCAATTTGATATCATTTCTGATATGATCCAAGTCAGTTTCGGAATGTGGCGTTAAGGAATGAGCTCGACCTGTTCAACTATCTGACAATCTGCGTCAAAATAAAACACTAAACTCACTAAACTTTCACTACCAGAACAATTTTCATGCAACTGTCAAAGATTATACTTGAATTTCTTCAAATCCGTTGCCAGTCCGACTAAGTCAGTCCTAATTTGATCCTTCCCTTTTCCTTCGCTTTCCCACATTTTTGCTGACACTTTCGTTCCAGTTATCCCGGAGCCCATTGTTCCTCTGCCAAAAACGCAGCATTTTTGATTCGTATAATTTAACTAATTTTGCTACACAACTGTTCCTACCTGTGGTGATCTTTCCAAGAGTTGATAGAACCTAATTATTGTATAGACTCGATCCCTCACAGGCTTTCGGTTGACATTTCCATTCTTGACGTGCGAGACTTCGTTGCGGTGTCGCGGTCATCTCCCAAACCGTGTGTTTATCTTGTTCTAATCCGTTCCCGTCCGACTCATTTGTCGCTCTTTCAAGGCGGTTCGCGGCTGTCTTGTTCACATATTAGTGCAAAAACAGACGAGATTTACAGTTTGCCGGATGATTTTCCCACGACCGCAAGAGCCCCATAAAAACGCTGAAAACTGTGTGCGAAAATCTATTGGTCATTGTTGTCGGCAATTGGATTAAGAAGTCGCAAAAGACGTGACCTGTTTGTTGGCGGCTCGACGAGAGGCCAGTGGACGCCGCTGGCAATGAGGTTCGTTATCTTCGCGGCTGGTCTCGCCCGAGGAACTCGACGATGAGGTGTGATCGGTGAGGGATACGATCTCGGTGACCGCCGCGATAACCAATGTTGTCAGCGGCTCGCCCTTTGGTAGCGAATCGCTCCAACCGCATCTATAATTATCATGTCATCTATCATGTCCTAATCAGATCAGTGAGCGGCTCCTGGCCAACGGCCGAACGCGATACGGCGGACACTTCAGCGTCGTGCTTCGCCGCGCCGCTACTGCTTTTCGCTCGCTCCTTTTGCAGTGTTTCGCTTCGGCGTCTAATTGATAGTTGTGAAGAGGTGCGAAATCGGGCCACCATGAGCGTAAAAACAACCATAAACGTTTCGAAATTGCCGATTATTTATTACCGCACAATGTGTGGTTCGGAGAACGATGAGTAGGTGTATCACCTTGAGTCTGGGAAATCACTCGTGAACATACTCATTGTCAGCAAAGGATCCCATGATTCTCTGTACACACGCAGCCATTACTTACTCTCGCGCCAAATGTGCCGTTCAAAGGAAATCAAGAAAATCAAATCAAATTTTCTTGAAGTGTGTTCAATTGGGAACTTTTCTTGATTATCTTCTATGAAGCTTTCAAGGGTTTTCCCCCTCTTCGAGTCTTGCAAAACTCTATCGTAGATAGAAATGACGTTCCAGAAAATGCGCTGACTTCGATAGTTCTTCAATATTGTTAGGAAAACTTCGACATTTTGTCATTCGATCTATTGATTCCCTACAACATCCTTTCGGCTTTTGAGAAGAAGGCGCTTCTATGGCGGTTTTTTCAAAAAACTGGAACCTGTAATATTAAAGTGAACTCTTTGATAGAGTCAAGCGTGGGCTGAAAAAGCACTAGAAGGCGTCTTTTTTGGGCTGCGAGATAGGGGATCATATTTGGGATCGAATTCCTCGAGGAATCCCCTACGCCCGACGATCACCTCTTTTCAAATGGTTTATGAACCGATAAGCTAATCTTTAAAATGGTTGTCAATCGATATTCGTACCTATTCTGGGGGCCTTAGCCAATAAGTTTTCAAAGGTAAAATGGAGTCAAATGGAACTTCAGCAACTTACGAGGGTTTCAGAGAATAGAGCTGTCACATTCCACCAGTGTATCAACAGAATCACAGAGACTTTCAAGGCTAGAACCCTGGAAACAGGGTTTAGGACCTTTCTAAGACCTGGGTCAGTTCCTAGATGAATACTATGAATTCACTCCTCTCGGGTAGGAACTTAAAAGCTCTGCATTCCTCGGCCTCTCAGGGATCAACACATGCCACCTCACACCCTGCTAGGAAAAGCGACATGTGAAATGTCATCAGATGAACAGAATTTAAAAAAAAGCAATTCACCAGTCGCCAATCGTAAAGCCCCAGAAGGAGAAAAAAGCTACCCTCGAAACTTACGGTGTGGCAAAAAGGTGGTGTGGCAAAAAAGCTTTGAGATAAAGTGATAATCATGCAAACTATCATGTATTTCAACCCAAACAGAAAACCTGACTCTGTGTCTCGATGCTTAAATTTTGCAGAATCACAACTCGCTCCTAACCCTTCATGGGCATTCTTTGACGGAAAAAAAGTATTCCCAAGACGTAGCGCGAAAAGTCCTTCCGCTCTTCTGCTACGGCGACCTATACCCAGCACTCGTTGAAACTCATTCTTTTAGAAACCACTGCGTGTTATTTCACTTGAGTAAACATTGGATTTATGAGCATACGGTTCAGCAGTCACTTCAACTCCTCCGAAGTACCCCCTTGACGCGCCTCCGCGACGACGACAGTAACGGGCGCGCGCACACCGACCGCCGTGCAGTTTCTTGCGCTACCGTACTTTTACGATTCCGCTAAAATGGTGACGTTGCTTTTTACGAGCATCGAATGATGCCTTGATTTGCACTATGTATTCGCGTCCAATGGGTCGTAAGTTAGCGGCAGCAAAACGTCGTTGAAATAGTCGGTCACCAGATGGAGACGCAGAAACGACAATGAGGTGATGCTGAAAGATGGCACACGAGTGGTGTGACCAGACGATCGTTCACCAACTCACCAATTCACGACTGGCTACACCCAAATGCACTTCGTTCGCACCACCGGATGCGTCAGCCATACTGGATCCCCATGGTCCGTACCACATACCACGGGGGATTCTCGCTATTGCGACAACTCCCGCAATAGCGCTCGTAAATTTGTCAGGTAATGATGAGGTAATAAAGATGTGGGCATAGGTAGGACGTGCGCGCGAGCGAGCGAGAAGGAAGGCGATTTGGTGGGCGATAAGCGCCAAGGACACTTGCACCATTTGTCAGAATTCACGCGTTGTATATCGTCGACCGGGCCACAGAAGACCCCCCTCGGCGACTGAGAAGGCTGCGACTGGCCGTGCGCTCCGACGGCTCTGCTTGACGCGTCCGTCGTGTCACATATTGCCTTGACAAGGTGTGTACGACTCTGAATGGCCATGAAAATTGCCAGAAAAAGCTGATATGATAAGATTTATTAGCGGACAGACAAATAGGCAGGAACCTGTGTGATGACAGCGAAAGGCACAACGACCTACTCAGTGTATACCAGTATGTATGTGAGAGGCAAGAAAACAGAGAATCGCTATCGAATATAAAGAAATCGCACAGTAGGTCCAATGTTATGTGTGTGGTGTATGCTCAGAAAGTATCGCGTCAACACGAATAATTAGTAAACATCCAATAGAAATCGATCAATAATAATAAACTATATACATACATTTGTTTTCCTATGATAGTTCGGTTGATGGAAAGGCGGGAAAGAGAAGTGGAGCTGTGGACATGAAAAGCGGCAGGGACGGTGTCATCGGTAACATCGGTTGCTGAAATCGAGTTATTCAGTGAAAGAGAACCCGTAACGGATGAGTCAGCCATTACCGTAGTATGCCCGGGCGGAATGATAGCGGGAAAAATGCTCGGATACATTGGCAGGTGCTTTCTGCAGCGAGCACGGCGATTAGAGAACCACGTCTGAAATGATGACAGAATGGAGAGGAGTAGGAATAGAAGGAATGGAGGAGCTCACCATGATTTTTTCCTCAGTCAGACCAGTCTGTCTGGCGATTTGTTCTCGTTCAACGGCATCCGGATAGGTGTTTGTCTTGAACGCATTTTCCAACGTCTCCAACTGTTCCGCCGTGAATGAGGTGCGATTTCGACGAGATTCAGACGGTGAGAGCGAATCATCGTCTGATGAGGAGCACTTGCTGTCAGAATCTGTGAAAAGGTCAGGATTAGCTCAAAGCGGTAACCATGAAAGGCCATGGATTTACGGGCTGACGACTTTCGCTATCAGTTGATGCTGTCCGGCGAGCGGCTCTCTCATTACCTAATCACGCGCGCCGAGGTGAGAAAAAACGCGTCTGATCTGTCTTCGATGATAAAGACCCCAGCAAGACCATCTCATCTGTAGGTAATACACACCAAAAAGGACAAGAAATGTTTCACAAAATTTGGTTTTTTTAATTCGTGTATTACAACAAGGATGTTTAGCGCGATGAGCTCAAAGGATCTATCCCGGAAGGAACTCGAGCCTGTAATTTTGAGTAAAATGCTTCACGAAATCGGGTTTTGTGATGTTATAAGGGAGCAGAACGATACATCAAGCCTGAGGTGATGAGGGATAAATTTACCTCCTTCTATCACTACTATGGGCACGAAGAATACTATGGTCGTAAAAATGTGAAACACAGACAGAGGTGACGTCACTAAAACTTCTCTGCGTCAGCTTTTTTTCAAGGCGGTGCTCACCCGAGGTCTCCACGGGAAGTTCGATCGTCTTGAGACGGTCCGAGGGTTGCTACAGGTGCTCTGCTGAATAGGTATGGCCTGATAGCGTGCTACCTCCATAGTCAATTCAGGCAATTTGTGGAGAAAACCGAAAATTCGGAAAAATACCTCCAAAACTCCCTGTTTCCTTGTCGGAGTCACGCCTTTTGCTGCCCTCACAATTACTAAAAGTATTTGAATCCATACGGACAACCTTCAAGGAACTGGCTTCGTCAGATGGTGATATGTGACTTCTTTAGTCAACTCATGTGCAGAAGGCCCTACCAGCCCTTGACTGAAGAGAAATCCTCTCCACGAGCAAGTGTTCCATTTGAAATCTCATAATCCAGTGGCCCTAGGCAGCTCTGCCTTCCTCTTATCCCACCTTTGCCTCCACGCACGTCCCTCACTCACAACTTCTCAACCACATGCTAGTACAGACCTCCAATGGAGTGTCCTCAATCACTTCAAACATCCGGCTACCGTACGCGTACTTACTTGAGACAATACGTTCATAATAGGATTACATCAAATGCTCCATTGATGACACGCGTCGGACGATGCTTTTGTCGGGGATTACCACCGCTCAGGGGGGTTGTCTCTGGGGTCGGACTAAGTCTGACCACCGACCAACTGTTCTCCTACTTAGACTCAAAGTGCAAAAATACACCGGAGAGCGTCAAATCACCCACGTAGATACTTATCAGCTGCTACATGAAATTTATAGCGGTCGAGTCAATTAGGCGGAGGTGGGCGATTAACTTGAGAGATTGCGCGCACCTTAATTAGCCACCCAGGCAACTTTTGTATTTATTCACCTTTGGATGGAGCAGAAATATTTGCAGAGGGATGTGTCCTTAGGCATAACCCGAGTTTCAGCGATGACCTCCGTAAAAAGTTACAGTAATCGAATAGAGGGAATAGGAACGGCGGAAAAAAACGAGGACGGGCGCGATTACGGCGTGAAATTAGATGGCGAAAAACTGAACGAACTGAAATGAAACGTGTGAAAGGCAAACAGATGGACGTGTACAGCGCTGAACGTACCCATTGATATGCCGAGAATACTGTCGATACTGTGGCTGAGACGTTTCTTTTCAGGCTTTTTCTCTCGATGCCAACCTTTACCCCGAATAAATCGGTTGATCGAGGCGACTGTGGGTGCTGTGGCTCTCGAACACACTTCTGAAATCACCTCCGTTTACGTAATCACGTCAAGGTGAGCCTCGTAATAACCGTAACAGTCGCACATTTAGTGGTTAGCCTTGCAATGTGCTAAAGATCTCTATCACTTCGCGCACTCTCACCTTGTTCGATGAGCAGCTGTCGTAGTTCAGCTGCACAGAGATTCGGATTCTCCTCGTAAGTGACCATCAATTGTTTCTCAATTGACTGCAGTGAGATCTTTGTGCGAGGATTGCCACCAATCTGAATGTAATGACGATTTAAAGTACTGTAAGGAGGCTACCGTAACGAGCATCAACATTTTGGAGGCAGACATCTGCCGCTAAGCACTGCAAGCACAGCGGGCGGCTCTTTGTCTCTCTGAGGGCAGGCGACAATCACCGCACCGCCTCGTTAGAAAATTCGAATTTTAGAAAGAAACACTAAAGTAGTAGAGCTACCTGTCCCGGTGATATTGATCCCGTTTCCGCATATCGATTCAAGATCTTCGATACAGCTCCATGGGAGACTCGAAGTTGACGACTGATGTGGCATGGTCTTAAAGAGAAGTCAGTGATTTCAAGAGAGTATTGGAAATCATCGTGAAGCTGCCGGAGCATTACGATAACTTGCCATCATTTTAATTATTCCAAAGCCGAATCTGAATCCTCTTTCTGGATATTACAGCGACTTGCACTGGGTGTTATAAAGACCAAAAAATTCTGCGAAGATTATCTTTCGAAACCTTTGATTTTGGCCTTGGCCTTTCATCTCGCAGACGTGCAGAAGCTCCAAGTGACCTGTATCTTACATGGAACTTGCCTACCAGGGACCAAAATCAACCAAGTATTCAAATTTCAAGAGAGATCTATGAGTCAGTCGATTTGGAAGCCCAAATATGGCTCATGTATCAACAGAAGTTCTGGGTCTCGCTGATGACTCCATTCCAAGAGAGTTTGCGAAAGAGAGCTGCAGTATGCACCGAACATATGCGTTCATGAGGCTGAATTATTATTTGACTGGCTCAGCAACTGATAGACTTAATGGGCAAGGTAACGGTATGTTTAGGTACGGTGTTTAGGTATGGAAAATTATAAACCTGTCCTGATTTTTGTGACAGCTAAGTTGATCACAACAGAGAACATTCTCGAGAAATTCTACTGTATTATTCACTTTGTCTGACTGGCAGTGCACCAATCAAGTGATTGAAGTTATCAAAAGTTCTCTGAGTTCGAGTCGGTGTGCAAGAGCTGCAGCGGCAAAACGAATTGAAAAGGATCAGCCCCTTCTAATAGGCCTTTGTGACGAGAAAGGGCGACCTCACATCCAGCCAGAGCTACGCATTAGGACAGAATTCGTGCAGTACAAGTTGATTTCGTATAGCCACATGATACCTATGTCTTCACGCACTCAGGTTTCCCTATAGCTTTCTAATGGCTTAAAAAGAAGCTGTGATTGATGCTGGGCAGAACTGTGAACGTGGGGCCAACGCATGAACAGGGCAACGTAAATCTTCCATTTGAGTGAAGGTAATGGGATCATTCAACTGACGCTTCCAAGAAACTATGGCACTGGACGAAAATGTATGCCATCATTTCCAAGGAGTGGTAAAATAAAGAAATTCTTACTTTACTCCTTTTGATGCCATCTCGATAATTTGAACTCGCACGGCTTGTGGCAACGGGCGACCATTGATGAATACTCCACCGAGTTGATTAACACGTCCCTGATAGACAAAGACTATAACAAATCTGAACTGATATTATTTGGTGATACTAAGGGTATTAAGGGGAAGGGGCGTCGACAAGGTTGACCATCATAAAAGCTCTAAAGGGGCTTTGACTTATACACTTAATTGAAACCCATAGTTTGATTGGATATCATACGTCTTCAGTTCTTTTTCAGACAGCTTTCTCCTACTATAATCCTGATAATGTTTACCAAAATTTATTTCCTTCATTTTTATTTACTGTATTTATTTGGCATCTGTTTCTCAAAATTTGTGGGGTTCTTGTTAAGGGCTTGCGAGGGCATAATGCTGATGTGCCTTGCTGGAACTTCCAAGTAATCCTGAATAAAGACACGACACAGGAAATTGCAAGATTTCGATTGATGGGTGTCAGCCTTATTTCTACCCGCCATCTAATAAATATCTCTTTTTAAAGCCTCAACTGGCAAGGTCAGCAAAGGAAAACGCTTTTGCCAACGGAAAACTGTCTACCTGTCCAAGAATATGATTGAAGGTGATCGCCTCCGTAGTCATGGTAGAGAAGACTGCTGTGACGACGACGGTTGTGAGTACCAGAAAGGAATGTTCCGCGTGCGCAAGTCGACCCCGCCCCTCCAACAGGGTTACGGTAGTTTCACCACCAATTACGATGAAAGGAAAGCCGAAAAATGCTTGTACTCATCACATCGGCGACACCTGCAATGATCGACTGTCATTTGCATGGATAAGAAAAGAATGGAAAAAGTACAAACTCAAAGGTAAGTGAGATCCAGGCTGGTAAAACACCATGTCGAGGGGGTACTATGAAGGAGGCCTTGCCTTTGGCCTGCATCTCGAAGTAGGGAATGTCTCCAGCTGTTTGTTTGTCCAGCACCTTCCAGGTTCTTTCAACCCCCGGAATGCTGGCGTGTGGTTGAGGGTTCGGGTTGAAATCGGTTATGGAATCTAGTGGGAGTCCTATAATCGTTTCACCATTAGTAATCGGTTTCATAAGGATTTTCACATGAAAAATGGTCAGAAAATTCAAACGGAAGCTTCAACATACTTGCACCGCAACATACCGTACTCATGTATAAGAAAGACTAAGATTCAGTGCGAGTCAAAGATAATTACGTTTGTTTGCGTCCGGTGACTGGTTCGCTTTGAGTGAACGACTGGCCCAATTGGACAGATAATTACAAAAGAAACGGCACAGCTACGTGTTGAATGAAGTCTTCGTTAACATCAAACGCTGCCGACAACCCTGAGGCGTGACCTACGCGTGAAACTGCACGCTAGCGAAGAAGAGCGACGGTTAGGCGCTGAATGTCACGCCGTCCTGTCCATGCCTTGGCCCCCATGTCGCGTGCCTCCTCGGAACAGGTTCACAAGCCTATGTTTAGGATGTGATCGCGCACTGCAAAGTGTTAGTTGATTATTTTTGTTTTAATCGCTTTCGAAGACAACTCACACTTTCCATTCTAAGTGCAGGGTGTAAGGATTTGAATGTGTTCCGGTCCGATACTGCCGCAAGGAATCCAGCAAATTTTCACGTTTCCTGATTCAAGGGCGAGGTTACTCAGAGTACCACGGGCGAAGTACCACGAGCTACCCTTTCTCTACCTTTCATCTGAAATGAAGCATCTACAAGCAAAACAGGGCTCGGAATTCTGCTGTTCAGTTTCAAGCACTTAATTGAAAAGATCCTTGAGATGTACGATCCCACTTCGAACAGACCCTGATGATTATTTTTCAGGGGCAACGTGATCGCTCTGGGAGATCACCGTAAAAGAAATGCTTGTCAAGAGCTTCTCCACCGAAATTCCTCATAGGTACGATCTCTTTCCTTTTTTGAGCTGAAAATACTGACCCCCTTCTGATGATTCCATAAACGCAACATTAGTGGAAATTCAGACGTGAAGTTCAAGAATTAGTGAATATGGAAGTCGAGATGTCTAGAAATAGGACAGTGAAGAAAAAACGGAAGGAAATGGCCGGAAATGGCCGAAGACCCGGGAAATAAGACCCTCTTCTCACCGTTGATTCTCGACGCCGACGATCTTTCTATCAAGAGACAGGTATTCCGGACTATTTTTCCATTGGCATGTTGCCAAGTCAATACAAGGGAATGTCTGAAAATACGACAGCATCTATTATCTGAAGTGAGCGTCAAGCTCAAATTGCGAAAGCGCGCCGCAATACCTTTGATCCTGCCGCATATCCTTGGCTGCTCCCACCCAAGCCAATCGCGAATCACGTCACCCGGAGGCGACGTCGGTCATCCAAGGCGTCAGCTCTTATCCGTTGCGGCCCGAAGACACGCTTTTTTACAGGGATATCGCCACAGATAGCCTTCTTAGACCAATAGTTTCTATAAGTGACTTCTTTTAGGAATTTGTCAAGAACCACATTACCCCTAACGCTGTCTTTAACGAAATCGTGCACGGAGAAATGAGTTCCTCTCTTACCCGCATATTTATGTTGTATTTGCCTAAGGAGGTCAGCATGCAAACTTTCACGTGAAAAAAGTGAGGGTCCGGCTAAGACACAGCTCCTCAAAGTGGTGGCCGGGGAGGTGGGGCGTTTATGGTGGCCGGGGAGGTGGGGCGTTTACTCTCTGCCGCGGTCGAAGACGCATAGGGAACAGAAAGTTACGTGAACAGTCCCACTCTTCGTCTCCGACCGCGGCGGACCGGGGCGGAAATAATTCTTGGTCCCCGCCCCCTCGGCTACCGCTTTATAGAGCTGTATCTTAGCCGGATTGTCACTTTTTCACGTAAAACTTCGCATGCGACCCTTATTAGGCAAATGCAACACAAATATATGGGGAACAGAGAAACTCATTTTCCCGTGCATGATTTCTTAAACCTCTGCTTGATCCTGCTGTTGATAAGGACAGACAGATTGTAATTCGTTTACAGTAAAAACTGCCTTTGCAACTACTCGACACCTCCTTGTCCAACTTCTCAAGATAACCATAAGTGTTCTGATATATGAACTCATCACTATCTCATTCGTATGTCATCATTCTTCTGCAGACGCAGTGCTCTTCCAAGAGGATCTGAGTCGCTTCAGTATTTATAAAATGGGAGCCTCAACATGTTAACAATGCCTGGTGTTATTAGGCTAAGTTATGGGCAAAAGCATTCTCATCGCGGGCTGCTGCGCAAATCAGCAGTTATCAAAATTCAAAATATCAGAATCAATGCCTGGTGTGTTTCAGATTATTTGAAGATTTCGATCATTGTTCTCTTCAAACTCATCGAAGCTGCAACTTTAACAAAGCACCCGGTAGGGACATAAGCCTTTGACTCATTAGAATAAGAAGGATATGTTTTTGATTTTAGATAGCTGCTTATTATCGACGCAGCTCGCGATGGAAGTTGCTACGAGGATGCTGAGTTATTAGCAGAAGCTACGGTGTCGGACGGTACCGAACCCGGAAAAGCATGAAGTGCGGGTTCGAGTCCCGTCCGACACCGAAGCTTTTGCCCATAACTCAGCATCCTTGTAAAGTGGATATGATTTTACTTCAAGCAACCGTTCACGAAGACAACTCTTCTGTTGCCCTCATATTTATGCTATAAATGCTTATTAAGGATCACATGCAAGTTTCACCCGCATACTCAAGATCCTACTTGGATAGAACTCCCCAAAGCTATGGACGACGGGGTGGGGCGTCTGAGTGGGAGCAACCGCGGCGGCTCTAGGAGCAAAGACGCGACCGTTACGTGGTCAAGGAAGCAGAGGAGGAACAAATTAACAATGGGAACAAAAATCTAAGCCGCGATCTGTCGGCTTCAAATGTTGTGGAGGCAGTGGCGGTAATTCGAAAAAGTTGTCCTTCTTCCAGTTTTTCGTTTTCCGCTTTGAAATGAAAGAAAATTCTAGGTTTTTATGTTACTGTTTGTGTACTGTATCTAGTGGAGTCATTTCGAAAGGATTTAGAAACATGGACTTCGTAGACGATTCCTTTGAACTGTAGGTAGAGGAGAAGGGAGAGATATTTTCTTTGTTGAGACCATACAAATTTAGTCTGCTGTCAGCGATGAATTACGGTTTTTCCTACCAATATATGCAATACATATTATATCTTCAGATCCACCCAGTATCTCGGGTAAATCTTACGGTACCTATACTGACCCTGACGTCCTGTATTTCGGCTCGAAGAAGAAAGTGGAATTTACCGTACCCCACGTTTCCTCCTCTCCATATGGGTGTTTCGGACGCTTAGGCTGCATTCCACAGGGAAGCCAAACAGGTCGCCCAGTATCGGGGAAATCCAAGCATGAACGAGTGATGATGTAAGAAATTGAAATAGCGAACGTGTGCCAGCAAAGTTACATCGCCATCCTGTACTTGAACCGTACTCGTGTGTGTGTGACCCATATCATCGAGCGACTCCTTTACAACTTATGAAGCAATGGCACCTCAACAAAAAAAATGTGTAGCGGTCTCAGTGCGAATTAAAGGCAGCATTAGGGGATATTCGGACGAAAAGTAAAAGAAGTCGTGAATGGAAAAGTCGAGATGCCTAGTAACAGGACAGTGAGGAAAAAACGGAAGGAATTGGCCAAAGACCCGAGAAATAAGACCCTCTTTTCACCATTGATTCTCGACGCGGACGACCTGTCCGTCAAGAGACGGATACCCCGAACGAATCTCATTGGCATGCTGCCAAGCTAACACAGGGATGTTTGGAAAAACGACAGCATCTTTTTTCCTAGAGTGGGCTTCAGGCTTAAACTGCGAAAGCGCGCAACAACACCTGCGATGTCACCGCCTATCATTGGCCGCTCTCATCATAGCCGACCAGATATCACGTCAATAGGAGGCGGGGTCGATTATCGAAAGGCGGCAGCTCTTATCCGTTGCGCCGTTTCTACAGCTCGGAGGCGCACTTTCTCACCGGGATTTCGCCACAGATAGCCTTCTTAAGTTCATAGTTTCCATGTAAGTATTTTCTTTCAGGGATTTCTCAATAACCACATTACCCCTGAAGCTGTCTGCAAGCACTACAGTTTATTGGTGTTTTTCTCTGCCATCCTAAGTACGCAAATGTTCCCAATCTAGGTAATTACGCCAAGCTGAAATACATAGATCTAGTGTAATCAAATAAGGCTTCGCTGAGGAAGACAGCATGGAAGCTATGGATTCCGATGCTCATAACCTCTTTTCCTTTTGCAATTGGGGTCATATCTGCAAACTCATGCGTGTATTTTTGCCTGAGCCTCAGTGGAGAAAGGGAGGAGGGGTTTCTCATTTGAGGCTTAGGTGAAAATAGTGCCCATGGGATGCCCTACTCCCCTCATTGCGATAGCACCGGAAGGTTCATGATGTCCAAATTTGTCAGTGGGGACATAAGTATTGGGAATGATCGACAGCTGTGGTGCGTGATGACATGGAATAGGAGGGGGAAAATCGAGAACATTAAAGAATTTACAATTTTTCAGATAACTTTCGTGACCCCGTCAGCACTTACGCGCTCAACAGCTTTTTTCACCCTAGCTTGGAAGAAATCTCGATGTTTGTAGAAAGTGAGTAGGTGCTATCGCATTGGGGAGGGACATCTCATAAAAACTTATCTAAGCATCCTGGAGAGATCCTTGAGGGTTGGTTTGCACATTTAGGCGTATGCTTTTGTCTGAGCTTAAATGGAAGAGAGAAGACGGGTTCCTTCTCTTAAATTTTTCAAGTTGTGAATTACGTATAAGCTAAAGTTTCTGTAGCCAATTTCGGTGCTATGCAGGGGATACTGCTTGTAGGTGTACACTTAGGCCGCTTTAATACTTTACGCACCGACGCCGTCACCGGCGGCGACGGCGTCAATTTGACGCCGTCGGTGCGCAAAGTATGAAAGCGGCCTTAGACGTTCTTCTATCATAACAAGCTTCTTCACCAACTTAGCAGATGCTGTGGGCGACACATGCTGTGGGCGGTCATCCATGCCCTCGGATGTACCAGTGTTTTGCGATTTGTCCACTCGACACTCTCCTCTCTACAGTATAGTCTTGGACTTTTAATTTCACGTTCTATTTGCATATATGATGTACAGTGCTCTGCATGATGATACAGCCACCCATAAATGGTCCGAAAATTCAGTTTGCGGAGTGATTCGGAAAAACTTCTCAAGTAAAAATTAAAGTCACGTCGACGCGCCTTCACTCACAACGCAGCATTTCGGCCAAAAAATACAATAAATTTTTGCCTTTATTTGTTTCGAAAATGCTTTTCCTATTATGCAAAATGATACAGCCACCTCATGTTTTCGCGTTGCTTTTGATTTCCATTGGCTGAAGCTATTTTGTTGTTGTAATGTCATTGCTCCAGGCAATGGCAAAAGCGAAACTGCTCCCTGACCCAAAAAAGATTGATTTGCCCTAAAATAGAAGCTGGTGATGTCCGAATGTTAGATCTTGCAAAAATTGCGACGGCATGTCGCAGACTTCGACAACCTCAACAAATGAAAACAGGAGTATTGCAGGTTCAGCTTCGCTTTTCGATGTAAACAAGCGCGACATTTTATGGGAGAGCCAAGTTTCACTGGCTTATGCTCGGGAGCAAAATCGCTGCAGATCGATGGCACACTTCGCGATAATCACATGGGTCGACTACCCTGGAAACAGTAGATCCTTGGTAACCAGGCAGACTGTACCTTTTCCGCGTCGAACCGGTGCACTATCATGGCGCTATATCTGCTCGAACCCACTCCGATGTCACCCACTTGAGCTCCCTTATTGGTCAACTGAGCAAAATGGGTGGTGTAGGTGTGGGCTCGAGCAGCGCCGTGACAGCGCACCGTGGCGACACGAAAAAAGTGCAGCCTGACTAGTTACCCAAAGATCTTCAGTTCTAGTCGATCCATTAGGTTATCGCACAATGTGTCTTTGATATGTCTGCAATGGTCTACAAAAACGTTTGTAGACATATTGAAGGCTCTTTTATTCGGCCTCGAAAAAGTACACCTGCCACTAGACGAGTAAGGAGGAGAGCGTTACAATGACCACAGATCATCACAGAACTGGACGTTTGGCTAGGAGATGGATGAGCGCAGTTGGAAAAGGTTCTAATACTCCTCAATTTTGTACACCTTTCCCCTAATGTTATTTCTCTAGGTTAATCCTTTTTATGAAAAAAGGGTTTGGCTATGATGTCTCGGACAGCTCCCGGCACTATCGCACCACGGACAGAATGGTATAAGATCAAGTAGTCGTTCGGATTCTGTTTCGTTCTCGAAGTATAAACCAGCCAATGACCGGATCTTCTGCGTCATACTCTTTTATCGTCGTGCGTCAGAAATCTTCACCGAAATCCTGTTTTCATGCATGTTGAGCCATTTCGTGTCAACCGAAGAACTCGGTCATGGTGATGCCGTCTTCTGACTAGGAAGACGAGCGGCCCGAGCCTTCGTGTGATGGAAGATTACTTTGAGTTACATGGTGAAATAATTTCGAAGCATGGCACTAAGAGGACTAAAAGCTGTGAAAACCTCATCTGGAAACCTCAATAATCAAAATTTTTCCTCTTCGAAGCAATGGAGGACTAGACTCCAGGAGAAACAGCAATTTTCACCTTTTTGTTGTTTCTACGTCGAAAACTGCAATCTGTTCAGTGGCTGTATCATTATGCAGAGTTGTGAAAGCAGCATTTTCAGAACAAATGAAAATCTTTTTCTTGCTAACAATAAGATTTGGTGTCGGTGCGCTAATGCGTTTTGACAGAGGCCACACGTTTCACTTGGAGAGTTTTTCCAAATTACTTTGGGAACGAAGTTTTGGACAGTTTAAAGGTGGTCTCATCTTTATGTAGAACATTATAAATACACACTGCGGTGCACAATGATAAGCCACCTACGGATTGTCGAGAAAACCTCAAAAAAAAAAAAACGCACAGACCTCACTCTGTCACTATACTCCGTAAGGCCGCGGTCATACTCACCGCAGGGAGGGCGTGGCTGCGTTCACACGCGGCAAGGGAGAGTGGCACGAGGAAGGTGCAGAGATGACGCAGGCAACGAGGCAGGCTGGCATAGGCGGAGACGCAGATATACGCAGTCACGCCCTGCCGTCGGCATCGCAAAGTACAACCGCAGCCTAACAGCCTTCTGCACAAGCAGGAACGGCAGCTTCTTGTGCACAAGGTGTGCCACCTCAACCTGGCAAAATCCGAAATTTCGTCGCCCTCATTCACAACCTTGATAAAGTCCGTTCTCTCTGGTTTCTAAGGAAATCCATATTGGGTGGTGTTCTTAAACATTCCGTTTTTGCGGGTTTCCAGTACCCTTCGTTTCCAAAAACCAGGACGTGCCAATATCCTTAAAATCTCTCCGGAGGCAGGTTTGAGGTATGAAAAATTACATTCGGATCACTGAAGCGTTGTCCGGGCAGGAAGAGCTCTGCGACTCCCTTCCCAGCGGATGAAAAACCCTTGCTCAGGATTTCCTGACAAAAACAAACTGTCCAGTAAATCACACCCATTGAAGGATACATTCAAAGCCTTTGTACTGTTACAGAAGTAAAATAATTTAAGACAACGGTCAAGGGTGAAACCAATATTTCTTCGTGAATCAGATAGATACCAAATCATATCTTCGAAACGACGAGCAGGTTATGCTATTACACGCATAGGGCAAACGAGCACATATAATACATAACAATTCGCCCGACCAAACAAGCCAAATGGTGTGATAATGCATCCTGATTGAACATGCTATAATCTGTTGGTTCGATTAAGGAGACCTCTAATACTGTATTAACATAATAAACAAATAAAACAATGGAAAACAAGAAAAAACTTTTCGATTGATTTCCAACTGCGAAAATTTCACTAATCGAGATGGTGAGCAGTGAACCAAAAACAACATAAAAACATCAGGAAGGCGAGTACGAGCTACCGAATACTACCAATGTGTGGTAACGAATTCGTTCCATAATACTTACACACCACTTCATTAGCAGAACTTCCAGCGATTTCCACATTCGAGACAAAAAACGAATGTGGTCATCGGCTCATCAGATGATCGAGTTTGTAGCTGAGTGTACGTGCAGTTCTTCTTGCCACACTTTCCACATTTGAACATATCGGAAGGGGTTCCTGAGACAAAAGTTTCACCTTTGAAGAAGTAATTCCTGATAACTGCCACACAAGGAAAATAAAAACAGAGGCCGCACCAACACTACATCTGAATTCTTAGAGCAAGAACCCTACCTTGCTGGACGCTCATTTGATGTTCCAAAATAGCAGCCTTGTTGAACTTGTCACGCATTTCACGCACTTCATCTGATGCCATTTCTTCGCTTGTCATGATCGCAAACTTCTCCGGTTTCACCACTCCAGTTAACACGTTTTCCCTTAAAGAGCGTTAAGGGTAATTTTGGGTGTGCTGCAACTGTTCCGGTGATTATTGTGGGGTCAGGTCACCTATCAGTAGTTTCGCTTCACGAGACGATTGATTTAGCACTGAAGTCAAGATCTCGGTTACGTAGCTGGTCTACTTATGTTGAATATGGGTTGAAAAATAAAGGCAGATACTCGTAAAGTTAAATATGTAGTAAAGCTGGCTATTTATTACTTAGAGCATTGAGTTAGGGCATCTTCCATTAAATAAATTTCTAACTGAAAGCAGATACGATCTTTGATCAAGTTGGAAGGTAGTTACTGTAACAGTCCATGATACAATGTTTTAGTCTCACAAGATTGTTAATTTCGTCGTTTCAATAGCGAACTACCCTCCCCACAACACCGGTGACCTAACTCCCTCGAACACTGGTCGGAAAACTTGCACGCCACTCGGTAATACGGGCAGATAGTGGAACATGAAAGTCGAACCGATGAGCAGCGCAACAACAGAAAAAGAATTAGGTAAGCCGGCAGAAAGCCCGAGAATAAGCCTCTCGTCCCGCACCTTCCGTCTCGCCACCGCTGCATCACCAACCGCTGAAGGATGATGCAGACGACGATGGGTCAAGTAATTGAGCCGTAAACGCCGTACCGCGTTCGCAGCGACCCGTCTAGAGAACACGAGATAGCGTGGATGACAGCGCAACGAGACGCAATAAAGATCACTACGGGATTATTCGATGCAAGTTTCGCCAAAGGTCTTCTAGACTGAAATATTCGTTATAAAGCCACACCACGCGATAATCAGATTAGTGGCTTATTTTCTAAGGACATGTACGCTCTCGAATAACTGCTCGAGCTGCACCATTTTTGCGGCTTTAGGTGCAACCTCACAGTCGTGCCTGCTTGAACACAAGCGAGCCGCGCCTCCCCAACCACATCACACCTGGCCTTGGACGATCGAATGTACAACGTGGCGCTCACGTCAAGGAGGAAACTAGTGATAAAGGATAGAATAAAGTTTTTAGCGTTAATCAATCCCTTTTCGGGATGCGCCGCACATTCTAGTTCCATTCACAATCGTGGTGGCTGGTGAATGTGTTGTGGCCTATACAATGACTTGCGGTGGCCAGTCAATATACAAGGCAATGCTTTTATCCTCCCAGACAAGTCTGGTACCAATTTACCGACCCCGGAGAGATGGAAGGCTTGGCCTGGGCGGGCGTTGATGCGGGATTTGATCCCCGCACCATGGGAGTGGGATGCCCGAAACTAGTGATAAGAGAAGATAATCCGACGAAACAGCCATTTCGATGATGAAAGCAGCTTCCACAGAGGAAATTGTTCGTCTGAGGCCAGGGGTGATTTGGTTGCGTGGGCGTACTTGGTTGTGTACACACAGACACAATAGGACACCGTGCAGCCGCAGTAAAGGTGCAGCTTGAGCAGCTATCAATGAACCTACTCGCCCCAAGTAAGTAAGCCGCTGAACCGATTATCGCGTGATGTGCCTTTAAGAGAACTCCGGATTCTCATTATCTCCTCACCCTAGCCAGTGTCTTTATGTTGCTATGCTCATGTTGCACGACGAAGCATTTCAGCCGTCAACATTACTACTTTATATGTTATTTCTGGATCATGATCCCATGCTGTGCCGATTAAGCAATTGTCTGGCTGAGATTTTTGAGCAAGAGATGATATTCATGATATTCAAGCTCCTAATAGTAACTTACCAGATATAGACTACAGATTTTGAGTACAGAAAGGGGAATCTTTCCAAAAAACCGTGTCTGTGCTAAGACATCACGCAAAATATATCCTTTTATCAATGGGGAAATTTGTGATCGAGCAGCCTCACAAATGTGAATGAGGACGACCAGATTTGTCAGACTTACCTGAGCGCTGGATTCTTCTTGTCCCTCAGATTAAAAACACGACTGCGTAGAGCGGCTTTGTATTTATCTCCAGTGCCTTTGTGCACCTGAACACTTTAATTGAAAATGCATCAAGAGTTTACGTTTCAGTTGGGATTGGAAAATCCACCGTTGCCCTACGTAGCTGTTCAGGGAGCTTGAAAAGCGCGTGAAGTGCACAATGAATTGAGCTACGCCTTCACTATACGAATATTGTCGGCCAATCGGAGCATTACTTCTGTAGCTATTTGATATCCACTTCTAAATTCATAAATGAGATAGCGTTCTCTCAAAAGGGAAGACAAGCACAGAAACCGCTTGATACCGATGCCGTCACCGACAACCTATCATTAAAAAAACCTCTAAGTTAGCGATTTCTCAACTGACTACTGTGGTTCTGCAGCATAGCACCATCGCGAATCATAATGAATACCGCGTGATTCGCCGGAATGCACATAACAAAACAGCACGAGCACATAACAAAAACCAATGCTGTTTAACACTATTCCATGTGGGAAAAAGACATTTTGGCAATGATGCGATGTGAAATCAAATCTATAAGTCTACAACTTCAAGATTAATAAACGTGCACTTAGCGCAACAGCCACGCAAGAAGCCTGTTACAGGATGGTTATCAAGTATGACCGCAATAGAACACAATGTGGACTGCTTTCGAAGATGAAGTGGACAACTCGAGAACTTCGAGCAGATGAATTTAATTTCACATCAAGATCGATTTCATTCATACTTACGGTGAACAATTTCTCCTCCACTTTGACAGCAATTTCTTCCGGATCGAGGGTACCAACTGGGAGCTCTGCGTATCTGAGAGCATTTAAAATCATCTGCGCTGACTTTAACCTTACCTGAAATAATAGTGGCATTTTGCGCGACAAAAAAAAAGACAAGGAAGAAAATGAAGAATATGAAGTAGATGAGCCTATTATAAATATGACTCTAATGGGCAGACATGGCACTCTCAGTGTCGAGGGAAATGGCCGCTTGAATACGAGCCCCCTCTAGGGGGACACAAGTACGACCCCATTCAACGTCTGCTCATACTTCCTAGCAAAGTCAAACTTGTAAAAGACACGCACACATGGCACGAACCAACTAACAAAGACATCTTTTTCTAATGAAAAGGAAACTCCACTCGAAACATTTCTTTCAATGAAGGCACGTTTCAATCACGTTTCAATGCACAAGGAATTTGTTTGAATTATTATTATATACGTGGTATTATACTCATAAGGCACTTCTACACAGAACAATCTCTGATCATGGATGACCTCTGCTTTGACGTCCCCCTCCCCATCCTGCCGACCAAAACCACCATCACCATCACCCCCCCCCCTCATCACCCCCTCTGTCGAGGAATCCTCGTCTTACGGTGCACACTGTGGGCGATTGATTCAGTGTTGACTGGACGGAGAAAAGTTCGTGTTCAAGCAAATAACCATAGAGAAAAAGATCATGCCACACTTATTTTGAGAGCTAGTGAAATGAGATATGTAAAAACTCGAAATTCAAGTAGTCTGAAGAGGCTCCGAACAAAGTGAGACGGAAAGTTAATTACAGGACTGAAACATCAACAGAGTTGTATAATTGAATGCTCAGCTTTTACTTCACCTCAATCATTTATCGATTTGACGGCTATCATGAAGAAGTCAACGGATATACGAACAAAAATAAAGTTTGAAAAGATTGTCCTGTTCCAAGCCTAATCAAATCAAAAGCCAAGAATAGTTTTTTGGCCATAAGGAGGTATGGAACTTACAGAGATTAAAAACTAAAATGAAAAGAATAGAAACCAGGGAACCCACCTCGTCATTCTCCAAGTGTCTGGGAGGGAAATTAGATGAATAATGCTGGCTTGGAGCGGGAGCTGGTGGCTGAGACGACGGCGTTGCGACTTTTGGAACTTGCTGACTCGATACTGATCCATTACTTTTAGCAGAGTTCGATGACGATGGCTCATTTTTCGGTGCCTTAAATGGATAGTGGAATCAGTATGAGAATCGGATAACGCCAACTCTAGGGGAACGGTACAAGGAATCTCCGATGCAGATAAAAGACCTTCTCTTTTTTGTCTTCGCGCTTGTCGACCAAATTCTTCCATTCCTTGATAAGATTTTTTGCTTTCTTGGCAAGCTTCTCATCAGAAGTTTTCTTGCGCAGGTCGTTGATGGTCATTCCAATTCGAGTTTTCTGAAACACAAGTCATCAGCAACTAACACCGACCCTGGCATCAAAGGGTCATAATTAACAACTTCTGGCAATCATTGTGTCCCTTCACATTCTGCTTGACTACACAACTGACCGTTAAGACATCAATAGTGATTGGTAGCTTCGATAAGACCTCGAGAAGATCAGCAGCGTTGTCGCTCTAGAAAATGTTTGTAAACATTCGCACCGCCACAGCGTGCAAAATGAGGAAATACATGGGAAATAATCAGCTTTCTCGTATTTGGTCCTTGTCTCACGCTCAACGGTACTTTCATAACAAATATTGACTTCATACATATGTGTGTTCAAAATACTGTTACATATAAATACTAAGATATATGAAATTAGATACATCATATATGGAATTTTGAGCTTCGAAGAGTGCAGATTTTTACTAAGTTACAAGCTCCTTACATAGTGCCTTCTTCCAATCGAATTTTCGGGGTTTCCCCGTGTTTCAAATAAACTTCTACAGCTCTGTTTCTTCACCGAAGCCGCACACGTCATAGATTTTTGGCATTAGGGTTTTGACTATGTATACATGCAGGTGTATGAATAGTATAACATGCATAACTGGAGGTACATAATTATACAACACTATTGGTGTTCATGAATAGCAAATAGCCATGACCCATAGCAGAAGTTAAATTGACAAGCCTTGGGGGGGGGGGGGGTCTTTTCCCATGACGGTCGCCGAACACAATCACAGCCACTTTTATTTTGCAACGTTGACTAAAATGAATCTTCAGAACTGTGGACACTAGGCTACAAAAGAATGTTTGGAACACGAAACTGCGCAAATCAATGCTCACTGTGACACTGTGCACGGGTCCTTCAAAAATATATCCTTCGCATAAAACCTATTGAATTAATTTACGAGGTTTCTTTTTCAAATTAAATTGCAGGGCTACTGCTGGTTGGCAGTAAACACCTTTTGTTATTCGTACTTACTGTATTGAAAAGGTAGTGCCTTGGAAACTCACTCCCAGAAAGTTATTGTGCCTAACTAAAGAAGAAAAGCTCAATAATCAGGAAACGAGATAGTAGGAAAACAAAAACTATTTGTAGCCGTTCTTCGCAAGAAATAGGAGGTTCGCCAATGAAACCCAAAAAAATGAGGAAACGAAAAGTAACGATGCGACTCACCGGTTTCGAACCATCTATGATTTTGTCCAGTTTTCTTCCAATCGCCAGCACTTCGTCTTCGCAACTTGGCATGGTGACAGATCCACGACGAAAGATCTATCGTTTTCACGTCACACTGAATCAAATAAACCGTCCAGCCCATGATCTGCGTGAAACGCAAAGTGAAAACCATACATCCTAGAAGAAAAAAAAAAAGGAAAAGAGCGTTGCACGGAGAAGTCACCCCGTCATGCGCGTGGAACTCGTCCATGTCTCCGCCCACTGCAACTCGTCCGCTTTTCGTGGATGTGTACCTTAATGTCAGGATGCCGCACTGCGGGATGTCGCAAGCGAAGCAATGCGGACGAGCTAAATTGTTGGGTCCCGAAGCGATTAGAAGTTAACTGCGTATCGCACTCCTAGCATTACGTTGTAATCGTTTTGAGACCCAACTACCGCGACGCGCATAGCTCGCACACACTGTGTCGCACGCCGCTCGCCATCGTGCGGCATCCTGACATTAGGGTACATATCCGCTTTTCGTTGCTGTCCAACGGCCTGTCGTAAAAGCCCGGTGAAAGAGTTACGATTCAGGTTTCTATGGTTACAATGATGGTAGCCACATGATGATATATTTTCAAATGTATGTGTTGTCTCAGCTCCTCAGATTTTTCCGTACTCATTCATGCAGAGTACTTCGTACCAATTCAAACTTAGGTCCTCTGTATGTAAAGCGTCATTTGGACATTTCTAATGTAGTCCACGTGCTGTTGCAACCAGCAAGGGCATCTTATAAAAAATTGCAGACTACGCATTGAGGTGAAGGAATCTTTAAGGGTCAATCGGCACACCCAGTCGTACATTTTTGCCTAAGCCTTAGTTGAGATAAGAGGGGGGTTAATTCCCCTTCCAAGCTTAGGAAAAAATAATTCGATAGTGGGATGCCTCTCCCTCCCCCCCTGCGATAGCACCTAGTCCACATTGTATTCTTCTGGTGCAGAGGAGGTTGAAGCGCTAGTCAGTCAGGGATTTCTTGCGGTTACGTTTGGTGATAACTCGTTTGGTGATACTGGTCCTTTTCGCATGTGCTTCCTGCCGCGAGACCGTCAAATGAGTGAGCAAACGAGTGAGCACGCAAGTCTTTGAAGCCTTTCCCTAAAATGATTATCATACGACGGATGAATTCGAGGGAGCGCAGACACTAAAAAAGTGTGCGTGTATGTATCACATAAGGACTAGCCCGCTCGCACTCATCGTGACCAAATGACAAAAAAGTTGCAGCGCGGCGTTTACGCAACGTTTGGATCGATACGTATATGACCTTCGTGCGAAAACAGGATGTGTAACGCGTGTCTCGAGACCAATGATCACGGGTGTGTGTAGCGCTTTTCGCGAAGTATGAATGCGGACCAACTGCCAAATTTTACGCATCATGAAATTTACATATTTTTAGTCAGCCAGGCTGAAGGGACTAAGCTACGTATCGACTCGTTGACCGTGCCCTGCCTGCGGCGATTTACGGAATCGTAGATTGCGCAAAGAGGCGAAGTCACCACTCCGTGAACGTAACTGACCCACTCCCGAGACTGCCCGCGACCACTGCTAGCTCAAACTTCACCTCTACTCCGAAACTTTGGTTTCGAATAGATAAAATCAGCACCTCAATGATACGTAGTTCAGCCTGCAATCAAGGCTTCGATAAACCATCAAAAGTAGATCGTTCTAAAGGAGTCATATGCGAGTATGAAATGGCTGTGGTTTTCTTGGCAGAAATTTCCACGTTGCGTGCCACACTACAGCTTTCATGGGACGGCCACTTGCGTCCGAATTTATTTTGTAGTCGAAAGTCGCGCTGGACCATTGGGAGATTTGCGCGCTCCATTCATGAATCTCACATTCATTATCCACCCCCGCGTACTGATTTTACGTTGCCTCCGACTGTACATTTGCATTATGTTAGGTTGGGCATAATTATTGTGGCTTTTTAATTCTGCATTTTTGTATAGTGGAAATTGACGTTTTGACGACTACCAAATGAGAAGAAGTCTATTATTGCGATGGTGGAATCGCTTCCGAAGAATCATTTAACACGTTCCTGCTAAATTTTATCATTACTTTTGCTAAATAAAATTGTTGAAAAAAGCCGCATTATTTATGCACCAACCCAGTAGAAGTGCTGTCGCAATGAGGGGGGTTGGGGGGGGGGGGGGGCATCTTATGAAAAGTTGTTTATCAAAGCATTCTGGAAATATCCTTGAGGGGTCAATCTGTACATTCAAGTGTATACATTTGCCCAAACCTCAATGGAGGAAAGAAGGGGTTCCTTTATCCCTTCAGGCTTAATGATGGGATGCCCCCCCCCACCCCCACGTGCGATAGCACCCCAATAGGTTTTAATGTTTCTCTTGGACCTGGCTGTTTCAAGTGAGATCGGGTTTAAGCTGGGTTTTTTTCTACACAAATCCAGTGCAGTTTCTCGAAGTTACGGTGTCACTGCGAACACTTGCAATTTAGCTGAAAAACAGGTACAATCACCTTGTTTTTGCTGCTGAGTTCTGATGAATTCTACTTCGTTTTTTCATACATATGTCGTTCTTCCTGCTTCTTCTATGGACTTCCGGTATTCTTAGTTCTTAGACGGAATCGGATCTTATTTCTTATTACACAATAGGGTCTCATTAGCACTGGTTCAGTGGATTAGGAAATGCGATGGAATGTTGCATTCAGTAATTCGAATCCCTCCCAGTAAAGGTAATCATTGCTCGAGAACGATACCTTCACTACCACTAATCCAGCTTACGTAAGATAAGGTAGGGGGTGTTGAGTTGACGTCAACATTCGCTTTATATGGTGGTCACTTAATTATCAAGTATATATATGACATCTACAGCACATTATTTTCGCTTCAGTCATGTACAGGCATATTACTGTTCAAAGTCCAACTATTTGTCCCCCCCCCTCCCCCAACACGTGAAGGGAGCACCCCATTATGGAGGTATGTAAAAACGTTTTGACTTATTGATTCGTATGTAACCGCATGATAGGTTGTTGTGATCACTATGTATCCTATTACTCGTCCTTCTTTGAAATCTCGCAGTTTTGCAGAAATTTCTGTGTCAGGCCCTCTCATGTCCTTCCACTATTTCCAGTGCTCTTTCCTCCAGTCATCTAGCGCGTTTTGAATTTCTCCGAGTTTGAGTGATCGTCGTTAGAGGGCTCAAGTCGGCTATTCAATGAATAATGACGTTTTCAGAGAGAAGTGTGTGTGCCGCGGCGCCAGATTATTATTAGTTGCGTTGAATCCTCTTCCTAATCTCCAGAATGTCTCGTGAGCTCTTCTAGCGCTCATCGTCCGCCCGTTATTGTTCACTCAAAGAGCTCCGCGGCGGCATTTCATGCCGACTCCAACGATTCATCTCGAAATTCGTCGTCATTCCAGAAGAGTTGTGCTTTGTCAGCAATTTTGAACACCATAAGTTTTAATGATGTGAAGTGTGGGTATGGGTGAAGATATATCTGCGAGTATAAGCTATGCTTATGGTTGTTCATAATAAATTTTTAACTCACATTTTGTACTCTCTTGACACCCTGTCTCCTCAGGTTGTTATCAAACTCCGCAATCTTGCCGTCCTTACCGCTCAAACTTTAAGCTGTTTCAGATTTCAGAGGGACGCGACTTTTAAGTAAAGTATTAGTCATCATCTCATGTGCATCATCTCATGTTTCTGCTTGGACGATACAAGGCGATGCAGTAGAATGACTCGCTCAAGTGCAGAGAGGACAGGATTATGCTAGGGTTTAGCACATTTTCAGTAGCGTTGGGAATTTTTTATGTGACCTGTGCATTCCTGAGCTGAAATCACCTCTCCTCTGTCACATTTTGTTTCCATCACTTTCTCATTATCTGAACTATTATTGCTTTTTCGAATGAGCGCTTATATTTTTCCGTGTTGCTTCGAAACTCCCTACAACAGCTACTAGCTGCATTAGCAAGGATAATAGCAATCGTATTTGCTGTTTTTTGTCTCTGTCTTATTCGCGGATTCTCTGCTTCCAGGCGTTTCACACATGGTCGTAGTACCAGGTGATCCGCAGCCTTCATCGAGCTCCAGTTGTGAAATAGGTAAGTTTAATTTGGCTTAAAAATGTAAAATAGTTGGCTACCTTTCACTTTTTTCCATCACATGTTCTGTGTGTCTTCGTCACTAGCCTGATCACTGCTATAGTTACTTAGAAAGCTCTCCATCGTCTCCTGGTGTGCAGTTTGATCCAATGAGCTGCGGACTTCCTGGTGGTGACATGCAACTTGGACGTGCCACCAATGCCCTCGACACCGATCGAGTGCTAGAGACGCCAGACACTTCGACAAGTGAAGGTAATGTTCATTAATAATCTTCCTTTTTTCGTTTTTTTTTTTCCATTTTTGGCAAAAATAGTGTTTATCTCTCTGTTTTAAGCTTTCAATAGAACAATCTTTCCCTTGAATAGTTTTCTTCCATCCGTCGTACAATCACATTCTTGGCTTACCCCTCTTCAATAATCAGTTATTCACTTTCTTTAGTAGTAGTCTAATTTCAACCACTTATTGGCGGCAATCAAACAGTGTTTATGTATCAGTGAACCCATCAGAGCTTTCATAGTGGTGGGTTTGCGTTTTTGCGAAAATGTGGAGTCGTGCTATCTTCGTTTCTCTATTCCTTCGGATGGGTCGAGTCTGGAAATGATAGATACTTATGCCTACTTATAAGTAATCCTTTTCTGCGATTCACGTTTCCAGAACGCGTTTTCACCTTCCTCCCAGTTGATGCGTATATTGTCCACCCTTTCAACACTTTCACAAAGCGGGAATTCCACCACAGTGAATGCTGGCGAAAATTTATTAGATACGATGGTAAAAGTGCGACCAAGTCAGTGCGTGTTGTGCATTCGCGGTAGGATTTAATATCGTTGTTTGAAAGATTAGCTTCAAGTGGATGATAGCTCTTAGTGTGGGTTCTGCTTTTGTTTAAATTTTGTTCATTTTTTTCGTTATAGCTATGGTTATATCTGCACAATGACCTTCTTCCTATAAAGCGGAATTCGCAAAGGAGCTGCGGTAGTTTTACACGTTCTGCAACTTCTGCACTTTTCAGAACAAGCAAACGCTCCGATTCCGAAGCCTGCTGCGATAACCTACGGTGACGTACCACGTCAGGTACCACTGGATGAGAATGGTCATAGATATGTTGGACTCATAAATCAGGTTAGTTTCTCACTCCATGCCTTTTTAGGAAAATGCAATTCGTAGAGATCAGGCCGAAAGTCGGTTTCTGATATATGAGGAGATTACGTCCCTTAATCTTTCCGAGATCGTCAATCATGTAGTCGAAGATACCACAAATGATTTTGAACTGCTTAGGCAATGACGTGCTACCTTAACAGCCTCGTTCAGTCGCTCTATATGACTCCAGAGTTCAGGAACGCCATATACAAGTAAGTGCTTCGTTTTTTTAGCTGACTTTCCAGTTAAAAGTATGGAATGTTTTCTTAGGTGGGAATATCGCAGCAATGGGAAATCAGGAAATATCGGTGAAAGAGAGGCCAGGAGCATCCCTTATCAGATTCAGAAGTTGTTCTTATTGCTCCAAACGAGTGATTCGGGCTCATTAGAAACAAAGGATCTAACGGCAAGTTTTGGATGGTCCAGCAATGAAGGTATAGAATATTCTTCTCTGCTGTATGTAATATGTTCAGCGTGAATGTGATTTTTTCAGCATACGATCAACATGATGTCCAAGAATTGTGTCGACTCATGTTCGACGCGCTAGAGCTTAAATGGAAAGGCACTCAAAATGAGAAACTAATTCAGAATTTGTACAGGTAGTTGTGTATTTGCGCTGTTAATCCTCATTCACCCCCTATTCTTTCCATTGTTCAGCAGACATTGTTTAGAGGAAAAATGCAAGACTTTGTGAAATGCTTGAAGTGTGGGAGGGAAAGTTTGCGGACGGACGTTTTTCTTGATCTCCCTCTTGCTGTGAAGCCTTTCGGTGCCGCTGAAGCTTTCCACAGTGTGGTGAGTTCTCACAGTTTGTAGTGTGTGAAGCCTCACAGTTCGTTGTGTGTGATGTTTTGCGAATTCGGTAAGCTGTCCCAGGAACGGGGAATTGGCTATTAATTCTCATTTGAAATTGCATTTAAAATTCAAAAGTGAATTATAAGCAGCGGGTGGAATTCGTTTTGCAACATTACAACAATGGAAGGGCAAATGTAATACTTTATAGCAGTTCTTTTATACTTCGTGTAATAGTTGTGGGCTCCGTACCCGTTCTAGGGTTCAGAAAAGCTATTATCAGGTGAAACTTTCAGCACATTCACCAGAAGCTCTTTTTTTTGAGCCCATGAAAACTTATCCTTCTGCTATGTTCAATAATATGTCCACTAGTAAATTTGTTTTTTTCAAGCGGTTTTTTCCTTTAGAGTTCCAAGTTTTTGCAGCATGTCATATGTCATTTGACTTTCTTGCTCTACACATATTGTTGTCGATTTTTGAGTATATTAGAATGGGGCCGACATTTGGGGTGAAGAAGAGGTAGGTTCAGCCAGCAAAAATTGTCCAAAGCGGCTGTTAAATGAAGCACCATTTCAGTTTTTATTTCAGTTAGGAAAATCAAACAATCATGTGTCTCATAGTTAGCCCTGACTCTACTGCTATTTCCAATATCTGGTTGATCAGGAAGTCCCGTCGTTCTTTTTCTAAATTTCTTTTCCCGAAAGCACTCACGTTCACTTAGGATGACGTTTTTCCTTTAAAATCCCTTGCTCAGCATTGCTTAATGAACCATTCCGGAGGATCCTTTCTGCTCTATCAAAAATACATTTCATTCTTGTTTTGGCTGTGATTAATATTGAATTCAAACTGTGTTAGCGGCTCAGTCGACTTTATTGCGCAATTTATTTTTTTAACAGAAACTCAAGAAATGCAGTCATATATCTTCCCCCGACCCTACTCATTGCCTGTACTTGACGTTTCACCACTCTTTCAGCTAATTGATTGAGAAAATTCGCCTGCCTTGGTTTGAAGAAATTGTCAAAAAGCACCGACTTGTGGCGGAAAAAGTAAATATGGAAAAAAAAGCGACTTGACTCTCCAAGCAACCAATTAGTAGAGCTTGCAGAAGTGGTCCTGACTAAGTGAGGGACTCATGATTGGTCAGTTTTCCTAAAGTAAACTGTAGTGTTTTAATTAGTTACCGGTTTGGTCAGTTGACTGAACCAACCGTTCGTCAGCTTGAAAATCAGCCCCATTAACGCACACAGAAACTGAACATGTCATTCTATAGAGCAGGAAACCTCTTTCGAATGATACAAGACATGCTGCGGAAACTTGGAATTTTACAGGAAATTTTTCGTTTGAAAAAATGACACAATCATGGAATGATCCAATACTAGCGTTACTAACCCACATTTGCATCGTCAGCCAATCAGTACTTAATGTGGACAAACAACAGGGATTCCGATTCCGAAGTTTAACAACTTCGGGACGGTCGTAAAAAAGCATAACGATGAGAAAATCGAGCTTGCATCCCCCGATGCTCTTTCGCTTAATATCGAATCCTGGATTTTTACACTTGCAGTTCGATTATCTATATATGGGAGTTATTCCTTTTTTGCCTAATACTAGTTTTCTCTTTTTCACTTTCCGAGT
Source organism: Trichostrongylus colubriformis (assembly GCA_963978905.1). Taxonomy (NCBI): domain Eukaryota; kingdom Metazoa; phylum Nematoda; class Chromadorea; order Rhabditida; family Trichostrongylidae; genus Trichostrongylus; species Trichostrongylus colubriformis. The sequence goes on along the minus strand of OZ022257.1, from coordinate 42,977,313 downwards.
AGTAGCCTTTAGAGCCCTTTTCTGACAACTAGTACCGGATGCTTTCATATGCCCAGAATGTGTAAAAATCTTTGGAAATCTCCCAACTAACAGAAACGCATTGGTTATTTAGTTAATACTTGTTGTAGATGATCATTTATATTATAGGAAGAGGCCCTTCAAGCGTTCATAACTCCTGAACTTCTCGAAGGAAGTAATCAGTACTTTTGTGAACGATGTAATTCAAAACAAGATGCACATAAGGTGGATATTTTCTCTTTCCATCTGGTATCGGCGTTCTGATTCACATCTATAATGTGTTTCACAGGGTTTGCGTGTAACGGAGTTCCCATACTTGCTTACTATACAACTCAAACGCTTCGATTTCGATTACAACACAATGCATAGGATAAAGCTGAATGACAGGTATGTTAGTTACTACACTTCTCCACATTGTTTGCTTTTGTTACATCATTCTGCTTTAGAATGACGTTTCCTGATGTACTGGATTTAAATCCCTTTGTTTATCCATCAAATATCGCCGAATTTTCAAATGGGGAACTCTCCGCCTCAACGGTTGACACAGGTAAACTACGATTTTTTACTAAGTGAGTATTTCCTTCGATATTATCTCACTTGAGCGTTCCTTTCTGATCTCTTTTCTGCAATCCACTGTATACCACTTACCATGACCCCACGCCGAATGTGTAGCGGTGTTAGCGAGCGCTATGATCATTTGTCGATACGTATCTGAGACATTTAATTGCAAGTGTGCTGTATAAATTGGTTGCAAGGTAACTGCGGTTGTACGACCGTGTTTCCTCAAAGGAAGGTGACAGGAGGTGATCGCATTACCTCCGTTTCCTCTCTGCTCTCACCTCTTGGTTGCGATTATGCTGTTATACAGAATAAGAATCCTGTTCAGATGTGAGCGCTGGTCAGCAATTGGATCGTGCATATGTGAATAAGCTGCTGAAACGGGGCGAGTATGTCTACGAGCTGTTCTCTGTCATGGTCCATCAAGGCAGTGCTGCGGGAGGACACTATTTTGCACATATAAAGTTGGCATTACTGGAATCACGTTACCTGTCACTTATATCCTTTCTGATTCTATGAGGTGGATTTACAGAAATATGGATCAAGGCCGATGGTACTGTTTCAATGACACCCGTGTTGAGCCAGTGGGTCCTGAGGAAATTGCAAAGAGTTTTGGTGGCTCATATGGCGGGTGGTCTACCAGCAATACCAATGCCTATATGCTCATGTACAGAAAGGTTGCTTTGTTACTACTAAATTTCCTCTCAAACGTATCTCTATTCAATTTTTTCTACAGATAAGTAAAATGAACTCTTCATTCATCCGCACGGCGGACTTACCTCAACATATCACGCAATTAAAAAGTCAGTGGAAGGAGCAAGAGGCAGAGAGAGAAAGGCAACGTATATACCAACTAAACCTTGTCAATGTTAGTTTCGGGTACAATTTTCTGTACGAAACAACTTTATGGAACGTCTTTTCAAAGATTTTTTACAGATTAAAGTTCATTTAAATATGGTGAGTGACAATGAGAGCCTATTGAATGAACCGTATGTTGTAGATATGCCTCGTACACAGGTTCTATGCGATGTGTATAATCAGGTGGGTGTTTCTACTTTTTTGTCGTAGGTTCCATGTGAAATCATTCATTTTCAGGCGCTGAAGTTTTTTGAAGAGAAGTCTCGCGCTTCTACAAACCAAAGTGATAGTCCAGTTATTTTTCGCCATCATAGCCGCTTAATACGTGCCACAAACGAACGCGGCCTTACTATCTATGAAGCGTATGTATCCAGAGCGGATCTGGCCAAGGTTCGCTTTTCCTTCATTTTTGTTGAATTATACTGCCTGCAGCAGCATCTACTATAAATGTATCCAATTCTTAGAAAATCGAGACTTGTTTGATACCAGGACGCCCGAATACTCTCATGTTTTTGCTTGATGTTTGGAGACCTAGAGGTTTGTTTTATTCCTTTTCATATTGAAGTGCAATAAATTTTGGGTGCTAATCGTGGTGCAGCTCTCTTGATCTGTTCCGGGTATGATCCGATCTGCTGCCAATTGCTTTATAGCTTCAGAAACAAAGCCTGGGGTATAGTGCGGTTGTGGGTGCGATTGCGAAGGTCGCGGCACTGGTCAGTTATTAGTGATAGAAACACGCCTCACTGATAGGTGCAGTCACAGGGAAAAGCAGCGAATTGTTCCAGTTTGTGTTTGACTCAGGGCTACTTTCAGGCATTCCTTATCCCGTATTTCCACCAAACGGGCGTACTATTCGTGTAGCACGGGTCGATATCTCAGCTCGTCTCATATACCCTTTCTTCTATGTGTACGTCAATCCCGAACTTCGCTCTGTACGTTGTTTCCACTCACTGCCCTTGATCTGTGTGATGCACTCTATCCTTCTTTCCAGGTGATTCAAGTAAAGCAACTAATTGGTTCAATGTTTGGTGATGGTCAACGGGCAACAGTTGCTTCTCGGTTAGTATTGGAACGTGATACTCAAACGAATGGTTTGGTACTGCTCGACTCTCCCGCGACAAACTTTGTCGAATTGCTACAACAGTGCTTCTCAGGAATTCCATTGGTGAGCTTTCCTTATTTATTTGATCCATGGGAATTGTTTTTTGTAGGGTGCTAGCTTTTAAACATGCAAACCAAATAGTTTCGTAGGTGTACTGCGATAGCGGATCGAAAGGCGATTCTGTGAACGAAGTTGAGGAGGATAGAAGGAAGCCGCTCAATGAGAGCATAATGTTCGCTGTCTTGGATCGGAAGAAATTTGCTCAAATCCTACTGGTAGAGTTGCCTCCACAAGGTTTGTCCTAGAAACTTCATTTGTCACTTATCTTGTTGTCGCAGCAGTCGTACTCAAATGAACAACTGGTATGGCCTATAGAGTCTTCCGCTTTGACTTGGTGGACCTGAAAGACACTGAAAAATGGGGTATATCGTGCCGTCATTGCAGTGGTAAGGGTTGGGAGTGGGTCCTATGGTGTGTAAATTGCCATAATAGTGGTTCGTTTGAGACAATGTGGTTGATACATATATACGCGTTGAAGGAAGGGGGAACACGGTGGGAAATACAATAATGTACAAGCAAGCTTTGCTTATCGTTCCTTCTTGTCTTCTAGAAGAAATCGCTCGTGCTCAAGCTGCTAGCCATGCTTACTCAGGACCTGCATGGGCAGAGGTGATGTCGACCAGTCATCCAGCGGTAGATTAAATCATCTTAGTTTTCTTATTCTTTTATTCTGTTGTGGTGTTCTTTGATTCTGCCGTGATTTGCCATATTATAGCCGAAAAGTCCGTCTTCCTCTATTGATCCTTCTGCACCAGCAACACCATTAAGCGGAGCAAGTCGATCGTCGTCTCGTGGAAGTAGTGTGACAGGAAAGGATAGCATTGATGAGCTCGAAGGAAGTTGCTGTCAAAATACACCACAGGTTCATTGTTAATTGTATGATATGCGTGCCGTCATTTCGGTTAGTGAAGTGAAGGATCATCGAGTTGTTTATTCATGAGCAGTCCTGGTAATTGCTTCTGAGAAAGCTATATGATAAACTTCAGCGTTTTTTTTTCTAGATGTCTCCAAATGTTTCCGATGTTGACGAGGGAATCGACGACTCTTATTCCTCTGTGAGTGCGTTAAGATTTCTCCCCTCAAAAGGATCATCCAACACTAATGTTAGAACACTCCCTTTTTGTGTTGTCACGGGGCCTACCTCGCTCTTAATTTGTGTATCTTTGGACTTGAATAGGTTTCTCGTGTCATTTTGTTTAGTTGGGACCCTTATGAAGCTCCTTCCATGATAGTGAATCCTCAGTTTTGCTCTTCATTGGTTTTGTAATGCTCTTTATATAATGTGCACAAATGCCCACTACCATATTTTGAACCTATAGTATTACATTACAGTCGTTTGCTAGCTACGTCAAAGGGAGTGCCGCCGAGGATTTGCTAGAATCCGCAGCAGGAGCGCCATCCATGACTGAATCATCTGACGTAACCCCTGTACCTATGGCTAACCCTAGTTCGGATTCAAGCCGCAGTATCGTTGAGCTTTCTTCTTCGACAGGAAATCGTAAGTGAAATCTTCACCGGTTAGTCTGTGTACATGACATCATGTTGGCCGGTTCAGTGCTATACCTGGACATCGATTCACGATTGCCGTTTGGGAAGTTGAAGGCCTGGTTAGGACAGAAATTATCCATAGATCCAACGCAGTTTGTCCTTGTAAAGCATTATAGGGTGAGTTTGCTATGCCTCTCAGCTGCTTTGAATTCATCTGAGTATTTTTATTTGAAGGAAGACGATAAAGGTTACGAATGCAATAACAAGGATGAGGAGAATGTTCGAAGCGCGCTCGATAATGTTGTAAAGGTTAGCGTTACTCCTTTCAGAAAGGTTCACCGCACACTCGTCCATTTCAGCTGGGTATCAAATTGAGGCCACCATTGAAAGAAGATGAAAAGCTTATTCGTATCGTCCAATTCGATTTGGAAGAACCTAACGTTAGTTTTTCCCGTTAGTTTTTTTTTGTAAGACGATGAAAAGCTCATTCGTATCGTCCAGTTCGATTTGGAAGAACGTAATATGGGTTTTTTTCTGTAAGTGCTTTGTGAAGACCGTGAAAACAGCTCATTAGCTTGTCGTTAAAGACACCGGAAGGAGTAAGTTCGACTGATTGTGGAATATGAGAAAAGGGGTGCTTGGCAACCCAAAACCCTCCCTTTTAACGCTCCTCCGCATCGCAGGTCGGTGGAGTAGATGGAAACGGGCGAGGGGCACATTCAGCCGATCGCAAACGTTGTCCCATCCTCGCTGGCAATTACCCCGGCAGACGCGTGGCAACACGCTGGCTATGTTGCGGAATTGTGATAAGACTATAAATCGCGCTCTTTCAAACGACACACATCATTTCTTGTACACGGGGAGGGTTAAATTTGGCAAATTGGGGGATTACGAAAGTAGAGGTGCTCAGCAATATAAGGGTACGACATGAAACTGCGAGAAAACCGAGAAATAGATATCCGAAAATCTTCACTCTCCTTCTCGTCTTCTGCGTCTCTAGCCGGAGTGGCCTGAAGACAGGCCATAGCCAGAAGCAGCCGGCCGCGATCGTTGTCCCGCTCTTCCCGGCGACTCGCCCGGGCGCATGACCGCATGACGGAATGCCGAGCTGAGGGGTCGCCATGAGACCCCAAGCCGCGTTTTTTTTATGCGATTTTCACCACATGTGACCTCTTCTGAAGTAGAAGGTTCGCTCAGAGAACACGCACTCCCAGATCTCAATTTTCCTTTACCCCTACTTGTGCCTTTCATTGAAGACTTGTTTTCAAATGAACTGTTTCAGCGAGAGAATTGGAGGGTCCTATTTGAATGTCCCGCGTCGAAACAGACATCTGTTGGAGATTTAACGTTGCAATGCATTTACCTTTATGCAGAGATATATGGACAACGACTTACAATGAATCAGTACGTAATTATTGTTTCTCTGTTCTCGCATGTTCCCTCAAATTCGAATTTCAGAGTGCGACTGCGAGAAATGCCGTCATTCAGCCGGCCAATGAAAGCCGTTTTGAATATTGCTGATACTCTAGATTGCCGTGGGGCCCAGTGGTCAAATAATATCTACTTTCAAATCATATCCGGTATGGTTCTATTCAATCTGAACTGTTTTCTTGTGTTCATTAGTATAGCAAGGTAGTGTATGAATCATTCTTGTGGTCGTTGATACGTAGCTTGGGGTGACATCTTCTCTTCATGTTATTGCTTTATTGCCTTGCGTTGTGTTGCTGCGGGAATACCTCTTCAAATACTTGTTGTAGTTTGCGAGGTTCTTGTGTTGGACAAAAATGGGCAGAGAATGAGCGCCGCTATGACGCACACACTGATCTCTTATTCGGTCTTGCCATAGTAAATGTAGCTTTAGCTTGAGCTTATGGTGCCAGAAGTTAGTTGGCCTGCCCGGGTCTGTTTTTTGACCCAGTTCTCGGGTGTCTCTACGGTTGCGAATGTGCTTCTGATGTGTTTTATGCTTTTGATGTCGTTTTGTTTTTTAACAACATTGTTAGACGCCGAACATTCCTTTTTTTCTGTAAAGCTCAGCGATGTGTGGGAAAATGAATTTTTACATCGATTGCTTATACTCTGCTTTACAGATGAGCGTTTGATTGGTCAGCCAGGTGTGCCTTTGTTGGTTCGTAGATTCCGACCATCCACCGTTGAAGTTTCTAGTATTCACGAAGTCCTCGTTGACCCGAAAGCTGCGAATCAAATGGAGTCGTTTGCACAGAGTGTTTCGTCTCTGTCAGGCATCCCCGTCGATAGGCTTGTCTTTACAGAAGTGCGTTTTCTTTTCAGGTGACAGGTCGTCGAACCATTTCATTGATAAGCCTTTGTTGTTAAGATTGGCAGCTCTTGGGAGAAATGGCCGTTTGCGTTAAGTCGATTGGCAATGTTGGATGGAGCAGTCAAGTTCTCTGCCCAACCTTCTTACGCCCCTGACGATGTTGTTGAGCGCATTGGTGGCAGGGTCGTTTATTATAAGTGAGTTTATATTATAGCAAGAAGTTTGAGGTATAGTTCTCCATATACTTGATCTTTCCACTTTTGAAGAGAGTTTCATATAGGAATATTTTTTGAAGTGAGCACTGCCTTCAGATGCCATTCATTTTATGAATTTTTTTCTTGGAGGAGTGTTTTTGTTGCAACTGTGGGTGCCAGGTGTACATCCTTCAGGAAAACAGTGCGAAAATTCAATGCATTCAGGGATGTCGCTGAATCACCAAAGGAACTATCGATCGAAGATAGGAAACAGATCCAAATTAAAGAGAACGGGCAAAGTATGGCAGCAGTAGCTCGTAGAAAAGAGCGACCTCTGCGTATCCAAATGAGTAGTATTAGCGAACCGTGAACCTCTGTTACGACATGGGACTGCAGAGTTTACTAAATCTAGTTTGGGTGTTAATTATTATTCAGTTGTTGCCTTTTCTGTGACAGGTCATTAGCACGTACTTATGGCCCTCACGATTTTACCTCAGTTCGAGAGTCATATGTGGCCTGCTGAAATCTATTCCGGTCATAGGTCATACTTCATTTTTTCGCAACAGCATGCAACATTTCATTTTTCCGATGACTAAATAGTAACAGAGGGTTAGGAGATCCTCCATTTCACTTCGTTGTAGTACAGCTTGCGGTTTGTAGTACCGTCTAGGGAATGAAAAATGTTAAAGGTGTTGCGCGAGCCTTGCAGCGCTGCCTTATTTGTTCCGTTTCGAGGAGAGAAATTCGAACTGGTGGGCATTGTGCTGTGTTAATTTTTGAATAATCGTGTGCCAATTAGTGATTGTTGTCCTTACATATACATACTCGTATGATGTTTAGATTAATATGAAGCTGTGTATTTATGTTTAGTAACTTAAAAGAAATTTTACAGATAATTATTAATAATTCAGAAACCGTGTTACAATTTTCGTTCGCTCGTCAGTTGTGTGTCCTTGAAGATTTCTTCGTTTTTGATGAAGGATTTGAATCGCTTGAATTGTTTCATTTTAAATGTTATTTCGTATTTCGTCATACCTATTCTATCAGACTATTCCTTAATACATACAATCTGCTAAGTACTCAAGGTTCGGTGTATCAGTAATCCTGTGAGAGGGGCCTGGCGCTGCAGAAGGGAGTTATGTGGGAAGAAATGTGATACACATGTAGCGTGCTGTTCCACGAGAGGGAATAGAATGTCCCTCACCTTTTCCATACTCCTAAAGCCAATGGTAACTATAATACAAGTTAGGTGCTCTGGATTGTCTCGGTTGCACCTGTCCCGAGCCGCTGTCCACTTAGTATAAAAGTAAAAATAGCCCACGCTGACAGCTGATTAGTGTTATAGACTTCCAGTTCATTTCTGATGTGAATAATGTATTCTGGTAATTAAGTGAGAAATAAACCAGGCACGTTACTGATTAAAAGGCAACATTACGTGCAATGCAAGAAATCGGATGGAAACCGTTCCGTTGCATAGAAATTCGAGTTCGGAAAGGATAATATGCGGCGAAACTTGGTTGGAAAGTGTGCCTTGCGGTTTATCGCGATCTAGCTGCGCTGCATTTCGGGCCTCGTACGGCGCACAGCGCTGTTGCCGCAAGGGCGGGGAGTGTTCGTAGCCACTGGGTTAGACCGCGGTCATACTCACCGGCGCCAGGACGTGGCTGCGTTCACAGGCAGCGAGGGAGAGTGGCACGGGGGAGGTGCAGAGATGACGCAGGCAACGAGGCAGGGTGGCATAGGAGGAGACGCAGAGATACGCATCCACGCCCTGTCGGGTGAGTATGGCCCCGGCCTTACCTTCGTCGCCCGCATCAACCCTGAGTGGCTAGAGAAGTGCAGAACAAAAAAGAGGAGGAATGTTGTGAGCCAGCCACACACGAAAAACAGCGCAAACGTGAGCAAGTAGTGTGTAGGGTACAGGTTCATGTTCTCCTCATCTCCTTTCCACGATGTATGGCTCACGTTGTATGACAAAATAATAACACCATTGGCTGCACAATCTCCTTATAAACCTTTCTCAATATTTTCATTTTTATATCCTTTATCTTCCCAGCTTGTTTGTGTCCACTCTACTTGGATCTCACCTCGTAGAGATGATCTGTTGTTACATATCGAGACATTTTTTTCTCTTTGCTTGCAGTAAATGAAAAGAACGGTACGTGCATCTGCAAAGGCCTTCAGTGTCCAGATCAAGCAAGAAGTGAAAGTTACTGGACAAGATGAAAAAGGTGAATCGTTGTCTTTCTTTCGACAATTCCGATAATATGTCTGTGCAGTGAGAGCCTTAAACTGTCACTCCCAAAAAACTATGGGTGAAGTTTTGTCTCCTACAGGAGTACATTTGAGCGTAGTTTTGGCGCTTGAGGGTACGTATTAATTTTTCCAAGGCGTTTTGTACTGATTATTGGCTACATCTGTGGCTGTTTAGTATTGCATACCTCTGTAGCGGTAGCTGTTTTAATTTTTGCGGAAGTTAGTTTCCGTTTGATGTACACCTCACCTCTTCAATTATACCGTCGGCCGCACATTACCCTTAGAGGCACATTCCGTGCTCGCTGTTGGGTGGGTAACAGTAGACTCTCCATTGGTTGTCGGTGGCTGGAAGGCGGTCTCTTCACCCCCTATTGCCTGCAGTGGGGCGTGGTCAAGCTCCCAGCGCCCGACAACCAATGGAGAGCCAACTGTTACTCCACCCATCAGCGAGCGTGGAATGTGCCTTTGATTAGCCGCTGTAATTAGAATTCTCACCTTAAGGTTCGAGCGTTGACCACTGCAAGTTTATAGCTATATTTAACTTGAGACATTTTTAATTTTCTATTTTTCGAAAGTCTCAGCAGTCTTATCGGTACGGTTGTTGCTTGGTAAAAAGTTCACTGCCAGTATATGTTTTTTAAGGGAACTATGGAACGTACAGAAATAATTTCTTCAGGATTGGCATCACACTAGCGAAATAATAGCGTTTCATCATGCCGCTGGGAAATTCATCGAACAGCTCATTCTTCTTTTGCAGGTATTAGGTTGGACGGGAAGTTCTGGGACACCTTGTGAGAAAAATTCAATTTATTTTAATTTTATTCACATGTAACTTCAGTCACCAAAGTGGATCTTCTTCAACGGGGATCTTCTTCAACGGCAGCTGTCAGGGCGTCGACATCGAAGACCGGAGGACGTCCTGAGCGTGGTTCATCTTCTAGCGTTGTCTGTCCTTCACCGAAACGCTGATACCACCGAATCACCGTAGACTTCGAAGTGGTGTTCGCACCCATCGAGTGGTTGATTCTGTCGGCCGCCAGGCGCGCAGAACTACCAAGGCGGTACTCATGAAGAATCAGCAGTCGAAGACCTTCTCGCGAAATAGGCTCAGATTCGCCGCTTGTCGAAGCCATAGTGGTGATAACCAGACTAGTGAAGAGTCCTTCACACTCCATCTATATACCCTTACCATGGACTGTCCCACAATTCTTTACAGGTTTCTACAGGAAAAAACAAAAAGTGTCCCAGAACTTCCCGTCCAACCTAATAATATTGGAAAGAAAAGCAACACAAAGGAAGCAGTTCCCAAGAAAAGAGGAAGAAAATGCGATAGTATGTGCTTTTGTCACTAGCCACGTTTCTTCACCAATGATCTTCAAACTCTTCTCACAGTGGACTAGTTGAGAAGTTTCACCCGTTCAAAAGCACCTGTTCAAAAGCTTTACCTTCGGGTTATCAGACAGCGTCACGATCTATATGGAATCACAGCCTGAATGGTACACCAGCTGAGTTCCAGGTTGACAACCTGATTGGCTTTTGGAACCATTTTGTCATGTGGGATCATTTTCGCACTCCCTCTGCATGGAACTGTACTTAATTACTGTCGCAGTGGGCTTTCTTGATTTTGGTTTCGGCTCTTATCGTAAGATCTCTCTCCGGACCAGGTTGTCATCAAGGTGTCAACCTGATTTTGTTGGAGCACGGATTTCCTCAGTTCGCGTAGTTTCAGGTCTTTCAGTAAAGGCGGTGAAGTCTGAGAAAGAGAACGTTCTTCCACAACAAGTAAAGGATGGTTTCGACCACGGTGATGCCTCCACTACCTTGACGGGTAAGCTGTTTTTTAAGAAAGAGTATTAAACCAGCATTTACTATATTATATTAAGTGTTTGTAAAGATGCCTGTCCAATCCATTATATTGAAATCAAAAAATAATCTGACGGAGGTTATCTATCACGTTTAAGGTGGAGATGGCATAGCGTTGTAGTGATACAGAACAATTAGCCCTTCGTGGTATACTGCACAATTTAAGTAATTCGTTGCTTTCGGTATCTCTTGATTGGTATCAGTTATATATGTGGAAGATGGAATGCCTTAATTTGAAACTCAGTCATGTTGATTGAGGGTAAAACAGTCCATATACATTGCTACCTGGGATTGCCACTACCCTCTTGGACGAGGGAAACTTAAAGCTGTACAATCTAATAGCCAGTGCTTGCTTGTTTGCGCTGGAAGGGATTGGGCTAGGTCGACTGTAATCTGGTGGGTGAATCGTGTCAAAATTCGTTTGTGATCTTCTCTGTTTCATGAAGAGAGCGTGAACAGACTACAGCGAAGGGGGTGTGTGCTGTTAGGGGGTGTATATCACTAGGACAAAACCGTCGCGTGGCCGTGTTCTGCACGCGACGGGATGGTGCGAGCTATGCGCGCCATATTGGATGGGTCTTGAAGCGATGGCACTGCTCTACGCCTCATTCTATGCGTAATCGCTTCAGGACCCAACTAATGCGGCGCGCATAGCTCGCACCATATCGTCGCGTGCCGAACACGGCCACGCGACGGTTTTGTCCTAGTGATATACACCCTGCTGTTAGGATACCATGCTCGCGTAGCTGCGCCAGTTGGACGACGCGATAGATGTGATCTATGTAGAGGCACCACGTTCGTTCGGTCCTAAAGCGATTTTGGTGGTCGACCCTTTATTTTAAACGTACTCACTTTAGGACCCCCTCAAACGGCGCCGCTAGCTCGCACTCCTTACAAGGAAGGCCCATCAGGTCATGGTGAGCTTTTTCAAAACGGTTTTTTGCATTTTATAAGGGTTCAAAAATGTAAAATCACCTATGGTAACTGCTAAACGAAGCAAAGAAAACTGATAGGGGGTGCACGGGTTATAGCTCTCGTGGTGGTTGGATGGCCAAATGGATAGGTGGATGGCCTGGTATTGGCACGGTGGAGGGGTGTTGGAGGTTCGAGTCCCCTCGTCGTTTTCGCTTTTGCATCTTCTTAATTTTCTTTGTCCAGCGCTATACTATTTGCACACATGCAAAATGACTGCAATTTTCGTCACTGGTGCACGAAAGTGACCTCATTTGCAAGCTTTCAGTGGTTGAGGTGTTTGGACACTTCGGCGCCCCTAGCACGCGTGACAGGCGTTTTCTTGCGAAACTAGTGTGATATTCGTGCTCAGGAGACTCAATTAGCCCTAGATACAAAATGTTATCCAGAGTGAGATTTTGACCTAAATTCGAGATAATGGGATGGACATGGGCACATAGTCACTGCTCTACTTGTACAAACGAGCAACTAGCAGCCTCGATTAAATTCAAGGAACATTTGCAGAATCAACGTAATCCAAGTGAACTGCACCTAGCAACACCATGCAATGGCAAAAGATAGCAATATTTCTTATATCGGCTAGCGACCTCCTTTCGTTGAGTGTTCTTCATTATGGGAGTAGTAGTACCATTGGTCACCCAATTTCCGAGTTTGGGTCAAAACCACGATCAGGCTGAATACATGTTACCCAGGGTAGTTCGACCCCTTGAGCATGAATATCACACGTGTTTTGCGGCAAAATCCATAGTTTCCTTGTTATGGGCGTTGGCAGCTCCAAACAAATCATTCGCCTAATACGCAAAAATACTGAAGATAGCGGTTTCCTGGCAGGATGAAAATTGATTTTGCACACATTCCGCACGTGCGGTCACACATGAGCACAAATGGATGAAAACTAGATAAATGCAAAAATTTGGCCTCAGGGGGGATCGAACCATTGACCATTTTCTGGGTCCCCCCAAAACCATTTAGCCGAATTTGAGACCGGTTTTTTGCTTCATGTATGTGACCCTACAAAGTGCAAAAAAGTGTTTTGAGAAAGCTCACCATGACCTGATGGGCCTCCCGTGTTAGTCGCTCATCATACGCGGCCACGCGAATTTCTTGCCCTGATACCGGGTAAAGGGCCAGATCAGCACAAATCTATCTGTTACAGGTATAGATTAGCTGCAGAACATTATTTGCAACTGTATGAGACTCCATACGTTCAGACGGAGCAAACTGTTTTCCCAATGGGACCTTGAAGCAGGGTCTAGCACGGACTCAGTGATCTTCAGAGGGCAGCATTTGTGACGACTCGAGACGACCTCCTCTTTTGAATAAGTTCTGGACCAATGATGAAGAGATAATCTCTAAACGACCTTTTGAAAGAGACACTCCGGGTGATAAGTAGCATCGACAGGGGTAGGGAGTGGTGTTCTCCCAGCTTTCGTAGCATGCCCACACTTGAGAGCTGGAAGTTAGCTGATACTACGAATTCCCACCTAAGTGTGTTAGGTAGAGGCGAGTGGTACTTGTAACCGGTAGAATACAGAAGCAGCAGCTGATCAGCTTGTCGGCCACATTTTTGAGGTGTGTGCCGTTAGGATAGAAAAGTCGCGTTGCGGCGTCCGGCATGCGCCGCGATAGTGTGAGCTATGCGTGCCCTATTGAATGCATCCTCAAACGATAATGGTGCTCTATGCCTTATTCTCGGCGTAATCACTTCAGGAATCACCTAGTACGCCGCATCTGTTTCGCACCATTTCGTCGCCTGTCAAACGCGGCCACGCGACCGTCCTAATGGCACTCACCCTCATTTTTGCGCCGCCGCCATATAGTTGGAAGTCGGCATGCATTTGCGACCACGTTTCCAGCCGTGGGAGCAGACAATCCACGGATGAATGTGGACAGTTGTTAGAAGGATAGCATAATATTTGCATCACTTGTGCGCTCAAGCAAGCCAACCAATACTAAGAGATGTTATGTGCACGTTGCCACTTCGTCAGGAGGAGGGATGCAGCGATAATAATATAATCATTTGTGAGGGAACGTCGTCCTTTCGCCACTTTGCTGGCCTAGAGGCGTAAAAGCAAAAGATGAAAGGTTACTACCCATGCATTCAAAAACCACAGGTGAGCTTCGCGATCTACATCGCGTTACGGGGCACCGGTGCGAAGCGGGCTGTGGGCGAAATGATGTAAACAGGTGAGCTTCGCGATCTACATCGCGTTACGGGACACCGGTGCGAAGGGGGCTGTGGGCGAAATGATGTAAAAGAAATTGCACAGCAATGTGGTTTGGCGGAAATCAATACATAGATTTTACATTTGTGCTGAGGGGTAGTCCATTTACAGCCATCTTTACAAAGGTCCATTATAGCAATAGGTATCGATCTACATGCAATAAGCTCTACAGAATGTAAGCTTCTGCAATTATGTCCATCCACTGGTGTGGCCCATCTCATTGCCCGGCCCTCTGTAAGAAAACCGACAATTACGACCTATAGCACATGATGCTGCAGTTTTTCAACCTCTGCGACTGTAATCATTCAATGAGATCCCATTACCTGTCCAGCTCTTTGCATAGAGATCTATGATTTCGGTCGATGTCGACCAATACGACTTCATTGAAGTTCTGCAACAGCTTCACCTATTGGTGTGGCTTGCTGATGATTTTCCAGGATTTCATCTTTCATGACGGTACTCACTGAGTCTATGCTCCATAAGACGTTTGCAGCCTTTCGCAAAAACCGATACTTTCAGCCAATATCCTGATGACGGCCCGTCTACCGTGATCAGTTGACATTGTTTTTGTCACTCTAGCAGCATCGAATCACTCCCGCTCTCTACGGCACTTTAGACCGCTCCGGGCGGTGTTATATTTCTTATGAGTGAGCACGATATAGGTGATTGCACGTTCCGCCCATTGTAGGCGGGCCTCCACCTACCTCAATAATGTGCAACACCGCCTAGACAGCACTAATCTCCATCGATTTTTTTCGCAGTTTCTGGGCTGCACCTGAGACAAATTATAAACGCTCGTTAAGCACCACCTACGTGGAGCGTGCTCCGCCTACTGAAGGCGTGTATTCTTCATCTACTACATACACCCTTCACTCATTTTGGCCTACCTTATCGCTACTCCTGGCTCTTTTGGAACGAATTACAGCGAAGGGGCCGGTAGGTCTCTTCAGCAGTCACAAACTCCCTTGACTCATTTTGGCCCACCTCATCCCGACTCCTGGGCTCTCTTGGAACGAATTATAGAATTTTGCATTTGGACACCGAACATTGTAACGCACGCCCCTCCCACAGGGGACGGAGTCTGACATGGTCCATGTGCTACCTGTTCATCTCTTAGCAAAACCTATCCAACCCTAACATGACCTGACTTCCCCCGCTTAATTTTCAGGCAGTATAGAATTTCGCTTGGGACAGACAGACAACTTAACAGACACAACAACTACTGGTTTGTATATAGGTTATGTTATCCCGACTCATGGGCTCCTTGGAAAGAATTATAGAATTTTGCATCTGAACACGGAACATTTTAACGCAGGCCTCGTCCATAGTGTCCACAGTGAGGGGAGTCTGACATAGTCTGGTAAAGTAGTGTGCAGTAAAGACACCTTCTGCACAAAAACCGATATTTCCGATCAATATCAATCGGTGATGCATGATGTTATAGGATTTCAACTGTCCATAAGCCGTTTCCAGCCTTCGGCACAAACACTGATATTTTCAATCAACATCGTAGCGAAGGCTCCGCCTAACGTGGTCATTTGGCATTATTTTTGCCACTTCGGCTGTTACACATTTTGGTTTTCACCCCGTCCCTGGACCGCTCTAGAGAAGAATATGATGTTTCATGAGTGAACACGATTTCGGTTGCTTGCACCGCCCACTGTGGGTGGGTCTTCCCTCACTTCAAATATACTGGAAACAGCTCAGATCTCGCTGATCTCCAGCGATTTTTCCTCAGTCTCTAGACTGCTCTGGAGCTGGGTTATGAACAGTTGCAGTAAGCACCGGCCGCTTGCAGCACGCTCCGCCCGTTGAAGGTGGGCTTCCCTTAACTGCTACATATACTCCGATCTCATCTTGGTTCACCTTCTCCCGCTGCCCGTGGAAGTTTGAGATGAAAGAATTTTAGCGTTGATCTGAAGACAATGCAGCGAACGCCCCGCCTACTGCGGGCGGAGTCAGGCTTGCCCATGTCCGCTCTGATCATCTTGGCCATGCCCACCCAACCCGAACTTGACCTGACCTCCCCACTTGTCTTACTGGTAAAACGGAGAATCGAACGGACAGACAATAGTACACACACCAAACTCCTTGTTTATTTATAGGTTATGCTTCTGCAAAAGTAGGAATTGAGGAGCTTTAACCTGCTGGTTACGCGGAATGGACGACACTCGTTCGTAATGTAGATGGAACTAACAGTTCTGGACAGCCACGAACCTCGGTGGGGCAAAACCGTTCTTCACTTGGGCACATCACATGTCAGGAGCAGGCATCGTCGGCATCGAGGAGGTCTTCCGAATACGGGTCGCGCATGGGTAAGATCAACAGAGAGCCCCACATATCAGTTGATCACGTCTATATGGCGGTAGGTGGCAGAGATCATGTGGCTGGGGACTCGCAGAAATGTACGAACTGAAAAGCATTTTAGAGCTGTGTTCTGCAAAAGTAAATAATAATAAGTTGGAATTGAGGAGCTCCAACCTCCTGATTACGCGGAATGGGCGACACTCGTTCGTAATGTAGATGGAACTAACAGTACTGGACAGCCACGAACCTCGGTGGGGCAAAACCGTTCATCACTTGGGCGTCACATGTCAGGAGCAGACATCGTCGGCTTCAAATAAGTGGTTCAGAGCGGAATTACAATGAAAAGAGTTTTTAATGCCGTGTGCATATCAAATCGAATAAGAGTTTTGGCGCATCACCGTAAAGTTAAATATACGCATCGATTGAGAAAATGAGCGCATCTGCGCATCCGCGATTTGTGAGAATTGGCGGATCGGCGCATTCGCGATTTGGGAATTTAGGCGCGCCACGTTACTCTTGTAACCGCGATCAGTTGAACGCGGTGCGTGCCAACGTGCGGCTTTCGATATCGGCTTTCGATAAGATATGCAAAATCACGAAATGGGAAGCGAAGAAAAAGAAATCAAAGGCACGTTGACACGCGCCGCGTTCAACTGACCGCGGTTGCTAGAGTGACGTGGCATGCCAAAAATTCCAAATCGCGGATGCGCCGATGCGCTAAAACTCTCATTCAGTTTGTTATGCCATACCCAACTAAATGAGAATTTTGGCGCATTGGCGTAAAGTTAAATATACGTATCGATCGAGAAAATGAGCACATTTGCGCATCTTCGATTAGAGAGAATTGGCGCGTTTGCGTAAAGGATAAGATACGTATTAATCGGAAGGTGAAAGTATTGGCGCATCCGCGATTTTGGATATTTGCCATAACAGATATCGGCTTTCGATAAGATATGGAAAATCACGAAATGGAAAGCGAAGAAAAAGAAAGCAACCGCACGTTGACACGCGCCGCGTTCAACTGACCGCGGTTGATGCGCCGATGCGCTAAAACTCTCATTCAGTTTGGTATGCCATACCCAACTAAATGAGAGTTTTGGCGCATTGGCGTAAAGTTAAATATACGTATCGATCAAGGAAATGAGCACATTTGCGCATCTGATTTGGGAATTTTGGCGTGCCACGTCACTCTTGTAACCGCGATCAGTTGAACGCGGTGAGTGCCAACGTGCGGCTTTCGATATAGGCTTTCGATAAGATATGGAAAATCACGAAATGGGAAGCGAAGAAAAAGAAACCAACCGCACGTTGACACGCGCCGCGTTCAACTGACCGCGGTTGCTAGAGTGACGTGGCATGCCAAAAATTCCAAATCGCGGATGCGCCGATGCGCTTAAAGTCTCATTCAGTTTGGTATGCCATACCCAACTAAATGAGAGTTTTGGCGCATTGGCGTAAAGTTAAATATACGTATCGATCGAGAAAATGAGCACATTTGCGCATCAGTGATTTGGGAATTTTGGCGTGCCACGTCACTCTTGTAACCGCGATCAGTTGAACACGGTGTGTGCCTACGTGCGGCTTTCGATATCGACTTTCGATAAGATATGGAAAATTACAAAAAAGAAATAGGAGAAAAAGAAACCAACCGCACGTTGACACGCGCGGCGTTCAACTGACCGCGGTTGCTAGAGTGACGTGGCATGCCAAAAATTCCAAATCGCGGATGCGCCGATGCGCTAAAACTCTCATTCAGTTTGTTATGCCATACCCAACTAAATGAGAATTTTGGCGCATTGGCGTAAAGTTAAATATACGTATCGATCGAGAAAATGAGCACATTTGCGCATCTGCGATTAGAGAGAATTGGCGCGTTTGCGTAAAGGATAAGATACGTATTAATCGGAAGGTGAAAGTATTGGCGCATCCGCGATTTTGGATATTTGCCATAACAGATATCGGCTTTCGATAAGATATGGAAAATCACGAAATGGAAAGCGAAGAAAAAGAAAGCAACCGCACGTTGACACGCGCCGCGTTCAACTGACCGCGGTTGCTAGAGTGACGTGGCATGCCAAAAATTCCAAATCGCGGATGCGCCGATGCGCTAAAACTCTCATTCAGTTTGGTATGCCATACCCAACTAAATGAGAGTTTTGGCGCATTGGCGTAAAGTTAAATATACGTATCGATCAAGAAAATGAGCACATTTGCGCATCAATGATTTGGGAATTTTGGCGTGCCACGTCACTCTTGTAACCGCGATCAGTTGAACGCGGTGTGTGCCAACGTGCGGCTTTCGATATAGGCTTTCGATAAGATATGGAAAATTACGAAAAAGAAATAGGAGAAAAAGAAACCAACCGCACGTTGACACGCGCCGCGTTCAACTGACCGCGGTTGCTAGAGTGACGTGGCATGCCAAAAATTCCAAATCGCGGATGCGCCGATGCGCTAAAACTCTCATTCAGTTTGGTGTGCCATACCCAACTGAATGAGAGTTTTGGCGCATTGGCGTAAAGTTAAATATACGTATCGATCGAGAAAATGAGCACATTTGCGCATCAGTGATTTGGGAATTTTGGCGTGCCACGTCACTCTTGTAACCGCGATCAGTTGAACGCGGTGTGTGCCAACGTGCGGCTTTCGATATCGACTTCCGATAAGATATGGAAAATTACGAAAAAGAAATAGGAGAAAAAGAAATCAACCGCACGTTGGCAAGCGCCGCGTTCAACTGACCGTGGTTGCTAGAGCGACGTGGCATGCCAAAAATTCCAAATCGCGGATGCGCCGATGCGCTAAAACTCTCATTCAGTTTGGTATGCCATACCCAACTAAATGAGAGTTTTGGCGCATTGGCGTAAAGTTAAATATACGTATCGATCGAGAAAATGAGCACATTTGCGCATCTGCGATTAGAGAGAATTGGCGCGTTTGCGTAAAGGATAAGATACGTATTAATCGGAAGGTGAAAGTATTGGCGCATCCGCGATTTTGGATATTTGCCATAACAGATATCGGCTTTCGATAAGATATGGAAAATCACGAAATGGAAAGCGAAGAAAAAGAAAGCAACCGCACGTTGACACGCGCCGCGTTCAACTGACCGCGGTTGCTAGAGTGACGTGGCATGCCAAAAATTCCAAATCGCGGATGCGCCGATGCGCTAAAACTCTCATTCAGTTTGGTATGCCATACCCAACTAAATGAGAGTTTTGGCGCATTGGCGTAAAGTTAAATATACGTATCGATCAAGAAAATGAGCACATTTGCGCATCAATGATTTGGGAATTTTGGCGTGCCACGTCACTCTTGTAACCGCGATCAGTTGAACGCGGTGTGTGCCAACGTGCGGCTTTCGATATAGGCTTTCGATAAGATATGGAAAATTACGAAAAAGAAATAGGAGAAAAAGAAACCAACCGCACGTTGACACGCGCCGCGTTCAACTGACCGCGGTTGCTAGAGTGACGTGGCATGCCAAAAATTCCAAATCGCGGATGCGCCGATGCGCTAAAACTCTCATTCAGTTTGGTGTGCCATACCCAACTGAATGAGAGTTTTGGCGCATTGGCGTAAAGTTAAATATACGTATCGATCAAGAAAATGAGCACATTTGCGCATCTGATTTGGGAATTTTGGCGTGCCACGTCACTCTTGTAACCGCGATCAGTTGAACGCGGTGCGTGCCAACGTGCGGCTTTCGATATCGGCTTTCGATAAGATATGGAAAATCACGAAATGGGAAGCGAAGAAAAAGAAACCAACCGCACGTTGGCAAGCGCCGCGTTCAACTGACCGCGGTTGCTAGAGTGACGTGGCATGCCAAAAATTCCAAATCGCGGATGCGCCGATGCGCTAAAACTCTCATTCAATTTGGTATGCCATACCCAACTAAATGAGAGTTTTGGCGCATTGGCGTAAAGTTAAATATATGTATCGATCGAGAAAATGAGCACATTTGGGTGCTACTGGAGTTGGGGGGGGGCCAGCGCACTGTGCTCTGCGTCTCTAACGCAGGGACAGAGCGCAGAGAAGCCATAGCGCTAGCCGAATCGGCTTCGAATACTGCATGGAAACGATTCTAATGAAGCAAATTCGTGCTTTTTTTCCATCCTATGTTAGCCTAAGCCTTGGGGAAGGAGATTCCCTTTCCCTAGGCTTAGGCGAATATGCGTAAGTGGTTGTTTAGTCTAGTTGAAGTGAATTTCTCGTTATATTCTGATGGAGGATAGTTTGTTTTTTCAGTTAGTTAGCTGTATCTAGGCGTAAAATAACCTTGAGAGTGCCTATAAACAGAAATTGGGGGCAACTTACGCTTTTGTCGAGTGGCCCCCCCAACTCCAGTAGCGCCCACATTTGCGCATCAGTGATTTGGGAATTTTGGCGTGCCAGGTCACTCTTGTAACCGCGATCAGTTGAACGCGGTGTGTGCCAACGTGCGGCTTTCGATATAGGCTTTCGATAAGATATGGAAAATCACGAAATGGGAAGCGAAGAAAAAGAAACCAACCGCACGTTGACACGCGCCGCGTTCAACTGACCGCGGTTGCTAGAGTGACGTGGCACCCCAAATCGCCGATGCGCTAAAACTCTCATTCAATTTGGTATGCCAGCTGGAGCACACTACTGCGCGTCACACATGGAAGCATGCAAAGTCAGCGCGTGTATCGAACTCTCTCATCCCGTCACACACTCTCACTCTCACCCAAGCCCGTAGGCCACGCCCTCTACACCTCAAACTTGGGTAGTTAAACCAAAGGGTGGACACACAGATATACAGACTCACCAAACTCCTGTTTTATATATGAGGTATGATATCCCGACACCTGGGCTCTTTCCGAACGAACTATAGACATTTTCATCTAAACACCGAACATTTTAATGCAGGCCCGTCAACAGTGTCCACAGTGTGCGGAGTGTGACATGATCCAGTAAAGTGGTGTGCAGTAAGGACACCTTCTACACAATAACCGATATTTTCAATCAATATTGATCGGTGACGCGTGTTGTTGCAGAATTTCAACTTTTATAAGGGCACTTAATCAATAGTATGGTCCATAAGCCGTTCCCAGCCTTCTGCACAAAAACCGATATTTTCACTCAATATCGATCGGTGATGCGTGATGTTGTAGAATTTTAACTTCTATGAGGGCACTCACTCAGTAGTATGGTCCATAAGCCGTTTCCAACCTTCTGCACAAAAACCGATATTTTCAATCAATATCGATCGGTGATGCATGATGTTGTAAAATTTCAATTATTATGAGGGAACTTAATCAATAGCATGGTCCATAAGCCGTTTCCAGCCTTCTGCACAAAAACCGATATTTTCACTCAATATCGATCGGTGATGCGTGATGTTGTAGAATTTTAACTTCTATGAGGGCACTCACTCAGTAGTATGGTCCATAAGCCGTTTCCAACCTTCTGCACAAAAACCGATATTTTCAATCAATATTGATCGGCGATGCATGATGTTGTAGAATTTCAACCTCTATGGGGGCACTTAATCAATAGTATGGTCCATAAGCCGTTTCCAACCTTCTGCACAAAAACCGACATTTTCAATCAATATCGATCGGTGATGCATGATGTTATAGAATTTCAACTTTTATGAGGGCACTTAATCAATAGTATGGTCCATAAGCCGTTTCCAGCCTTCCGCACAAAAACCGATATTTTCAATCAATATTGATCGGTGACACATGTTGTTGTAAAATTTCAATTATTATGAGGGAACTTAATCAATAGTATGGTCCATGAGCCGTTTCCAGCCTTTTGCACAAAAACCGATATTTTCAATCAATATTGATCGGTGACACATGTTGTTGTAAAATTTCAATTATTATGAGGGAACTTAATCAATAGTACGGTCCATAAGCCGTTTCCAGCCTTCTGCACAAAAACCGATATTTTCAATCAATATTGATCGGTGATGCATGATGTTGTAGAATTTCAACCTCTATGAGGGCACTCACTCAGTATTATGGTCCATAAGCCGTTTCCAACCTTCTGCACAAAAACCGATATTTCAATCAATATCGATCGGTGATGCGTGATGTTGTAGAATTTTAACTTCTATGAGGGCACTCACTCAGTAGTATGGTCCATGAGCCGTTTCCAACCTTCTGCACAAAAACCGATATTTTCAATCCATATTGATCGGTGATGCATGATGTTGTAGAATTTCAACCTCTATGAGGGCACTTAATCAATAGTATGGTCCATAAACCGTTTCCAACCTTCTGCACAAAAACCGATATTTTCAATCAATATCGATCGGTGATGCGTGATGTTGTAGAATTTTAACTTCTATGAGGGCACTTAAGCAATAGTATGGTCCATAAGCCGTTTCCAACCTTCTGCACAAAAACCGATATTTTCAATCAATATCGATCGGTGATGCATGATGTTGTAGAATTTCAACCTCTATGAGGGCACTTAATCAATAGTATGGTCCATAAACCGTTTCCAACCTTCTGCACAAAAACCGATATTTTCAATCAATATCGATCGGTGATGCATGATGTTATATGTAGAATTTCAACTTTCATGAGGGCACTTAAGCAATAGTATGGTCCATAAGCCGTTTCCAACCTTCTGCACAAAAACCGATATTTTCAATCAATATCGATCGGTGATGCATGATGTTATAGAATTTCAACTTTTATGAGGGCACTTAATCAATAGTATGGTCCATAAGCCGTTTCCAGCCTTCTACACAATAACCGATATTTTCAATCAATATTGATCGGTGACGCATGTTGTTGCAGAATTTCAACTTTTATAAGGGCACTTAATCAATAGTATGGTCCATAAGCCGTTCCCAGCCTTCTGCACAAAAACCGATATTTTCAATCCATATTGATCGGTGATGCATGATGTTGTAGAATTTCAACCTCTATGAGGGCACTTAATCAATAGTATGGTCCATAAACCGTTTCCAACCTTCTGCACAAAAACCGATATTTTCAATCAATATCGATCGGTGATGCATGATGTTATATGTAGAATTTCAACTTTCATGAGGGCACTTAAGCAATAGTATGGTCCATAAGTCGTTTCCAGCCTTCTGCACAAAAACCGATATTTTCAATCGATATCGATCGGTGATGCGTGTGTTGCAGAATTTCGACTTTCATGAGTGCATCTCCTACCATTCCCCACCCAACCCACACTTGACCCGACCTTTCCCGCTGATGAGCCGACCTTCCGTTGGATCGGGTACATGAGCCGTTTCCAGCCTTCTGCACAAAGCCGATACTTTCGATCAATATCGATCGATTCAATCGATATCGACAAAGTCGATGTGCGTTCTGTACATCCCCCATTACGCCTCACCCAGCCAGCACTTGGCTCGACCTTTCCTGCTAACTTCTGAGGGTCTGTATAGTGTCACGTACCTCAAACTTGGGTAATTGAACCGGACACACACACACACACACACACACACAAACGGACAAACCAAACTCCTGGTTTATATATAGGGTATGATAATACTAGATTGGACAATAGTTTCCACTCGTTTTGTCCACTGATATTTTTCAGACCTTTCTGTAGTATATTTCGCGGTTTTTTGAATTATTGAAGTGCCACTTTGGAGAGAAACCTGCTCTGTCTACCATGAAAGGCCTTTGGGAATTCTCAAAAGAGACGCTGTCGTAACCGTAATTTCAGACCGCAGAAAACTGCGATTTTTTGCCTACTGGCTATATGTCTAAAAACTTCTAGCGATTACGTCGCAGTTAGTTGGGAATATGGCGACTAGTTTTGTAAGGGATGCTGCCAGACCGTGGATAGTAGGAGAATAACATTTGCAAGTGTACCTTTATAGAGACAAAGGTCCAGAATGATGCACCTGCTGATCTCTTTTTTACGGCCTATCGTGAGCGCAACTCACTAAAATTCTACGAACGGGATTTTAACAAAGGGGATTCCACAATGTAAACCTACCACAATCCGGGTTCGCTCCCCTTCACTGAACAGGTAAGGCGGCGTTCATACTTTGCGCCGGCAGGGCGCGGAGGCTGCGATCACAGGCAGCGAGGCGGAGTGGCACCGGGTAGGTGCAGAGACGACGCAGGCAACAAGACCGGGTGGCACAAGCGGAGACGTAAATACACGCAGCCGCGCACTGCCGTCGGCATCGCAAAGGGTGAACGCGGCTTGGGGACTAATCGCTTTCTGCAATGACGCTAACCCACCACATAGAAATGAGCTATCCGAAAATGGATATATTTGATACGGATTACAGTTTTTTTTGATACTTCAAAGCATCTCTCAGAGGAAATATGATCCTAAGAGGAGATTTATGTCAATATCGTCTTTCAGCAGCTTATGGACTTTTAGATTCTAGGGAAACGAATTTTTCTGTGAAAAACAAGATTCACTAAGTTATTGTTGAGAAAAGTATGCTGATTCTGATAGTTTTCCTTTGATTGCAAACAACTGGTTTTGGACAGAGTTATGACTGTGTTTGTCTTCTTGTAATGACCCAAGTTATTAGAGCATTTCACCCGGCTGATAACTCGGCTTTGTCACTTTCGTTAGATTTGGAAAGTCAAGGATAATTGCAACATACTTCTCAGCATCGTTTTAAACTTCTTAAACACCTTCATCGACTGATGGCTCCTACACAGGTATCGCAAATCACAATCATAGTCGAACTCACCTAGAGCACAGCCGGTTGCCGTTGAGATCGCCGCTGTTGTGACTCAGTGAGTGGCTTCAGATAACCCGACCCATTGGTATGAAGCCGATTGATTTCGAGCCCACATATTTGAGGAACTAGGCATGTTCCTTCATTATGGCTCGCAATTCCTCTATCCTATTCATTTCGCAGCGTTGGGCTCCAACCTCAAAATACAAACTAAACAACATGCCAGGATTCATAAAAAGTCGAGTTGAGACACTCCTGAGAGTTACGATTTCACAAGCTAGGCTACTCAAAGTGGCGTATACTTGTTGGCCGACATGATAATACTGCTTTTTATCCCTTTTATAAAAGCGATTTTCCAGCGAAGGCGGTGAAGGTGGAAGTGGAGGTGAAGTGCGAGGAGGTGAAAATGGAGTGCGGTCTCGAAGAGGAGAAAAAGCCTGGTCAGTTTTATAATCTCCTAGTTTCGGGTAATGATTGCCGCCTTCTTTCCGCCTTATGTGTCGGTCTGCAAAAGGCATAAACGTGCCATCAGCAAAAACGTGTTTGAGTGATTATTCGGGAGGTTTGAACCATCGCAACTAAGGACTGCTTCCCATTTGGTAGTCGCTAAAACGTTGTTTCCATTACAAAAAAAAGCAGCATCAGAAAGCCGCTTAAATTATGCACCAACCTAATACTAGCTTGACGCAAAGACGCCTGGCGCTCAGCATACCCCACCGAGTGGGAACGCATGATTTTGCCGCCGCCGCTCTCGGCGCCGGTGCGCAAACTATGAACACTTCTTAACCTTTTGCTATCTTATAAACAGTAAAAGATAATCCATACGAAGTACGTGGACATTATTTTTTAAACGTTCCAAATTAAATCGAACGGTATGTTTGCCGTGGTAGTAGGCTATTTGTTGCACTACGGCACTTTTGCTGCAATACACGATGCTCCTTCTATCTAACATTGCGCCTAAGAACGTAATCACGAGGGCGTTAGTTATGAGAAAATCATTCGATCATTTGTTATTTGGATACGGAGAGGGGGTAATCTGGCTCCTTAGTCCTCTCCTGCCATACAAAAATGTTTTACCTGATATGTAGGAGGCATACGAATTATCGTGGAGCAAGAGTAAAATCCAATGGGAAAGATGCTTGTCATTAGTACAGAGAATATACGTCGCGGCGCGGGGAGGGCGACGCGACGAGTGCGAGTCATGTTCGCCGTACGTGATTGAGGGCTAAAGCGGCGATTCTGTTTGACGACTTATTCATCACGTAACGGACCGAGACTGTTTTTGCTCTCTTCAAACAGAAGGTGTTGCACTCGGCCACCCAGGTCTTTTTTGTCGGGTCATACAGAAGCTTTGATTTCTGAGAATTAAAGCTGTTAAGACACGTTTTAGAACATGGAATACAACAAATCTATCAGTGATTGTACCATTGTGGAAATGGTGCATGTTTCCAAACCACTACTGATGTGACACAGTTGTACAACCTAGTAACCAACACCAAGTATTTTCTGAGTAAAGACTGCTATTGTCCAAATTATTCAGAAGAAACATTACTAGAAGTGTATGCCATGTATGACGTCTGAGACAGTGGATTCTTTTGTCACTGCTTACTGCATATGCTGTTCAGAAGCGTGTTGCCAAAATCCTATCTAATTTTTGGAAGAGAAGTGTCTCAGAAAGATATTGGGTAGTCGAAAAAGTTTTTTTCGTTTTTTGAAGCAATTCATTTTTACACTTTATTACAAAACACAGAGTATACTATGAAACAGGGTAATCACCATCTTGCTCTACTACTCTTCGCCACCTTTCAGGCAAATTTGCTATGCCATCCGCATGGAACTGTTCTGACTTTGATTTGAAGAAGTTGCACAGCACCGTTCCATGTCATCTTCGATATCGAAGGTTTTTCTTTGAATGGCGTTAGACTGGGAAAGGAAATGGTGATAATCCAATGGAGCAAGATCAGGGCTATAAGAGGAATGCGGAATGCTGCAGCCACGAATATTCTCTGGAAGCACTTTTCATCCGAGCTCGAGAACTTTTTGGCGAGTCGCTTTTGCTATATGTGGGCGAGCACTATCGTGTAGGAAAAGAATCGTGTCAAGGTTCGGACGTTTCTCTGTGATTTTCGCGACCGGAATATACGGCTGCTGACAGTATAGGTCTGCTGTTAGTATAGTGTTGCAAGCCATCACCCGCAATCGTTCGTGGTCTACCCCCGATGGGGGTTCGGACCGGTCAGAAAATTTGATATTGTAGTTGCCTTCTCAAGGCGTTTTAGCCATAGTTGTGCCACAACTTCAGACATTGAACCCTCTTCGAATGCAGTGTTTATACGACGATTGGATTCGTTTGCCAAGAAGCCATTTTTGAAGACTCCATATTCGAAAACATGGTGATAGCATTTGACCGCGGTACCTTTTCAAAAAATTGTTGTTTGAATTTCGTGCAACACCATGTGTTGAACGCGGTCCTTACGGGTTTAGCACAATCGCCTCAATACTCAACCAATGCAGCATAATGTGATTCAACGCTCTAAGTAGTATAAATATAGTCGTCACTCGAGACCACTAATTTCACTGATGCTTCTGTTCATCTACACGATATATGATTAATTTATATTAACTCGAACTCGTGAAACTTGGGTGATCAGTGCAGCAGAACAATATAATTGAAATAATCGATGAAAATGAAGGCGAAAAGAAGTCTTCTTTTTGCTTCCGTCGGGTCTTTATCCCCCTTCTCGCGCGCGATCAGGGTGGCATCGATCCTTGATCAGGTCACCCAAGATCTAGACGACATCGTCGTCACAGCACTCATTGTGCGGACTCATCGCGTCGCGTCCCGGTTTTGTGGCACACTTCTGTATGGAAAAGGCTTTTCCAAAGCCATCCCCGTGTGCGTAGTGCTCGCGGAATGCTGCAGCCACGAATATTTTCTGGAGGTGATGGATGCTTCTTTTATTTATAAATTTCATCCCTGTAGGATTCCGGGTGTGTGGCCTTTGGCTCGTCCGGGCTGGCACGCGGCAATGTGTGCGGCGAAGTGCGCGGCGTTTGATTGGAGCGAACACGTAAGAACACGTTATGGAACGGATAAAGGCTGAGGTAGTCAGGAATTTTATTGGACAAAAGCTTCTAGTACCTTTCATTGGTGGTTATAAAAAGAGCTTTTCTTGTGTAATACTTCCATTTGATTGATACCCCTAAATTACCACCCAGATCACATACTATTCTTTTTGGGAGCATCGTTCGTAAAAGTTTGAAGACAATGAGATGAAATCTGCTTCTACTGTGTTTGTTTTATGTCATTACATTCAAGTTCACTTAAGCAGATAAAATCTGGGCGTTGCACGAATAAGAACTAACATCAAAATAGCACAACTTATAAACATGGATGGGAGGAAGAAAAGCCCTTTTCTTAGCAGAACCTCTGTTTAATAAAATTCCTGACTACCTCAGCCTTTATCCGTCCATTACGTGTTCTTACGCGTTCGCACCCCAATCAACGACGCCGCGCACTTCGCCGCGGAAATTGTCGCGTGCTAGCCCGGACGAGCCAAAGTCCCGTCTCCCGTAGGATTCCATATCGGCTGCTCATTAGATGTGTTTAATACTTTAGAGCACTTCAGAGCGCAAAACCCGTACAAAACCGCCAGCAGCTGGAGAAAGCGATATCCAGCGTCAGTCACGACTAACCATTGGTGCCAAGGTTCGTTGTTGTGGAACAAAAATTGGGATAGTCTATGTCTAGATTTTGATTATGAAAAATTCACGGGATTCATGGGTATTTCGTGTGACTGTTGATATCTTCAGGTACTTGAGGCGGGCTCAAAGAGCAAAAAATGTTTGGGCTCTCATGTTAGTGCTGCGGGTGAGTTATTTTCATGTCATAGTGGAAGGGGAGGACCTTTTATGGCTAGACTGCATTGCCCGCCTTTCTTAGTGACATCACTGCGAAACAGCGCCACCTGAATATGCTAGCGGATCATATGAAGCCTTTTAGGAGGACTGGAGCAAGCGCTCTACAATGCATGTGCTGAGGGGAATCGTTCATTGGCCATGTTTGTTCGCAATCAACGTCAATGGAATGCAAAGCCTATGGATGAAGCTACAGTGGAGCGATGGAATCGTGTCTTGAAGGTAATTATTCGGAACTTGACAAGCGCTCTTGGAACTTGGCAAATGCTCCTTCTATGCAAAGATTCTTTTTCAAATGTGCGTGTACGTTCGAGTCTAATCTAAGAGAGACAACAGAAGCGATAATTTGGTCATCGTTGAAAATGGAAAGTGTACAACTAGTGCGGCAGTGAAGGAGACAAAATGAAATCGTCATAACTCTGAAATGGGACTTCAGCTTTTTTGGTATTTTTTTTTGCGTGGGAGTGTTTTGCGGTGTGCTGCATCACTGTTTGTCTATTGCGTCGCAGGGTTTGAGCCGTGGCAGTGATACGCAGTCAAAAGGCGCTCTTATGCCGTCAAATTAGATGCTCGTACGTAAGAATAACTCAGCCACGGGATGTTGGGCTGCCAGCGGAGGGCCTCTTTAAAGAGCTAGGCGCGTCATTTTTGCGATATGCGCCACATATTTTATGTCAGCAGTCTCATTTGCAGTGCCACAACTGTTGCTCTCACTGCAATTTTCGTTCGAACACCCGAAGAAACACTCTTTTGAATGCCTCCGATCTCGATTTTCATGACCCGGTGCATTGGATATCTTAATTGTCATGGTGAGTCACTATTGTAGTGACGGGCTCTCGTTTTTCAGGAGACTGGCTTTCCACTTCCTCAAATTCTTCCACATGGATCGTATTTGATGAATCCTGGATCCCCCGATCCAGAGAAACTAGAAAAAAGCAGAACGGCAATGCTCGATGAATGCGAGCGCTGTGAACGCCTGGGGATTGGACTATATAATTTCCACCCAGGTAGGGAAAACGTTACAGGTTGCTCTAGTGTTACAACAATTATAATGGTAATGTCCTGTAAAGTTACCATCTAGAACCTTCTATTCAGGTTCGACTACAGGAACAGGCACAATTGCGCAATGTCTCAAGACGGTGGCAGAAACCATCGATTACATCGTTGACAACACTAAATTCATCGTAATGGGTGAGCTGCCCCTTTACGGTTTTGCCATCGAAATTTCTGTGAAGTCTTCCTTTTGCAGTGATAGAGACTATGGCTGCCCAGGGACATACCATAGGATCAACATTTGAACAGATTCGCGACATCATATCAATGGTAGGCGGTTTGCTTGACAATCATGTGAAGAAGTTTGGAACTTGCCGAAGATCTTACCATAGTGCCAAATTACGGCAATTCGCTTGGGCTTACGTTAGCTACCATCATCATACCATAGTAAGGTCGGTCGAGGATTATAAGTAGAGCACCAGCAACAGTGAAAGGGTTGCCATCGCCGGTGCTGCAAAGTGTGAAAGTAGCTTGGGACCGCCTTTATACTTTCCCATGCAAGCGGCAGAGTTCGGCTGCGTTCATATCGGCGAGGAGGAGTGGCACGAGCTCAAATGCAGAGACGACGCAGTCACGCCCTGTCACCGTTACCGCCGCAGAGTACGGAGGCGACTTAAACTGTGATTCGTTTGCATTTGTCACAATCTTTTTGTTGAACTTATGGGGCCCTATTCAGGGATGCGCCTTCCTCACTCGCGCTTTAACGTAGCTGTGCAGCAATGCCGACGTCGTGGTTAGTAGTAGTCTTGAAAGAACGAAAAAAAATTTAGTCAACATGCAGAGCCTAACAAGGGAGGCCCTTCAGAATGGTGAGCTTTTTCGAAACGGTTTTTTTGCATTTCATAGGAAGCAATTTTGACCTGTTTGCTGCGACGCTTTCCAGCTGCGGCGTTCAGTATATGCACATCAGAAGACTGTCTTCAAACCTACGCCAAAACCACTGCGAGCTGTTTCAAAAATTTAGAAAAACTTATGGTAATTGCTAAACGAAGCAAAGAAAACTGATGGGGGATGCACAGATAAAAGCGCATGCCGTGGTCGGATGGTGCAATGGATAGGGGATGGCTGGCATTGGCTCCGTGGAGGGGCTGTTTGTGGTTCAAGTCCCCTCGAAGTTTTCGCTTTTGCATTTTGTTAATTTTCTTTGTACAGCGCTGTACTATCTGCGCACATACAAAATGACTGCAGTTTACGTCGTTGGTGCACGAAAATGACCTCATTTACAAGATTTCAGTGGTTAACGTGTTTGGACCCTTCGCCGCCCCTAGCACGCGTTCCAGGCGATTTTGTGCGAAACTAGTGTGATATGTGCTCAGGAGACTAATTAGCTCCAGGTACAAAATGTTATCCTGATTGAGATTTTGACCCAAACTCGAGACAGTGGGGTGGATGGGCACACAGTCACTGCTCTACTTGTACAGACGAACAACTTACAGCCTCGATTAAATTCAGGGGAGCATGTGCATGATCAACGCATTCCAAGTGAGTTGCACCTAGTAACACCTAGCCACCTAGTCGAAGGCAAAGGATAGCGAACATTTCCTTGCATCGGCTAGCGACCTCCATTCGCTGAGTGCTCTTTACTATTGCGGTACAGGGGGTGCCAAAGAAAAGTAATTTTATCTCCTCTACTTTCACCCCACTTTAGTCGAAGTACAGCAAATTCTGTTGAGCTATTTTCATCCCCAGATTCAAGAGCAGACCTCACTCTATCACTATACTCCGTGGCAGCCTTCTGCACGAGCAGGAACTGGAGCGAGGAAAGAGTGAACAGGATGTGTCACCTAAACTGGGCAAAATCCTAAATTTCGTCGCCCTCGTTCACAACCTTGGTGAGGTCCGTTCACTCTGGGTACCTAAGGGGATCCATACTGGGTGGTGTTCTTTAACATTCCGTTTTTTCCGGGTTCCCAGCGCCCTCCGTTTCCACGAGCCAAAACGTGCCCTCACCACTGAAACCCCTCCGGAGGCGGATTTGGGCATGAAAATGATACTTCTGATCATAGCAGCCTTGTCCAAGCAGCATGGGCTCTGTGTTCCACGAACCGAAGGGCCAATCCTCAGGAAGCTTCCCACAAATGACCACCACAGAGCCTGGCTTCACTGTTTTAAGCAGACATTGATACTGTAGGCACTCCGAAGCCCGACTGCGCCGAATGAAAGCTCCACATTTTTATAAAGGTGAATGTAGGGAGCCACAGCTTGTTCCTGCGTTCAAAGGAACTTTTCGAGCATATTTTGCCCCAATACTTTTATCTCTTTCGTTTCCCTATGTTTTGCATAATTGGCAGATGTGAGCCGTGGGCAAAATTACTTTTTTTTGACACCCCCTGTAGTAGTACTATTGGTCGCCCAATTTTCCGAGTTTGGGTCCAGATCACGATTAGGCTGGAAACTTCTCATCTAGGGTAGTCCGACCCCCTGAGCATGGATATCACACGCACGTTGCGCGAAAACGCCTATTTCGCCTGTTATGATCGTTGGCAGGTCCAAAACAATCATTCGCTTAGTACGCAGAAATACTGGAGATAGGGTTCCGTGGTAGAATAAAAATCGATTTTGCACATATTTTGCACGTATGGTCTTACATGAACACAAATGGATGGAAACTCGAAAGGTGCAAAAATTCGTTCTCAGTGAGGATCGAACCATCAGCTATTTTCTGGGCCCACCAAAACCATTTTGCCAAATTTGAGATCGTTTTTTGCTCTATGCAAGTGACCCTATAGAATGTAAAAGCCGTTTCGAAAAAGCTCACCGTGATCTAATGATGGGGCTTCCTTTTCCGTGGGAGTATTAAAGGCTCACGCGTTCTTGGTAATTTTACGACACATTAGGGTTGATCATCACCTAACAGCTAGTCGGTCTCCCTTAAAGTTCCTTCGGCGGCTCTGAAGTCGGGACAAAGGCTCAGTTGGTTTTCTTTACATCAATTTTTCTATCGAATGCTCTTTGCTCCTTATTATTGTTAGACAGGGGACGGAGTTACAGTCCAGTTCACAGCGCTAGACAGGGCGTGGCCTACGGACTCGGGTGAAAGTGTGTGGCGGGGTGGGAGATTTATACAATCTCAGCCATGTCCGCAGACCACGCCCTATCTAGCGCTCTGAAATGGACTGTACAACAGTGTTCAAAACTGCCAATTTGTACACATACATTGTACACTTTGAGCTCCATAAGGTTGCAGGT
Organism: Trichostrongylus colubriformis; assembly: GCA_963978905.1. Lineage (NCBI taxonomy): Eukaryota > Metazoa > Nematoda > Chromadorea > Rhabditida > Trichostrongylidae > Trichostrongylus > Trichostrongylus colubriformis. The sequence continues at coordinate 42,944,306 of OZ022257.1, read as the reverse complement.
GAAGAACAAGGAACGAGTCGGTGTTTGCATCGACACTTGTCACATATTTGCAGCAGGTGAGTTTCGAACTTCTCATTTGAGTGTTGAAGCACTCGCGAAGGCCTATGGTTCGATCAAAGCTTGGCGGATCGTTTGTAATTTTGTAGACTGATAGTTATGTGGAGAGTGGAAGTATGTTTAACGTAAAAGCAGATTTCGTAACTCGACTCGCGTAACACAGGAAGCAATTTAGGACCTAGTTTAGACGGCGCCTTTGATCCGCACGCATCGCGCCGCGCACAGCGGTGCGAAGTTCTGTACTAATTATAACTGCTCGTAATCTTGTAGTGTATGTGTGTACTGACAGGCTACGATATTCGAACAAAGGAAGCCTATGAAAACACAATGAGGAAGTTTGATGACGTCATCGGATTCAAATACCTCAAAGCATTCCATCTCAATGACTCAAAAGGTTTGAGATCTAGTTTTTTCACAAAGTTGTCGAATTTTTGCGAAAAATTTCGAATTTTTTTTTGCACTTGGATAGATAACGTTATTTGGTTTTCGTTGTCTCTAGCTTTGGTAGAGATGCCGCTTTATTCCTAATGTTCAAAGGTTGAGACTGCTCCTTTCAGGTGGGCTTGGATGTCGTGCTGATCGTCATGAAAACATTGGGCGGGGTCGTATTGGGAAGGCCGGCTTCAAGTGGATCATGGACGACGAACGTTTGGATGGCATTCCTCTGATTTTGGAAACTCCAGAGGGAGATTATCCGCGTGAAATGATCACATTGTACTCGCTGTAACGCCTGCATACTCCACACAGTATAGATGGATACTCGCAACTCGCTTATACCATTTGTTTGTTCTCATCTGTCTCAACCTTTTCCGTTAGACGTCTTGATGCACTGAATGCAGGGCTTCGTGGATGTAATTAATAGGGCATGTAAACTACAATATTATTTAACCATATATCATATCCATCCATTTTCATTGTGCTCATTCTGGACGAATTTGATCATTTCTCAAACACAATAGATTGTTTGTAGTTTTGTAGTTTGAAAATCATTTAATGACATCTTGCGTTATCATGTATCAATAAAAATGATCTGTTCATTGCTGCGTATGATCTTTTTCAGGTAGCATCATTTTTTATGATTTAGATCAGTCCTTTGCATTTCCTTTCACAGTTTCTTTTATTCCACCTTGTAGCTATTGATACTAACAATAAGCCCCTTTTGCCTCGCAGACGCCACCGCTTTCTTCGTGGCTTGACCGGGGATGGTTGCTGACCTTTCCCAGACGGAAGCCGTCGACTTTTACGGGTTTTGTATGATTCCTGTAAATTGTTCATCCTCCCTTAATTACTCCTTTCAGCTCCTTTTTCCTTGTGCTGTAACTAAGTCGCTGTTGCTGCCTTTAGAGTGACAAGATCCGTACATTACCCTAGAAAAGTCTTGTCCCTAAGATTCATTATTTTCTAATATTATTATATTTATACCGCAAAAGATGAGCAGAGAAGAAGACATATCGAGCTTGAGCAAGAACACGCCTGTTTCCACAATCAGTAGCCGAGCAAAATCTGCGAATGGAAACATCTCTGGGACTTCATAAAGATTTTAAAGTCATATTGTGCGAAGCGTTGGGAAAATAGTTGATGCACGTAGCAGTGGTACTTATACATGGCCATGAAGCCAGGCTAGAATATGTGGGATCCTACTGAAATATCTAGTTTGAGGAATATCCTCGCCAGTTTTACGCGTTCGCAAAGTAAATTGAAAATGCGCAAACTCAAATCAGCCTGCTTATACCTACTTATCGTGCTTAGGTGGATGAAAAGTTCCTCTTTCCAGGCATAGGGTTCCCTTCTATGACCATAGAGTTTTTAAATTGTCAGAAAAACTTTAAATCACATCGGAAAAAGCACTTTTTGCCAGCCATGAAGCCAGGCTAGCATATGTGGGATCCTTATACATGGCCATGAAGCCAGGCTTTACAAATCCTATTCTTTCGAGTCGCAACGTACATAGGCAACTCCAAAAATCAGCCCTGCAAGTTGAGAATACTTGTCTTGGATGAAACAGTTTGTCCTTGGTGAATAAGCTCGTAATCGAGAATGAATTATTAAAGTCGCAATTGATCACAGCTCTTTCACTAAAACACCGAAAAGTGATGGGCGTTCGTACCTACAGGGGTTATATTTATAGATAGTGGATACTGTACTGACCTTCCATCCACGAATGTGGCTGACCACCCCAGGTGGCTCTGATTCGCCGAAACTCAATAATGGGTGCTCGCGACCCTTCGGAACAGCCATGTGCTACCGCATTTTGACAGATAGGCTTTCAGAAATTGAAGTACCCTAAAGTCTGATAGATAAGTCCGCCCGCACGCGGCGTCGCGCGCGGCAGCGGTGAACGCAGACGCAGTCTTCAAAGAACGTAGGATTGCGATGCACCCTTCATTATTGAACGGATGAACTGTAGAAGATGTTTATTCGACTTCATTTCTGATATCTAAAAATACTACCTATCAAAATCTTCGTTTAACCCGTGTAACAATGATCATTCATCTTAAATGTTCTAAGCAATCTCCATTTCATCATCACAAACATTCATAACATTAAAATTCCACATAAATAGGAAAAAAATCTTACGGAAACAATTCTATTATTCCGCCCGTATACTGCTGATCATAAGTTGTTCAGGCATTTCAGACGGCTCGATGACCAGAAGGAGGGCTTACATCAGGTGCAAAAACTTGACGCGGCAGAAGGAGCACGTTTGGCAGGGGACAAATAAGTTGAAAGACGCATTTTTGCGAGGCTTCGTGCACCATTATCACAACAGGAATAAGGAAAAGTTTTTATTGAACCGCTATCTCATTGCCAAACCATCGTTGCATTGAAACCCCCGTTGAACAACTATTCTCCTCTCATTCGTTCACTTTCCTCTGCCAACTGTGAAGTTTCCGTGTTCACCTTTCGTGCAACCCCAACTTTACTTGCTACTCGCTTTTATATTACAAATACAGTATACAATACAACATATACTCGTTATTAATACAATCCACAAATCATAGTTTCCTCAATTTCCTTCATCTCTGGTTCTTTAAAGACTGCGGTCGCCTGTGCCGCGCGCGACACCGCGTGCGGGCGGACTTATCTATCAGACTTTAGGGTAGTTGCAGGCTGAAACGATTAAGCGTCTGTCATACTCAACAGATCTTGCGCTGACTGAGCACCAGTTTTCCGAGCAGCTGGACAGCTCCTTTAATGGCGGAGTGTTGAGGAACTTGAATTTAAGTCAACTTTTCACGATTTGCGCCATGCAAATCATCGGACGTTTTTCAAAATATGATGGACAAACATGCATCATGTTGGCAATGTGGCGAATCGAATGCTGTCTTATGGGAACGATGCATTTGGAGCCAGGCTATGATCTTCCGAAACTGAAATCGGAAAGCTCAGCCAAAACCTTCTTCGGGCCGCTTTCATACATTGCGGTGGCAGCGGCAGCGTGGCTGCATGCGTGCATCTCCCCCGTGCCACCCTGTGTCGTTCCCTGCGTCGTCTGAACCTCCCTCGTGTCACTGCCACTGTTCCGAGTGCAGATTTAGGATGCGAGATCCACTAGGTTATCGCTTTCTAGCGACTACTAGAATCATAGCACATTTCATGAAAAGAGGAAGTTTCACTGAAGACATTTTGTCGAGAAATTTTTTTGTCCAGGTGGCGAATCTTCCTCACAGCGTGCCATAATTGCTTTCAACGAGAAGACGATCGGCGTTGGCCAGCTTTGATGTGGGGTGCACCATGCATGAGAATTCCATTGGCAATCCTCCAGGGTAAACGGTAAACTACTTCCTTGGTCGCCTTGGAATCGTGGACTGTGATCACGGTTCCAAGTCTATGCAACCATACACGTGTAATTCATCTGTTCGGAGTGCGATCTACTACAGCATAAATTATACAGATTTGATTAGATAAAGCGGACTACCTTTTTTATGAATCCTTTGAGATTTGCGATGAAGATATACCATTTACATCATCTTCCCACTCTTTCCACCCTCCAATAGAGATTTCATTGCGCTGCTCACTGCTGACCTCTAGGATTACGACCCGTTCGAGTGGATCAAATACGATTCCCCCGTCGGGGTTTAGTTCACTCAAACGCGAGCCTAATGAAAATCGGAGCAGTTGATCGGGTGCTAAAGAAGTGCAAGATTGATTTTTGACGGCAAATGAGCGAAGCCTCGGTTATGACTACAGGACGATGCGAAAACTGAGTCACCTTCGCCAGGCGAAGAAGCGGATCAGCATGAAATAGGATGTCTAGACACTCAGAATAGCATGCTGTCCAGAAGTTTGTACCTCTTCCTGTGCATTCCAGAGGAAGGAGCTCAATTGCGATGGCCTAGACAGTAGGCGATCACCATAAAAAGGGCGAACATCAGCTTTCAAAGAGGAACATCCTAGAATGAAGTATATGGTGAGGGCTTGAGGAAAACACTGAATTGTTTCGTTTCTTGAAGGATGAACCCTTCTGACTACCGACCGACTCGTCACGCGTCGTGATATTCTCTCGCCATATGTGTCGAAGTAACATAAAAACCTCGTTTTCGGGCAAGTCGATGCGCAAATTTATGTTCGCAGCACTCGACTTTGGTAAAGCCGTCACCAAATGGACCTTCTGTCCTGGCCGGGGAGCAATGCTTCGCATTCTATGGCAGAGAATGTGTGAGATGTCATTGTGCAATTGCTTCCTGCTAACAATAAACATGGGCATTTGAAAGAGCGTCAGGAAGAGGACCATCAGTTCATTGAATGAGCGAGATGTCCGTTCTGTTATTTTTTGAGTTGTTGAATACTTCACCTTGCATAGTGGTTGTATCATTTTGCACTATCGCGAACGCGACATTTTTAGAAGAAGGATGGAGGCAAATTTGTAATTTTAAGCTGAAATTGATGTGGATGTACGAATGCGTGCTCACAGTTGCTACATTCCCTATTTGGGGAGTTTTTCGAATGTTTCACGGTATCGATCCAATTCCATACTCTACCGGCAAAGGATCATTCGTGAGGTTCATGTTGCGCTTTCAACGCGAACCCACATTATTTCCTTGAACCATCTAGGTGGACAACAATGTTCGCGTGGGTCCGCCTTTCTTTGCTACGGCGGGTAAGGTAGAAAGCTATGAGATTGTGTGGTGAGCAGTCGCCTTTGTGATTACCGTATCGTGATTCGCCACCCGCTCGTTCACTGATTACTTAATATTATAAAAAACCACTGAACTCCTGTAGCTGGATACAATAAATCCACCACAATACAGGTCTGCGATCCTTCACAACTGAAATGGATTCGGAACCGTATATCGTGAACGAACTTAGTCCCTTACGGATTTGATCTAATGTGATGACCTTTTGTGATAAGCGGTATCGGAGGGGGTTGCAATTAGGAAAATGAAGCAATAGGTTGGACGATCCAGTGTCGAGTAGTATCTTATAGAGATATTATAATGAGACTACTGCTATCGCAGTTTTATTCTTTCGTTCTTTTGCGATGTCGTAAGACTGTCGTGCGTGTTCCTTGTTACCTGGAGTATTATTAAATGAAGCTCAGTGCAAGTGGTATTTAACGTGTATGGTTGAGGGAAGCGTCTGCGGAGCTCCAAATACAGTGGTAAGGGTAGTACGGTTGTATCATTCATTACTCTACATATCAGTCATTCTTCGGCAAAGACGACCCTAGAGTCTGTCACCCAAAGGCGTCATGTTATCCGCTACGGCGTGCCTGTAGCTTGGAGGCGCTCTCGACGGGGATTTGAACTGCACAAGTAATATTTTTGGGCCCCTGGTTCCTATGTGAATGACTTCTTTTAGGGATTTCTTAATAACCACCTCACCCTTATCACTGTCTTTAAGTTCTTCTGTACCCACATATTTATGTTATATTTGCTTACCAAGGGCCACATGCAAAGTTTCACACAGATATAAGATCCCAATTGATGTAGAACTTTCGGATCGTAATGCTTCACTTCAAGTGTCACTGCTTATAGATCAAGTCTAAAATGTCAAGCAAGTAGCACAGGTGAAATCCTCGATATCTGTGGTGCAGAAAGGGGTGCAAAAGCTGCAAAAACCTCTATAACCGGTTTCACAAGTGCTAGTGGATTGATAGTAAAATATCGGTATCAAATGTAAGCCGTGATAAAGCGGATCGAATAACTTCATAACTTTGTGGTGGAGACTGTGAATGCATAAACAGAGGGCAATCTTATAATATAAAAGCTACTATAATATAAGAGCTACTATTGGCAGCAGAGATCTGAAAGTGATGTTACATAACTGTTTCAGAGCAAGCAGCAGATGAAGCTGACGTAACAGCTACCGCCAGTCGCTTCCAACTGTGGAAGTGCAGTGCAACATGAATGGAAAGACGGTACATTCCGTCCCCTGAGCACTCGCATCTTATTGAAGCCATGCAAAGTCGGTTCCGCTCAATATCAACAACAGCAATGGAAACAAGGGTGAAGTCATACATGACTGACGGCAGTTAATACTCCCGTCGGGATGGGGACAGTCGCGCTTGATCTCACCACCAACACTGACCAGCCAAATTCGTTTTCAACCTCATTTTCATCAAAATTTTATGTAGGTACAACCTTGTCGGCTATGGCATTGCCGGAAGTAGGATCATTCCCTCAACAAGGAAAACGGTTGGAAAGTTTTGGAACCAACACTTGTTTTGTAACCTTCATTTATATGATCTATGGTCATTCAGAGCAACAAGATATTATGCTGATTCACCTATGTGAGTTAAAAAGCGAGGTTATTCAGAGGGGCTGATGGACACTTCGACTCGTTATCATTACAAAATTATAAGTTTCCGATCCGGCGCTCAGATACTGTAATTCAAAAAGTGAGCGTCGACTACTTTTCCGTACGGGACCAGTTCCAAAAGTGAGCGTCGACTACTCTTCCGTCTTGTGTCTGACCCCGCGATGATTTTGAAATAGTCCTCACGGTAAAATTGAAGTGTAGCGACAAAATTGCGTCATAGGGTGGTAGTATAAGGGCAATCAAAAATGCGAATTATCGGATCCGGGGGGTCCCAGCAGGAGTTTTTATCACTCATTTTTGCAATGGGGAGATAATGGAGAAACGCCCCTCTAAAGCTATAGTTAGAGCGTAGAGAAGAAAGCGCCAGCTGAATCGGGTTCGAATTTTGCAAAGAAACTGTGTTAATGAAGCAAATACGTGCTTTTTTCTATCCTATGTTAGCCTAAGCCTTGGGTAAGGAGTTCCCTTCCTCTAGGCTTAGGCGGATACGCGTAAGTGGTTGTTTAGTCTAGTTGAAACGAATTTCTCGTTAGTGCCCTAAAAAAGTTTGCATGATGTGTACTTATTGTAATGAAAAAACGCTAATGATACACGTGCTTCTTGAAACCATTCGTTGTGTCGTATCTCAGGCTCTCGACTCAATTAATAAACACAATCATCTTGGAAATATGGCCAATGCTGAAAAATCAGACTCCGAAGAATAAAAAGGAAATATGCTACGAATTCTCCATGAGCCACAGACTCCATGGACTGTTACCGTTTGAACGTTGTTACGGTTTGACAAAAAGGCTTTTTCAAGAGTTTGAAGAGTATCTGCCATCGTCAACATGAGTTGTGAGAGAATAAAATTCTAGACAAATTCTTTTGGCTGGTCTCTTTCGTACTGCCGTACTTGCTGTAAAACTGCAAAGGAAACGATAGCCAACAACAATTTATACGATCATTCTCTTCACATTTGTAGATGCATTTTCATCACACTTGCAAATTCAGCTTCACTTATGTTTACAACAACAAAAAACATCAACGAAAGTCACGATCAAGAACATAAATTAACATCATCAAAAAACCATCAACATAACGACAACAACAACAACAACAACAACAACAATAATAATAATAATAACAACAACAACAACAACCTCGTCAGGCTACGATTTCATAGGACTATTAATGTGAAATCGTGAGGCAAAAGCAAAGTTACATGTGTACATACTCGCCATATAAAGAAAACAGTACTGCTCATACGGTTCTGCCAGCACGAAATTTAATTTGAATATCACATTTGCTGTACTTTTATAAACATAGCGAACATGTCCATCTGCAATAAATAGAAATAAAAAGCAAAAATCAAGAGTACTGATGATGGAGGTACTATTGCACTTCACAATGAAAGCGTAAAACGCGTTACTTTCGTTGGAAAGAGTCGAATGCGATCCTCTATTGTTCATAACAACTGCCATGATATTATGCATACAGCCGAAAGACAATATTCTTGATACATCACTAAAAAGGTTTGAAAATACTGCGCAATTTTGTAACTTTTCGAATGGTTCAAAAGTGTGGGGAGTACTCAAGAAGTCACCCACATTAAGCCAAAGCTGACAGCCATAAAAACACACAAGCTCTTATAGATAGGGAAAGAAGGTCTAAGCAATCACGAGGAATCAGCAAGATTCAGATAAACTCACCGAGTTTACGTCCGATGAAAAAATAACATCTCCACTTCTCAAAAAAAATCATGATCTAACATCTCCTACAAATTAAATCACATCGAATAAAAAAAACCATACACTCTAAAAAAGCAAACCAGTATGGGTTACAAAAAGGGAATGAAGACCACAGCAATTGGTAAGAGCATAGTGATTGTAAATCAATTGCTGTGGGCAACATGTGCGATAAAACACACAGCCCACACCCATAATACACAAAACAAACACAAATCTAAGGTTAGCAAATTCATAATAATAAAGTACTGAAGAGAATCCTGCAAGATAGGCAAAATCGCAAAATTGCAAAATCGTAAAGTCTGAACGCGGCCTCAGCATACTCATTTCGGCAAAGTATAGCTGCCATTCGTGGTTGATTATTTTGAGCACGCACTCTCCACCATAGAGCACTGCGGTTATAATCGATTGGTACACCATAACCTTGGAAGACTGGGACACGGTCGATCGAACTCTCTCCATGTCAGCCACCTCGCATTGATTCGAGTTTTTACAGCCAGATCCACTGTATCCTCAGCGGCTATATCACTTCCCAGATATCCAAAGTCCTCAGCTTCCGATCCTTTCCCTGTCATCTATTCACCTTCGCTTGAAGTTCTTCTCGGTGTTCGCTATCAGGACAGTGTCGTCTGCGTATAAGATAGATCTCGTATGATGCCTGTCACCATGCTGCAGGAAGAGAAGCGGGCTTTGGCTGAACCTTGCTTCATCGCTACCGAGATCTCCACCTCAGTTGTCGTTGGAGGCGATATCCGTGAGAAAGTGGAAGATAATCCTCTGCTCAGGTGAAAAACTATTCATGACGCTTCAAGGCACTAGATAGAGATTAAAGACAACGATAATTTGGATGTGCAGTGTTGTTGTTTTGATTTTGGATAACTGCTGATTTTTGCCGCAGCCCGCGATGCTAAAGCTGCCGCATGTATGTATGCTGAATTATGAGCAAAAACATCAGTCTCGGGTGGGTCCCGACTATGGTAAATATACCATTCAAAAGCTTGGTCAAGGCGAAAGGGGTCTCAGTAGTGTACTGGATTAGGACATATGCCCGAAAACCATAGAGTGCGGGTTCAAGTTTCGTCTGAGGTCAAAGCCCTAGGCCATACCTGTACATACTTGTGATGTAACAACTCCATTGCTTGTTGATCGTAAGACATAGAAATGGAGTACTCAGCAAAAATGAGCACGGTCTTTTTTTCCGAAAATTGGTTTTTTTCCCTTTGTATCACGGCAATATCTCTACCTTTCGCCAAAGTTTATACACATCTTTGTGGGATAAAAAACTCACTCTATATAATGACCTTCCCATCAGATCTCTTGAGTTCGCGTCTTGATGTGCCCGGCGCTTGATCGGTAGCTTGTCTTCTACCGACGCGCCCTTCCTCGAGGTTGACATCGTCTTCGATGTCAGAAATCTAGAATTTGACCAGCGGGCAACGTCGCTCCCGTCGCTTTTCTCCTTACCGCCTCAAACACGATCTAGGTACACCGCCTCCTACATGGTTGCTAAAAAATGGCCAGCACCTTCAGGGGAACCTGCTTCAGCAAACAGTTTTCCATCGATTATTTCACAACTTGACGTCACAGAAATCTTATCATCACGTCATTTCTCACCAATGCGCTATCCAGCGCACTCTACGATTCGTAAATTTCATGCATGCTGTGTAGACATGTGCTTTCCGTTCATGAGGAGCCAAAACTTCACAGTTTTTCCTCCACTGGTCACCTGTGCTTTTGCCATTTTCAACAGCTTTTTCATCTTATTCTTATCCATTTTCGGAACGATCAGCCACACTATCACCCAAGTACGACATGTGGATCATCCTTTGAGGATCTCCAATAGTCCATGGAACATAGTTGCCTTTTTCACCAAACCGTCACGGCGTATCTGTTACAGCTAGTCGTCAGTCTTAATTCAAGGAAGTCCACACCTACATTTCCCCTTTCCAGCCGGCACGCGCTTATTATAATCTCGTATTCTGTCATGTCAGCTACCGCCTAAAGTAGCTGAGACTTGTGCTCGTGCTCGAGTGGGAGCTTGTGATCTTCGACATTTGTGTCCATTGCCTACCAACTTATTTCACCATTCGGTATAATCGATGATGGAAAATTCGGATCCATTCCGTGCAACACCGAATATGGGCACCATTTAACCTGTTGCGCGATGTGGCGTCATATTATACGCCATAAGATAGAAGGGCAGTCTTACATCCCATTCTACAGGTGTTACCGTGCTTCAACGAAGCACCGCTACTATCGTCATTCAGCCTCTCCGTCAACCCATTCTCCTTCAGGTTGCACCTCTCGGTCTTGATATGCTCGGTTTCTCGAAAATTCTGTCAGTTTTCTGCCATCACATTATTCTCGAACTCTTCTCTTTTGTCGGATGAATTTTCTCCAGCCAACGGCACCCTTCGGCGATTCACCACAGGAACAACACTTTGTCCATGTTTTCGGCCGATTTATGCGCTACTGGATGGGCCGCGGCGAGTTTCGAGAAGTGAGCAATTACCGTCACGGCGTATCTGTTACACCTCGTCGTTAGTCCTAATTCAAGGGAGTCCACTCCTACATTCTCGTATGGTTTTGACGTGATCATAGATTTGAGTGACGGTACCACCATCGACCTAAGATTGTGCACAAAGCAAAGCAACACTGGCGTTCGCAATTCCATTCCCTGACATCAACTTACCAGGCCAAAAGACTTCTTGTCTGTTGTAAAGCCTGTGAATAGCTTTGCAAGTGTACCGGAGTGCGCTTCTTGAGTAATGCTTCTTTTACGCTTGTAAATTTCCACGAATACCAGCTTCCCATCAATCGGTGCACCTTCAATTCACTATTATCTACAATAAATTTCGCGATTCGCATGGAGTTTCACGATCTATGTTTTAGTGCCGCATACGCTTCCTTCTTTAAACGCCTTGATTACATCTTCAAAATCGGGGTCCTCTTTCAGCTCTTCCATCCATTTGCCTCTTCCTGGACTTGTAATGTGCTTACCACTTCTTCATCGGAGAGATGTTATCTGAGTACTCCGTAGGCCCTCTAGTGAATGCATCAGGGACTGCATTTGGTTTACCTCAACATACTTGATCTCGATTTTATACCTCTGTATCTCTGAGGGTCATCTAAGAACGCGTGCAGACACACATACACCCGTTGGCAGTCCGTATATGAACATGTGGAGCCTGCAAACGGCGAAAATTACTGCTCATGCTTCCAGATCCGTGACGTTGTCGTTTTTCAGCCTTACTGGGACTTTTCGAGACGAAATATACAGGATGTACCTGGAAGTCTTTTTCCTCTTTTGACATTACGGCACCTATTTCCGCAGTAGACGCATCTATCCATATGATGAAAGGTTTCTTACTCTGGCTGCCCCTTCCATATCTGGCTGCATCAAGACAGGAGCTGATGAAAGCTCTCAGCTGCTTTAGTTTTTCAAAAGCTTCAACATGCTATTTCGTCCACTTCCAGGAAGTTTTTGGGGAGGTCTACGCAAATAAGCATCCTCCTATTTTCAAGAATTCCAAGCAAAACTTGCGGTAAAACGATGCCATTCCGAGGAAAGTGAGCAAACTTTTGACATCTCTCGGAACTTAGTAATTTGTAACCACCTCTACCTTTTTATGGTTCAAATGTACCCCTTCCGCATTAATGACATGCTTCAAAAAGCTTACTTGTCGTAACAGTAGCACACATATCAGCTCTTTGAGACGCAATCCAGTATGAGCTTTGAGCTTGACACACTTTCTCCGCAACAACTCCAAGTGTCGTCTTCGTAACTCCGTCCTATCAGGTCTTGCAGCATTGTTTCTATCAGTCTTCGGAAAACAGCTGGACTAGAGCTTAATTCGGGAAGTGCGTCCTTGAACTGGAAAAGATCTTAAGTTGTAGTGAACGCAGATACTCTGTGTGATAGCTTCCAGTGTAGGCAGCGGATACGAGTCCAGCATGATTTGCTTATTAAGTTTCCAGTAAATCACACCAATGCGCAAAATTCCATCTCTCTCCTCGATAGTACTCTCGGAAACGCCCATTCTGAGTACTTATTCGATGATTTTTCAATTTTGCAAATCACACAACAGCTCTTTCAGCTGCTGTGTGTTTTGCAAAATCGTCTCTTTCTGACCTGTCCAATCAGTAGGGCATGCAGTTCTTGCTTACTATTTGACCTATGTGCTTCTCTATCATACACGGGTTAAAGTCCTCCCATCCCTCTTTCCACTTTTCTCTACCCTAGTGGCCGATGTTCTCACCCTGTCCGAGAATCATGGCTCATCACTATGATTCACTTTGATTTCTCACTCTGAAATCTCCACGTCCAGTCCTCGTATAGATGGCCGAACGACACCTTCTGTCGTTTGTTCTTTGACAGCACAATGGCGCGAGACTCCGTGTGGTGAGATGTGAATCCTTTTCGCTGCGCCTAGGCTCCCCTACGATTGCTTCACTGGGCATGTCCGATTTAATCTGTAAAAAAAAGCCAAACTGACTCCCAAGCCAACTAGTAGATTGGTTCCTAGCAGTATTTTATTGTATCTACCGTCCGAAATACAAAACGTCACTGCTTTTCCCTTGTTCGAACTCAACAGCTATCCTACGTCACTCCCCCTTTTCCAACTCAACAGCTATCGTGACAGCACGTGTAATTTCCATCCTATCATTAGATACATCATAAACAAGCACTTTCTTCCCATTCTTTATGAGTTACGGCTTTTCCACATCAAAGCCTCTGTTCTTAACTTCCGATATTACTCCTGTTGGTAATGCACTTATCATAGACCCCGTATGCAGGTCGGGTACATCTAGCATTTTTGCCCAACCCGCGATCCTTTTTCCAACTAAGGGCTTGACCGCCCTCCCATCATCTAGCGCTCGCACTCCAATGCTCCCCTTGCGAAGGATACCGAGATCGCGTCTGCGTTGTCCTCTCTCGTTTCACTGATGCGCTTCATCTGTGGGTTTTGCGAGCACTCTTTTGTTATGTGTCCAAACCTGGGAGACCTGTAGCATCTTCAGATTCCATTGCTTTTCCTATCTACTGCCTTGTTGTAACTAGGGAGCGGTACTCATTCATAAGTGGCCTGAACTCCCGAGTGACTACTCTCAAACGCCTGGCTGTACTTGTTCCTCCCCGTTTCCATGACCTCCGTCTTACTCCCTTCCGTTACCCTCTCATCCTCATTACTAATACGATTGTGGACCGTGCTGTAGCCTTTCAGTCTTGAAATTGACCTCGCCTTTCTTCTTGCTTTCCTCCGTACATACAGTAGCGGTCAAAAGTTTGGGAACTTTTGAATTTTTAACTTCCCTCGATTAAGCAACGACCAAGTTGTCTCAAATTCACAAAATAGGCATAAAATCAAGTAGAGAACACGGTGTCTAACGCCGTGCTTCAAAAGTGGCAATTTCAAGTGAGGAAATACTATCTAGAAGAGGGCGCGTCAAAAGTTTGGAAACTTCTCGATTACAAAGAAAATCAAACCTATTAATGTCAGAGTACGGGACAAAAACTAGTACACCGTTAGATAACTGCGTGAAGCAATAACAGCCTTACATCTTGCAGGCATTGAATCGATCACAGCATCAGTTTCGGACTGAGGAATCGAAGCCCATTCTTCGAAGAGAATATCAAACTTCTCATCGCAACTCTTTGCTGGAATATGCCTTGTACGACGCTCAAGTTCATCCCAAAGGTGCTCAATCGGATTGAGGTCCGGACTTTGGCTTGGCCAGTTCATGACAGCAATTTTCTGCGATCTCAGAAATCGGTCACGCGGCGGGAGGCATGCTTTTGAGCATTTCTATCAGCCAAAGTACTACTCTCCGTCGTCTGAGAGCTGGCGGATTATTTGGAAAACTTCCCAGTAGGAAGCCACTCGTGAGCTCAAGGAATAGGAAGGCGCGACTGAGTTCAACCCGTCAGCACTTTGACTGGAACGAGAAGATTGAGGAAAGTTTTGTTCAGCGACGGATCAAAGTGCTGCCTCTTTGGCAGCAATGGTTTGGAGTACGTGAGAAGTCCTCTTAACAGGAGAAATCATTCCAGGTACCAACAGTGAAGCATGGCGGAGGTAATGTGATGGTATGGGGATGTTTTGGTCCATGTGGCGTTGGTCCACTTCTCCGTATCCAAGAGAATATGGACTTGTCCGCGTGCAAGGGATTCTGGAGGATACCATGCTTCCTTTTGCTCGTTAAAGAATGCCTAGGGAATGGATTTTTCAGCATGACAATGATTCGAAGCATGCCTCGCCTCGTGATCGACTTTCTGAGATCGCAGAAAATTGCTGTCATGAACTGGCCAAGCCAAAGTCCGGACCTCAATCCGATTGAGCACCTTTGAGATGAACTTGAGCGTCGCACAAGACACATTCCAGCGAAGAATTGCGATAAAAAAGTCTGATATTCTGTTCAAGGAATGGGCTCCGATCCCTCAGTTCAAAACTGATGCTGTGATCGATTCAATGCCTAGGTGTAAGGCTGTCATTTGTTCACGCGGTTATCCAACGAAGTACTAGTTTTTATCCCGTATTCTGACGCTAACAGGTTTGATTTTCTGTGTTATCGAGAAGTTTACAAACTTTTGACGCGCCCTCTTCGAAATAAACAGTATTTCCTCACTTGGAATTTCCACTTTTGAAGCACGGGTTACACATCGTGTTCTCTACATGAGTTTATGCCTATTCTGTGAATTTGAGACAACTCGGACGTTGATTGGACGAGGGAGGTTGAAAATTCAAGAGTTTCCAAATTTTTGACCGCTACTGTATATTTAGAAACCTCTAAAGAGGGCCATCTGTTTCACCTACTTATACATACCTTCTCCGGTCTCGTTCCATGCAGCGCACTCGAGATTGTTCATTTCCCGGCCAATCTTTCAAGTTGGACAACAGAAGTTCTCAACACTACCACTTAGGCTGGCTTTGTCCAACGCTACACGGATTCCTCAGCCACCTCTCGATTGGGACGAATTCTCAAATCGCCCAACTCTGCCATGATACGCATTCTGCCTTACCAGCCACACTATCCTTCGCCAAAAGCTTGCATCACTCCTTCACTAACTTCTAAAGCCCTTCACATTTTATGGCTTCTGGTAATTGATCGACACCCAAAATCTCAATAAGCATCTTGTTGCTCAGTATCACCCTCTGATACTGCTTTATGAACCTCCGAATGAACTCTTCAATATGCTCGTTCTCCTTGCCTTTATATACACCCGGATCAACACAAGACAAGAATCAGAAAGAGTTGATCATGTTGATAGCAAAGCTCTGACCTGATGGCTTTTTTGGCTCCGCCGGGTAGGTTCCCTCCAACGCTTCCATCATGGGTCGGAGTGTACTTCTGTCCTCCTCGATGCTGCAACAGGACATCATCACGTACTGTATAACAGTATATTTGACTGCTGGATTCGAAACGCTTACCACTCACCTTTCTTGCGCGTTCTACTTCAGGACCCTCTTAAACCGTCGTCATGAGCTCTTTGGCGACCTCGACAACCTGCAATCGTATGGGTATTAAGTGTATCCCATACTGTTGTCAATACTTCCCCATCCTTTCCCATTGTCTCCACATATTGCTCCCATTCATATTCTACACGATTCCTCTGCATCTAACACTTCCACAACTTTTCCATTCATTACTATCGTCATCCTACAGTTGAAAGCCAATTTTTTCTAACATTCTGAGCGCTTTTTCAACCCACTTCACGGTGCCTGTCCTTATATCGGGCCAATATCTTATGCCCATTTATCTCCCCCTCTCCAGGGGGAGATAAACAATCAAAAATCTCCAGGTGCTGAACAAGTAAAGCTCCGTTATCATCCGATGGCTTTACTATTACATCCTGGAAAGGCATAATTAGCCGTGCTCAGCGTTCCCTGTTGTCGCTCCTTTCTGCCTTCCTCCATGCGCGCTTCGTCCTCGGCAACCATACTGCCTGCGCCACTAGCTTATCTGCAATACTCAAACCTCACACGTGCACTTCTGCACTCTACAACAATGATTCCTGATTGCTAACGCAATAATCGATTCGTCCGTCACTTCCGGATTTCACTTGCCTTGTCTCATGAGTCAAAGGCGGTTGAACTTGTAACCGTGTGATCTCTTTGCAGTATCGCTCGGTTCGGCTTCTATTTGAGATACGAGTCCCGTTCAAATAAAACCGGTAAATCAAAAATGACTCCAATATGCAAAACTATACGTTTTCTCAACATTTTTATTACTCACGGACCACAAACAACACGACACCGCTGGAACAAGCAAAACAATATGAGGCAAAAACAGCGGAAAAAAAACAAGGGTGATCCCAAGAGAAAGGGGAGTTGGCCTGGCCCTCGGTACAAAACTAGAACGACATCCCTGAAATAATTGACTCGCTATATATAATGGCCTTCCCGCCAAATCACTTGAGTCCGCGCCTTAGTGTGCCCGGCGCTTGATCAGTAGCCCGCCTTTGACCAACATGTTCGATGGATCGTTTTTTGCTCTACAACATCATGCTACTTGTATATTTTCAAGTCGTTCGATTGTTTGGTATCTACTGGTTTCGAAATGGAAAAAAAAAACTTAAGGTCAAAATTCGCATCTTCGACATTTCCTCCTCTTCTTCTACTTTTATTTGATCATAAAACCCTCACTCATGACAGTGAATTGATTGAATTGATGTATTATTACCCTCAGATACTTCGATCTGGAGCTCGATGTGCCAAAAGTGCAGGTTTTTGCCTACAAATTACTCCAACTTCAAGGGCAACAAGTAATCGAACGATCAAATATACTTGGCATCCTTTGCTATCTGAAAAGCACTAGTCAATACATACATGCATTGGTAGACAAAATAGAGAAAATGTCATAAGTGTGAAGTTTCGCCTTCGAATTACTCCAGTTCCATGCGTCGTAAATACTTAGCAGTTGAAGTAGTCGTAAATCAAGTAGTACCGCTTTGAAGAGCAAAAGAAGCTTTAGTGAAAACATGTGTATACACTTTGTCGAGCGGTGAACAGAATGTTGTGAAACATAGAGAAGAAAAACGACATAAATCATTTCACAACCTATTACATAAGTTTGGCAACGCGCAGCCTTAAAAAGGTGGTTTATAGGGGAACTGGACGACTAATGGTCTTGCGAACTGATGCTGTGGAAATTCAATATAGTGCTAAAAAAAGATCACGGGTCCACTCCACAGAGGAACTATCATCACCGAGCGACCGGAATGGAACAGCCAGGCCGATCGACAGAGCGGTAACTCTGGTCCGCGCACTCGCAATCATGGCAGAATTATCTAATACCTCAAAATCGTCCGCAGCCTGCAAACTTTCCAAATGATGAACCGCGCCGGAGCACTATGCCTTACTCTGACGAAACTGATTGACCAGAATAACCATTGCCCTTTGGGGAAAGAGTGTGAGCCCAGTTCGCTGAAAGAAGACAGCATCAACCCATCCCATGTTGGTCGCAGATTGGTAGGTGGAATGGGTAACCCTCAGGAAGAATCTTCGAGTTCACGCCAGACAATCTCAGTGGAACAGCATTTCATTCCACAATTTTTTATCGAGAGGCAGGAGCTCGTGAGCGATGACGAAGGTTACGTAATTGACTAAATCTGCAAAATAATTTGGAAGTATCAAGTTGTTTTAGTAGAGAGAAACGGTAGAAACTAGGTCACCAATCCGGTTATTGTGTCAAAAATGACACGAGGGCTTACGAAATGGCCACCATTTACAGTATACAATGACGTGCTACCTAATCGACTGATTTCTGACGTGACAGTACACATCAAAGAAAGCATTCTAAAATTGATCGCTTGATATGAAGCCTTGCCGCACTGGCAGGAAAATGCAGCTTTTTTAAAAAGAGGTGGGGTCGATATTCGTTGCGAATCACGAGGACTCAATATCATTTTACCGACTCCTTGCGTTGTATCAGTCTAACGAGTTTAAATGGCGCAAACCTACTTGTAAGGATGCATATGACGAGGTACTCTCGAGTGGAAATGAACCGAGCGCAGCATAGTTCGAGCACTCTTACGATCCTTTTAATCAGTACGCTTCACCTTGATCACCCGTTTGGCCAAATGGGCTCATTGATGGGTTTCACCTCAGGAGCTGCTATACACCCTAAATATTTGAATATTTGAAATAACTAAGTTTCAGAGGAAATTCGTTGGTGTGAACGGAACTCACGCAGTCCATCAACATGGTCACCATGTCGACAGAAGAGCAGGTGTTCCGTCAAAAAAAACTACACAATCCATCGACTCCTTCTTACTGAATCTCACTGAATTTCCGTACTCCAGCAGAATTCAGCTGCACTTTTAGTTGTGCCTAACCATTACAGTATGCGACGTACCGCCACCCCTGTTGTGTAATTCACCCATCAATTCTTACGTTGCTTCTTTCACAGACCATCACAGGTACTTTTGTACTTTCCTGTTTAAGTGTTTCATGACGTACGTGGCAATACATGCATGCGCAACATGAATTGTGCTCTTACCATCATCAGAAGGTTTTCTACTCTCATGGACGATCTGGGTCATTGAGGTTCGTTATGCATCTGGAAATCTCGGACTTTTTCACGAAGATCTTGAGGGTCTTGTCATATTGCAAGCATGCCTCAATTCGAATTCATGAATAGCCGCATACTACTTCTTAACAGGATTACACAACCGAGAGGAAATCCAGAATGAAAGAAACACCGGTCATTTGACACGTTAACGACGGGAGCTTTTTGACTAGTCTTGCGCGCTAGACGACGCGCATTTTTTCCCGCGCAGCGAGCGACGGTCAACAGTGTCCGACATCGTCCCACGAGACAGACTATGTCTTGCATTTCTGCCAAAATTTCAGTAATAAGTGATCAACAATGGGTAGTAGCTGCAACGCAAGACTGAAGATAATGAAAAAAACATCAATGAGCATTAGTAGAAAGTTAATCGGATTTTCTCGATATCTCCCGCCACACTAGAACGTCCTGAGAGATGGCTCTTGAATAATTCCAAACTCATCCCGATTGTTGGCTTATGCAGATGATTTTTTCATGTGCTAATTTAAGTGATTTTCTGGTTGTATCGTGATTTGAGTGTTATTGTTCATAAATGAAGTAGTAACCTTTTAAATAAATGGATCACAGGTTGAAGCCAAATTTAGATTGCTGAAACCATGTAATAACCATTGGAAAAAAGTAATGCGGAAATCCTATGTTTTGCCTGACATCCACTGCCGTCGGTCAGCAGTGTCCGACGCCGTCCCACGGGACAAGATGGCTGTCGGACAGCATTGACCGACATAGTCGTCAACGTGTTAATACTCCACTAGCAGGAGGAGCAGTGCATACACATTCTTGAACTCATCGGTAGACGAAGAAAAAGAAATGCCCAGAGTGTGAGTTTATACATTCAAGTCATAAATACACCTCACAAATACTCAATAAACGAAAAAAAAACAAGTAGTACTTTGTAGTTGTAGAACAGACGTATTTATAGCGAATAAATGAAACTTCGACGAAATTGGGGAGATTGTTGTGAAGCTCAGGGAATAAGTAACGGCACAAACTTGTTGCACAACACCATACTTGCGTGAGGACGGCACTAAGACGGATCATGCACCTCTTTGTTGTGTTGAAGACGTTGTGGCCTTACTACTGGCAACATATGTATTGCAAATTTAACTGCTGTTGATAAGTTCGTCGAACTCTCCTGGCTCGTATTATTGTTAATTGTTAATTCAATTGAATTGTTAATTCAATGGATTGCACTCAAAGTGCACTTTCAGTACATTTTAGAATGAAAAAGCTGTTGCCACAGCTAAAACTCATAAATAAAGTTGAGCGAAAAGTCCTTGGCAACAAATTAATGAACAAAGTCCCATCTCATGGTGTCAGGGATAACTTTATTCTATTTTATTAACAGCAATATTTTTGACCCGTCAAGCTCGTGAAAAGCTCCGCACCATAAAAATGCCGCATGAAGGATTTTTATGGAAGTGAATCTCTTCAATTTGCTTATAATTGTCGAAGAAGTATCTACTGCGGGATCGAACAAGTTCTTATAACTTCTTTAAAGTCACCTCGAGACAATTTTCCATTTCTTCGAGGCGTATTTCCATAGAACGTGTGAAAGTTCTTTTACACATGATGTCGTAGTTCTAGGCTCTTCACCTTCGGTATGGTTCAAAAATGACGGAAATATTCAGTGGTGTTCGCATAGCCGTCAATAAATCGATCACAGAGCGGATGGATAACGTGATCGCTTTCCACAAGGTCAATGCCATTCTTGGTGCCATCGGCTGCATCATTAATCTGATTCTTCTTTTTATCTTTCTCATTTCTCCAACTCTGAGAAGGAAATGCGAGGTAAGTGATTTTACAACAAATTAGGGAACGGTACTTCTTCATATGTTTCGCGCGCTGTGACGCAAGCCTTGCCGTCGCAGAGTGGTGAGCGATTTTGGATGCACTATTGGGCCATCTACTGTGATACTCCGATCAATAATTTCTCGAGTGATTAGCAAGCGGATATATTGGTGCTGTAGTCAGGGAAAGGGGGGAGTACGTCACTGCGTTCGTCGTCGGTACAATTCATACCTAGGAATTTTGCATAAGTCTTAGGCGGCGTTCATACTCAGCGCCGGCAGGGCGTGGCTGCCTTCATAGGCAGCGATGGAGAGTGGCACGGGCAGAGTCGCAGAGACGGCGCAGGCGACGAGGCAGGGTAGGGTAGGCAAAGACACAGAGGCACGCAGCCATACCCTGCCGTCGGCACCGCAAAGTACTGTGATAGTGAGAAGCTGTACCCCCTTCGTGTAAGGCATAGTTAAAAATATACACATGAATGTGCGAAGTGGTGACTTCGAAATGGTGACGACAAGTGGCGCTGAGTACCCTCCTTCTCTCACATCTATTAGCAGATGTAATTCTTTCGTGTATTCCGAAAGTAAACAAAACGTCAAGTGGTGTCCTATACATTTATTTGTATACAATTGTAATTGATCCGTATCTTCTAATGGATAATGCATATGAGTGCATAATGAACTCATGAACATATCGGTTGGAAGGATATCTGCTCTTCGTCACCAACCGAATGCAACAAATGGCTCCAGACGTTGCCTACAGCGCAGTGCAATGATTGAGTCAGAACTTGCTTTTGTTAAATCATAGAAACTTTTTTGCTTTAAGATACCGATTGTACTGTGTTTGGCTGATTGTATTAATACATTTTCGGTCATGCTGATGGGAATAAATAGAGTGCAGCTCTACACCGAGGTAAGTTCAAAACGTCTGTTTCGGAAGTTACGGCTGCACTCTCAGTATTTGCAGGTTCGGCATCCTTGGGATACATATGAGACCTCTTTAGGATTTACACTGATTTTGCTGTTTAACTTGAAGCAATGTCTAGGTTTCAGATAGTGGAAACTCTTTCGATTCCAGTGCCTACAGCTTGGGAATGTGCACTTCAGCCATGGATCATTTTCAGAGGATACGGTACGATTTGCCTCATGGTAACATCACACTACAGCTGAGAATATGTGAAAAAAGACGGACGTCTTGTGTTTTTCGAAGACACTCTACCCACTGGTTCCAATGAGAACGAGTTGTTCGAGTGTTTCACGAGCTACTGGTAGAGGGGGACTCCTCTGTGGCGTGGCATATCTTTGCATACATTAATCTCACTCCTTGGCAACGAGGGATGCAGATTACCAAGACAATAATGGCGCGAATTAGCCATTCAAATTATCCCTATCAACGACACCTTTATAATTCAATTTATCGACATTCTAGGATTTATCAGGAACATCCTTTTGTACTTGTTCCACTTTAGGTGCTTTGTGGCCACCTACGGTTCAAGTAGCCATGGGTATTGACCGGTGTGTTGCAGTGTTCAACCCGATTCATTATAATAAGAAACTGACAACATGGTGGGCCAGTTGCCGAAACTCAGTGAAGTCGTCATAGAGCGTCATCGGCTGATATTTCCTTCCAAGCAATCTTTCATTTTTATGAATATTTGGTATAATGGCACGAAAATATTTCAGCCGTGGACGTGTTTTTATCGCCACTTTCATTCCTGTTACCTGTATGGTTGCAGTCGGTCAAATGATTGCGTGGGTGAATCGACGAAAAAATGTATGCTTTTTCTGAGAACTCCTTGGCTCACTTGGTGATCTAATAGTTCATATCTCTTTTTTACCTGCTTCATATTTTCCACGAACCCATTCGATCTGCTACCGCACGATGAATCAATATCGTCCAAATGCACCCGTATATTACTAAGACCTCAAATGAAGTAAAGTTTGTGGCGCTTCGCGAAGAGGATTGATCAGCGAAGCATGCACTTCCCTTTTATCTGTAGATAGACTAAAGTAAACGATTTCCAGGTGAAATATGTGTGTGGGAGAAAAGCAACCTATGGTAACATCTACGCATCTTTTTTTTATACGATGAATATTGCTGGTTATGTGTTAACTTTTGTTCTAATCACAATTTCGTACATCAAATCTCGCTACTGGATGGAAACGAGGTAAAAGCTGTTGGACAGTATCTATCTCTAGTAGAATGTAATGTACCGAGTAAGGAAAACAACCACTCTTCGAGAGCTCGAAGGATGAACGACTCTTCCTCTTCGCTTTCATGTTCTTGTTTCGACGATTGTTTGTGAGTCAACTGAAAGCGTTATTCTGGGAATTCACATTACCTCCACAGTTTGAGGTTCTCAAATCGTATGATTCTGAAGAGATAAAACCAAACTTTTAGTGTGAGTACTGACATCTTGAGGCAAAATACTAGGTGGATCTGGTGTGTGAGGGGCCGATCGGCGTTGTTCCTCGCGATCCTTGGCTTTGTTTCCCCACCGAATCCATTGTGAAAATGCCCCACGTGTCGTGTTTGCGAATATCATGCGTGCAGCATACCAGTTGGCTGGCACACACCACTGCGCGCAACACACGATGAGCCTCAGTGAGTCGATTGAACTGCTGTTTTCTAGGAGCTTCACTTTGTACCCATCATCACTAAAACAAGACATCACTGCTTAATATTAGTATTTGTAGCACGGGGCTTTATGGAAGTTCCACCTCTGAAGCATTACCCACCCGTCGGAGTGGTTCCTTACCCATTTCCGGCCCTAGGCACAGAAACCGATAGTTTCGATCGATATAGACCCATATACTTATTGTCTAGACTCTCGTGGTCTAGATCCCAGAGAGTGTGCAGATGTATCACCTATTGGTGTAGCTCAGTAGCCGTTCCCTCCGCTTATGTGTAATGGACTTATACCGGACTCAACTCATCTCCCATCGTGCTGCGCGGGTTTGACTCTGTCCATAAGGACGAGGGCCAATTCCTTGTGAACACCATTTGCTTCTCACATTTAATTATCATGTTCCCTCTTCCACGCTTTCGGAACCACATTGCGATTTTTGTTCAGGCTCCGCCCAGCAGCGCAAAAGCTGCGTCCGCCAATGAAGTTTATCTTTTTAATAGCGCTAGATATTGCTTACCACTCTCACATTTCTCCCTTCTACACCACCCTCGATAAATCGCAATTTCACACCGAGAACTACACGTACATTTACGCGCTGCGTCGTTTCCGTTCACTTTAAGCGTGTCCAAGTAGCTTAGAAACTGTTTACTTCGCCAATATTTTCCTAGTCTCTAGGCTGCGATGGAACCGACTTGCGAGTTTCTGTTGTAGGCACTGCCGATCAAGGTGGGCTCCGTCAGTGGGCGTACTGTGAGAGGCGATGCCTACATCAAAATGTACCTGGGTCTCTTTTATGACTTTTAAAAACATGGTTTACCTCAACCCATACTTTATCCACGTTTAGACCATTCTGGAACTTAACTAACAATTTTCAGTTCGAGTAACAATCATTTCGCCACCGTGTGCAGAGATTAGCATAATTGTTGTGTGCTCATCAATTCTTCTCCCATGACCTATCAATCTTAAACCTTTAACCAACTCCACAGGTTCTTTTTCATGTGATGCCTACTTCGTGACGCACGGACGGACCTACGGACAGACGAGCCTTTGATATATAGTAGGGATATTAACAGCAAGTCACATTCAAAAAACCAAGGTGGCAATGAAACAAATCGTCCACGTGGGTATCGTGGGCCGGTGATCAGAGGCTGTGAGGCGAAGCGGCTCAATTTCATTCCCATAGCCAACTGCTGCGCTCCAACTTGGTCTCGTTTCTTTATCGCCCCACCAAGCAGTTAGGGGTGTGTGTCCTTATGCCGAAAAACCGCTTTGTCGCGTTGCATCCGCGGCGCCATCACTACGACTCGCCTCTGTCAGCCGGAATTCCGCTCAGGACCAAAAATTATAGCACCGTGGGGTTCTTCGAAAAAGCTGCATTTGTTGAATTTTGATTGCTGAAAACCATGATGCAGATTGCATAATTGCGGGGTACCATCGCAGTGAGGGAAGCATCTAATAAAAAGGTTCCCATCTAAGCATCTTGGGTGGACTTTTGAGGGGTCAGTCTGGCCACTCAGCTAAATATTTTTCTCCTTCTTATACTGATTTTGATATTCCTGCTTCTTAATAGCTGCTGATTATCGCCGCAGCCCGCGATGCGAAAGGTACTACAAGGATGCTGAGTTATGGGTAAAAGCTTCACTGTCGAACGGGACTCGAACCCGCACTCCATGCTTTCCGGGCATATGTGCTAATCTATCACACCATAGTATGGTATTACTCCATATCAAAATCAGTCCCAACTTATTTCAGATGAAAGGGGTGCCAGTAGTGTATTGGAATAGCACATATTCCCACAAAGCATGAAGTGCAAAATCGAGTCCCGTCTGACAGAAGCTTTTGCCCATAACTCAGCATCTTTGAAGTAGATCTTTTTTATTATTGCGTGAGCCTTAATGTAGAAGAGTGATTCCTATCCTATCCCCTTCTAGGCAAAGGTAATTAATGTCCATGGTGAGATGACCCCCTGCGCTCTTCACCCCCCCCCTTTTTTTTCCCTGCGCTCTTCAACACATTTCGATCTTTGGGTGTATAAAACCACTAAACTCAACAACAAAAATAGAAAAGTTAAGAATGGCAGCAAACAACAACAAAGTAAACAACATCAACTCAAAAACGCACAATAGTCAGCAAGTAACTACTTCGGGCGTTAAACTACAAAGTGCAATCCCACACCTAAAACCACCCCGGACTAGTCGAGTCGCTTTGCGCAGGTGGCCACGCCACTTTTTGACGCAAGGCTACACACCCAGCACTTGGCCCACCATCAAGTGCGAAACTGGAGACTGTGGATATAGTGCCATGCTTTATAGCCCTAATGGCTCCGCCCACCGTTACTGGCGTGATTGAACTTTGAGTGACGAGTAATTCTTTGCACATGGCCCGTAATACATATGTATGGAAGTACGAAAATTGGAATTCCTAAATTTCTTGAAATGAAAAGAAGGGTTGGAAAGTTCCCTTTTCACGATTCGGAGCACCTTTGCACTTTTCACTTTAGGTATCATTTCGTCGAAAAATTTCCCTGCTCTCTGCAACTATGCGCTAGAGGGATGATGTGGACAGCGATTCGTTAGCCCTGCCCTCACAACAAGTCAACCAACCGCTTCTGTAAAACGTAACTGGATGAGGCCACAATGAAAACTCCAAGGCAGGCGTGATTTCCACCAATAGTCTCATCAAGATCCTCTTTTGAAAATTGATGATTCTTCACCTCCTCTACTGATGTCTTCGAATGGGTGTGGTACATGAGGAACTGTGCAACGTTGCAGTTCTTTATTTTGGTTCGTCACTGCTCTAATCGCAGGAATGTTGCCCGTGTCGTGTTTGCAAGGCCACACGGCCCCCACTACTGCAATATTCAAATTGAGCCATACCGAAATTTATGCTGTACTATAGTCCACGCATTCGAAAAGGGAACTGCTGTCAATAAATTTGATTATTTTTTGAAAATCATTTCGTCGATGTTTTCACAAAAATAAATATCATACGTTCAGAGCAGGTAAAGCACAACAGGCGAAGATCAGGTATCAACTGATAATTTCCATGTTATCGATCATTCTCGTCTCTATTCCTAACGGCATCTCTTTGTATCTACAACATGCAAGGGTGAGTGATCTTAATATACATGGATCATCCGTTGGACACGGTCCATAGACATTGATTCCATTGTTACTGGAACGACTTCACAATACTAACTTAACCTGCGAGCAGTGGCAATGGTTCAAAGTAGGGCGTTAGTTGAGATCGAACGGAGCAATACGCATCTGTGTCACGATGAAGGTGGAGAGATGAAGGTGATACTTATATCACGGTCGTGAGATAACCGAACACCATTTGCAAGATTCGGCCATGTGTCATCGCACCAACATCGAAGGTTTTACGGCACAACGCAGACATCTCATAGACGGCTATAGGAACATGTGCACGACTTGATAGGAAGTTCTTGACAGGGACTTAGCAATCCTGTTTGTCCAATCTTTTACAGTCTGATCAATACTCACGAAGCTTTTCTTATTGACATGCCATCAATGTCATCAGACACCTACAAAATACGACCTATTATAAGCTGTGTTGGTGGACCCACCGATCGAATATCGTAGTACCTTATGCACGTTATCGTGAGCCAGTATGAGCCAAAGTCTTTTCCCTCAACATGAACTAGTTCCTATAACATCAACACAACTTAAGCTTCGGGGCGAATTCTGTGATGAAGTCAGGCTCACTCCATACCAATGTCCAAAACGACAAGCTTTTCAAACCTCATCTGAAATGTTGGATAGGCATAATAGAAATATTGAGACCTATCGACTTATTGTTAAGTATACCACCGTGACCACCATGACCCTAGTTGGAGAATGTTTGGGAAGTGACATATTTAAGTGGTCGAGCGGTACTATTCCCAAATAAGGGGTTTGTTATGGGTCAGCGACTAGCCCCAGTACTTCCTGCTTCAGGAGCAGAGCTAAAGAGCCAGTACTGAGTCGCATGTTTCAAAAGACAGTGATAGGCGTAATGTGGGTGATAAGGAACCCCAAAAGGAGTTACTCAGTGAAAAATTACGGGTCTGAAAGGCCGATGAATGGCGAACTCCCGCCAAGGCGCTTCTTTGAACTGTGGCGGAGGAACCTCATCAAGGTAAGCCGCCTTTATAATGGCAGCCCCCCTCCTAGAGATGAGCCACCCTGATTGGCTGGGGTGGAAGGTGCGAAGGCGATTCGGCATGGCTGAAGCGATCGGGGCGCGCCTACGTAAACAGAACGTTGCGAACCTTTTTCTAATCAGCTGATTACTTTTGTCATTGTCTTTGATTTTTGCTGCTTACCCAAAGTGTTTGCGAGTTTCTCTTTCAGTTTCACTTGTTGTCTTCGTCCGTCTGCTTCTGCAGTTGACCACAGGATGTCTTTTGAATTTTTTGTATTGTTTCCTCTCAGTTTTTACGCATTGATTACTTGGCCAAATGCCCATGACAGTCAATCGGCCTACCCGCCTTTTGATGGAATGGTCGTCGAAGTCGAGAAACAATGGTGGGAGAGGGATTCTATTTTCCGGATTTCTGGTGATTTACTTCCGCTTTTTCATAACCTTCTATCACTGACCATCTCGCGCATCATATTCACCAGTTTTTTTTTCACATTTCGTCCGAATTTTTCCTATTACTCCCTTCAATGTATTGATCTACTGAAGACTGCTTCACCGTAGCATCAACCAAGCCAAAATCCATGGATGATTCCGATTGTCAAATGAGCAATCACAATATACCATTTACAGGGGAAGTACGCTATCGCGATTGACTATCATACCTCAACACTCAGGTCACATTGTCTGATGGCATTGCTGGCTTAAAATGGTGCAGCAAATCCAGCTATAAGAATAGCTTGGCTCATGCTAATCTATCCTGCTGTAATGAAACGTGCTGTCGGTTGAAATAGACTTACTGCACTATATCACGTCAGAGAAAGCATACCCTTATGCTTCTCATTTTTCTAGAGTCAGTGCTACAGTACATCGTAGTACTGTGCGATTCTTAGTTTTCTCCTATAGCGTCAGTGCTACACTACATCGTAGTATTGTGTGGGTTCAGTTACAAAATGGTGCTGTGTTAGAGTATTCCTAATCACGACGTTAAACATGAACTTGTTCACAACAGACGATAGGCAGTGTATGACTCTCGACTACATTACGTGCCCATACGGTAAGCCACGAGATTGTGAGGAAGTGCGAGTAATTTATCAGCTTAAATGTAGAGATTGTAGTAGCACTTATATTGGGGCACTAGGAAGGGCACCAGCCTAACTGGGACACGACGTGGTATTAAAAATACTCCATTTGGCAAGCATTAGAATGAGAAACACAACGGAAATGACTTTGATCTCAAGAGTCGACCTTGGCGTTCGAGAAGGAAATTATAATCAAGAACAGTTTTGGATTACTCTGGATTTTCGCAGGAAATCCGTGAATGAATCAGCGCAATGAATTTGACTATTACAATGGCCTTTTGCCTTCCGTATCTGAATGCGAGCTATCGTATGGGTGACGTGCATGACAACATCATACTATGTAGCCTTGAGAATCAGATGAGACTAATTCTGTCTAATAACACTTCTTACTGTGGCTGTGAGCCTACGCTCCCAAGAAGCGGTGGAACCGTCGGTGAGGTTTTCCTATTACTGAGTTGTTCGGGAGACTTCTCGAAGTGATGTCGGAAACGCTAGAGGGGAGGAGAAGCTTGTTCGAGTTCTTCACAAAGGAAGAGCTTCGAGCCATCTTCAGGCCTCCGAAGAAGACGACTCGTTGGGCCACGAATAAAGGTTCCGCTTGAAAACCTCGTGCGACATAACAAAGATCACAATCGACAAGTAATGCGGAGGTTACAAATCGTATCTGGATTTTCGCCCTCTGCATCCAGGGCTCAGTGATCATTGATGAGTTTGCTTTTCGATTCCATGGGAAACGTTCTAACGCAGTTGGCACTATATTTCATGTTTCATTAGCAATAATTTTATCGTTGAAAACGGACCAGGGTCTCTTATGTGTATCGCAAGGTAGAAATACTAAATAAGTGTGAAAGTTACAGAGATGGTAGACGTATTCCACACGACAGTTGGTATTTACGAGTTACTCAACAAGAACACATGCGGCATTGTGTCTATGCAGGGCCCAGGAAAATGAGTTATGGTTGAATGAAGGAAAAATGCACTCTATGACAACGTCTTACAAGCAAGGTCTTTAAGAGCATGGCACGTTTTTGAAAATGGGTATGACGTCAGGTGTCCGTGAACGAAACATATAAGTGATATCCATTTTTGCTAAGCGGCTCTGCGAGTGCCGAAGGCAGATTGAAGAGAAATTCTTTTGGAGAGAGCGTATATGCAATCGCAGAGGTGTTCTTTTGTTCCACATTGAAAACATGGCAAAATACAGAGAAGAATAAAGCCTTACCTATGGCATGTAACATGAAGGGCATGCCAGGAGTTTCATCATTAGACAACAACGTAAAGTCGGAAAGCGTCCCTAGCCTACAGTATTGTGTCTTGACTGCTCTTCCTTTCATGAAGTGATTTTTTCCGAATGAGGTTTCTTCCATTTCTTCCCCTAGCGATCACCTGCATCATTCACCACGATTATGCAAAATTTTAACGTGTGCTTGATTCTGTTGCGAAGCGCGATACAGTTTGTTGTAAAGATAATTTGATGGTGGACTTAATTCGGTCCATCTTCCACTCACAGATGGTGTCAAGTGTCTCAGTGAAGCATTATCCACTTGCAGGTAGCTGATGCAATAGCCAAGCCGTCAACGTATTTGTTGTGTGTCAACTCGTCCATCGATATTTTCATCTATTTTGCTCTCTATCGAGAATTTCGACAGGAATTCAAAAAATGTATTCTCCAAGTAGTATGGCCTGTCAAAGAAAGCACTACTGTGAATGTACTTTGAAGCTAATCCATCGAATGTGCTGCGACATTCACTTTGTTTTATGAGGCCCTTTCACTGTGCAGTCACACGTGCTACTTTTCATCAGGCTCGATACTGCGGTTCTGTTAATATACCCATTATATAGCACTTGCTATTCTATTTAAATAAATAAAAATGTTATGTTGTTTTTTGCACTGCCTCTCTGCATATCGTGTGGATCCATTCATGTCGTTCAAACTGCACCACAGTCCTTGCTCTTGTGTGACGGAGAAAGCGATCAGTGTTGCGTTTTTTCCATAACGCCGCAGAACGTTTTCATCATTGAGAACCCTCCACCCTCGAAGGGTCCGCTGGTTTCGTCAAAATGCTAGTCTGCGGCGAACCTGTGAGGACTCTGCTCGCTCGCCATGACTGACACAACGCCAGCGCAACGAGGCTCCTGGAATAGGACGTATATTAGCTAAGAATAGGCATGGTTATGCGAAGATCTTGCAGCTAGACTGCAGTCGCATGGAAAACTGGGTATGCACTCTTGCAACGTTTCTGCAACTCTTGATCGTGCAAGCGATCGCATGACTGGTGCGCGTAATTTCAAGTGAGCGTGCTTTGTGACTGGTACTGGTTGCTAGTGGTCCCACGCAGAGAATGGTTTCGGTGTGCCATCGGTAATGTCTCTATTCTCTGTCATGCTGTAGCACGAAAGTGGGTTTGCACATCTTACTTTCTTTGGGCAGAAGGATTAATATGGTGAAATAATCTTCAATTGCATAATGTAAACGCATTCGGTAAGAGTTCACAAACTAACGGTAGACTACACGCTGGTTTTGTCTTGACAAGTGAACTTCCATTTGACAAACACTACAAATCCAATGCCTCTAGAATGAGCAATAGGAACTACAATCTTTCAACTTAAAAATCCTACAATTCTACTAAGGGTAATAGTGTAGTCGCATTACCTCTAACAGAAAAGGGGGTTTTTTCAAGCGTGTCTAGGAGAACAACACTGCAGACTTTCACTTCTCAGCTTCAGGCTATTTATTAGCTGCTTCCGACGAACCTAGAGGTGCAAAAGCAGAATATCTAGGGTCTTTATTGAGACCATAGATCAGGGCTAATTTTCTCAGTCACAGTTTTACTTTTCTTGTATAATCTCTTCCGAGTGCATGCAACATCGCTCTATGCTATGTAGAGGGAGAGCAAATTTGATCGCAACGGTTTATTGAGGTTTTTTATGTTATTCCACTCGGGCACCCTACTGAAACTGTGCTAGACTTGAGTATGCATTATATCATTATCGATTCAATATTCCAGTTTGACTCGTTTTTGAGCTGTTGCAATCCATTGTAGTGTGGATACTCTGTGAATTGTATTTTAACACGTAGAGGATGTGGCAAAATTACCCGTGCACATGAACATTGTGAATTTTTTAATTTTTCCCAGAAATTTTCCCACTTCACTCGCCTAATATATGTTGTAATATATGTTGACTGAAAATTGTGGAACTCATACGTACTCGAGTACAAAATGATCTGACGTTCCAACCTACTAAGTGCTATTATCAAAATTCATAAGGCCGGCAAGCTAACGAAAGATATTGTGAAAAGGCAGTTGCGCCAGTATGACGCTAACGCTAAAAATGGAAGTTCGGGGTGTGGGTCTTTAGTCAGGATTAACCTTTCACGCCTACTACCTCGCACCCTCCCCAACTACTTCACACTTCCCGAATGCGTCTACGGTACCTCTCTAATTGCCTTTCCTTCCGGAAAGATTTGCAGCACAAAGAATAGAAAGCGTGGAATTAAGTTTGGACAAAGAGCCATTGGCAGAAAAAATTGAAATTAGTAAGAATTCATGAAAGCATATCTCATTCATTCGGTTTTCAAAAAAAAGGCCGAAGTTGCTCAGTTAGTTCCTTTTTACTTCAGATTGACTGTTTCCTTTTTCTTAGTTTTACCCTGTCTCCCTTGCTTTCATGAACTCTTACTGATTTTGATTAATTCTGCATATCTGTCTTTGTCCGAACTCAATTCCACGCTTTCCTTTCTTTGTGCTGTAAATCTTGACATAAGCGAAGGCAATGAGTGAGATCAAGCCTTATGCGCATTCGCTGAGGTGCGAAGTAATCAGGGAAGGTGGAGGGAGGAGGTGTGGAAGTCAATCCTGACTAAAGACTCACACCCGGAAGTTCCATGACTAACACCTCAATTATAAACAATGTTTCAGTGATTTCAATGAAAACTAGTTGCTGCACCAAATTGGTGCTAAAAACGGATGCCATATCCATGATCAGCACCCAAAACACCTTCTAGACAAAGTTTTAGCCTTTTTTACCAACCCGCGATGTCTCGAGAAGTGATGGCTTCATAGCGCCCACTGAAGCAGTACTGGGGTGCCAAAAAGAGTCATTCTGCTCACGACTCACATCCGCCAACTATACAAATTAGAGGGTGATTAAAGAGATAAAAGTATTAGGATGTTCCTGAAATGTTCCTCTTTGAGCAGGGGCAAGCTGTGGCTCGGTACTTTCACCATATACAGGGGGTGCCAAAAAAAAAAGTAATTTTGTCCACGGCTCACATCTGCCAATTTTACAAAACGTAGGGAAACGAAAGAGATAAAGGTATTGGGGCAAAACATTCCCAAAATGTTCCTCTAAAAGTAGGAACAAGCTGTGGCTCCTCACATTCATGTTCATAAAAATATGGAGGTTTCATTCGGCGTAGTCGGGCTTCGGAGTACCTACATTTAAAAATTCGCTAAAAACAGTGGAGCCAAGCTCCGTGGTAGGTCTTTTGTGGGAAGCTTCCTGAGGGTTGGCCCTTCGGTTCTTGGAAGTCACAGAGCCCCTGCTGCTTGGACAAGGCTGCTATGATCCAAAGTATCATTTTCATGCCTCAAATCCGCCTCCGGAGGGGTTTCAGTGATAGGGGAACGTTTTGGCTCTTGGAAACGAAGGGCGCTGGGAACCCGGGAAAAACACAATGTTAAAGAACACCATCCGGTATGAATCCCCTTAGGTACCCAGATTGAACGGACGTCAGCAAGGTTGTGAAAGAGGGCGAAGAAAATTCGGATTTTGCCCAGTTGAGGTGATACATCTTGTTCAGTCTTTCCTTGCTCCCGTTCCTGCTCGTGCAGGAGGCTGCCACGGAGTATAGTGATAGAGTTAGGTCTGCTCTTGATTCTGGGGATGAGAATACCTCAATAGAATTTACTGTAGTTTGGCTAAATGGGGTCGAAAGTGGAGGAGACAAAATTACTTTTTTTTTTGGCACCCCCTGTATGCAGCCTTGGGTCGGTACAGTCGGGCTTTAAAGCACTTACGGCATCAAGGTTTCTAAAACAGCAAAGTCATAGAGCCAGCTTCCGTGGTGGGTCTGTCGTGGGAAGCTTCCGAGGGACTTATCCTTCGGTTCATGGAAGTCACAGTGCTCCACCTGCTTGGACAATGTTGCTATGATCCGAAGTGTAACTTTTCCTGCCTCATCCTTCCTCCAGAGGGGTTTCAATGGTAATGGCACCTTGTGGTTCTTAGAATCGAAGTGCATTGAAAACCCCGAGGAAATCACTGTTTAACGACACCACCCTTTATCCTCAGGTACCCAGAGTGAACAGATCTTAGCAAGGTTGTGAACGAGGGTGTCGAATTCTCGGATTTTCCCGAGCTGAGGTGCCACATCATGTTTACTCGGAGAAAGCTCCTGATTCTCAAGTGCAGAAGGCTGTTAAGGAGTTTCTTAATAGTAAGAG
Source organism: Trichostrongylus colubriformis (assembly GCA_963978905.1). Lineage (NCBI taxonomy): Eukaryota > Metazoa > Nematoda > Chromadorea > Rhabditida > Trichostrongylidae > Trichostrongylus > Trichostrongylus colubriformis. The sequence goes on along the minus strand of OZ022257.1, from coordinate 42,910,114 downwards.
GTGTGTTCTTGAAGTTGAGTATAGAAATACCCCGTCAGCATCCGCTGAGGTTCGTCTTATATTGAGTTGAACTCAGAGGAGAAAAAGTTACTGTTCTGGCACCCCGTATCTATGCCTAAAATCTTGATAGAGGAATTGCATTTACAACAGGCAAAACACACAAGTGAGCAGAAACGATAGTAGAATGTTGAAAGTGATTTCCTGACTAAAGCCATTGAAAAGGAAGCGGTGACGATGAATATGACATGGTCGTTATATGGTGGATGGTGCTGATGGATAGTACTAGGTAAATGAGGTAACCGACCACTCGTAGTCAAGCGCGCATCAACCGGACGACATATGCAGCGTCTTTGCACTGAGCACAAGTTTATGGTAGTAGCACGAGAAGCATCCTGATTGGACACCACTGCGTGAGTTCACCGAATCCCCTTCAAGAAGGGGACGTATTGTGAGCACTTGCACGTAAAGTTGACATGACCATGACGCCGGGTACCTTAATGACTAAGGTGTCGTACAGAGTCACGAAAACGTGTATGAAAGTTCGTTCGAAGATAACATGTATTTTAAAGCTCCTCGCACATAGGAGGCTGGACAATGACAGAGTTAACCTGCGGTCCTCGCAGAGCTGTGAATGAATCGTTCGTAAATGGGCTAGATGACGCGATCGCTTATCACAAGGTCAACGTCGTTCTTGGTGGCATCGGCTCCGCTATTAATCTGATTCTTCTGTTTATTTTTGTCGCTTCCCCAACTCTGAGGAAGAAATGTGAGGTAAGCAATTCTAACATCTGAAACAGCATTTTCACACGTTTTGAGCCTCTAGTACCCATTAGTTTGTTCCGCCGTCCCAACACAAGTAGAGAAAGATGATGGAGTAGCTAGCAGCAGAGCCCCTAGAGCCAAATAAACTGGTGATCGAAAAATTAAACTTTTGTGCAATCCGCCGGCTCTGGCGGTAAAGCCATCACTATGAAATCGACCGCGACTCCAAGCCGTTTCGTGGCTTCGCTTATTGCTAGAAGCACCATATACGGTCTGTAGGTCCCATGTTCTTTTAAGGCGAACATGCCCTCGCTAAATAGACTGTTTTGTCAACTCACCATAGCCTTATCTTGACAGAAACACAAAGCAATGGTTGAATCCTGGATTGCCTCACTGAGTTTCAGCAATCTTTTTATTTTCAGAATCTCATAGTGCTCTGTTTAGCTGACGGTATCAACACCTTTTCAGTAATGCTCATGGGATTGAATAGAGTGCAACTCTACACCGAGGTAGGCTCGAAATATTCTTTTACAGATATACTGAGTTATGGGCAAGAGCTTCGGTCTTGGACGGGACTCGCACGCGCACTCAATGCTTTCTGGGCACATAAGCTAATCCATTGCACTTCGAGACCCTTTCCACCTTGAAGGCACACCACGCGGTAATCAATATAGTCGCTTACCTTTTTTGCGGCAGTTAAACCCTGTTGTACAGGCCGCTCACTATTTGCGGCATCACGACGCACCCTCGCGACGTTAGGCCTGCTGAACTCTACCGAGCCACACCCCTAAAACCAAATGCTCGGCGTTGGATGGACCGAATTGCAACGTGGCTTGCTAACCATCATGAAACTTTAAAGGAATCGTCCACGGAAAATGAGTTTTCGTGTTACCCATGTAATTATGTTGTATTTGCCTAGTGTTGGCCTCATGCAAAATTTCACGCGAAAAAATGTGAATCTGGCTGAGATACAGCACCACAAAGTGCGGTCCCAGTGGGCGGGGCCTCCGTGTAAAAGCCTCGTACCGCGTTCGCCGTGGTCGGAGACGCATTGTAGGAACAGAAGGTTACGTAAACAGTCCTACTCTCCGTTCCCAACGGCGGCGGACGACGGGACGAGGCTTTTACACGGAGGCCCCGCCCACTGGGACCGCACTTTGTGGTGCTGTATCTCAGCCAGATTCACATTTTTTCGCGTGAAATTTTGCATGAGGCCAACATTAGGCAAATACAACATAAACATGTGGGTAACACAAAAACTCATTTTCCGTGGACGATTCCTTTAAGGTACAGTCCATTTCGGAGAGCGTGATAGAGCATGGCCCACGGGCTTGGGTGAGTGGCGAGAGTGAGTGTGGTGGGGTGAGAAATTTGTACACTCTCATCCAAGTGCCTAGGTAAAGCCATATCAGGCGCTCCGAAATAAACTGTAAGACGGAAATTCTGATGATGAAGACAACGTTAGCAGGATGAAACAGGTGATATCGGTGAAATATGAGTGATACTACCAAGCAGAGCCTTGATTCTAGGCTATGGTACTCGTACAAGGACTGTGCTCAGGGAATCTCGTTTTTGGCGTTCCTTGAGCTTATCGTTAGTTTTCCTTCTCTGGTGTGTAAATTAAGACCTCTACTCCCAGTAATAAGTTCGACAACGCTTACAATTCACCGCGAGGTGTGACTTAACTCAGTTTCTCAATGGTAAATTTATCATAGCCTATTAGCACTCCACGCACAGCATGATGAACCGGTAACGCAAAACGTCAACAAGTTATGTGTGAGTGATGATGAGCTGTGATAACTATGCCATCGAGAACTGAGTTAACGGCAGTATTAGGGAAATTTGGATGAAAAGTCAAAGAAGTAGTGAACATGAAAGTCGATATGCCAGTAATAGGACAGTGAAGAAAAAACGGATGGAATTGACCAAAAACCCGTGAAATAGGACCCCTGCCCACCGCTGATTCTCGAGGTGGACGACCATTTCGTCAACAGGCGGGTGGCCCGGACGCCTCTGCAACTGGCATGTATCCAGGTAATCAATGCGCAAAAACAGCGTGGAAATAATACAAAAAAAACTTGAAAGGCATCCCATCGTTAACTGCATACGTGAGAAGACAATAAGTGTGTATTAATGGAAAAGAAAAGAAGAATAGCAAAGAAAAGCTCGCGAACTCTACGGGTAAGCAGCAAAAATCAAAATCACTGAAAAAGATGATCAGCTGATCAGAAAAGGGTCTGCGACGCTCTGTTTACGAAAGCGCGCCCGATCGCTCCAGCCGGCCGCATCGCCTTGGCCCCTCCCACCCCAGCCAACCATGGAGAGCTCGTCGCCAGGAGGAGGGCTGCCCTGATCGAAGGCGGCTCGCCCTGATGAGGCCCCCTCCGCCACAGCTCAAGGGGGCGCCTTCCGCGGGGATTTCGCCATGCGAAGGCCTCTCACCAGGAAGGGCTTTTTACTTCCCATGGAACTTCGAATAGAGACCCCTATCAATCGATAGAGCTCTGAACGCTGTTTACGACTGGGAAAACTAAAAGTGCTACGGGCTGCTCCGAGGCGAGTTAGGAGGGGACAAAGTTTGCTTGTGATATCTCATTGGTGAGGCACTTTGCCGTTAGCACGGCCGTTGTTGAGCCACCAACGGCTACCGCGGCTTGCTGGTAGTTCTGGTAGGGATCCGCAGCATACGGGTGTTATGGTTGCTCCCCGCCGGTGGAGATTTTTTTTGCATTTTGTGTCTCATTGTCTACACTTTTACCTGAATGCATAATATTATTACAAGGTACGTTCGGAAACCCATACGCGCGAGCCAGTCGTTCTCGTGCAAAACCAATGTGATTTTCGTGTTGAGGGAATCAAATTACCTCAGGGGACAAGTTTTTAGCCAATTCGAGAATTTGACTAAATTTCCGAAAAATTCACGATCTATTGGGTGGCAGCACCATGAACAAGGAAGAAGTCGTTGACCCTTGCCGAGGAAGTGCTCTTATTTTAAGCTTGTTTCGTAGGTTCAGTGCGATGGGCAAGTGTAATAGGTATAAGTAGGCTAACTCGTTCAGGTTTCAGGATTTTCTGTACAAGAAAATTCAAAAACTACCACTTTATCCCCTGTCCACCCCCAGTTTTCCGAAATTGGACCAAAAACCGGATTCGGCTGAAAATTTGCACGGTGGGGTAATTCGACCCGCTGTGCGTGAATTTCATAACTTTTTTGCGCAAGACGCACTAATTGGGGTATGGGAGTCTCTTCGACCTGGTATGCTTCCCCTGTGAGTATTGTCAGTAGTTATAAATAAAGTGGCAGAGTAAATGATGGGTGTGATAGGTTCTGGTACAAGAAAACGTTCAGAAGTGAAAGAAAATCACTTTCTGGCCATGAAACACAAAATGCAGAAATAAAGGGCTCTCAGGCGGGGGCAAACCCCCAACCCTCGTGCTGCAAATCCTCTACACTACCACTGAGCCACGTTGGCCGTTGTTAGCTAAGCAACGGCCGTGCTGATGAGAAAGTGCCCTGCCAACGAGATATCACGAGTAAATCACAGGTAAACTTTGACCCCTCCTAACTCGCTTCCGAACAGCCCGTAGTACTTTTAGTTTCCACATTTATAATCAGCGTTCGAAGCTCTATCGATCTGTAGGGGTCCCTATCTGAAGTTCCATGGGAAGTAAAAAGCCCTTCCTGGTCAGACCCGTAGTTTTTCACTTAATGACTCCATTTCGGATTCTCTGTCACCCACATTATCCCAAACGCTGTCTTCAAGGTGAAAGGGATTTTGGAAGTGTTATAAAGCACATACAGTAGCGCTCAAAAGTCTTGGGCCAAAACTTTTTTGTCATAACTTTTTTTCTACTTGACCAAATTTGACAAAATTTTAAAATGTGGTGCCTGAACCTATTGTCAACATTTCTTTGTACTTGAGCGCCGCTTGCCACTTTTCATGATTTTTTACAAGAATTTACTACAAGACCACCCAAAAAAAAGTAAGAGGCTTGTTCAAGAAAAACGGCTTTCTATACAAAAACAAAAAGAGCAAGCTTCAGAGAACATTAATATTTTGTAGAAAGAACACGACTTTTGATGACAGCGGCACAGCGGGACGGCATAGCGATGGCATGCCAAAATTAAAAAATTTCATATAACCACGTAACCTACACCGTTTCGCGCCAAAATAGTATATTGAGTATGCAGTGTCTCCAAGTACAACATACTAAAATTTCTCTTAAATCGGTGTAGTTGCAAAAAAGTTACAAGTGAAAAAACCCGAGTGAAAGACCATTTCGCCGAAGACTTTTGAGCGCTACTGTATGCCCGTAAAGCATAGAGTGTGGTCTGAGCCATGGGTATACAGGAGTTGCCAAAAAAGAGTCACTTCGCAGGAGAGTAACATGTGCCAGCTATACAAAGTAAGGAGTAAAGAAGAGATAAATGCATTGGGGCAAAATATTCCTGGACTGTTTCCCTAATATAAGGATCGAGCCATGGCTCCTAATTTCACCGTGATAAAAATATGGTGTTTTTAGTCGGCGCAAGCGGGCTTCAGAGCATCAGGTGTGTACCCTTACTTCAGGATGCCGCAGGAGGACGAGCGGCATGCGACACAGTGTGTGCGAGTTATGCGCGTCGCTAGTTGGGTCTCAGAACGATCACAACGTAATGCCAGGGGTGCGATACGCAGTTGACTTCTAATCGCTTCGGGACCCAACAACACGGAGCTCGTTCACATTGCTTCGCTTGCGACATGCCGCAGTGCGGCATCCTGAAATAAGGGTACACATCACAGAGCACCGACGCATCAAGGTCCGCCTAAATAGCAGAGCCACCTTCCGTGGTAGGTCTCTCGTTATTGACTGACCCTTCGACACGCAAGTGAACTCTCGCTGCTTGGACAACGCTGTTATGATACCAAGCGTCAATCATGCCTCAAACCTGCTTCCGAAGGGGTTTCAATGGCGACGGCACATTTTGCTCGAAAACGAAGGACACTGAGAACCCCGACAAAACGGAATGTTCCAGGACACCACTTGTATCACCCCTCAGGTACCCAGAGTGCACAGACCCTAGCATGGTTGTGAACAAGGGTGACGAGATTTCATGAAGCTCTCAATACCCACGTACAGGGCTGTAACCGTGTAAATAAAAAATAAGCGTAGATACGGTCGCCGCCTTTCTTACCCAGTTACACGCGATTCCCACCAAGGGCAGTCAAATTACGCCCAAGAATCGCACGGAAAACAGCTCGACGCAAAACCCAGACATGAGGGTACACTGCCTTACGGGAATAGTGATAGCGTGAGATGTGTTCTTGAATTTGGCGATGGGAATATCTCGTCAAAATTTAAAGGAAGTTCGACTGATATAGTGTTGGAAAAGAGGAAGAGAAGTGATTCTTTCGGCACTCTATTAATATTAGGTTGGAACATAATTTCTGTTACACTTTTTATTTTTCCTGAGGAAAACAGTGGAAGCTCCTGGAATATTTGGTAGTGGGGGTATACAAAGCGAGTGAAAAGGACTACTGATTAACACATTCATATTCTCTATGGCTTCAACTAGCAGTGAATCTACGACAATTTCGCGAAAGGTACGAAATTCACGAACACTGCCCCGGTTCCTCAGCATGCAAGGCCACTAACCGAATCAACCAGTCGATGGTCTTAGGTACTGTCTCTCATATGGCGGCAACCCGATGGCTCGATCGACTCAAATTGAAACAGAAAAAAATTTCAAAAAATTGCACAGAGAAAAAAATTTAAAAAAATTTTTCTAGAAAAAGCGCGAAAAATTGCCATTCAACACGACAGTCACTGCCGATCTCTGCTGCAGGCAATTGGGCACCGTAGCCGCAAATTTTACCGGAAAAATGGACCGAGACTTCTTCCTCCACGACAACGCTCGCCCACATGTGGCAAAGTTGACGTGTCAAAAGATCCAGGACCTTGGTTGAACGAAGCTCCCCTACCCACCGTAAGCTTCGAACATGGCCCCAACTTCTTCTTCTTCTTCTCCCTGGCGTTAATCCCGTGCCGTCACAGGGTCCGCAAACTTTGTCGTACGTCGCCATTTGTTACTGTCTAAGGCATCCACTGTTGTGGCCTCTATATCGATGAGGTCCTTCTAGCCTTATATTTGATACTTTGTGCGACTTTAGACATTTTTCTTTGATGTGACAAGGTTTGTCCATCAGCCGGCCTGTCAACATGGGCCTGACGCTGGTATCGTCACCATTTTTGCTTTTTGCAAGGCATGGTAGTGCCCCGGCAGGGATCGAACTCACTGGCTCTTTCTAAGTGCAGACGTGAGTCTACACCCTTAACCACTCGGCTATCCCTGCCTTCGAACATGGCCCCAACTGAATACCACCTATTCCGATCTCTGACTCACTTCCTCGACGGACGGCAGCTCAAAGATGACGATGATGTCAAAAATCGACCTCCAGGCTTTCTTCGACCAGAAATCCCCAGACTTCTATAAGCGAGGCATCTATCACCTTATTCGCTGGCAATACATTGTCGATTATAATGGTGCATATTTTGTTGACTGAAGTTAGACACAAATAAAGAAAAATAAATTTGAAATTTTTCGTCATTGTGTAACAGAAATTATGTTCCAACCTAATATATACCACTCACCGGTACCCTGAGGGACTCCGCCTCAGTTCGCCAGCGATTCAACTCCGACTTTCCTATGGCTTTCCAACCTCAATAACTGAACACTAAAGTACGATGATGCTGACTCCAAGCCGAGCACAGACAATCAATGACCAACACACCATGCAAGCACCAGCGATTAACAAATTTGAAAAGCAAACCCACATTGTACTCCCTGCCGCCTGATTTAGTACTAGTTCTCTTTTTTTCATTGCATAGTTTGTAGTATATGAACTGGTTTCTTTAGCTATGTCGCGCACCTCTACCACAGAACCGCTTGAACCTTACTCGAACCCTGATGCAGTTCCGATCACACAGAACCTAGTTGGAGCTTCAATTTACTTTTGTTTTTTTTGAGCAGTGGTGGAGTTTCAGGCATTGGATACTCTTTCGATCCCAGTGCGGACAGCTTGGGAATGTGCACTTGAACCGTGGCGCATTTTCCAAGGATACGGTATGGTCGGCTTCGTAGCAATATCTATTATATAATATTATGAAACTGAGAGGTAGTGCGTAAAAGAAGAGGCAGTCATCCACGCCTCTTCGAGAAAATCACATACAGTCCATTTCAATTACGGCTGGCAGGGCGAAGCCTACGGACTTGTATCGATCTCTCTCACCCCGCCACACACTCTCACCCAACTCTGTGGGCCACGCCCCGTCAGCCTACGGGAACTGGACTGTACCATCTGTAGCACGTGGAGGAATCTCAGCTGACTAGAATGTGGGGTCAACGGATTAAGAGTATCATTTTATAGAGCATTATCTGAATGCTTCGATTTTTTATTTGAATGTGGTCCAGAGCCACTGTGCAAGGTGGTTGTGTGTCCGCCCCTGGTCGCCGCAGTATTGCAGGGCGGAAACCAACCACTATCTTGAATTTTAACTCGAAATCATACATTTTTACCATCATGAATACTTACCGTATTATCTCACTCTAAGTTTTCCGGTTTCAAGAGAAGTATTCTTACGGAAGCTTTCATACTTTGCGCACCAATGCCGGCGACGGCGGAAATTTCACGCCGGCTCCAGCTTCGACGACGTCAAAACCATGTGCTCGCGCCAAACACGGCAGCACTCTGGTAACGCGCTGCGTTCGCAAAACGCTTGATCCAACCACATTGCACACAGTATATGATCATTGCGAAGCCACGAATTTGAATTCGAATTTTGGTATAATACCAAACTATGCACTATGAGTGTGGCGAGAGCCCACGAATGCCAAATTTGTATTTGAATTTCTGGGCTATCCACGATCATCATTGTCGTGTGGTTGGGTCAAGCGTTTCGCAAAAGGAGCGCGTCACCACACAGCGGTATATTCACGCGGCCTAAGGCAACACTGAGATTGTGATGGGAATAAGCACCTTTTTTGGTTTTCGGGAAGTGCCTCCGTGAAAAAGAACATAGTCGCGAGCCTCGGTACATCTTTAAACTTCTTTTTTTAAATTAGAGTCAGAAGAATTATGGGCAAAAGTCGGAAATCGCATTTTTCTTGACTGTCACTCTTTGGCGTTTCCCGGTGATCACAGGCGTACCCTACTAGTTTTTGTACTGAAGAAATACATTTCATATTCATATATTCTATTACTATTTATCATTTGCATTTGCTTGTTCATTTTTAGGTCAGAGAAAAGGTCTTGGCCGGTTTCTGCAAGTTCATTTTTGGAGAACCATAACTTTGCTTGGGTTGTATCTTTGCCAACAGAGTGGATACCATTTGATTCATCACATCCTTGCTAACCTGGTGCTAATTCAAATATCTGATTTGAACAAAATCCTGACGATTTCAATGGCGCAAAATCGCGAATATTCGACTTTGAATAATCATGAATCACGAACACTGTGCTTTCAAAGGAAGTGATCGAATGATTCGAAAGATGGAGATTTGCTAGTGTTATGTCAGGGGAATACGACGGGCGTGGGTGAGCTTCAGTTCGATCCCAGGCGGATGACGTCTTGTGAAAAATTGCGGTTACGCTTCTGCTGCGTATGATCACGCGGCACCCTTTTTTGAGCTTTGACGATTCCAAGTTATGTCAAACCGTCAACCATATCGATATGTAGGAGGTCAGAACTTTTACGTATCACACTGAATAATGACGTTAATCGCTTCCTGGTGGTAAAATCAAGGAGCTATAGCCAATCAAAACTTCTAGCAGCTCATTCTCATTTCTGAGCTCGGAAACACAGGGACAACTATCACAACGTACTACCTCCTTTCTTTGCAGTACTTCATTTTACACCTTCAGTTCTTCATTACTGCTCTTATTCACGAAAACTCGTAAAGTGAAGTCGTCCAATGAGCGGATTTACCGTATTCTGTATTTACCCTGAAGATAAAAGTCCTGAAGAGGGTCTAAGAAGATCATACAAATGCACACATAGAAAGCAAAAGCTATAAAATTGAATTACATTGAAAGTGGAACATTCTTTGCCAGAGGTTCTCTTGCAGCCCTATATATTCAACTCTGATGACTCAGTCAAGATCCTACTCCTCTATTCACTTCATTTCAGGTGATTTGTGGCCACCGGCAGCCTATGTAGCGATGGGTATTGAACAGTGCATGGCTGTGTTCAGCCCAATAAGTTACAGCAATTTATCAACGTGGTAAGAGATTTTGATAAAACTCTACTCAGTGTGAGCCGTGGTACGTACGAGTGACGACGTGCGACCGCTAACACTTCGTTCATGAACCTTAAATTTTAAAAAGTAACATGCTAACACAAAATATTCAGTCGCAGGCGCGGATTACTCATCGCCTCTTTGATTCCTGCTACTTGTGCTCTTGCAGTCGGGTGCATTATTGCGTCGGAAAATCGACAGAAAGAGGTATGCTTTTTTTCATGACTTGGTTCACTTAGTAATTCAATGGTTCTTACATATCTCCCTTATCCCTGCCTCTTGATTTACGCCATATACTCTTCTCGGCGCCATTTTAAAGACACACTTCGCGATAATCAGATAGGTCGATTCACCCTCTTGGAATAGTAGATCATTTGGTAACTAGACAGGCTGCACCCTTTTCGTGTCGCCACGTTGCGCTATCACGGCGCTATACCTGCTCGAACACACTCCGACGCCACCTACTCCGACGCCCACTGGTCAACTGAGCAAAATGGGTGGGGCAGGAGTGGGTTATAGCAGGTTTAGGGCCGCAGTGGCAGCCAAAAAAGGTGCAGCCTGACTAGTTACCCGAGGATCTACTGATGCACATGTAAGGGACCCATCCGATCACCGCAAAGTGTGCCTTTAAGCTGGGTTTGTCCATACTAGTTCTTCACTGATGGAACACTCGTCTCGGGGATTGATGCTGACCTATACATCGGCTGGCCCATAAAAGTCAATTTATTGGCCAAACGCAGAGATTATCTCTCAACTCTCAACTGATTATCTCTCAATCTCTCAACTGACTTAGAATACCGGTCTCCTCCCAGGACGGGCTGTGTTGTCCTACACAAGTGTTCCGTTTTTCCGTTTGCAATAGCATTGCCTTCGAGGCTTTTCAGGTAAAGTACTGGTGTGGAAGAAAGGCCGCCTATGGCAGTAGCTTTGCATCATTTATTTATGGGATGAATATTTTTGGTTATGTGTTAACTTTTGTTCTAATCACAGCATCGTATATCAAATCTCGATACTGGATGGAAACGAGGTAGGAGCTGTAAAACTTCTGAGTGCTTCCAATTAGAGGGTATGGTACCAAGTAAGAAAACATCCTATCTTAGAAAGGTCAAAGGAATGACGACTGTTTTGCTTTCCTCTTGTTTATTACCGACTGTCTGCGAGTTAAATGAATGCGCTCTCCGGTGATTCACACACATTACCTCTACAGTTCAGAGTTCATAATCCATCACAAAAATATAACTGAGCTACAGTGTGTGAACTGGAGACTCGGCACATAATATTACATGTGTGTGGTGTACTAGAAGCCGATGCGGCCTTGTTCCGAGCAATCCTTGGCTCTGCTTTCTCACCGCGCTCATCGTAAAAATGTCCCAAGCGTCGTTCTCCAAACGTCGGTCCCTCTTGTACCGTGCACGTAACTCGTGCGAAAGAAGAGGCAACATCACGGTACATTAATTTGTTAATTTGTTTAGGTTCACTGCTAGCCACATCCATAGTTTTATACAGCAAGTCAAAATTCGGTGGAGATGCAGGTCTCTAAAACTTCGTCCACGTGAGTACCGTGGAGGGGGGGGGGGGGTGGGGGAGGGGGGAGAGTTCCATAAAGGCTGTCATACAGAACGGTCCATTTTCGTCTTCACGCAGCAAGTTTCGCGCTTGATCTTGGTCGCCTTCATGTCGCGCCACCGAGCACGTGATCGTACTATCAAACTGGGAACTGTGCATATGGAAGCTACGCGGTGCTTCGCTTGGCAGCCCTCGCGACTCCGTCCATCCAGCAAGAACAAACTTTGAAGGACTCCGTCTTTGCAGGATTTTGCTCTTTTCATGTGATACATTACATGTGGCCCATAGTGAACAATTGCAATATAAACCTATAATATGTATACTAGTACATATAGATGTGATGTAAATATACATGTAAATACATAAAATTTTTTTTAATTTCCGATGCTGATTTTCGCCGCAGCCTACGATGCGAAAGTTGCTATCAGGTTGCTGATTTATAGGTAGAAGCTTTGGTCCTGGACGGGAGTTGAACCCGCACTCCATGCTTTCCAGGCATACATACATATGTGCTAATCCATTACATTACGGAGACCCTTTTCACTTTAACTCAGTCTTCGAATGGTATGCTTATCATAGCTTATTAGTCGCACATATAACGGGTTGAGCTTGTTGGCATCGAGCAGCTGGAAGCTTCTGATATTAATTTTGAATTTTTGATAATTGCTGATTTTCGCCGCAGCCAGCGATGGAAAATATATAATAATACAATTATAATAACAAGGAAAACTGAGTTTTTCGAGAATTTCCTCAGAGGGATTCAAATCGTTTCTTTTCCTTGAAGAGGACAACCGCGAGTTTCGCCACAGATCATCTCTTCGGGACTTAATGATTCTTAATTAACCCTACTGGTGATGTCTTTAGAGACAGCTATAGGGCTAATATTGGTAGTGGGAACTTATGAAGGGAATCAGAAAAAAGCTAGGATTTTGCAAGACTATACTCGGCGAATCTAGGTAGAGGGAGTTGCAACCCCAAATCTTCGAAGGAATCGTCTCACTTTCAACTGCTATCACTTGCTTTATGGTGGCTCGTCCTTTCCAAGTAAGCTCGCCCTTCCGGAACTGATGGTGGAAACTGAGTGTTATTTCCTGAACTTTTAATATTTACTTTTTTAATTTTTTATTAAGCCTTTTTCATTATCGCCCCTGATTACCTCTACTTTAACCCAACGATTTTTCCATATTCGGCTCGAACTACCCTTACCACTGCCTTTATCTGAATGTGTTGCATGAGGAGCTTGACCTTGATTCCTCAAGGCTCATATCGTAAGGAAAACCGCGTGCGCCGTGCTCGCAACAGCACATCGGCTCCCACTGTGCCACATTCTTGAAGCGAACAAATTGTTAACGTTATCGCGCCCTTCACTGGGGCAGAGGTTCTGATTCGCTCACTGGAGAAGTAAAACGAACCAGAAATTTTAGGTACATTAATAACAAGGTCCCTTTCTGCAGAACTAGTATGAATACTGCGGCCTAAAAACCAGCCTTTGCTTGGTGGTGTCGCGAACGATTCAACGATATCCCCTAAATCGCCCAGTTAAGCTTCTCCTTCAGAGCTTCTGTCATATCTTATCTTATCGCAAGCTCCTTCTCCACAAAAACACACGGTTAAAAATTAGTTCGCCCATTGCAAGGTGTGATTTTGCTGGGTAGGCGCGGCTTGGTTGAGCGAGAGATCCTGATGCCTTGAGAGTGTGTCGTGATGCTGCGACAAGGGTGCTATCCTCAGCATTCAGACAAAGATCAAGTTGTCACATGAAGGTATACGACGGATCTGATAATCGCGCGGTTTGCCTTCAACCCATACCGAAAACTAAGCGGTGCATTAAAGACACCAGAAGGGGGTAATTTTGGCTTACGGTAGAACAGACGTAGTGTGGACGAGTTTAAGTGGTTGCCATTGCACAAACTCGCCAATTTGACGCCTTGGCATTGTGCCAAAAGAAGATGTTTCTATTATAAATTTGTTTTTCCTTTACTTTTTACTCTGTTCCTCCTTACATTGTTTCTAGATGTACTTACATGAATGCTAATGTAGTTGGGAATGGCCACTCCACTGCGCTGGGAGTCAGGTGCTACAACTAACGTTGGCCCACGGCCCGTCTCCTACAGCGGACAACTCGGAAAGTCAGTGTGTTGGATGCGAATGGGATGCGAATACACACCGCAGCGTCGCGCTTTTGAGTCCGGGTTTTTTTGCCTATTATCGCTTCTAACGTTCAGTGTTCATTACAAGATGCTCATTTCATTGCATCTTCCTCTTGTTTCGGACCCCCTTTCGGTTCCTTTAAGACCCATTTCAAAAGGTGAACACCGATTTGAATAATTTATTTGGAAACCACTTGCTCGTTTTTTTTTATCACAGAGAATAGATTAGGATGGTTCACGTACTCCAAACCATCTTGGACAATTTCCTTTCTGTTATTTTAACAATGTACTCAGAGTAATATCCACCATAAGCCTCTTAGATTCTCCTGTACAAATCCGTAGACATCTTATTAAAAAAGGTTCGAGGTTACCTTAGATGGCCTGAAGAGCAGGATGGGAGGTGCTTCATTAGCGCAAGGTTAAGATAGGTAATGGATGATCTGGCAGTGCTCATAGAAAAGCCTTATTTTTCCCAAATTTTCTCCGGCGAGGGGTGTAAGCATCATCAAAGCAGATACTCACTTGATTTCCAGTTGTTTCTGCTATTTCTCTGTTTCTTCCAATGCTTCTCCCTTTTTTCAAAGGGATGGCGACGCGATTGAGCTGTTCACTGCACAACTCCTTGGGGCAGTGGTATCAGAGGGCAGAAACTACCAGAGATGTACTCTTTTTCAACAACTCGCAGACACCTTTTTATGTCTAGACTGGTTACAATTTTGTGCTACCCTGTCACACAACGGTGGAACATCTCGGGATCCCCTCTCATACGCTTGGCCAAGGGCATCGGTGTGGATGTCACGAGGTTGTGAAAGGGCCCATGATCTTTACAAAGAAACCGCTTTTTGGATGGTCGATGATACAAGCTCTACTTCATAAATTGAGAAGCGGTAGTCTCCGCTGTTGCGTAGCTGATCCTGCTTAACCTGGTTTTGGATCATGCAATACCTTTGAAAATTAGGCTCCTATGAACCTCTCGCAAAATCAACACAACAAGATATGCGGTGAGCGAACGAACCGGTTAATTAAAATCACACCACGCGATAATTTGATTAGTCGCGTAAGGGAATCTTTGCGATCACTATCACTACTACATATATAATCGGCTTTGTCTGGCTGCGTGCCTTTCGCACAGAATTCAGAACTATCTGAAGGCAACTTACAAAGGTCGGGTCAAGTCAAGATGGCCCAAACGTGGGGAAAAGTTGAGATAAGGTCGATGGTACGATTCTATGTAGCCTGAGTGCGTATTTCGAATAAGCGGGGCTCAAAACACGAATTCGTGTTCGGTTCCAGCACAGCTAAGAGGCACCGTTCAAGGTGGGACAAGATGGCGCACGTAAACGATACCAAGAGAGTGCAAATAAACGATGCTGCGCAAGCCCACTGGGGGCGGAGCGTGCGCTGAAAAATTCGGTGCTCAAATTTTTAATCCAGTTCCAAAACGGCTCAGAAATGGGGAGGAGTTGAGTGAAGGTTAGCCATGGGTTACTGGAAGTGATGGAAAAGACGCGCCCACAGTATAAAGAACGTATTTCAAATGGGCGAAGCTTACAACAATAATTCATGGAGCGGTTCCAGCACAAGCTAGAGACTCCGTTTAAGTTGCAATGGGTGGGACATTAGTTGAAATGTATACATCGTACATGAACCATGAAGACCACCGTCCGTGCTGTAGGATAGGATCAGCCTCACCCGTCCCGAGATCTTAAAGAGGCAGGGAGATATAGAAAGTAGTCGTGAGTGCACAGACGTTAGCAAGCTCACAGTCATTTGCTATTGCTCCCTATTGTCTAGTTGGATAGGAAAAAAGATCTATGGAAACCGATAACGAGTAGATAGGTTGAGGTGAACAAGGAGTTATTGATGCAGCAAAAGACGGTGGCACGGATAATGTGGGTAACGAGAGCCCTCAATGAGTCATCCAAATAAAAGTTAGGGTCCAAGAAGGGGCAAAACTCACGGTAAAGAGAGCGGACGCTTTTTTTACAGCTGCCAACCCTTTTGACGTGGCTCGCCATTTTTTATCGTGACCTCCCACCTCCCCCCCCTTTCCCCCCCCCCCCGCTACACCCGAAATCAACGGTGGGAAAAATGCATCACTTCTCGAGTTTACCGTATTGTTCTGCTCCGTTTTCTCCTAACTTCTGTATTACAAAGCATTTCGAGTATCGTTTCGTTCGGCCCCTACAGTGCCTGCTAAAAAAGCCTTCAGAAGGGACCTGTCTTTAAAGGGCGGGGTAATAACTAGGTTCGGCATCTTTTAGTGTTAGTATCAGCGAAATTAACCATCAGGTAAAGACTCGTACTAGGCTACAGCACTCGTACAAGGACTGTGGTTTGATGTTGCCAAAGGTTTTTACCTTTTTCTCTGAGTGGGTAGGAAATCTAAATATTGTGAAGAAGGGAGTGATAATGCTAACAAGTCATTGAGACGTGTGTCCTTCACGATACCGTAGAGGCGGGTGCCAACTATCACACAATTAACGAAATTTTGGGTGCCCCTGATATAGATTTTTACAGCAAATGTAATGATATTACGCGCCAACCTAATATCATTAGGTATACTGTTCAGAGTGGGAAAAGCACATCACGCCAAGATCAGGTACCGGCTACTGATTTCCTTCTTATCGGTCGTGCTTGTCTCTGTTCCTAACGGCATCTCCTTATTTATACAGTATGTAACAAAGGTGGGTAATCTAAATTCATATAAAGCGTTTATTGGACACGGTCTAGAAGTTTTTATTTCACTGTTTTTATTTGTGTTTTTCGGTATCCTTATTCAGTACGTAGCGGACCATCATAAATTTTTTACTAAAAGGAGTGGTAATCCATTAGCAACACTTTCGCCATCGAAGATTGATGCGGGTCTGTTATGTGTACCGACAAAGCAGAAAAAAAAACAATCCGTCAAAAACCTGTAATATTGAGGCAATCCTTGAGTCTTGCGACACTTTCAGAATTTTTTGTGATTTTGCTACTTTTGAACTTTGCCAAGTCTTAATCGCTGGAGAGGCCCAGAGCATACTTCGATGAATTCCCAAGAATGTGATGACGTGGCCCCGCTCGGTTATAGCAAGAGTGGGCCAGTCAATGTGAAAATCTCATATTTGAATCCGTAATTTTTTACGAGTGCCGTGAGCATCCCTAGTTGAGGAAATAGCCGTGAATAGTTATGCTGCAGACACTGAGAATGCCGCCCAATAATATACAGTGTCTTGCGGCTCCATTCGTTTTCGATCAGAAGATACGAACCTTGCTCTTCACCCGGTTCAAAGTTCACTGAAGGGAGCGAATTACCAAGATTTGAAGCGGAAGATAGGCAGCAGAACATTTACTGTACTCAACTGGAAGACCTCTAAACGCTTATGAATTTCGGAAATTATGAGCGGTTTGGATGTCCTACCAATTTAGTGAGTCAGACAAGGCAGCACTAAGAGTGGCCAGTATCTTTCCTACACTTTTCTTGATTGGGAAAGACCTGAGAGATCTTATAATTGGAGATGAATGTTGTGTACTTTCTGCTAAGTATGAAAAGGTGCAATGCTGGCGGAGTTGTGAAAACTCGTGCCTGCGTGAAGCTATAGCTGCAATTCTGCTCACGTTCATTTGCTCTAGATTTTCTCGGGAATGTCACCATCGGAGCAATACCAACTGGTACATTTAGCAACTAGTTTTTGCGCCAAACACCTCTAGGAACTAGCTATCACTTGCTTTCACAGTTTCCTAAGAAGCTGCCGATTTGTCTTCCACAATGGCCACGTATACCAGCATATTGCAACGATAAGTGGGAAATAAGGAAGAGAAAGGGCTTTATCCTCTTCTCATTGGGTGTTCCGGTCTTGAGCGTTACACAGAAAAGGAAAAGTTCTGTTATTTATTGATAGTGGTCGAAGACTCAAGCATTATATTGTCTGTTGATCTAAAAGGTTTGTAGTGATGAAGTCCTGAAAAAAAGTCGCATGTGTCGCAAGATTTATGCACCATCCCAATAATTATGGCAGTTAGACGGTAGACGTTTTCACCACGACAGCTTGCATTCACGGGACACTCCGTCAAATTCTGTCAGGGTTTTATGGACGATCTAGGGAGAAGAGTTGTGATGGTGTGCATGGAAAATGCACATTAAAGTTTTCAGTGGTATCCTAGAGGTTTATACTTCAACCCTAACACATCCGCCTACTTACGGGGTAGCACTTCATGTGGGCATTCCGATAAATTTTTCCTTTGAGTTACATGATGCTGAGGCTATTCTATTCTTCAGGAGCCACAAACCGTCTACTCAGGGTCTTCTATTAGGTTGTCCCAAAAGTCTTGTCATATTTTCCCAAAAAAATATCAGTAACTCTTGTTCACTTCGAGGCAGGTCCAGGCGGTTCAGAAATATGGTAGAACGTTCCCTAAGCTTTCTAGGAAAATATATATTGACCCACCAGATCCCGTGGAGAGAGCTACAATGCCCGTTGTCGATACCCACCCAACTCGCGGTGTCATCTAAAATGAGCGGTCTTGCGGCACCAAAACGACGGAAGCTTGCCACATTATCAGCGCTGCATTGGGCAAGGGATGTGTGAGCTACGAGACCGTGCAACGCTGGCTCATCAGCTTCAGCAACGGCGAGATTGACATGAAAGACAAACCACGCTTGGGACTGTGCTGGTTCTGGGACGAGGAAGGAATGCTTTTCCGCGAGGTGCTGGTACAAGGCGAGACAGTCACCGCTGCCGTATGCACCCACCAGCTCCAGCAGCTCGCCGTCGCTGTACGAGAAAAGTGCCGGAAAAGGTTCACGGTCACCCTTCTTCATGACGACGCCCGCTCCCATTTCGCGAAAGTACCCAGGCCAAGTTATAGGCGCTCGGCTGGGATGTGCTGCCCCACCTGCCATACTCTCCTGACATTGCCCCTTTTGGCTATCACCTTATCCATCCTCTCGAATCCTTCCTGGCCAAGAGAAAATTCGTTGATTATGACTTGCTTGCGAAGGCGATCGCTGACTTTTTCGACTCTCAGAACCCAGAGTCTGGGAGAAGGGAATCAACGATTTTCTTATAAAGTGGCAGAGGGTTGCCGATAACAACCACTGAATGGTCCATACGTTGTTGCCTATTGTTATTTGTTGAACGAAAAAAATAATGATGATCGAAAAAAATACTACAAGACTTTTGGAACAACCTAATATATCCACATTATGCACATCTGGTATCCAGATCAAATATCGTCTCTACTAATGTTAAGTATTAAATAAGGATTAAGTCGCTCACAGGATTCGGTCTTGCTCTCTCGTTTCTCGCACATGGAGCTGTTTCTTCCAACCAAAATTTATACCTTCAAGAGATCACTTGCAACATCCAGCACGAAAAGTCGTGTAGTTAAACAGTGTATTTATTGTGTTTGACCCACTGCGAAATGCATAACTGGTGACACAATTTGCTGATGAATTCGTTTCGGTCCATCTTCCACCTGCTGATGCTGCTAAAGGCTCAATCAAGTAGTTATCTATTGTACTAATGTGTTCTTGCCGATCTCCATCGAAGTGCCCTTACTGTGTACTTCGGTGGCACTTCTGGTTCCATTTCAGGAGCCTAAAGTATTTTAATTTCTACGGTATTCTCTATTAGACTATGTAACGCTTCAATGACGAGTATGGGGTGTTTCGTTTGTAGGCTTTCTTGTACAGTATCTGCAGAAGCTGTTGTTGAGATAGAAGTGTTTTGATTAGTGCTCTTCAGTGTTTTTAATGCGTTTGTAGAACGGTGTGCTTGTCCATAGCTTTCGCATGCTATTAGGTACACCGTTTCCCGTAGCTGGCCCATTTTGCGGACGTCGCAGCTACTACAACCTTCCCTGTCACATCCTTCCCTGTAAAGTCTTGCATAGGCGGTAGATGTTTTGAATTCGATGAAAGACGGAATATTAGCCGTGGCATCACTGAGTTTCTCACCAAGCTATTCACTTCTAATGCCGTTTTTTCATTAAAATATGGCATCATTTGTAGATTCCATCTGGAATGGAATGGGTACTCGTTAGTGTTTGCGTGGTGGTACTGTCACACTCCTGCAAATAACCACTACCACCTAATCTTCCCATAATCGAAGTAATAATCCACATTTAGATATCTGATGTCATATCTAAAACGTCAACGTATTTGTTATGTCTCAACTCGTCCATCAATATCTTCGTCTATTTTGCTCTTTATCGAGAATTTCGGTTGGAATTCAAGAGGTGTATTCTTCGAAGAGTGCGGCCTGTCGAAGAAAGCAATACTGTGAATGTAATTTGAAGCTCCTCCCTCGACATTCATTACGTTTAATGTAGACCATTCACTGTATGTTGCATATGATTGAATACGTTAGGCTTGAGGCAGCAGTTCTGTAAATATTTCCTTTTTGTAGCCTTTGTTATTCTATTTTAAACATATGGGCTCCTATCGTTTTTTCAACCTCCTCTTTGCATCTTGTATGGCTCCATTTATGTTGTTAAAATTGGATCAGAATCGATAGAACCGTGTTTGTTCTCAACGGAGAGGAGGACCTCGACAGAGCCACCATACGAATGTTCTGCAACGGCTTCTCACGACGAAGAACGTGGGTCTTATTTAGAGTCCCTCCTCCCTTCAAGGGATCGCTGTCGCCGAGAAAATGCTACCAGCTGCCTGCTGCGAGCCCATAGAGTTGCCCGTCGAGGCTGGATTCACACTTGGAGATAGAAATCGCTTGCAGTCCGAATGAACGCTGCGTATACAGGGGGTGCCAAAAAAGAGTAATTTTCTCCTCCACTTTCAAACCTACTTTAGTCAAACTTCAGCGAATCCTGGCGTTATATCTCCATCCCCAAATTAAAGAACAGACCTCACTCTATCACTAAACTCCGTAACAACCCTCTGCACGAGCAGCATCGGTCGCTTATTCCGAGTGAATATGATGTGTCACCTCAACACGGCAAAATCCGAAATTTCGTCACTCTCGTTCACAACCTTGCTAAGGTCCGTTCACACTGGTTACCTGAGGGGATTCATAATGGGTGGTGCCCTTAAGTATTTCGTTTTTTCCAGGCTCAACATCCTTCGTTTCCATGAACCAAAACGTGCCATTACTACTGAAAACCCTCCTAAGGGGGGGGGGGTCTGAGGTATGAAAAATGACACTTCGTATCATAGCAGCGTTGTCCGAACAGCAAGGGCTCTGTGACTTCCATGAAGCAAAGGGCGAATCCTCGCTTCCCACAAAAGACCTACCACGGAACCTGGCTTCACTGTTTTAAGCAGACCTTGATACTGTAGGCACTCCGAAGCCCGACTGCGCCGAATGAAAGTTCCATATTTTTATAAAGGTGAAGGTAGGGAGCCACAGCTTATTCCTGCTTTTAGAGGAACATTTCGGGAATATTTTGCCTTGGAACTTTTATCTCTTTCGTTTCCCAATGTTTTGTATACCCGGCGGATGTGAGCCGTGAGCAAAATTACTCTTTTTGGCACCCTCTGTAGTTGTCCAAAGATTCTGCTGTTCTCCGATTATGAAATCGCACATTCACATGATCGTGCCCGTGATGCATATGACGTCGTGAACACTCTCACGTCGCGTTTGCGCTGTCTGTTCTACACCCAAAACATATATTAGGGTGTCCACAAAGTTCGTTGGCCATTCGTTTTTTCCAGAGCTTGTAAAGATAACTCACCAAGTTGAACCTACCGGTCCATGATATAATCTCCATACATACCCAGCCCCCTTCGCCAGCGAACGGGTAGAGAGGCAACTCGATCCTCCCAAAAGCCGGCCGGCCGCGACTCGACCCAGTCCTCGATCACGTCCTCGAGGTCGCCCTCGTTCTTCAGCTGTTTTCCGTCCAAGAAATTTTGCATGGACCGGAAGATGTGGTAATCGCATGGACTGATGTCCGGGCTATACTGTGGATGCGTGACCGTGTTGATGTCCAGCCTGTCCAGGACGGCCTGAGTATCTTTCGCTTCGTGGGGGCGCGCGTTGTCCCAGAGCAACCACAGATTTGCAAGTTTCTGGGACAAGGCGGCAGCTTTCACCTTGACCTCCTGCAATTATTAAGAGAGGGTCTCTGCCGTCACTGTGGCATTGTTGGATAGGATGCTGTAGTGGACGACGCCACTGATTTTATCACTTATCACTGATTTTTATCTTCGATGCCATAGTTTCCATTGGTGAAGCGAGTGCACCATTTTGACATTCAGTTCTTAGAAGGGGTTTTATCACCAAACTGCTGACTCCTGGTCGTGGCCTGACGTCTGGAGATACCCAGGTTGTAGTAGTAGTGGTGACTATCACTCATCTTCACTGCTTTATTGTGGGAAGAGCAGGAAAGGAAATTGAGAGCTAGCGAGTTCAGAAGACAGCCCATCGCGAGTACTTCCAGTATTGCGAAATCATTATGCAAAATCACAACGCGTTGCGTAACGCGACGCTGTTTACAAATGGCCAACGAACTTTGTGGACACCCTAATAGAACGTTGTCATTCATTCTCCCCTCACTCGTCATCTAATTGCGATTACTATTGGATGCAATGAGCTGATGTTCGTGCACGTTGTGATAGCAATTACTACTTCATTACGCGACTAACGTCGTCATAGTTCAGAAGTTATCGCATTTCCCAAGGGATTGGTGCATCAAGCCTCTGATCAAATCGGCGATTATCACAAGTGCTAGTCATGCTGTAGCGCGACAATGTGTTTTGCATTCCCCACTCTCCTTATACAGTGAGGTCGATAAAGCAGAATGATCATAACACGCACAAATCGCGATAATTTTACTATTGTGGTTCTATTGGTCGCTTCGTTACTGCAACGGGTATACCATTACCGAGACGCGAGGGTAAGCCACAACTGCGCGCAAAACTAGCAAATCAGATGGCGGAAAGCGGAAAAGCAGTGGCAAGTACGTGGCGGAATAGGCTTGCTATCGGCTGCGATTAGAAAGCAGAAAGAAAAGGTGAAACCTGTTCAAACACTTTCTTCTGAACAGTAATCTCGTCAAAACCCCACGAATTTCATGCTTTTTAAAAAAAATTTTAGTTTTTCTTCACTTTTATGTTCATTAACATCCTCAGAATCTTTACTAAGCGCGATGACTACCGAAGACCGTGAACTGTGCCTCCAAATACAATCATGGAGTTCCAAATCGCACGGCGAATGGCACATAGTTTTGTCTCGGTAAATGAACTTCCTTTTGACACGCACTGCAATTTCTGGGCTGCTAAATCGAATAGAAAGATCTACTATCTTCACATGCATTAAGGATTAGAAATCCTGTGATTCTACGGGTATTGACTTTTCGAAGCGTGTTTCAGCAAACTTCAACGCAAACTTTCTTTCATCGCTTCCGGCTTAGTCATGAGACCGAGTGAACCTTAGAGATGATTCTAGCCATCATCTACTTGGCTCTTTTCAGTAGCTTTCTCAGTTCTACTTTTCCTTTATAAACTCTTTAGCAGATGCATTCAGAATGCTGGGAAAAGAAAGTCAGAAAATTAATTATAATGGTTTATTGTAGTTTTGAGTTGTTGTGTAATTCTACTAGGACTCCGCTAGACCTGAGTGTGTATTATTAGGTTGTTGCAAAATTAATTTTTTTTCCCCACAGAAAATCACTTTTTTCGAGCCCTCAACTCTCATTTGCGTCAGAAACAATTTACTAATTTAGACGATGTTGAATGTGCCTTCCTTGAGTCCGTTGATTCTCGTGATAGTAGTTTTCATAGTGGAGGCTTAAAATTATTACCTGTTTGTTAGCAAAGAAGTGTAGATTCTGATGATTTTTACTTCGATTGATAAACTTGTGTTTAAGCTGAGTTATAGTAGTTTGAAGTATGCGGTCCGTTTTCGAAATTAATTTTGCAACAACCTAATATTTCTTTCCACTATTTCAACAAAAACCCAATTTCTCCCACTGTTCACGCTGTTCCAGTTCTTTGTGGAGAGGATGATGAGTTGCATCTAAACAAGCAGAGATTCTATGTCCGCAACTAAATTAATGAAACGAAAAAGTTGTACTCCTACCTCCCCCCCCCTTCAAGCCTCTTCAGTTGTGTCTTTGCATTGATAGTGATCCCATTCATTCTTTTCAGTAGATTTGGTAGGAATAGGCATAGTACATCAATTGCATTTGTTGGTTCAGCTAAGTTTACGTCTGACTGAATGACTAGGATTCTGCATGGATGAATAAACGACTGCTAGATCGATAAACGATAATGAACGACTTTAATCAGAGCTTAGTTTGGTGATGCACTGTTGTGATGCTCTGATACTAATGGATCCCACATTCCAAATGAAGAAATGTGTGTATGAAAGAGAGATGCATGAAATGCTGTTGTTAATGTGTCATGTACTAGCCTTCGTAGGGCACTTTTCTTTCCTTGTTAGGCTTTCTATACCTTTGTTGCGCTATAGCACTGATGTTATTGTTACAAGTTGCACTACTTCACTTGTATCTCCAATCGTTTGATATGCAATTTGCATACGCCATGAAGGAAGTCTTTTCGTTCTCTTCACTCTCTATTTTGGGTGAGTTTTTCGAGAGAAAACATGGATTTGCACCTCACATGCCACCCTACATTTGCTCTCTTTTCCACACCAATGCAATCTGTGAGGTTTGTCCGGCTATTGCCAATAAATCCTACAGAAAGTCACATCACAGTGACATACCTCACTGGCTATACACAAAGATCACTAGCTCTCTAGTGATACAGTGGGTGAAAGCTTTCAATATTCAGCACATACTCGTCAGTAATATGGAGAATTCAGGATTTAGCAGAACAATTTGCTCGATTCATCCATGCATTTTTTCGCTTTCATCGGGTAGCATTCCGCGAAGGTATCTCTTAACTACATGGAAATGCGCTAGATCGTGCTCTGCGAACAACATAAATTGATTTCCAATTGTTTAATCGGATGTCTTCGAAGGTCTCAGTCAACGATAAGCTGCTAATGCCATGCCCTCTTCAAGTCCCTTGAACTTCAATTTTTGATATATATACAATCGCAGCACAGTCATGCATGCCACGAACGGAGAAGATGAAATCGGCAGTATGATAAAAATGTGGAATCACGATAGTTCACTTACACACAAGTAACTATCCATATATGGCACGCTCTTCCATGGAAGTATCTCTCCAAAAGTGGTACCAGATAAGTGGGGAATTGCACATCAAATTGTAAAATATCCCGACATGCTCAGTAGGGTCAGAAAAAGCTGTCAATTGGGCAAAGAACGGGACCAGCCAATTACCTTCTATTTTTTACGGACAAGCCTTCAGGGGTATCGATATATCCTCATGATGTTCTCTCGCATTCCCTGTGCTGAATAAAGAGGATGGAATTTGGAGTTCAAAAAGCTTTTTAGATAAAAGCATCGACATCGAGCTCACACGACATTGCATTTCGTGAATTCATCCATCTGTCGATCTGTGCCCCTGCACTGATTATGCTACCTAGTTTACGCTGGATATTGCTGCCGTCTTCAAGCGTTCACCCACCTCGTGTTAGTGGAAGAGCATTTGCTCTTGCAAGGGAAGAGGGCTGACGAGATATCGACAGATTGAGTTTTTCACACGGCCGATGAATGTTTGGTAATGTTCAAAGAATCACTTGTCAGAAAAATACTCATTCATCTCAAATCTTTCCTTAGAATTTGGAACAATGCTCGGCCTTACAGGATTCTTATTCTTGAATTAGGGACTAGTACGTGATCGTTGCGAATTTTTTTCAAAAATTCATTACTTTGTGAACACCGGATAACAGTGTACAGTATTATCGCCACTTTGTCCTCATCACTGATCACCGACGCCACCAATGTTGCTCAAAAATCCGTGAACAAGGAATTAAGGAGCAAAATCATCGAAGTTCTTATTTCGCTAGAGAATTCGTGCCCCAGTTTGCTTTTCTGTTTTGCAATGGCTAGGAGTGCTTTCAGTCATGGATCTCGATTGAAGCGGTAAAAGTTGGTGTTCGTCACCTTCACACTTTTTTTGATGAATATCCATGGAATAACTGTCACCGTGAATTGAAGCGCTGGTGTGCACTCTAACGACAGCAATTTGCTGCGTGCGACGTGTTGCGAGCTAGTGGTAGTCGGGTTCTGATTTCGCCTAGAACCCTAGCTATAGGACTGAACTACATACATACGGTGACCCTAGCTCGCACACATCGCGTCGGATGCCGCACGCGGTGGTGCATGTCACCTGATGGAATGATACACATCAGTGAAGCGCCGTGGTCTGTGGGAAAGTCTCTCGGACCCAGTAATAGCTCGTGTAGGGGCGTTTTGTAACCGGTGAGGCTAATCCACACAACGTTTACACAACGAAATCCAGACTATGCTTGTGTGCTCACTAATTCTCGAAAAAAACCAAAATTCTCAAGTTTTTCTTCATAGGGATCCTGGACAAGCAGTGGCAAAATCATCATTGCTCGGAGAATTTGGTGATGACGTTTATTCGTGAACAGAATTCAGCAAAGGAAATAAAATCCACATGTCTTCTTGCAGTTGTCTCTCATATACCATCTTTCTGTTTCATTGTCCGAATGGCACCAGTGCGCACGCTTAGCACATTCAGTGGATCTGTCCTCACACTGAATTAGTTTTCAATGTGATTCAAAACATGAATTCGTACCGGATGGCATTCTCATTAGATCTCACTCATTGTGACTGATGTTAGCAAACATCACCTCAGCCATTACTCCCTCTTGCGTGAAGGCGTTGAGAACCATAAGAGCGATGAATACATAGAAAAGCATTCTCGAAACGATTGGGCGAATGGAGCTTCTACAATTCCCAGCCCTTCTTATAAGCAGAAAGCGTGCTACATGAAAAGTACGAGAATAGTTGACTGTTTGTATCACCTTTGAATTTTGTTGGGACAGACGCTATTCGGCTTCCTACATTATTTTGTTTCACCACCGATAACACACATCAATGAACCATCCATGGCGTATAGCAAAGCTTATACACCTGCTGGTGTCGACGATTTCACAGTGCCGGGCACTAAATGATTGATTCGTATACAACAGTGCTCAGAAGCAGACAGTGCAGAAGTAGTGCGGCTTCATAGCCCATTTGGAATAAGGAGGAGATGCACATTCAAATGTTCTCAATATTATAGGCGCAATTGATATTCCTAGCTTCGCAGAGGAATTGAGATACAAGTGGTATCTGGCAAATAAAGGCCGAAGTGCAGGATAAGGCAGTTACTGTAGTTAGAGCTTCACAAGCTTTCTCTGCCTCTGCTTCGTCTTCGCAACATGTGGATTTTCATCACCATGCCGTAAAGAAAATTACCGCGCTTTAAAATAAGGCTGAGAGCGTCAGCATATCTTCGTGCATGGTTAGCTTAGGTATTAGCCATCACTGTAGTACCTGTTTGTCCTGCTGTAAGTGGTATATGTGTGGAGAGCTCTGCAATAAACTTTCAGGTCTTAGATCAAGGTCTTGTCCCTAACGATGACAATCTTCCTGTAATTTAACAACTGTCCTTCCTTATATGGTTGACAGCGGGAACTGCCATGACACTGCCAGGCACCCTTTATGTTCACTCGAGTATTATAGAAAAACCTGACCCCTCTTATCCATACATACATATTCCGCTTTTTCCGGTTCTTTGGCTAATTCGCTCTATTTCCGGTGTATGGGGGTGTGATTTCGGCACCGTCAGGTGCTACCTTCAACCTCCATTTTCTTCATTAACCCATTTTCAGCTTTTTCCTTTTTTCGATTTTCTGTCTACATTTTGTGTAATAGGGTCTTATTCCGGCACTAACGGTGCCCCTACCTTTCTCTGATGAAGCAGTCGAGGTATCGGTTCCCTGCCTGGCAGCAGGGACCCGGCGGGGTTCGGAGTCGCGAGCTCCAAACCCTCACCAACCCACGAGACCCCTTACCGGCTGTAGTGGCATCTACCCCGTTCCAGTCGCGCTAGTTTGAGCCCACTGGATGCATCAAAACTGCCGTGGCGGATCCCTCGAACGCGCGCTCGCGTCCAGAACCCTCTTCGCGTACTTCGTGCAAGGATTCTGCCACGCGAGGATTCTACCCCATTCCGGGGGCGGGTAGACATATTTCCCACTCCACGAGAAAGCTTCTCTCGCACTGTTGGACTGTCAGTGCGAGAGACAAAGTTTGGCTCGCTTTGGCTCTCGGGTCGTGTGCAATCGTTCCCTGTGGGATCTCGCATGCAGAACTCCGCTAATAGGTTCCCATAAAGGGTCTGTCTAGTCGGCGCTTGTACTGCGTCTTTCTGATGTTCGCCTTCTCATTGGCTGAGTGACTGGAAGTGCCTCCCTGGCACGATCAGAGCGGCCATTCCTTCCAGTTTAGGAGTCCACAAGTTCAAGTCAACTTTAGTGGTGGTCTCAAACTTCATATGTGATTCTGACACAGGGTAAGATTAGAGTAATATTAAGGGGGTGCCAAAAAAGGGTCATTTTGCTCGCGGGTCACTTCCGCCAATTATACAAAACAGAGGGTAATGAAAAGATAAAAGTATTGGGGGAAAATATTCCTGGAATGTTCCTCTAAAAGCAGGAGCAAACTGTGGCACACTAGGTTCACCTTCTTAAAATATGGAGCCTGCAGTCAGCACAGTCGGGTTCCAGAGCACTTAATGCATCGAGGTCAGTCTCAAACAGTAGAGCCAGCTCCCGTGGAGGTCTCTTATGAGAAGCTTCCCAAGGAATGACCCCTCAGTTCATGGAAGTCACAGAGCTCTCGCTACTTGGAGAGCGCTGCTATGTTCTGAAATGTCACTTTTCATGCCTCGAATCCACCTTCAGGGGGTTTCAATAGAAATGGCACGTTGTGGCTCTTTGGGCGTTAGGAACCCGAGGAAACGATTGTTCAAGAACACCACCCAATATGAGTCCCCTCAGGTACCTAGAGTGAAGGACACCACGAAGGTTGTGGACGGGGGTGACGAAATCTCGGATTTTGTCGAGTCGATGTTACTTATCATGTTTACCCAGAAGAAGCTGCCGATCCTGCTTGTGCAGAAGGCTTTTACGGAGTTTAGTGATAGAGTGAGGGGTGTTCTTGAGTTTGGGGATAGGAATACCTCGTCAGAATCTGTTGAAGCTCGACTAAAATAGGGTTGGAAATTGAGAAGAAAAGTGACTCTTTTTGGTACCCTCTGTACATACCTGGCTCTGTTCTCCATAATTCACATTAGTTAGTGGTCTTATTAAGCTTTGTACGCTCTTTTGACAAAATTTCGTACTTTTTTCCCGTTTCATGATTTTTTTTATTTAGGAGGTCCATGCTTTCTCTACTAATTGGCCTTTCGCGTTGACGTGAATTTTCTCACCGTCCCACGCATTTGTGCTTTTTTTTAATGGAGCGTTTGCCCGACGCCTGTGCTGGTGTCATCCCAGTGGGCGTGGAGTTAAGGTGTAGGGAGTGCCGTTGGGCTGTTGTCAAGTGGTTTTATCGTTCGCATCACATTACCTCACCGAATATGAAGGCACCAGGGGTACTGAGGAGGTAATCAGGAATAGGATGGACGTATTGTGTAAATGGAAGGTGTCCTCAGACATGTAACCTGTGGCGTAACTTTCGTTGAAAGGCATGCCTTAAGCTGACTGTCGTGGTACTGCCATGGTGCATTGTAGTGTGGGAATGTAAGGGAGGTGCAGCCGTCCGAGCAGCTCTAGTGGGCGGAGTAACGGTCACGGTTCTATGTATTAGGTCTGTGCAGGATAAATGGCCAAAACGGAACACTTTTTTTCAAAACGCCGTAACTTCGCTCAGACACAACTTTGTTTGTCGAAATAAAGACCATTCGAAACTACACAATCTTGTCAACGATCTGGTAAAGAAAATATGCCATCATGATCAAATTCTGCATTGCGAAAACTAATGAAGTCAACGATGGCATTTTCAACATGCATCGTTTCGGCGAACTCCTTCTGACGCAGGTTTGCATCGAGAACCGGGAAAAAGTGGCAATCCGTCAGGAATAGGTCTGGGGAATAAGGGGGGTCAGGGAGCGTCTCGATCAGTTTCTGCCGGGTGACTTGCGAACTGTGGGGTTTTGCGTTGTTTTGCGCACCCAGCAAAAAATGATGCAGTTAGACACCCTCTCCCTCATCCCGCTTATTCCCCAAACCTATCCCTGACAGATTACCTCTTTTACCGGGTTCTCGATGCAAACCTGCGGCAGAAAAATTATCCACGGTAAAAATGACATTCTTGACTTTATTGATTCTAGCAAAACAGATCGTTGGTGGAATTCTGTAGATTCGAATGGTTTTTATTTCAACAAGTAAACGTGTGTCTGAGCGAAGTTATGGCCAGTTTTTTTTGGCCATTTATTCTGCACAGACCTAATATTTGATCGTTGTCCAACTCCTCTAGTAATACAAGGCGCAAAAACCCGTCCTCGATGTCTCCACTATTATGCCCATGAATCGATAAAATTATCCTTTTGAATGTTTTGTCACAGAAGCGAGCACCTCAATGTTGACAGTGATATCAATGTGATAAATACCTAACAAATAGTGCAAATGTAGAAGACGTGGGATGTTCAGGGAAAGATCAATACTAGCCTCTTACAGTTCCTCGATAATGTTTAGCATTCCAGAGCGCGGCGACGTCAACGAGGCGGAGAAGATTGCGATGCGCGGCTTAATCATTATGAACGTCCTCGACCTCACCGGCCTGCCAAGCCTCGGGCTCGGCCCTCCTTCCGTAAACTCTATAGTGCTGTGTATTCGTCTGTTATTGTGGCATATTAGGCAAGATTAAAGACCCCTCTCTTTGTGTGTATTGGAACAGTATGAAGCTAAGAACAGACAGTCATCTAAAGGTGCACTGAGCAAATTGGTAGCAGCGAGGGCGACCCGCCTGGCAGGAACGGTGTGTTTTTTTTTTGGTTTTTTCGTTTTGCCGGCTTTATGAGTTATTTTCTTATATTTTATTTGCTTTCACTATAATTGCGCTTCGGTTCCTGGAAGTTGCGTTAGGACAAAAGGGGATTGTACAGTGAGTCCGTTTACCAGGGGCGCTAGCTTGGACTGGCTCTTAGCTGCGGTGGTCCTGGGTCTATCTGTAGTCTCCCGTCTTTTCATTTTTCCTCTCATGGATTTCTTCTCTCTTTCTCTAGCTTTCATTATCTCCTATTTTAATTCTTCCTTCGCTGTGAGCATACTGTCAACCATCTGATACTTATCGCGAGGCTCATCTCGAGCTTTGCGCAGCTAGCGAGTGAGAACATGGCTTTTGCACTTTGGCTTCAGCGCGACTTTGTTTTGTTTTTTTTCGCGTAGTTTACGTTAAAACATGCGTAATACGCAGGGCGCTTATCGTATTTTCGAATGTCTATCTTCCAGTCGCTCTCTCATCATCTCTATAGCTGTTCGCCGTCCAGATTCGCTATATTCGGCTGTATTTTCCTTTTTTCTTTATCCAATAAGTTCTTCCGTTCGACGGTTGTTCCTCCCCCCCGGTCCCCCCGGTTTTACTCCTACGCCCGAGTTGGCCACTCGGGTGACAGCGACAAGGACCTCATCCACCGCGGGATAAAGTAGTACCAGCATGCATGCTTTGTGAGGTATGGTGTACAGTGATATGTGGTGCACCTGTAAGCCCAGCCCTTAAACTGAGGTTACGTCAAACGAGGCGTCACAAATTCCGGAACCCGTCTTCGTTTCACACCTGACGCGGTTTCCGCTTAGTCGGCATACCTACATCGGAGACGTCCATCAGCTCCAGCCCCTCCTACGGTGCCCGCGGAATTCGTTGGCCGCGCAACTCTGCGGACGAGGAGTCATGAGTCATTTGATGAGGAAAGACGTACCGCCTGCTCCGCTGGTGACCACATTCCGCGCTCTCCCTGCTCTAAACGAATTTTCCAACATGCTCGTGTATGACGGGGCCCTGATCAGCGGAACGCCAGCGCACAGGCGCAGGGGTCTGATTCGACGTCTCTCTTTGCCGAATCCGGACGTCCCGTTTGTCCTGGTCAACGTGCGTGGGATCTCGTACACCGCGTCGTCCACGTCGTACTACAAGGAAGCACAGAAAAACTGCTATCGCGACCTGCCAAGAGCCCTTCCGTCTCGGGAGCTTCCTCCATCGGGGTCATCTTCTTCTACAATGAACAGCAGCTGCGGCTCCAGGAATACGCGGATCGATTGGGGATTCCCTTCCATACTGTCGACTCCGTCCAGGGTCGCGAAATGGACGTTGTGATCGTCCTGACCACGCGCACGGATATCACCACCGCCACTGGAGATTTCCTCAATGACATCCAACGCATGAATGTGGCGCTGCAAGATGTAAGCATGGTCAGTTTGTTCTAGGATGGCTGCGTGCTCTTGAGACGCTTTCCAACTGGAGTCGCTTGATCGAGTGGGCCGGAGACAACGATGCGATCGTCGAGACGTTCGTGCTTCGACATCTTCGCGTAAACAAAGGTTAGTAACATCTCGTTTTTTCGCTTTTCTTCCCCTTCTCTACATTCCTTTGGAATAAATAATAGTTTCCCTTCATAACAATACGTGTTATATATTCTTTACATATTCTTATATATTCTGTTATATATGCTATATGTTCTTTCTTTCCCTTTTTTCCATCTATCGCTCATATTTTCCTCTTTTCCACTCATTATTTCATTTTCTATTTACCAAATTACACAACCACACAGTTTTTCCTTTCTTTTTGTATTTTGGGTAGATTGCAACTTCCGAGGGCGGACGTTCTGTGTGAAAGGGGGAGGTGTAGAAGACGTGGGATGTTCAGGGGAAGATCAATATCTTACAGTTCCTCGATAATGTTTAGCGTTCCAGAGCGCGGCGACGTCAACGAGGCGGAGAAGATTACGATGCGCGGCTTAATCATTATGGACGTCCTCGACCTCATCGGCCTGCCGAGCCTCGGGCTCGGCGCTGCTCCCGTGGATGCTATAGTGCTGTGTATTCGTCTATTATTGTGGTCTATTAGGCAAGATTAAAGACCCCTCTCTTTTTGTGTATTCGAACGGTATGAAGCTAAGAACAGACAGTCATCTAGAGGTACACTGAGACTAACTTAACTAGTGCAAAATGTTAACGTGAACAGTAAACAAGTAATACTAAACAAGACAATACTATTTCAAAATTATTTCTGCTGACCTAGCGACGCGAAAGCCACGTACCTCCACTTTGTTTTGTGTTTCTATGGCTGCTTAGAATCGTAATTTCTCTTCACTTGCTGGGCATATGTAAATAAACGAGTGTTGTTGAATGAATAAATGTGATAACTTCTATTCCAAGAACAGTATGACACGCTAATAACTTTTAGTTTTTTTAGTTAGTAACAAGTTAGTAAGTTAGTTAGAAGTTTTAGTTAGTAACAAGTTTATTAATCGTAGTAAAACCATCAGAATCTACACATTTTTGCCAACAAACAGGTAATAATTCTAAGCCTTCACTATAAAGACTACTATCACGAGAATCAACGAAGTCAAGGAAGGCACACTCGACATCGTCCAAATTAGTAAATTGTTTCTGACGCAGATGAGCCAGGTTGCAAGAAATTGTAATGGATTACACCTTTACAGCACCATAACACAGTAACCATAACCTTTTTATGGTGAAAGCCGGGTTTAGGAAAAGTTTTCGGAGTAGAATCCTTATCTACCCAGACACATCCCCGCTTCCTTTTATCATAAAGAACCCATTTTTCATCTACAGTTATAACACGACTTATAAATGGCTCATTTTTATGGCGAACTAGGAGGTTAGAGCAGGTGTCGAAACGTGCCAGACGCTGCTCATCGGTCAGGTCATGAGGCACCCACCTCGACATCTTTTTCACCTTGCCGATTTCCAGCAAATGTCTGGCTACTGTACATTAATGTACGCCTAGGTCTTCTGCAGCTTACGAGTATCAGTCTCCGGATTTGTTTCGACGACTCTCCTTAAAGGAATCGTCCACGGAAAATGAGTTTCTATGTTACCCATATATTTATGTTGTATTTGCCTAATGTTGGCCTCATGCAAAATTTCACGTGAAAAAATGTGAATCTGGCTGAGATACAGCACCACAAAGTGCGGTCCAGGTGGGCGGGGCCTCCGTGTAAAAGCCTCGTCCCGTCGTCCGCCGCCGTTGGGAACGGAGAGTGGGACTGTTTACGTAACCCTCCGTTCCCACAATGCGTCTTCGACCACGGCGGACGACGGGACGAGGCTTTTACACGGAGGCCCCGCCCACCTGGACCGCACTTTGTGGTGCTGTATCTCAGCCAGATTCACATTTTTCGCGTGAAATTTTGCATGAGGCCAACATTAGGCAAATACAACACAAACATATCGATAACACAAAAACTCATTTTCTGTGGACGATTCCTTTAAATCTTCGCCATTAAGCGATGACCTGCAACCGCGACCCGACTTCTCTTCGAGATCAAAATCGCCAGCAGCAAATTTTTAAACCAGAGCTCCACTGTACGTCCGCAAGGACAACTCGTCCCAAGACCACAGCTGAGATTACGAGCTGCCTCCGCTGCGGAGTGTCCCAATTAAAAAAGCATAATGACTCGATAGTCGCATCGGCTCATGATTATACACAGCCCTGGAAAAGACCGTTGGAAAACTTAGCGCAGCATTCATAGAAGTTTCCGAAAAAGCAGAAAAAATCCATCATAAGGTAGCCTGGCTTTCTTTGGGATGGAATATAAAAAATCCACTTATTTATACATACCTTGGAATCTAAATTAATTTTGCGACAACCTGATATAAATATGGAAGTGACAGGCGCTCCAAGGCAGTTCGAAGCCGGCATTTAACCGCTCGTGGTGGTGATTCAGCGGTGATAATGACCAGCTCTTTCCACGGCACCCATATTAATGTGCAGGAAGTTGTTCCCGACGGCGTGAAATCAGCGGTCAGATTCTATCGTGACTAGTCTGTTACCTCCCTTGACAACCAGTCCATCCACATACTTGTGTTCCTTTTTGGGAAGCTATGTAAAGCTTTTATGTTTTGAATTCTCTGAAAAATCAGCAAGGTGGTGTTGTACGATGAGAGCTCTCTACTAGGATGTGCTATGCATTTACCCATATAGCTGTGGGCAATCCAGCGAAATTTTTTTGCGCATAGTATGGACAAGACTGTACAGCTTGTTCGATGGCACGATCACTTTTCGCTGCTTTTAATATTGCGAATATCGCTAAGCAAACACGGCTGCCGTTGTCGCAGTACGCTCGCATGCAGTATTCATATCGGTTTGTAGGGAGTGGAACTGTTGCTTTCCTTTAATCCGGACTATCGCTATGCGCACGGATTGCGTCAAGGCTACTCAGCTAGGTCCAGTCACGTTAATAGTCGGCTGCCGCGCGAAATAGCTTCCATCCGATTCACAGCGGGTTCAGAAAGGCATTTGGCGCGCGGGACGATGCACTTATAGCCTGGTGAAGCGACCCAGATAGAAAGTCCTGACGCACACTCGCCCCCTCCCCCTTCTCAAAAGTTAATTATGGGAAGCCATGCCGCATGAGCTCCCTCTTACACGACATCCCTATAATTTGGCTTGTTTCCTCTAAATGTCAGCATCACAATTTATGATTTTGCTGAAGCTATAATCTGAAAGGTTGAAGGTTTTTTCCGTCAAAAGGGTGCGGAAACCCGTTGTCGACTTTCATATTCAGCAGTCGTATTTAAACCTTTGATTGTTTTGTAACAGAATCGTGCACCTCTGTGTTGGTAATAATACAAGTAATTTTGTTCATTCAACAGACGCCAGACGCGGGTTCCCTCACTTGTTTTGCGCTTTTTCATTTATTTGCACAGTTCCTTTTTATCCGCTCGTCGAGCATCACTTTTTCCATGGATCTCTGTTTGGACCACTGACTGAATAATCAAAAATGAAAGGGTTGTGGGATAAAATGAATAGACCATACATCCATTCTTATCATTATTACCATGGAGGTGGAAGTGGTGACAAATGACAAAAATGTTTTCGCATGACTCGGCCACCAATTCCTGCATCGTTCAAAATGAGCTTGATCCTCTCTCACGGAGAAAAGTTAGCTAAGTGTTCACCTGACTGTTAGAGCAAGCGCATCGAGAGCTGTGGGCGTCTCGAATGGTTATAGGACGAATCCGGATTAGAATTTAACCAAAAGGAATCATGCACTGAAAAATGAGTTTCTCTGTTAACCATATACAAATCGCTCACGTCGCCTGATTAAAAAAAGCCTTGCGGCGGTTTGTTCGCGAACAAACCGTCGCAAGGCTTTTTTTAATCACGCGACGTGAGCGGTATTGTATTTATGTTGTATTTGCTTAATGAGGGTCGCATGCAAAGTTTCACGTGAATCCGACTGAGATACAGCTTCTCGAGGTGGCGGAGGACGGGGCGGGGCCTCAGAATATATGTCGGCTCCGTCGCCTGTCGCGGTAGGAGAAGAAATGTGGCAACAGAAAGCTACATATGTGGTCTCGCTCTTCGTCCTTCGACTGCAGCGGACGACGCATTTATTGTAGGTCTCCGCCCCTGCCGCTAGTCTAAGGGGCTGTCTCTTGGCAGAATTCTCACTTTTTCGCTTGGAACTTCGAGTGCGGCCCCCATTAGACAAGTACTATGAGAAGCAGAGAAACACATTTTTCCATAACGATTTCTTCAAAGGAGTAGTCAAAGTTACTCGGCTATTGAGAGTAATGCTGATTTGTTGCTGGATGTCGTTATTAATATTGACACTTCGAACCCATTAAGTTTTCAAAAAACTTCTCATTAAACAGCTCTGAAAGATTTTCATGAAAAAACATCAATTTAACTCCCTAGTAGACTGTCAAACAATTACCTTTTCCGAAATTTAGGCAATTACTGGTTTGTTCAGTTTAATCTCCAAGAAATATTGGAGTTTTGAGGTGAGCCACTGACTGAAAAACTAAACAAGAGAGATTTGTTGGATAAAACGAATAGACCGTCATTTATTTCCATCATTACTACCATCGAGAATGACGATTCGAACATGATATGGAATCGAATATGATATGATATCTTGGACCTTCGCTTCAGGAAGGGTTCGAAAATGGCAGAGGTAATCGGTCTTTCATATTAGGTTGTAAGGGAAGTTTTGGCCGGTTTTTGCAATTTCTACTTCGGGAGCTCATAACTCGGCCTAGAGTGCATCTTTTCTCACAGAGTAAGCACCGTTCGATTTGCCAAACTCTTGGCAACACTATGCTGACCTACGTAACTAACTCAATATGATAAGGGGCTGAGGATTTATATTGCGCGAAACGAAAACAAGTCGACTCCAAATTGCCATTCTTTCTGAACACACTGCTACTGAAGGAGCTGTCCGAATGTTTGGGAAATTAGGGCTTAGTTAGTGCTAGATATGGTGGATATGATGCACGAGTGAGGGCTTCAGCCTGCAACTGCTTCAATCACTGGAAGAGGATTTGTGGAAAAATGCGCTTGCGCATAGCTGCTCTGAGGGGTCCCGCAACACCCATTTTTCGGGTTTCTAGACTACTTGAGGTGGTTAGCCAAGTTTATGTGTTGAAGCCAATACTTGTGGATATCCACTGCGAGTATGGGGGCTCATCGCCTCCTGCCGTTTTAGTTAAAGCGATTTGATCAACTGAAAACTCGAGCAACTCATTCTTATTTCTCCAGCACATGAAACCGGGGACAAAATGCCCCATCCAATGCTTGATCCCCTCCTCTTGCAGTGTTCACAGTTGTGCTTGCCTTTGCTGGGACTCGATCAAACTACGACTCATGAGGTGAAGTCAACCAAAAGGCGCCATTCCCGCGGTTCTTCAAAATTTCTCTAATAATTCGGAAATCTTGTGGCATTCCAAATAAAATATATATTCAGAAAGAGCAACTTTTTATCTAGCCAAGGAGCACAATATGTAAGCTGATTCACTTCAACGCGCTCTGATACTTGAATTTATCTTGTGAACGCGAAAAACCGGCCAAAACTTTCCTTACAAAATAATAATTGGTATGGATGACCTGATCACTTATTACATGGTTAATACGATTCTTGGTGCAGTCGGCTCCGTCGTGTTAATCTCATTTTGCTGTTTATCTTTAGCGCTTTGACAACTCTGAGAAGAAAATGTGAGTGAAGAAAATGTGAGCCAAACGACCGCCTCAAGTTTTGACCCAAACTTCGAGGTGGTTGTTTGGCCATTGGTACATGGTGCACCTCTCATTTGTAGAAGTGAAAAACTAACAAAATCGATGAAATGCAGTAGAGTAATATAGCGTGGATGTCCACCGCTACAACTTCACCTATCAAGCATCAAATAAAAAAGCACTCAAGGTTTCCTGACACGTAATACCGTAGTAAATGATCAAAAACACGAAAATAGAACCCCTTTCCCACCACTGATCCTCGACGTGGACGACCATTCCGTCAACAGCCGGGTGGCGCGCACGACTGCCATTGGGATGTATTCAGGTAATCAATGCGCAAAAAAAGCGTGGAAACAATACAAAAAACTTAAAAGGCATACTATCGTTGAAAGCAGACGAGCGAAGACAACAACTGAGTATTAATGGAAAAAACAATAGAAAGGAGAAACTCACGAACTGTACGGGTAAGCAGCAAAATCAAAAACAGAAAAGATAATCAGCTGATTAGGAAGAGTCTGCGACGTTCTGTTTACGAAAGCGAGCCCCGATCGCTCCAGGCGGCCGCATCGCCTTGGCCCCTTCCACCCCAGCCAATCATCGCTAAAGTGGGCTGCTCCGAATAAAGGCGGCTTGCCCTGATGAGGCCGCCTCCGCCACAGCTCAAGGGTACCTCCTGCGAGGTATTTTGCTATGCATAGGCTTTCAGACCCGTAACTTTTCACTAAATGATTCCCTTTGGCATTCCTTATCACCCACATTACCCCTCACACTGTCTTTGAAAACAGCAACAACAACAAAAACAAAATGAAATTAGTGTGAGCAAGCGAGAACGAGGATGGAGTGAAGGGAAGGAGTGAAAGAGAGGGCTAGAAACATCACACTGCCGTCACACGAGGAACCTGAGTGTGTACGCTCATGTCAGGATTTCGCATGACGACGAGCGGTGTGCGACGCAGTGTTCGCGAGCTATGCGCGTCTCTGTAGCGGGTCTTGGAACGATTACACGCTAATGCTAGGGGCGCGGTACGCAGTTGACTTGTAATCGCTTCGAAACCAAACAACATGGCGCCTTCAGCTCATCCGCTTTGCTTCGCTTGCGGCATGCCGCAGTGCGCAATCCTAACATAAGGATACACCCGAGAAACCTTAATCAACACATATTTCTGATGAAACATCTGAAGGAGCACAGAGTAAATGCATGTCGTTACGGAGTACTTTATTGAGAATATCTAGAACCCTATTAGAGAAGAACTTGGATCGGACCTGGAATCTAATCAACGGAATCTTGATTTTAACGCTTTGCGCTTTGCTAGTTTCAGAAGTGATTCTTGAGAAAAATTGCCGCATCCAACGACTCCTTACCGGTAAGGATTTTGAATGCCATCACAAGGTCATATACTTTTCGTCGAGCTAGCAAGCTGGGCACGTAGAAAATGCGACGGCGTTCGACAACACCAGGAATAAATTTAAAACTTAAGCCAGAACAGTGCTTAACGAGCTTACGAGTGAAGCTATTTTGTACGCTCCCTAAAAGATGAAGATTTGTTATTCTATTTAGGACCTATAAGCTAATATCTTTTTCGAACCTCCTCGTTGCATGTCGTATGGCTCTATTTATGTTGTTAAAATTGAAACAGAATCGATCGAACCTTGTTTGTCCTAGACGGAAACGAGCACCTCGACAGAGC
Organism: Trichostrongylus colubriformis; assembly: GCA_963978905.1. Lineage (NCBI taxonomy): Eukaryota > Metazoa > Nematoda > Chromadorea > Rhabditida > Trichostrongylidae > Trichostrongylus > Trichostrongylus colubriformis. Next base: position 42,870,584 of record OZ022257.1, on the reverse strand, counting down.
CACCATACGAATGTTGGAACAGCTCTCCACGTCAAAAAATGTGGACCTTATTCAGAGTCCCTGCTCCCTTCAAGAGATCGCTGGCATCAAGAAAATGCTAGTCGCCATGTATCTGCTGCGAGCCCACGAAGCTGACCGTCGAGGCTGCATTTACACTTGACCACGAAGATAAAAATCGCTTGTAGTCCAAATGAACACTGCGTACATATTGTCCAAAAATTCTAATGTTCTCCGATTAAGAAATATTAGGTTGTCCGAAAAGTAATGAGACAAATGTCGTAGTGCAGTGATTCGTCGGTAACTTTATTACAAATCAATATCATTTACTATAATATTCGCCATTGTGTTCCTTCACATACTGCCATCTTTGCGGCAGAGATCTGATTCCATTAGCAAAGAACTCCGTAGGCTTCGACTTCAAGAAGTTGTTGACAGCTAATTCGACGTCCTCCCGAATGGTGAATTTTTTCCAGCAAAAGAGGATTGAAGAGAACAAAATATGTGGAAGTCTGATGGAGCGAGATCTGGTGAGTACGGTGGATGGGTACAAGTTCGAGTCCTTTTCGACGTGTGTGGCCTGGCGTTATCCATGAGGAGTAGGATTTTGCCTCTCCCACGACGGCGACTACGCAGAATTTCAGCTACTCTTTCCAGCTGAGTACAGAATCTTTCAGAGTCGACCATAGAACCAGTTGGAACCAGTTCCCAAAACACCGGGCCTTTAATATCCCACCAGAATGAGAGCAACCCCTTCTTGTCATGATCGGGATGTTTCGGCTGTGGTTTCGGCAATTCATCGAAGTCGACCCAATGTTTTCGGCGCACCGTGTTATCGTAGACACAATACTTCTCATCCATGGTAACGATGGAATCGATCCAGGAAAGCGTGCGATGACGGCTGAGCAGAGAAGTGCACACTTCAACACGCTTCTTCTTGTCGTGAGGGCTGAGAGCGTGCAGAAGAACCCGAGGCAACTTTGCCACTTTACCTGACGCACGAAGAGCATCGTGTACCGTGGATTTAGGAGCACCCGAGGAGGTGGCAAGCTCGCGCACTGTAACGTTAGGTCGTTCCTCACAGATGGCAAGTATGAGCTGCTTCTTTCGCGTCAGTGGATGTCCTGAACGACTACAGTCTTCGAGACATTTCCCTCCTTTGTCGAACTTGCCGTACCATCTGAAGCACGTCGCTCGAGAAGGTGCTTGATCCTTCATTTCTTCCAGCAAAAGCCGATGGGCCTCATCCGCGGATTTACCTGAACGATAGTGTAGAGGAAGAGCTGCCCGATACAGCTTTTTTTTCTCATCCATCTTTAGCACGTTTGTGAAAGATGAAAACAGTATGGACCATATGCCCTTTCGGCATATATGTACTGGACTTGAAACACTAAATTCCAGAATTTTGTCCTCTCACGACTTCGACGTCCAAAAATACTTAATGTTGAATCTCACCACTGCATTTGTCTCATTACTTTTCGGACAACCTAATAGCACGTTCAGATGTTCGTGCGCGCGATGGCATGCGACGTCGTGGCACTCTCAAGTCGCGTTTGCGCCACCTGCCCTACATTCAAAAACGTTGCCATTCATTCTAGCCCTCCCTCCTCATGTAATTGCGACTACTGTTAAACGCAATGAGTTGATGTTCGTACACGTTGTGATAGCAATTACTTCTTCATTACGCAACTGGCTTCGTCATAGTTCAGAAGTTATCGCATTACCCCAAGGAATTGGTGCATAAAGCCTACGATCAAATCGACAATTCACAATTGCTTGTCCTGCTGTAGCGCGACGACGGGTTTGCAATCTCCACTCTCTTTCTATAAGGTTGATAAAGCAGAATGATCTTTTGACTTAGAGATTGCGATAATTTCACTGTTGTGGTTCTATCGGTCGCTTCTGTGACTGCAAGGAGTGTACCATTACCGAGATGCAGGGTACCAACAATGGAAGGACGCGAGGTCGAAATGACCATTCGGAATGCGATAGATATGGTCCGACGTATTTCCGGACGCTGATCTCGAACCTGCATTCCAAACTAGCAGAGCGACTCTCTCAGCGGAGTTATGGTGGTTTTTTTTTTGAAAAAATGATACTATTATTGGTAGGTTTGAAAGCCCGTCGCACGCGAGCCAACGTTCTCACACAAAGCAAGACTTTCGTGTTCAGGGGACCGAACTACTCCATAGGACATCTTTTCAACCAATTTGAGACCTACTGGGTAGGCCAAGAATTTTTCCTAAATTTGGTCAAGTTCTCGAATTGGCCGAAAACATGTCCTATGGGGCGGTTCGGTCCCCCTGAACACAAAAGTCGCACTGAGTTTGTGCGAGAACGTCTGGCTCGCGTGCTACGAGCATCCAAACCTACCATATCATAGCACTGTTTTCCAAAAACCCCTTCATAACTCCGCTCAGAGAATGGTTCTGCAAATTTGGAATGCAGTTTCGAGATCAGCGTCTCAAAATGCGTCGGACTATATCTATCCCATTCCAATTGGCCACTTCGACCTTGGGTCCTTCCCTTGCAAGTCACAACTGCGCACAAACCCACAGATTAGATGGCGAAAAGCGGAAAAGTAGTGGCGAGTACGTGGCGAAAGGGGTTTGGTGTCGGCTGTGATCAGAAAGCAGAAACGAAATTCTAATACGTCACGTGAAACCTGTTCAAAGACTCTTCTGAATTGTAATCTCGTTAAAACCGAAACTTCGAAATTCCTTGTTTTTCAAGATTTTTGAAAGTTTTTTAGTTTTTCTTCACTTGTATGTTCATTAGCTTCACAAAATCTTTATAAGCGCGATGATCAACGAAGGTGATCGTGACTTGTGCTTCTAAACGCAATGGTATAGTTCCAAATCGCACGGCAAATCTCGCGTAGTTTTGTCTTGATAAATGAACTTGCTTTCGACACACTTTGATTCCTGGGCTGCCAAACGAACAGAAAGATCTACAACCTTCGAAAGCATTAGATTAGAAACCCTATGATTTTACTTAAGGCCCACTGGTGTTGAGTTTTAAAAGCGTGTTTCAACGCAAACTTTCTTTCATCGCTTCCGGCTCAGTCATGAGCTCCAACCAAGTGGAGCTCAGACATGATTTCATCTTCGGCATCTACTTGGCTCTTCCTCAGACTCTCCCTGTTCTACTTTTCCTATATAAACTCGTTCAGAGATGAATGTAGAATGCTGGAAAAAGAGCGCCATAAACTTAATTATAATGTTTTTTATAGTTTTATGTTATTGTGTAGCTCTACCAAGACTCCGCTAGACTTGAGTTTGCATCATTTCTCCCCACTATATTAACAATAACCTGGTTTCTCCCACTTTTTACGCTGTTGCAGTTCACTGTGGACAGGGTGATGAGCTGTATCTACACACGCAGAGATTCTGCGTCCGCAAAAAGGATAAACGAAACAAAAAAGTTGTATTGCTACCTCCCCCTTCTAATGTCGGCAGTTGTGCCTTTGCATAGATAGTAATCCCACGCATTCTGTTTTCAGTAGATATGGTAGAAATAGGCATTGCACACCGTTTGCATTTGCTGGTTCAATTTAGTTTGAGTTTGACTGAATGACTAGGGTTCCGCATAAATGAATAACGACTGCTAATTTGGTAAACGATAATGAGCAACTCTAATCCAAAGTTATTTATAGTGAAGCTCAGCCGTGGTACTCGGACACTGATGACATCCTGGTTTCCAAATGAAGGAGTGTGACCTCACATGCCACTTCTACATTTGCTGTCTTTTCCACACCAATGCACTCTGTGCAGGTTTCGCTCGGCCATTGTCAATAAATCCTACGCAAAATCACATCACAGTGACATACCTCACTGACTATAAACAAAGGTCACTAGCTACCTAGCGATGCTGTGGGATTTCTCCTTTAAGTGCTACAATAGATGAAAGCTTCCAGTATTCAGTACATACTCGGCAGTAATATGGAGAAAATCAGGGTCTAGCAGTACAATTTGCCTGGATCATCCATGCACATTTTGCTTTAATCAGGTAGTACTCCCTAGAGGTATCTCTCTACTGAATAGAAACGTGCCAGATCGTGCTCTAAACCGCATAAATTGATTTTTCATTGTTCGATCGAATGTTTCCGAAGGTCTTAGATCAACGATAAGCTGCTAATGCCATGCCCTCTTCAAGTCCCATGAACTCCAATTTTTGATATACATAAAATCGCAGCACAGTCATGCATGCCGTGAACGGAGAAGATGAAATCGGCAGTATGATAAAAATGTGGAATCACGATAGTTCACTTCCACACAAGTGTCTATCCATATATGGCACGCGCTTCCATGGAAGTATCTCTCCAGAGGTCGTACCAGATGTCTGGGGAACCGCACATCAAATGATAAATATCCCGACATTCTTAGTAGGATGTCAGAAAAAGCTGTTATTTGGGTAAAGAGCGGGCCAGCCAATTACCTTCTATTATCTTACGGACAAACCTTTAGGAGTATCGCTGTATCCTTATGATGTTCTCTCCGCATTCTCTGTGCTGAATAAAGTGGATAGAATTTGGAGTTCGCAAAGCTTCTTAGATAAAAGCATCGATATGAGTACACATTTCGTAAATCCTTAGCGATATAAGGAAATGCTCGGATGTAGGAAAAGGACGGTACACTAGCCAAACGGAAAGTTGATTTCCTTTACGGCACGATATTAGCTCATTCACCCGGTTGTCGATCTGTGTTCCTTCACTATTTATAATACTTAGTTTGTGTGCTGGATGTGCTGATCCAGAATCAAGAGCTGCAACCCGTATTGCTGTCGTCTTCAATCGTTCACCTACCTCGCGTTAGTGGGACAGCATTTACTCCTGTAAGGAAAGAGGGCTGGCTGACGAGATATCGACAGATTGAGTTTTTCACACGGCCGACGAATGCTTGGTTATGTTCAGAGATCACTTGTTCAGGAAAATACTCATTCATCTCGAATCATTCCTTAGAATTCGGAACAGTGATCCGCCTTACAGGATTTTTGTATTAGAGATCAGTACATGGTTACTGCGACTTTTTTTAGAAATTCATTACTTTGTGAGCATCGGATTACAATGAGTATTATCGCCACTTTGTCCTCATCACTGACCAGCGACGCCACCAGTGCTACTAAATCCGCTCTGCCTGGAGCTGAACAGTCTCTGAAAAACACGTGAATAAGGAATTAAGGTGCAAGATCAACTAAATTCTCATCCCACTAAAGAATTCGTGCCCTTTCTCGCTTCTCTGCTTTACAATTCATTCATTTACATATTTATTGGAAGGCACAACCATCGATTGTGCGATACAAAACACAAAGGTTGTTAGACCTTCTTCACATTTATTCTGCTGTGTTATCGCTATTCAGGCTAACCGATTCTGCAATCTTCTCTGTGGAGTCGGAAGTGAACGTCCAATGAACACTGTCGAGTCGAGAATGGAGTAAAACACAGTAATTAAGCAACTTGAGGTATGAGAGAAAGAGAAACGTAAATCAACATCGAAAGACGAACAGTGGCATGCAATATTTTGAGAGAGCTCCATGACTAGAAGCACCCTTCTACAATAACTATTGTAAAAAGGTGCTTCTAGTCATGGAGCTCAACTAGAGCGGTAAAAGTTGATGTTGGTTACTTTAGACTGTTTATATGTATGAATATCCATGAAATAACTGCCACCGTCAATTGAAGCGCTGATGAGCAGAATTCGCTGCGTGCGACGTGAGGGTTAGAACCCTAGTTATAGGACCCAACTACATATATACGGTGATCCTAGCTAGCACATATCGCGTCGGATGCCAAACGCGTGGTGAATGTCACTTGATGGAATGATACACATCATGAAGCGCTGTGGTCTCTGGGAACATTTCTCAAAATCAGTGTTACCTCGTGCAGCGGCGTTTTGTCACCGGTGAGGCTAATCCGCAAAACGTTTACACAACGAAATCTAGACTATGCTTGTGTGCTCACAAATTGGCGAATCGAAAACCAAAATTTTCAACTTCATAGAGTTCTCGGAGCAAGCCGCAGCAAAATTATTATTGTTTGGAGGATTTGGTGCTGATGTTTATTCAAGAACAGAATTAATTAAATTAATTAAATTCCAAGTATGTAACACCATCCACATGTGTGCACGCAGTTGTCTCTCATATATCGTCTTTCTTCCTCATTACCCTCGCACCAGTCCTTACGTGCTTTACAGAGAACGGATTTGTCGTCACACTGGATTAGATTTCATATGGTTTAAAGGATGAATTCGTACCAGTAAGCAAAAAATCTCATTAGATCTCACTCTAGTGATTGATGATCAAGCAAGCATCACCTTAAAAGCCATTACTCCCTCTTGTGTGAAGGCGTTGAGAACCATAAGAGCGATAAGCACATAGAAAAGCATTCTTGAAACGATCGGGAGAATTGAGCTTCTACAGTTCCCAGCCCTTCTTATAAGCAGGAAGCGTGCTACATAAAAAGTACACGGATAGTTCATTGTCTGTATCACCTTGGTTTGTTGGAACAGACATTCTTCGGCTGTCTTCGTGATCTTGTTTCACTGCCGATAACAGACATAAATGAAGCATCCATGGCGTATAGCAAAGTTTATACACCTGTTGGTGTCGACAGTTCCACAGTGCTGAGCACTGATTGATCGATACAGCAGTGCTCAGAAGCAGAAAGTGCAGAAATAGTGCAGTATCGAAGTCCGTTCATATAAGGGAGGAGATGAATGTTCGAGTGTTCTTGTTATTATAGAAGCAATTGATATTCGTAGCTTCCGCCGAGGAAATGAGATACGAGTAGTATCTGGCAAATATAGGACGAAGTGCAGGATGGGGCAGTTCCGGTAGTTAGAGCCTCACAACCTTTATCGGCCTCTGCTTCGTCCTCTCAACATGTGGATTTACATCATCATATCGTAAAGCAAGTAACCGCTTTTTTTAGTAAAGGCTGACAGCGTCAGCATATCTTCGTGAATGGTTGGCTTGAATATCAGCCATCACCGTAGTACCTGTTTGTTCTGCTGTAAGTGGTGTATGTCTGAGGAGCTCTGCAATAATTTTTGCTGGTGTGAGATCGAGGTCTTGTCCCTAACGGTGGCGATCTTCCTACAATTTAGCAACTCTGCTACCTTGTATGGTTAACTGCGGGAATTCGTATGACACTGCCAGGTTTCACAGGAATCCTGACACCCCTACCAATTTCCGCTTTTTCCCAGGTTCTCAGGCTCAATTCCGCTCTATTTTCGGTCAATGGGGTCTTATTCCGGCACCGTCAGGTACTCCCTTCGGCCACGATTTTCTAGAAGCCCCTGATACATTTTCAGCCTTTTTCGTTCCTTTTTGATTTTCTGGCTACATTTGTGTAATAGGATCTTATTCCGGCACCAAGAAAGCACTTTTCCCTCTCTCTGGTGAGACAGCCGAGGGATCAGTTTCCCTGCCGGGCAGCAAAAACCTGGCGGAGATTCGGGACCTCGGGATCAGAACCTTCACCAGCCCACGAAACCCCCTGTCGACTGTGGTGGAATCTTTCCCGTGCCGGTCCCGCTGGTTCGAGCCCGCTCGATGCATCAAAAATGCCGCGGCGGATCCTGCGGTCATGCGCTCGCGTTCAGAACAATCTTCACGTATTTCGCGAGGAGACGCTGCCACGCGAGGATTCTATCCCGGAGACTGGTGGACGCACTCCCCTCTCCACGAGAAAGCTCTTCTCGCGCTGTTGGGCTGTCAGCGCGAGAGGCAAAATCGAGCTCGCTTTGGCACTCGGGTCGTATGCAACACTTTCCCTGCGGGATCTCGCACTCCGCTGATTGGGTTCCCATATAGGTGCTCTCTAGATGGCGTTTGTGCTGCGTCCTTCTGATGTTGGCTTTCTTATGGCCTGAATGACTGGAAGTTCCACCCTGGAATGGTCAGAGCGGCAGAGCAGTGATTCTCTTCAGTATAGAAGCTTGTATGTTCAAGTTGACTATAGTGGAAATTTCAAACTTCATATGTGGTCTTTGATGCAGTGTATGATCACAGTAATATACAAGGAGTGCCAAAAGAGGGTTATTTTGCTCACGGCTCACTTCCGCCAATTATACAAAAGAGAGGGTAATAGAAAAGATAAAAGTATCGGGGAAAATATCCCTGGAATGATCCTCTAGAAGCAGGAGCAAGCTGTGGCTCACAACTGTCACCATTCTGAAAACAAGATGCCTTCAGCTAGCGCAGTCGGACTCTAGAGGACCTACCGCATCGAGTTCCGCCTAAAACAGCGTAGCCAGCTTCCCTGGTGGGTCTCTCTCTCGGAGCTTCCTCAGGACTGACTTTTCGGTTCATAGAGGCCACAGAGCTCTTTGCTACTTGGACAACGCTGCTATGATCCGAAGTGTCCTTTTTCATGCCTCAAATCCACCTCCGAAGGGGTTTCAATGGTGATGGCACATTCTGTTGGAAACAAAGGGCGTTAGGAGGCCGACAGAAACCGATTGTTCGAGGACACCACTTAATATGTATCCCTTCAGGTACCCAGAGTGAGCGGGCTTTAGCAACGTTGTGAGCAGAGGTAACGAAATCTCCGATTTTGCGGAGTTCATGTGACACATCATGTTCACAAGGAAATAGCTCCCGATCCTGCTGGTGCTCGCTTTTTACGAAGGCTTTTGCGAAGTTTAGTGACAGCGAGAGGTGTTCCTTAAACTTGGGGACGGAAATATCTCGTCAGAATCTGTTGAAGCTCAACTAAAATAGGGTTGAAAGTTGAGAGAAAAAGGGACTCTTTTTCGCACCCTCTGTACATACCTGGCTGTCTTCTCCTTAATTCACATTAATGAATGGTCCTACTAAGCTTTATGCGCACTTTTGTCAAAATTTCATACTTTTTTCTCGTTCCATGATTTTTTTTGGAAGGCTCATGCATTCTACTACATGGCCTTTCTCGTTGACGTGAATTTTCTCACCGCCCCATGCACTTGTGCTTTTTAATTGAGCGTTTGCCTGACACTTGTGCTGGTATCATCCCAGTGGGCATGGAGTTTAGGCGTAGGGATTACCGTGTGCTGTTGTCAAGTAGTTTTATCGCTCGTATCATACATTGCCTTACTGATTATTTGAAGGTACCGGGGTATTGAGGAAGTAATCAGGTCTGGGAAGGTCTGTGTTCTGTAAATGGGAGGTGACATGCAACCTGTGGCGTAACTTGCGTTAAAAATCGTGCCTTAAGTTTGCTGTCGTGTTCCTGCCATGGTTCATCGTGGTGTGAAATGATACAGCTGTCTGAGCAGCACCAATGGGCAGAGCAACGACCGCTGTTTTATTTGGTTATCCAACAACTCTAGTAATGCAGAGGGCGCGAAAACTGGTCCTCGATGTTTCCACTATTATGCTCACCAGTCGATAAAAGTTATCTTTTTGCTTGTATCCTAAAAGAAGCGTGCACCTCAGTGTTGACAATAATGTTAATGTGTAAAATACCTAACGAATATTACATAATGTTAACGTGTAAGACAGTCAAACAATCCTACTATATATAATCCGCTAAGTATGTCTGTCTGTCCGTGTGTGTGTGTGTGTGTGTCTGTCTGTCACGAAATTCATATCTCGCGCCGCAGTTAAGCTGGGACCATGAATTTTGCAAGTGATGTAGGGGGTGCCAAGGAAACCCCAGCGGTGGTGGACCGAAAGTGATAGCAGCTGATAAGCACTGATAACGAGCCTATAAAGGCGAATGTCACCAAAGTCGTTTTGCCTTTCGGCTTGATCCTAGAGCGCTGGCACTCATAGGTGTTTTGAGGGTTGGGACGGGGACATTAATGGTGGGTGACCCGCATTGATAACGGTTGATAAGATTCGATAAGGAGCATAGAAAGGCTGGAGTCGTCGAATCCGTTTCGCTTTTTGCATTGGTCCCGTAGCGTTCATAGTCACAGGTGTTCTGCAGGGTAGGACGGGGACATTGATGGTGGGTGATCCAGCTTGATAATGGTTGATAAGATTCGATAAGACGCGTAAAAAGGCTAGAGTCGACGAATGCGTTTCGCCTTTCGGGTTGATCCCAGAACGCTGACACTCATAGGTGTTTTGCGGGATGGGGCGGGGACATTGATGGTGGGTGACCCGCATTGATAAGTGTTGATAAGATACGATAAGGAGCGTGAAATGACTCGAGTCGACGAATGCGTTTCGCCTTTCGGGTTGATCCCAGAACGCTGACACTCATAGGTGTTTTGCGGGATGGGACGGGAACTTTTAGTGTTAGTGATTCAAAGTGATAATGGTTGATAAGATGCGTTATGGAGTATGAGAAAACAAACGTCGTCAAATTCGTTTCGCCTTTCGCACTGATCCAAAAGCGCTGACAGTCATAGGTGTTTAGCAGGGTGGGCCAGGGACATTAGTGGTGGGTGACCCGCACTGATAACGGTTGATGAGATACGATAAGGAGCGTGAAATGGCTGGAGTCGTCAAATCCGTTTAGCTTTTCGCATTGATCCTAGGGCGCTAACACTCATAGATGTTTAGCAGGGTGGGCCAGGAACTTCAATGGCGGGTGATCCAAATCGATGATGGTTGATAAGATTTGATAATGATTATGGGTAGACAAATGTCGCCGCTGTCACTCATGGGTGTTCAGCAAGGTTGGACGGGAACATTGACAGTGGGTGATCCAAAGTGATAATGGTTGGTAACATTCGATAGGGGCTGTGAGAAGGGAAATGTCACCAAAGCCGAATCGCTTTTGCGGCTAACAGTTAAATGTTCACATTCGCAGGTATTGTAGGGTACGGGGACCTCAATGGTATTGTTGGGTACAGGGCTCAGTGAAACTGATGGCGGCTAACAGTGGCTGATAGGAGCCATTAGGAATTGGATAGGATGAAATCCTTTACATCATTTGCTATTACTAGACGACCGTTTTAGCAAAAGCATCTGATGCTCAGTGCCATTGGGTGAACATATTTTGTTAAGGTTCTGATATCACTGACCGATGTATCGACCGCTGAATTGCTTAGCATTCCAAATAGTGGTGCATGACGCTTGATACTGCGATCTACATTGATAATCATGATACAACCTATATTTGTGATAGCGAAGCGAGCAGCTCACTCCGAATCATTTTAATTCTGTATTGGCAGCAGTGCTGGGTACCGACCGCTAGACTATGTAAAATTCCAAGTAGTGAAGCATGTTTACGAAAACGATAAACAACGATAATCAAGATATAGATCTACTATTATACCATCAATGTGTAGGAATTGAATGCTCAGCGAGTGAACGTTTGTTACCATCGATGCAATCGAATACAAAACTATCTATCTCTAAACTATCCAAAATCCCAATGATGACGTAAACCAGTTGGCTGGCGCACACTACTGCGCGCGATTCGTCGGTGATGTGCAAAATGGATTCGTTGCAAAGCGAGTGAGGTATGTTGACACCAAAATGCTTTATTATCACGCCATATTCTATGCTTTTTTCCAATTCTATAGCTCAGCTGTAAGAAGAGGAAAGGAATTTCCCGCTCGATTCCATACACAACTGTGGTCGGGCCTAAAAAACCCATTTTGCACAGCATCGCCATGAATTGCGCGCAGAAGTGTGCGCCAGCCAACTGGTACTAAATAATACAATACTATTGTAAAAATGACTTCCCTGACTTAATCGGCTGGCAAGTTGCCTGACGCGATCATGCCGCATCTTCGTCGAGGTGTGTTGTCCAAGAGCAGAGCTGAGCCCATCGATCACGATCTTCAGCGACAGGTCGTATAGATCCAACCACCCGTCGCTGTTCCATAATCTGCGAAACGAAATGTCTCGCTTAAACTGCCGATCAACGCCAAGCATCCTCAGGTCTTCCTTCACCACATCTGTCCAGAATCTCCGCTTGCGGCCGGGCGGCCTTCTCCAGCTGGGATCCGGAAGCATCCTCAGGAAAAGTTGAACCAGGCGATCCGACCGTCCCCTCGAAAGGTGACCCAGGAAGCGTAGACGATTCTGCGTGACTACTTCAGATGGAAGGAGATGATGTTGCTGCTTCCCACGACTCATCCACCGGTATACCAAATCCACTTCCGCGTAAAGTTCTTCGTTGTAGCATACCATTGGCCAAAAGTAGCCTAGCATTCGTCTAAAGTTTTCTCTCCGTGCAGTCCAGTTTCTCCATTACCGTGGACGGCGCTGCCCATGTCTCCGATCCGTACATCACGATGGGTCGAATGGCGGATAGGTACATGCGCAGCTTGACTTCATTGGCAATAGGTGGCGACCACAGACACCTGTATAAGGAGTTGAACGCCAATACGGCTTTAACGCAGCGCTGCTGAATATCCCTTTCACAGCTGCGTTGTTCTTCAGCATAAAGCCCAGATAACAGAACTCCTCCGCAAGTTCTATTGGTTGTCTATCTACCTTGACTCCCGCTGTAGGTTTCACTGAAATCCACATTTGTTTGCATTTGTCAGGGCGAAGGCGTAATCCATAGGCTGCACCTAGTTTTGACACAAGGTTGACAACACGCTGCAACTTCGCATTACTCTCCGCAAATATAACGACATCGTCGGCGTACTCGAGATCGAGCAAGGAACGTCCTGATGGCGAGAGGACGACGTCTGCAGCATGTCGCTCCGTCACTCTTCGCATGATATCGTCAACGGCGAAGTTGAAAAGAAACGGCCCTGCTACTGCTCCTTGTCTCACTCCGGTTTTAACCTTGAACGGTGCCGTACATCCGGAAGGTGTGCGAACTGCTGCCGTTGTTTGTCGATTCATGTCGTCGATTAGGCGAACAAATTTTCCAGGTGCCACACTTCGATCACTCTCCTGACAATAAGTACGTGATCGACTGTGGATCGGCCAGGACGAAAGCCGGCCTGCTCGTAACGGGTGGTTTCTTCTCGATGTTTGATGAGCCTATCCAAGGTGATCCGCTCTAGGACCTTGCACGTAACGCGCAGCAGCGAGATTCTTCGATAGTTCTCAGGATTCGTGACGGACAGCTTCTTGTGGAGTGTATAATGATCGCGTGCCTCCACGAGTCAGGTATCCTTTCTTCAATCCATATAGAACGGATAATCTTCGTCATTTCACGAAATCCACATGGACATTGTAAAAATGTTCATGTTAAAATACTTTATCCTAACCTAGTGATGCGAAAGCGCAGGTATTCCATTTCTGTGTGCTTCAAGTTTCTCTTGCTGAAAGTCGTGATTTCTTTTTCACTTGCTGGTCAAAATCCACTTTGACTGTGTATTTCTGTCTGACAATGAGACATGACATGAATAGACGAGCGTTGTTGAATTAACAAGAGTGATATTTTGAATATCTAACTTGGAACAGTATAACATGCTGATAACTGTTAGGTTTAATTGAGGAAGTGATAGCGCAGTTCCAAGGCAGTTCAAAGCCGATGTTTAACTGCTCGTGATGGTGATTCAGCGGTGATAATGACCAGTTCTTTGCACGGCACCCGTATTAATGTGCAGGAAGTTGTTCCCGATGGCGTGAAATCAGCGGTCATATTTTATCGCGACTAGTCTATTACCTCCCTTGACAACCAGCCCATCCACATTCTTGTGTTCCTTTTTTGAAAGCGGTGTGAAGCTTTTATGTTTTGAATCCTCTGGAAATTCAGCAAGTGTTGTGTTGTACGATGAAAACTCTACTGGAATGTGCCATTCATTTGATCATGTTACTACATAGTATAGACAAAATTGTACGGCTTGTTCGATGGTATGATCACTTTTCGATGTTTCTAATAATAGGAATATCGCTAAGTAAACACGACTTCTGTTGTCGCAGCACGTCGCATACAGTATTCACATCGGCTTGTGGGAGGTGGAACTGCTGCTTTCCCATCATCCTGACTGACTGCTATATGACATGTGTCACGGCCGCTATGCACACTATTATAATAGGATAGGCGTCAGGACTACCCAACAAGGTCAGGTCACGTGAATAGCCGATGGCCGCCAAATTGCGCCCATACAATTCACAAGGGTTCAGAACGGCATTTGGCGCGCGAGACGATGCACTCGGCCTGGTGAGGCGACTCAGATAGAAAGTCCTGACGCACGCTGACTTTCCCCTACATTTTGTGAGTGGTGCAGAGAAGGTCGATGCGGAATCTAAGAGTCTGCACAGGTGGTCACATCAATTTTCAATTACATTCTCAGGAATCCAGCAGTGAAATGTGAGACGCCATGGCGCATAGGCTCCCTCTTACACGTCATCCCTATAATTTGGCTTGATTCCTCCAAATGTCGGCATCCACACAATTTATGATTTTGCTGAAGCTATGAGCTAAAGGTCTGGGTTTTTTTTAGAGAGGGTGCGGGATCCGTTTTTGATACCTCCATTCTCACATTAAGCAGTCGATCACAGTTACCCCTTTGATTGTTTTGCAGCAGAAGCGTACACCTCTGTGTTAATATTAATACGAGTGATTTTGTTCAAACAACTGACGCTAGGCGTGGGTCCCTTCACTTTTTGCGCTTTGTGTTTAATTTATTTGAAGCCACAGTTCCTTTTCATTTGCTCGTCAAGGATCACTTTTTCCATGTATTCCTGTTTGAGCTACTGACTGAAAAGCCAAACATGAAAAAGTTGGGGGATAAATAGCAGACCAGACATTTATTCTTATCATTATTACCATCGAGGTGGAAGTGGTGCCGTTGCAAGTGACAAAAATGCTCTCGCATGGTTCGTTTATCTGTTCCTGTATCGCTGCATCTAACAAGGGAAGGTATTTTACTTCCCATGGAACTTTGAAATGAGACCCGGGCGGATCGATAGAGCTTCGAACGCTGATTATAACTGTGAAGACCAAAATTGCTACCTGGCATTCTGAAGCGAGTTACGATGGGTCAAAGTTTGCCTGTGACACCTCATTGGCGAGGCACTTTGCCATCAAACGGTTTGTCAAAATGGCTACTTGCAATGAAACACATACTACGCTTTCAAATGCTGATCTCAAATCTGTATTCAGAATCTGTCAAACAATTACCTGAATGAAGTTATGAAGGTTTTTCTGAAAAAAAGAGTAATACCATTTCATGGTATGTTTGGGAGCCCATAGCGTGCGAGCCATACATTTTCACGCAAAACCAGTGTGATTTTCGTGTTCAGGGGATCAAATCACCCTATGGAACAAGTTTTCAGCCAATTCGAGAATTTGACCAAATCTCGAAAAAATTGATGGGCTGGCTGGCAACCCATTTAACAAAGGAGAAGGCGTTGACCCTTGCCCAGCAAATGCTCTTATTTGGCGCTTGTTACGTGCGTTTAGTGTGATGGACAAGTGTGATAGGTATGTTAAGGTTATCTTGTTCAGCTTGCAGGATTTTTTGTGGAAGGAAACTCAAAAACTCCTACTTAACCCCTGGCCATCCCTAATTTTCCGAAGTTGGGCCAAAAACTGGATCCGGCTGGATATTTGCACAGAGGGGTAATTCGACCCCCTACGTGCGAATATCATACAAGGAAACGTTTAGAAGTGAAAGAAAAGCACTTACTGACAATGAAACACAAAATGCAAAAAAAAAGCCGCCCCGGCGGGAAGCAAACCCACGACCACACGCCTACAGAACCGAAGCACTACCAATGAACTATAGAGACCATTGTTGACTTTCCGCTAGTCATACTGATGACGAAGCGCCTCGCCATTGAGATGTCACAGGCAAGTCACAGGCAAACTTTGACCCATCGTAACTCGCTTCAGAATGCCAGGTAGCAATTTCGGTTTTCACATTTATAATCAGCGTTCGAAGCTCTATCGATCCCTCCGGGTCTCATTTCAAAGTTCCATAGGAAGTAAAATATTAGGTTGTTGCAAAATTAATTTCGGTTTCAAGGTATGTATAAATAAGTAGATTTTTTATCCTGAACTATTCCATCCCAAGGAACGCCAGGCATACCATTTGGTGGGTTTTTTTTCTGCTCTTTCAGAAACTTCTATGAATGTCGCTTTAAGTTTTCCAGCCGGCCTTTTCCAGGGCTGCGTATAATCATGAACCGACGCGACTATCGAGTCATCATGCTTTATGAGTTTAAATTGAAACACTCCGCAGCGGAGGCAGCTCGTAATCTCAGCGGTGTTTTTGGGAAGAATTGTCCTTGCGAACGAACAGTGGAGCTCTGGTTTAAAAAATTTGCTTCTGGCGATTTTGATCTCGAAGAGAAGTCGGGTCGCGGCCGCAGGTCATCGCTTAATGATCAAGATTTAAGGAGAGCCGTCGAAGCAAATCCGGAGACTAATACTCGTACGTTAGCAGAAGACCTAGGCGTACATTACTCTAAGTGGCCAGACATTTGCTGACAATCGGCAAGGTGAAGAAGATGTCGAAGTGGGTGCCTCATGACCTGACCGATGAGCAGAGTCTGGCACGTTTTGACACCTGCTCTAATCTCCTAGTTCGCCATAAAAATGAGCCATTTGTAAACCGTATTATAACTGTAGATGAAAAATGGGTTCTTTATGATAACAGGAAGCGGAGATTAGTCTGGGTAGATAAGGATGCTCCTCCAAAAACTTTTCCTAAACCCGACCTTCACCCTAAAAAGGTTATGATTACTGTGTGGTGGTGTTGTAAAGGTGTAATCCATTACAGTTCCTTGCAACCTGGTCAGCCAGTCACAGCAGAGTCTTACTGTTGTGATTTGGAACATGTATAGAAAGTTGCAAAAATTGTGGCCGGCGGTGGTGAATAGAGGAGGGCCGATCCTGTTGCAGGACAACGCAAGGCCACACACCTCACAAATCACTCGGCAAAAATTGACCCACTTCGGTATAGAAGTTCTCCCTCACCCAGCGTATTCTCCCGACCCTTCCCCAACAGACTATCACTTTTTTCGAGCCCTCAATTCTCATCTGCGTCAGAAACAATTTACTAATTTAGACGATGTTGAATGTGCCTTCCTTGACTTCGTTGATTCTCGTGATAGTAGTTTTTATAGTGAAGGCTTAGATTTATTGCCTGTTCGTTGGCAAAAGTGTGTAGATTCTGATGGTTTTTGTTAATAAACTTGTGTTTAAGCTGAGTTATAGTAGTTTGAAGTATGCGGTCCATTTCCGAAATTAATTTTGCAACAATTTAATACCTTTCCCAGTAAGGCCGACAAAGCCTCCCATCCTTCTGGATTCGTAGAGCAAGCGCATCGGGAACTATGAGAGTCTAGAATGATTATAGAACGAATTCGGATTACAATTTTACTGAAAGAAATCATGCGCGGAAGTATGAGTTTCTCTGTTCCCTTTATATTTATGCTGTATTTGCTTAATAATGGTCGCATGCAAAATTTCGCGCGACATAGTTAGAATCCGGGTGAAATACAGCTCGTCGTCCACGGAAAATGAGTTTTTGTGTTACCCATATATTTATGTTGTATTTGCCTAATGTTGGCCTCATGCAAAATTTCACGCGAAAAAATGTGAATCTGGCTGAGATACAGCACCACAAAGTGCGGTCCCAGTGGGCGGGGCCTCCGTGTAAAAGCCTCGTCCCGTCGTCCGCCGGCGTTGGGAACGGAGAGTGGGACCGTTTACGTAACCTTCTGTTCCTACAATGCGTCTGAGACCACGGCGGACGCGGTACGAGGCTTTTACACGGAGGCCCCGCCCACTGGGACTGCACTTTGTGGTGCTGTATCTCAGCTAGATTCACATCTTTTCGCGTGAAATTTTGCATGAGGCCAACATTAGGCAAGTACAACATAAATATATGGGTAACACAAAAACTCATTTTCCGTGGACGATTCCTTTGAAGTGACGGCAGAGGGGCGGAGCCTCGAAAAGGTGCCCGCCCCGTCGTCCGCCTCCGTCGGAGAAGCATTGTGGGTATAGAAAGCTACATACAGCCATTTCCCAACGCTTGGCAGTGCGAGGCCTACGGATTTGGATGAACGTGTATCGAACTTTCTCACCCCGCCACACTCACTCGCCACGTACTCTCAGTCTCGCCACTCGCCCAAGTCCGAAGGCCACGCTCTGCTAGGCGTCGGAAAAAGGACTTTATGTGGTCTCCCTTTTCGTCCCTGACTGCAGCGGACGACGGGGCGCGCACTTTGTGGGCCCATCCCCCTCGGCCGCCAGTTTTAGGGACTGTATCTTGGCAGGATCCTCATTTTTTCGCATGAAACTCGGATGCGGTCCTCATTAGGCAGTCACAACATAGATATATGGAAAACAAAGAAACTCATTTTTCAGTGCGCGATTCCTCCAAGCAAGTAGTCGAAGTTTCTCAGCTGTTGAGAGTAAAGCTGATTCGTTGTTGGATGTTTACTAGTAGTTACATTTGAAGCCATCAAGTTCTCAGAAAACTTCTCAACATAAACATGCCACATGAAAGGTTTATAAAAAAATTAGGCACTATTCAGCTATCACTACCGCAGATACCGCGAGTTGGTCGAAAAAATTGTTTTCACAGAATCTTCGTCTTTAGAGGTTATTCAGGGTGCTAATCACGAATATGACATCCGTTTTTTGATGTTGGTGCCAATTTCGTGCAATTGCACCGAATTGGTGCAACAGCTTTTTTCACCAATTTTGTTTGAATTTGTCCTGTTTGCAAGCCTTTCAAGGTTGCGCCAGTCGTGTTCATTTCTGCTTCAGTTCTTATATAGCTGGAGATCTTCATCTTTCCCCTGTCGCCTATCATTTAATTCTGTCCTATGTATCATTCCACACTCAAGTGTACATTCTCGCTCAATCCCTAGAGGGGAATGAAGTCTTCCCTTCCCTCCTGATGCGTAGGCAAAACTTGCGGAACCGTGTGGTGCCCCTACAAGCCTTTCAAGGTTGCGCCAGTCGTGTTCATTTCTGCTTCAGTTCTTATATAGCTGGAGATCTTCATCTTTCCCCTGTCGCCTATCATTTAATTCTGTCCTATGTATCATTCCACACTCAAGTGTACATTCTCGCTCAATCCCTAGAGGGGAATGAAGTCTTCCCTTCCCTCCTGATGCGTAGGCAAAACTTGCGGAACCGTGTGGTGCCCCTACTATTCTAGCACTGCAATGAAACTGTTACCCCTCAAATGGATGTCATATTCGTGATCAGCACCCCCTCGGGCGAAGTTTCAGCGATTTTGATGAGAACAAGTTGTTGCACCAACATGATGCAATTGCACCATATTGGCGCCAACGCTAAAAACGAATGTCATATTCGTGATCAGCACCCCAAATAACCCCCTGGGCAATGTATCAGCTAAAACTATTTTTTTTTTTTGACCAAGTCGCGGTGCCTGGGGTAGTGATATTTGAATAGTGCCAAAAATGACTTTAATTCCCCATTGAACTGGCAAACAATTACTCAACCCAAAATTGAGACAATTTCGGTTTGTTGAGATTAATATCCAATGAATATCGATGAGTTTTGAGGTGAATCACTGACTGAAAAGCTAAACAGAAGAAAATTGCTGCATATAACTAATAAGCGTCATTTATTTCCATCGTCACTACCATCGAATATGACGATTCGAACATGACACGGTATTTCAGACCTACACTTCAGAAAGGCTCGAAAATGACAGAGGTAATCGGCGGTCCTCGCACAGCCGTGAATGCGTCGTTCATAATTGGTATGGATGATGTGATCACTTATCACATAGTTAACACCATTCTTGGTGCAGTCGGCTCCGTCGTGAATCTCATTTTGCTGTTTATCTTTATCGCTTCCACAACTCTGAGAAGGAAATGTGAGGTAAATATTTTTTATAGCTAATCTGAGATACATTGCTTCAGACCTTTATTTGTTATTATATGAGGTTGTCCCAAAAGTCTTGTCATATTTTCCAAAAAAAATCAGTAACTCTTGTTCACTTCGAGGCAGGTCCAGGCGGTTCAGGAATATGGTAGAACGTTCCCTAAGCTTTCTAGGAAAATATATATTGACCCACCAGATTCCGTGGAGAGAGCTACAATGCCCGTTGTCGATACCCACCCAACTCGCGGTGTCATCTATTATGAGCGGTCTTGCGGCACCAAAAGGACGGAAGCTTGCCACTCCATCAGCGCTGCATTGGGCAAGGGATGTGCGAGCTACGTGACCGTGCGCCGCTGGTTCATCAGCTTCAGCAACGGCGAGATTGACATGAAAGACAAACCACGCTTGGGACTGTGCTGGTTCTGGTACGCGGAAGGAATGTTTTTCCGCGAGGTGCTGGTACAAGGCGAGACAGTCACCGCTGCCGTATGTACCCATCAGCTCCAGCAGCTCGCCGTCGCTGCTCGAGAAAAGTGCCGGAAAGTCCGCGGTCACCCTTCTTCATGACGACGCCCGCTCCCATTTCGCTCCCATTTCGCGAAAAGTACCCAGACTAAGTTATAGGAGCTCGGCTGGGATGTGCTGCCCCACCCACCGTACTCTCCAGACATTGCCCCTTCTGGCTATCACCTTACCCGTCCTCTCGAATCCTTCCTGGCCAAGAGAAAATTCGTTGATTATGACTTGCTTGCGAAGGCGATCGCTGACTTCTTCGACTCTCAGAACCCAGAGTTCTGGGAGAAGGGAATCAACGATTTTCCTATAAAGTGGCAGAGGGTTGCCGATAACAATGGTCAATACTTTGTTGCCAATTATTATTTGTTGGACGAAAAAAAAATAAAAAGTGATGATCGAAAAAAATATGACAAGACTTTAGGGACAACCTAATATTTTATGCCTAGTTCACTTCATAGGATATGCGGAAAATTGGAAAATAAGGACTTCTATCAGCCAGCCAAACTCGAAGATTGGAACCTGACCGACTAATTAGCTTTCGCAGTGGAAGTACTCACCGTGCGTCGCAGCAACGATGTATATCACCCGCTTTGAGCGTGCCATCAAGACGGAAAGTTCGTGTGACGCGCAACGCGATGTGTGCGAGCTATCGGAGCTATCAACAGCGATTACGCCTAGAATAGGGCGTGGAACACCGTCATTGTTTAGAACCCAACAAATGGTGCGTCCTTAGCTTGCGCGCAGCGCAAAAGTTCGTCCTAATGTCACCCCCCCCCCCCCCCTCGGTCCTTGCTACGGTTTTGTTTTTCATCGTATGGGGGTCTGTACGAAAGTGACGTCCATTTTTGCTGGAAGGTCTGCGATTTCCCAAAGAAGTTAAGAAAATTCAAAAGTGCGTAACACTGTTCCTCAACGTGCCGTTAGCAGAGTGCATTTTTTTTGCTTTCTTTTTTTTTATCTTTTCGTCTATATGCCTCTTTATTTTCTAATTACGACTTCTCATCGAATCAAATGATCTGACTTTTTTTGACACCAGACGACCCGTACCGCTCGAAAGTTGCGTTTTCGTGCTATATGAAAACTAACCTTGAGGACACATTACTAGCCAAATCCAAGTATTGTACTAGCCAGTTTTTGAGCCTAACTTCGAGGCAGTGTGTTTAGCCATTGGTACAGCCAGTGGTCTTTTATTTGTAGAAGTGAATAACTAACAAAATCGATGAAATGCAATAGTATATACAGCATGAACGTCTATCGCTGTAAGTTCACCTACCAGGCATCAAACAAGAAAGCAGTCACGCATCAAACAAGAAAGCAGTCACAAAGCAGAAAGCAATCACGATTTCGTGGCTTATGATACCATCGCCTCCTTCGTCGAAAGGAGGCAGCGGTGTATCGAGTGCCCAGCTCAAATTTTCGAATTTGGGCCAAAATCTTGAGTGGGCTGAAAACTTACCCCTGTGGTAGTTGGATCACCTGGGCACGCATATCAGATCTCAATTCGCGCAAAATTGCCTTGCTATGGACGCTGTCAAGCTTAAAAATTTGGCCTGTCAAATTCGTTGAATAATGGTAATGGAAAGTATCCTGTCGCTCTTAAAGTGCACAATGAACAGAATTTTCAAATGTTGACGCACCTAATTTTCATATTGAAATGATTACGGACCCAGGAACTGAAAATCCAATTTTTGAAATAATCTGCCTTCAGTGGGGCTCGAACCATCGACCCTTCTTTGGTATTCGTAAACCCACTCAGCAAAAAAGGACATCAGTATAAACACCTGCAAAAACACCGCTTTCAAAGAGCGGGCCACGACTTACACCTGTCTCCGGCACCCCCATCCCTCCCTATTATGGAGGGATGGGGGTGCCGGAGACAGGCAGCGCTGCAGGCGTGGTTTTGGCATCTCGAAGTCTACTTGGACCTGCAGCCTTTCAAAAGTATAGACGTCTTTTGTATACAGCCAAATTTGCCATTTTCCTCTTATTATACCTGCAGTAGAAGCTCAGAGTCTGGAAAATTGCAAAATTTCTCTGTTTTAGATGCTAATAGTGCTATGCCTTGCAGATGGTATCAACTGCTTTTCAGTTATGCTGATGGGATTGAACAGAGTGCATCTCTACACCGATGTAAGCCAAAATTTTTCCTCCTCACCATTACTGACTCTGAAATATTGGAGGGATACAAACTCCTCAGAACATAGCATTCATTTGTTTTCTTCAGAGCAATGGAGCAGTTTTAGGTAGTGGAAACTCTTACGATTCCAGTGCGGACAGCTTGGGAATGTGCCCTTGAACCATGGCTCATTTTACGAGGATACGGTACGCTTCGCCTCTAGCAATACAATACGCCTCCTGCGAAATTCTGACATAGGGGTGTGAACCCTTATGTTAGAATTTCGCAGGAATGAGCGGACGCAGTGTGTGCGAGCTATGCGCGTCGCGGTAGTTGGGTCTTAGAACGATTTCACGCTAATGCTAGGGGGCACGATACGCAGTTGACTTGTAGTCGCTTCCGGACCCAACAACATGGCGCCTTTATCGTCCGCATTGCTTCGCTTGCGACATGCCGCGTTGCGAAATCCTGCCTAAGGGTACACACCCTAAGATGGAGAGTATGCGTGCAGAGAAAAGGCAGCTTTTGAAGTCCACCGAAAGAGCTCCAGCTGGACTCAGGCATGGATCGTGAAATCTTTGGGGAACCGCATTTTGATTTGGAGATTGTGGGAAGAGGGATTTTCTCCATGACCACTTTTTTGAGCTGTTGAGGGCAATTGAAGCGATCCTTTTCGAGAGGTAGTCAATCGATTATACACAGTACTAGGCAGCAATGCTCTGTTTTTCGAGTTACGACCTTGTCGGAGAGGCACCTTGAGTAATAGCATCGACCCGGTGGAGGGGAATCGCATTCTCCAAAAATTACCTCGAAATCAGACAAGTGTGATGAAACTCTGTGCTTTTACCCTGTACTATGATGCAGAAGTATGGGTACTATGATACAGACAAATCATTATATTCATATTTAATGTTCTACATTCTGTTCAACGTACTTCAGGCGATCTGTGGCCGCCTATAGCTCAAGTGGCGATGGGTATTGATCGATGTATGGCTGTGTTCAATCCAATCAGTTACAGTAAGAAAATGCCAACCTGGTGAGTGACTGTCGAAGCTGGGTGGGACATCGTCATGAGCCGGTTAACAAATAATTTGACAATCTATTATTTTCTGTGTTTTTATTTCGTATACTGACTCAGGAATGCTCTAGGCCCGGACGATTCCTTATAGCCACTTTAATTCCTGTTACTTGTGTGCTTGCAATCGGATATATTATTGCGTGGGCAAATCGACAAATCGAGGTAGGCTCACTTTTTATAATAGCCCTGGGGTCTGAAATCCCTTCCCCTGCTTCATTTTCCCCAACGCCATAATCCGCTCAAGCTTTTCATGCATAAATGATCTGCAAAATGTGTTACGCTGGTGGAACGAAAACGTTCTCGAAAGCGAACTACCAACCGAAGCTAATTGGGTGTTTCTTGCTTGGGCTCGAGTGGGTGTAGTGCCGTGATGGCACACCGTGGCGGTTGGGTCATCACGGCTCTACACCCACTCGAGCCCGAGGGGTGCAACCTGGACTACCCTAGGATCCACTAACCAAAGGAATTAATTCGACTTTCGATCACCACAGCGAGTTCTGCCTTTAGTACACCTCACCAGAGAAGATAGAAACATGAACTGTTACACCTGTCGGCACCCGAAACTTACCGTACGTGTATGTCAAAACGCTTTTACATGCACCTACAGTCCATTTCGCAGCGCTTGATTGGGCGTAACCTACAGACATGAATGAGAGTGTACCAAACTCTCTCACTCCCGCCACTCACCCAAATTCGCAGGCCACGCCCAATCAAGGGTCGTGAAATGGCGTGTACGAGTGCCGATGTAACTGCAGGTGCAGATGAATTCAGATTAGATAAGTGATTAGCCTACACTGAGTGTTTTTCATTTCTGCACATAGACGACTCTGATTTGAAGTGAAAGAGTGTTCCAGGTGAAATGGAAAAGGTGATTCCAGGTGAAATATTGGTGTGGAAGAAAAGCTGCCTATGGTAACAGCTATGCATCATTTATTTATGGGATAAATATTGTTGGTTATGTAGTAACTTTCGTTTTGATCACAACTTCGTACATCAAATCTCGCTACTGGATGGAATCGAGGTAGGAACTACAAAGCCTTTGGTTATCTCAGTGAGAGCTAAGATATCGCGTGAGGAAATCTCTGAGAGCCCCAAGGGAATGCGAGTGAATTCTTCTTATTTAAATATTTGTTGTCCATTGTTTGAGGGTTGAGTGTAGTGGTGCGCTAGTTCGAAGGTTCACTGTGCTCCCACATTTTCAAGTTGGTGAACTGTGTCGCTTCCCAAAGGCAACGGAATCCTTAAAAGAAGTGAGTCAACCTAATGAAAGCTAAGGTACTAGGAAGATCATAGTTGGCAAAATTCTCTAGAAAAAAAGGAGCACCTTCAGGTTCAGTTGAGGCTAGTCCTTTTTTATATCTGACACTTATTCTGACATAAACCGCCCCTTCGTTGACGTGGCCCGCCCTTTTTAGGAATCACCGATGAAAAAGAATTTTTTCGGGTTTTGACCATTTCATTCCGTTTTTTCTCCATAGTCGTGTTATCAAGTACTTCGATTTTGACACTCAACAACGTTTCGTATTCGGCCCGAACTATCCTTATCACTGCTTCTGAAGAGAGAAATCGAACGTTAGCGCACGAAGTTATGTATGTAGTGGGGTGCATGAGCGTCGATGCGCGTGCCGTTTTTGCGATGCCATATCAGTTCCTCCTGTACTATGCGAAATTTTAGAAGTTTTTACATAAGATGAAGATGTTTAAAAAAGTAGATACATAGGTAATCTGTGATTTCTTCCGTTTCATGGAGGGAGGCCAACTCTGTGTTTATTCTCCTTCAAACACCCGAGCGGAACACGGATAAAGTACCTCCTTGCTTCTCACCTCCCCCCTCAAAATCTTTTGAGCACGATCTAACTGTTAATAATTGTTGTTCCAAAAGTCTTGTAGTATTTTTTTCGATCATCACTTTTTATTTTTTTTCGTCCGACAAATAACAATTAGGTAACAACGTATTGACCATTGTTATCGGCAACCCTCTGCTACTTTATAGAAAAATCGTTGATTCCCTTCTCCCAAAACTCTGGGTTCTGAGAGTCGAAGAAGTCAGCGATCGCCTTCGCAAGCAAGTCATAATCAACGAATTTTCTCTTGGTCAGGAAGGATTCGAGAGGATGGGTAAGGTGATAGTCAGAAGGGGCAATGTCTGGAGAGTATGGCGGGTGGGGCAGCACATCCCAGCCGAGCTCCTATAACTTGGCCTGGGTTCTTTTCGCGAAATCGGAGCGGGCGTTGTCATGAAGAAGGGCGACCGCGGGCCTTTCCCGGCACTTTTCTCGAGCAGCGACGGCGAGCTGCTGGAGCTGGTGGGTGCATACGGCAGCGGTGACTGTCTCGCCTTGTACCAGCACCTCGCGGAAAAGCATTCCTTCCGCGTCCCGGAACCAGCACAGTCCCAAGCGTGGTTTGTCTTTCATGTCAATCTCGCCGTTGCTGAAGCTGATGAACCAGCGGCGCACGGTCACGTAGCTCACACATCCCGTGCCCAATGCAGCGCTGATGGAGTGGCAAGCTTCCGTCCTTTTGGTGCCGCAGGACCGCTCGTAATAGATGACACCGCGAGTTGGGTGGGTATCGACAACGGGCATTGTAGCTCTCTCCACGGGATCTGGTGGGTCAATATATATTTTTCTAGAAAGCTTAGGGAACGTTCTACCATGTTCCTGAACCGCCTGGACCTGCCTCGAAGTGAACAAGAGTTATTGATTTTTTTTGGAAAAATCCTACAAGACTTTTGGAACAACCTAATATATGGAAATCGTTCTATGGATACCTTTAATATTAAGAAGTATTGTGTTCAGAGCAGGAAAAGCACAACAAGCGAAGATCAGATACCAACTGATGATTTCCTTGTTTTCGATCCTTCTCGTCTCAACTCCGAACGGAATATCTTTACTTGCACAGTACGTAACAACGGTGAGTGATTTGAATCCACGTAAAATGTTTGCTGTGCACTGACTCGATTTTGATTCCATGTTTTTATTAGGTCTGTGCAGAATAAACGCCAAAACGGAACACTTTTTTCAAAACACCATAACTTCGCTCAGACACAACTTTATTTGTCGAAATAAAAACCGAAATAAACAACAATAAACATTCGAATCTACACAACCTTGCCAACGATCTGGTAAAGAAAATATGCCATCATGATCAAATTCAGGATTGCGAAAATTAATGAAGTCAACGATGGCATTTTCAACATGCATCGTTTCGGCGAACTCCTTCTGACCCAGGTTTGCATCGAGAACCGGGAAAAAGTGGTAATTCGTCAGAGATAGGTCTGAGGAAGAAGGGGGGTGAGGGAGAGTCTCGACCAGTTTCTGCCGGGTGATTTGCGAACTGTGGGGTTTTGCGTTGTTTTGCGCACCCAGTAAAAAAATGATGCAGTTAGGCATCGAGCCTCTCCCTCACCTCCTTATTCCCCAGAGATATCCTTGACGGATAACCACTTTTTCCGGGTTCCCGATGCAAACCTGCGGCAGAAAAATTATGCACGGTAAAAATGCCATTGTTGACTTTATTGATTCTAGCAATCCAGAATTTGAACATGGTGACATATTTTCTTCAACAAATAATTGGCGAAATTCTGTAGATTCGAATGGTTCTTATTTCAACAAGTAAACTTGTGTCTGAGCGAAGTTATGGCCAGTTATGCTTTGGCCATTTATTCTGCACAGACCTAATATTTTCGCTGGTGTTATTGCAATGAAGGTGGGGGGAGGGGAGGAAGGGGGGGGGGGGCGGCATACTATGAAAAAGTTGCACACCTGAACATCTCGAAGATCTTGGAGGGGTCAATCTGCCCAGTTAAACGTAAATTTTTGTTTAAGCCTTAGTGGATAGAGGAACGAATTCATTACCCCTCTAGGCTCAGGTAAAAATAGCATCCAAGGGGGACACCCTCTCATGGCGATAGCACCCTTCCGATGTCTGCCGTATGTCATATTTTTTGATTTTTTAAAGATTTCTTCAGAAAGAAGTAGTCGATCTATCATACTTAGACCTTGTAGGAAGCTATGATTATCGACTATAACGATCTTTCAGAGAGACGCCTTGAGTTAGGATATTGATTTTTTGTCGGCTTGAAGGATCCAATGTAACAAACCAAAATAGTTACGAGATAACGGAAAGAGAGATGAATAAGTAAGCGAAGAAAGCATAAAATATATGCTGGCTGATGGTGAAACAAAAGTGTACGGAGAATGGAAGCGAAAGGTGATGAAGAGCAGGGGGCCGCCAACACTCCAAGGCGCAAGATCGGTGAAGCGTCTCCGGGTACCATCTTAGTATCGGCCCATTTTTCTCTTTTCGCGAGGAGCCACCCAGAGGCACTGAAAGCGCTAATTATGGTCGGGTATTGGATATCAATATAGAAGCTTCAAGTGGTGCAACAGTTGAGAAGGAATGGAATAAAACGAACAAATCCGAGAAATATGACCTCTCGACTAGTTTTGTCGAGGACGTCCTTTCCAGCCCTCTACATCACTGAAAGTGATGGTGCGGACGGCGATGCAAGCCAAGCCGCGAGTGTTGCTTAAAGACAGCAAAAGGGGTAATGTGGTTATTGACAAATCCCTGAAAGGAGTTATTTACATGGAAACTATGATCCTAAGAAGGCTATCTGTGGCGAAATCCCGGTGAAAGGTGCGCTTTCGAGCTCTATAAACAGCACAACGAATATGAGCTGACGCCTTTGGATGATCGGCCCCGCCTCCAAGCGACGTGATACCTGGTTGGCTACAATGAGGGCGGCCAAGGATATGCGGTGAGATCGAAGATGTTGTGGCGCGCTTACGCAGTTTTAACCTGAAGCTCACTCCAGGAAAAAGATGCTGTCGTATTTCCAAAGATTCCCTTGTGTTTACTTGGCAGCATGCCAATAAAAACTTCGTTTGGAATGTCCGTCTTGACGCAAAGCTCGTCCTCGTTGAAGATCAAGGAGAGAAGGGGGTCCTATTTCTCGGGTTCTTGACAAACTCCATTCGTTTTTCCACGGTCCTGTTACTAGGCATCTCGGCTTTCAGATTCACTACTTCTTTTACTTTTCTTTCGAATACCCCCTAATGCTGCCTTTAACTCGCGCCTCTCAATGCGAGCTGCGCCGGGCAATCCCCTTCGGAACTCCATGTCCATTCACAGGATACGTTTTCTTACTCCTGGTTACTCTCAGCACCCATTACGGTGTCTTTAGATGCAGTAAATATTCCATTGATATTCCCTGATATACGACATTTCATTCGCATTCTCGATATACATGATATGTTCCCACAGCCGCGTCATCTATGTACGACATGTCATGCATGGTGAACAATAATAAAACAATGGAAACTAGGCAAATATGAGACTAATCAAGCGAATTACATTCTTTGTGTGCATTTGGTTGCTGCTTTTCTTCCCTCAGGGATGGTGACAGCATGTTTTGCGAATCTTTTAGACATAAAACATGGTTAGTGGTAGGATCTCGTTTGATGAGAATTGAAATTATGCACCAGTTACTGCACTGGCGAGACCAGGCGGATCATTCGTATTGCGCGCAGCTTGCTATCACCAGCCACATGCAAACTGAAAAATAGGGCCATTTTAACATCACCCGTGTGTTCATCAGCACCTTAACAATCCTTAATTATGGCAAACTAAGCCTTTAAGGCCGCGTTCATACTTTGCGCCCCGCCACCGGTGCTAGCGCTGGTGCGCAAAGTATGAACATCGCCTCACGGTGTTCCGTTCAGCTATGAAATGGGGCATGTGGCAATCGAACATGTATAACAGAACATAGTGCTAGAGCCTTAATAAAGTCACACATCATCTACTGGGACCCCATATGTTGCCATTGCATTTTTGCCCGAATATCCAGTCAAAATATTATGCCTTGAGTGAAGTTGAGACTTTAAATCAAGAAAGAGGACTGCTTTTGGAATGTCGCTACTGAGATTGCTAAGAAGTTCAATAATGTTATATATCACAATAGGTGGCTGATGCAATAGCTAAACCGTCAACGTATCTGTTATGTGTCAACTCGTCCATCAACATCTTCGTCTATTTCGCTCTTTATCGAGAATTTCGGCTGGAATTCAAGAAATGTATCCTTCGAAGAAAATCGTCTATCAAAAACAGCACTACTGTGACTGTACTTTGAAATACGCCTTTGACTGTCAGTATGTGACATAGGACACATTCATTGTGTAACACCGTTGTGCTCCATAGCGGGCTACTGAATTCATTATGTGATACGGCGTGGCATGACGGTTTGGTCACTGTTTACACTATGCAGTATTTGTTATTCTTTCTGTAATCTATGAGTTCTTATCGTTCCTTGCACTCCTTCCCTTATACGAATCTCATTTATGTTACTAGATGGGACCTGAGCTCGAAAAAATGCTCACTGAGGGCCAATAATATGAGGGATTCTCACCGGAGAACGAATTTTGATCGGCTCAGGGGCGCCGTATTTAGTTTATTAGGTCTGTTCATCATATGGCAATATGAGGGGGGAGGTGGTAGCAAGTAAGCATTCATCTACAGTAACGATATAATGCAGTTAACAAGTCCATACAACACTCACCTCCATGATTAAAAGTCAGGACACACGAGCTACGTCAGGGCCGTCGGAGATGATGACCGAAATGGTTGATCACAGTCTTCCACGTGCGACCAGTTAGTAATAGGAGCAAGGCGCTCGTCGTGCATGGTGACCTATTTCGAGTGTCCTGGCCCACACATCAACTCCATCGGCCTCGCGTGCTTCTCTCCTCCCCCCCCCCCCCCCGCGAAAGAATGGAATAAGGATCATATAAAACTAGCATGGGAAGTCCTGCAGAGCAACTTCTCTACGCTGTACAATGCTGAGGCACTTGGCCAGTGCGGACGTTCAGCATCGGCTGGTCCCTTGCAGAGAGTTACTAATGTCCAATAAGAGGGTGGGTTTTCGATAACATGCAATGTGTGAACTTGGGTTTCCTTATTGAGAGCAAATTTTTCTCAGTGACCGCTTTCAACATCTGCTAATTGGGCAGAACGGATACTGCATCACCTCTTGCGAAGTTTGTTCACAAAGGATCCCTGCATACATCTCAAAGACTGCCAAACCTATGTTCGCCCTCATTTGGGTTATGGTACCATCTTTTCTTACCCGCATGAAAGAGATAATACCAGATGGTCTGAAGCTGTGTGGAAGGGTGTATATCGCTAGGACAGAAACGTCGCGTGGCCGTGTTCGGCACGCGATGGGACGGTGCGAGCTATGCGCGCCGTATTAGTTGAGTCCTGCAGCCATTAGGCCGCGGTCATACTTTGCGCAGGTGCGTTAGTTGACGCCGGCACCGGCGTCAACTAACGCACCTGCGCAAAGTATGACCGCGGCCTTACGCATAGAATGAGGCGTAAAGCACTGTCATCGCTTCAAGACCCATGCAATACGGCGCGCATAGCTCGCACCATCCCGTCGCATGCCGAACAGGCCACGCGACGTTTCTGTCCTAACGATATACACCCCTGTGTGGAATAGCTTCACAGGGAACTGCTCATCCGTATTTGTACTCAACTGCAGTGCAACACTTGAAGATGCCGTTAGGAACAGAATAAAACTAATTTTGGGGCCAAGTTCTTAACTTATAGGGTGGTAATGGAATTCTGAGATTTAAGAAAAAATCGTTTAACTTGGAACCTAAGCCCAATTCAAGGGAATCTCGCATTGTTATCTCAAATAAGATATCTCACATATTTCGGCATTCAGGGTATCACCATTCCTCGGTTGTTCCATGTTCTTTTAATTATGTACTTTTTCATCTCCTTAATTCGCGTTTCCTTGTGTTTTCATTCATGGCATTCATTAGATGATGCTTTATTGTCCGTTTGTATTGTTAGTTGACTTGTTCCATATGTGTCCACACGTGCAATAAATCTAAATCTACTGCCTGTTGCAAGCTCTTGAGACGCTGAAACCTGTATGCTTCGGGATTATTGTGTAGGAAAGATGATTAAATACCTTGATGAATAAATCTGTCATAAACCCATACATTCAGCTACACTACAGCAAAATAATAGCAGGAACTATAGTTTGCAGAAGAGAGACACGAGTTAATACGCACATCACAATTACGTTTGTTGAATAACAAATTGGCACCTACTGCATAGGCCCTTACTGTACAATTGTGAATTATATGTATATTAATTAATTATATTAATTATAATTTCTTCGACTGATAATCCGACTGTAATTATATTAATTATAATTCATTCGACTGATCACATATTCCACTGCTGATATTGCTATGAGGTGCAGATGCGAAACACGAAGCAGAGAAGATGAAGACACTATGAATATTACCCCAGATGAGATGTTGGAAGACGAAATCTGCTCACGACATCGAGGCCATCAAAAAGAAGAATAGTGACGTCGTGTCGGCGACAGTGTCATGACTGACCGATTCAGCCATAGTTATCACACTATCTCGGCGTCAAAAATCGATAGGAGGTCTACTTTAGAGCCCACCACCACCTTATCCGTGCATGCTACTGCATTTACGGAAGCTCACTCGTAAGCCTCATGAACGTGCGGCCGTATCTTACGAGTGGTTGGTAGCAAGGAAGAAGTTCCCCTCTACGTATGGAAGTGAAGGTGTCATACCTCTTTTTTCACAAGTTTTTGAGTACTCAAACTACAGCCGTTGAAGTCACCATCATATATTGTGGCACCTCGCGCAAGTGCTGACGCCCATTACCACTGGTGCCACAGAGTATGAGGGCGGCCTAAGAGGCTTGATAGCTGATCCAAAAA
This sequence comes from Trichostrongylus colubriformis, assembly GCA_963978905.1. NCBI lineage: Eukaryota > Metazoa > Nematoda > Chromadorea > Rhabditida > Trichostrongylidae > Trichostrongylus > Trichostrongylus colubriformis. The sequence goes on along the minus strand of OZ022257.1, from coordinate 42,838,435 downwards.
TACTCCAGTTCCATCCTTGAAATAAGCAATGAGTTCAAATATTAGGTTGATTCATAATAAATCGGACAAATTGACAAATATAATCATTGTCGTACAACTTTTTAACGACAACTGGGATTCACTGGAAATATGCTCCATCCTTATCGATGCCTTCTGCCACGGGTTAGGCAGATCATGGATGCCCTTGCTCCAGAACGCCGGAGGCTGGAGCTCGAAGAAGTTGCCGAGTGCCGTCTTGACGTCGTCGCGAGTTTTGAAGTCTTGGCCGTCCAGGTGGCGTTGGCTGTGGGAGAAAAGGTGGAAATCTGAAGGGGCCAGGTCTGGGGAGTACGGTGGGTGTGGAAGCACGGTCCAACTGTACGACAGCAGCTCGGCCTTGGTCGATCTTGCAATGTGCGGTCTCGCGTAGTCGTGCTGGAAGTAGACACGTGACCGCCGCCGTAGCGAACTTTGAACATTTGCCTTCAATTCTCGTAATTGACGAACGTAGACGTCGGCGGATACTGTTGTACCTTCATCGAGCAGCTCCCAGTACTCTACGCCGTGTACGCTCCACCAGCCGCGGTTTTCGTCTTCGATGGAATAGTGGCCTGATGCAAACTTCGAATGCCCAAGTACACTGTACTTCTGGGGGGGGGGGCATGCTCCTTGTAAACTTCTTTCAGACGTCTGCCGATATCCGCGGGTTCCTGGCCAAATAGCGATATAAATAGTATGACGTTGTGGATGTGGTCTCTGGACGGCTTGAAATCGTGCGGCATGGTGGCGGAATGAAACTACTTTGGAGTGATTATTTTGCGGTACTTTGAAGAGCTTTTCATTCTTATTCCAACGGTACCTCGCGCGTCCATTTTCGTTAACTCGTTGCTGTGTTATGATCTCTAGAAATCACTACCATTTGTCCGATTTATTATGAATCAACCTAATACATTCGTTTTCAAGCAGATAAATGTGGATGAGCAGCAGGAATAACGTGAACTACTTTACACTGAAATCTACCCGCACTATTACAACATTAAGTTTTTCATGGGTTGGAGACGCATTTATACTTGACAACCGATAGCCGTGATCGATGCACTGCAGCACGCCCGCTCGATCAATACATGGACGCGCTCGGATCTCGGGCGGTGTCAGTGTTGCTGAAGACAACAAAAGGCGTATGGAAACATAGCAATTGAGTAGATATTCTCTGAAGAGCTTGAACCCTGCTATCTGCCTGCTATCTGCACTCCGCATGCATGCGAGGCAATTCGAATCTTTGCAGCAAAGTGCCGATTTACCCATTACAGTACCAACACTAAAATACCCACATTCCAAGGAAAAACCTGAATGTTGAATTTCTTACAGCCTTAATTATGAACCTTTTGGTCCTGACCCATACACTTTCACTTGATACCCACCCATGTCTCAGTAGACTATTACTTTATTTACCCTGCTCACAACACTTTGACGGAACATTTATTACCTCCGTGGATCACGATTTCCATTATTTTCTCCCACTGTGATCGTAAGACTCTAGAATTCTGATACGTTACAAATGAAACAGTGAGTGACAACTGTTCAAACGTTGTAAGCGCCTTCTCGGCACACCCTATGACGCTAATAGTGAAACGAAAATTCATCGCTGAGTTCACTGAAACTTCAAAGAGGCAAATAGAATGTGAACGTGTAATCAGACACTAGAATTAAATTAGTCACTCTTGTAAAGAATTTCCAGAAAGATTTCTCCACATTCACATTAAACGTGTAACATTACGAAAGAAATGTGAGTTTGATAGAAATGCGCTAGATATGAGATATGCCTCAATATAAAATCCATAATGCGTGCAGAAATACCGTAATACAACACTACTCTAAGTATAGTGAAGGACCATAATCAGGCAAACAGCACAGGGAAGAAAGCAAAGCTCAGAAGGATCAATTACAATTTCACCTGAAAACAGACGATTTTGAAAGTATTAACAAGTGAAAAGAATGAAAACCGATCAGGGCAGAACACTTACAGCAGCTTTGAGTGCTTGATCCAAATCAGCGATAAGGTCATCGAGGTCTTCGATTCCGACTGATAACCGAATAAGATTGTCAGTTATACCGAGCTTCGCTCGCTCCTAAAATAAACAGTACCATCCATAATAAATAATAATAAGCAGTCGTTCGAACTACCTCTGGAGGGACAGAAGCATGTGTCATTATCGAAGGCAATTCAGCTAGGGATTCATATCCACCAAGTGATTCAGCCAAGGTGAAGATCTGAAGAAAAAACTCACAAATTATGGTGAAAGCGAAGCGTTGATTAGCAAAGATCAGCATACCTTCAAGGCAGCAAGGAATGTTCGACTCTCTTCCAGTCCACCCTTCAAGTAAAACGACATCATACCGGACATTCCTTTTGTTTGACTTAGATGGACCTTGTGCTGCGGATGAGATGGTAAAGCGGGATAGAGCACCTGTAAAGTAAAAACCGAATCGTGACGATACCCTATCTAAACCTTATCCATACATATAAACTATGAAGGCAAAGAACTACACCCATCACCGATCATGGGCCTAGAACGAAGTGACGGAAATCTGATCTCAAACTTCGCGATGTGCCATTCTGCGATGGCGCGACTCTACAAGCGAAAACGCAGAATCAAAACACCAGCGCGAGGACGACCCAATACCTATGCCTATATGATCTCACATGTTCGCTTCAGCTCGAAAACTTCAGCGATTTATCACGCCCCAAGAAGCCACCGTGAACCTGATACCATAAATACACCTCAAAACTCCCTCTCCTGATACATAATTGTAACCTAAACACTTACACTTTCCACTCGCTCGTTGCTCTCCAAATACTGAGCGACTGCCAAGGCATTTTGATAATGAGACTTCATTCGCAAATGCAACGTTTTCAATCCTCGATTGACAAGGAAGCAATCGAAAGGAGAAGGTATGGCACCAACGGCTGAACAATTTCTTTAAGTGGGGATTGAAGCGAAGGATTCACAATGTACCTACCAAGCTGCTGGAAGAACAGATGCTGTTGAATGTCATCATTATCAGTGACAACAGCACCCATAACCACATCGGAGTGGCCGTTTATATATTTGGTGATGGAATGAACAACGATATCAGCACCCATTGATAGAGGTCGCTAAAACTTACTTAAAATATGAACTATCTATAAGGTAGTATGTATTTTTACACAAACTTTCAAAATTTTGGACACACCTGAAAGTATGGGCTCATGAACGTATTATCCACGACAACTAAGATATTTGGGTTAACCTTCTTGACAGCATGAACAACAGCTGCAATGTCAACCACCTTCATGAGTGGGTTGGATGGCGATTCGAACCACACCAACTAAATGTGACAATGATGTAATTAAGAGTGCATTTTCCCTCCAATCTCAACATGATTGCGAGCGAGTAATACAATCGAAAAACAGTATGCTACCTTCGTATTCGGTTTGAAAGCTTGCTCTAGGAATTCTATGTTGGTGAGATCAACGAAATCAGCTTGAATTCCATGCTGAGGTACAGAGACACGGCGAATAAACCGTTGAGTTCCTGAACAGTGCTAACATATCAGTCTCTGCGTTGTGTCAACAGATAATCTTCAGAAGAACACAAGTAACTCACCTCCGTAAACATCATCAGAGCATATAATATGATCTCCAACCCGCATCATGTTAATAACCGCCATGGAGGCAGCCAGACCAGATGCAAATACATGGCCTATAAATCCTTACATCAAGTGAAGGAAATCAGTCCTGCCATAAACTATGCGTATGCAACTCACAGTGTTTCCCATCTTCAAGAGATGCAAGGCACTTCTGTAAAACATCCCTCGACGGGTTTCCCGCTCTTGAGTAATCGTGTCCTTTCGGCTCACCCGGTCTTTCTTGTTTGTAAGTAGTGGACAATGAGATAGGGGGTACAACCTGAATTGTTCCCATAGTCATCAGCCTAATTCAACAAGTCAATTCAATTATAAACACTGCATAGAGTACTTGTGATGCCGGTCGTGGCTCGCAATCACAGCGATCGCACACGCCGCGACACTTGTAACAGACGACGCATTATAATGCCGCGTTACAACCTCTCTTTTAGGCGCATCATTTTTTGTTTTCCTCTCAACAGCTGCTTCTCCAGAACGCAGCAACGTTGATGGTAGAAATATGTATCTGATCCGCAACCAAGCAAAACAATCTTGAAATTTATTTTCACAGCATTCCTTGAAATTCTGCAAATTCTGCCCGCTAGTGCATACAGGCTTCAGAGCTGCTATGTTGACAAGAGATAAGCGATGACAAAGGGCTGACGTGAACGGCGATGAATCGCAACTCTCAAAACCGAACAAAGGAAACGAGACCCGTGCCCAATGGAAGAAGTGACGGGTTCCGCGAAGCAGACAGCAACGGTTTCGAAAAAGCGGTAATGAGACGCAATGCGCAATAGTGTTTCGGGAATTTCCCACAGATCCCTTTCGTAGCTCGAATTCTCTTATTCCGACCCTGTCTTCTGCCTCGTTGAATGGTGTTTCATGTCGATCTCACCATATCTCTATTAAAGACTTTTTCACACGCATTTTCTGCACAAGAATTCCACGCTCTAATAAAGGCACTTCCTCAACCGATACGACAAATCTTTTGAATATTGATTTTTCACGCAATCCAAAAACTTGTAAACTCGATGCATTGAAATTTACCTGATTCATATCCCATTGTTCCGGCTCCTGCCCAATATGCAGAGCAGCGGTACCAAAGTGAGGAAAACTATCTCCAGACATTTTGCGAGTTAGATCCTGGAATTTGGCAAAATTTAAAAAGTGAAGTGTCTTCACAAGAAGAACTCGTCAATGAAATCACTGCGACTAATTCCACGGGATACACAAAAATTACAAATACGCCAACATAACCTGCACGAAATCTCCTTGAGAGAGTGGAAACTGCTGCGCTCAAACGGTAAAAGGGCACGAAATCTAAGAGTCTGTACTACCCGTGGAAGCCGCCGTCAGGCTTCGCGATTTTTCGAATTTTCGGTGTCGCACTCTCGCACATGATAATGCGACCTTGAGATCTCGCATTCAACTTCGTGTGCGTAGCCGCGACACCGCCTTATCGCAAAATCGCGAAGTGTGACAGCGGCCACACCCATGGATTCACGAAACTACGGAGCACCATGAATATGACTGATCAGGCACGCTATAGGCAGATCCCGTTTAAGATCTCACATTTGGTTCTGCACTGGATAATCGGAAGAATCGCCAAAGCGGTTAGGTACGCATCGTCTGAGAGAATGGATAATCGCGAACTCTGTAATTCATGCGATCGATACGTGTTTAATCCTTTCCGCAAATTTTCCGACTCTTCCAGGTGGCAGACTGAACAATGGCATGTCTGATGGCATGCATCATGTTTTAATCTGCGAACAACGGCATAAACGCGAGAAACGGCTGAAATAAGAGTCAATTGGGAAAGAATGCTTCGAAAAACTCTCTCTCAAGGTGTGTTTCGTATATATCTGACAAAAAACCTCCGCAACAGACACTGCACGATGTAAGCTGCTGCTTCGAACCCCTGCACTTTACGACGATTTTCAAGTCTTTGAACACCAGCCTCGCTCAAATCAGTGTAACAGCGTTCGCTCTATCCCATCAATGAATCGAAACAACAAACGGGCGTAGAAGCTCTGCCATGTGACCACAAAACTGCCACTTATGAATTCAAGCCATCAAAACCCCAGTCATTATTGGTAACACAAGCATTCCGGCCAAAAAAAGGGAAAACCTAAAAATAAATAATGAATTTATTTTGCTGATAGGAACATACCACGGAAACTGAAGAGCGGACGAGACGAAGTGAAGCGAAAACACAATCAATCGTAAACCGAGAACACCGTGCAAGCATTGGCAGGAACATTCAGTATGGAACCATGCGAACTCACTATATGATATCGCTCACAATGCGATGAACGAAAAGACCTATCAAAAAAGACGAGTACTCCAGCACACCTACTTTGTTGTGATTACTGGCGGTTGGTCAACAGAACAGCTGCTGAGAAGCAGGAATGTGACAACACGCTTGAATGAGAGATCTCCGAAAAAGAAAATCGCGTGACCACTTCAAGGATGGTGTTCAACGGAAGCCAGTAATACGAACTGAGGAGTCCCCATATCGTCACATCCAATTTTTGGATTTTACACTCACAATCAATGTCATGGAAAAACTACGTAACTATCGAGTAACGGAGCCTGCGTATCATTAATGACTCCGGGAGGTGATCTTGGCAGATTGTGGGGGTACTGGAGAATAAGGAGCAGTGAGCTTAGCAGTGTGACAGTAGAGAAAGGACGAAATAAAACGGCGGAATAATCGAGAAGTATGAACCTGAAAACCCCCCTTCTCACCCTCTCCCTTTCGCGCCCCTCTGCATCACTAGCCATTGAGTAGATGCAGACGGAGTAGAGGCTAAGTCAGCGGCCCGCCCCATGAGCAACTCCTTCGGCGAATGCGTGGTAGCGCGACCCAGCTCTCCCTTCTTCTTTACCCCAAGCGGTGCCTTTAATTGCTGAATATTTCATGTAGAGGATGCACGGATCCGCAGATCATACTGAAACGTTGGCTATGAACGCAACCTCATGCGATGTCATGCTGTTCATGAACGCTACATACCGATAGTTCGGAATACTTGAGTAATTCCCATGCATCCAAATGCGGTTCGAAAAAGAAGAAAGCGGTGAAACACACATTTTCAAACGCAATTTTGAAAACTGCTCGGCAACTTTTCAAAGATGTGCTGCTTTACGTAGAAAGGACCGCCAGGACCCATTATTCGTGAAGGGAAATACAACAGCTAGGAGAAGCAGTTCCTAATAATCCGAGCTATTTCAGCTAACTACCTTAATACGATTCCTCTCTCGGGATACCTCGACTAACGCTCGAGCCTGAGCTGAAGAAGAAGTGAAACATTCCCTATGGAAATATCCGGAAGTCTTGGTCCAATAACTTACGCTGTCACTTGATGTGAGCAAATTTTCTACAACGCTATTTCAAGACATATATGCAGAGGCTATCACTAGCGCCGAAGTGGCGATCACGCCCAAATGGAGGTCACACTTGTGATCGGAACTATCAGTCAACTGCCTCTAGACGAAGTTATAATGTAGTTTTTCTTTTAGCCTATTTTTCAGTCCCTTAAAGGCATAGTTCACGATAACATGAGTACCTTAGTTCCATCAGCGAGTGGATAGTCCCTTCCACAAGGGCAAAGCGTGTGCCATCATCATGGCGAGAGGGTGGGTGCTAAACCGAAAGGAACACGTAAATAAGATGACGACCACCGTCTTAAGATGGCCCACACCCATCCTCGATTCAACCAGCTGGTAAGCGTGTATGAGAGGCATGATATCGACTGATAAGAAATAATAGGAAATACTCCCATTGTAAAAACAACCTTATCGGATATTATCACGTAAAAACTTGTCCAAATCTATTTGCTTTTAAGCTGCGAGCTCGTAGAATAAAAAGGTCAGAAACACTTCATTTTCAAAGTTTTCGAAAAGTTTCCCCGATTATTCTCCACCCTTGTGTTCCTTAGCACTCCCATAGTCTTTATGGAGCGTAACGAGGCACGAAAATTATCGTGAACTGTGCCTTTAAGTTGTAGTAGCTGAAGTAGAGTTGTTCAAGAAGATATCAACAGCTACAGCTAATAACCAGTTCAAGGAAAGCTGTGTATTTCTTTTATACACTTTCAATGCATATGACTAATTTTTCAAACAATATCTACCCTAACTATGCCAGATCATGGAAACGTGTTTAGGTCCACTCTGTGATCCCAAATTTCCGATATCCCGAGGGTAACTAGGCAGCTCTTGCAAACAAATTATCCAAGAAAACCACTGAAAATACACGGAATGGATGGAAAGTCCTCATTCCGAGAAAACAGCACGAACCACCAAAACGATTCCGAGTTGATATCAAAACTGCATTGTGGACCCTAAGAAGAATGGAAGGTCAATTAAAATATTGTGGACAATGGTAAGAAGAAGAGTGGTCCTAGAACCTGCTCTAATGAAATTTCATGGACATCATTACAGCGCAACCTTTTTCAACGTCACGAGAGAATTGATATCAGCGCCAGACATGCGGAACAGAGACTTTACGGAGGAAGGGAGATGAGAGTCGTGACGGCGAAGAGCAGTCGTGACCAGCCACGTGCTTCACCCAGTCGATGACGTTTTGTTGGTGAATGGGGTGAGAGATTTCTCTAGGAAACCAATGGACAGGAAACTGAAGAGACTCACCACCGTTACAGAGCGGGCATGGATGTAATACGCGACCGCTCCCACCAGCAGTTCGCTTATAAGAGGCGGCTAATGTAATCAACATACGATATGGAATCGGCCAATTCGAATAACGACTCCCCCGGCAAGCAAACTTGAAAGTGCGGAAAAGCGTTTCCATCAAATGCCACTGATCAAAGTGTCAGCATATTCATTCAGTATTTGTTTTTGCATGAAATACATCATCGTTTGAATCGCACCATGACAAAAGTGAACAAACAAGTCGGATACTGGATGGGAAAAGCACTTCAAAATAAAACGCCTTCACTAGCAAGAAGGTGCGAAATAAAAAAGGAAAGCTATAGTGGCAGGCTTGAGGAATGTAACGGGCGCGAGTAAGTTCAAAAAGGTAAATATCCGGAACGAATCAATCATACATTATCAACATTCGTCGCATCAGGAGGGGGACGGTTATTGGAAAGCGTGCAATTTCCCGCCACTTTTTTATTTCAGTGCAATTCAGTTCCTTGGTGGAACAATTCGGATTTGTGCAAAGTTTTTGCAAGGATGAGTAAATGGCTGTGAACTCCTTCAGCAAAAACTCTAGGCCCTTTTGGGAAAGCAGACTTCGGGAACCCAGTGAGTGTTTGCTCAGTGCTTTCGTTGCGCTTTACAGGATTCGCCAGATTCCTGCTGCTAATCGGTCCCAACTCGCACCGACGCAGAATTGCGGAATCGCAGAAACAGACAAAGACAAAAATGTACAGTCCATTCCCCAAAAACTGAGTAAGCGTGTCTTACGGACTTGTATAAACGTGTATCAAACTCTCTCAATTCTCTCACCCCGCCGCACACTCTAACTCTCGCCACGTACTCTCACTCTCGCCATCCACCCAAGTTCGAAGGACACGCCCAATCAGTTTTCGGGAGATGGACTATAGAACTACTAGAATGCAGAATCGCGAAGTATGAATGGGCCGTGCATGAAGTAAGGAACTACAACGTGATTTCACTAGGCATTTGGGTAGTAGATTCGAAGAAAGTCACCTAATGCTTTTGTGAATAGAGCTCCTTTCCACAAGTTTCTAAAAGTAGGCTCACCATAGAAAATGAACAGACTTCTGTTTAAGCGGTGCCATATGCATATAGGCAGTAGTTATATGCCGACGATTCAGGCGTATGCAAAAAGTTCAGAATTATACGTGCATTCCGCAAACTGATAGATGAATATGAATACGCCAAAAGGATGGGTATGGGTCGATTTCAAATCAATGCTGAGATCCTTGCGGGGTTTGCGGAGGGAATAAATTCGACGCGCTGATGTTTTATTTCTTTCTTCATTTGGCTGAGGTTAGACAGTGCGGACCGTTCGGACCGAGCGGACCGGCCGGTCCGGACGACCCGCATGTATAACTTCAGCCTTAGGCAACATTTCATTCCCTTTAAGCTATTAATTGTCGAAATGCAGTATGACCAAGGAATAATATCACTGGTTAATGTAGCTGCAACCCCGAAGTGAACGAAACGTTCAATTGAGGGTCATATGACCACCGCTTACCCACAAAAAGCTTAACCCGGAACATTAGGCCGCTTCCATACTTTGCGCACCGACGCCGTCACGCGCGTGCCGGCGTCACGCGCGTGACGGCGTCGGTGCGCAAAGTATGGAAGCGGCCTTAAGACTATTTAGGACCTGCAATATAGATCACAGGAAAAATTCTTGCATTTTGGACGGAGCCATCATCTTCATCTCCAAAGAATAGTCTGAGCAGAGCGTTAAGAAAGTTGCGGTGTGTATGAGAACAGTTTCGTAGAAATCAGCTAATTTGGCTGCTGTCCATTTGAAACCATACATACGCGGAAGAGTTGCATTAGTTACGAACAAAAACATCAACTAAGTATTCACATAGAATACTGTAGGTGGACCCATCAAATAACCTAAACTCGGCACCATTTAGTTTAAGGGAAACTTACTAGCAACATGGAGTGTCTGCCTAAATGACCTACTTTATAACACACCGGGAATCCACTCAAATCATGTTTATGGACCACTTTGAATGATACTAACTAATCCCTGGTAAATTGAAGGCCTTCACCATTAGACCAAGGCTATACCATGCGTTTGGTTTGCAGTTCGACTGAAGATTATATGCGTATCGATCTGCAATCGCACGATCCGCAACATCACATAATCGCATATGCTATTAATGCGCACTCTCGCTTGAATGTGCTATTTTCTCACGTTCTTTACCACTCTAGGGCCGTCAGTGCGCTGTGGAGGAGAGAGAACACGCTTAAGAGAAAGTGCGCAAGATACGACCTGCGATTAGCGATTCATATGATCGCAGAACTGCGAGGCATAACCTCAGCATTTGGGGCGCGGTCGGACCTCTCGCGATTTTGCGGTGTCGCGACTCCACACGCGAAGTCACGGCGCTCCAAAATCTCAGGTCCGAAGAATCGCGTGAGAAAGTGCGACGCTGCAATCGCAGAATCTGGCGGCGACTTCACGATTAAAAAACATGAAAAAAATTAAAGTATTCAATCCATTTATCATAAACAGATAGGAAAGATTGCAAGTTCACAACAGTTAAATACTGCGTTCCCGTTTCATAAAGTTAAAGAACATCTAAAAACCATAAATATTTACGTTTTATTCCTGGGTTCTGAAAGCGGGAACCAAATTAAGTTGTAGAGTTATCTATGGAAAAGAGTGCAACGACTTCAACAGTTTTCCGTGAATTAAACACCCACCTTCCGATTAGAGCTCGAGCGTTGTCCTCACTATCATGAAGTGTATTATGAATTCCTTTTGCAATTCACTTGCTCATCGAAAATTTCCACAGCTTGGAAGGTTTCAAGACAACTCAGTATGAATTGTATGAACACATATGGACTCCAAAATACTTCTTCAAGTAGGAAAAGAACTCAAAAGACCCCTTAAAAGTCACAAAAAACTTTTTCGGAATAATTTATTAAATTTCGGTGTATAACACCTTATCAAAGCCTGAGACAGTGGATTGATTGAGCTATTAATATACGTTGCACATCAATAACTTACGTGCCCCGTTCTCGAAATTTTCGGCGTAGTCTAACCCTGACAAGATCAAATAGAGCAGAAAAGAAGGGTCTTTCGAGTCTTTTGAATCAATATTTAGGGGTATTTCACTGTTGTTGAACATTCAGATCATCCTGAGGCTCAGGAACAACCCAGTATTAAAGTATCGATATAAATTGTATGGTAATGGGGTTTTGCCACGAAGTACCAAAAGTAAACGTGTTGAAGACAGGAGACATTTTCTCGACAAAGAAAATTCGCTTTATAAGTATAGCGATGACAATTATGCTAATTTGTGATTTTGAAAGAACTCGTAATGATGACAAATGACGAATATGTGATGACAAATAAGAAATGAACAATGATCCCTGCCGAACACGGTTCGGCCCCACCCACCAGCAAGAGGTTACGGTAGGGGGAAAGGTCATTCTACGTGAGTCTGATGAAATAGTGAACTAGTGAATCGTAATTTTGTTCTAGAAAATGCTTATAGAAACGATAGAGTTTTTCCGCTAATGGAATAAATGCGTACAAGTGGAAGATGCCCGTTTTGCAGAAATTTATGCGAAGGAATTCATGAGAAGTGGTGCAAAAGCGAATCCACGCTACAGTTCCACGTTGTTCACAGCGAACTTTAGGTTGCGTTCATACCAAATCGAATGAGAGTTTTGGCGCATCGGCGCATCGGCGCATCCGCGATTGGAGAGAATCGGCGTGCCACGTCACCCTTTTGAACGCGGCACGTGCCAACGTGCGGTTGATTTCTTTTCTTCTCTTTTCATTTCTTGATCTTTTTCTGTTATGGCAAATATCCAAAATCGCGGATGCGCCAATACTCTCATTTTTCAATCGATATGTACCCTATCCATCACGCGAATGCGCCAATTCCCTCAAATCGCGGATGCGCGGATGCGCCGATCCGCCAATGCGCCAATGCGCCAATACTCTCATTTTATAGATCGATACGTATCTTATGCATGACGCGAATGCGCCGATACGCCAATGCGCCGATGCGCCAATACTCTCATTTTCTGATCGATACGTATCTCATGCATGACGCGAATGCGCCAAATCCCTCATTCAATTCGGTATGAACGCAGCCTTATAGCTGAGCTGGGCAAATTTAAATTCGAAATAGTGATTAGATAAGCCCACCATGGTCATTTACAGCACTTTATCTCTCGACGGACCCGAGCTTGAAGTTCGGTCAACACTCTCAGAAAACTGATGCCTTTCGTGGACATGGATAAGGCAATTATACGGAAGTTCTTATCGCGCTGTTCGCTGTTTTCTGTTGCTCATTTTCCATAAATAAACTTGCCCTAGAGTAAGCATGTAGTAGTTATAGAATGGATAAAAAATTTTGGTCTGGCTTTCGTTTTCATCGTAATTATTGCTTTTTATTCTGTTTAGTTTCCTTTTTGATGATTCATGACATTTACAACGTGATGTAATACAATACATTTATACATTGCCCAACACAGTCGACATAAACAGAACCGCTGAATATGTTTTTTCCCTCAGAATTGATTGAGATTAGTCAAAGAGTTGAGGTTTAATCGACATCATCTCTTGTTTAGGGACTCTCTTTGTCAGGGTACAGTTCAGAGCTGGTGGCTTAGAGCGAATAGGCGATAGAGATGAGATACATATCGGTTTTCAGACTACTCGCTCTTTCGCCCAATCGAAACGTGTTCAGTCTCGATCCTTTTTGGATTTGGAACGTGGATCATCGTCTGAATCAATGTTATTGACGAGAAGTTTGTTACAACACAGCTTCATCCTCTTCCGTTTTCGTTCCCTCTTTCTCTCGAAAAAGAGGAAAAGAAACCGTTAAGATTATAGATCCGTGATAATGAAACAGCACAGATAAATTGTATGTTTGATTCATTTCATCATCAGCGAGAACAATGGGCATGAAAAAAGAATTCTTCGGAAGAGGAGTTGGTTGTATGCACAGCTGGAGTTACGAAGGCAAAGCCGCTGATAGGAATTTTCAAAGCCGAAAGACGAAAAGGGACCAGTTGAAAAGCAGGGATGTTTGTGAGACAGGCTTCTCTTTGCTAAATTCCGTCAATATTTGGAATTCTGAGATGAAGAAAACTAGAGCTGTTCATGCGTACAGAAAAAATCACAAACGGTCAGTAATCAGAAATATTGGGTTGACGAATAAGTTCCCGCGGTTTTCTTTAACCTCGTTTTTCACATTGTTCCCTTAATCTCTTGACAAAGCTTATCTATGTTTTCGATAGAACTTTTTTGCTCTACAAAAAGTATACTATCTGTTTTTTGATTCCTTCGTTTACCTAATATTTATGAGGTTTGGAAATGAAGTAGGATGAAGGCGAAAATTGGCACTCTCGACACTTCGCCTTCCTCGACTGCCATCGGGATCAAAAAATTTATGCGCATATGTTTTAGATAGAGCTTTTTCAGCTTTACAGAATGGTACTACTTTTTTACCATCGAGATCGGATAGGATGTGCATATACTTATTCGATAGAGCTTTCTTTGCTCTATAAGTTGAATCTACTCATCTTTCGTATCCTCTCATATTTTAGGATGTAGGGATAAGTTTCCACCTTTTTTCAGTTCAAAATGCGTAATGAAAAGAATTTTTTTGGCAGAGTGTTTTGCATCATTCGATAGAACTCTTTTCGCTCTACAAGATACTGCTTGCGGTTTTTGTTCGAATTGATTTTTGCCATTTTTTAGATCATTTATAAGTCGACGAAATCGAGCATTTTCGTCACATGGTGTCAAAAATGCTCGATTCTGTCGACTTTTAAAGGACCTAAAAATGGCATAAATTAATTCGAACAAAAACCGCAAGCAGTATCTTGTAGAGCGAAAAGAGTTCTATCGAACGATGCAAAACACTCTGCCAAAAAATTCTTTTCATTACGCAATTTTGAACTGAAAAAAGGTGGAAACTTATCCCTACATCCTAAAATATGAGAGGATACGAAAGATGAGTGGATTCAACTTATAGAGCAAAGAAAGCTCTATCGAATAGGTATATGCACATCCTATCCGATCTCGATGGTAGGCGAGGAAGAGAAAATAACGAAAGTGCACACTTTTGCGAGTACTGTATTTGTGAGCCTTGAAAACAGCAAAAACTTGAGCGATTTGTATAAAAAGTAGTACCATTCTGTAGAGCTGAAAAAGCTTCTTCCAAAACATATGCGCATAAATTTTTTGACCCCGATGGCAGACGAGGAAGGCGAAGTGTCGAGAGTGCCAATTTTTGCCTTCAGCTTACTTCATTTCTAAACCTCATAAACATTAGGTAGCCGAAGGAATCAAAAAACAGATAGCAGCTTTTTATAGAGCAGAAAAATCTCTATCGAAAACATATATAAGCCTTGTCAAAGGATGAAGGGAACAATGTGAAAAACGGGGAAAGAAAACCGCGGGAACTTATTCCTCAACTCAATAGAAAACATTGCAACAAATGATAGCGTTATATGTTACCATCACATCCATTGCCCTGGATGAGTGGATTTCGAATTTATGGGAATTCTTATGAGGGATATTGAAGGTTTCTGTGAAAATATAAAGTCCGACTCGGACGCAACTGATGGTTCTTGAAGCAGTGGTTGCGAGTATTCGCCTATATCATTCACTGGAATGAAGGATTCTCACGGATTACACACCTTTTGGCAATAAAATTTATGTGCATGTAACAATAACAACGGCTGAGCTGTAGCAGCCCCATAACAGCAGAGTAACAGATCACAACAATATGAAACATACAGGGTGCGCCATAATTATAGCGAATGTGCGCGCGCAAGAGATTTGACCCCTTATTCAAACCCGTTACTTTTTTCTGGGCATTTTATGTTTTCATAGCGTTACAATGATCATAACAAAATCATACCACTATTCATTCAAATCCCTTCTAGAATGGTTAAGAGTTCCTGCCACCGAATGTCCATAATCGAGCTTCACCTCCGAGGAGTTTCGGCACGCAAGATCCACCGCCGTCTTGGAGTTCACATCAGCGTTGTCTACAGGACCATAAAACGATATGAAGATCTAGGAACTGAAGACGACCGTTTTAGACCTGGAAGACCCGTCTCCATTTCTACGGAGAGGAATCTCAAGAAGGTACGTGAAAGATTTCGCCGTAATCCCGAGAGGTCGGTTCGCCAAATGTCGCGAGAACTGAAGATAAAGGAGACTACCCTAAGGAGAATGGTTCGAAGTCTCGGACTGAAGGCATTCAAAAAGAATAAATGCCAAAAGCTCACTGATCGTCAGAAAATCAACAGGAAGGAGAGGTCGAAACTGTTGCTCAGAAGATTTGGAGACCAACGACACCGCTCGATCCTGTTCACAGATGAGAAGCTGTTTACAGTTGAGCAAGCTGTCAACAAGCAGAACGATCGTGTTTATGGCGTTTCGAACCCGCATGCTACCGTGAGCCGGTGTTCTCATCCTGCTTCAGTCATGGTTTTTGCTGGTATCACATCTGATGGGAAGACCCCGTTCCAGAAGGAATAAAAATCAACAGCCGAAACTACCTGGACCTGCTGAAGAAGGAATTGCTCCCCTGGGCTAACAGTCATTTTGGGAGTAGCCCATGGACGTTCCAGCAAGATGGGGCTCCTGCCCACAAGGCGAAAATCGTGCAGGACTGGTGCGAGGTCAGCTTCCCAGACTTCATCGCCTTCGACGAGTGGCCACCCAATTCTCCTGATTTAAATCCCATGGATAGCGTGTGGTCTATCTTGGAAGCCAAAGCATGTTCGAAACCACATCGCTCCCTCGATTCGTTGAAGAAAACCCTCCTGAAAGCATGGGACGATCTTGACACCACCTACTTGCGTGCCACCGTCGATGCGTTTCCAAAACGTCTCGAGGCCTGCGTTGAAGTCAACGGTGATGTGTTCGAAGTATAATTCATTTTTCACTTAGTAGCAGACCAATAAATGTTATGGAGGTTTCGGTTTTTCCAAATGCTTTAATTGTCATGCTATGCGACTTCGATTTCGATTCGCTATAATTATGGCGCACCCTGTATAATTCAACATTTCTTATACTCAACTCTAGAAATTGGCGTTAATAACTTCCTCGAGAAACGCGTTGAATCTGAAAACCAAATAAATGTACTGGAATCATGCTGAGTCAAAAGAACTGAGTGATGGGGCATCGGTCTCAGCCAAAAATTTTCCACTGAGGATTTTAGGTTATGTTAAGGATTAGATTGAAAAATTAACTCCACAGACTTCTTACAGGAGTACAGGGCCTTCCATTTAAGGATAAAACGAAAAATGAAAGCCCATGTGATCAGCAGAGAACAGAAGATAGAAAGGAATAAAACGATCGAAAGCTCGAGAAATAGTAACTTGAAAACCTTTTTTTCTCTTTCGCCCCTCTGCATCACTAGCCGGTGGAGTAGATGCAGACGGATGAGGGGTCAAGACAGTGAGTTGCGAACGTTGCCCCTACGACTTGGACTATTGGTATGTTGCAGTTTGAAATGATAAACGAGATATCGCGCATCATTTTCAACACTCCCCTAACGTCCTCTTTCAATGGAAGATTCGCGACAGAACACCTATCCTGGAGTAAAATTTCGCTGCCAAGAAACATATCTTTAGTTCCCATTTTTTCCTTACCCTCAGCGGTACCTTCAAGAAGGGGCCCAAAAAGAGGTTTATGGAGCTGTTCGTGGCGAACGGCACTCTTTGAGCTCATCAGTGAGGCCTTACAGCGCCCAGCCACCAATTGGACGAAGTGCACAGCCACCTTTTGAGGTCCCCAAACAAGCAAGTCATTCAGTTGCGTATCATTGCCACAATACATGCTTCGACCGATATGCAGTGATGCGAGCCAGCAAACTAAATTCAATGGAGAAGGTGTGGCGTTTTCTTAGAATTTTTGCCCATTCAATTCACTTTTATTCGCTGTAGCTTAATACAGCACCTCTTCCTTCATTTTCAGATCGCCAACTTCCGTATGCCCGTGGAAGCAGCTAACAAGGGAAGGACCCAAGGTCGAAGTGGCCATTCGGAATGGGGTACATATGGTCCGATGTTCGGACGCTGATCTCGAATCTGCATCTCAAATTTGCAGAACGATTCTGTGAGCTGAGTTACAAGGCCGTTTGTCGACGAAAGTCGCTCGAATACCCCACAAGCGAGTGCTCTGCGAGCAGCGACTTGACGGAGAGGGAAGTCCTCGCTCCATAGAATATGGTTCGGATACCTGGGGAACCCTATTTACGCAATTGGTTGAACTTTTCCTACTGACTACGGAAAACACTTATACTTTGATATCGCTTCATTTTGACGGTCCTCTTAGCATCGGGCATTATCAAATGGTGAGCACTTTCCACAAATACAGGGGGTGCCAAAAAAAAAGTAATTTTGCCCACGGCTCACATCTGCCAATTTTACAAAACGTAGGGAAACGAAAGTGATAAAGGTATTGGGGCAAAACATTCCCGAAATGTTCCTCTAAAAGCAGGAACAAGCTGTGGCTCCTCACGTTCATGTTCATAAAAATATGGAGGTTTCATTCGGCGCAGTCGGGCTTCGGAGTACCTACATTTAAAAATTCGCTAAAAACAGTGGAGCCAAGCTCCGTGGTAGGTCTTTTGTGGGAAGCTTCCTGAGGGTTGGCCCTTCGGTTCTTGGAAGTCACAGAGCCCCTGCTGCTTGGACAAGGCTGCTATGATCCAAAGTATCATTTTTATGCCTCAAATCCGCCTCCGGAGGGGTTTCAGTGGTAGGGGAACGTTTTGACTTTTTGAAACGAAGGGCGCTGGGAACCCGGGAAAAACGCATTGTTAAAGAACACAATCCGGTATGAATCCCCTTAAGTACCCAGATTGAACGGACGTCAGCAAGGTTGTGAAAGAGGGCGAAGAAATTTCGGATTTTGCCCAGTTGAGGTGACACATTTTGTTCAGTCTTTCCTTGCTCCCGTTTCTGCTCGTGCAGGAGGCTGCCACGGAGTATAGTGATAGTGTTAGGTCTGCTCTTGATTCTGGGGATGAGAATACCTCAATAGAATTTACTGTAGTTTGGCTAAATGGGGTCGAAAGTGGAGGAGACAAAATTACTTTTTTTGGCACCCCCTGTATAATGTCCGATCGATAACTTTGAATGGATCGGTATTTTCTTTTTCATAATCCTCTTTTATGTCTGGAAAATATACCCAACAGTGTTGTCATGTACAGTAAGTGTTATGCTCTTTTCCTGTTTACTTCCCTATTCCTATCTTCAAAATCGTAGAGAACTCCGCGACCCAACTTTTTTGATTGAGCAGAGTCCCATAGCGTACTGATTGCCAATCTGATGTTATTTCGCGAAGCGAATATGATATTCGCACTCTGGAGGTCGAATAACCCCTCTGTGCAAATTTCTAGCCAAACTGAGTTTCTGGCTTAACTTAGAAAAATTAGGGATGGTCATGTTGTATTAGGTTGTCCGAAAAGTAATGAGACAAATGCAGTGGTGAGATTCAACATTAAGTATTTTTGGACGTCGAAGTCGTGAGAGGACAAAATTCTGGAATTTAGTGTTTCAAGTCCAGTGCATATATGCCACCAAGGGCATATGGTCCATACTGTTTTCGTCTTTCACAAACGTGCTAAAGATGGATGAGAAAAAAAAAGCTGCATCGGGCAGCTCTCCTTCTACACTATCGTTCAGGTAAATCCGCGGATGAGGCCCATCGGCTTTTGCTGGAAGAAATGAAGGATCAAGCACCTTCTCGAGTGACGTGCTTCAGATGGTACGGCAAGTTCGACAAAGGAGGGAAATGTCTCAAAGACTGTAGTCGTTCAGGACGTCCACTGACGCGAAAGAAGCAGCTCATACTTGCCATCTGTGAGGAACGACCTAACGTTACAGTGCGCGAGCTTGCCACCTCCTCGGGTGCTCCTAAATCCACGGTACACGATGTTCTTCGTGCGTCAGGTAAAGTGGCAAAGTTGCCTCGGGTTCTTCCGCACGCTCTCAGCTCTCACGACAAGAAGAAGCGTGTTGAAGTGTGCACTTCTCTGCTCAGCCGTCATCGCACGCTTTCCTGGATCGACTCCATCGTTACCATGGATGAGAAGTATGTGTCTACGATAACACGGTGCGCCGAAAACATTGGGTCGACTTCGATGAATTGCCGAAACCACAGCCGAAACATCCCGATCATGACAAGAAGGAGTTGCTCTCATTCTGGTGGGATATTAAAGGCCCGGTGTTTTCGGAACTGGTTCCAACTGGTTCTATGGTCGACTCTGAAAGATTCTGTACTCAGCTGGAAAGAGTAGCTGAAATTCTGCGTAGTCGCCGTCGTGGGAGAGGCAAAATCCTACTCCTCATGGATAACGCCAGGCCACACACGTCGAAAAGGACTCAGAGTAAGCTGTGAGAGCTGGAGATCGAACTTGTACCCCATCCACCGTACTCACCAGATCTCGCTCCATCAGACTTCCACATATTTCGTTCTCTTCAATCCTCTTTTGCTGGAAAAAAATTCACCAATCGGGAGGACGTCGAATTAGCTGTCAACAACTTCTTGAAGTCGAAGCCTCCGGAGTTCTTTGCTAATGGAATCAGATCTCTGCCGCAAAGATGGCAGTATGTGAAGGAACACAATGGCGAATATTATAGTAAATGAGATTGATTTGTAATAAAGTTACCGACGAATCACTGCACTACGACATTTGTCTCATTACTTTTCGGACAACCTAATAATTATTTTTTGGAACTTTCTATATAGAAGCCATCGATTATGGCAAAAATAACCTGACATATTTACTACAAATGCCCACGACAAAAAATGTACGTAACAAGCGCCAAATAAGAGCATTTGCTCGGCAAAGGTCAACGACTTCTCCTTTCTTGGATGGATTGCACATAATAGGCCAAGAATTTCCGAAATTTGGTCAAAATCTCGAATTGGCTAAAAACATGTCCCATGGGGTACATTGATTCTCTGAACACGAACGTCGCCCTGATTTTGCGCAAGAACGTCTGGCTCGCGTGCTATGGGCTCCCAAACCCACCATATAATAGTATTGTTTTTTCGAAAAAAAAACCTCCATAACTTCGCTTAGAAAATCGTTCTGCAAATTCCGAATACAGATTCGGGATCAGCATCTTGAAATACGTCGGACCATGTGTATCCCATTCCGAATGGCTACTTCGACCTGGGGAGCTTCCCCTGTATGAGCTACAAATTATAGCTATCTTTTGAAGGCTCAGTGAAATCTCTGAATGCCGCAACAATCTATAAACTGTCGGTGGTCTTTCTCATCCAAGTGACTCCCGGACCATCCCCTTTACGAGCATCTCATTCTCTTCTTCAGTCCCACTATACAGTAAGTTCATTCCCTTCTCGATTGCCATTATGCCAGTGAGTCTAAAATTGATAAATTGGCCCTGGGAACTGAAAAAGGGCCCTGTAGAGAAAGAACCATGCGGAATCTCCGGTGCTACAACTTTAAGAGCATACTATTGTGATACTGTGGTATCTAGAGCTCAGAAAATACCATCGCAACACAAATACAAAAAAGACCGGGACAGCGAAAAATTCAAACCGAAATCGGGAAATTTCTATAACTAGGTATCTCAATGCACGAACCTCTTGATATCCATGATTACGACTCGTCTATATGGCTTGTAAGACTTTCCATCCTTCATCAAGGTGTGAAACTTGCTTGTACTTTCGACTTCACTATGAACTGGATAGTCGAAGAAGTGCGCTTCGCCATCACTTACCTAGAACAAGAGGAAAGAGAGAATATATTGACTGGATGAAGAGAAATAGTGTTGATAATTCATAAGCAAGCAAATAAGTACCTGTGTTAAAATGCCGTCTTCAATGTCATCATAAATGATATCGGCGTGAGAATGTTCTTGCAAAGCCATTCTCTTCTGAATGAATAGCTGACTTTATTTGCTGTGAAAGATAAGAAGTACGGGCTTTGGATTAAGAAAATAGTTTCAGGATAACAGAAGAAGGTGCTGAATGCCCAAGAATCCCTGCCTAAGTAGCCGAAAGTCCGCCATAAATTCAGGTGAGAAAATTTGGGTCAAGAGGCTTCAACAATGAAGAAACTCGATCAGGACGAATTCGAGAAAATAAGATAACTTTGAAATAGGAACTCCCCTCAGAGATTAGTATACTAAGAAAACTCTCCATATTTCGTGAACACAGTAGGGACTACACTCGAACACGAAAAAGGTCTATCAGGATCACATTAAAAGTCAAGTGATGACGATATGAAGAAACTAGCAATTTAGAAAAGAGTCACATCAGAAGGATTGATCTTTACTGTTCCTGCTGAAGTTTACATCGAATTACTTAAAGAACATACGATGGACGGAGCACTGACCTTTTCAGCTTTGCCCATCTTCCTCTTCTTTTTCTTCGGCTCTTCGTTAGATGTCTTGGTTGAAGGTGAGCTTTTCACGGAATCCTCTATCCGTAGCTTGTGAACATAAATAATATTCTGATATGGCTTCTTCATTTTGTTCAAGTCAGCTCTGGAGTAAACAAATCGCGATAAAAACTATGTGTAAAAAGAGCTATGATGTTGAAAAGCTCGTATAAAAGAAAGTTCTGTGCGCATGGGGAGGGACATTAGACGAGCACGTGAATTGTTGTCCACGCCTAAGCGGAAGGAGCTGCACAGGTGGAATAATTCCCATTTGTGAAGACTTCTCACGTTGGCCCATCCAACCTGCCGGTCATCCGTCATCCACGCAGCTCTTGGCTCCCCCGATGCGCATAGCACCCAAAGACATGTTCCAACTTATAAGACATACTGAATGCTTTTAAAAGAAGGTGTAACAATCTGTGTGGGAAAGTTGAGCATTCGTTCGTTAACGAACAGCCCGATGCGATCGTACTTGGCTGCTTCAAAGGCGTTACGAAATTCTTTCACAGCGAACTTTCGAGACTTCTCTTCTATGAAATTCATCACATCGTTGACGTATTTCTGTGTGGCATCCTTAACAAAAGGTCTGATTTGATGATAGATTCCTCCAACAGAATCACGAAAAGGCTGACTTTTATGGGGTTCAGTTTTACAACTGACAGAATTCCATATACCACATTTGTGTTATCCTCATCACTTTGATCTTCAGCTGGCTGAAATCGAAAACACGCAGCTCCAAACAGTTCAGGCAGTTGAAGAAAACATCTAAGAACAGCTAACACACAACCCATAAAAAGGGAGAATCTCGAAAAAAGGATTAGAAGTGACTCACCCCAATTACTAATCCAAAAGGACTTTGTGCAATAATCGCATCTGCAAGTGAACCTAGGTCAATATCGGCCTTCAGGAAAATCTGAAAAGCTTACTGACTTAAGCGACTAAACAAATATGGACAAAACAAAGTATTCCAATAGTTACTTGAGTAAGCATATTGATCACTCCATCACGATCGTCTGCTTCCATAGGGAATGCTTCAATATCAAAATCGAGGTGTTGGTCGTTATCATCTTTCAGTAGCTCTTCAGAATCAGAGTCATTTACAGAAACTGAAAGAAGGTATTTAGGCTCTTAGAAACATATAGAGAATCTTCGACAAAGGCCAACAGAGAAGAATACTCTGTAAGCAAAACACCTTATTTAAAATCACTACTGCTGCACAGTGCTGACATATATATGTAATGATTCTTATCCCACTGAGAGCGGGAACACCTTATGGAATCATGAACAACTAACAATGAGCATTACTGACACGTAAGTCGGTAGCCCAAGCGCATATTCTTCCCGAATCTCTGTGAATAAAGGAAATGGTTCATTTTCCCTTCCTGAAGATTGGACGATTTGCACCGTAAGCTGAGCAAAGTGGGATGCACCGTCACTGGGCTAACACCATTGCATGCATAATTTCCTTCCTTTAAGCTGATGAATATGAGCATACAAACCACTGTCACACTTCTCCTCTCCATTACCTTCTGCCGTCGAGTGTAAAACAGTAGCAACCACATCCGACGTACGCTTACGCTTCAATTTTTTAGCCTAAACACGTGCATTATGGTCAAGTGAGCTGTAGCCGTGGGAATAATAGGCAAATTCAAAACGGAAAAAAACCTACTTTTTTACTCTGTTGTGGAAGCTTACGTTCCAGAGTCTCGGTAGCTTTCGAACTTGAAGCGATGAGATCATTCATAACAAACTTAAATCGCTGGAGAGGCAATAATTAAAGAAGGAGAAGGCATACTAGGTACAGGAACAATGAGAGTGAGAAAAGGTGTGCGAATCAAAAAAATTCGTCCCATCGCTAATTAGCGGTCGAGCGCGAAATAATCAACAAACGGAGTGTGGTGCCTGCACCTAAACGACTATTTTTAGTGTTTGTAGATGAAGGCATCATATGATTCGGAGGGAGATGACAGAAAGATTGCTCTCATATCTCAGCCTTCACCGCGGTAGCAACTAGCTCTATTAATCTCTCCTTGTATTCATATTGTGGTGGTTCATTCTTGGACTTCATGACTCTCATTGGAACTCAAAAACCGTCGCACATGAGCTGCTCAAGGGCTTATGGACCACACTGACTCAAGATCGCCTGATGAGATTAATTTTTAAATCGATGAGACGTTGTTTGAGCTATAGGAGATATGTGGTTTTCTATGTACGCACTCTTGTTCATCAGAAGGCCGCCAGTACGTAGCTCGACATATCGCGAATTCACGGGTGCATCACGTTGAGCAAATATCGTAGTAGTCTTTTTGAGCTGCTCAACCATGATAGATTACTTCAGATCAAAGTGATTTCTTTGTAGCCCGCTACAATTTAGTACAAAGACAAAGTAGTTGGTCTAAGGAAGGAAACGGTAAGTTATGTTCGTGGCACCGCCACAGGACCTCCTCATAAGATGCGCAAACTACGATCACGATAATAGATTTATTATTGATTCATTATTAGATCTGCAGCATGAATAATGACTTGGAGATCCTAGATCGTAGATCGTAGGAGGTGGCGTGGGGCTCCATAGAGGTGACGTCGGGTAGGTGAAGAGAAGGTGGGTGGTCGAGATCAGACGAGGAAACGTTGAGGCCGCGGCACCAGTCACTGCTCGAGGAGGCGGCATGCTCCCTTAAATACAAAGAATTAGTACCGTAACCCCGAGGGATAGGAGTGACTCATGGTATGGGAATGAGAAGGATTCAGCAGATGCTTACACCTGCCCCCCTTACCCTAAGTCCGTCCTCGGACTGACAATAAAATAAATTGAAAACGGTAATGATATGAAATGGAGTGAATGAAAAGGAGGTAAATGACTGTAAATGCTCACCATGGAGGGGTGGTAAAAAGGGTAAACCTTATTACTCTAGTAGGTCTGGGATGGAAGCAGCTGTTGTCCGTGAGTTGCGACTGCGAGCCCAAGTGATGACCTGTCGCCAGTGGTGGAGTCGATTGAGCGTCGATTCATGGCCTAAAACAAATTGGCCGTGGCGACATCTGGTTAACGCCACGTTGAGACGTCGCGGGTCGTCGAGGAAGTCTCCTCGCTCGGCTCCAGGGCCAGTCTTCGTGCTGAGAAGAACCACGATGTCCTTTTCGCGGCCTTGGACCGAGTCTACCGTATGAATGTCGACGGCGTGCTGCTTGGCGAACGGCTCCAATAGCCGGAATTGTTCCTTGTAGAAGACGATGATGGCGATGGAGCCGGGCTGGATGCTCTTGCTGAGCAGTCCCATCACAATTTGACGGCAGACCTCTGCCTCGGCCTCGTTTGAATGGGAGCCATTGATTGATCGTACTGAGGTTCCAGGGACATCGACGAATAAGAACGGCACTTTCGGGTTAGGGCATCGCACGGCTGCGAAAAACAGCTGGCGATCGGCGGCGTCCGTGCCGCTGACTAATTGTCCGTCGTAGAACAGCTGATTGGGCAGCGAATTTAGTTCCGGGTGCGCACGGAACCTGGTGGTTAGTTGTGCGGTAGGAACACCTTTCGCTAGGAGCAGGTCCATTACTCCGAGGGCTCCAAACTTGGCGGCATTCGAGGTCCTTGGGCACCGGACATGAGGTTCCAGCTGTCGGTTATCTCCGATGTAAATGTGGTGCGCTTTCGGTAGCCGTGTGCCGATAGCCACCATGGCGGGCTCGGGGATCTGGGACGCTTCATCACCGAGAACGGTGCGGACGTCTGAGAGATATCCGCTGAAGATGCCGCCGGGGCTGACGGTGTTAAGCAGGGCGGCCGTGGTGAGGCATACGATGGCCGGTTGTCGAACTGCGAACATAACGGCGATGACTTCCTTTGTGATGCCGGACACATCGCGCTCCGCGAGCCGATACTCTTCGCGGTCGGCCTCGGACAGGTACATTGTTCGCTCTGGTTCGAACAAATAGGTTTCTAGGAGCTGTCGTCCATTTTTGTAGGTTCGACACATCTCGTTGAGCTCGTCGTCCAAAAGGTGACCGTAGTTATCCCCCAGACTTTTGAGGATGTTCGGCATATCTGCGGCGGTTCGTGGCGTTCCGTCGCTTAAAGCGGAGTCGGATACGTAGCGAAGGATGTTCAAATTTTTGAACTCATCCAGCTTGAGGAGCGTTTCTGTAAACTGGGCGACGGCGGTGTTGGTGGTTGTTGTGGCGATGACAGTAGTTCCGTACTTCGAGTATATCCGTCCAGCGATAAGCGCGCCCATCACCGTTTTACCGGTGCCGAAGGCGGCTTGTAGGGCCAGTACTGGCAAGTCGAGCAGACCCATCTGTAAAGCCTGAACCTGATCTGGCCGCAACTGAACGGTGTTGCCAGCGATGGTTATTGTCGTATTCTCTTGTAGACGGCCAACAGGACCGAAAATATGAGTATAATTACCGTATATTATGTCCATGGCGACACCGAAACGGGTGCCGCTGAGGTTGGTGAGATCCTGGAAGAGTTGGAGTGACGATATGATTTCATATACCGGATCGGCGCCACTAGGAAGGATGCCGAGCTTCACACATATCGGTACTGTGACTACTCCATTGGTGGTGGTGCTATATCTGCGGATGGCGTTCATTGCAGCGCGATGCTGCCAGACGGGTGCCGTTAGCCGGATGGAGAGGGAGCGTTCCTCGAATGAGTGTGTCGACTGCTGGATAGTCGCTCGAATGAGGGAGCGAGATCCGACGATCCACAGGTACACCAGCCGTTGATTGGTCCAGCCGGATTCGGATGACATTTCGGCGATAGTGATGTCGAACCGTACTGGGAAGGCCTCCATGCTGGGGACCGTGGCGGTTAATGAATGCGTGCTGCGGTCCTCGTTGATGCAACTAGTTGCAACCAGCGCGGAACAGGCTGCGTTGAAGAGTTGCGCCATATGGCGGAGGGCCTTGGCCGGATCCGTGCGGTAGCGGAGAAATTCTCCTGCGCGGTCATCGATCCATTCTTTTTCAGCGTCGGTGAGGCGGAATACCTTGAGGGGCAGCAGCCCTTCGTCAGGGTGCGCCGGTAAAAATTTGCGCGCTTCTTCGCAAAGTGCTGTTTGAGCTTCTTTGGAGACTGCGTGGCCGGAGAAGCGCATCGCTGTCGAGACGTTGCGGCGTGCGATGGCGGAGACAATCTCGTCCTTTTCGACGCTAGACAGCGGGAAGTCGCAGACGGTTGGCGATACGGCAACAGCTTCTGGAGCGCTCTCGAACGCTATTCTAAGGGTTTTGACCGTGTAGTGGCGTTTGACTAATGAGAGGATGATGCCGTATGTCCGCTTCTTTGTAGCCGGAGGGGTGACGAACACGAATTCCCTGACTCGGAAGAAAAACGCGGTCCTGTTATCCAATATAGAGGCTTTAGGCACGCGCGCCTGTTCCAAAGTCGCCTGAGGGTCGCGCACCGCGGCTGGAGTGGGTTCCACTGAGTAGACCCAAACAAAATCCTTGATTGATAACATGGAGCGATCGAAACCTCGAGTGTTGCTGAGGACATTGGTTGCGAACTGGTCCAGTTTAATTAGGTGGAGTTCACGGCGGTCCGGCCCGGGTATGAAGAAGTCTTTTGCTTCGAGGGTGGCTCCTTGACCGGGTCCGCGACATACGACCTGGTACAGCACTGGGAAGTGCGGACGATATGCGGGAAGCACCTCGGACGGCATAGAGTCGGCCGGCGTTTGGGGCAGGGTGTTTTCCGTGGCCGTGTAGCGACCGTTGGTGAGGTCGTTGATAATTTGCTGGGAAGCCCTGCGGAACTGGATGGCGTGCTGGGGACGCATCAGCTCGAAAATCGGAAGCTGATGTTCCCTACTTGGTTCCTCCCTGAAGCGACGCGGGAATAAAGTGCGGACGAACTTGGCGGAAAGATAGCCGCCGTCATCAATGTGAGGATAATACGTTAGTGGTATGGCACTGGTAACGAAGTCCGGGTTCGACGGAAGTGAAGTGGAGCGTGGCGTGATGTATTGTGCCCACGGATGATAGTTGGAGAGATTATTGCGGTATCCTTGTGGAGTGACGTCCGGAAGAGTGTGATGCGTTTGGAGCGTAAGACGTCCTCGCTTACGGGGAGCAGGTCTAGGAGCCTGAAGGAAACTTGCTCGGAGTGCCATAACGGCGGCCCGGCAGAGCTTGACAGGTTGAGCCTGCTGCTGCTGTGAAGAGTCAGCTTTTGTATTCTCTTTGATTGAGGCATCGGCCCCTTTATTCTCTTGGCGTGAGACAACAGTCTCAGAACTCTCGTGTGATGGAGCAACAGCTCCAGAAGGAGCTGGAGGAGGTGATGCTGTAGGAGTCGCAAGCCCTTCGCAAAGCATGGCTTGATCGTCTGCGACCGGCGTAGAAGCGATCGGCGATAGGTGCAGGTGCTCGAACGTCGGTTGGTCGGAGTGCTCGAAATCGGAGTTCGAGATGTCCATGTCGATCGGCTCTGACAGCAAAGAGGAGCCTCGGTCGGACGATGGAGAGCCGGCACGGTCGTCATCTTCGCCGAGCAGAGCCAGTTCGGTCGCTAGGTTTGCGTCTGGAAAAGAGCTATATTTGTGAATAATCAATTATGATAAACAAGTGTAACATAAACAATAGTTGAAAATATGGTTTAGCAGGGGACCGCAGTCCCGGTACCTGGCTGGTTCTGTCCGGTGTCCATTGCGGAATCAACCGTAGGAGATAATTCCTTGCTTAGCGCTCGAGGATTCGCGGGTTTGTTAGCCATTACCAAAAAGTTCGAGATATCTGCAAAAGGATGTTCACAGTGTAGCTGTGAGGCTGACCGTTGTATTCTCTCGTAAATAGCGACCACGCTGGTGAAAGCAAACAAAGAAGAGAGCGGAATATGAAATCGAACAACGATCTAATAGAGAAAGCAAGACATTGAGAGGCTGTTCCAATGTTATGGGAGGAAAAGAAAAAAAAATTGAAAATAATAGGGAAGATGGTAAAATGTGCGTAATAAGTAGGAATGAAGTGTAGCAGAAATAATGGAATAAGTAGTCGTCGATCCATCAAAGCGAAGTAGTCCGTTTCCTGAAACGCGTATTGTATTGATGTACCGCTTGACTGTGGGTTGTATCATCAATGGGCAGCGGAGCTTCGCCGCGAAGGGGCGGTACTTCGCTACCGTAACCCGGCACCTCATTGGTCGTTGCCCCAACGGCGCTGAGAGCCTGCGCCTCCTCTGTGGGGATCCACGGAGAGGTGAAAACTGGGCCGGATAAAGTGAAGCATTTCTTAACCTGGTTCATGTGCACACGTTTAGGGGGACCCTGAGGGCAGGTGAGACTCACCAGAGTCAAGTGAGGGTGGTCTATGGAAATGACCCTGAATTGCCCAAGCCAAGGGTAGCACAGTTTGGGAGACAGCCCAGTTTTGGGACTAAAATCACGAAGGTATACTCGATCACCAACCGCGATTTTTAAAGGAGATAAACCGAATTTGTCGTACTGTTTTTTGTAGATGGTGTTGCGCTTGGCGTTGAATGCTGCAGCCGAGGCCCATGCAGAATGCAGGGCGGAAAGCAGGGATTCCTTGTAGATGCTCGCGTCATCGTCCGTGGGAATGTGACCTGAAGCATTGCGTTTGATGATCAAATCAATATTGAAAACCGGGTCGCGCCCGAAAACTAGGAAAAATGGGGTTTCATTCGTTGATGAGTGAACACTAGTATTGTATGCGAAAACACAGGCGGGTAGAAATTGGTCCCAATCGAGTTGGTTTTCGTGGATGTAGGTTCGTAGCATGGCCTGGAACGTGGCAAAAACGCGCTCACAAAGACCGTTACCTTCGTGGTGGTACGGAGTAGTAAAATAGCGGTTGACTCGCAAAAGTCGACCTAATTCCGTCATTAATTCACCTTTCAGGTACGATGCATTATCTGAAATAAGTTCTACCATGGCTCCGTATTTGAGGATGGCTTGGTCCATAATCGCGCGAGCAACGGTAAGTGCGGTGCAATCAGGCAATGCGGTCGCGATGACATACTTGGAAAAATGGTCAGTTAGTGCCATGATGTAGTTATTGGACTTGGCAGATGTGCGAAATGGTCCGCTAAGGTCCAAGTATACCTTTTGGAAGAAGGCCTCCGCGTGGAGCGGAATGAGGTGCTCACGATTGACCGGGTGAGCTCGCTTCCGTTGGCATTCTTCGCACGATCGGGCAAATTTGTAGATATCTTCCTTCATGGTCGGCCAGTAATATTTGCGTGCAACTTTGGCCAGGGTTTTCTTCCAGTTGAAATGTCCGCCCGCCGTAGGGCTGGAATGTAGCGCTATGCAGACGGGTTCGCGTAACTTGTATGGGATAAAGAGAGCGTCACGAGTACGACTAGGGTTACCAGCAATACTAGTGAGTTTGTATAGGCAGCCGTTGCCGCGTATGAGGCAACTGTCAACTAGTTCCAGACATTTAGCTTTCTCTTCGTCCGTGGCTTGCTCTGGGAACGATCCGGTTTCTAGAAGGTGCATCAAAAGCTTACAAAAGGGGTCTTGTTTTTGTTCTATTAAGACATCATATGGTCGAATGCGAAGGCGGAGCTACTGGTGTCTGGGCTAAGCAGACCGGAAACTCCACGATATCCTCGGTTTCGGGGGTGCCGTCGACAAATTTGTCATTGGGGTTTTCTGAGCGGCTGAGGAAGTCAGCCACCACGTTCGATGAACCTTTGAGATATTCTATTGTGATGTTGTAGCTTTGGAGTTCTACTGCCCAGCGAGCTAAATTGTCATGGGTTTTATTGTGTCTTAGTAGGAACGTGATCGGTCTATGGTCGGAACGAATCCGAGTAAGGTTACCATAAATAGTCGTACGGAAGAACCTGAGTGCGCTTATCATAGCGAAGAGTTCTATTTGTATAGTGCTCCATTTACGCTGAGAATCAGACAGGGCTTTGCTGAAAAATCCTACTGCTGCTAGTTGCTTAGTGTCCTCCTGTTCTTGAAGAAGTGCCGCTCCGACGGCGACCCTGCTACCGTCAGTATGCAAAACAAATTCGTATTCTCTTGGAAAAGCCAAACATGGCCGGGACACTAGGGCTTCTTTGATGGCTAAGAATGCCTTTTCTTGTTCCGAAGTCCATTCAAATTTAGCCTTTCCCTTACACAGATTATACAAAGGGGCAGCTGTTGCGGCGAATGCTTTGATGAACTTGCGGAAGAAGTTTGCCATGCCGATGAATCCTTTCACTTCCTTTACGGTCTTGGGTCGCGGCATCTCTTTGATCGCTTTTATGTTGCGTTCGGCTGGACGATAGCAAGCCTGGGAAATTTCGTGACCCAAGAAGGTGATTTTAGACTGTGCGATGTCGGTCAGCTTTTTACCTGACGCTTTGATGTTGAACATACGAAACCGTTCAAACACCTTTCGCAGAGACTGGAGATGGGACGGAAAGTCTTTGTCAAATATTATGATGTCATCGAGATACGCGAGGCAGTTATTGTCCAGACCAGCCAGAATGCGAGCCATGGCTCTCGAGAAATAGGCGCCTGCGTTACGCAGACCAAATGGTAGGTAGACGAATTGGTAGATCCCTCTATGAGTGGCCCAACCGCATTTTTCCTGAGCTTTTGGGTCTAAGAGAAGCTGCATATAGCCCGAAGCAAGGTCAAGGGTGGTGTAAAACTTATTGCCAGCCACCTTTTGCAAAAGGTCCTCTATGCGTGGGAGGGGGTAATGGTCAGGTACGGTGACGTCATTGAGCGGTCTAAAGTCCAGACAGACTCGGAGTGAGCCGTCTTTCTTCTTGACGAGCACCGTATTGTGCACCCAAGGGGTATCGCTTTCGACAATGCGTCCTGCTTTGAGTAACCTATTGATGTGGTCATCCAACTCGTGCTGGAAACGAGTAGGAATTCTGGTGGGTCTGTACCGGGTTGGGGGTATTTCCGTCGTAGTCTTGATGGAAATAGGGGATTCCTCATACGATCCTAGATCGTAGGCGGAGAGGGAAATTCTATCCCTGTATTCTTCGAATAATGCTGTGAGTTGACGTTTTTCGTCCTCACTGACCTCTGCTCTCGAGAGATCGAGGTGAAATTTTATATCTCTTGTGGACGAGCAGTCGGCTCGAGAAGGGTCCGCTGAGCGGACCTCAGCGCTAAAACCAAGACGGGTGGTCGCAAAGGGTGTCGCCATCCGTGTCTACGACCGGTTCTGCGGATGTTAAGGCCTGATCCTTGTAAAGGATGAGTGGGGAGGCTGATGGATTGGTTATTGACAACCATGCGCGATTACGGTTGAAGACTGCGGGCGCGATAAAAGTGCCCTCTTCGAGAATCTTTGCCGAAGAGACTAAGGTGGGATGATTCGCGTCCGTAGACGCCGCGTAGCATGGAACTAATGTTTCTGTACCGGGCCGTAGAATGGTCGTTTCGGCTGTTCTAATTGGGATTGGCGCAGAAGAGACGGCTGCCGATTGTGCCATCGAGCAGGTTAAAATTTCGACCTGATCGGAGCCCATGTGGAATATCCTATTTTTGTAGTCCACTGACCAAGGGGGCAAACGACGAAGAACATCGTTTCCCAGGATCAAATTGTAAGCGTTAGCCCTCATAGGGACACATTGGGTGGCTGTAAAATGAACCGTTTGTTTGAAGGATTCGCTGCCGATTATCATGTCGACTACTGCTGAGCCGACGAAACAGACCGGGATACCAGCCATCCCTACGGCTGATGGTACCACGGTAGCGTCCAGGGTAAAGATGCCCAGGAGAGGGAGTAATGACTTGCTAGCTACCGTAATCCCTGCACCAGTGTCTACCAATGCCAGCATACTGAGACCATTAACTTTAATGGGGATTTGCGCGACAAAAAAGTTTTGGTCGCAACCGATAGCCAGAACGTTGACCGGGACTATTGAAGCACGAGGAGGCCATGAATTTTCGACATCGATTTCAATTTTTGAAATTCCTAGGTCAACAGGTGTTAGAGACGTAGGAGGCGTTATAGGAGACGGAGGAGGCGCGATCATGGGCGCACTATTGACGACCGCAGTTGTCTGCTGATACGACTGTATTCTCTTGAGTAACGGCAACAGCCCAGGGTACCCATAATCAATGAAAGACGAGACAAGGAATTTTGAAATTCTTAACGAAACATAACAACAGCAAAGAGTTACCCAAAGTTGAAAAGGGCTGAAAATTGGCCAAGAAAATGGGAAATAAGTTGAACTGACCTGGATGTTTGTTCCATCACCGGAAGAAGAGGTCGTATGAAGTTCCGTTATATGGTCCAACAATCGTTCTTGGTCACGGAGGGTCCATAGCTCTTGCAGCTGATTGTCAGATACCATTTCGCTGAGATTAGTGAGTATTAGGTTGTGGAAAATAGTCAGATTAGGAGAAAGTGATAAGGAATTAAACGAGAATGAAGATGAGATGCGCTCAACACTGTCCATGTGAATAGGCGTTATTTTCCCTGAGTTTGGGTAAAATCGAATGAGGTTGGCATCAGCTGTCAGCACAAAAGACACCTCATCGGAGCAATCGGCTGGTGCAGATTTGCCGACTATTACTCCTGTAGAAGGATTTAAGAATGCGTACCACTGCGATCCACTGGGGAGCGTAATGTGAACGCGAGGAAATTTGAAACAAGTACCGTTAAATGGAATGAGCTGGAGAGATTTCATAGGTACTGGAAGACAGCGACGAACTTGAACAAAGCCATTGCCTAGGTGGGTGGCTGTAATATCGCGGCGGCTAATTAGGCTGCGCATAGTTAATGTTGGATTAGAGCGAAGAGCAGAGTGGAGAGCGATTGCCAGGACATTGGTTCGCTCGCAGAGAGCCTGGAGAGAATGATGGAAAAGAGTGGATACGGTATCTTGTACCGTCCCTTCAACTGCCAAAAGTTGCGCGGAAAGTTGATTAGTGGTGACCAGACCAACATCTGTTGCTCTGGGGACTCGTTTAACAAAAGCCACGGCGTAACCTTGATCTGTCACGATGAGTTGTTTTAGGCAATCAAGAATTGAAGGACTTTGTTCAGACCATGAAAGAGCAAATTCTTTTGACTCGCTAATCCAAACATTGCCCATTAGATGGCCTTTCATTTTCGAAACTGAGACAAAACGACATGATTCCTCCGTATTCGGAGACCACAAGATGACTGAGCCGTCCGAGAGAGGACAAACTCCGTCTTTATAAGAGCATGAGCGTAGGTCACCGACGGCTGACTCAGGAGCGTCACCGCCATGACGAGCATGGACAAAAGTATCGAATAAATAGCAGTTGTAAACTTCGATTTTATGTTCCGAACAACAACCGAATGGAGCGGATGGAAATTCGAATGATAGAGCGTTTGAAGAGCGCCAAGCGTTTCCGTGCTGCGACAAATCGCCGTGAGCACACCGTTTATGGCGTGCCATGAGCTGGCACTCCTCTAATGAGACTGGCAGAGAGATTTCAGAATGAGTTTCGTTGCGTGCACCAAAAAAGTTAACAGAATAGAATACTGAATGACGGATTATTTTGCAATAAGATGCAGGAGAAGAGTACTTTTTAGTATTAGGGCGGTATACGTGTACGTATAGCGTCTGAATATCTCTTGTAGAAGCTGGCAGCAGCCATGAACAATTATATGACTGAGGCACAAAGAATAAGTTCGTCGGATTTTCCGACGGGCAGAGTAAAGCGTCGGCCGAGGCCGAACATCCGAGGGTGCATGACATAACGAGAGAACAAATAAAAAGGGTACGAACTTCAGGAGAGTTAGCACGAGGTGAGAATGAACGCTTATCAAAAACTGACTCGGCTAGCTCATCATTTCTTTTCATTAAAGCGGCCACTCTGGCCTGAGATTGGTCGAGCTGAGCCTTTGTTTCATTTACTGCTAATGAAAGTTCTTCAATACGTTGCTGCGCAGAGGAGAGAGCGGGGTCTTCAGGCAAAGGAGATGTAGGCTTACAAGTCATCAAATGAGCGTTTCCACGACGATTAAAATTTCTACTATTATTAGAAGGTTGAGGGGCGAAAGGTCTACCTGCATTCCTGCGATCCCTGTAGTCGGGTGGCGTCGAGCAGACGTTGGCAAAATGTCCCTTTCCGCCGCAGTTAAAGCAAATAATTTCGCGTTCCGTGTCGTTTTGGCGAGACCGGTAGTTCACCTGAAATGGGCGTCTAGGTCGTGGGTCAGAAGATCGAAAATTCTGCTGAAAGTTACCATTCCGAGGGTTAGGTTGATTAACTACCTGATTGCGACCAGCCGCTCTGCGCTCCAGAGCGTTAACTAGTACCTCTTGCTGTGAGCCTTGATGCCGCAAAGCTTCTTCTTCTCGCTCGATTTCTTCTTGGACTGCAGCCTTGGCTATGGCTTGATCGAGATCGGCAGGTGAATGCAGCTTGACGACGTTCCTGATAGTTCTGCGAAGGCGGGGGACGAATTCGTCGAGAACTCGTTCATTCTGGACATGAGCCGGCTGTCCCGCCAGGGCCGTTCGAACCAGCTTGCGGAGTCGATCTGCAAAAGCTTCGCAAGATTCACCTGGTTGTTGTCTGCATGAAGAAAGTTTCTCACGGGCTAGCTGCCTCTGTTGAGGACCCGCATAAAATCGGTATAAATGATTAACTACCGCATCATAGTCCATACGTTCTTGATCGCTGAGTTCGTCCACCTTTTCTCTGGCAGATCCATCCAAATAGGCGATCAGCTGATAGGCCTTCTGCCCCGGGTTCAAGGAAGCTGACCGAGCTTTGAGAACGTCCTCGAAGCGACGAATCCATACGCAAAAGTCGATTTCGTCCCGTGCATTACCTGAAAATGCTTTTAAAGGAGGAGTAGAAGTCTCCTGGCCTATTGCTGCCACCGTTGGAAGCGAATCGAGGCGTTGGCCTACTGCTGTAAACGAATCATTGAGTCTCTGAGATAAAGAATTATTACCTTCATTAATTGTTTTCGCGAGGGCCGAAGCCTGGGAAATAGCCATCGTTGCTACATGGCGAGTTTCCTTACCTTCTTTCCACACTTGATTGATCACGTAAGAAGTAGCATTGCGAAGATCCTTTCCTTCTTTTCCATGTAGAACGGTTGAGTCGTTGACATTGGATAATGTTTTATCCAAGGGTGCCGTTATGGCTAGATCGGTTGTATTCTCTTGTAAAGTGGCATCAGCCTCAGAAGTTGGAGAATTCCGCGGGGTATTCTCTTGTAATGGAGCACCAGCCCCAGACAGCACAGCAATTGAAGACGAAGACGAAGACGATGCGGAGGACTGAGCGCCACTCCGTGTCGTAGGCATAGCTAGTTAATGGATACCAAAGTGAGGTAACGCCCTTTTTATTAGCGGTCGACACTTTACAATGGGTGGGCGGGGCCGATACCGTAACCCTCTGGCACGCGGATGAGACAAGGAAAAGCGCGAGCAAGATCAGATAAGGATGGGAATGTCGACGCGCCCGGATTATGTTGCACAGATCGTGCTCATTGAGAATGACGAGCTTGTCAGTATTTTGAGAACTTAACCACGTCTGGCGACTTATCTGAATAATCATCTGGTGGACTCAACGAACGATAGCAGATGGGTGACGCAACACCAGAGAAAACAACTTTTTTTTTTTTTTCTTGGTAGGAAAACATACCATTCCTACATTCTTCGAAAACAACAGCGGTCTGCAAAAACGATTAATGACCTTTCAATTGTCCGGACGATCAAAAAGAAAAACATAGAAACATATTCGGGTTATACCGTAATCACACTTTCAATTCACTGATTTCATTATAACCTTTTCAAATTTCTTTAGTTCTTGCACCTCTCAACATTAAATTTTTCTCTAGTCCTCTGACTTTAACTGAAAATGGAGCTTTCTGGCTCATAAACCCTTTTTGAACCTTACTCAGGAGCACTCTAGCTCGGTTCCTTCGCGCGGAATCTCTTTCCGAGAATCTCTCTCTTTATTCTCTAGGAATGGACCATCGGGTCCCCATGGGGCAAAATTCAAAGCTTGGTCACTTACCGTAATCTGTTTACACTCCAGCCTTGCTTGTCTACCCACACAAAGGCCTTTGATTCTTTGTGTGAAGTTTCATGGGATTCGAACACGCCAGATGGTGCTAGGTTATAGACAAAGAACCATGCAAAAATCGCCGAAGACGTTCCTTCGCGAGATTGTGCATTTCTCAGGGCGAAATTCGAATTTCCAGAAACAGAGGGCAACAAGGAGGGGGGAATGGTCTCCTACTTGCAAGTTCCGTGAGTGAGTGGATCCTCGTTTTCCTCCTCGACTGATAGGGCGTGCTGAGCTGCCGAAGAGTCGCAGAGGTGATCAGTCTCTGGTATTCTCTAGGTGTGGCTCAGCAGAGCCTAAAAAGTCACATACCTTCCACCCGAGCGTCAAACTCGCTGCTACCAGTTATGTTCGTGGCACCGCCACAGGACCTCCTCATAAGATGCGCAAACTACGATCACGATAATAGATTTATTATTGATTCATTATTAGATCTGCAGCATGAATAATGACTTGGAGATCCTAGATCGTAGATCGTAGGAGGTGGCGTGGGGCTCCATAGAGGTGACGTCGGGTAGGTGAAGAGAAGGTGGGTGGTCGAGATCAGACGAGGAAACGTTGAGGCCGCGGCACCAGTCACTGCTCGAGGAGGCGGCATGCTCCCTTAAATACAAAGAATTAGTACCGTAACCCCGAGGGATAGGAGTGACTCATGGTATGGGAATGAGAAGGATTCAGCAGATGCTTACAGGTAGGAAAAGGTGAGTCATTAGGATGGGTAAGTCCTTGTCCGAAATGCACCACCATTCCACACGTTTTTAGGGTCGTAGTAACCTTTATGGAAAATTTCGCCCATTAAATAAATTACAAGGACCGTCCGATAAATAACAAGTGGAATTTTATGCCCCACACGACTATGATACTAATCAACAGACCGGGGAGGGTCTTACTATCGATGAGGTCCTCTAAACTCGACCTTGGAGAGAGGAGGATGGAATGCATTGTGGGGAACAGATGCGTGGACCACGCCTATGGTGCGGCTTCGTTTTCACTGTTCCACCTTCATGCTACACTCTGTGATGAAAACGCTTTACTTGATTCTGCAATACTTTAGAATCATGTATCGTGAGCATTTCTGCAGAAAGTGCTAGGTTTTACGAAAGCAAAAACTCGCCTTAACCATTTTACCGGGCGGAGGTGATGTAGTGACGGGTGGCGCACATCCCACCCTCATAATACGGGGATCAAATCCCACATCAACGCCCGCCCGGGTCAACCAAAGCTTCCATCACTCCGGGGTCGGTGAGTTGATACCAGACTCGTGCAAGTTATTGTATGGGCCACATCACATTTACCCGCTACCACGATTCTCAATGGAATTAGAATGTGTAAAATGAAAAATGTGTAATGTGATATTCGTGCACAGGAGACTCGATTAGCCCTAGTTACAAAATACTATCCAAAGTGAGATTTTGACCTAAACTCGAGACAGTGGGGTGGACATGGCCACACAGTCCCTGCTCTACTTGCATAAACGAACAGCTAGCAGCCTCGATTAAATTCAATGAAGCATGTGTAGAATCAAGGCATTCCAAGTGAACTGCACCTAGCAACACCATGCGAAGGCGAAAGATAGCAAATATTTCCTTATATGAGCTACCGTCTTCTTTTCGTTGAGCGTTCTTTACTATGGTAGCAGTAGTACTAGTGGTCGCCCAAATTTTCGAGTTTGGGTCAAAATCTCGATTAGGCTGAAAACTTGTTACCTAGGGTACTTCGACCTCCTGAGCATGAACACGTGCTTAGCGGGAAAACGCCTAGTTCCCCTGTTATGAGCGTTAGCAGACCCAAACCATTCATTTGCTTAGTACGCAAAAATACTGGAGATAGCGGTTCCCTGGTAGAATAAAAATTGATTTTGCACATATTTTGCACGTATGGTCTTACATGAGCACAAATGGATGAAAACTAGAAAAATGCAAAAATTTGTCCTCAGTGGGGATCGAACTAACAACCATTTTCTGGGCCCCCCAAAACCATTTAGCCAAATTTGAGACCGGTTTTTTGCTTCATGTATGTGACCCTATAAAATGCAAAAACCGTTTCGGAGAAGCTCACCATGACCTGATGGGCCTTCCGTGTTAGGGGCGCTACGCATTTTCCTTCCATTCCCAGTCGTAATTTTGCTTAAAGGCACAGTTCACGATAGTTTTCGTGTGTCGTCTCGCTCCATAAGGACTCTGGAGGTGCTGAAGGGAATATAAGTGAAGAAAAAGCCAAATAATCCTTTCAAAAACCATGGTATTCAGGTGCCCCTGACCTTTGGCTTCGACGAGCCTTCAGACCAGAGGCAAACATTTCGACAAGTTTTTGCGTGATAATATCATCCGATAAGATTGCCGTTCCTATGAAAATTTTCCCTATCTTACCTTTTCGCAGTCGATATCATGCCTATTATACACGTATATGCCACCGCTCCCTGCTGGCAATTCGTAAGATGGGTGTGGGTCATCTTGAGACGGTGGTCGCCATCTCATTCACGGGTTCATCACGCGTTTAGCACTCACCCTCGCGCTGCGGTGATGGTGCACATGTTGCTCCTGTGAAGCGGCTATCTACTCGGGGATGGAATCAAGATAATCATATCAGCGTGAACTGTGCCTTTAAGTGCGAGTTGGCGTATACGCCAACTTGCGGGCCAATCATTGTTTAAGTTGATGTTTTTTATCGATCAGGGCTCGTTCTGTGAAGTTTATCGAGAAATGGAGGGCCCGTTTGTTTCAGTTCCTGTTTCGACCTAGTGGGAATGGCATCACTTGTCGCGATGACCTGCCAATGTGAGTGCTCACACGCTTGCTAGGCATCGAAAGCTGGTCCGTTTGTTTAAAAGTTTCGCATAAAACGCTTTCTGTTCTGTTCTTTTCGTCATTTCATGCTTGTTGAAACCACCACCGAACTGGTCCTGTGCATGAAAAAGCCCTCGTTTTCGTAGTGAATACCAATTTTCAAGCCTATTCGTGTGTGGCGTCCGATCCCTCATGATCCGATTTATAGCGCATAGTGAATGGGCGGCTAACACGATATGCTACTGTTACGGCAGATTTGCGACCGTGTTTTCCCATAAACTGGTATCCCACCGTTCAGCTGTGGCGCAAAATTAAATGGCTCAGAAAGCGAAACCACGGAGCGGTCTGTTGTTGTTATTGAGTGGTAACAGGAAATAATTCCCAAGGTCATCCGTTGCAATGGCTCCGCAAAGGTGGTGTGGTTTTCAAAGAGTGTCGTGTGCAGGACACTTAGGAGTGACCAGTGTCGGTTTCTCCATCATTGGAGGTACTGCTACAGGGGATTCTGATAGATTGTAGATTACGAAAGTGAGGGGACGTAAGAGTGGGAAAATCAGAGTGAAACGGTCAAAACGCGAGAAATCGAACGTAGAATAATAGGCCATGCACGATGGAAACGTGCTGTCGCGCCCTCTGCATTACTTAAGGGGTGGTGTAGACGATGAGGGCAATCTACCGGGTGTGTACACTTATGTCGAATTTTCGCTTCGCGGCGTCGCGCTCGCGGCCATCAGTACGACTTGCCGACGACGGCAATTCCGCTCAGAACGCAATGGGCGTGACGGATCTTCGAAGATTGCCGGTTGGAATTTTCGGAAGATCGCTTATGTTGTTGGTGTTGCTGTTCCAATAGACAAAGCTGCAAACGACTCGCACTCGCCGCGCAGCCCGCCGCGGGCGGCCACGCGAAAATTCGACATAAGTTTACGAGCCCCAACCAACCCAGCACTGTCAATCATGCTCCACCCTCCACGGTAAATCGCTGTCGCACCCATCGCACCGAAACACACCTAAGCGGAGTCGTGATGAAAACTGGAGAGCGCGCTTTTTAGCGCGAGTTTCGTCCCAGATCATCTCTTTGAAACTCGTCATTTCTTCAACTCAAATCCTCTGTGAACAGACCTCATTTCTCACTGTACTCTGACAGACCCTTCAAAGAAGTCGTGCACAGAAAAACGAGTTTCTTGGTTACCCAAACATTCATGTTGTTGCCTAAAAAGGGTCGCATGCAAAATTGCACGCAAAAAAGTGAGAATTCGGCCAGGATACAGCTCCTCAAAGTGGTGGTCGAGGGGCGGGCCTCAGAGTAAATGCCCATTCCGTCGTGCGACGCGGCGTGTGGCAACAGAAAGTTACATGAACAGTCCCAATCTTCGTCTCCGACTACGGCCAACGACTGGGCTGGCATTCACTCTAAGGCCCGCCTCTCAGCCACCTCTTTGAGGAGCTGTATCTTAACTGAATGTCACTTTTTCGCGTGAAATTTTGCATGCACCTCGTATTGAGCGAACAACGTAAATATATGGGTAATAAAGAAATTCATTTTCCCGTGCATGATTCCTTTCAGGAGGGGTCGTACCAAACGAAAAGTTTCTAGACACAACGCTTAAGGCAGGGCATCCTTAAAGGCACACCACGCGATAATCAAAGTGGTCCTTACCTTTTCAGGGCAGGTAGACCTTTGGATTGCTGTGAAGACTGCACCCTTTTCGATGCGCCACGGCTTACCTCGGCCGCGCACGGCCTGGTATACTTGAGCCGAGTTGGGCCCACCGAGCCGAATCACACCCGGCTTATTGTTAGACGAGAGGAAAACTTGCGATAAGGCATGATAAGGCAACGATATCATTAGCGAAGGTAGCTTCAACAGGGAAGAATAAGTGAAATCGTAGCATTTTGCGCGATGTCATCCAGCAAAAACTCATTTTCAATCTCCCCTACTCGTACTAGGACGGACTTTATTTTTCGTAGTTATGAAGGGTTTTGATTCATTTTTCTCCACTGGTGGGTAAACCAGAGTCTCTACATCCTGTAGCACATGCGATAGCTCTCACAATTTTTTGCGAGGTGTGCCTTTAAACTTTACGATTCAGTACATGTCATCGTTAGTGCCCTACTGCTAGGGATATGTACCTTTCAGTGAGCCTTTCGATGAGAAACCTTCAGGTATTCCGCTGAAAAGAAACCTTCGATTCAGGAAGCTTTGGGGAATTTTTCAGTACCCTGTTATAAGTTGCTCACGGTTACGGTTATTCAAGTAAAGTACCCTTACTGTTAAGTGACTTATAGCTCGGATTGATAGGAGCGGTGTACAAGGTCTAGTTGCTTACATAGCTATCGAACAAAACGCACATGCACCACCAGTACCCCCAAAGGCGTCCTCAGGTTCTTGACCACGCCTTGAGTAACTGTCGATGCGCATTTGAATTGAGCTGATCCCTTAATCTGGAGTTTTGCCGAGCACACAGGAAGTAAGCGCATCGGTCGTTCTCAGGATCGAAAGGGAGCTTCCCAGTGCTGGCGCGAACGGCTCGCTGATAGAACCTCACGTGTTACAGGCTTCCACTGACAAACGAGGTGTCGCAGGCTGCCAGCCTTGTTTTTTCACTCATTGAAGAGAGGATCTTTCCAGTGTGGAAAATGGAAGAGCAATAGTCCACAGTCGCGACTCCAGATGCACACTGGCCTAGGCGTAATTACGCAATAGCATCCACTTTGGTTTCGATCCAGTGGCAGGTGATTCGTGGCTAATACCCTTGATACCTTTCTCACTGCTTGGTTCAATTATATTAGGTAGTCTAAAAAGTCTTTTCGTATTTTTAAATACCGCTTTTTCCCTCAAAACTGTTTTCCACAAAATTTCTTCTGTACATATATATGTAGTACAAGTCCACACGCATCTATAGGTATTGTTGTCTTCCATCTCCCGGATAACCCTTTTTGGTAAAATAAAAATTTCAAAAGTCACCTCATTTTCAATTTCAATTTTTCTCTTTTGAATGGCGTTAGACAGGGAAAGGAAAAGGTGATAATCCGATGGAGCAAGATCAGGGCTATAAGGCAGCAATTTCTATCCAAGCTCGAGAATTTTTTTGAAAAAGAAATTTCAAAAATTTTTTACCACTAATGAAAAAATGAGTCGCCAAAAAATTCTCGAGCTTGGATAAAAATTGCTGCCCCATCCACCTTATAGCCCTGATCTTGCTCCATCGGATTATCACCTTATTTTTGTATTGAAAATGAGGTTGACCGTTGATATGTTTATTTTGCCGAAAAGGGTTATCCGGGAGATGGAAGACAATAATACCTATAGATGCGTGAAAACCTGTACTACATATATATGTACAGAAGAAACTTCTGGAAAGCAGTTTTGAGGGAAAAAGCGGTATTTGAAAATACGAAAAAACTTTTTAGACTACCCAATAGGATTTATTGCATTAGATTTTGGTACTCCTTTGTATTGTTTGACACTATGTCATACATTGCTAATGGATGTGTGCTAAGAATCCAGAAAATTCGCGATGCGGAGTCCGACGTGTGACGCGGTGATGCGAGCTTTGCGCGTCGCATTCGGTAAGACCTGAAGCGATAACGATGCCCTGCTAGTCATTATTTGCGTAACCGCTTCAGGTCTCAATTTATACGGCCCCGCTATCTCGCACCATCGCGTCGCGTGTCGAACGCGGCCACACGAATCTTCTGTCCTAATGGCACAGCACACACCCCATTGCTATGTGTACATTCGCTGGTTATAAACGGATGATATACAGTCCAGTTTCCGAGGCTGGCAGGGCGTGGCCTACAGAGTTGGGTGAGAGTGTGTGGCGGGGTGAGAGAGATCGACACAAGTCCGTAGGCCTCGCCCTGCTAGCCGTCGGGAAATGGACTGTATGCAGTGTTGTGCTATGTAATGACATGGTGCAATCGCCAATTGAGCCGCGCTCAGACTGTGCGGTGCAGGCAACGGCGTGGCTGCTTTTCTCTGCGTCTCCGCCTGTGCCACGCTGCCCATGAACGCAGCCGCGCCTTGTCGGCGCTGTGTATGAACGCGACCTCATGTACCATCCACGGCTGATCATGGCTTACGGCTGTCTAGTAATTTCAGATTTCTTATTCGAAGCTCTTCCAACTTCTTGACGGTCACACTAGCAACAAACCACATTTTCACAACATTATACAATATCGCTAGGAATCCATGTAATGTTCTCTCATCTTGGAACCGCGACTCTGTTTGTTCAAACTGTTCGCAATCAGAGTGCAATGTTGTCACGAGGTTATTTTCTGGAATCTTCAGTGCTTCCAATGAGGAAAACATTAAAATGTCAGCTGGAATTTAGATTTCACTCAAAACCTCCTAGTAGAACTGCGAACGATACGTCAAATGTTGTCGTGTCTGTTTCTGGTTTTTTGCCAATTTTTTCGCTTTCGCGATGAAACGCAATCCGGATCCACGCTTAGTCCCTCCTATCATCCATGAGTGACCCATTATGGGTCCAGTTTCCCACATTCCTTCGCTAAAACGTATTCCTTTCCTTCTTATTTTCCTTTTCGAACGCCAATGCCGATGACACAGTTCTCTAATTGAAAATTGATAGTCAGGCACTCATGTATTGTCTTTTTGTGTACGAGATGATCTTTCAAGGAGAAGATGAGAGGGAAGGGGTGATATCTGGGGTGACACCCACAGGTACCTGCCACATCACAATCTCGCGGACATTGTGTTTATTTTATTTTGGGGATTTGCAAACATCTATTTGGATTTATCGGGTGAACTCAATCGAAAACGGGGTCATGTATCGTATAAAGGAATATCG
Source organism: Trichostrongylus colubriformis (assembly GCA_963978905.1). Classification (NCBI taxonomy): domain Eukaryota; kingdom Metazoa; phylum Nematoda; class Chromadorea; order Rhabditida; family Trichostrongylidae; genus Trichostrongylus; species Trichostrongylus colubriformis. The sequence goes on along the minus strand of OZ022257.1, from coordinate 42,794,108 downwards.
TCTTCGTCAACAGCACCCTTCTGCCCTTTCTGAAAGTTCGGAAGAGCACCAACTTCAGAAGAAAGTGCAGGCCCTTGATGTTCGTACCCACAAAGACGGGCTTCGAATGAAGAGAGAGAGATAGGGACGTTGTGAGTGCCACTACATAGAGTTACTATAAAATAAAAAAAAAATAATTGGATTGATATCAGCATGGACCTTCTGTCAGTACAGCCTCGTATTTGTAGTGCGATCTCTCAGTAAATTTGACGCTACCGGCTCTGACCCACGAAAGTCCCATGATCTTCTCCCTCTGAAAATCACTCTAATAGATACAGCACATCAATAGCAATTCGAAAAGAACCGAAATTTCATTCGTTCCAATGCAGCTCGCTCGAATTCCCGAAGAGAATTATTTAAACAGCTGTCGACGGGAAAAGTGCAATTCAAATTTTCGCGCCCAGTCTTGATTTGCTTCCCAGTTTGCTTCCCTGACCATATGACTGTCGGCTCTTTGTTCTTAGAAGCCTCGTGATCCCCGCTTCAGGATGCCCACCGTCGTTGGACGTTGCTTTGAGAAGGCTGTTAATCAGCCGGACTCTCGTTTTATCGCCTGAATTTTTTGTATGCTGCCAGTGCTATGTAAATGCAACACAGAGCGTGGGTGACAGAGGAAAAGGCTCCCTGATCCCTCTGACTAGCGGTTTTTCCTGATTGGGAGATCGCTTCCAATGCCATGCACGACGATGGTCACCTTTTGAGCACATATTACCTACTTACGTTACCTAAGTGGTCCGTTCCTCAGCTTGCGCGCCGATCCCAGCATCTCTACCATTCCTCATGGTCTCGAGCCGGTTAGACCAGTGAACTGCAACTTGTCCTCTGCCGTCTTTGATGTTGAACTTCGAAAAGCAGTCAAACCACCGTACTGGAGGACGGTCAAGAGGCTTTTTCCACTGACGTGGATACCATACTGCCGTGCTTGTACTCCACCGCCCGTCGTTTCGACGTATTAGGTGGGCTGCCCAACGATGTTTGAGACTTGCGACATGGACCAATGAATCTTTGACGCTGACATGTTCCTGACGTCGTCCCTATGCGGTCGTCACTCTCTCTGATCTGCGAGTCAGACCCAGATGCCTTTTTCCAAGCGAAGCGTGGGCGGCCTTGAGCTGCCCGATAACTGCCCTAAAGTCTGATAGATAAGTCCGCCCGCACGCAGTGTCGCGTGCGGCAGCGGCGAATGCATGCGCCGTCTTCAAGGAGCACAGGATCGCGATGCACCCTTCATTGTTAAAAACGACAGAATTGAAGAAACTGTTCATTAAACTTCATTTCTAATGTCTAAGAATACCACGTACCAAAATCTCCGTTTGAACCGTGTAACGATGATCATTCATCTAGGACTTTCTACGCAATCTCCATTTCATCGTCACAAACATTCATAACATTAAAATTCTCACTCATCTTATCTCACAATGACTCTTGGTTCAAGGCCCTTGAGAAGCTGTTGACAAACGTCTCCTCAGAAATTGAGTAGAAACTGTCGCAAACTAAAGCAGCTACCTCTCCGTAGCTCCGCTCTACCGGATTTATCGATGAAATCTTACAACAGTTTTTTTATTCCTCCCGTATACTGCTGATCATAAGCTGTTCAGGTGTTTCAAAGAGCTCGATGACCAGAGGGAGGGCTTACACCAGGTGCAAAAACTTGACGCGGCAAGCAGAAGCACGTTTTGCAGGGGGAAAAATAAAGTGAAAGGCGCATATGTGCAAGGCTTTGGGCGCCATTATCATAACAGGAATAAGGAAAAGGTTTTATTCGACCCGCTATTTCATCGCCAAAACCATCGTTGCATTGAAACCCCCGTTGAACAAGATTCTCTCATTCGTTCACTTTCCCCCGCCATCTGTGAAGTTTCCATGTTCACCTTCCGTACGACCCCAACTTTACTTGCTACTCGCTTTCATATTAAGAAATACAATACACAACACAATGTAAACTCGTTATTATTACAATCCACAAATCCTCAATTTCCTGCATCACTGGTCTTTGAAGACTGCGGTCGCCCGTGCCGCGCGCGACACCGCGTGCGGGCGGACTTATCTATCACACTTCAGCGTACTTTGTAAGAGTCCAAGTTTCAGCGCCAAAACAAAGCGGGAAGCACTGTACAGTCGAATGGGTTGGCACGCAGAGACGAATCACTTGTGGAGTCTATCACCGTTCTTGCTGAGCTCAGAGCAGCCCACGCAGCTTTTCTGTGACGGCACAGCTCCGGCTTTAGCACATGTATAACATAGAAATGTCGTGTTCTACAGCGATCATCATTCTTCCAAATCCTCCCTGCTGAAGTGTATATGGAGCAGAAGCGATACAAGAAGATCCTACTGAGTCGTGCATACCTCTTCATCGGGGCAGTCTGCCCTTGCCGGCTCAAAAAAAGAGTTCGGGACTCGTTTCACTTTGGGAAGTAAGAGAAGGAGGCATGTGAGTGTCATGTGTTTCGGACACCTGATTAGTTTTTAACTCGTCACACGCTTGACCTCGTAAGGTTGATTCGATTCAGTCCAAATGCCCTCCGATTCAGTTCAAACGCTCTCCGCGGTTCGATTCCGTATTGTCCGATTAGTCTGATGATGGCGACCTTACATCAGTCAAGGCTGATTTTCTACGCCTTGTCCTTCGTGATGATCTGTACCTTGAAGATTCCCATTACTTCTTACTTTGGTGAAAACACATATCGAGGCACTTGAAGCGTGATGCGTGAGTGTTGCATTGCTTCAGCTCCTTGAAGGAATCGTGCACGAAAAAATGAGTTTCTTGTTACCCGTGCTATGTCGTATTTGCTTAACGATGGCCGCATGCAAAGTTTCACGCGAAGAAGTAGAATCCGGCTAATATACAGCTTCTCAAAGTGGTGGACGAGGAGGCAGGACCTCAGAGTAGATGTGCGCGCCCATGATTGGAACAAAAAGTTGCGTAAATATTCCCGCTCTGGGTCTCCAACCGCTGCGGACGATAGGGCGGGTATTCACTCGCTCCCTCGGCCACCACCTTCAAGAGCTGTATCTTTGCCGAATTCTCACTTTTTCGCGTTAAACTTTGCATGCGGCCCTCAATGAGCAAATACAACACAAATATAAAGGAAACAGTGGAACTCATCTTCTTGTGCACGATTGCTTCATAAGCACGTTCCTCGATTATAGTGCCTGGATTATAGCAGCCACAAGTAGCACGCACACTTTTCAGTAAAGTTGAAGCTACGAAGTGTCTTGCAAGTCAAGCCACACATGGGTAATCACCCATTTGAAAATTAGGAGTCTGAGGAGGCTATTTGTGGCAGAACTTCAGGTGAAAGGGGCTTTCTAGAGCTTTGGAAGAATCTTTTTTTTCAACAGTTACCACATGATTCAGCCCCTTTGCCCCCTTCTTTGATCTGGCCGGCTCCCATTGAAACTAACGATGGGAGCCCGGTGTTTGACCGTTTTGCTTCACTTTGATTATATCCAATGACCTTTCTAAATCCGACCCGGACCATCCCAACCACTGCCTTTTAAGGAAGTATTAGGGATAATGTGGGAATTGATAAATCCCTAAACGAAGTCTCATGTAAACTAGGGACATGAAGCGCCTATTTAGGGCGACATCCCCTTTGAAAATCGCATCTCCAACCCGTAGAAACGGCGTAACGGTTAACAGCTGACGACGCCTCTGAATGACAGATCGCACCTCCAGGCGACGTGATTCCTTATTGGCTACGTAGGAGTGGCCAAGGAGATGCGACAGGGTGCAAGAAATCGCGGCACGCTTTTTCAATTCTGGCTTGAAGCTCCTTGAGAAAACAGATGCTATCGTATTTTCGAATATCCCTTCATACTTGACAATATGCCAATGGGAAACTCATCCGGACTACCTGCCTCTTGACGGAAAGGTCGCCGCACGGGAATCCATGGTGGAAATGGGTCCTACTTTTCGGGTCTTTAGCCATTTCCTTCAGTTTTCTTTAAATCATGGTATTACTGATCATCCCACCTTTCACACTCACTTCATTTTTTCTGACTCGTCCGAATTTCCTCTGTCATGCCGTTAAAGACAACGTCCCCCGGCTATCGTGCCTAAATTATAGTACACAGTAATTAGTTCAAAGAGTCTGGTAGGGGTATATCGGCGAATTGTGAACTAGTTGTGGATTATGAAAGCCGAGGTGATCAGTAGTGTGAAAGTTGAGAAAGATCGGAGTAAGAGAGTCAAAATCCTGCAAAATAAGTTCTTGAAAACCTTCCACCTCTAGACGCCTCTGCATCGGGTGTGTCCCCTTACTTCAGGATGCCGCACGAAGACGAGCAGCGTGCGACACAGTGTGTGCGAGCTATGCGCGTCGCGGTAGTTGGGTCTCATTGTCAGAACGATTACAACGTAATGCTAGGGGTGCGATACGCAGTTGACTTCTAATCGCTTCGAGACCCAACAACATGGCCCCTTTAGCTCGTCCGCATTGCTTCGCTTGCAACATACCGCAGTGCGGCATCCTGAAGTAAGGGTACACATCCCTCTGCATCATTAGCCGATGAGGTAGATGCAGACGAACGAGGGCCAGGTAAGCTAACTCGGAATATTGATGTGCTGCTTTCCGAAATGGTTTGCGGAAAATTGCGGTCAAAACGCGAAGGTTCGCTTTTTTCAATGGGGATCTCTTGTGGATTGAAACCTTCGTCCGACCGCGACGGGTGTGGGCGTTCAGGTAAGAGACGAAGGCAAGGATGACTGGGGGAGGCAAGAGATCTCACCAAATGTGTGGGGCCTTAGATCTCCCTAACTCTCGCTCTCGAGCATCAGAAATGCACAATCCCTGCAAATGGGCTGCTCTATCTACTTAAGGAAGGATTTATTTAGGTTTGGCGTGATACGTTCCTGTAAGGGTCACCTGACTCAATAAGCTTTACTTCTGAGGGATGCCATGGATTCCTGACGCTCACCGCGCTTTGCTCGATTTCCTCTCTACACTAGAGGAGTACCTTTTTATCCAATCCTATCCGAACGGTGTTTTGTGGTTGCTGATCGACGAAATGGATACTTTTTCGATTAGATCTGGAGAACGTTCGGTGCTGGTTTCCATGTCGCACATCCGTTTCCAGCCGTTTCTGCCCTTCATGCGTTTAACCAAATCGGAACTGCATATCTACCACTATGATTGGCTCGTACTAGCCTTTTGTCACTAGAGGGATCTCTGCCGAGCAGAATGCATACTCATGACTACATACTACTTACACTGGATATGAAGTGAATCGTGTCCTATGAAACGAGCTTCTTTGTCACCCATATCATGTTGCATTTGCTTGATGAAGGCCGCATGCAAAAATAATGAGTATCCGATTAAGATACATACAGCTTCTCAATGTGACAGACAACGGGGTTGGGTCTACGAGTACGTAGTTGCAACGAACCGTCGTCCGCCGCGGTTGGGGACACAGATTGGGAACAGACGTTAGTAAACGGTCCTTCTCTCCGTGTGCGACCCGGCACCCGGCTCATGGTGACGGACGACGGGGCACCCATTAGGAAGCCTCACCTCGTCATCCGCCACCTCGAGAGGCTGTATCTTAGCCGGATTTTCACTTTGACGTGAAACTTTGCGGCTATTTTTAATTAAATACAGTAAGTATATAGCTAACAGGGACACTCATTTTCCGTTCACGATTTCTCCAACTACACAGACCTGAAGCATGCAAAAGACCTGTCCAGACTTCAATTCCTGAGCATATACCGGCATGTAGAGGGACGAGAGTGTGAATTTTTGCTGACGCCATATTCCGTGTTCTCCCGAAAGCGCACTGAACCACAAGAAATTCTCATCTTTCGTTCATTTTTTCGTTTATCGACTCATGCGCTGTAGGATTCGAAATGCAGACGAATCGTCTCAATCTCGTCCTCGTACTAAATTCCTATTCACTGCTGTACCTATTCTCAGTACTTCTTGCAGTTCCCATCAATTTTGATTTGTTAGATTTCATGCGGGTCTCGATCTACCGACCCTCATGGATCGTATTGCGCCCTGTCGATCTGCTGAATCTATTGACCATTCAGCCGTTGATGGCAGAACAAAAAGATTCAGTGGACAGTTGTCAAACTGTTTCCGGTTGTACCCGCTGTGTTGTCAAAAGCAGAGTTCATCACAAACATTGAAAAACGCCTAGATATTGCACCGGATTTTCTGTAGGAAAAGTGGGCGATCAGAATCATTTCATTTCCCCTCCGTATGGTCAGTATCCTACGAAATCTTTGGTCTACTCATGATTACTCTCCGTGCGTACGTCGGGGTGTTCCCCCAGAAAAGGGTCAATTGGTTTTCCAAGGACGCGACGCGATTGTTGTTTTACGCTCACCGATTCCTTAGCGATTCGTTGTTGGACGATTTCTGTACTGCTGTAAAGACAAAACTTAAAATTCTGTTTTCCGTGATGGTTGTTTTTCCGAGATTCCAGATTTCGAACTAATTCAAACACTGGATTTTTCTAACTTGTTTAGCAGATGGCATAATGTTCTCGGGAATCTATGTTTACTGTATTTTAGAGTCGTGTAGGTTGCTGATCCGTGTAGCACTCTGATTCGTACTATCCACAAAACCCAAACCTAAATATATATCCCATGTAAATAAATCTCATATATAAATAAATCTCTTGATTCCCCTCTTGTCCATGACATATAACTTTCGATGACGTCATCTGTTTTCAAACATTGCAAATATTGAATGTGATGACCTCTTGCACCGAATACTATTTGGAATTCCTTTAAGTAATGTTTATAACGTTTCCTCCTTCCCCACACCTCCTGATCTTTTCTACTGGTTTGAAAATTTTTATCTTGACTTTTGTGATGTACAGTTCTACTCATTTGCACCTCCGGATTCATTAATTTGTGAAATTGTATTTAAAGGCATACCGCTAGAATTGTATTGATTGCATTACCTTTTTGTGAAAGTTGATACTTGGGTAACTAGTCCAAAAGTATAGTATATCATTTCCTTTTTGCGCGGCCACGGTGGGCCGTCATTGTACTACTCTCGCTCTACTTCACTCTTGTCATGCCCTTTTAGCTCGGCCGACCAAAGGGGAAACCTGGAGAGTCCAAGTGGGCATGATCGGAGTTCGTAGTGGTTTAGAGAGGATACGGTTTCATCAGGGCACACCCAGGTGTCGAAGAAAGTGGCCTCATCAAAATGACCTCCTTCAACGGTGACCCTAATACGACCCTCCCCCGTCGGCGTCTTTATAATCTCTACAGTATCAAAACTATTGCCGACCGCTTAGTAACACTAAAAATTTTATTTGTGTTCTTTTGTGTTGGTCACTCAAATTGCATAGGACTGGGTAATTCTGGTACACTACAAATGATTACAATGTAAGAGCCCTGGACAAGTAGCGACATTTTGAAATTAATCCCGAAATCCTTTTCCGAACGATTGTCAGTTTTTTCATATACCTCAATGGTTCCCTCATTCCTTTTTTACGGAATCGTTGCTGATGTGATCAACCTTTTGCCTTTCATGTGTGACTTTTTTTAGAAAGTTGCTGTCCTATGAGCAAAAATTTGACGTCAGTCAGGGCCCAACAACTCCCCCCCCCCTCTCTCTTTCTTGCTGTAGGTTCTCTGCTGCTGTGTTCCATATTGCCTTCCATCAGCTATGAATGGCCTACTCGCATAGCTTATCAACACCCACGCTTGTAACATGATGAGCTTTAAGGCGCTGATATCGCCATTAGACCGATTAGCTGAAAGCTTCCGTAGATTACTTGTTCTGGTGGCTTAGTCGTGTCTGTTGGCAGCTCGTTTCCCTTCTTCGCGATGTTACGATATTCCCTACATGGGCCACTCTGATATATTGCCTGTGTGGGCTCATAGTTTACCCACTGACATGCAGACACTCGTTGAAATTGCTTATTCCATCGACTCACATGCTATGGTCAACGTGGATCATGGCACAGGAGCACATCTCTGATAACCCCAAGTGTGAGCAGATAACGGATAATCTGATTACCCAAAAAGTACTTTTTTCTTTTCTCCATGTCTATTTTTGATAAGTAGCGTTGTGACCACTTTACCGACTAATATTTGAAGTAGGATTCCGCGCAGTCTTCAAGGGCACCTGAAGAGAGCAATGAAGTAAAGCAGAGCTTAATAAGGCCGCGTTCACGCGTTCACGCGTACTTCACGCGTTCTCAGGCAACAAGGCACGCTGGCTCCAGGAAGGTGCAGAGACGTGGACGCAGGCAACGAGACAGGATGGACGGGCGGAGACGCAGGACACGCCCTGCCGTCGGCAAAGCGGCCCAAGATATTCGCTGTGAACGAACATTCGATTTCAGAAGGGATGCACAGTCGTGTGAAAAGTTCCACAATATTTTTTGCTCCAACTAGTGATTTCCGGGGTGCACAGGAATATCAAAATAAATATTTAATAATGTTAGGTTAAATGTCAATAACTTATCAAAGACAAAAACGAAGTTTTTGGCGTCAGTTAATCTCTTGTTGGGGTGCGCCACGCATTTTAGATCCATTCAGAATCGTGAAGCAGGTGAATGCGATTTGGTTTATACATGTAGTAATTTGCGGGGGCCAACTGGTGTACAAGTCAGTCCATTTATCCAGTCAAACGAGTCTAGTACCAATTCGCTTACCTCAGAAGGATGGAAGGGCTGGTTGACCTAGGCGAACCTTCATGTGATTTGATCCCACAGTATGAGAGTTGGTGTGCGCGCCAACTGCCACTATTACACCACCTCCGTCCAGTTGAAACTAAGAGTAAAGAAATTTTCGTAGTCTAAATGATATGAGTATTAAAAGCATTCTCTGAATTCAAAACAAACCGGCACATTGAGTTGGCGAAATTTTTCGAATCTGTTCTTTAGCAAAGATACCATCTTAGCCTTTAGAATACCATTCTAATTCTCCATTTCATGTTAAATGACCCAATTGATCAAATAATAAATATTATCTAAGCAATTTTCTATATAGGAAACGTTGTCGTTAGCTTGCAGTTTTGGATGTGAACTGTGCAGGCCAAGCAGTGCAGTGTTTTCATTGCACACCATGTTTAAACTCACCCGCCACGCATAAAATAACCCACAAATCCCGAGATATTACCCGATTAGATGGTTCAGCACATTGAGCCCTGATTACAGTATGAAGTTCGCCCTGAAAACAATAAATGTGGCTACATTGGCATTCAGATCGGACACTGCTATTGGCTTCCAAATCCATCTGCTTTACAACCAGTTTCGGCAAAAAATAATAAGATGAACCTCCACGTAAGACCAAGAACCAAGATGAAGATGAACCAAGATTCTAACATGTGTTCTGGTACCTACTCTTCAACCACCTGTTTCGCTTTTGTTCAAGCTTTATGCAGCCCCCGCGTCGCCCGTTCTCTTTATGATCTCACACTTACAAAGAAGTATAAGCAGGTCAATCGTACTAGGACGGGGCTCGAGTCTGTGCCAGTGGTTTCAGGTTTGTGCCTATTCATGGTATTATCGAAACCCCATGTAGCCTCCTTTATATTCGTAGTCTATTTACGATGGCGTATGGAATCATGCCTAAGGCCACGTTCATTCTTTGCGCGCCGGGCACCAAAGGCGACGGCGGCGAAACCACATACCCGCCACAGACTACGGCTCAATGCCGACTATGCATGATGATCGTAATGAGAGCCCGTATTCGAATTCGAATTTTTGTATAGTGCCAAACTATGCCAAAATTTGAATTTGAATTTGGGGACTTTCGCCACGATCATCATACTGTGATGTGCTTGGGTCAAGCGTTTACAAACGGAGCGCGTCCCGGGTGCCGTCGTGATCGACAGCGGGTACATGATTTCGATTCCGTCGCTGCCATTGCCAGCGACAGATTCCGACGCCGGCGCCGGTGTTGACGTCGATGCGTAAAGTATGAACGCGGCCTAAGAAGGGTGGTCGGAGCACGGATGCTGGTTCGATTCTTGTCCATGCTCAAAGTTGTGCCCGTGGAAGGGTATCTCTGTAAGAACATTTGTAATGCGGGTCTACTGCGAAAATTAACAATCGAAAATACAGGGGGTGCCAAAAAAAGTGATTTTGCCCACGGCTCACATCTCCCAATTGTACAAAACATAGGGAAACGAAAGAAATGAAAGTATTGGGGCAAAATATTCTTGAAATGTTCCTCTAAAAGCAGGAACAAGCTGAGACTCACTACTTTCATTTTCATAAAAATATGGAACTTTCAAGCGGCGCAGTCGGGCTTCAGAGCACCCACGGTGTGAAGGTCCCCTTAAAACAGTGGAGCCGGGTTCCATGGTAGGTCATTTGTGGGAAGCTTTCTAAGCATTGGCCCTTCGGTTCATGGAAATCACAGAGCCCCTGCTGCTTGGACAAAGCTGCTATGGTCCGAAGTATCATTTTCATGCCCAAATCCGCCTCCGGAGGGGTTTCAATGGTAAGGGCACGTTTTGGCTCTTAGAAGAAAAGGGCGCTGGGGACCTGAAAAAAACGGAATGTTAAAGAACACCACCCAGTATGAACCCCCTTAGGTACCCAGAGTGAGCGGACCTCAGCAAGGTTGTGAACGAGGGCAACGAAATTTTGGATTTTGCCCAGTTGAGGTGACACATCTTCTTCACACTTTCCTCGCTCCCGTTCCTGCTCGTGCAGAAGGCTACTACGGAGTATAGTGATAGCATGAGGTCTGCTCTTGAATCTGGTCAGAATCTTGAATGTAAATACCTAAACAGAATTTGCTGTAGTTCGACTAAAATGGGGTGAAAGTGGAGGAGACAAAATTACTTTTTTTGGCACCCCCTCTATACAAATCTACCATTTAATGTATCCTTCATTTTTTCAACAAATCAGGTCGGTCCAAATTAATTAATGATAGATTGACTTCAGTTATTTAAACCGAACGCGGTGATGCCACTCACCATGTTAGGCATGCGAGGTGGTTAGGGTGGTTGTAGATATTTCGGATTGAAAAGTTGGGGGAGGGTGATCGGGGTTTTGCAGTTCCCCTAAAGGACTCTCGACGGTCACATTCTTTTGAGAAAAATTTGCACCGATGAGGATCGATCATGCACCCTTACATTGGTATTGCAATGCTGTAACAATCAAGTGACGACCTTTCTGGGGACCGCTTTGAGTATAGAATAGGTAGACTCGGAAGCATGGAGTGTGGAGGGGGTAGTATTCCCAGGAATTTTCTCTGTCTCAGGCTTCCTCTCCTCAGCACTCCGTCTCATTGTCTTCCTAGAGAGCTCCCTTCTGCGATGAGATGCTAGCAGATTCGTCTTAGATTGCGAAAACATTGATTTGTACATTAGCTGCATCTGGGAAAGCGGACTTGGATTCGATCCACTGATCAGATTGTGATAGTGGAACCGCTTGCCACCGCTCCATTTCCATTCTCGAACGATATACTATTTATTACTGAAAGTAGCGAATAGTCTTTTATTTGATGGGTGCCCTTGGACATTTGCTTCATACGCATCAGTTAGATCTGATCGGAGAGAAAGGGGGAGGCGCTAGATAAGATCTTTGCGCAATCGGTTGCCATTTTCATTCGGAAGTAGGCGGCGTTACAACAGAGAACAGCTTATATCTTTCACCTTCATCATGGAACCGGTTCGGCTCGTTCTCGTTCACTGAATCATGTAATCCATACGAAACTGTTGTTTCAGACTAATACTCGCTCTCTCACCCCATCCGACCACAGAAACCAATCAGCGAGCTATCGTTCGCTCGAATTTTTCGTGCCTTTGTCTGTATGCATAGTAGTTTCTGCGGCGTCTATAAACTTGTTTTTATACCATTCATCACTATCTTTCAGCATTCATCTATTGCGTTACGTGTCGAGGAATATCGATTCTCTTTATGTTTCTTTGTATCTTTTTTATGGGTGACGAAGCATTCTGCTGCACCTGCATTCCACTCTAAAACCGTAAATGTGAGCGCCACATGTACGGTCAAACTGTTGCATAGAAGTTCCTGGCAACTTGCCCAGCTCCTTGATAGGTGGATGAGGTGATATTTGGGGAACATTCCGATTTGGCTATAAACTTGGATACAGGCGTAATTCGATCCGTAGAAAATGGATATGACACTCACTCGGCGCCAAAACAGCTAACATAACCAAAGTCGCTCAAACCTTGTTCATAGAGATAAATTGACCATCCGAGTAAGAAAATCATACTTTCTCGACACGAAACCACCCAGAGTTTGCGCTTCAGAAAATTTCATTATTCGCCCATTTTGGTTGCGGCGTGAGGTTGTCTGGCACTGAGTTAGTGTTTTATTCGCTTTCTAGGGGTCTAATTACCCAAGGGTACAAGTTTCCAGGCAAATCGGATATACACCGAAAATCAGCTCAACCACCCTATTAAGAATCTGGTGAATGGGGTTGCTCCGAGTGAATAGTTCCTAGGCGCCTTCTCCAATTGAGCTGCTTCATTTTGCTATGACGTTGTTAAGAAAATCTAACCGGTTTTGCATATTCACACGATAAATTCAAATTTTACAGCGCGTTAGCAACTACATATGTGAGCACTGTTAGGGGAGCAGGTAAAGTAATGAAATGAGCACATTGCTGCGAGATCTAAAGGTGCAGAAATGAGAATGAATTGCTCGAATTCGCAGTTGATCAAAGCGTTTTAATTGAAACAGCAGGAAGTGATGAGCGATCGTATTTGCAGGGACTTCGAGAGATACTGACCTTCCCGATCTAAATGTGGTTGACCACCTAAAATATTATCTCCTATAGCCAAAATAAAAAAAAATAAGTGCCGAGAGACACGGAGCACTCACGAGCGACCCTATTTTTCACAGATCATCTTCCAGAAATTGAAAGTTGTAGACTGAAGCGCTTGCTCGGCCATCATACTTCTCAGATCTAGAACTAATTAAACCCCACTTTCCCAAACATGTGAGCAGTTCCTTCAACTGCGGGGTGGTCAGGAATCGCGGTAATTTAGAATCGACCTATCACGATTTCGCGCGACGTAAATCATCAAACTTTCATCGAAATGGGGATACAAATATCACTCGAATGGTGCTTATTCTGTGAAAAAAGACGTAACCTGAGCCGAAGCCTGATCTCCCGAAGTAGCATCGCAAAAATCGGCAAAACTTTCCTTACGGCTTAATAAAAAGTTTTTTTATAAGATATAAGCACTGTCTCGGATAAGAAGAAAGTGAGAACTTGGGAGACATGTTTTCTGAAAACGAAAATTCCACCTCAGAAAAGGTGATGTGTGGCGAAATTCGCATTGGGAAAGCGCGGCTCAGGGTCTTATAATGATCCCGCAGCACTGCTGGTCACGCTGTTACCCATCCACGTGGGGAGGCGTTTGCGGCCGGCTGACTTAGCCCTCGCCCATCTGCACCTAACCCATCGGCTAGCGATCAGAGGGGCACGAAAGGAAAAAAGTGATGAGGGGGATTAGCGGGTTCCTATTTCCCTAGTTTTTCGCCTTTTTGTGCGGGTCTTTCTTTACTGTTTGACTGCTAAGCACCCGTACTTTTATATTAATCACTTATTTCTCAATCTTTCAAATATTAACTTCTGGTGTCTTTAGAGAGGCTTATTATAAATGAGTTATGATAAGCCCAAATGCACCAAAAGTGAGGAATTCTTTTATTCTTTTTTTTATAATGGGCTGGTGCCCAGTTAGACCGATTTATATATGGGAAGTAGGCGGCGTTACAATAGAGAACAGCTTATGAATAAGTACATAAAAATATTGCATAAAACATGTCTACCTCCCTTCCCTTACTGATGGGCACAGCAGAGCTTACCTCTAAGTTCAACCTCCGTCTAAGGGCCCATGTGAAATGGAGATCAAACTATTTCTTTGCTTCTTCCTCCCTAAAATCTTTTTAAACATGGTTTCTTGTTTATAATTGTTTATTTCTCTCTGGTGGAGGAGGATAGGGCGCAGCTTACCTTTAATGGGTCTCAGGCACTGAACCCTGTCGAAGTCAGACGTCGATTCCTCGCTCCGCTCCCTCCCTATCAACAGGCCGAATAAATCGCCCGACGAGGAACCATGGCCCATAGTCATGAAAGGATGACGGCTCGGTTGGCCAAAATTTGATGGGAGATCAAAAGCTCCAAGATGAACACTATATAGAATGGAGACTTCCTGAGGTTTGGTAACCATGTCAGCTGCTGCTCTGGAATGAACCTGCATATCGAAAAAACCAAACGTTTTCACGTGCACCTATTAGACTCCTGTTTCCATGCTATACGCGACATCCGTGAATTTTCTAAAAAGACAAAATTACTGGTTTGCTCTGTTTACACTTTAATTTGTGTATATTAGGTGTAAACATTCAAACACTTGACTCCAAATGAGTGCTGAGCACGGGATGCACATTAAAGCGATCGATTTAGGCCACCCACTTTATAAGCTTCTTTTAATCCCATGGGCTCACACATCGTGCCTGCATAAGCCTCGCGTTTATGTCATGTAATTTATTCGGAAGAATTTATTTTTGCCACCAGTCAGTCCATCGACCGAGCTGTCGATTACTTTTTCAGTTGGAATCGACTATCCTTCAAGGTTTTTGTCACCAGGGAAGGGTCATGTTGGACTTCAGGAGTTGCAAAGTTTCATAAGATGTCTCCTTTCCATATCGATAAACTTCCGAATGAATTTCCACTCGCTCCCTTCCTTTTTTGAATGTTCATGTGGCCATTTATCTGTTTCGGCAGCACGGACTATGGGCTGTGGTTTTCGAGATAGGTCAGATTTGACTTAATTTGACATAGAGAGGAGTAGGAATAGCGCTGAGTAGGCTCGAGGCTCCGTCGAGGATTGTTCGACGGGCGATCGGATTTCCCAAAACTTTCCTCGATCATTCTTCGATTACGGCACCGCCCCTGTTCTTTGGAGAAAAATTTTGAACCGGCGAGCGAAGAGGGCTCGAGCAACGACACAGACCCCTGCGACGACAGTTTTGGATTGGGACCGCGACCGGGAGGAGTGGGACAGGGGGAGGGGATTTATTGGAAGGTTTTTTATTAAGGACACCCTTTTTCTCACTCTTTCGCCTATTCTTTCTTTCTGGTTCACATCTTGTTGTTATGTGCGGTTTCATTTGTTTACCACCATCACGAATAAATCTGATTAGCCATACGTGACATCAAATGACGGTGATGTCGTCGTGCAGTTCAAGGTGAAGCGCGCTAAAATCGCAATAGCGCCGGAAAAGGCACATTTTCAACTCAATTTTACCGGAAAAGGCACATTTTCAACTCAATTTTTGCTTCACATTATTTTTCTGATTGAATGTTCTTTTACGGAGGACAGTGATTCAAGATATGTTTTTTTCGCCGCACCCTGTTCCCGGTGCCTTTAATCTCGGCCACTCGTCCCGAAGCTGCATTACGTATGTATTTCGAAGAATCCGCAGCAAGAACGTTCATGTTGATCCTCTGTTGGATGCCTCCTCCTCCTACCTCTATTAAAAATCGTAAAGAACATACATAGGAGATGCGGTGGTCACAGGTGGTGCACACCCTCACTAGCACAGTACGGGATCAAATCCTGCATCAAGCTCACCCAGGGCAACCAGGCCTCCTATCATACGGGAGAGGTAAATTGGGGCTACACTCGTCTGGGAAGATGAAAGCACTGTCTCGCACATCGCAAGAAGTAGAGATATTATCCTTATTTCTCCACTGCTTTAAGGGCACCACTAGTGACTACAACACCATCCTCTCTTCATAGCATTCAACAGAAGCTGTGAACGTCTCTGCGCTATCCATTATTATACCTTATCATATCTCATTATACGATCGATTTCTCATTTCTTCCAGTCCGCTGGGAAAGTTCTAGGCAATGAAAGCAATTAAACCGGTTTTTCTACATGATCAGTGATCGCTAGATAGACTTCTCGAGAATCTTTCTCGGGATATCGTCACTTTATAAGTCTGAGTGTTGCCAGTTACACTTTGTGAATGGCATCGCTCGATTTGCCCTCGAACTTGCTTCACCACTTACACTATAAACCATTAGCAGCGCTCTTTGTTTCATGAATTGCGTTGTATCTTGCACAAAGAGACCCCTCTCACGAAGAACGTTCGGTGTCCGATGCGGTTCCCCCTCCTATCCTTGTTCACTATTCCATTTGCTGTTATCAATTTATTGTTGATTGTTTTATTCTTTACTTACTTAGGTTACGTTAGCTCATTGATTAGGTCACATTTGTTGATCTATTATTTATATAAAGCAGCTCAAAAAATGGAAACAACAATGAGAAATAAAGGTTAAAGGCTGAAGTCACCGTGTTGCTTATCGCAAAATAACACCGCGCATATCACCTCTGCCTCGAACTTTGCATACGTAGTGAATGAGTGTTAGACTCTGGTGGATGAGGCTCTTGGATCAGGCCTTCCGGAAGTGTGTCGCAGCTTTACATGGAAGTGGTGTAGCGACAGATGTGCGCACACTCCCAATCTCATGGTGCGGAGTTCAAATCCTGCATCACTGCCCACCCAGGCCATTATGGCCTTCCATACCTCCGGGTAAGATGAATTGGAACCAGAGCCCTTTGGGAAGATATAAGTCATCGGCGGGTGCCCGCAAGTCACTATAGGCCAAATATAATAATAATCATCAGTCATCACGATTATGGATGAGAGTGGAATGCGTGGCGTATCCCAACAAGGGATCGAAAGAAATCAGAAACCGTTTCCTTCATACTCTTACGTCTGCTTCCGAGCTTGCACGTATATCCTTGTACGCACAGCTTTATGAGGCACCTTCAAGGCAATTGATTTCTGGTTCAAATTACCAGTTTCTTGCGCGAAAACAACATGGCATGGAAGAGAAGCAATGCATTACAGCGGATGTCTTCTGCTTTAAACTCGAAATGCAAGCAGCCTACGTTGTATTCTTAGTCTCTCAATGAGCACGCGTGGAACAGCGTCTCCCGATGTTTCGGTGTTAGTACACGATGTCAATGATCATCTATTTATATTGCTCTGACATTTTCATATTTCCAAAGGGTGTGACTTCATAAGGGATGTGGGTGAAGGTCCATTACTTTAGCCCACGTAGTGTCTGCAAGAAAAGTGTGCACCTCTTCATTTCTGGGCAGATTAGAGAGAACAGTCCGTCTCAAGAATTTCAGAGATTTCCAGGTCTTGAGATTTCGTTGACTTTGAACTTTTATACCTATGTGCACTCCTTCTGCCGCTTTATAACTGTCTTAGCTAAGGGAATATTGAGCCGTCATTCTCCCCTGCAGTAAAGGTGGGTGGTAATACTATCAGATTACCTTTGTGAACTTTTCTTCACCATGTGGGGAACCGGGGGAGAAGCGTTGTGAATAACATATTCGCTGAATAAATTCAGACCGTATTTTGAAGATTAAAGACAGTGGTAGAGGTGATGTGAGTAATGAGAACTCCTGAAGTAAGTCTACCAAATCACAGCTACTGGTCCAGGAATACCACATTTTTTGAGCTGCTTTATATAAATAATAGACCAACAAATGAGAAGAATCTCCGACAAGGAGGGCCTATGGCCCTCTTCTCAATAGCTGCCACGTGTTTTAACGAAGCCCACCCGTTCCGCTAGCAGGTCCACCTCCTTTCGCAGTCAACGGTAGGACTGCTCTCACTTCTCGGGTTTTCAGCTGTTCAATTCAGCTTCTTCTACACTTTCGTACTGATACGCACCTGGGTTTTCGCATTCGTACTGGTACGCACCTGGGCTTTTGATCCTACCCCTACCGTTGCCTTAAAGACTCGCTTTATAGTCCACGTATCCAGGTGAATTATGCAAATGACTGTTTCTTTTGGACATCGTTGAGATCAGTCATTCTACCTCCTTTAAAAGCGAATTGTTTCTTCGTTGTGATTATTATTTGTTTATCCCTTGTTTGTCGTTCCATTATTTTTCGTTGATTATTTGTAGCTTCTTTCTGACCTTGTTCTCCACGCTGAACTAGGATCCTTGGGGAATCCTAATTTCGCCCATCCCCCATTGTCTTGTATATGACATCTAGAAACAATTGTAGCAGTTCATTTTGCAGTCGTTCTTCCTTTGGGCGATACATGTGCTTTTCTCACGATATTGATTACTATGTTCGTGAGATCAGTTTCACTACATGGGTAGGAGCTTTATCACCTGCTAAATCTCGAGCTAATTGAGCTGCATAATCGAATTGAAATCGCGATCATTATGTAAAGACGGAAGTGTGTGGGGAATCCCAACGAGGCCGATCCATGAGCGCCCATATCATCCTATCGTTGAGCCTATAATGATATTTGATCCGATGTCAGATCGGTTGGTGGGAATTTTTGATTTTGATCGCAATTTTTAGAAGCCACATACAGTAGCGGTCAAAAATATATGCGGTTTGGGATTTTGACCATAACTTTGTTCGGTGTTTGCATATCTCGCTCAAATTTTTTTGTGTTTTGAAGGCAACTGTTACTCAATGAAATAAAGTATCTCAGCCGAGTAGGATGCAGTGTGAAGGTTTAAAAAATTATTTAACTAAAACCACTGAAAATGGTCAACTCCGTGCCTCAGTGCTGTTAGGATTTGAAATAGCGTGCAACAAAGTCCCAGCCTCATTCCGTAATATTTTCTGCACACCTGCCCGTTTCGATGAGTTATAAGCTTTTTATGGCCAATTGAATTTTTGAAAAGGTTTGGTATTTTTAGAGTTTTTAGTTAAGTAAATTTTCCAATCTCAACTTTACACCCTACTTTGCTTCACTGAGTACCAGTTGCTTTCAAAAAACAAAAAAAAAAATTGAAGAAGAAATGTAAACTTCGACCAAAGTTATGGTTAGAAACCAAAACCGCATATATTTTTGACCGCTACTGTAGGTCATAGGTAACATGCTATGTCATCCCATCAGCATAGCTTATTATGGAGTCGTACCAAATGGCTTTTCACCGGAGTGAGGTTGTATTACTCAATCAGGATATCTTTTCCCTGCACTATCTCTACTGAAATCTTTTACATTGCTCACTGTCTTACAGCTTCTGAACTCGATTTGAAACTGGCGTTTACACCGAGCCCATTTCCCTTTTTCATATGCCCCTCTTCAGCCGACAATTTTTAGAAGCCACATACAGTAGCGGTCAAAAATATATGCGGTTTGGGATTTTGACCATAACTTTGTTCGGTGTTTGCATATCTCGCTCAAATTTTTTTAAGTTTTGAAGGCAACTGTTACTCAATGAAATAAAGTATCTCAGCCGAGTAGGATGCAGTGTGAAGGTTTAAAAAATTATTTAACTAAAACCACTGAAAATGGACAACTCCGTGCCTCAGTGCTGTTAGGATTTGAAATAGCGTGCAACAAAGTCCCAGCCTCATTCCGTAATATTTTCTGCACACCTGCCCGTTTCGATGAGTTATAAGCTTTTTATGGCCAATTGAATTTTTGAAAAGGTTTGGTATTTTTAGAGTTTTTAGTTAAGTAAATTTTCCAATCTCAACTTTACACCCTACTTTGCTTCACTGAGTACCAGTTGCTTTCAAAAAACAAAAAAAATTGAAGAAGAAATGTAAACTTCGACCAAAGTTATGGTTAGAAACCAAAACCGCATATATTTTTGACCGCTACTGTAGGTCATAGGTAACATGCTATGTCATCCCATCAGCATAGCTTATTATGGAGTCGTACCAAATGGCTTTTCACCGGAGTGAGGTTGTATTACTCAATCAGGATATCTTTTCCCTGCACTATCTCTACTGAAATCTTTTACATTGCTCACTGTCTTACAGCTTCTGAACTCGATTTGAAACTGGCGTTTACACCGAGCCCATTTCCCTTTTTCATATGCCCCTCTTCAGCCGATTTGGCACCGCCCGCCACCACTAGGCTAAGGTGTAACTATAAAAGACTGGGTGCACAGTTAACCGCCCTTCTTCTTACGTCGGCACTCTGGCTGGCTGGGTGGTCTACGTGGAACTCGTGTGTGCCATACTTTTTGTCAAGTCAATTAAAGGAGGAAATAAAGCAGTCGTAAGTCCAAGGGGCTGGGTTGATAAATAATAGAAAACAAACTTCCAGTTTAGAACGCCACATATTAGCTCTCGGAGCCGGAAGAGGTAATGTGTGGCGAAACTTGTTGCACTGAAAAAGCGCGGCTCGGGGTCTTATCAGCATCCCTTAGTACTGCGAGTCGTGCTGCCCTTTATGCCCCGGGGAGTGAGGATTGAGTTGTCGGCGAGGGCGAGACATTGCTCCTGAACGGCTGATTTAGCCCCTCGCCCGCCGACAATCTAGCTCGTCAGCTAGTGACGCAGAATGGCGCAGAAGTGAAGGAGTTCGAACTATGGTTATCGATTTCCCATTTCTCGGGTTTCTTGCCGTTTGATTTTGTTCTTTCTCTACTGTCACACTGCTGAGCATCCCTACTTCTATATTTCCAAAAATTCCAAATTTGCCAATTATACCCTTTCCGATGTCTTTAAGTCGTGCGGAATAGATGAAAAGTTCTAGCTACTGTCGGTAGACTCCTAAACTTTTCACGATCCAGGGGTCATCATTGTTTGTAAGCCAGTAAACACATGCGTGTCAACAGCTCATGTCAGCAAAATGTCCTTTGCTTCCAACCGTATCCGAGGAAGCTGGTTGTTAAAAAAAAGTGTTCATTAAGATGTCCTAAGGCATCGCAATATTTCTTTTCCCATCTGAAACAGCAGATTTAGCCATCAAGCAGGTTGTGGAAAGCGGAAATGAATGCCGGTTGAGAAAATAAACGATTTATCGATTATCTCCTGTCTCTGAGCGAACGACGCTTTTCATAGTTCCAAAGGTCGGCGAGAGCGTCGTCATTGTCCGCAAGTGTTCTATCCCTGTATTTGTGAACTTCTTCATTTGTTATCCCATCTTTGAATTCGTCTATTTTCTCATACAAGCGAACTGTTATCAGTGTTGCGTCAGAGATTTGTCCAAGGTTATATCCCTTTCTGAGGGGGGATGATGATTAACTGTAGTGAAAGCGCGTAGAAATTGATTCGAAATCATAGATCATTCACTTCGAAAGATTATAAGTTCAGAATGTCAGAACGGAGTACCGCAAGCGAATTTTTGCGATGCAACCAAATTCGAACCTGGAATTGGAACTAAAGTGAAGCTCGGTAATAATAATTACTGGATGAGACTGTGCAAACGCCCTTGTAAAAGGAATGGTGAACAGGACGTTGCGCAGTGTTCCGCTTGCGGACAAGACCATTTCTGCATTTCAGTCACAAGTCCATTTCATGCCTAATTATGACCAGGTCCCATGTTTTTATGTAGTATACCATCCTAACATCCTGTAATCATAATTCATCTGTTTCTGGGCTGAACGGTTACCTAAAATATTTTGCAGACCGCGTCTTCACTCGCACCCTTTCTCCCTGAGAACTATAATGGCCCAAAAACGTGTCACAAATATTTCTTGGTGCTCAGCTCACTTGACTTTTACATGGAAAACTCAGAGAAGTCTGAGCGGCTACTTCCACTCAGTGAACATTAAATTCAGCCAATGCTCTGCTAGTGTGCATATTCTTTCGTGCCAGTCTGTTACCGATCATTACGAAGCCACTAATACATGAGAACTGAAGCGTGGTGCAGATGAAAGGTGGCGCCACATGGCGGCTCTTCCAAATCCCATTAGCTTGCTAGAATGCATACCCTTTCATACCAAACATTAGTTTGAAAATGTGTTATCTACACTGTGAATATTCCATTATTTTGAGTTCAGCAGCTGTCCTTCCACTAATGAAATTTCATCTGCTACTCACACCAACGCGATACCCTCGTCATGTCAGGGAACGCGATATCCTCGTCATGTCAGGGGCTCTACGTCATTTTGTGGGCTTTCAAAAGGTTTTCGGAATTTAATTGCACACCCGTGGATTCAATTCACACAGACCAACATAGATACCTTATCTGAAAGAAGCGGATGGCTGATTCAAGTGCAAAGGTTGAGGTGCTTCGTGGTGCCATTTGGAAGAAAGAATGGAATGAAATTGCTAAAAACTCGTAAAATGAAACTCCTTTGCACCGTTTGACCAGCATCATAGACGTGTTTTTGTGTCCGCTGCATCACTGGAGGGGTAGGGCAGCAGTCAAATCAAGTTGCCGCCTCGCCCGTCCTTGCACCGCTGCTCGGCCATTTATCAGCGTACCGCCGTAGAACCATGGTAAGGAGCTTAAGGTGCACTATTTAAAGGCATCATTAGGGGAAAGTCGGACGAAAAGTAAAAGAAGTAGTGCATATGGAAGTCGAGATGTCTAGTAACAGAACAGTGGAGAAAAAACGGATGGAAATGGCCAAAAACCCGAGAAGATGGACCCCCTTCCCACCGTTGCTTTTAGGCGTGGACGACCTTCCCGTCAATACGCGGGTAATCTGATCTAGTTTTTCATTGGCATGTTGCCAAGTAAACACAAGGGAATGCTTGGAATTATGACAGCATCTATTGTTTGGAGTGAGCTTCAAGCTAAAACTGCGAAAGCGCGCCGCAAAACCTTCGATCTTGCCTCATCTCCCTGACCGCTCTCACCACAGTCAATCGGGAATTACGTCATCGAGAGGCGGAACCGCTGCGTCGAAGAGGCGGAACCGCTGCATGGTTGCGCCTTTTCACGGCGTTCTACACCTCGGACGGGCGCTTTTTCACCGGGATTTCGCTACAGATAGCCTTTCTAGGCCCAGGACTACCATGTGAGTGACTTCTTGTAGGGATTTCTTCATTACCGCCTTACCCCTAATGATGTCTTTAACGCGAATTATGTGAACAGCGTCAACATGAGACTCAAGCGTTTACGTCTTTTGACACAGCGGAGGAAGTAAGGCTTGGCAGAGTGTGGGATGTGAAAGCAGAGGTGCCCCCCACTCACTGCTCCTCTTTTCGTGCCCCTATTCGTCACTGGCCGGTGGGGTAGATTTCAGGCTAAAAGTGAGAGGTTAAATCAGCCGGCCGCGAACGTTGTTCCCCACTCGCCGGCAACACCGCCGGCCGATGAAGGGCAACACGTTCACAGTGTTGCGGTATCGCGATAAGACCCCAGGCCGAGCTTTTTCGATTCGAAATCCGGCATTCATCATCTTTTCTGAGAAGGAATGTTATGTTGTAAAGTGTTTGTTCTGTAATGGCATCTTTTTAAAAAATACTATTGATTTAAAGTTTCCCAATCTGTTAAACTTTGCTGAATTGAAACCTCCATTTATTTTTGCCATTCTATTAATTGTTCACTATATTATTTAAAATGTCATTTCTGTTCTACATATATTTCCTATCTCCAAGTTTATCTGCTCTTTCACCATTCTATCACAGCAACTGCTCTCTTCAATTTCGGTAAGTTATTTTTTGCTGTTTCACGTTCTCGTAAAATTCCACAAGAAAAATAACATGCGGCCGGGCTCTATCTCTGTTGGTCATCTTACCCTTATCTGTTGTGTGCCTATATACGCTTCAAAATAACACTACATGTAAAAAATGATAGAACAGAAATGACATTGTAAATAATATAGTAAACAATAAATTAATAGACTGTTACAGCAAAATATTATGACAGTGTAGTCCAGGTGGCGCACAATCCCACTAGCACGGTGCGGGGATCAAATACCGCATCAATCGTTGCCCATGTCAGCCAAACCTTCCATCCCTCTGGGGTGGATGAGTTTGTACCAGCCTCGTGTGGGAGGAGAAAAAAAATGACATCACTTCGCTTGGCTTCTGCTAGTTATTCTGTAGTCCGAGAAACATTCACCTGCCGGCGCTATTCTGAATGAAACTATAATGCGCGGCGCATCCCAACAAAAGGATCAATCAACACTGAATACTTTTTTTACCCGCTTGGCAAGCGTACACTGCTGCGCGCGCACCATCATGGCGTCAGCGGGTCGATTGAAATTGCTTATTTCTATCAATTTACTCAGTACACATTACCGAAGCACGCTCCGCCCACCGTAGGCGGAGCTTAGCTTGGCCAGTTTGTGCTCTTTACTTCTTATACCATGCCCTACCCATCTCAGACCTTTCCCTATTTCACAGGTGTTTTCCATGAATGTCCAAGCTCCGCTTACCACCACAAACGCTCCGCCCACTGTGCCCGAAGCCTATTTCATTACTTCCAGAAACCCATGGCCTTAATCCGTCTTTCCCTCACATTTGGGTCATATTAGAACCCAATTAGCAATTTTCGGCCTAAAAACACAACAATGCACGCTCCGCCCACAGCGGGTGGAGCTTGATTTGGTCCTTGAGTGCTCCTTACTTATTGTCCCATACCTTATCCATCCCAAAGACAGACGAACCGTTTCAGTAGGGATAGAGGGGATGCTTTTTTGCTCGTGAAAAAACGAATAATTGTGCAGTGTTTTCATGGCTTGGAATGTCTGTTCGCTTTTCAGTCTTTTTTCTCTGAACTGTTTCATAATTATTCATGAGCAAATGTGATTCTTTCATTTTCCGTATTTTTGATTCGAATAGTTACCGCAGGCGCAAACTAAGAACATTTTTTCCAGTCTTTGGTTCATGGTAGCACCTTCCCTTCCACTAACAATAAGTGACGTCTTTACTAGGTCTCCTTTTTGGGGATGATAGGGCAGCTCTTTTAGTGAATCGTACCATCGTAGCTCATTTCTTGGATATGATGCTTGAACATGCTCCTCAATATGGTGTGGATCAAATAATCTAATTCTTCTAGTACGAAGAAGGGACGAGTGCGCCGCCGCGTAGTGTGAAGGTTTCAGGTTAAAGTGAGGGATGGTCAGTCCTCATTAACCTTAGTCTTTACTTTTTAGTAGCCATCTGGCGTTTGCCCTTACCCTTTGGTATTCATCCGACGTTTGAATTCGGCGACGAAAAACTCGCATGACGTCATTTCATCACCTCAAAGCAGTCTTTGATGTTTTTCGATTTCTCTTTAAGATAAGGTTTCCAGTTTCTGAACGCGACATGGGCAGAATCGCCATCAATTCCCTGTGAAGCAGCCCTCATAGATCAGTCACACTTGGTGAGGAACTACACATGTTCTGGTAGAACTGCTATGATTCTACGGCATATGCAGCATATAACCCATAAAGATCCAGTTTGCCATCTACGGCGAGCATCTTTGAACACCTGTCCACAACCCTCAGAGTGATCATATGCGTGCCATGGCAAAGCAGCTCGCTTGGCCGTACCACGTTTATCCTTTCCTAGCTGTAGCCTTATTTCAACAAATTGACTATGAGTCTTGCCACTGTCAACAGGATAACCATGAATGGTAAACGCGATCGGCTCCCTGTGTATAGGGCGGCCCTTCTTCAGGATTCCGTCAAAGACTGGATGTGGCTTTTGATCAGTAAGACCAGCGTAAGATCAGGATATCAAGATTGTATACCGCTGTTTCGTATTTAAAGGCACCGGAAGGGGCAATTTTGGTTCACAGTATGGGTTACGGCGACCTGCATTTCTTTAAGTTGCACCTACGGCGTCTTACCGAGACTTCGAATGTGAGTTCGCTAGGGTTTTTTATGATCACCATTTTTCACACTCTCGCCTATTCTTCCTTTCATTGATTCGTTTTTTTTTTGTTGCTGTGTGCTATTTCACAAGCTTAACATCATCATGAATGAAATCCATTTCGCGCCACACGACATCAAATGACAGTAGCGATGGTTCGACTGAAGCGTGCAGCATGAGGTGAAGCGTGCTCAAAGTGCAATTGCGCTCCAAAGGCGCGTTATCAACGCGATTTTAGCTACACTCTATCTTCTCTGAATTCGAATTTGTATCTACAGTTGAAAGTGTTTCGAAATACGCTTTCCTCCCTAGCCCCATCCCGGCGCCTTTAATATTTGACGCTAAGTGAGTTTGTTTCACGTACATATGCGTACAGTGCGCTTCACCACAGTGCTAAGATTTCAGAATGACCAGTCCATCCTTATCCTTCCCTATTTGTTTCTTTACTTCGTAATACACTTACAGTAGCATTTGCAAATTGGCCCAATGTACATCGTTTATCGCGTATACATGTTTAGTATCCCTCAATTCTTCATTACTTTCATTTGTGATCGTAATGAAACACTGTAATTATTCCAAAAATGGTTCGCTTAGTAATAGTCAAAAACTTAGGAAAGTTGGGTGTATTATGATTAGTTACCTCTTGAAGGAAGCTGGATCTGAGAGAATGTTTACCAGACTTTGAAAGCCCACAGAATATGTAAGGCAGCGTTCATACTTTGTACCGACAGGCGTGGCTGCGTTCTCAGGCAGTGAGGCAGAGTGGCACGAGGGAGGTGCATAGGCGGGCAACGAGACATGGTGGCGCACATGCTACCATGTCTCGTTGCCCGCCTATGCACCTCCCTCGTGCCACTCTGCCTCACTGCCTGAGAACGCAGCCATGCCTGCCGCCAAACGGAAACACAAAGACACGCAGCCACTCCTGCCGCCGGTACCGTAAAGTATGAACGCGGCCTAAAACAACTGTTTAATGATCATTAAAGACATGTATAGTAGTTACAGTGTAACTATGTGTTGTGAAAGTCGTTTTTAAAATATTAGCGGCGGGGACGGGGCCCTATTCGTATATCCGCTAGTAGATTCATGGAAATTTTGCAAGGCTACTATAATTTTGTGTTCATGATTATCCAGCTTTTCCTACCTTGTTTGTTGGATTCTCCTATTGATGGCATTATTAGGGGTAATGAAGGAAATTAACACCGGGAAGAAATGGTTCAAGGTAAAACTTACGTAAAAAAGAGCACCTTGAGGCTTTCCGCGGCTTCCTAGTTTGCTTCTCGATCTTACAGTTTCTGCTGGCCAAGTAGCCGAGGGCGGGGAACGTTTATAGCTGTTTGAGCTGACATAAGGGCCCTAGCCATCTGCTTCAGATGGACAGAGGGAGAGACACGTTCCCCTTCTCAGGATGGGGTCCTATTACTCGCTTGTTCTTATCTTTTCATTCCTTTCTTTCTACACTATTACACAATTGAGCACGTCGATTCGCTGTTTCGTGAAATACTATGTGGAAGTGTGCAATCTTTTAGGTAGCTTGTATTATGGTCGCAGTAACTAACAAAGGTTCACAATGCGTGGTTTACACTTCGGCAGCCAAGGCCATATCGCGCTGATCATAGCGCTCGAGTTGTACACATACGAGGCTATCGGTGGGGTTGGCATGTAAATAGAAGGGTAGACGTCCCTCAAGAGTGGCGCGAGAGAAATGTGTCTCGGAAATCAGTATACAAAATAGCGCTCTTTCCATAATGGGATGCGGCGCCGTTCGCCGACATTGATGGATGCCACGGCGGTTGTTTTTGTTTTCCTCCTTTTTGTTTTTGCTTTTTTCTTCTTCGTCTCTTGTTTTCTTTGAAGCATCCCGTTGCATTATCATCTATGTTCGCGTTATCGTTCAACTATCGGTTTTTGCTGAAAACTGATAGTTGAACGATTAAGTACGTTAAAGTGCCGTGTCGTTGGATTGTTCACGAAACTCAAGTCACTGAGTCACGTCTGAGGACGGGTTTTACGTCCCTCCATATGACTCAGTGACTCAGTGACTCAGTGAGTTTGAGGAGTCGATATTATGCTCTCTCGCTTAAACGGCTGAGCTTCTTATTGAAGTGTTCATACTTCGTTTTCAGAGGCGTATTGTAGTGGTCATGTGCAGTCACGATCAGACAAACCTCTTCGATTCGCTTCATCACTATGCAATGGTAAGTCTTTCTCATACTTAGCACACTGCCTAATGTCTCCATAATAAAGCCCCAGAGAATCCGAAACATGCATTATAACTCAGATATGGCGCATGAGCAAATTTCTTCAGCACCAGAGTTACTTTTTCATTCACACTGAACTTAAATTCAAATAGCGTGCTTGCACGTAGTTGGAGTGATAATGAAGTGTGCGACAGTCGTCGGAATGGGTTTATCGTGCGACATGACACGCATGCGGCTCTTATTAGGCAAATACAACTGAATATATGGGTAATATTATAGAAAAACTCATCTCGTGCACGATTCCTTTCAAGTAAAAGTATTGCGACACGGATGTGCGACAGCACATTCGAACAGGGTCAGATTACGCGAGGAGGCAACAAACACTCCCCTTAGCGCAAGAAGTGAGTGCTTTGTTGGTCCGTGACGATCCACGCAGTGACGCAATTTGCGTTGCGCGATAGCCCAACTCGAGTGTTTTGTCGCACAACCTCAAAGCATCTACGCTGCTTCGTAGAAATAGTTAGTGTGTAACATAAGTCCACTGATATTATCTTGCCGGAGTGATGATGATGATTCTTGTAAGGTTTTCAATTCTAGTCCCATTGCGTTTCTTTATTTTGTCCTTGACTTGGTCAGTTCTCATCAGATTGGTCATTTTAGCTTGTCGGTACCGTGTCGTGCGCTCAACACGTCCTTCTCGACGGCATCGTGTCTTTGCCGCTAATCACTGGCGTTTTCTACCTTGCATGTGCTCACTACGGCTGCCTATCGCGAAATCCTTTCTCAAGAGCTCAAATGAGAAAGCTTTGGCATATCGACAAAGTTAAGGTTGGTTTCGTCTCGCCGAGGGTTCGTTAAAATCACTCAGCAGCTTTGGGCTACAAAATCACAGTTGGATATCAAGGGTAGTGAATGATTCAAATGACTGTTGAAACTGATGGAAGGGATCCTAGCAATCAGTGATGCTGAAGTAGGAGAAAGCGAAATGAAATAGCCAAAATCTGAGGCATGGGGGCCTTACCCCATTCATGTGATCGGGACGTGGCCTGATGGGTCGCATCAGTTCTATCGGACTAACATACATCTCATCACGTCCACTTGGAGGCGGCGCGTTGAAGGGAAGCGGCGGCCTGACTGTCTCGGACCCTCTTCCTTTCCTTTGGGGTCGTGTTTCATCTCTAAACGTTCCAAGTATCATCTAAACGGGATCCTACTTTTTACTCGCTGTAAATCTGTTTTCCTGTGTGAAGAGGCAAACTGTGGCGCCCATTACCCTTGATGTTCTCCAAAAAAAATTTGATGAGTTCTCTGCGCGTTTGTGAGGCACAACGTATTGCTTTTTTTCCGGCGAATGAAACCGTCTGCTAATCTGACAATTTTCAGACGTTACTTCGGATTTTCTCGTTGACCATTCTTTCACTGCTTCGAATCGTGTTTCTTTCGCTACACGAGTCAGAGGTGAATGACACTGTCGCTGTGGTGAGTCATCCGATATGCTTTTGCTTTGCCAAGCTTATCTTGAGTTTTATGTTGTCAGTACCGGTGACTATTCAGTTCTTGGCGTACATTCAACTACTGATCGCATTCACTGACAACTTGAGCCTTTGTTGTGAGATGGAAGAAAGCCGCTCATCCAGACGTCCATATCATCTGATCAGACGGAACGGCAGACCACAAGCTGCCGCAGCGGCCTAGGCAATCCCCAGTGAGATTTTTCTGTGCTTGTTCACGCTTGCGAAATTTAATCTTCACTTCTGTATATAAACTCTGGCTGGTTCCTTTACAATACTGCACGAAATTCCAACTGGTATCGATTTTCATTCAGCAGCATCTGCTGGTCAGGAATGAAAGATAACGCCACTTAGAAACTCGCACTCACCCAAGAGATTTGCGAGAGTATAAGTTCAGGATGTGACAAATCGGTATACCGTAATCACTGTGGGCTTACACGCGAATCCCGACTGAGCGCATTTTCGGTAGATCTCGAGCGGTATTGCGGTTCATCTAGATTTCTTCAGTTAAGTTCATCAAGTTAATTGACTTGTAATAAATTTCGTTACGGTATACCGTCCTGTCGCATCCTGAACTTATCAGCTATACGAGTTCCATGCATCAATCCGCCATTTTCAATGTGTTGATGACAATTTTTGCTTGTCCTATGTTGTTTTTCCTGCAGGGTTTATCGGGTATTGCAATCGGTGCTCACATGTTTATTTATTATCTTGTGTATATACAATTACTGTAAGCATGTGCCTTGATGTTCAATAAATCTGTGAAATAATAATGCGTTTCGTGCAAGGTGATGACACAGTGACGGGTGTGTCGCTGCCTTTTCAGCCACTCACTGATTGTTGAACACGCGATAGTGCCACAGTAGGGAAAGAACGGAATAAAGCGGCCAGAAATTCAAGGAATAGGACTAGGCTATCGAGGCCGGTTAGAATTGCTGCCACGCGGATCTTATCGTCACGGTCCGAGCAACCTCAAACTTGGGTAATTAAACTTTAATCTTTCTAATAAAACTTACAAATGTGATGGCGATGGTTACTGTACGATTACTGTACCAGTAGGTGAGCAAATGAACTGGCATTTGATCAAGCTACAGATATTGCTTTATGTTGAAAGTTGATGCTACTGATCAGCCAACTGATTAGCTTAGAAACGCTTACAACGATGACTCATCAGTGAGGCCTTACAGAAGAAGGATAGAGATAGAGTTTAGCAGAAATGGAAAAAAGTAGAAACTAGAGAAGTAATTCTCTATAAGGACCTCTTTCCTACCACTGCACCAGTGCTCTTTATCAGACGTGCTTTCGCGCCCCATCCATCTGTAAAAGTGGGGGGGGATAATGGAAGCGGCGAGAACGACCACCGCCCATGAACGTTGCTTCGCGATATAGCAACTCAGGCCACTGCAGCCGTATGACCGAAGGAGGTCGCGACAAAGACCCCAGGGCGTGCGGTGTCGACACATTTTTCGCCACATAATTCACTCGCAGTGAATAAAGCGAAGATTATGTCCTCCCATTTCTCATTTCCTTTTTCATCCTTGATGGTCTTTTGAAACACATTTCCTTTTTCATCCTCGATGGTCTTTTGAAAAGATTAGTCCACAGAAAATGAATCTCATGTGCACCACTCGGTTGCCCTTGATTCCGAGGGGAACGCTCCTCAGGAGGCGCAAATTGCAGAAAGGTGGGAACAAGTGAAGGGGACCAAATAGGCTCTATATATGAAGCGCTCATATACTGAAGTTAAGCAATCCTTCTCTTATATGTTAATTTTGTGCGTTTATTCGTCGGCATGTCGGCATGATAGTCTGTCTGCCCGTCCGCAAATGAATGATTGTGTGTTGATCACGGAAAACCGGATGAGAATCCGAATTGCTCGCAGTATCAGTCTAAGGATGTGAGAGATCAAAACTTACTTAAACCCCTTTTTAGTTCACTCGCAGTCAGTCTGCAGTGTGCTGAAGCCGCACTAAGTGCACTAAGTGCCACAGAAGAAAGGGCGCTGATGTAATGCATCCCAGAAGAACCGTTCGGTTACAGGTCAATCAAAGGAAAACGAGCGAATGAAACCGATTGCAAGTCTTCCAATAAGTCATGACTCATCGGTATTGGATTGATCGCAGAGGGCCATGGCCATGTACTGGGCCGCACCATCAATGGAGCATCAGCGTAGCAGAAACATCTGCAGAAGCGTTCATTCGTATAACTGTTAACAATAAAGGTTGGCTGATAAAAGCTCATAAAGACATGGTTTTATGAAAGTGTAACACAACATTTATTCCGCCTGGCTATAGGAGTGTACCGGATGGAGTAGGTGAAAACTCGGCATTTGGCTGAACCCACCTTCTGCGTGCCCTTTGTGTGCAACAGACATGCTCACGTCCATGCGCAATCTTGATGCGCTCTTACCAGTCAGAAGCGTACTCTCGGGAGATGACCGCAAACGTAGCGTACAGTCAAGACGTGCACATCCTGCCAAATCAAGTGACACGACCGATATCTCAACACCACTAGACTCAAGTGATGTGAATAGCAGTGCTAGTAGTATGGCAGCGTTCACAGTTTCGGAATTTGTGGAATCGCAGAATTGCAGAATTGCGGAAAAGCATTAGATAGGAATCGATTGGGAGAGTTTTTAGCATAATGATGTTTGCTGTCCTAAGTCTCGTCGCTGAGGCTCACGCCTACAGCCGGAATGAAAAGTCAGCGAAACCGCTCCCTCAGGACCAGCAGTAGAAGCTCCTAATGCAAAATCTGAGCAACCAGTTAACCAGTGTATGTTTTCATGATTCCAAGGAGTTCACCATTAACTAGTTGTTTCTTCTATATTGCAGATGATCTACTGGATGACCAGCAAGAATCGCATTCGGTTAAAGACACCGGAAGGGGGTAATTTTGGATTACGGTAGAAAGACATCGTGTGGACGAGTTTAAGTGGCCGCCATTGCACAAACTCGCCAATCTGACGCCTTGGCATGGTGCCAAGAGGGGATGATTCTATGATGAATTTGTTTTTTCCTTTACTTTTCACTTTGTTCTTACTTATATTGTTTCTAGATGTACTTACATGAATGCTCTTGTAATGGGAATGGCCACTCCACTGCGCTGGGAGTCAGGTGCTAAAATTGAGGTTGGCGCGCGGCCCGTCTCCTACAGCGGACAACTCGGAAAGTCTGGGTGTTTGATGCGAATAGAATGCGAATACATACCGCAGCATCGCGCTTTTGAGTGCGGGTTTTTTCGCCGATTATCGCTTCTAACCTTGAGTCTTCGTTACAAAATGCTCATTTCTTTGCATCTTCCTCTTGTTTCGGACCCCTTCCGGTTCCTTTCAATGTCAGTTGGATGAGGATGTTTTCTCATCGTCAGAACGAAAGTGAAAAGGTGAGGATAGCGGTAGCGAACGGAATGCGTAAGTGCAAAGACTAATGTAAATAATTGTCAGGCAAAAAAA
Source organism: Trichostrongylus colubriformis (assembly GCA_963978905.1). Lineage (NCBI taxonomy): Eukaryota > Metazoa > Nematoda > Chromadorea > Rhabditida > Trichostrongylidae > Trichostrongylus > Trichostrongylus colubriformis. Next base: position 42,761,457 of record OZ022257.1, on the reverse strand, counting down.
AACGATGTGAAAACGAAAACGATGTCGTGTATTTATAGTTTAAGAGAAAACATGATCGTTGGAATCTCTTATTGAAACAGTACAACGGCCACAAAACTTTTTTTTGGGTTCTCCTTCTGGGAGTAGTTCTTGAATGTGCTTCTATTGGGTTAAGGAATAAGTTCCAGCGGTTTTTTGCTCTCTGTTTTTCACGTTGTTCCTTCACCTTTCGACAAAGCTTATATATGTTTTGGATAGAGCTTTTTCTGCCCTACGAAAAGCTACTATCTGTTTTTCGATTCCTTCGATTGCTTAATATTTATGAGGTTTGGAAATGAAGTAAGCTGAAGGCTAAAATTGGCACTCTCGACACTTCGCCTTCCTCGTCTGCCACCGAGATCAAAAAATGTATGTACATACGCCTTCGATGAGGCTTTTTCAGCTTCACAGAATGGTACTTCTTTTTCTACGAATCGCTCAACTTTTTTTGCTTTTAAGACTCACAAATGCAGTACATAGCAAAAGTGTGCACTTTCGCTATCTTCTCTTTCTCGCCTACCATCGAAATTGGAGAGAGTACCCATACATGCATTCGATAAAGCTTTTTTCGCTCTACAAGACTGTTCACGGTTTTAGATCATTTAAAAAGAGCGTCAAGTCGACGAAATCGAGCATGGTGTCGACACCATTCTCGATTTCGTCGACATGACACTCCTTTCAAATGATCTAAAAAATGGCAAAAATTAATTTGAACAAAAACCGTGAACACCGTCCTGTAGAGTGAGCGAAAAATTTCCTATAAAATGACATGAAACATTGTGTGAAAACATTTCATTATCACTACGCAAATTTGAACCGAAAGAAGGTGGAAACTTATTCCCACATGCTAAAATATGAAAGAATACAATAGATGAGTGGTATCATCTTGTAGAGCATGTATATTCTATCCAATCTCGATAGTAGCCGAGGAAAAGAAGATAGCAAAAGTGCACACTTTTGCTGTGTACCGCATTTGTGAGTCAAAAAGTTGAGCGACTCGTAGAAAAAGAAATACCATTCTATAGAGCTGAAAAAGCTCTATCGATAACATAGCACATACATTTTCTGATCTCAATGGCAGACGAGGAAGACGAAGTGTCGAGAGTGCCAATTTGTGCCTTCAGCCTGCTTTATTTCCAAACCTCATAAATATTAGGCAATCGGAGGAATCGAAAAACAGATAGTGGCGTTTCTTAGAGCAGAAGAAGCTCTATCGAAAATATATATATAAGCTTTGTCGAAAGATAAAGGGAACAATGTGAAAAATAGGGAACAAAAAATCGCGGGAACTTATTCCTCAACCCTATTTATGATGAAACGAAACTAGAAGTGATGATGAAAGCCTTCTGCTTAAGATTAACGGTACCGTCAGTGACTTGGTATCCGGCAAGATGAGCAGGTCAGCGTCAAAGACAAGAAAGGTCGATCCCTTCCTATGGTTGCTATTAAAGTTGTTATTATTAATATAAAGAGAAACCTTTGATCTCATCAAAAATTTCGATTTCATATTGACTTTCCGATGGAAATGGCTAGATGATAAAATTCAAGAAAAGCTGAAAAAGACTTCTACGGCTTCGTCGTAATCAAATGGATAGCGTATCCCAGAAGGAATGGATTATGAATAAAGTTTATTTATAATATCTGTGAATGGTGACGAGCTCTGCCCGGCTGGCTTTGAGCAATGTTCAGAGTTGCTGACTGTGTATACAGGTGGCTAATAGGCGAATCGTGAACAGACGAATAGGCCAGGGAGGTACGATACCTATCGATTTTTTTGACTCTGCCCTACCCGCGACTGAATGGATGCTAGGCGAAGAATGTTTGGCAGGGAAATTGTCATAGGGAGAGCTTCGCGTGCGTAGCAATCTTGTCACTGGTCGACAAGTGCCGTTTCTGCTCAGTTCACTCCTCGTATGCTTGTGGCCAAGATATAAGTGTTCTACTCATTGTTAGCAGAGAACCCGGCGTACGTGTACCCGGTCGGTTCTATCGAGGAAGAGAAGAGGAGTACACGGTGGCGCTGGGATGGGCGTGCAGCACTAGCCGGTGTTTGTCGCGAAGCGCAGTGCCGTAGCTCGGCTATCTTTGGCGAGAGCCCGCGTTGGCTACACTTCGAGGCTTCCTCCGTCTGAGGACGGTCGGGCGAATCGAGAACGATTTCTGGCATCAAGATACGGGTGTACTTTGACTAAAGTAAATATTGGGTCGGTGCATAATTAATGCGGCTTTTTAAACAATTTTGTTTAGCGAAAACAATGGTAAAATATAGCAAAACAGAGTTTAAATGATTATTCAGGGGTGTTTTCACTATCGCAACCAAGACTACTTCCCATTTGGTAGTAGTCAAAACGTCAAATCTACTACAAAAAAATGCAGCATTAAAAAGTCGCATTAATTACACAGCAACCTAATAGCTATGTACACAAACACCTAATCTACGCATTCCAGTGACTGCCGCGTGCCACTGCCAATACCTCTTAGCCTGGTACGTCTGATGGAGACATACCTCCAGGAAGGGGCGGCGTTAAGAGATATGGTCTCAGCAAAACACACGTACATAAGACGGAGGCACCCCATTGGCATGTACCGAGTAGCGGGACAGGAAGACTCGAATTTAAGGTATGGTTGCATCAGTCAATCTAGCATGGTGCTGAAGCAACCTTCAAAAAATTCATCTTCTCTGGATCTTCATAGTTCTGGGCAACCAGAATGAGCGAATTTGTACCTTATTGTCAAAAATTTGCTAGTTCCTATGGTTCTTATCTCGATTAAAAAAAATTGTATGAGCCGAGATGAAATGAGGGGTCGAAAGCCGCAAGATCTTCCTGAATGCTCTACTAGTTCATTTGTAAATAAGTAGTACAAACAACTTATAAACTTGTCACAATGCAATGGAATTTTCTTTCAGTGCAGCATGATACGCATTAAGAGATTAAAAATTGTTCAAATTAAATAGAAGAGTGCATGTATATCGCAAGAGCTTTGAGACAAAAAAAACTGTGCCAATAAGGCGAAGTGAGTTAAGTGCCACTTATAAAAAAAAACAACTCTCGGGATGAAACATAAACTTTTATTCTTCTCAAATATCGGGACCAGCTAGTAGGAGAAATCTATCTGAGAGTAAAGAACAATGAAAGCTCGTAGAAGTCGCTTAAAATATTTTCCTGAGTTGTATATCACAATGACTACTCGTTGCCTCAAAGCAGCAGAGAAGATAATTTGAGGATGATTGTTGATTGAAGAAACAATGGATTTGGGTTACTAAAAAAGATAAATGGATGTCAAAGGGACTATATGCTCTGCGACTCGGTAGATGGAGTTGTTCAAGCTCTATTCTACAGCATGCAATAGACACCTTGAAGGAGGTACCCCTTTAGGGATTTGAGAAGGCACATAGTCTTCTCGTACTACTACTGTACGCCTCGATTATATTTTTAGCGGAAGTAAAATATAACAAATTAATGCTCCACCTGCTTTCGCGTGCTTCTAGAAAGCTCTATGAAAAGATATGGTTCAGCACAGTAATTAGGGTGCCATCGCAATGAGGGGGGCAGTTTCGAGTCTAGAATGATTGCATCGCTTACATGTCTAAATTGTTAAAGCTCTACTTTGACATGCTTTGACAAGATTAAAGTGTTTCTGACATGTACTTTGGATCACCAAGAGTGAATATAATCCTGAACTTACCTTCAACGAGTGCGATTATTTTTGAACGAGTACGACGAAAACTTCTGAGAACACGGCAAACATGTACTTTTTTCGAATGTAATGGTTATAAGCCTAAAATATTACATAACCTACCTCAAAAGCAAGAGTAGCAAAGAATGACATTCACTCATTTTGAATGGGATACTTTCGGCAATGGCTTTCCACAGGTGATATTTCGGTGCCTTGGCTCGTTGCCACTTTCAGAGTGCCTCAAGAAAGTGGTCATCCCACGAATCCCCTTTCACTCCGTTTTTCTTTTTGATTAGACGTTTCTGCGACCATGCAGCTTCGATCCTTTGGGTATGTACACCAGTCAATGGCTCCACAAAGTTTACCGCATGGTTAACCGTTTTGTACACGTAACCTATCTTCCCCACATTGAGGTAGCTGCGCCAGGAATCCATTCTTATAGTGCTTATAGGCAAGACGTCCGCAGAATAACTGCATCAAGAGTAGACCTGTCTCGGTGTCTGACGATTTCAATAAACATCTCACTGCCATTCTCAATGCCGCCGACGAGCCAAGGACTTCGAACCACTCTTCCCTTACTACACTTCCTCTTCACGACGCGAGTCCCATCTACTTGAACGGTTCTCCTGGTCCAATTTTCATGGTGGCTCCATTGTTCAGAGAACTTTCCATTATAACATCTCTGAACCACTGATCCCACTAAGAAATCGTGGTGTAGCTCACCTCGCAAAAGTGTGCTCTCTCTTCTCTACTGTTCAGTATCATTAACGAAGAGATACGAAGCCAAGAATATTTTCTTCCGACATCCAGTCAATCGATAGAAGAACGTTTCATTGAGATAGCCAGTTTTTCTTTTGAAGGCACACCTCGCGAAAAATTGTGAAAGCTATGACGCGTGTTGCAGGATGTTTACTCACCAGTGAACAGAAATAAACCAAAACCCTTCACAACTACCAAAGATAAAGCTCCTTGCCATCGGTCCACGTACGAGTATGGGAGATTAGAAATGGGTTTTCGATAGATGATATCGTGCAAAATGCTACGATATCACCTGTTCTTCCTTGCTGAAGCTGCCTTCACTATTGAAATCACTGCCTGATGCGATTTTCACAACCATCCAAGGGTCTACTTGCCGTGAGAGTAAGTAATCCACAATCAGCAAGGAATGAATCGAACTGGGTATCGGGCATTGACATCATTCTTGGCCAATCCTTATATAATGAGAATTCAACCAACGATAGCAAAATTGCTCCTTCTGTACCCATAAAATTCGAAATGATAGACTTTTGGAAGCGATTTTTACCAAAACTGGAAGGAAGAAGCTCCGTTGTGAATGGAATGACTCATTTCCAAAGAGAGGTCCTCCGCATTGCAGGAGTGATTCTGAGGAGCTCCCACCCTCCACGTGTAGATGAATTCCAGGGAAATCCGAAACTGACGATTCACATTATTCCGCGAAAATAACCAGCATAACCCCTCTCAAAAAATGAAAAGAATGAGAATGTGCGACGTAGGAGTGACGCCGTTGCTACCTATTGCTTTACAGGACCGTACCTGTAAAGTACATGCACGGTACGCTACTAACACGAAAGTTATGTAAAGGCATATCGGTTTGCTCTTAAAGGCACAATTCACGATAATTTTCGTGCGTCGTCTCGCTCCATACAGACTCTGGAGGTGCTGAAGAGCACATAAGTGAAGAAAGAACCAAACAATCCTTTCAAAAACCACGGTAATTAGGTGCCCCTGACCTCTGGCTTCGACGAGCCTTCAGACCAGAGGCAAACATTCCCACAAGTTTTTGCATGATAATATCATCCGATAAGATTGCTGTTCCTATGGAAGTTTTCCCTATCTTTTCTTATCGCAGTCGATATCATGCCTCTTATACACGTATATGCCACCGCTTCCTTGCTGGCAAATCGTAAGATGGGTGTGGGTAATCTTGAGACGGTGGCCGCCATCTCATTTACGGGTTCTTCACGCGTTTAGCACTCATCCTCGCGCCGCGGTGATGGAACACATGTTGCTCTTGTGGAGGCGGCTATCTACTCGGGGATGGAATCAAGATTAATATATTATCGTGAACTGTGCCTTTAAGAAGTTATACACGAGGATAATGCATCATCATTCAGCGTTCTCAAAACGCCCTCTCACTGCAATAGCACCGTAATTAGCTTTGATTGAGCAATGAAAGAGGACCAGAACTATGATGGAATTAATTCCTTTTCGGAGTGAACGCTTTTTGTAGCTTCGACAGTTTTCTCATGGTTGATGTTTTTGAACAAGAAGATGACGCGGGAAGAAAGCCATCGGCCATCTCCATCAAAACCGCCTCTGCCGCTTCCGAAGGATTACGCGAGCCGCCGTTTGAACGCTGATAGGCCTAAATAAAAAACCTTCCTGCAATGAGAATTCACCCGGAAAATTCGAAAAACTACACGGGCTACCTGTAAGATTTGGTAGCATAATTCCTTCCTCAGACTCTTACCTGAAACGCAGGCGAATTGAGTGCTTGCACCACATCTGCCATATGTTCCCTGGCCTGCTTTGCCTTTTCGACGGATTCGAATTCCACCGTAATTGTCTTCCACGTCCGATTTTCATAATTCTTAATGAAAACGATGAGGACAGCAAAATGGACCCTCCAAAAAACTGCCAAACCAACTTGGGCAATATGACGTAGAGAAATTTCTTCACCAGTAGCGGGAACATCTTTTTCGTGCACGGGCAGCCAAGTGATCGCCAATACCGGCATGGGCTCTCCTAATTATTCCAATCGTGCCGAAGAAAAAAATGGGGTCAAAGCGACCGTTTCCAATCAGTTGCGTACCAGATGCTCGTTCCACGCATTTGACTTCACATAGATTCGTCCATAATACGGATATCACTTTCTGATATGAATTTGGAAGGAATGATTTCCGATTGCTGCGTGAGGGAGTGATGTCGAATAAATCCCAACGAATCGCTAAAATCCTATTTTCCGATGGAGTTCGCCAATTAAGACCGCGAAAACCTAAGAAATTGTAGAGTCAGTATTCACATGCGTGGATGCGTTTCACTCAAACGCAAACTACAAAACTGAAAGCAGGGTGTTCATGAGAAGGGAACAAGTTAACCACTGATAAACGCTGGCGGTACAATGGGACGGCGATAAGCGCGGTCCGTTCTGAGCTCTTTGACCAGTTACCAAGCTAGTCGACAGGCTCCCATAAATTGGCTCCACCTACAAGCGAGCGTTTGACCGCCGCGCATCACAGATCAACCGTTCATGTAAACTGTTTCGGTTTCTGGGGAGCTCTGCTCAGAAAGTAATATACTACAAAGACAAAAGAGTGAAAGCATGTGAGATAAGCTTGTAAATAGACTAACACATGGTTGCCGGCCAATTCCGTTTCACTCGATGAAGCCGATTCACTCGAAATGACATTATCGCTTCGTTTTCGTCAGAAAATACAAACGGTGAAATACCCCCGGATGATGTACCGGGAGTATTGAGAGGACTGTTCCCAGAGTTAGAAAAATCTTGAACAGATATCAGTAAGATACATCAAATCGCTTCTAGACGAGAAACTAACCGAACACTGAAGGACTATTTGGCGTACGGACAGTGGGTGTTAATAGTGCAGTGCTTTTTTGACGAAACATTGTACCACGAGGATGAAATTCCCCACGGGAGCCTAGACAGCAAATCTGCTTTGTAGAAGCCTCAATGCTGTATGCAAGCAGAATATAATCGACCCAGAACTCACTGTATTCCCTTACTAAAACGAACTCATAGCAGCCGGTATTTCCGATCGACTGTTGAAGATTCATCGGTTTCCCAAAGACGTTCACGTCTTCTAACTCATACTTCATCTCTGAAAAAAGTAATCATACGCATCAAAGTGTGATCTGCGACTGCTCCATATTGAAGATTCACCACAAAACTAGACGACGCATCATAGACATACGTGAGTTTTGATAGAATCATTACCTATCAACATGCCGGCCCGCTGACCAGACTCCTGTTCTCGTTTTCTCTTCACAGCCTCATCACGCAACCATTCAAGAGTGTAATCGAGATTCCCGAGTTCAAATATGAAACTTTTCCCATTAGGCAGATAACTGAAAAAGGTTGCATCAATATGTGCTGAATAGTGTTGAGAGCTTGAGATATGATAACACTGAGTAATCCTGTGATAGTATTCACGGTCCAATGCATCAATACCACGTTTTGGAGGCATGAGCGCGCCATCGTATCCCATCCTGGCCCACCCCCACTTACGCAGCTTTAGAGGTGCTGCCAATGATCAGCATTTTCGTGATGAGGGAAGTTACTACCGCGTACGGCATTGAAGAGATGCCTATGATAGTTCTATTAGCTAGAAAGGAGAAATTTGTCCGAGATAGATGGAGGAGTTCCAACATACAGTGTGTTTCACGTTTCAGGTGGAAGGCGCTCTCGGACCAATTCGACAAGGCTTTCTAGGATGGGATGGAGCGAGCGAGCACAAAGCAAGCGGAGCTACGCGCAAAGAATACCCATCGCAGATCCGCGCTGCTTCGATCGATACGCAAGCAAGTAAGTGCGCCCCAAAACAAGTGCACAGCCATAATTAAGGGGCCGCACAGTAGCCCGATTTTCAAATTTTTCGAAATTGGATTTCGTCTCTCTTCCCTAATTCCCCAATACATGACATTACCGCGTTCACTTTCCTTCGTACCCATTACCGTATATCTGAGTTGCCAAATTCCTTGGATTCCAATTTTACGCAAGCTGTACTAAGAATGAAGGCCAGAAGTAAGGATCAGCCCAAAAGCTCCAAATTCTTCACGCAATGCATTGTTGAGCAAATCGAGCAGAGTAAGATCGTGTATACCAGTTGTCATAGTAGTGAACGACTTACACCACAACTCTGTAAGTCGTTTTCATTTCGCGACTCATATTTCGTTGTTTGGAAACAAGGGCGAGCACGGTGAAACCAAGATCGCCAATAGATCTGCTTCTGTCCAATGGTGGAAGGTCGGACTCGATTTCACCACCGTCATCCGCCATCAATAACTGATAATCGTCTACACTACCACTGCAAAGAAAAGAAACAATGGTATGGTAAATAATATTAGTAAATCTAACATAAAGATTATACATTACTTCACTGTTTTGTCGAAATCCCTGTACAGTCGATAAAGACAATAGCCGATGACGTCACCAACTTTTGCGGAAGGCTGTACTGAAATCTGAAATTGCAAAGTATCTACCCTGAATATAGTCAAACCTCTGTCGAGGAATCGTCGACAGGGGGTCGTATTTGGTCCGGTGTCGCGGATCAAAGGCATCCTTTTGACATCGCGTGTTGCATCGGCCTAGCGCACACAAACCTCTCACGTCCAGGAGGCACCCAATGGTGGATGATGCCCCCCAGACGCCCCCACCGGAGACACCCCGGCGGCTGCCACAGCGGCCGGCGGGGCGGACCCACCCTGGGGACCTAAGGGTCTTACCGACCTGTTACCCGGGTGCCAAGCTTCGGCACAGTCCCCCTAGGGCTGTCGGGCCCTGAACGTCACGTCACTGATAACCTGCCCCCAGCACTAAACATGATAAGACACAACATGGATACATGACATATGAATTACATATAAATTACACAACAAGGACTACAACACAAATTCACCACGTAATACAACAACACAATGTATCATACATGGCTCCCAAAAGTCGCCTCCGCTAGGGCGACTCCCGGCAGTCGGCTATACGTAGTAGACCCCCATCCGGCTGGCATCACGTAGCCATATGGCCGACGGTGTCTGGCATGGGGATCCAACCAAGGCTGCTCCCAGTCGGGGAGCAGGGGAAGACACCGGCCAACTCATGTGCCAGCGCTACACTACCCGAGAGCCAAGGGTGCACCGCACCCCCAGTCCACGGGCAGCATCATGTCGTTGCCCGGTGAAAACCGACTGGCAGTTGGCAGCCGGTCTTATATACCGGCTTCGACCACTGAGGGCGGAGCCACCGCGTGCCGTATGACGCGACAAGCGGCGCCGCAGCGCGGATGGGCCAGGGAGCGCGGTGCCCCCGAGGCCATCGTCGCGGCCATCTGCGACATCCGGTGAGAGGGAGGGGGGGGGGGGAGGGGGGTAGTATTCGTTGAAGTAGGCAGTGATGAACTGAATTTCTCAGGCTGAGGGTCCAAAGCGTAAAACGAAAAATCCACTATGCGGAACAAAACCGTATTTGTATTCATTGCAAATGTTGAATGAAATCTTCGAGCATGGCGCATACGGCAGCGAGGCCGGCCAACGCTGGTCGCCATCCCGTTGGACCTTTGAGAGCTCAAATGTGTACTGTAGGCATTTCGGACACAATGGATCATTTTTTCCAAAGAGTCATGGGATCATCTCGCCCTTCAGTGAAAAAAATTTCTCGATTGGCTTCCTTCGGAATTACTTCTTCCTCTTTACAGATATGGTATAGCGCCAGTAGTCGTTGGATAGCGTCATCCTCACCGACCCTACACTCATAAGGTCAAGTCTGAATGTGTTACGACCATTCGAAGTGAACACTTCGAAATTTTTCAAAAATTTCCTTGACGGGATTTCCATATAGAGAATTAAGCAACCATTAGATAAACCAAGCCGCCCAATAGACTGGTCTAAGAAAGTTTATACGAAAACAGTTTGTAATACTTTGAAATTGGAGTTTTAGTAAACTTACAAGCATTCAAAAAAGTTTTAACTCACTACTGCGAAGATACCGCGCTCCATCGTGACCGCCGCGTCGCCGTTGCATTGCGACGCTGCAATCGCAGTGGCGCGCATAACATGGCTTCGCTTCGGTTTCTAGCTTTGTTATCATTCTTTTTTATCCTTTACCTGCTGCGTAACTTATGTACATGACTTTTAACCCTTCTCCTCAGCCATCAGAGGATGCGCACATAACCCATGGTCGAAGAGGCATTCGTTTAAGAAAATCACTGAATTTTGTTAGGTTGTTATTGTTCTTGCATTGACACGAGTTTCATTTCAGTTTCAACGTAGGCTCTTAATTTCATTGAAGAATCCCGTTGACTGAGTAGCACAGAAATAGCGGAACCTAAGAAAAGGCGGGTCGTATGGAGGCCCCATTTTGGAGGGGGTCGTATTGTTGAAAATTTGCTCGACGCCACGTTTGACCCTGACAGCAGGTCCTAGCTGCTTGTCTCGAGGTCTCCTCCTACATATGTGATCCTTTCGATGCCTGTGTCGTCTCTGCACCTCCACCGTGCCGCTCTGCCTCGCTGCCTGTGGAAGCAGCCATGACCTGTAGGCGCTGAGTATGAACGCGGCCTTACCTTAGGGTTTCGCACTGACAAGGGAAGGATACCAGGTTGGCATTTGCAATGAGATGCGTTTTTGGTATTTATGTCATGGTTGCAGGCTTTTTAATGAGGAAAAAAAATTGGCAAAACCACTACTTGTTATCGGCACCCCTATTTTCCCGAACTTGGTTAAAATCTAGAATTGGCTGACATTTTCCACACAGGGAAAATGCGACATCCTGAGCACGAATATCATCATCGTTTCAGCGACAATGTCTCGTCTAAACAAGCTAGATCATGAAGTTCTTTTCGCTCTCGTAGATAGGGACAAAGAGGTACGCAGAAAACGGATCTAATGGTTCCCGTTCATGTGAAGACCTTTGAGGATGTTTCCCAAACATAAAAGAGAAAGCCTTATGAAAAACAAAAAGACCGCCATCATGTGAATCCATCCATAGTGCCATCTCACGCAAAATGCCGCAACTACCTCTATGCTATGCTCCTGCTGCTGGCATTCCTTGAACTTGTCTTGTATTCATATGAGAAGTGGGCGAGGAACACGCTTATACATGTGGAACCGCTGCATTCATTGTTTGGCAAATTTTGAAAACACATCTAAAATAAGCGTTCAAAAGTGCGTCGTGTGATACGTGTCATATTACAGATGGCCATTTCGACCTGATAGTTGAGCGATCACGCGGTTGTGCCCCTAGCTCACACGCACTGGGCCGCACGCCACACGTTGCTGGCGAAATCTTGACACGAGGGTACGGGGGTCATACTCACCGCCGACAGGGCTGGCTGCGTTCACCGGCAGCGAAGGAGACGGCACTAAGGAGGTACAGAGATGACGCAGGCAACCAGGCATTGTGGCATAGGCGGAGACGCAGAGATACGCAGCCACGCCCTGCCGCCGGCACCGCGGAGTATAACCGCGGCCTACACACCCAGTCGTGTCAACATGAGTGGCGTCTTTCAACCCAAACCCTTCAGCTCACAGGTGCGGCATTAATAACGGCGTAAAAACCTACAGACTTAGAAAAAAGCTCCAATGTACTCGCATAAGTATCAAGGAATTGAATTTTCACCTGAATACGGGGAATGTTTTCGTTAGTTTCATTGGTGTCAGGGAAAAGAACAAGAATAGACTTCGAAGGCTGGCCAGCGACTGCTTCACATTTTGCGTAACCTAGTAGTGGATTGTCCATAGAGGTGCCACTCTCACTGACGAACCTGAAAAAACAGAACCATAATTTTTCTACCTTGCAGCTGACAGCTATCAGCAGCTCATTGCCGAAATAGCGGAGGAGCCTTTTCTGCACGCGTCTGGCAAAACAATTTTTTCAACGTGTGAGCCATAACATGGAGCATGTCGTTACATAGACCTTATTTACACTTTCCCCAGCTTTTTCTTGAATTCCCGTTCTGCTGTTTACTTCACCACTCTATCAGCGGTTGTTGCTCCGTCTGCCACAGTTACACCTCTTCCATTTACGCAATTCGGAGGAAGCTCCAAGAATATAATACTTCATGCATTATCGGCGCACCCCAAAGCAGTTAAAAGGGCAGTGTTACGCAATATGTACAGAACTGCTGTGGAAGTATGCACCGGTAATGAGGAGCGAGAGGAGTCCAGAAGATTAGCAAATCAAATAGCTAATCTCAACGGCTATTCGGCATGGCAGAGTAACAGAAGAGGCAGACCAAGGCCTTTTCCATACAGGGATGAAGATAAATTACATCTCCAGCTTCCTTTCATCTCAGATCACTTCAGTACAGCCATACAACAATGTCTTAAAAGAGCAGATCTGACCAATGATGTCGTATTGATAAACACACCAAAAAGTAACATCAAGCATCAACTGGTCAGAAACCGCCTCTATGACCGAACTTGCGTCATGGAAAACTGTGTGATCTGCCCGTATGGAAAAGTAGGAGACTGTGCACAAAGGGGAGTAATTTACCAGCTCCAATGTTTAACGTGTGAGGCCTTGTATATTGGAGAAACTGGGAGGCTGCTGAGCGTGCGCGTAAAGGAACATCTGGCCAGTAAAAGAAGGGAAAGTTTAGTCGCACCGCTTGGAAAGCACCGAAAAGAAGATCACGCTGGTTGCGATTTCGACATCAAATGTACCATACTGGCCTATGAAAATGATATCGGCGCTAGGAAAACCCTTGAGGCTTTCCGGATAAGGCACCGGGGTCCACGCATGAACAATAGGAACGAGTGCATCTCAGTAACTGACGAATTTCTACCCTACATTCCACTATGCGAGCTCTGATAGTGGGTATGCAACGCATTGCACGTACACATCCTATCCAAACATAGCAATGCGCGACCGGGTAGTCTCACTTGCTCCGTTGTGTTCTTGAAGTCAGGCAAGCTCGGTGCTGGTGGAACCAAGGTGAGCAGTTTAGTATCGGAATTTCGACCTCGTTGGTTTCTCTTATAAGTTGTATCGGATCGAAATGTGAGCAGGATAAGCAGAAGCGATAAGTTGTGAAATGCTTTCAGGCCTTTGATAACGACCAGATTGTCGAAACGTCAGGCATAATAAACGTTCCACCTTAACAAACCTGTACGGCAGAAAATAAACACCAGCAATTCGGAGCGATTAAACTTTCGATCAATCGCTCCTGTAAATGACAAAGAAGTAGAACCCATGGTTGACCATTCGAGCAATGATTTCAAGCGTACTATTCGTCCCCTAGGAATCCGCAGTCAAATCATATTATTCGCTGTGCGGAGGTGATCTTGTGCGTACTCCAATTCGCATAATGCGGAGGTCGAATCCTCCGTCTAAAGCTGCGGTCGTACTTTGCGGTGCCGGCGACAGGGCGTGGCTGCGTACATCTGCTTCCCCGCCTATGCCACCCTACCTCGCTGCCTGCGTCATGTCTGCATCTCCCCCTTGCCTCTCTCCCTCCCTGCCTGTGAACGCAGCCACGCCCTGCCGACAGTGAGTATGACTGTAGCCCAGGCCTGGTGTGTACTCTTATACCAGAATTTTCGCACGACTACGAGCGGCGTGCTGCGCAGTGTGTGCGAGCTATGCGCGTCATGGTAGTTGGGTCTTAAAACGATTAGGCCGCTTTCATACTTTGCGCACCGACGCCGTCACGCGCGTGACGGCGTCAAATCAATGCAGATGACGGCGTCGGTGCGCAAAGTATGAAAGCGGCCTTACACGGCAGTGCTAGGGGTGCAATACGCAGTTGACTTGTAATCGCTTCGGGACCCAACACACGGCGTCTTTGGCTCGTCCGCACTGCTTCGCTTGCGACATGGCGCAGTGCGGCATCCTGATGTAAGGGTACACACCCTCATGGGTGACATGACCCCACACATGCCGCGTTGCGAAAATTATGACATAAGGGTACACACCCGCCTAAGCCACTCTAGGCTAACCATTCGATCACCTCCAGGGTACTAGCATTACTATGTAGTAGGCCCGTGTGGTGGGGCAAAGATTGCTTCGCTCATCGTTTGCCCCTTCACGTCATTGCATAAGCCAAATCAGACGAAGAGTTTGACTGCATACGCTCTTGTACCTACGACTGTATATTTGACCTAGATTTAAGCTGTACATAATTCATATAAATTGAGCCGATACCTAGAAACAGCCGATCGCTTCTTGAAATGTTTTTTGATCGGTTCCACATCTTTGGTAACGAACAGTTCATCCGAGCTTTTCCTATTGCCACTGGCTGCAAAATAGTAATATGTCACATCGACGTCGCTAAAAATTAGCTATATAGCATACACTCATATATCTTGTCTAAGCACTTACACCTGCGCTGTGGAGCACGACACTAGGGTGGAGCCACGCGGATAGCGTTAATGGGCACAGCCACTGCGATGCGTTCTCGGTATGAATTGGCCAGGCGCGACAGTCGCCGATTCAGCGATCTGACGCAGGTGGAGTGTCCCAACCTCTTTACACTTGTGGAGTGAAAAGAAACGCTGAAATCTACTGGAACCAATCGCGCGCGTATTAGATAATCTCCAGATTTTACGAGTTTATACTATGGAAAGTGTGAAAAGGAGGACAAACTGAAAGTAAAAGATACGCTGTGGCATATTCGTCAAAAACTTTTAGTGTCCCAAATGGAAGAAATTTCTTTTCTCGCTTGGTCGTCCAATCGGAACGTATCTAATTCTTTCGCCTAACTGCGCCAATCGTCAACTTTGAACCACACCGTGAAAAGAAGGTTCATATATGGGAAGACACGGATTATTTTCATATTTCTTTGGGTTACGAACTCGTTTGAAATCCCAACGCATCGCCACTTTCTCCAGTCCGCGAACGCAATCGTTCTTCGATGATTTCTCTGGTATGAACGGGATCTTCCACAAGAGGGACCTCAAAAGAAAAAAATCACCAAAGCGAGAGATCCTAGCCAATCTAAATAACTTCAAACTGAAATACAAATGGAACCAACTTCGTAGAAATCATAGTGGTCACCAAAGTCCATATCCTCTTCGTCCGAACTAGTTGTCATCCGAAAATCCATTGGAAGACCACCATATTTTGCACGTCTTAACAGGCTCTTATAAACAAATCCTAATGTCTTCAGATGTTAGAACATAGTTTTCAGCGACTGAATCACGGTCAGTCGGCCAAATGAGGTATTGACCCAATCCTTGGACATGCCGGTTTCGGACATGCATTGTGCAAACAAAGAACTTTCCAACACATTCACAGTTTCACATTAGTGAGATTTCTTCAGCAGTACGAGGCTCGCACGCACAGTTTCTCCAACACAAGTCACATGCTTCGCATAACCGCCACACATCGCAGATGCGCTTGATTTCAATCGATACGTAACAGGTGAGTAAAGCCGAAAAACACCCCACAACAGAGGACAACGGAGTAACCAGGGGTTTTATTTCTCAGCTTTGCTGACCACTTCACTTCGTTTTTATGGCACTCTCGCAGCACCGGCTTCTCTATTTTCACTTTCAAGAATCAATAAAATTGTCCCTCGTCCTGCTTTTGCACAGCTCCGCGTATCGGTGCACACATGTGGTGTTAGCGAATAAAAACTGGTGTTAAGGAACGAACTGACGGCAAGCGTCAAATGAAACAAGTGGTGGCACAATGCTCGTAAATTCTGTCACTCTCTTTATAATCGAGTAGTCAATTACCGTCTTTCTGGAGGTACAACACGAGCGCACGTCCCCGTGTCGTCTTCCATTCGTAGTTCATGTCGAATCTGATCAATAAGCTCCTGTTCATCGGAAAACGCCATCCTGCAGTGCTTTGATGAATATTTGTTCGGCTAATGATAAAAATAGAAATAAAAAACAAAAATAAAACAAGCAAAGCAGTTTTGGTGAAACACCTTGACTTCTTCACACAACTATACATATTAACCTGAACTATTTTATTTCATACACACGAAATGCTATAATTATGTAAGTACACGAGAAATTCTCAACACGATTGGAGACAAAACATATACAACAACCATTTCGAAGCAGACAATGACAGACAAGTCCATCGGGAAAATTAGGAACGATATCAAAGTTTCGCAGAAAAAGCATGAGGTAGTATATCAATACAAAATTCATTTCACCGCTTAACCACGCTCACGGTACTCTTCATTTTATATTTCCAGGAATCACCAGAGTTTGAATCAGACGTGCTGCCACGATCTGATTGTGGACTTTCGTGGCTCTCGCGTACATCAGGTGATCTTTGCGACTGCTTGTCGGCTGAATTCTTCGGTTGCTCCTCTTCGTCACTCGAACGCGGCTCTTCCTTTATTTGACGTACGGGTAGTTTTTCATCGCTGAAAGTAAAATGAACAGCAATGTACTTATCATGCGCGTAGAATAAAACACGTTATTTGAAAGCGCTTTTGCGAAGACACCGAGCTCAAAGTCAAATCAACAAAATCCCTCACCTCCTATCTCGATTACGAGTACGACTTTCCCGATCACGTGGACTGCGGCTTCTTCGTCGAGGACTTGAGCTTCTCCTACGCGGACTACGACTCCTCGACTTTCTTCTTCTTTCCTTATCATTTGCATCGCGAGCTTTCCTTCTCCGTGAATCATCGCTTGGAGATCGACGAGGCGGTGTGCGCGCACGATTTCTCCGAGAGGTATCGTGGCGGCTTTCTTCTTTTCTGAATGGATGATCTAACCATTCAAAATGAGTCCTAGCCTTCGTTTGAACCCATTATTCACGTACCTGTGTCTGATTTCGCGATCTTCTTTATCTCTGCGACTGCTTCCACTTTCATCCTCGCCTCTTCTTCGGTTTTTGTCTTCATTCCTCCTATCTCGACTACTCTTCACTTCGTGGTCACGCTTTTTCTCACTCGACTTCTTTTTTTCGACATCAACCTTTCTGGATCTAGAAAAAACAGTGTAACTCTGCTCGTTAATTTTGCAATCAGATTTGATTTGAAAAGAATTGAGGAGTTTGATGAAAAGAAAATGGAACACACCGTTTCCGTTTCACACTTCCACTACTACTGGATCCGTCGCTGTCGGAACTAGATGAGTCATCAGAATCAGAGGATTCCTCTGACGAATCTAAAAGACTCTAGTAAAAAGAGAAGTTAAAGAGATGTACAAGAACCTCCATTACCTATACAACTTATACAATCAGTCTGTTTCCCTCGAACATAATTTAACGCCCGTGTGAATATAGCGAGAGCAAGAATGGAAAGTATTAGAAGATTGAGTTATCATTTATAGAGTGCAATGTAATTCAAACGCGCGCAGCACAGTTACCAACACTCTCAGAGTGTCACCCGTTTCGAAAAGAGTGTCCATTCATCTTTTCCAATAAGATTGCACATGAGCGATTTAACATGTACCTTTCGTGCTTTTAAACTACTTTCGATGCCTCACTTTTGAAAATTGTCATAAATCAAATGCAATACGGTGCACAATGAGGAAACAGAAGAGCACATAAGATCAAAAACAAAAACTTGCCTGACGAGCTGCTGTCAGAACTAGAAGAGGAGCTGCTTTCGTGACGACGTTTCTTCCGCTTCTGAATAAAAAATTTGGTTACAGGAGAAGCTAAATAGTGAACAAAGTTTATAAGATCATAGCAAACAACTGTGCATAGAACTACTAAGGTAGACATGCACACTGGGAGGGGTAGTTTCCCGCTGGTGGTTGAGGACAGGTAACCAATGATGAGAATCCGCTGCGAAGCATGATGTTAGCCCTAACGATAGGGCTTGAAACCTAGCAAGCCCATTACCAGTACCGTTACCATCGTCATTTACGATGTGCCAATTTCAGGTGTGCTTTTCACCTGTCATCATTCAGGGAAACGCAAAAATGAAGGCAAGAACACAATTTCCCCAGAACCGACGCCGCAGAAAGGTCAAACCGAAGAAAGGCCAAGAGATTGAAAATATCGCGGAAGAGAATGGTGGTGTTTTTTTTTTCGTGAAAATGAAAAAAAAGTATTGAGGAGAACATTTCCGAGGAAATGCGCTCGAAAAGAGCTAAACCTTCAAGAATCTCATGGTGAAAGAAGACCAGAAATTTTGAAGCAATAACAGGAAGTACAGGAGAGGCTACAGTGAAAGCCACTAGTTAGCCTTCGCAGAAAAATCAGATTATCATCATTTGCACATAACAGATCCAGCAGAACCAGCATCGTCAACATTCCGCCTTTCTCCATCGATTCTGCTAACAAATTACTTGAAAAACTACATTGTGCAGAACTACAAGCAAAAGAACTACACAAGCCCAAAAGAGATTTGACTCCAGACGGATGCTGAGTGTTGGGTGTCTGCTTCAGCGCGGAAAAGATCGACGACTGACCCTTTCGAGCACTTGATAAAGGACCCTAACATTGATAACAGTTAAGCAAACAAAGACGTAGCGAAGATGGTCGATGAAGAAAACTTGTAAGCTTTAACCTCTTAAAATCTAATCAAGCAGGTAGGAATGTTATATGAATGCCCCATGATTAGCATTTCGAATTGTGTGAAACCTACACCCTGTTCACTTTGCAGAGCACACTATGCGGCGATAACGAAACGCCTTCATTACGATGGCGTGATCTTAGCGCTCAGTATCCTAGGCAAACAAGAGTGTTCATCTCAACAGTGAGTCGAACCAGTTGAAAATGAAACCAAGAACCATAACAACATGTCCATTGGAATTTGCGAAAAACTAAACAGTTCGATTTCAAAATTTTCTTGAGACTACCTACCGTCTAACATTTTTATCCACCCACTCTCTTTGAGGAGAATCCTAAATACACGCGATCTCATGAAAAAGCGTATTATGAGCTGCTCGAAACATAGCAAGAATGAGCCTTAACCTCTCAAAACCTCATTAACAGCAGGTCGTCCATCCCTCAAGTGTTTTTCTCGGCGGTTTTTCTGAAGAGCAATCTTCGTTTTTAAAGCTATCCTTGGATCATTGTCTTTACACACGAACGATTCTATTGAGATGTCGAACTAAAGAGCATTGAATCGAGGCAGAGTGATAGAAGCTTGATGCGAGTGCTTAATTCAATTGGGAAGAGGTTAACTACAATGTGAAAAGAATCATTAAAAGCTATAAAGAAATAAAATAGTACAGTATGATAATGTATCGAAAAATCGAGACCACGTTCCTCGAGGATACTGGCGTTCGGACCAGGAATAAGACGGAGGTCATTAAAGTGAAAAAGAAAACATAGAGAGAAGTTAAACTAAAGTCCGAAGCCATTTACTAGGGACCTAACTCACCTTATCCTTCTCCGACTTTTCTTTCATTTCCTTTTTGAGTGTACTCAACAATGAATCTCCTGCGCTCGCGACTGGTGCAGCAAGAGCAGCTCCGACCACATCGGTTTTCTTCATACTGCAAATAACTAGGCTAAAACCTATCTATCAAATGTGATATTTGAGAACTTCGAATAAAAACCAACTAAAACAAAACAAATTGAGAATTCACATACTTTTCCATGGACTTTCCCGGAACAAAGTCTTTGCTCAATCCTAGAGCATCCCTCATTCTATCGCGACCCTGAAATCCCACAGACTGGCCAAATCTATGCAATTTCTCACAACACAATGAAACCTTTAAGTCACGAGTAAAACTACATAGTAAAAAGGTTGTCAAAATCATGATTGGATTATGTTCTGAAGACCAGAAAAGGTGATTGTTACTTCCACGACGCAATATTGCGCCGAGCACGTTAAGCATAATCGAAATTGAATCACGTTCATTGCGCCCTCAAAAAAGTTAAAATACGTCGAGCTAGCATCACGAATCGGATTTCATTCAAGTTTGCTCGTTCAAAATTAGCAGTGTTTCAAGGAGAAATAAAAGAAAGTTCGTGTGTTTATATAGGAATTATGTAGCCGCTGTGTTCAGATATATCTGAACCGAAAGTACACATGACTAAAATAATGAACATTTTAGCTCTTTCAAGAGAAAAAAAGCTCCCTGCCATCATAACGAACAACAGAAACTACAAAAAAAACCACGGAATATCCGCTATACCTTAACAGCAGCTTTTGCTCTAGCGTGTGAATCCCTATTGCCAAGTTCAGCATCTAAGTTGAGTTCACCCGACTCGAGCTGACCCAAGAGGAGTTTCCGATAATCCGAAACTTTCTTCTGAATTTCATCGTCGTCGAAACCCTAAAATACAACAGATGACTCACAACCTACAACTTCAAATATGAAATCTGAACCTTCTCCTCCATAAGCATCTCGAATTCTGCACATTTCATTTCAATGATTCTCTTCCTTTGATGCTGAAGGATCTCTTCATTTGGACCCCTATTGATCTCTGCTTCAGCTCTGCGAATGTCAGCCTCACTGTTGTATTCTACACGTTTCTGAAACACAGCACATAGCTATTTGTTGAGAAAGTTCTACCGCAGAATTAGTAAAGAGAAAAAACTCACCTTCGAGAGCAATAAATTGGAAAGGTTTGCTTGTACATATCCATTGGTACCTGTACCCCTCGCCGTCTGAAGACCAATACCGTTGTACATGCTTTATACGGCCTGGAAGAGCCTGCAGTGAAAACAAGTCTGAGGAAAGTAAAACTACAATGAGCTGAAGACACAAACCCATTCATCTCAACCATTTCGACGACACAAGTACTAATGATAAATAGAATTTAAGCTCATACGCGGGTTAACAAAACGAGCAGGCAGAATCATCTTATGAAATTTTTCACAATGGGGTTGCACTCACTCCGGATGGAACTACGAAAGAATCACTTCAAAAGGACTTTACTTGTCCGTTCTATGATGTCTACAATAATTATGACCAAACATACACAGACGCCTTTGTATGAGCATGAGGAAACTGTTTAGGAGAAAAGTTCAATCAAGTAGACAAAGTATGCATGACTATGATAGGATTTTTCAATTCATCTATGTCTCACAACCATCGAAACCAGTACTAGCTTCCACAGGAGGTTTTAGAGTAGGTATATTCGCGTTCTCATGATCAGAATCGCTGAAGGTTTCTCTTCTAGAGAGCTTTACTCCAACAAAATCAAGAAGCTCTCCAATTCAAAATCAGCCAAACAACTTTTCCAAGCTTAGGTTCTCGCCTTCAATCGAACTATACTGGAGCAAACTATACTGAAATGCGTCTACCAGCTTCTTTCAAATCACAGGTGTAGCGGTAAACGGGCACACTCCAAAAACCCGCAACATCAGGAAGTGTGAAGTTTGCTGGAGCCTGTACGCAAAGTACTGTCATGAAAAAAATCTCCGTGAATAAAGCTCATTCTCGAAAGTTCTTCAAAAATGAAGCACACCTCCACTATCATCAATCTATGCGAAGCCTTCAAAGAAACATTCCGTGAACATGGGTCATAAGCATTCGTGGAAGGCATTTTGAAAGCAAATTTGAGCATTTTCTCATACAAAAGAGAATATGTGTATCGCTGCGGATAGTGTAACTATTTCAGACAAGAAACAAAGCTAGCATCACATAACACTTGTGGCCCGTAACGATTGCTGGAGAATTTTTTTATTGCTGCTAACACTAAATAGAAAACCACTGAACTTGTGGCCATGAAAATCATGAAAAATACGACATCACGAAATCCCAGATGTTTCAGCGATGGCGAACTTATTTGTGTCAATCTTGCAATCGAAAGCCAAGCTGAGCTGTAGAAATCCCCTGAAGACGTAGTCAAGGCGAAACAAAGTAGGCCAAGGCGTATAATCAAATGTAGTGCGTGCACCTGCAACCATCACATTTAAAAATTTTCGAGAGAAAGACGGCAAAGTCGAAATGACCTGTTGCGAGATTGTAAACAGCCATGAACATTTCTTTCATGTACTGTCGAACGGTTTTCGTCCCTATTATAGGGTAGACGTGGCTTTCGTCGGCCATAACTTTGGGTATGAAGTGGTACGAGTGGAAATTTTCGCACAAATGGTGCGAAACCTTCGCACCTATGGTGCGAGGAAACAGTTACAGCGCTCTGGTATTCCACCACAACCAACAGCACACTCTCTCACGTATCTATCTATAAGTTACCTTCGGCACATAATACACAGCTTATGTACACTTAATGATCGCGCTTGCACCTGGGGTGTGACCTCATTTGAGACTCAGAGTCACGCCCGGGTGGGTGTGTGTCGTTTTCCGCGACCCCTTGCAGCTCAGCGGGGCGTGTGGGCCGTTTCTGCCATCCTAACGCCGACCATTCGACGCATTTTCTGCGACGGATAACTCGTTCACATCAACAAAGCCTTAGATGATCGTAGTTGATAATTGCCATACAAAAGCTTCGGGCACTATTCAACTATACTACTCCAGATACCCTCCCCAAATACCGCGAATTGGTCAAAAAATAATTTTCGCTGAACCTTCGTCCAGTGGGGTTGTTTGGGGTGCTGATCACGAATATGACATCCGTTTTTGACGTTTGCGCCAATTTGGTGCAATTGCACCATGTCGGTGCAACAACTTGTTTTGGCCAACATGGTGCAATTGCACCAAATCGACGCAAACATCAAAAACGGATGTCATATCGTGATTAGCATCTCAAATAACCCCCTGGGCAATATTTCAGCGATTTTGGTGAAAACGATTTGTAGCACCAACATGGTACAATTGCACCAATTGGCGCAAACGCCAGAAACGGATGTCATACTCGTGATCAGCACCCCAGATAACCCCCTGGTCAAAGTTTCGGGGAAATTTTTTTTGACCAACTCGCTGTATCTGGGGTAATGATAGTTGGATAGTGCCAAGCTTCGTTAAACAAAAACTGCAAATTACTAACTTCTGCAAACCTCGTTTTATTACGCTGGCGAACTTTCCCGTTTTGGCTTTTTTCGTCTCTACTACACTTTCAACAATGGGAAACACTGTTTGTTTACTCCGGAGTTGTTGTATTACCATCATTCAGAAGTTGTGTTACGAGCTTCCTCTCGGTAATTTGCAGTGCTACTTTGATAAGGTCCTCTATGCGATAATTTGGGGGCTCCGTGCTGTGGATGAGTTGCCGGACGCAGAAGATGCGTCGAATGGTCGGTGTTTGGGTGGCAACTAGGGCCCATGTGCCCCAAATGGCAGATTGGGCGTAAGTGGCCGCGCCAAACGACTGTCTCCCCGCCCAGGTTCCATAGGCCGCGGTCAGGTGTCTGCGTGAGTTGACACCGGCACCGGCGTCAAAGTGACGCAACCATTTTGCCATCCGCAGACGACGGCGTCCATACATAATGCGCAGCGTTTGCAAAATTCTTGACCCAATCATACTACAGTATGGTGGTTGTGGCCGCTTCGAATCTTGCCACTGTGCAGCCACGATCACCATATTGGCACAGTGCCAAGATTCGAAGCGGCCGCAATCACCATACTGTAGTGTGGTTGGGTCACGAAATTCGCAAACGCTGCGCATTATGTATGGACGCCGTCGTCTGCGGATGGCAAAATGGTTGCGTCACTTTGACGCCGGTGCCGGTGTCTACTCACGCAGACACGTAAAGTATGACCGCGGCCTTACTCCGATTGATGAGCATTCTATCACCGACACCAACTGTACTGGTCGTATCAATAAACCTCCAACTACTAAGTCTACGCAACGAGGTGCGAGAACCAAGGGGTCATCTGTTGCTCAAAACTTGCACTAACATCTAGTGAGGTGAAGGGATCAGAGAATTAACTGAGTAGAAAGGGGAAGTAATTAGCGGAACAAATATACATTTATAAGATATTTATAACATACCTATTCACATGATTTACTTGGAAATGCACTAAGTAAAACTTGCAAATACAGTACTCACATCAGAGATATTTACAAAATTGATAAAACAACTTTATAAAGCCTCATTAGTACTTGACATCTTCTTGCAATAAATTTCAATTTGCTGGCGTGTAGTTCCTCGTTGGTAAAGATCGTTTCATCTATTAAAATGCATTTATTAGCAACTACAAGGGGAACTACCTTAAAAATTAACAAAAATACATCATACTTCGTCATTCTTCAACTATTTTCTCCTTTCTTTTCATGTGTTCTCTACGGAGTGGACTTGCGTTTTCCTGTTCCAAATTTGTGTGAGGCTGATGGAGGGGTACTGTAATCAAGCGCCGCGTCGGAAACTTATAATCTTGTGGGAAAAATATGCTTTGTAGTTTAGCTTTTTCAAAGCATCAGTCAAGTTACTTAGTGGAGGGTGTCGACTTCTGTTAGAATTCCTAGTCCCTGGAGAAAGGATGATTTTACTGTGACTTAATAACCTTAAAACACCCGTGGAAGGACACTGCTAAGTTATCGAAAGCTTCACCTTATCCATCACCGTTGGTCAACAATTTGCAAGGCGGTCGTTTCTTTCGTGCCTTTGGACGTACCTCCGAAGCCCTAATGCATCTCGTTTCCTGTTCGAGGCTTGAGCAAGGTGAAAAGCGTCACTTTCCACAGATGTGGTTGGAAAGACTTACTTTGCCGCCTGTGTTGCTGCTTTTTCATAACCAAGCACCAAGCGCTAAGGCGTTTCTCCTCCCATCTTCTCCTTCATGTGCTTAAAGATCTTTTCTGTAGACAAGTCGTGTTTTCTTTTGTGTGATACAGAACATCAGCAGGATCTTTATTCCTTGTGAACACACTCATGAACGCAAAATAGATGTGCATGATGTCCCATGCAACAGCGTGCGCATCCCGTCGGCAACAACCGCTCGAAGACCACTTTCACAAGTCCTCTGTAATCACCATATTAACGAAATGAAAAACTTCTTCGCCTTCATTTTCATTCCTGGGTGGTCCGGGATGAGTAATAGATATGAAACCCCGGCTGGTTGATATGCCCAACGTGGGAACCATCTGTAAATGAACGGTCCTCTTGCGCAACGTTTTCCATTGTTGCTGATCTATCCAAGCATATCCACCGGGGTGTACTCGATATAGCATGTGGACGTCAAGACCATACTCACACGACTTGATATCAGAAAAGTAAATCTTTGAGTACGCAGCATGGCATTGAAGCCGATGGCACGAGTTGTTATTGGCATCACTTTGCGGGTGTCAGAAACAGCGGACTGATATCCCTCGTATTGCTTTTCGTGTTTCTCTAACTGGGGCACACCGAGTCTACTTAGTGCCTCATCCTTGGCGGCACGGGTAACTGGATCATTCTTTTTTCTTCTACGTGACGGTGGTGCGAAGCCCTTCTACGCTTTAATCGCTTCTTGTCTACAGTAGGATGATCATGAAAATCACGATCGCATTCGTCGCGAGATGGCATAGCGACACAGACAGTCAAATCGACCGCTGTGTCTTCTTCGTGATGACGTTTCCTTTTGATGGGAGTATTCTCGTTTTCGTCCGACCGGGCGATCGCGTCGAACCTTTGGTTCATTTTTTCCAGGCTTTTTTGGAAACCTTGCATAGCATGAAGCTTAGTGTGAAGCTTTTCTTCAAATTCTGGAACGCCTTTCCCATCGCGGTTTCTGGCTTCACTAGCTTGTTCTATCATCGCTTCTGGTTCTAACTCTGGTTGTGGGCCTCTCGATGGATGAGGGATTCCTGAGTTTGACACAGTCAAGCTTTTCCAAAGTTGCTGAATCTTGAGCTTCTTCTTAGAATGCTTGATGTTTACCAAAAGAACTCGTAATTCTTCAGATGGGAGGTATCCTTCAGCATAAGAAACTATTAGCCATAGCTGAACTAGAGAGCAGCGTGGGGAACTGACCTGGCAGCAATTGAACTAGGGCTAACCTCAACATCAATACAGGAGGGCTTCAACAGAACCATCATACCAGTGAGCTTATGTAATGAGCGTAACAATGAATATGCAACAATGAAAAAAAAATAGTAAGAAAAACGGGGTGAGCATCCGTGGGACCAGGCGGGAGAGTGTTGGTATTGGGGTTCGGAATTGACCTATGTTGTTAGATTCGCTCCTTATTTGCCGCTCTTCGTCTCATGACTCGTCGTTTTTGTAGATCACACGTCGTTAAGATCATGCGCCCTTTAATTGTAGGCCCCGCTCTCCCTCTTCGTCTTCATGTTTGGGTTTAAGTGCTCAAAATGAGCACAGGGTGGCAGTATGGATTAAAATATAAAATACTGGATACACGTAGTTCATAAGATGAGTTACATAACAAGGATAAGAAACCTTTTCTTCTCATTCATTATTTTTTCTTCCCTAGCTCCTAGTTCTCACAATAGCAGTGATGAGCATCTTCGTGGTTTGCCTCCATGCCCTTCCTTTCCACCGAAAACAGACCAAAACGCGTTCTCCCCACCAAAATTCATCGACGAAAGCTCTATTATAGATTCTTCTACTAACACTACGTAATCTTGCAACAGCTGTAGCGACACTGATTGGATAAAATTTTTATTAAGAAGAAATCACAAATGTGAAATACATTGCATCTTAGTTGCTTGTGCAAACAATTTTCGTTGACCTCGGATTAAGGAAGTTTTCACGATTTAAGATGTAGACCATTATACCCGCAGTATCTGGAAACCTCACCACTGCGATTTTTCTTGTCTGCTGAGAATGTTTGGTGTTCTGCATATCAGAAAACAGCATATGGCATCGACAAGTAACGTTTCATACTTTCCAAAGCTTTTTCTGAACTTCTTGTCCCGGCCCACTCCCCACGCCTGGCAGACAAAGACCCGATAGGTGTTGAGCACGCATGAAAGTGTCCTGAGCATGCCTTTGCGACGGTTTATAGTACAACAGTCGGACTGGCCGGCTGATGCCGACCAAGATTCCCCAATATTCCTGGGGGTAGCCTGCGGCGACCTCAAGCCCGCCAATTCCGACTTCGCCGGCTTTGTAAGATGGCGACCCGATTTCTCTCGTGCAGTGGAGGGTAAAGAAGCAGCGGTAGTTAGGTTTTACGCAGTGTTGCAAACAACTGTAGTCGAGACACCAACAATCAACTGTCTTACACTCCCCCTGTCTCACATGCCTTTCCAATCATGGGTCTTCACACTCAGGTTCGGGGCAGATGGACTATACCGGCGAATACCCATATGCTTTTTATCAACTTAATATACTAAAATTAATTCGAAAACAAGTCAATCGACAGTACTGTCTCGAGCTCGTCTATGTTTCTTTCTTCCTTGTGATTGACCAGCAATAAATAATAAATAATAATAATCATCGGATTTGACTGGCACTACGAGATTCCAAATCTACTTACAACCCTTGCCCATTGAAGGCGGTCCTCCATCAAGGCAGTTATAGGCATTGTTGGCGAGGCGAGCCACGTTAAAACGGGTACCAGCTTTCCGAAAAAACTCCACGATCACTCTAACCTATGTACGCGTCGTCACTTTCCGTTCCTCAAAGCTCAGAACAGCTTCTCTCATTGTGAACTTGCCACACACATAAATTTTCTGAGACCTGTAGCTTTCATCTGGCGACACTTTGAAAACCTTCATCATTTGAGAACTTTATTGCCTAAAGTACCTCTATCACCTTCAGTACAAAAATTTTATTATCTTTAATACCTCTCCCACCGTCTTCAACTGACCCAATAACTCCACGATCACTCTAACCTATGTACGCGTCGTCACCTTCCATGTCTACTTATTTGTACCCGATAAGACAACAACGAACGATAACAAATGGCTTCAAGTACTTGAGCCAACGCACCCATGATCACATGCCACAATTCCCCATTCCCCCTCTATGATCTCTTCCTAGGGAACGGGAAAAGTCCTACTGTAGTACTTAACAGTCGGGTTGGCCGGCTGACGCCGGCCAACCCACCTGGACTCGGATTGGCCGGCTTCGCCGGCCAATCCTCGTAGGGGCGGCTTCGCCGCCCCGGCAGGGTTGCTCTGGGGCGTTATTCTTTGTAGCGGGGGGCGACTCTCGGCTCGCCGCTGGCGCGGCGAGCCGACTTTCGCATGCGCGCTCTGCGCGCATTGCAGCTGGGATAGGCCCTGTGTATAGGGGGCACATATTGCAGCAGGGAATGGATGATATGCGACTTGTGTATACTGTAGGCAAATCTGCGACTATCAGGGTTTTGGTTGAAACTAAGAGATACCACACCCAAGTAACCCCTGCCCACTGAAGGCAAATCCCCTTCAAAGAATGGCAGGGTTCCATCCGAACACAAAAAGAAAATTGAAACATTTAGAAGTACCAAAGTAGGGAAGATGGGGCGGGACGGTCAAAAAATCCGAAAAAGAAGACCCCCTTTCCACCGTTGATCCAAGTGTGTAAGGCACAATCGGAGAGGGGCAGCCACACTTTGAGGAGCGGCAGCAGTTGGAGGTGTCTCTTCGTGAGCTCGGAGGCCCACCGTAGTAAATGATTTCTTAAAATTAAAAGTTTCGAGAGGCTGTGCATGTATCCGTTCTAGAAGAAACATTGGCCTCAACTGAATGCCGAGAGATACACATCACTTTCTAATGGCAACCGAGGACAAACAGTCACGTTGTGAATGTGGTACTAATATTGCAATTATGGCGGGGCTAGGCTTAGAACTTCTGTGCTCTGTACACATGGGTTGGCCCCCATCCAATCCTAACCTGCCCGACCTCCACACGCCCGTACCTAATTTGCTTCCTGTGTGCTTCCTACACTTTGGTCTGTCCTTACCCAGTCCATACTCGCACGACCTGAACAGACCCATTCCTGACCTTCCCGATTTTCGGAACCCAGGCGAGGACTTAAATTTTGGTGCACCCATCGGTTTCAGCGCAGGTCCCGCCCATAGTGGGCGGAGCTAGACGCAGAACTTATGTGCTCCGTACACATGGCCTCTACCCAATCCTAACCTGACCGATCTCCACACGCCCGTACCTAATTTGCTCCTTGTGTGCTTTCTACACTTTGGTCTGTCCCTACCCAGTCCATACTCGCACGACCTGAACAGACCCATTCCTGACCTTCCCGATTTTCGGAACCCAGGCGAGGACTTAAATTTGAGCACCCATCGGTTTCAGCGCAGGTCCCGCCCATGGTGGGCGGAGCTAGACTCAGAACTGCACCGCACACATGCCCCTACCCAGTCCTAACCTGCCCGACCTCCACAGACCCCTGCCTAATTTGCTTGTAGTGTGCTCCCTTCACTTTAGTCAGACCCTCCCCAATCATTACATGCGCGACATCAACAGACACTTTCCTAACTTGCCTGATTTTCAGCACCTGAGGGAGGACCTAAATTTGTCTATTCATCGATTTCGGCGCAAGCCCCGCCCATGGTGGGCGGAGCTGGGCCTAGAACTTATATGCTCCGTACACTTGTGTTGGCCCCTACGCTATCCCAACTTGCCCTACCTCTGCAGGTCCGTTCTTAACTTGCTTCTTGTGTGCTCCCTACACTGTGGTAAGACCCTACCCACTCCTTACACGCACGACCTCAACAGACCCATTCCTGACCTTCCCGCTTTTTGGCACACAGGTGAGGACTTAAATTTGTGCACCCATCGATTTCGGCGCAAGCGCCGCTCATGGTGTGCGGAGCTAACCTTAGTTCTTATGTGCTCTGTACGCTTAGGTCAGCCCCTACCCACTCCTAACTCGCCCCACCCTCCGACACACAGTTGAGATGAGGCCCTACCGAATCCCAACTTACCTTCTCTCAGGCCATCTCTTAATTTGACCGATTTTTCGACCATTTCTGCGCAAGCCCCGCTCACGGTGTGTGGAGCTGGGCTTAGTCCTTGATGAGCTTCGCACACTCTGGTCAACCCCTACCTATCCCCAACTTACCCGGCCTCCCCACGCTGCAATTGAGTTGAGAGTAGATTATGTGACAAACAAATGGACACACACCACGCACACACACAAACACACCAAACTTCTGGTTTTAACTTGCCTCTCATGTGCTCCGTATATTTTGGCTTACCCCAACAAATCCCTAACTTGCCCGACCTCTACAGGTCCATTCCTAGCTTGTCTGCTTTTTGAAACCTGATCGTGGACTTAAATTTGGCACCGGCCGTTTCCACCCAAGCCCCGCCCACAGTGGGCGGAGCTAGGCTTAGTTCTTATGTACTCTGTGCGCTTATGTCAGCTCCTACCCCATTCCAACTTGCCCGACCTCTCCAGGCTGCAGATCAGTCAAAAATGCATTATGCGGTGTGCGGACAGACAGACAGACACACACACACAGACAAACACACCAAACTTCTGCTTTATATATAGAGTATGATATCTACGCTGTGCCGGAGAACAACCACGAATTTTCGGAGCACCATCCATTGAGGATTAATCTCTGCTCTACTACGAGCGAGTTTTTTTTAGTTT
Source organism: Trichostrongylus colubriformis (assembly GCA_963978905.1). Taxonomy (NCBI): domain Eukaryota; kingdom Metazoa; phylum Nematoda; class Chromadorea; order Rhabditida; family Trichostrongylidae; genus Trichostrongylus; species Trichostrongylus colubriformis. The sequence goes on along the minus strand of OZ022257.1, from coordinate 42,730,801 downwards.
CCTCGAGAGCCCATTGCTGACCGCAAATCATTCTTTGGAAAATTTCGGAATTAAACTGGAGCTTCACGGTTTTTCAGCTGCACTCATTCCGTACAGCTCATTTTTCGTAAACTCTGCCCATTCAGGATACGCTCCGCCCACTGCGGAAGTGTCTTGAATTGACATTGATGCGACCTTAGCAGTTTGATCTATGTATTGCTTTCGAATTTCGTGACAGAAGACTGTTGGACGAAAAGACAGTTCAAGTCTAATGAGCGCCCACATCCCAACTTCTCCCCACGTCTGTGCCCTTTGAGCTTCGGTTTAGTGAGTTCTTTGCCTTTTTCATCCATGAATGCATGGATGGAAAAAGAAAAGCCTATACAGGTTGTTCTACAGATGGTTCCAAATTCCATGAACCGGGCTGAAGACTAAACTTATCGGGCCATTCCGACCGGCTACCGTACCGGCTGCGCAGATTTTATTGGGAGGGAAGAAGTTCTTCTCGGCTCTCTAGCCTGGCTTCCAAAAGTTGTTTAAGACCATTTGAAATGAGTTACTGCACCTACTTGAGGATTCGGTTCAGTAAACGTTACCTGTTCCCTGCGCACATCCGATAATATCACTTTTACCCCGTCTATGGACCATCTTGGAGAGAAATCGCTCTTTGCGGTAAGTGTCGTCAATCCAAAATAGGTCCTACTCTGATCCTACTCTGGTCCTAGATGGGAAGATCTCCTCTAACTGCTCCACTCAACTGCGTTTCACCTTAAAGGCACACCACGCGAAAAATTGGGAGAGCTATTGCTCGTGTTACAGGATGTAGAGGCCCTGGTCTACCCACTAGTGAAGAAAAATGAATCGAAACCCCTCAAAACCACCCAAAATAAAGCTCTCTGCCCTCAGTCTTCGTACGAGTATTGGAGATTATAGAAGAGCTTCTCCTCGATGATATCGCGCAAAATGCTACGATATCTCTTGTTCTTCCCTGTTGAAGTTACCTTCGCTATTGATATCGCTGCCTCATCTTGTCTTATCGCAAGTTTCCCTCTCGTCTAAGCCGGGTGTGATTCGGCTCGATGGGCTCATCTCGGCTCAGATCGACCAGGCCGTGAGCGGCGGTGGTGAGCCGTGGCGCCGCGAAAAGGGTGCAATCTTCGCGGCCATCCAAGGGTCTACCTGCCCTCAAAAGCAAGGACCACTTTGATTATCGCGTGGTGTGCCTTTAAATGAATCGTCCACGGAAAATGAGTTCCTCTGTTACCCATACATTTATGTTGTATTTGCCAAATATTCATGTTGCATTTGCAAATGTGTGCTGCATGCAAAGTTTCAGAAAAGGTAAGAGTTCGGCTAAGATACAGCTCCCCGAATCCTAGGCCGGGTGGGCGGGCCCCAAAAGAAAGCCCCGTCCTGTCGTCTACCGCGGTTGAGAACGGAGAATGGGACTGTTCACGTAACTTTCTGTTCCTACAATGCGTCTCCGACCGCAACGAACGACGGAGTGGGCACTTGCTCGGAGGCTCCCCCACCCGGCCGGGACTTTGTGGTGCTGTATCTTAGCAAGATTCACATTTTTCGCGTGAAACTTTGCATGCGGCCCACATTTGGCAAATACAACTCAAATATATGGGTAACAAAGGAACTCATTTCCGTGAAAGATTCTTTTACGTTATCTTTTCCGAAGCGTAGGATATTTTTGGAACTTTGAAGACTTAGATTTGAGCATCGGGCATTCAAGTGCAAGCCAACAGTGGTGGAGCTAGGCTTAGCTCTTATGTGTCCCGCACACTTTGCTCAGCCCTCACCGAATCCTCACTTGCATGACCTCTCCAGAACCGTTCGCAACTAGCCTCTTATGTGCTCCGACTTGGTGAGCCCCTACCCAATTTCAATTTGCGCCCGATGTCGCGGAACGCGACTGTCCCTGTGGGCGCACCGCGCGCCCGGCCCCGCCCCCAGTCCGTGGCTCTATAAAAGGGGTCGCCTCTGCCAGTCGGTGCTTAGACACTTTCCCCCCGGGAGGAGAGGGCACCGGGCTTAGGCTGCTAGGATGCCAAGCCGGACTGTAGAGGGTAAGAGCTTGTCTCTTACGCTCTGCAGGCCGACATGGACGCGGTGCGGTCGGGCGGACCGCGGCCGGCTTGGTTGAGCGCTGGCATGCCCACGTCCGTTACACCCGAGGACGTGGACGACTGCAGGCGGGGTAGATAGCCTGCAGGGTGCAGGGAGTTACCGCAGTTACCGCTGATATTCCAATAGTTGACCCTTGGGGCGACGAAGCACGGTCGGACCTGAGTCCAGGCAGGAAGATGAGAGTAGGGCGACTATTGTGGATATTGTGTACATAATAAATATGGGTGCTGTAATCCTTGTACTTGCTGTTATATTAAGGGCAATAATAGGCAGAAGTGTGAGAGCCAATACCTCCGGGAAGCGGCGGCCATACTGTGGGGAAAGCAGTATGGTTCCTGGGGAAGCCCATGTGAACAGTGACAGCCCGTAGGTATAGCAACCGGGTGACGTAGAGTCCGGAGACCCGCAACCACGATGCTGTTGCGCTAGCGGTTAGGAGGGCAACCGCCCGAGAGCCGCAACATGGTGCAATCGGACCGTGGATTCGGGCCCGTCTGTTGTGCGGAGATCACAACAGGGTCCCAGGAGAGGATGGCCTACCACTTAGGGTCTCGTCCACTGCTCCGTGGGTCGGGATGAATATTGCGGAGTACCAGACCTTTGAGGGGCACCCGGGTTTCCCCGCCCTCACTACCTCGGGTGCATATCCCAAATTCTGGCTTAGCCAACCCCTTCTGGTATGGATTCCACACCGGGATGTTAAGCGCTGGCCGAAGAGGAGGGGGCATCTGGTCCGTAGGACTGTGGCAACCTGCCGACTTATGCCTCCAACGGCCGTTCCTCTTCGTACGGTGCGAAGCCCGGGTTAGGGGTGCGACCCTGATCGCATTCCTCCTAGTAAGGAGTCACCTGGCTACGGTACTGGAATGGGCCGGTAAGCATTGGGCTGTTAGGGGCGGCCAGTACTGGGCTACTAGAGTCAGGGGACCTAGTAGTTAGGGGGTGCTCCAATAGGACTCGGTGTTGGATGGCCAGGGCGGCTGCCAACATCATGCCCTGTACAGAGGTACAGCTGCATAAAAGAGGACCTATTGCAGGGCTCTTCCCGAAGTGCACTGTCCGTTGGCATGGGAGTCTTCGGGCGGGGGAAGTAGCTCCGAGCCATTGCGGGGGCATGGCAACTAGGACTAGTAGTGGGCACGGCGTTACTTTTACTTGGGTTTCGTATCAGTTAGGGGCCATAGAAGGGTCTGGTACATCCGTATTCATCCCAGGTGAGCGTTTTCAAGATATTTCTCTTTAAATCCATTTCAGGACAAAATATCCACTTTTCCTATTCATTTACTCATTGCAGCATCTATAGCAGTACAGCACCAGTTGGTAAGTATTTTACATTCTCTTTCCGCGTATTGTACACATTTACAATGTTTTTCGTTGCCCTATAGGTGTCTCCTCCTCCCAAGTTGTTTCCGTCATTTTTCATGGTGTCATTGCTATTATTTGTTTTCGTTTTCAATCTCTCTCATGTATCATTCTTTGCTCAGTCAATATTCCCCTTTTTTTTCCTACAAATCCACTTTTTTCTTCCTTTCCATTTTTTCGGTCCCTCTTTGTCTTATTTTTTGCCGATCTCTCCAATTCCGATCGATGGGTTCGTTTACATCTTTCCCTTGCTTGACATCGATCGAAGTCGGTGAGAATCGACGTCGTTCCCAACTCTCGCTGCGCTTTCCCACGCTCGCGCCGGGGAAAGAGCAGAGAGAGCATACTATGCATGAGAGAGCGCAGTTAGCGCCATGGGAAAGTCGCACGCTATTGATTGCGCCTTGTATAGCACTCTCATGCGACGTCATGAGAGAGCCACTGTCGGCAACTCAATCGATAACGTGTCGACGTATTGATCGCTTTCGTGCTAAGCCATATATATCGCGATTCGCCGTGACATTTCTATCGTGAGTCATTATGACAGCTTCAATCGACTTCGAAATTTTCAAGCAAGAATTGGCACGTGCGATCCGCGAACTTCATAACGCGAGCTCCACCGTCGATTTGCAGCTCCTTCAGGAGCTCCGCTTCGACGATGAAGATCGCGACGAATTGTCATATAAGGCACTCGTGGCAACCAGGCAACGCAACCTTTTGGTTGCGCAGGCCCAGCTTTCACGAGCGCTTCATGAGACGCAGCAGTACTGGGATTCAGTACTGCGGAGCACTGATCGGTTGGACGATGAGGCGCAACGCCGCAACCTCTATCAACAAGCCCTTCTCTATTGGCAGAGCCAAGGAGGGGATCAGGTTCAGAGGGAGGCTAAGAGCCTCGCCGACCAAATCGACGTTGCTCTTCAACTATTACCGCTGACGTATACGCCGCATCCACAGCAAGTCGCTGATCATCAGCCCACGACGCCTACACAGCCTTCGCAGTGTAGGCCGGGACTGGTGACACCAGTTGCTTCAACGGCTATCAACAAGAATTCCGACGGCAATAGCCGCTGGAACGACAAGTTGAAAACCGCTGAAAATTTACCGCCAACGTTTCCGCATGCTCAGGGTTGCTCCGACGAAGAAATTCGTCGGGGACAACACGAGCCTCTACCGCAAGAACAGTTCGTTCGCCTACCAAAGTTCGACCTACCTATGTTTGCAGGCGACATCGATAGGTTTCCCGAATTTTGGGACGCTTTCAATTCGGCGGTGCATGCCAATCCCACTATTTCGCCTGTCGTCAAATTCCATCACTTGAGAAGTCTTCTCAAGGGCGACGCACAGGCCGTTGTAGCGGGGTACGACATAACACAGTCGAACTACGAGCTCGCCATTAAAACATTGCAGGAAACCTACTACAGGCCATAACTAATCCGCACTCAACTTAGTGTGCGATTACAAACTATGAGACCTGCAGGTACGTCACCGCTTCACCAAAGGACGACACTCGCGCAGATAAGGTCCCTATGGCTCCAACTTGAAAAACTTGGAGACCACGAGGACAATATCTTCGTGATGCGCCTTATTCGACAAAAGTTTCCGCAAAGAACGCTGGAGCATCTCGGCACGATCGAGACGGCAGATCCTATCCCATGGAAGATCCCACAGCTTCTATCGGGCTTAGATCGCGCCATCAAGACGTTCGAGACCATCGCGGATACCGCAGAGCAAACCCATGCCGACATACATACTCTAGCTCTGTGCACCGAGAAAGAAGCACGAACTCCCAATCGAGAGTCATCGCGCTCCTGTCGTCTTCGTTGTTGCACTCGGTCACAGACACCTCAACTCGTTCTTCCAGTTACACGGCCCCCACTTCTTCTCGTAGTCGGGAGGCTGGACCTAGTCCAGATATTCTTGATCGAGGGACGTGGTCGGGAACAAACTGTAAGAACGATATTGAGTGAGGCTGAGCATAGAGGTTACCGCCTTTGGACATTATTTACTGAACTGTTGACAAGTTATCGCCTTTTGTTGTAGTCTTAGATGTTACCACCTTTGTTGAAGGCTTTGGCAGACCCTCTTTCCATTATGTAGTTCATCCATGGAAGTCTTTTTAGCTGATAACCAAGTAGTTCACAGTTGTAGTCATTTTTAGCCAATCTCTGTAGTCAGATACACCCATCATTTCAGGAAACCTTGTCTGTCATTAGCTTTAGGTCACCGCATTTCCCCTCTACTGCTAGAGTAGAAACTCAACAGCAGTTACCGCCGATATCCGGCGCCATGGAGGACAACGACGATGGGCAAGGACGATCAACAAAGATGGGCAAGGACAGTCAACTAAGATGGGCACGTGGCAGCAACATGGACGTCGATATTAGCAACAACAACAACAACAACAACGTCATCGTCGTCCTGTGGCTGTCGATAACAACAACGTCGTCGTCTAGTGGCTGTTGGTGGAGATGGTGGTGGAAGATGGATGCTGGCAGAAGGAGTTGGTCGGACTTGTGGTGGAAGCAGTGCTGGAAGGCGTGGATCTCGGCAGTTCAATTATGTCTCCTTTTCTGAGTGCCCTTAAGGCACTCCTCCCTTTCCCCCCTTTTTTTAGGGTGCCCTTAAGGCACCTTGTGTGTCGTTTTTGTAAGTTTTTTTTGGAGTGTCCTTAAGACACTCTTTCCCCCTTTGTTGGGCTGTTGTGTTTTTACCCGTAGGAGTTTGTTGTCGCTCATGTTGTAGTATATTTTTATGCACCCTTAAGGTGTTCCTTGCAGTGTCGATTTTCTTTGGGCTGCCCTTAAGGCACCCTATTTTTGTCATGAGTTTTTCTGACTGGTAGGGACCTGCCACTAGGTAGCTCAACTGTAAGGGATGACCGTGCTGGCCCATGCCGTCTTGCATTTTATCAACAGGGGTTTCAGGTCGGGCAATTACATCTGGGCCAGCTCTAGTCGGACGTCCGGTTCTCCCCAGGTGCAGTCGTTGCGCACCCCGGAGCCATTCCTTTTCGCTCTCGGGAGTGTCGCGGAACGCGACTGTCCCTGTGGGCGCACCGCGCGCCCGGCCCCGCCCCCAGTCCGTGGCTCTATAAAAGGGGTCGCCTCTGCCAGTCGGTGCTTAGACACTTTCCCCCCGGGAGGAGAGGGCACCGGGCTTAGGCTGCTAGGATGCCAAGCCGGACTGTAGAGGGTAAGAGCTTGTCTCTTACGCTCTGCAGGCCGACATGGACGCGGTGCGGTCGGGCGGACCGCGGCCGGCTTGGTTGAGCGCTGGCATGCCCACGTCCGTTACACCCGAGGACGTGGACGACTGCAGGCGGGGTAGATAGCCTGCAGGGTGCAGGGAGTTACCGCAGTTACCGCTGATATTCCAATAGTTGACCCTTGGGGCGACGAAGCACGGTCGGACCTGAGTCCAGGCAGGAAGATGAGAGTAGGGCGACTATTGTGGATATTGTGTACATAATAAATATGGGTGCTGTAATCCTTGTACTTGCTGTTATATTAAGGGCAATAATAGGCAGAAGTGTGAGAGCCAATACCTCCGGGAAGCGGCGGCCATACTGTGGGGAAAGCAGTATGGTTCCTGGGGAAGCCCATGTGAACAGTGACAGCCCGTAGGTATAGCAACCGGGTGACGTAGAGTCCGGAGACCCGCAACCACGATGCTGTTGCGCTAGCGGTTAGGAGGGCAACCGCCCGATGAGCCGCAACACCCGATCTCATAGACCCATTCCTGACCTTCCTGATTTTGGGAGCCCAAGCGAGGACTTATATTTGAGCACCCGTCCATTTTTGTGCAAGCCCCGCTCACGGTGGCGGAGATATCCGCCGTCAAACCTTGCGATTTTGCGTTAATGGTTCGGACGGCTCACCGGGGTCTTTCAAATCTTGGGAACACTTCCTAGGGGCCTCAGGTATTTGGTCTCGGGACGTTACTTATTTGAAACCCTCTTCTATCATCACTGTGGTTAAAAAAACCGGAAGGAGTCGGGAGAAAGAGGAAGTTGGGAAGAAATGATCGCTTGGAAGCGAACATTTGAAATTAGAAGTGGTAATCAGTGGAGAAACCCGGAATCAAAATCGTAACGTTGTGGTCTACATTCGTGTCTCCTGCGCATCTCTTCGAACTGCAACATCACCACAATTTTTGTCTCGCAGAGTGTATTTTATTCATTCATGATGATGTGAAATGAGTGAAACAACAAACTGCAGCAATCAAGTAAAACAATGAAGAATAAGAAAAGGATGAGTAGAAAGGTGTTGGTGGTAAAAAAGATCCATTCACACTCAACGTCCTAGCAAGGTATCGTGTGTGTAATGTCTGCAACCTAACGAACTGCAAACGTTATGGTAGGTCTCACCGTAGGCCAAAATTGCTACCTCCTGGTGTCTACAAGGTGGACTTCTGAGGTCGAGATCTTTGAAACTTAGACACTAAACATCTATGATATCGTTTTTCCATTTGATGATTCTGTCGAATGACCTCTGTAAAATGAAATAAGGCTTGAACGACTGGCTCCCATAGAGGTTTCGTTCTTCCAGGCTCTGAAGCGGGCGACGACACCGAAACGTCTGTCAAAAAGAGAAAGTCACTCCCAATTGTGGATGGAAGCTAGGCATTCGAACTAGCTCTTTGCCCTGCTTCTGCTCTCAAGCCAACACATATCTTATTCGAGCAACAGCACATATGGCATATTTTCAGTTCATTTACTGGATGGTAGACACCTCATGCCATCAGTTTCCGTTTAAGATGCTCAAAAAATAAAACCTCCCAGCTATAATAAGGAAGCATTACGAAGAGTCGAGAATTGCCGAAAGAAGTAAGCACCGTAAATCGCGAAAGCATTTATGAAATTAGATATCTGAAAGTTGCTGGTAGCACGAGCAGTTGATCTTCAATATAAATAACACTGAAGTTAGGCGGTGGTGTTTCTCTTGAGATCTTGCATCGATTCACTTGCTTTGTTCGCCTTTGGTTTTCTGCTCGGAAGCATTAGCCTGCAATGTAGATTTTGATAGGAAACAAAAACATAGAATACGAACTATAAATTCGTAACAAAACCATAAAATACGAACTATAAATTCGTATTTTATCGTCATGTTGATTTACCCAAGATGGCAGTCGACTGGAGTTGTTGTAACCTTTTTAATAAGTAAAGGGTGTAAACATTCTTGACATTGGGAATAAAAGTGAAGAAAAAGGGAATGGGTAAGCTGACTGCACAAGGAATGACACTCTATACTACACGTTGATTTGAGCCGTGGATGTGCTTATTTCCATGCGTCTCACCGACTCTGATCTGCCCTAATCGGATCTGAGAAAAGCCATCCTACCTTGCGCGTGGCGTGGCTGCGATCGCAGACAGCAAGGCAGGGTGGCATGGGGGGGGGGGGGGGGAGGAGTGAGTTGCATTTGTTCCGATTTCTAGAGGCCGGCACTGAGTCGGGTCACCGCGCGCGGCGACGCTGCGAATCGTCCGAATGGTGGCGTGTCCTTCACCGTCTGGGCTCTCCCAGAATTGCCTGAGCATTTTCAGGGGCGGAGCTTTGGCGGCGTGTTTTTACCTGCCTTTACCTGATTGCAATCTGCCGCGCGCAAATGGGCGTGTCCGCCGCGCAACCTGACTTGGCCTCAACGGTCGGAACATTTGCACTCCACCCGGCATGGGGGAGATGCAGAGACGACGCAGGCGGCGAGACAGGGTGACATAGGTGGAGAGGCAGAGATACGCAGCCACGTCCTTCCGCTGGCACCGCGAAGTTTGAACGCGGCCAAAGGAACTGGTCACATGTCGCACACTACCGTCCGCTTGAAGCCATATCTTGCCCATTACGCCTCCATAGGGCCTTGCTCAAATTTTCCGAAAGCGATATATTGCATTGCACGACACATCTGTACCGTGTACTGGAACCTGCAGCGTTCATTCATATGTGGAGATCATATACTCTCTTCTCAAATTCAAGTCTGGCTGACTTCAGTGAGAGTACACAAAAAATGAGAAAGTACCCTAAAGTCCCATAGATAAGAGCGGCCCGTAGATAAGAGCGGTTTGTGCTAGAAAATGAAAATTGACGTTTGTATACGTTTTTCTTTGGCGCTGTGTGCTCATGATTATCGCATTAATAGCCTACAACTTTACCTTTATTCTTACTGTTCTCTATACTTTTTCTGTTGCTATTTTTTATTAGGTTGTAAGGAAACTTCTGGCCGCATTCGCGCGTTCACAAGATAAACTCAAATTTCGAAGCGCGTCTACACGAATCAAATTACAAGTTGTGCTCCTTAGATAGAGAAAAAGTTGCTCTTTCTGGATATATGCTTTTCTTGATATGTTACAAGTTTTCGAATTATTAGGAAAGTTATAAAGTACTACGAAAATGGCACTTTTTAGATGACTTCACTTCACGAGTTTTTGTTCAGCTGAGTCCCAGCGAAGGTGACCACAAATGTGAATGCTGCAAGGGGATGGGGTGAAGCATTGTACTGAATACTTTGTCCCTAGTTTCAGAAGTGCAGGAATGAGAACGAGTTGCTCGAATTTTTAATTGATCAAATGGTTTTAACTAAAGCGACAGAAAGCGATGAGCGCCCATATTTGCAGGGGACATCCACAAGTATTGGCCCTCAACAAACAAGCTTGACCAACCACCTCAAGTAGCCTTGATTTGGAAAAACCCAAAGAAATGGGTGCATAGGGACTATTCAGGGCAGCTATGCGCAAGCGCATTTTCCACAAATCCTCTCCCAGTAATTGAAGCAGTTGAAGGCTGAAGCCATTACTCGTCTATCACATTCATCAGATCTAGCGCTAACTATGTCCCACTTTTCCAAACATCTGGACAGCTTCAGCAGCAGTGTGTTCGGAAAGAATGATGGTTTAAAGTCGACGTTTTTTGTTTTCGCGCTCTATGGATCATCAGCCCTTCTTCAAAATAAGATATGCAAATATCCATAATACTTCCAAAAGTGTAGCGAATCAAATGGTACTTATTCTGTGAGAAAAGATGCAGTCTGAGCCGAGTTATGATCTCCCGAAGTTGAAATTGCGAAACCGGCTATGAGAAATCTAATTTTACTGTTGCATTGGGAATGACTGCTGCTGGGGAGAAATTTGAAACAATGCTAGTTTTTAAAAATTTTTTAAAGAATTTTAAGAATTTTTAAGAATTTTTTTCACCGGTAAATCAAACCGCTCTTATCTATGGGACTTTAGGGTAGTAATGATCTTGTGATTTACCCTTGGGCCGCGGTCATACTTTGCACATTGACGCGGGCACCGCCGTCAATCATTTGCCTGCCGCCGTCAAGGGTGGCACGCGGTGGCGCACTCCGTTTGCAAAGTTCTTGACCCGATCACGCTACAGTACGGTGACCATTGCCACGATCACCACACTGGCACCGTCCCAAGATTCGAAGCGGCCACCATCACCGTACTGTGGGCGATTGGGTCGCAAATGGAGCCCGCCACCATGTGCCGCCGTTGACGGCGGCAGGCAAATGATTGCCTGGTGCAGACGTCATTTGCCGTCGGTGCCGGTGTCATTTGCCGTCGGTGACGGCGGTGGCGGCGTCAAGGCGCAAAGTATGACCGCGGCCTTACATCGCCCACACAGTTCTGCGGCAGATGTTTGGCCAAATGGTAAAATTCATGGCGATATGCTACCCTTGAAGAAGGACCAACGCGGTTCATATAAACCTGATGAGATTAGATGGCAGGAGGATAAAGTAGTGATTCAAGCAGTTGATGGTGTGCAGCAGCGTTTGGGAAAAATACTATTCATGGAGGTCAACGGACATAACAGGATTCTTATTTTTCGAGTTCTCGACCGTTTCATCTCTTTCGCTCCAGCCTTACTAAGCATCCCATATTTCATGCGAAACAGTAGACCTGATGTTCGTGCCCAGCGCATTTAAAGTCAAAAAAGGAAATAACTTATAATGATCCTCCATTATTTAGAATTTAAATACATTCGAAAAAAAACCAACGCAACATTTAATTTTATAATGTACAGAAAGTCACCCTAACAAACTCACCAATAACCTGCCGACGACAGTACAATGGCTATGAGAGCGGCTGAAATGTGGAGGTAGAGATATCCCATGGCAGTTGCGTCCTTAGTGAATATGTAATACACAACTGCATTGGCCAATGTTTGCGCAAAATTTCCTGATTGACCAATGAGGCAAATTGAAAAATACGACACTATCACCTGTAAAATGCGATGATTTTTCATAAGTGGAAACTTACCATTCTCATTTTTACTATTTTTCCTTCACATTACTTCCCATAATTTTCATTTTCAGTATCAGTGCAATATGTATATTATCGAGTCCACTAATAAGGAGCGAGCGGATTTAGGGAAGAAGACTCGAACTGGGTCGAGGATACCAAAGCTACCGCCACACGAACGGAAATTTCACTAAGCAAGCAGTTGAACACTTGTGACGCGCAGTGGGTCAGCTTTTGTGTAGCGGTAACTCAGTACGAATGCCCTGCCCTTCACTTGGAGCGATCGGCGGGAAAATCTCCAATGGTGGGGAAGGCGCACTGCGCATTGTCGCTACACTCAAACGTATGTACAGCGTGCGTAAGCAATCGTTCACGGAAAGATGATTATTTCTATTACCCATATATTTATGTTGCATTTGCCTGATGTGGGCGCATGCACGCATGTTTCACGCAAAAAATGTGAATTCGGCTGAGATACAGCAGCACACTGGGGGGCGGGGCCTGAAAGCAAGTGTCCACTCCGTCGTCCGCCGCGGTCGGAGACGCATTGTAGGAACAGGAAGTCAAATGATTAGTCCCACTCTCCGGTCCCAACGGCGACGGACGACGGGGCGGGCTTCTCATTGAAGACTCCGCCAACCCGGTCAAGAATTTGGGGTACTATATCTTATCCGAATTTTCACTTTTCGCGTGAAACATTGCATGGGATCCTTATTTGGTTGAATCACAGCATAAATATATGGGTAACAAAGAAACTCATTTTTCCGTGGACGATTGCTTAGAAGGCACAATTCACGATCGATTCGCTTTCCATTGCGTTCAACAAAGTTTCTGAGGATGTTAAAGAAAGCACACGTGAAAAAACCTGAAGCCAACCGCTTCGGTAAAAGTACATCCACCCTCCCTAGATGTAGGAGGAGCTACCTGCTCACGGATGAAGCCATAATTTTCGAATTATAGTGACTGCGAATTCGACGTTTTCAAAATTTCCCTTACTTTCTATAGCTTGTTGCTACCACTTTAATTATTTAATTCATCAACAACTGACCCAACATGAAGAAATCCTAAGATTGGCTTCAGCGCCATGCGCATATAAGTAGCTAAGGCACACTGCACCATATAAAATGATCTCCACGAAGAATCCCTGAAAAAAAAAACGATTCACAGCCCATACAGTAGGACACATTCCACTCCCTGCATTTTTCTGAGCGTAGAACAGACATGAGTCCAAGGCATGGATTACCTGTCATGGTGACCACACGCAATTGCGTGAAAGGAAACAATTAGGTGCTGTGAATGCTTGAGGCAGTGGTCATCAGCTCCTTTTCCTCATCTTGCTCTTGCCATGAATGTAATCCTTTGAACAATTTAAAGACAGTGTTAGGGGTAATGTGGGTGATAAGGAATCCCTAAGAGGAGTCATTCACTCGAAAACTACGGGTTTGGAAAGCCTATTTGTGACGAAATCCCCCGCGAAGGGCTCGCCCCCGAGCTGTGGCAAAGCGGCCTTTCCAGCTCGAGCCGCCTTACCGGGCTCGGTCCGCCTCCTAGCGACCGCTTGGCTGAGGTGGGAATAGAAGGTATCGCGGACCGCTTTCTCAGTTTTGGCTCGAAGCGCACTCCAGAAAAAGGATGCTTCCTCACTTCCGAACATCCCTTCGTGTTTAAACATGGCAAAACGTCAATGGAAAACTCGTCCGGACTACCCGCCTCTTCAAGGGAAGGCTCCACGTCGGGAATCAACGGTGGGGAAGGGGCCTATTTCTCAGGTCTTTGACCATTTCCATCCGTTTTTTCTTCACTGTCCTGTAACTGGGCATCTCGGCCTTCTATTCACTACTTCTTTTACTTTACTGCCGAATTTCCCCAAACACTGCCTTTAAGTTTCATTCAAGTGGCCCCACTTTTCAGTGGAACAGAATTCCACAGTCAGAGAAAAACTCCGCCAAATATATCTGTCGGTAAGCCGACGAACAGTGTTACATGCCTTTTCGAATCCATCTTCATGCGCGGTTGTTTTCTCCATTTTTTATAGGAATCGATTTCTGTGCGATTCAATGTAACTTTGTGTAACGTAGTGGGAAAACGCCAGCTCCCGTGTCAGACGCTGAAGGTAAAGCCCCGAGTGCGGTATAAAAGAAAGTGAGGAGAAGGAGCCACGCCGTTTTTTCTTCTACTTTCGCAACAAGTGCATCCGGACAAGTTCGCCTAGAAAAGAGAAGGGTTACTCCTGCAAATCACAGGTTGCATAGCAGATAGCTCGATTAGTATTGATCATAAACGTCTGTATCAATACGGTGTTGAAGGCAAAGTTCCAGAATCACCTTAGGTGGCTAAAGCACTGAATCATGGAAATAAAAGTGCTGAGGAATGCGCCGGCAGAAAAAAAATTAAGAGGAATCTCCGAAACCAGCAAAAATGAGGCCTGCGATGCCTGGCTCTGGACGAGATTACCGCATGAAAAGAGCCTTTAACTCGGTTCCCGCTGGATGGTATCATAAGGTTTCCTGGAATAACACTTGTTTCCTCATGTCAACGTTTCCTTTATCATTGGCAACTCTTCGTAATCTTATATTATCACACAAATCGTAGGCCTCATTTGCCACGTTGTTGCTTGTTGATTGGCACCGTCACTGCCAACAGTCACGTTTGGGGTGGGTGGGCCTGGGCTGCTTGGTGGAGTTCGCTTGCTTCTTTGGCTCTCCACTCTCCAGAACTGGCATTCATGCTTTGGTAAAGGTACAGCCTATTGGCTGTGTGTCGAACTATCTGACCAGGGCGAGAGCTTTAGAACCCCAATAATCCTAGAATGTACCTTTAAGGGCAGCAGCCACAATTCCCGCGTGCCAGTGTAAAAGGTAAAGCTGTTATACATATATAGCTAATCTTTGAGAATGGTTAAACCATCAATTTTTTTTACTACAATAGAGCTCATTCACAGTAAAGCTACCGGAATAACAGCAAAGGCACCACGATTCTAAGACTTCGTTGTGCTTCGAAGACGATGACCGTAACGGTACTGCAGCTGAAAAAACAAGGAAGACTAGCGAATCAAAGACGCCTCCAGTGCAAAGGCGAAGGATTACGAGGAGAGAGAGTATGCGATCCGACAAGGGGTGAGATGCAAGAGAGAAACGGGTAAGAGACATGACACAATGCCAGTCAGAAATCCACACGAGAAGGAACCTTGCATTTTTGAAGAGCTTCACCTGAATGAATCGTGGAATAAGCCATTTACTTTACGGCTATCCCATAAACCCAAAACAGCAATCTCACCAGGGAAGGTTTCCAAATCCTATGGATCTTTGAAATGAGACCTAGGTCGATCGATAGGGTCTCCAATGCAGATTACAACTACGAAAACCAAAATTGCAAAATGCCGCTTCGAAACGATTCGGAAGGTGGCTGGACTTGCTTGCATGCTTCGTCGGCGGGTTACATTGTCAGGAGTAACGCGTCAATAGTGACTCAAGCCAAGCGTGGGCGACCAATGAGAGAGTAATTGGAAGCAAATTTCGGCCCCTCCTAACTCGTTCTGGAACGGCAATTTGCAATTTTGGTTCTCGTATTTATTATCGGCATTTGAGATGCTACCGATCCACCTAGGGGCTCATTTCAAAGCTCCTTGGCAATTTGAAACCCTTTCCTAGTTAGAACTTCACGTGCGAGCCTTTTCATCACTATACATCCAGTAATCGGGAGAGAGCCAAAGATTTGTGAATTTGGCCACGTTTACGTTTCATTTTGATTTTCCAGTAATATGGAACACCACATATTACTATTCCTAAAATTCAGTACCTGTGATCTGGGAATGGTCTTTTCCTCATCAGAAATGTAAATGATGTTGTACATGTAATCCAAATAAAGCCCGTCAGTCATCTGAATTATCCAATTCTTAGAAGACTAAAACGTCAAAAGAACGACTGTTCGAGTTTTGGAGTACTCACCAATGCGCGAAAAACAACGGCACCTAGGAAACCTCCAAAAAGCTGTACAAAGACAAAAAGGAAAACGCTAGCAGCATCCAGACGTCGAACCAGGTACTGAGAAACCGACACGGCTGAAATGAAGAAGTATGTAATGAAGTATTATCATATAGTTAGCTGAGAATGTGTGATATATTCCATTTCCACTTTGAACTGGACACTTTTCAAAACATCTGGGACATTGTTGAAATCGATTTGGACGTTTTTCAAATAAAAAAAAGACGTCTTTCACATTAACATGGACGTTTTTTCTTTCGTTGTTTTTTGATTTTTTTTTGTTTATTTGAGTTCTTCTTGAACCTCATAGTGTATTCCTAATGCAATATGACGAAAACAAATACAATTTTCACAATAAAAGTAAACAGATTATTATAACACGTTCAGTTACTGGTTGCCCTGCCGCAGCAGCCGTCATGTTCATCATGTTGACTCGGTCCAATTCACAGTGGTTTCTTCAGTTTAATCTTCAACTTTCTTAGAGCGTTGAAAATAGAATAAACGGCCAACTCGATGTTCACTTCCTTCAGCCGTTCCTGAATCTTCCGCAAGGTACTATCTTCTGGATGTTGCTCCACGATCTCTTCGATGCGCTGCAGCACTTGCGGTCAGCTTGGATCTTCTGTTTCCTCCACAGCTACGCTGGACAATGGGGGTGTATATCACTAGGACAAAACCGTCGCGTGGCCGTGTTCTGCACGCGACGGGATGGTGCGAGCTATGCGCGCCATATTGGATGAGTCTTGAAGCGATGACACTGCTCTACGCCTCATTCTATGCGTAATCGCTTCAGGACCCAACTAATGCGGCGCGCATAGCTCGCACCATATCGTCGCGTGCCGAACACGGCCAGGCGACGGTTTTGTCCTAGTGATATACACCCGGACAATGGCACCTTCCTTCCTGTGCGCACTGATAATATTTCTTGCCGTACTCTCGTTAACACCAGCGACATGAGCGGCTCCATGGATTGATCTTCTGCCCACTTGTACAAGCTTGACGAGGATTTCCTTTTGCGCCAAGGTCGTCCGCCTGTAACGTCGCCGCTCACCAGAAATTGAGCTCTTCTTGCTGTTCATGGATGCTCGTGAAGTAGACTGGACAGTACGCAGTTTCGTCACAACTGAAGGGGTTACGAAAGTCAAGCCGCCGTGTAGTATTCGCGCGTTTGACGCGGCGATTCTTCTTGAAAAGCGGCTATTTATCGACGGGTACTGCCATTTGACACATGTGTTTTGTATTATACGCTTCTCATCAGAACATTCAGAAATGCTCATAGGAAGTTGTCCGAGTTAACTTGAAAAACATCCATTTTGATTCGAAAAATGTTCTGGGTGGTTTGAAAAAAGTTAATGTGGTTTGAAAATCGTCCCTGGTGATTTGAAAAACGTCAATATTGGTTTGGAAAGTGTCCAGTTCAAAGTGGAAATGGTATATATGCACATAAATGAAAAAAATTTTAAAAAGGATTAACACATAACGTATCGAGACTAATTTCGCCGTTCCTACCTATGACCACACGTTTTTATCTAGTGCTCAAAGAGTGCAACACCGTGTGTTGCACTTGGCCACACAGGATCGTCTTTTGACTGTGAGGCCAAAGCTGTCAGGATACGTTTTCGAATTTGGACAACAATCTGTCCATCATTGTAGCAGGAGAATTTTGCGCTTTAATGTCACTTCTAGGCAAAAACTAAACTTTTGACAAGTAGGCAGTTAGTTCCGCGGTCAACAGAGAAGTAATCTCAGTCGAAGTCAAGTGAGTAGTTGTCCTGTCAACTGTTTTGTTATCGCTTGCTATGGAGTTAAAAAAGCACAGAATTCTAGCTACTCTTTTCAAGGGAAAGGTCCTAGAAAGATATGTTATTCTCCATATTCGAAAACATATAGTTTGCCAACATTTGACCGATAACCACAATTTCAAATTACGAAAAAATTGTGATGTGATACTGGTCCCATCAGGAGCGGTTTCGAGTGCAACACATGTGTTGCACGCGGTATGTTATGGGTTACTGTAACGGCTTAATCGCCGGAAGGCTCTGTCGCTTGTGCTTAGATTCAAAAGTCGAAAGTCATACGCAACTAGGAAGCACCTTAAAGACACCGGAAGGGGTAATTTTGGCTTACGGTAGAACGACCTAGTGTGGACGAGCTCAAGTGGCCGCCATTGCGCAAACTCCCTAATTTGACGCCTTGGCATGGTGCCAAAATAAGATGTTTCTATTACAAATTTGTTTTTTTCCTTTTACTTTTTACTTTGTTTTCTCATCTTGTTTCTAGATGTATTAGGTTGATTCATAATAAATCGGACAAATGGTAGTGATGATTTCTAGAGATCATAACTCAGTAACGAATTAACGAAAATGGACGCGCGAGGTACCGTTGGAATGAGTATGAAAAGCTCTTCAAAGTACCGCAAAATAATCACTCCAAAGTAGTTTCATTCCGCCACAATGCCGCACGATTTCAAGCGGTCCAGAGACCACATCCGCAACGTCATACTACTACCATATCGCTATCTGGCCAGGAACCCGCGAATATCGGCAGACGTCTGATAGAAGTTCACAAGGAGTATGCCCCCGGCAGAAGTACACTGTAGTTGTAGTATTCGAAGTTTGCGTCAGGCGACTATTCCAACGAAGACGAAAACCGCGGTTGGTGGAGCGTACACGGCGTAGACTGGGAGCTGCTCGATGAAGGTACCACAGTATCCGCCGACGTCTACGTTCGTCAATTACGAGAATTGAAGGCCACTGTCCAAAGTTCGCTACGGCGGCGGTCACATGTCTACTTCCAGCACGACAACGTGTCTACTTCCACAGACCGCACTTCGCAAGATCGACCAAGGCCGAGCTGCTGTCGTACAGTTGGACCGTACTTCTATACCCACCGTACTCCCCAGACCTGGCCCCTTCAGATTTCCACCTTTTCTCCCACAGCCAACGCCACCTGGACGGCCAAGACTTCAAAACTCGCGACGGATCAAGGCGGCACTCGGCAACTTCTTCGAGCTCCAGCTTCCGGCCTTCTGGAGCAAGGGCATCCATGATCTGCCTATACCGTGGCAGAAGGTCATCGATAAAGATGGAGTATATTTCAAGTGAATCCCTGTTGTCGTAAAAAAGTTGTACGACAATGATTAAAATTGGTCAATTTGTCCGATTTATTATGAATCAACCTAATACTTACAGGGTGGCGAATAATTACGTGCGCGCAACTTTACCTCCGTTTTAATTATTGTAGAATGCATTTGTACATACTTTTTCTTTTTCTGAGTACTCATTTGTTTCTTATTATTGGTTTGTAGAAAAAAACTTATGCTTTACTGGCATGACGAAGAAATGCTCAGGCCCTAACGCGATTGCGCAGTTAGCTGAGGGTGGGATGAAGAGCTTAGCAGTTTCTTCGAGACTCGGCATTCCTCTGAGGACTGTCCAAAAAATTGTAGAGCAATTGAAAGTAGAAGGACACATCCCTACCAAACCCAGAAGTGGGAGAAAACGTACAGTGAACACCCAACAGGTGTTTGAGATTATTAAGAAAAGGGCTCACCAAAAAGATGGTCTGAGCTTAAACAAGATGGCGAGTCAGCTAAACATTTCTCGCAAATCTGTTCAAATGAACTTGAAGAATGAGCTAGGACTCCGTAGTTATCGTCTGTATAACGAAAAAGTTCTTACCGATCAAGCAGAGCAAAATTGGAAGGAAAAATGCAAGAGGATACGGGAATTTTTCAAAATGCGCCGAATCGAGGACGCCCTTCGGCCTGATGGGAAAATTTTCACCGCTGAAGTGTCTAGAAACTCTCAGAATCATCGTCAAGTTCTTTGCTCAGCTTTCAAGAACCATCGCAAGCAAAAACTGCCACGAGAAGTCTGTTGCCTGAAAGCTTAATGGTTTGGGGCGGCAACAGTGCCTCAGGCAAGACCCCTTTGATTTTTATTGTAAAAACGTGAAAATTAATGCAGAAGTCTCCCAAGAAGAGATTCTCATGAAAGCTGTGGTGCCCTGGAGACAAGAACACCTCAATTTTATCTTTCAAAAAGACAAAACACAAGTCTATGGAGCTAAAACAGCGATTCGCTACCTGTAGACCAAAATCGGCCCTTTTTTGACGAAGGATTGTGGCCTGCAAACAGCCAAAATCTGAATCCATTGGGTCTTTCTGTGTGGGGATCCATGAAAGAGCAACTCAGGAGCCCAAATGTAAAGAATCTGGTAACTTTGCGGAAAGAATTGATCGAAATTCAGTACGATTTAGACGATTAATACCTGCGCCGCACCTTTGATTCCAAGAAGAAACGAATTAACATCTCTATCGAAGCTGATGGTGGCCACTTCGACAATTCTTTGTAATTATAGGATGTTATCGCCTATTGTTTTATAAAAATAACTTTCTTCAAAAATTCGTAAGCAAACAATAGAATTCGAAAGCTTTTTTTGGCGCACGTATTTATTCGCCACCCTGTACATGAATGCTAATGTAGTTGGGAATGGCCACCCCACTGCGCTGGGAGTCAGGTGCTACAACTAACGTTGGCCCGCGGCCCGTCTCCTACAGCGGACAACTCGGAAAATCAGTGTGTTGGATGCGAATGGGATGCGAATACACACCGCAGCGTCGCGCTTTTGAGTCCGGATTTTTTCGCCTATTATCGTTTCTAACCTTGAGTGTTCGTTACAAAATGCTCATTTCTTTGCATCTTCCTCTTGTTTCGGACCCCTTCCGGTTCCTCTAAGTCGGTATGAGTAGACCATGAAGATCAAATCGAATTCTGGTCTCTCTCTTGATTCGAGCTGCATCAAAGACACAGTTCGTGATAATCAGATGGATCGATATTCCTCCTTCGAATAGTGAATCCTCGGGTAATTAGTCAGGTTGCACCTTTTTTCGTCACTACTGTGCACTATCATGGCGCTACACTTGTTCGAACCCATTTCGACGAAGCCCTTCAGTTGACCAATAGGGTAGCTCAAGTTGGGTGGCGACGGAGTGGGTTCGAGCAGGTCACGCGTGATAGCGCACCGGGGTTGCAAAAAAGGTGCAGCATGACTAGCTACCCATGGATCTATTATTCCAAGTAGGTAAGTCGACCCATTTGATTACCACGAAATGCGCCTTGAAGCATAATTCTACTTCCACCCATCATTTGCCCGGCCTACTCATATTTTTGTATTATTCAATGAGCAGGATCGCTTTTTTTCAAGGGAGCTTTAATATAAAGGCAGAACTTTGTTTACAATGTTATATAAGTGATGACTAGATGAAATGGTTTGTTAGTGCTTGGATTATGAACGATGGCATCCATTCAGTTGTTGTTTGGATACTGTTAAGAGTTCACGTGTCAGGCAATCAGGCGGATAGAAAAACATCGATCAAGTGATCAGGTGATCAGACTATTGGGTGATTAGGCGTATCATTCATTCATTGACTGATATGTGTCTTATCGTTTCCGCCTAATCGTCTGATGGCCTGCGCTTGATCGATATGTATCTTTTTCTTTCCGCCAAATGGCCTGATCGTCTAAAATGCAGGCGCGATCGCTAACTCTAAACACTGCTCTACAGGGTGTGTCAAGATTTTGCACGACGACGAGCGGCGTGCGACGCAGTGTGTGCGAGCTATGCGCGTCGCGGGAATTGGGTCTTAGAACGATTACATGTAAATGCTAGGGGCGCGATACGCAATTGACTTGTAATCCGCCACGCGTGAGTGCTGGTGAGGATTAGATTACTGTCGAATGAGAAAACGGTCTAGTTCGCGAGAAGCTTCGAGGACAGGCCGACTCTTCCTAGAGCTATATTCTGCTGTATCCAGAACTGCATTATGGAGAAATCTACGGAAAGTAATATGATACGTTTCGATAGGCGTGTGTGCGGATCCTCTATTCGTTTGGGATGAATGTTTAGAAAACATTGAGATAATAACAGCTACCTGGATTGAAATGTCCTTGAGTAATATCGGCAAAGAATCCTCGAATAATGAATAGTGATAGGCCCGAGATTACCGAATACGTTATGGCTCTGATAGTAGACGGAGCACCGGCCAAGTTCGCTGAAAAGTCGCATTCTATTCCAAACCAAAACCATACCCGGCAGCGTTTTCAATACCCGAAGATCTCTTATTTGTGAAGCACTGATGCCGCTGCGCAAATCGCGTCACCGGTACCAAGAGGGACTTGCGATGCGTTACATGCTTCTCGTGTAAACGCTCGCTCAGCGCGAAGTATGAATGCGGCCTGACGGATCACAAGGGATCAGCCCTGGGCGCTTGGTGATCAATAGTGCACTCGAACTCGATCATCGTTTCATGCAAATAGCGCAACCGTGCGTGACAAGTGCTCTGATGTTCCCGCGTAATTTAGCTGCGCCATGCACTATCTGACGCAAACGCCGTCTCATTGGATGATCATTCTTAGCCCGAGTGTCCTGGCGCATGCAACGAGCGCTTTCATGAGAGTGGGCGCATTAGAGCATCACTTCTGGATGTGCAATGATGATTCCAAGAGCTTTTCTAGTATGCGAACTTTATAGCGATGTTAAAAAGTTGACCAACCGAACAGTACAAATAATCCTGTGCCGACCAACTCCCCAATGGCTGGTTGCACGTACATCGCGTAGAGATCATCTTGATCTGCTTCCGTTTCGACCATATTACACTCTAAATCTGTTTTTATGAACACGGGACATGTTTACGGGGAGATTTCAGCAGAACAGTTCGGAGTTACACTACACCAGACACCACTTGACGCCATTACCGCAAATGATCGATTTCATCATTAGACGAATTTGCATTTCACGCTGTTAGGCCGCGTTCACACACTGCGCCGGCGGCGCGGCTGCGTTCACAGGCAGTGAGTCAGAGTGGCACGGAAGAGGTGCAGAGGCGACGCAAGCAACGAGACAGGGTGGCAAGGTTGGAGCCGCAGTGATACACAGCCACGAATTGCTGCCGACACCGCAAAGTATGAACGCAGCCTTATGAGCACCCCTGCTAGCGCAACCGCAGTACCAATTGTGATGAGATGAGGAAGTTTAATTCCTTTTATTGTACGGTCTCTGCAAAAGGGAAGTTCCTGCGATCACTACTGTTTTGCCCTTATTTCTTCTATCATGCTATAGATCAGGTAGCTACTCGATTTCGTTGCTAATCCGAATCACGCCATGAACGACCTGTCCACTTCGAGGCTGGTCAGGAGCATGGAGGCGGAATAGGAGCAGTTTTGAAGCCCCCTTACATCGCTTCTAGAGCTTCCTCCGCCTTGAAATTACTACACAACGGCTACTTTACATTGTAAATATTTCGCCTGTGAGAAGCTAATTATACTGGTGTAATAACGCAAACGTGTCACACGAAACCGTCTAATCCATAGGCCGTCACGGTTTCCGCTTACGATTTCCTATTGCGCGGTGAACACTTCGAATACAAGCGTAGAGGCGCTTTTAGAAAACGTTGAAAATGATAATTGAAGAAATGCTAGTAGTGCGTTAGGACAGAAGAACAGACGTAGCGGTTAGAAACCTGGCAAAAAAATGTGCTCCTTATTCTTTCACTGACTTCTGTGACGGACGTGTTTATTTTCCGCCCCCCCCCCCCCCCCCCCATCCGTGATCGATTAAGACCCACGGGTCTATGATATGTGGTGGTCATATATAGCGCTTGACTACAAGGCACCGCCTACGGTAAGGAGAAAATGAGCACTGGGAAGACATATTCTCTAAAAGCAACCATTAAAGCTCGGAAAAGGTAATGTGTAGCGAAATCTGCATCGAAATAGCGCGGCGGTGTTAGGCAACGTTCATAGTTTTGGAATTTGCGGAAAAGCATTAGATGGGTATCGATTGGGAATATTGTGGAATTCGCGGAATTGTAGAAATGCATTAGATACGTATTGATTTCCATGCTACAAAGAGACGAGAGGATCAGAGAAGCTGAGGAGCGGGAAGTGTCTTCATTTCCGCAAATTCCACGATTCTCCCGATCGATACGTATGTAATGCTTTTCTGCAATTCCGCAAATTCCAAAACTAAGAACACTGCCTTGTAACGCTCTCGCAGCACTGCACGTGGCTCGGCCACGCTTCTGCTGGGGGATTCCCTGTACGGCAGGACGACGCTTCAGCCCGGCTGACTTACGCCACGCCTCTCAATCTGGTTTCTATTTTTCGGGTGTTTCACAGTTTTATCTTTGTTCTTTCTTCATTTTTGCACTGGTGAGCGCTACTTTCATATCCTCAAATTATTCCACAATCTGTTCGATTTACGTCTTCCGGGATCTTTAGGAAGAGTAGGGTAACGGTTGGAGGTAGAGGGAGGGGGCGGTACCCAGAAAGCGTACAGCTTTGTTGAGCGCACACCTATTATTTCTTAACGCGCCACACACCGTTTCCCTGAATATCCTTGCGTTTGCCTATAATTTTTTCTTCCTGTACAGTCGAATGGCGCATCTTCGAAGGGGTTCACGTGCAAATCACTGTATTCATCAGCACTCACACATAGTACCGATTCCTTTAGATATGGGGTGCGACGTAACCTTGGAGCCTACGAGTTGTGAACTGGCCTTTAACTAGTGCGGCGTCGCCTTCCCATTCTAATCCTTGAAGAGAGTTCAAAGTGGCTGATGATATTTAACATCAATATCTCTCCATGGAAATCTATGGAGCATATGATGTTACTGTAGTAATTCCTCCCTCACATACCAAGCAAGGATATTGCCATCCAACCATGATGAGGATAACATACACACTCGAAAAACTAGAAAAGACACATATCAAGTGTTAAATAAAAGGCTATTTATGGAAACAAGGATTTGAACGTGATGATACACTAATGCAGAAGGAAATTAGTGGAGTAACAAGCGCACTTCCGCTCGACCGTTGCTATGGGAACTCGCTGCTGTTTATCAGGTAGGTGACCTACTGAAGAATTCTCTATGAGAGCGCCTCGTTCGTCCCTTTCTTCGAAGTAAAACTAAAAAAAATTGCGACGTTGAGCTTCACCAAATAATTGCTCGAAATCATATTAAACTTGCCCCAGTTCTTAGCCAACTGGCTATTTCGTCCAATTCCTCAGCACTCCTCATTTTCCATCCAACTTCATGTGCTTCTCCCCATTTAGAAAGAACAGTGAAGGAAGAGCAAACATTTTATGCTTTAAACAGAATTATTTTACAATGTTCAGTATCAGTAAGCTGTCAGTTGCACAGCAACTAGTAGTAATGAAGATAGTAGAGAAAAAACCAACAGGGGATATCCATGTGATCCGCTCTTAAACAGACAAGATTAGCCGTGACCGTGTACTTATAACACCGGGTGGATGCGCACAGAAATACCGGAGGTTCATCTTATAGAGTGGCTTATTTGAAGTTACTATTTCAAGTTGGTTAGAGCTATTAATCAAAGCAATTATCAAAGCCGTCACTTTTAGGCACACGAGATAGCCGAGTGTAGTACACGAGGAGCCGATGCGAGCTCGCGAAAATGATACGCGCGATGACGCGCCGCATCAGTCCCTACACTAGCTGGCACTAGGAGAAACGAACCGTTTCCTGAGTAAAATAAAACTGCCTTAGAAGTCGTTTTTAACTTCAAATCATTTGGAGGTTTTTATAAGCAGGAATATCAGTATTAAATTAAGAACAACGGCTGATCAATTTTCAGATTTCCTATGCAGAACAACAGCTGATCAATTTTCAGTTTCCTATCCCCTCATCTAGCAGAACGCACAGGTGGGATTTTTCTCGAAATCCTTTTGAAGTTTCTTCTTCCAAATCTTGCTTAGAGTTTTTTGAAGGTAAAATAACGATATAGGCGGAAAGATTATTGCGATTACTCCCAGCAATATCAAAGTTTTGCCTTACTGTCTACCACACAATCCAAAAGAACCTTAAAAAATGCAGAGCTCCTCCTTACGTCAAGTGTGGCGCTAGAATGGCATCTTTACCATAAGAGATTAGATACAGATGCCATTTGATAGCTTACAGGATAACGGCCCACCAATAGAAACCTAGCAATCAAAAAAGGAAATTACGGAACCTCTATTCTAAATTTAGACAAGTATACCTCCCAAGTAACATACTTCAAATGAGCTGCTCTATAGACAATAGATCATGAGGCAAGGGATAATCGAAAGCGCGACGTGTGTTACATTTAGCGCTATTGAAGCACAGTAGTCACATCACTAGTCCCTATCAAAAATAATAATGATAAAAGACAATAGACAGAGAACGACGACACAAGTTACCGTTCAGCACACACAGCGCGGCAGTGGCCGCATACCCATATTGTCGGACCCACGCAAGGGTATTGTGGATGCAGCGGAGTACTGGGTAAAAAATAACACTGAACATCAAAGGAGATGGACCATACTGCGGAAAAAAACGTCTAGAAAATGATAACGATAGAAAGAGTTCGTGAAGGAAAGATGTAATGAGAGATGGGAGCAAAATGCATATGAAACCATATCAGCGTTCCTCGACGAATATTTGTTCACGTACTGGCCATTTCAGTTCCATGAACGTTTTCGATTCATCCAGTGTAGTGACCTGTAATGGAAAATCTTGTCGACTTCACAGATACTGAAGAAGAAGAAGAAAGAAAAAAGCTCACATCCTTTTTGGGGAAATCTGAATTGAAGAAACGATAGTCTTTCGCCGAGTATCCCTTAGCTCCTAGGAACTTTATCAACACCGACAACTTTTCTGTAGAACGGAAACGACGCATGACCTGAACGCACCCATTCTGAGGAATGAATGCAGCAAAAAATAAGAAAACATTTCAGAAGAAATGTGTTTGCAGCGTACCTGTTCACTACCTGGCAAGCGGAATTTTACCATGATTGCACCTTTTTCCCCTTCATTTGGTTCATCTGGTAACTCGCTAGCCAGTAGCTGACGCCTGAGATATCCAAAATAAATCAGTTCAGAAAATATGATATGATGTGACTTGCTTCATTTCTATTTCTTCAGCTTCACGTAATTTTCTCTCCTCTTCTTCTCGTTGTTCTCTTAACTCCCGCTCCTTAGCTTGCATTCGGGCTTTATCTGCTGCCAATGACATTTCGTATCTGGAAACGTAAATATATAAAAACCTGTCCCATCTGACCGGAGAATGCTTCTTTGAAGGGCGAAGCATCTTCAGAAATGGAAACAGAGAGTTGCCACCCACAGCATATTGAACCGAAAAGTCAGCACATTCCAGCAAATCCTAAAAAAAACTGAAAACATACTCATGTGCTTGTTCTTGTCGGATTCTCTCCCTTTCCAATCGAGCCGCCTCTTCGGCTTTTTCTGTATTTCTGATGGTTGAGTATGTATCTATACCAGCCATTAACTTTTCCATTACAATATCCGCGCTGTCCATACCTTAAATGTGGATGAAATTGCACAGCTAAAAATTCTCATACATTCACAAAAAGCCTCATTCGGAAAAATTTTTTGATCACATGAGCCGACATATTTACATTAGGAAATTCATGTAACTATTGAAAACAAAGCTAAAGAGTCAAGTAGCCAAAGAGGGGCCTTAACCGCTCATATGAGCAAATGATGTAAGAAAACACGAACCAGTACAAATATCATTGATGTTATATGAGCCACGATCCTTTGCGATAATAATGAGTAGAGGGAATTTCTCCTTATCATATACCATTGACTCTAACGTGCGACGAATTTCGGCCATTCCTACCATTTCTAACCATTCACGAAGTTTCACCTCATTCTCTCTGGAACCAACGTTGTAAATTGAGGTGCAATACATATCACTTACAAATGATTGCTTAACTTGATACAGTGAGCGCAAAAAAAAAAGAACTAACTTATGAGTAACATCCCAGGGCCATAGAATGTACTGACATCTCAATAAGTTAGACACTGCATCACTACATAACACCTTAAAAGCAACAGATTTTATGCAATTAAAAGTATCGTACCGTTCAGGCCAACACACCTTTGATGGGAAAATATTAGCGGCAATGCTGCCATCGTGATGGATATACAGTGCGAGAGGACGACGCTCCATAATACCTCTAAAAATATTGAGTTAATACACTTCACAAAATCAATCTGGGAATTTTTTAAATGTCCATGTGGCTTATTATTGGCTTTTGTGTCAACCATATAGATTATAAGAAATACCCTGGAGATTCGAAAGCCTCTTTGATAGCTTCATGCAGTGATCCAGTGAAGAAAGACGGGATATGACAACCAATGCCAGAGAATCTGAATATTTATTGAATTCGTGGAAGAACATGAATAAAATGAAAGCTGGTAAAACTATCTCATCAGCAGAAAGAAACCTGACCTGGATTCAAACACGACCACAAAATTATGAAGCGCTTCTGTAACGCTGCCACACTCAGTTGGGATTAAAGGCAAATTGTTACGAGTAGTCTGAAATCAAAGAATTGCAGAAGAATCAAAAACGATGTGCGAATCCAGACTTACAGAGTTCCGCTCACTGCACTCGAGATCGTCTGGATCATGGATTGGAAAAGGTTCATCGTCGTCTGACATTACAAACTCTTCCTGTACTGGATATCCATTACGAGGGCGATGCACGACCGATGATGATGGACGCGATAAATCCATGTCAACAACATTCATATCGTCTGAAATCCACCCACAATATCCTGCCAACGTGTTTAACAAACATGAAGAGAATCAAAAAGAACGTGTAAATGCGAAACCAAGCTGCAGACCGCATTTCGAGATTACTATAAACATGATTGAGTATAGCCATATTCGAAAAACACTAGTTTATATACTTGCTAGAAAATAAGTACACTAGCCATACTTTTAGAAATTCAAGGTAGAAACTGCACGTTAGCTCCTTCACCCGAACTCGACAACGCCACTCTATGTCTCACTATGACTCTGAGTGACAGTGAGCCTGATCGCTAAAGTACGCTGCTCTATGTGTTCAAGAAGTACAAATTGTTCGATGAGGCACACTGTGATACGCAGTGCAAGTTAAGTACAACCATTCAACAACGAACGCTCATCACCGATCTACTATAGTGCACCAATGAGAGAAATAGAAAAAAGTGCAACAGAATTTCGCAGAAACTTACAAAACCTGATACTGCATCCCCTTCCAAGCTTACCTCCTTCAACTTCGCGAGGTGATCGACGTCTACTCTGCCGAGTCCTACGGTTATTGTGCACTCCCAATACCTCTAAACCTTCCACATCCTCCTTTGCTTCATCAAGATCCCTGAAATGTCAACTGCATATGTTATCAATGATTATTAAACACTGGCTATGTATGAATAACATAAACTATCTTGAGTCATAAAACACCATGATTTCATAGAAAAAAATATAAAAATGATGAAAATACGCAAACTGAAAAATTTTGTTTTATAGTTTCAACTAAGCAGTAACATCGTCAACATGTACATAGCATGTAATGTACACAATATATTATGAATTTGGATAATCTTCCGAAAATTTCTGCATTAGAATTTCAAATACGCGCAAACATCTCAAGCAATATGAGCACGACTCAGCTACAATGATTGCAGACTGTTCAGCTGAACTCTAACTCACGGTGCAACTTCTTTTTTAAAATTCTTCGGAGGTCGACCTCTTTTACGTTTCACAGCCTCCTTTTTGTTTCTGAAAACCCCGACATATAGCATATAAGCTTTAGTTTTTCGTACCGGGAAAAGTTCTCATTCGTTCTTTTCCGCAAAATGTATACCGTGTAACGTAACAGTGGAACGGCTATTAAAGTATGGTAGTCCTCCATACTCAAAAAGGAAGCACTGAGATTACAGAAATTAAACTCACACGCTTGTTTAGTTTCTGCTTTAAACCGCGTTAAAAGTTGTGGAAGAGAGAGCTATAGAATGGGTAAAAACCACAAAGATACCTATCGATCAGGAGAGAGGTGGGACTGATGGGACCCACGAGAAAGCATTGAATAAGTGTGGAGTTCTTGGCTCCGCACATTCGAGACAATAGGAAAAACAAGAGATTCCATCAACGGTGGTGGGAACGACGTGTCAATTCTTTTCCGATATTTCGATAATTTGAAGCTATGAACACGGCCTTACTGCACAGACATACCATGCTTTAGCGGATGTAATTTTATAGCACAGGTAGAAGTGTTGCAGTGATAGGGAGCACGCACTCCCGCCATCACGGTGCTGGAATCAAATCCCGCATCAGTGCCGGCCTAGGTCAACTATTTTTTCTATCTCCCGGTTAGGTAACCTGCTATTAGGCTCGTTTGCTAAGGACAAAAGCATTCTTGTGCATCGGCTGGACCGTGCCAGTCACTGTATGGGTGAAATCGCAGTAAACTGCCACCACCACTCTGAATGAAACTGGAATCCGCAGGGCAAACGAACAAAGGGCTGATCAACGCCGTAAACTTCATTCTTAAACCTTTAGCATCCTATCAAGTTCTGCTCAAAAAAGTTCATTGTCATCGTGTGACCTGATAAGTCACGCGTACTAAGCAGAAAAGTCATTGTTCTACGCGGAACCACACTTCATGCTGGGCTAGGGACATGATTCATCAATTGTTTGAATGAGCTGTGAGTGACAGGCCAATCCCGGCGCACACACTCTTTTCTTGTCGAAATCCTTCACTTTCCCAGTGCAGAACTTTCCAGGAAATCACATCTTTACAGTGGCTCAAAGGAACAGCAAGAGAAGCATGAACAACGTACACATTATCGCCCTTAACAGCGCCATCCAGTCTTTAAACCATGAAGAAACAGATCTGAACCACAGTATGTCCTGTTCAGATGATTCAATAGCCTTTACATCACAATTACATACTCGCTTATTCCCCACTTCACGGCACATTTGATTATTCTGGGATTTGTATTTAGATGGGTCTAATAAGCCTATCAAAAGCGCCAAAGGCTCAGCGTGGTCTGTGTAGCGCTGGCGCATCACATTCTGGCTGATGCCACAGTAATTTGACAATCTAATGCAGAATCTATGCTCGAAGTGCGATAAAATGATTGCAGTTCTACCATTCTTTTGTAATACACAGCGATTGAAGTTCTCGACGCTGACGATTACTTCTGTGGGAGGGCCACGTATTGGTTCCGTTCATAATCGTGGTAGCAGTTGAATGCGATTTAGCCTATACAAGGACTTACGGGTCAGCCGTAGTACAACTTAGTTCTTTTATTTTGCTAAATGAGTCTGATACTTATGTACTCACCCCGAAGGGACGAAATGTATGGCTAACCCGGAAAGATCAAAGTGGACTTGATCTCTGCAGCATGAAAGTGAGATTGCTCACTACCGGTCAGTACATCACCCTTCGTAAAGAGCAAATCAAAAAAAAGACAAAACCCCTCCTCGTGTTAATGTAATTCATTAAAAAGAAATCTTACATGGCTGCTGATCGCAGAAAAATCAATCAAAGTATCATATCACAGTTACTGGGGGGAGGGGGGAATGACTGGGGGGAGGGGGGAATGACTGCAAGCCCAAGTCCGATGGTTGCGTAGGTGGAGATCGAGTCCCCACCCTTACTTCCTGATCGGAGAAATCGGAATACCCCTATTCTTCACTTCTTCCAGGGGATGCTTGTCGTCATTTCGTTATATCGATGAACTAAGATGCTTAATCAAAACTTTGTTTGATCGGGAAGATTTCTTGTCGACAGTTGTCCCAATCGTCACATCGAAGGATAACAATTCTCAACTATAAGAAAATGTGAAATTAGTGGGAATGACGGGAAAGAGGAAGATTTTATCGACAATTGCAGAGCCGGTAGAGTGGATAAGTATACATATCGATTGAGAAAATTGTGCAACTAAGGCAGCGTTCGTAGTTTTAGAATCTGCGGAATTGCAAATTCCATTTTGCGGGAAACGATAAGATACGTATACATTGGGAGAATTGCAGCTCGCGGAAATGTGGAAATGCAGAATCGTGGAATTTGCGTAATCGTGCGATCTGTTAAAAGATACGTGTTGATCGGTATTCTACTAGGGCCACATTTCCAAACGAATACAATGTAATTTTCAGTGCTATGTTAATAAGGGGACACTATTGTGTCTGGCATTATTTTCGCATGAGCCCTAGGGAGTAGAAGGAATTCCATCCTTCCGCCATGCAAAAACATGCACACGAGTTAGCAAATTAAAGCTGACTTGTTCAGTATTCATCAGTTGTCCCATTGTCATTAGGATAGCATCCAATGTTATCTCATTTACATGTTTTCGAAGTAAGTGAGGTGAGCATAGATAAAAGGACCAGGTACCTAATAGTATGTAAAAATGTGCAGGGTTGCCAAAAAATGGAGGCTCGCCGAAGTGCACACTTTCAATGGTTAGTCGTATAGCTAATACTGTATAACATGAGCAAATGATTCGTCTTTTGACAATCGAATCCACATAGGCAATGACCCAGTCAGTAAGTTCGATCCTTCGCAAATGATGAGCCACGTGAAATGACACGAGCCGCACACGTAGGTTCCACGTTTGCACAATTTATTTCCGCAAATTCTACGATTCCGCAAATTCCACAGTTCCCCCGACCGATACATACAGTCCATTTCGGAGCGCTTGATAGGGCGTGGGCAACGGACTTGGGTGAGAGTGTATCAAACTCTCTCACCCCGCACCACACTCCCACTCACGCCACACACTCTCACTCTCGCCACTCAGGCCACGCCCTATCTAGCGCTGTGAAAAGGACTGTATCTATTCTTCCTTCACAAGTCCGCAAATTACGCTATTCTCCCAACTGATACCTATATGATGCTTATCCGCAAATACCGTAATTCTGCAATTCTGCAAATTCCAAAACCGTGAAAGCTGCCAAATGAACCTACGGAATAAACCTGAGACAAGTATCGATCGGAAGAAGTGTGAAATTATGGATGCGTAGATTCGTAGAAACACGAAAAAGAACCACCCACGTATCACTAGTAGTTTCACGATTCTCCCGATCAATACGTATCCTTATTCCTTTCCACCGATTCCAGTTAGACCGCTGATTTCAAAACCAAGATCAAGGCGCGATTGAAGAGGTTTTTCATCACGATTCATGAATGATGACAATACAAAATGTCCATAGTGGCGTCCAAATCTACACTGGAGTAGCCACAGTAAAAGTAGTCATAGGTTTAGGATCACCAAACAGTTAGATGCTGACCTACTCACAAAGTGTCAATACATTTTGCCGAATATTGTCCAGATATGAGCCGAGTCCTTGAAAAAAAAAAACAAAGAAAACCCATCCGCGTACTTGTCCCTTTCCGGAGGCATAACAGCGAATAAGGTTGCGATAATACTCACGGCAATTCTCTTCGATGATTTTTAGCTGGTGGTGGCAGAACTTCCACGTCATCTGATATGATACCATCTCCACATAAATATGATTCAATTGCTTGTTCCAGATTCCATCCTACAGATTCGAGTCGTGCAGCGGCCAAGTCACGTTCTGCCACATTAGTCACTTCCTAAAAGCTCGAACTAAAGTGCAAATATCGATTACTTTTCCGGAATTGCATAGCTACCTGGAACTGTCGAAGCTTCTCGGCTTGATCCGGTAATAATTCCATCGCCTCAACGAAAATGTACAAATCTCAGTGGAGCTGGCGGTCTCCGTACAACGATTAGTCTGAAAGTGAGTTGTGAAATGAAAACACCGTAGAAAGGTTAATTTGGAATGATAAAGATAGTAATGCACATTTAGAATGTGGATAGTGATAAAAAAAGAAAACAATTAAACAGAACAAATGATGACGGCAATGGGAGAGCAGAGGATGGCGGAGGCACCTTATGTCATCACTTGACCGGCGTTTTCGTGATGTGTGCATGCTGTGCAGACCCTACACCCTCGTCGATCGATCGCTTCCTACCAGCTGATTGTTGGGGGCCAAAGTGGAGGGGGGGGGGGGGGGGGTTTCTCTGTGATCCGTAAAGTTCTCTCACGTCCCATTCTAATATATTATTTTAATGAAATAAATGTTGATACTGCGGTCATCAATTTGTACGAATCTGGAAAACTCGTCCGAAAATCCCCACAGGGTCTCATCCTGCCAGACGCGTGAAAGAGCCGAAATTGTTTTGAGATTCAGGTCTATGACCCATAGAATAGGCAGTTTTAACCTAAGTCAAGTCAAAGCTAGTTGCCGTAATAGGTGAGTCACGACAGCTGTCAGTGTTGACGGCTGCTGAGTGTCGAATGAGCGACAGAAAATCGTCTAATATGCGGCACTCCATAGAAGATGCGGTCACAGATTGGAGTAAAGAACCACAGTCATGCCACATGGAAGCCGTCATGTTTCTGTGCAACATAAATGCTGTAAACCATCGCCATACTGTGGCTACAGCAAGTGTAGGCGTAAAATAAATTGCAAGGATGGTGGAATCGTACACATCCTACTCTATCATATGTCGCACCTTTTCACAGGCTCTTTCACATATCTCTACTAAACAGCATAATCAAATAGTCATTCTGGGCTATCCTTCATGAGGGGCCTCAAGACAGCATCAGGAGTAATGTGGTTGTTGATAAATCACTGAAAGAAGTCATAACATGGAAACATGGAGCCTGAGAAGCCTACCTAGGGTGAAATTCCCGTCGAAAAGCGCGCACCCGAGCTGTAGAAACGGCGTAACGGTTAACAGGTGACGCCTTTGGATGACAGACCTCGCCTCCAGGCAACGTGATTTCTGTGGCAACGATGAGAGCGGCCAGTGATATGTGGCAAGATCGAAGATATTTCGACTGCGCGCTTTCGCAGTTTCAGCTTCAAGCTTACTCTAGCAGATAGTTGCTGTCGTATTACTGAATACTCTTCGGGTTTACGACTTAGCAATATGTCAGTGGAATACTCGTCCGAACTACCCGCCTCTTGACGGAAAGGTCGTCCGCGTCGAGAATCATTAGTGGGAAAAAGGTCCTATATCTCATGTCTTTGACCATTTCCTTCCGTTTTTCTCCACTGTCGTATCACTGAGCACCTCGACTTTCAGATCCACTAAAATTTTCATGAATCGTCCTAATTTCCTCTATCGCTGTCTTTGACGACGTGCGTAGAAGTGATTCATCGAGGCACCTCATGCAGTCTTCGAGGATGAGTCGTGGTGCTTTCACAGCTTACTTGGCAATTGGCGACACATAGTGATCGATTACTTATTGCGTACACTTATGTTGTCGAGGGCACAGTAAATGCTTGAAAGTTCGATGGCAAGGATTACGGTAGGTGCGGTGACGTGACGATGTACTGCGTATAATTCTGTTGTTCCTGGTGCTGACAACGAAGTCCAGTAAACATACTGACTCACTTCGTTCAATGTACGTAAACGTTCTGTAGTTCATTTAAAGACACCGGTAAGGGTAAATTAGGCAAATTGGGGATTACGAAAGTAGAGGTGCTCAGCAATATAACAGTAGGGAAAGAACGACATAAAACGGCGAAAAAATCGAGAAGTAGGAACCCGAAAATCCCCTTCCTTCCCTCGTCCTCTGCTTCTCTAGCCGGAGTGGACTGATGACAAGCCAAAGTCTGAAGCAGCCGGCCGCGATTGTTGTCCCGCCCCTCCACGCCGACTCCCCCGGCCGCATAACCGCATAACGACATGCCGTGCTGCGGGATCGTCATAAGACCCCAAGCCGCATTTTTCAAATGTGATTTCCATTACATGTGACCTCTCCTGAAGTAGAAGGTTCGTTTCAGAGACCATCTACTCCCAGATCTCAGTTTTCCCTCACCCCTACTGGTGCCTTTAAGAGCTCATCCGTGTCAGACATTGTTCAGAATTGGCGAATCTCATGAATAGGCGAGTAGATAAAGAGGAATGGATAGGTATCGTATGGGTAAGTAGATAGAAACAGTAGAATACATATGGATTGGGCGAATAGGCGAATACATAGGTGTTGATGCGCGAGAGGATTGATAAGTAGCATGAAGGAAATCATAGTCTGTAGTTTCTTTGACTCCGAAAAACTCGGAAGGAGCAGCATCCGAGCATTCCTTAGCAGTTAAGACTATTCACCTATTCGCTCGTAAGATAACGAGCTCTGAACTACGCCTTGGTGTTACAGCTGTTGTCCTTAGCCATGAGGTGTTACCATGGCGTTCAGCGCAGGAGAAAAGCGATCACGTGGAACAGTGCAAAGGTTGCTACCCATAATTCAACTTGTCCTTCAAAAGAGTCAGTGATAATCGGCATATTGGTGAATACGTGAAAATGAGCTAATATGATGATACAGTAGCGCTAACAAAAATGGCTCAGCTCATCAGGTCAACGCTTTTTCTGCAATAACTTTCCTTCCACTCAAAGGTACCGGAAGGGTAAAGAGAAAGTGAGAACTGTGAATACATGTTCTTAGAAAGCAAACTTACACTTCACTTCAAAAAGGTGTTGTTTAGTGAAACTGGCACTGAAAAATTTGCGGCTCGTGTGGCTTGTGGCCTTATCACAATCTCGCAGCACAATGTGTCATTCTGCCGTTCATCCGCCGGAAGAGTTGCCGGCGACGGCGAGACAACATTCTCGTCCTCTGCATAGTCCCTCACCCGTCTGCAATCCACCCCACTAGCTAGTGATGGAGAGGAGCACGAAAGGAACAGAATGGGAACTAGGGTTTTCGGGTTGCTATTCTCGGGTTTTTTGCCGTTTTATTTCGTTCTTTCTCTACTGTTGCACTGCTGAGCACCCTCACTTTCATATTCCACAATCTGCCCAGTCTACACCTTCCGTGTCTTTAATCGTATTCAGAGAAAATTTGCTATTTTGGACCTGAACATGTCGCGTACATTTTACAGAATACAAAACCAGTCTAACTGCGTGGTTGCTTCGCGGTTCTTGTCATCATAGCAGTTCTCTATACTTCCTGTATTCGTTGAGTGTTTTTCTTATATTCTACACCAGTTGGCTGGCGCACACTACTGTGTGCGAAACACCATGTGCGTCAGTAGGTCGGCCTAAACTGCTCTTTTTCTTGAGGACAGGGTATTTCAGTGCACACCCAGCCCACCGTGGGCGGAGCTTAAGTTGGTCCATGTGTGGTCTTCACTTTTTGTAACATGCTCTACCCATCCAGACTTGTCCCCATCTCCACAGGTCGTTTTTCATGTACGTCCAAACTCCGCCCACCACTACAAATGCTCCGCCCACTGTGCCCTGCATTGTTTCGTGACCTTCAGAAACTCATCCCGTACCTTGATCCATTTTCTCCCTACGCTTGGGGCACATTCGAACCCAATCAACAATCTTTGAACATTCCGCGGCGGCCCCGCCCATTCTGGGCGGAGCTTAACTTGGTCCATGTGTGGTCTTTACTCAGTGTCCCATGCCCTACACATACCACATTTGTCCCCATCTTCACAGATCGTTTTTCATGTAACGTCCAAGCTCCGCCCACCAATTTAAATGCTCCGCCCACTGTACCCTGCATTCTTTCCTGACCTTCAGAAACTCATCCCTGACCTTGATCCATCTTCTCCCTATGTTTGGGGCACATTCGACCCAATCAACAATTTTTGCACATTCCACGACGGCCCCGCCCATTATGGGCGGAGCTTAACTTGGTCCATGTGTTGTCTTTGTCCCATGCCCTACCCATACCACATTTGTCCCCATCTCCACAGGTCGTTTTTTATGTAACGTCCAAGCTCCGCCCACTAATTTAAATGCTCCGCCCACTGTGCTCTGCATTCTTTCCTGACCTTCAGAAACTCATCCCTGACCTTGATCCATCTTCTCCGTATGTTTGGGGCACATTCGACCCAATCAACAATTTTTGGACATTCCACGACGGCTCCGCCCATTATGGGCGGAGCTTAACTTGGTCCATGTGTGGTCTTTACTTAGTGTCCCATGCCCTACCCATACCACATTTGTCCCCATCTCCACAGGTCGTTTTTCATGTAACGTCCAAGCTCCGCCCACCAATTTAAATGCTCCGCCCACTGTGCCCTGCATTCTTTCCTGACCTTCAGAAACTCATCCCTGACCTTGATCCATCTTCTCCCTATGTTTGGGGCACATTCGAACCCAATCAACAATTTTTGAACATTCCACGACGGCTCCGCCCATTATGGGCGGAGCTTAACTTGGTCCATGTGTGGTCTTTACTTAGTGTCCCATGCCCTACCCATACCACATTTCTCCCCATCTCCACAGGTCGTTTTTCATGTAACGTCCAAGCTCCGCCCACCAATTTAAATGCTCCGCCCACTGTGCCCTGCATTCTTTCCTGACCTTCAGAAACTCATCCCTGACCTTGATCCATCTTCTCCCTATGTTTGGGGCACATTCGAACCCAATCAACAATTTTTGAACATTCCACGACGGCCCCGCCCATTATGGGCGGAGCTTAACTTGGTCCATGCGTGGTCTTTACTTAGTGTCCCGTGCCCTACCCATACCACATTTGTCCCCATCTCCACAGGTCATTTTTCATGTAACGTCCAAGCTCCGCCCACCACTTTAAATGCCCCGCCCACTGTGCCCTGCATTCTTTCCTGACCTGCAGAAACTCATCCCTGACCTTGATCCATCTTCTCCCTATGTTTGGGGCATATTCGAACCCAATCAGCAATTTTTGAGCATTCCACGACGGCCCCGCCCATTATGGGCGGAGCCTAACTTGGTCCATGTGTGGTCTTTACTTAGTGTCCCGTGCCCTACCCATACCACATTTGTCCCCATCTCCACAGGTCATTTTTCATGTAACGTCCAAGCTCCGCCCACCACTTTAAATGCCCCGCCCACTGTGCCCTGCATTCTTTCCTGACCTGCAGAAACTCATCCCTGACCTTGATCCATCTTCTCCGTATGTTTGGGGCACATTCGACCCAATCAACAATTTTTGGACATTCCACGACGGCTCCGCCCATTATGGGCGGAGCTTAACTTGGTCCATGTGTGGTCTTTACTTAGTGTCCCATGCCCTACCCATACCACATTTGTCCCCATCTCCACAGGTCGTTTTTCATGTAACGTCCAAGCTCCGCCCACCAATTTAAATGCTCCGCCCACTGTGCCCTGCATTCTTTCCTGACCTTCAGAAACTCATCCCTGACCTTGATCCATCTTCTCCCTATGTTTGGGGCACATTCGAACCCAATCAACAATTTTTGAACATTCCACGACGGCTCCGCCCATTATGGGCGGAGCTTAACTTGGTCCATGTGTGGTCTTTACTTAGTGTCCCATGCCCTACCCATACCACATTTCTCCCCATCTCCACAGGTCGTTTTTCATGTAACGTCCAAGCTCCGCCCACCAATTTAAATGCTCCGCCCACTGTGCCCTGCATTCTTTCCTGACCTTCAGAAACTCATCCCTGACCTTGATCCATCTTCTCCCTATGTTTGGGGCACATTCGAACCCAATCAACAATTTTTGAACATTCCACGACGGCCCCGCCCATTATGGGCGGAGCTTAACTTGGTCCATGCGTGGTCTTTACTTAGTGTCCCGTGCCCTACCCATACCACATTTGTCCCCATCTCCACAGGTCATTTTTCATGTAACGTCCAAGCTCCGCCCACCACTTTAAATGCCCCGCCCACTGTGCCCTGCATTCTTTCCTGACCTGCAGAAACTCATCCCTGACCTTGATCCATCTTCTCCCTATGTTTGGGGCATATTCGAACCCAATCAGCAATTTTTGAGCATTCCACGACGGCCCCGCCCATTATGGGCGGAGCCTAACTTGGTCCATGTGTGGTCTTTACTTAGTGTCCCGTGCCCTACCCATACCACATTTGTCCCCATCTCCACAGGTCATTTTTCATGTAACGTCCAAGCTCCGCCCACCACTTTAAATGCCCCGCCCACTGTGCCCTGCATTCTTTCCTGACCTTCAGAAACTCATCCCTGATCTAAATCCATCTTCTCCCTACGTTAGGAG
This sequence comes from Trichostrongylus colubriformis, assembly GCA_963978905.1. Classification (NCBI taxonomy): domain Eukaryota; kingdom Metazoa; phylum Nematoda; class Chromadorea; order Rhabditida; family Trichostrongylidae; genus Trichostrongylus; species Trichostrongylus colubriformis. The sequence continues at coordinate 42,691,254 of OZ022257.1, read as the reverse complement.
CACGTTCGAACGTAATCAACATTTTCGGGCTGAAAGCCAAACATTCCAGTGCACGCCCCGCCCCCGTAGGCGGAGCTTAATTTGGTCCATGTGTGGTCTTTACTTCCTGTCCCATGCCCTACCCATACCACACTTGGCCCCATCTGCACAGGTCGTTTTTCATATGATACCTAATTTCGTGACAGACGGAGGGACAGACACTAAGCCTTAGCGCTTTATATATAGTAGGGATGTTTCTTACTTTTTTTGATCTACGTCAAAGCTGGTATGCTTGAAAAATGCCCAAAAGGGTGAAAGAGTATACATCCTTATTCAGGTGAGGGGTACATGGTGCACTGTTCGTGAAGCAACCCTATTCACACTTCGCTGAGATTGCTTCGAAATTCAACAAAAACGACTACATCGGCACAACAAAGGAAGACGCCGAAATGGCGCCGGAATAAGAGGAAAGCGTTCAGCTATAAAATCCGTAGAGTAATCTCTATTTGCTGACTTTATGCGGATCCTGAGCAGAGCTTTAGGTAAGAACGATCTTTGAATTCTACACTATAAGGCCGCGTTCATACTTTGCGATGTCGACGCCAGGACATGGCGGGTGTCTCTCCGTCTTTGCCTGCGCCGACCTATCTTGTTGCCTGAGTCATCTATGCACCTCCCCCATGTCACTCTGCCTCGCTGCTTGGGTACGCAGTCACGCCCTGCCAGCGCAAAGTATGAACGCGATCTAATGATTCTAAGAGTCGCTCAAGGTCACGAGGATGACCCCCTCAGCGACACAAGTCAGTTTCTCGAATGGCAAAGCTACAGATCTGGACACTTTTCGGAGGTAAGAAAGCTACACTGGTGATGCCCAGATTTGAGCAGGAACACAATTTGCTATCCTACTGAAGCGCCACGTCACTGACCACCGACCCTTACCGAGAAGCTCATAGTAATTCAATATTCTCATGCTCTCTCTCGTTAGAACCTCAGCATGATGTGTCGACCCTTTTCTGTTATACACCGATACCAGGTTAGAAGTGGAATTTCTATTGCCCTAAGTTTCGACTTCCTCGTCTTCTTGACAAGCGTGGAAATGGCTCGAAGTTTATTGGTTTACAAAATGTCCGAACAAGCGGCTAGTTCAACGAAGAAGGTGCGTCGGACGGTCAGCGTTAGGCCGCAGTCATACTTTGCGCACCCACGCCCGCGTCTGCGTTTATTGACGCCAGCGCCGGCGTCAAATTGACGCAATCATGTTCCTGCCGCAGACGACGGCGTTAATCTGATAACGCGCACCGTTCGCAAAACGCTCGACCTAACCACACTACAGTACGTTGATAGTGGCCAAATAACGTCGGTGTCGAATTCGAATCTTGCCATAATGCCACACTATGCCATATATGAGTTTGAATTCCTGGGTTCTCGCTACGATCACCACACTGTAGTGTGTGGTTGGGTCGAGCGTTTTGCAAACGGTGCGCACTATGTGATTGCCGCCGTCATCTGCGGCAGGCACGACGTCAGTGCGCTAAGTATGGCCACGGTCATAGGATGGCAGTTACGTCTCGAGCGCCCCATCGGCAATTTAGCTGCAAGAAAGCTCGTCTAACGATCGTCTCCCATATTATCGACGCACATTGCTGACCCATGTGGCTCCGAATCGAAGGTCAGCGATGAAGCGCCCCAGGGAAGCACTTTCATCACAGAACTCAACGCAAAGGATAGGAGTCCCATTTTCAAGCGGTATAATGGACAAAGACGAAGCTTTTCCATCAACTACTGGTCATTTAATTTTTTCCATACAACAACGAATTGAATTGCCTCTCCTACTGCCTTCGAGTGAACCTCTAGTTTCTTCGAACTCTTCTCTATGAATTATCGACTCAAGAAAAATCTTCATTGAACATTTTCACCCTGTCCCAACACAACAAATTAAAGTCAATCCACACCTAGGAGAAAGAACAACTCTGAACAACACAGTTTACACATGACTGACTGAGCCACCGTCAAACATCATTTTTCACGGAAAGATCAGAGAAGACAAGAGACCAACTGAGATCGTTCTCCAATAAGAAACACTCAGAACGTCAAAATATGGTCTAAAATATAACAGTGTCGACCCAATATTCCTACTAACCCGCTGAACCATAGCTGAGCTGAACAATACTAGAGTGAGCATCAAAGTGGAGGGTGGGAAACCACAACATCAAAAGAAGGCACATTCTCACTCGGCAAACTAATTTGAAAAAACAGCAGATATAAGCCTATAACACGGGCGACCTAAAGATCTAACGTATCGATCCGAGCAAAAAAGGAAAGAAACAGAAAAGTCACTTGAAAACAAAAATCCTATATAAGTTCCTGCGATAATTTCACAGCACCTGAAAATAAAAACCACTGGTTTCGCACGAAAATTAATGAATTCACGCTGACAAAGCTACGTCCACCATTCTCAATATCTTCAAAAAAGCAAGTGAATCTATGAAAGACCGGAAATTTTTGAAAATCGATGCGAGGTCACATGGACAAGCGTTCCGTGATAGCAATGTGTATCAGTTTTGCATATCCATGAATTCGATGGATCTTCATGCGCTCTTCGAAAGTGTGACGTTCACAAGGTCCAGGTAACAACCACATTAATATTCAGAATCCGAAGGACTCTGTTCCTTTTCAGAAAGCCTGTGCTAATCGTGCATTTTTCATAAAATAAAGTAACGTAGAATTTGAACGAACCTCAGCGCTTTTTCATAGAGCATTCGGAACAAAACCATTGTCCTTTGGGTTCCAAAACTAGACCAACACATTCGAAATGGAACCACTGATATTTACACTAAAATAGATAATGCAGAATGACATGGAAAGCCTCAAAATAATGAAGGAAAAGCATAATGTGTACCTCCGGATCATCACAACATATCATACTTCCGCTCGACACCTGAAAGACCGTACATGCATGGTATGAAGTCATACAACTGTTGGGAACAAATTTCGTAACATTCTTAGTTTTCAAGAAACATGATTTCATACTTGACATATTCTCATTAGATCAGAGAGTTGCTCACTATTATATGAGTTACAAACGAATACGAACCTCTCTACAGAAACACCATCGCTCATTGCCTTCTGCGTCGACGGGTTCCGCTTTGACTGCGCTCCTTTTCACCTTTTCACGGTCGCTATGATTTTGTAAAAGTTCTACAGCACGCTCCGTCATTCTGATATAAATAATACCTTCAGGACTTAATGTATACGGCCTAGACGGCAACGATCCTAGTTCTTTCACAAAAAATGAATTTTGAGTCACCAACTTTCTTGGACGACCGTGTAAGCTGGTGGTTTCGTTGACGTTCCCGAAAGAGATGCTTGTTCGCTTTTTCCGATCCCACGAAGAAGCACTGGTAGATGGGGAAGGTGACGACGCAGCAGAATCCAACAGAAGACCCGGCTGGATAGCTGGCGACTGAGGAAAGGTCTAAAATGCAATTCTTCAGTATTGATATGAGCTTATGATCACATTATGTTGTTTTATGAGGGTACTTCAAACATGGCACTTATGAGCACACAGCCCCAGCAAGCCTCTATTATTGCCGAACTTATTCAAATTGGAAGTACTTCGCATTTATCTATGCCGGACATATCCCATATGTCACACAATCAGGATGAGATGTGGCATAGGAGACACTGACCATATCATCAGCAACTACCCTAGAGTGAATACGAGTCCTGTTGACTCCTCATTACATGATGTGAAGGGATGACAAATGAGAAACCTGACCGAATGGGCGTCACTAAAGAACAGGAGCTGCGCCATTTTACCTGAGAACGTTATATTAGCACGTCTACTCATACACCGGAGTCATCAGCAGGGCGATGCCACCCTGTTCGAAATCAGCATCGCCCGGGCCACTTCCGACCGCTGCGATCGCGCAATGAAGACCCAGAACTGCACATATTGGCAGAAACCTTATCGGTATGCCAAACAGAGCGTCGAATGAGCTGTGAATATCCCAAAAAATCGTTGGATAACACTCATTCTTTGTTATTTCAGAGATGGTAAGCTAAAAACAAAAGCTGTGGTCTCGGTCGCGACGCAAACCTGCACTCCATGTCTCCGTACAATTGTGCTAGTCATTACAATACCGAGGCCCCTTCCAACTCAACTCATAATCAGCTCCTTGATGGCGTAGTTATCATGGCTTATGGATAATTACACCATTACACTACCAAGATGCCTTTCACATTCCCTCAGCTTCTTAATAGTATATTTACCAAACTTTATCCATAAGCTATGGTAAATATACGATGAAGCTCAATTAAGGTGAAAGAAGTATCGAGTTCAATGGATTAGCACATATTCCCACAAGCATGGAGTGCGGGTTCGAGTCCCATCCGAGGCTGAAGCTTTTGCCCAAAACTCAGCATTCCTGTAACAACCTGAAGTTGTGCACTGTGGCGAAAATCAGCAGCTATCAAAAAACAATGACACCAAAATCAATATTCAACCATTGCGGGGAATTCAAATACGATTTGTAAACTTACCGTTGGATGGGTTTCATAACCTATGAAGTCGTGATCCGGAAACAGTGAATCCTCCTTAATGAGTGACATTTCTCTTCACATAATTCCTTGTTTGTCTGGCAAGGAAAATGAGAAAGAACCTTTAAGGACTCCATTATTTCTCTTGGAGGTGATGGCAGCGTCGGGAATAAGCCCAACACATCACTTGCATCGAAGTCGTCATCTGACCCAAGTGGATCTATAAACAATTGTAAAAATTGAACAAGGTTGAAAGCAAAGGAATCGCGCACGGAAAAATGAGTCTTTCTGTTCTCCGTATATTTCAGTGTATTTGCTTGATAAGTGACGCATGCCAAATTTCATGTAGAACGTGAGAATCCGCCAAAGATACAGCTCCTCAAAGTGACGGCCAAGGGGAAGGCCTCTGAGTAGGTGCCCGTCCCCTCGTCCGCCGCGGTCGGAAACGCACAGTGGGAAGAGAAGGTGCGTAAGCAGTCCTACACTCTTCCTCCAACCACACGGATGAGGACAGGGCATTTACGCGAAGGCTCCGCCCCTTCGGCCACCACTTTGAGGAGCTCCATCTTTGCCGGATCCCACTTTTTCGCGTGAATTTTTGTATGCGGTCCTAGAGTAACTACAACAAAAATATACGGATAATAGAGAAAACTTTTTTTGTGCACGATTCCTTTTGGGGAATGTAAGTGTTACCTTGATCTTTCCACTTGACGTCTTCAGAGAGAGCAACGTCTTGCTCTAACACACCGCTGAGACCATTATCATTTGCGGCTCCGGGTAGCGGACCCAAATCTGAACACCAAAAATATGTTGCGTCTGCTAAAAGTGAAGGGTTACACTAGGAGTCTCTATGCCATCTCTACAGCCCAACCATTTGTAAACTGAGCGATCACTGTGACACTGCTTCATATACTTTCAAGCCGCTGCTCTGGCAAGGAGCTCTTAACTCAGTTTGTACTTATGATGATTTAGCGAATAACAAGCGGAAGGAAAGATCCTCTAAAACTGTCCTACTGAATGAATTTCCTGACTGGATAGAAACGAGATAAAAGGGAAAGGATATTTTCTTTGAGGACGAACATGAGAAACAACCTCTTCGAGGCAACAAACCTTGTTCTGCCGACGTCCTTGAAATTCTCTGCTGCTTGCGTCGATATTCTTCTTGACGAGCAGCGTGTACTTTGTTCAACTTCATCCGCTCCCGTTCTCTTTCTTGCTTTCTGCGTGTATAGTTCGACACAGTTGGGGGCGGAGTACCGAAGTTATACTTTCTCTTCTGGAAAAAAATTAGAAATCTTAGAATACTAGAGACACAAGTTTGTTTTAAAAAATCATCAAAACGGGCAGCTTCAAAAACATCTACATGGTATGAGAAGAGTAGACCCTAGCTTCGAAGCTGAAATGCACATCACCATGCCTTCAAGCATCCAGGTATCCGGAAATCCCACAGAATAAACGTTGGTATAAAATTCACAAACTGCGAATTCGTCATTAATGGCTTGATGTTACCGGACTACCAGTATGAAGACGGTTCAAAATGTTGTAAAGATGAGCATTGTGATCCGTCAAACTCTCGAAAGATCAAATTTTCAGAAATGCCTAAGTCCCATAGAGCCCCCAGGAAAAACCAGTGAGCATAAGAGGATCGAATTTCACGTTACTATTCTTGCTATAACCCCCTCACAGTGAAAGTGTAGACATCCTACCTAATCGAATTGAAATCAGTAAGAAGATGAGGTGTCGGATCCGAACAAGATACAGAAAATTGGAAGATTCCAATACAGGAGAGCTGCATAGACGAAGAGGTTCGAACGTTGATCGGAATCAGTGGGGCGTCTTCCAGAGCTGGGGTAGGGTTTTTCAGCGAACTTTTCTAATCACCTGTGTTGAGGCCGATTTCGAAAAGTCAGATTTGTTTACTGTCGAATTAGTGTCAATGCATGCTAAGTTCAAACATGAGGGACATTCTAACCGTTTAGAACTCTCTAAACGTCCAAAAGGTGAAATACAAATACGCCAACTTTGACTTGTCATTCCAGAACATTATACCATGTAAGTGCTCCTAAGCTTTAACATACCTTTGACCTCGGTACAGAAGTTGAAGGAGGTTGAGGACTGTCGCATGGAGTAACCCTTGGCGAAGGACTTTCATACCGTTCATTATCTGGTTTACCTGCCAAGTACAAAATATTTCATTGGCATGAAATACCTTAAGCACATCGTATACCACTTGAATGACAGAAAAATAGACCTCTTATAGCACACCGAACAGCCTACCGTTTAAATTTGACAATCCAGGATCTTTGATATCAAATTCTGATGAAAGTTCTCCATTGACACCTTGCTCTTGACCAAGTGCGATGGACTTAACATCATCCATAGGTTCGAATTCTACGTTACAGGAAGTTAAGTGGGAGGAAGACGGCTTCAATCCCAGCATGCGGCAGAAGTCTTGAAGCGAATGAGTTGGTGTATATAGCAAAAATAACAGTCACATAGGTATCTGTGCCGAACTGCCGTTAGGCAAATCAGATCTCCTCATACAGGGAACTTTTGCAACGCTACATCATCTACTCCGACAAAAATTATTCTATCTTATCAGCCCAAGAATAATCTCTTGTTTCAGTTTGAGTCAATTCTTGGAATGATGTTACTTATAAAAAATGAACTTGCTACAGACTGGAAAACAGAGCGCGTTGTACTCACTTCTCTCTATAGCTTCTGTGCATCCTGGGTTGTCAACTTCCAGCTCGATCTTGCACAAATATGATGAATCAGCGACCTGAAAACATTGCGCAAATCACCTTTCGCCATTACTCATGGCCCACGAGAATGGTTGAGAAGTTGTCATCGCCTATGGCTTCTCGATCCGTCTCTTACCTTCTCAAGCACTGCAGTCATTAAACGTTCACTTCTGATTGCAAGATCCAGCTTCCTTTCGCTTAATCGATGGATCAAACGATACTTCTGTAATGTCATCGTAGAATACGAAACTTCCAGAATATCCCATCAGAAGTAACTGACGTCTACGCCAAACTTCATTTTGATATTCTTATTCGAAGTACTTGTGATAAAAATGTGTACGAAACAATCTCGAGGGTGACTGTCGTGCGGGAGGCTCCGATGCGGCGGCGCGAATGCACCAACAGGGCATTAGCCACATAACCGTGTGGGAAATAAAATCCGATCGTGCGGTACGATGCCGTCTTGGCTCCCCCCGTAAACTCTCGGAAATAAGCAACGGCCCGAAAACAACAGAATAATTTTGTGTCAGAATCTTCATAAAGGAAATTAAGAGGATTTTCTGAAGTAAAACCTCACGCACATCTGCGAGTTCCATCAGTATCCTTTCTCTCATTGGCTGGGAGGTTTCCCTAACTTCCATAATTCGCTTAGCAGCATATTTACATTCCAGTCGAAGTCCTGTGATAGTTGATAATGCATTAATTTCCACCAAATTACGAAGGCATGGCCAGCTGCTTTTTTTTTCAAGTAGCACACACATGTCCCATAAAAGTGAAAATGACGCGAAAACTAACTTTCTACATCATTGTCCCATTTTCTCATCTGTTCGAACCTCCTGCCAATCTCCTCCGGTAGGTCTTCAACCACTGAAATACATCATACTTACGCGCAGTCGCAGGTCAGCTAATATGTATATTGCACAAATTCACAGCCGGAACATGATCCGTGCTCTCTTGACAAACATGTCATGTACTGCGATACCACCACGACATGGCTGACATCTAGAGGAAAGGCTGATTGCTCAGTCTTCAAGCCTAATAAAATGAAGAATGGTAAAAGATGCATTTAAAACCTATGAGAACTCAAGATATTCTCTATAAGCTGTGCTCCTGTAACGCATCCAGCGATATACCGTGAATGGTTACAAAAAGATCAATCTATTCCCAAATCAAACTACGCGTATCACCACTTCACAGTGACTCCTGATTCTGACGCAAGATCGGGGTCAAGTGTTATTCATAATTACCATATTCATCCTGCTATAACTAGTTCTGTAACGGTAATGCCCTGATAATTCGAGGAGCACTCTAATTTTCGTCTATGGGGTGGCTATGAGGTACACAGCGAAGTAGTTCAGTGATCAAATTCCATATGAGTACTGAAAACTAAGTCATAGATACTTTACAATGGAATTTTGAATTATCTTCAAAATGTGTTCATTTTACGGTAAGGCAATCTTATACTGTTGCACTGCTCGTAACCTTGAAACCATAGGGTGTTCAATAATTGTAAATTAAAAACAAAACAAAAGTAACCCACATTCTATGATATCCTCCAAATATTGCATTGTGGAATATCAACTTACGCTGAAATGTATAGGACTTACATGGTGAGAACGTCTTCTTCCAAATTTCATATGATCCTACCTCTACAAATATTCTTCTTTACTAGAAGAGCCGTGATCCAAAAACGACGTCACATGCTCTCAATGCACAACAGTCTTAAGCAAACAGTTGTTCCAACTCAGCTGACTTTCACAAACAGGGAAGAAGAATTCCCTTCGCTTGATTGAAAACCAGCAGAAGAAAAATCACATGAAACAATGTTTTTACGCAATCTTTGAGTAAGGACTGAGGGCCATTTCGGCACCAAAAACTAGAAACCACGAGAGCACACTAGGTTTCAACAATGGTGACTTAAAAGAAAAATTGTCGTAATTTCACAAGTGTCCCTGGTGGTTGCACGAAGTTGGCTCTACCAATACATGAAAAGGTCGAGACGAAAAACTAACAATCAGTAATCTGGGCAGTGGTCTAAAATGGAAATTTGAGATGGAAAACTTGAGAAATATACGTTTCAGCATTTTCAATGGATGGAAATAAAGAAATAAGATAAAATGAAAGGGGAAACATGAAGTCGAAGAGTGATTGCTGGGAACTGTGAGCTGGTCGAAACATCCTTATTATGGCGTTTTAGGACTGTTTAGAAAAAGTCGCCCATTGTTACCTACATATGTACATAATGTCACTGGGCGGGTAAAGGCTGATAAACGTGACGATAAGGTCCCCTTGCGTAACGGTGGGCCGGAATGGTACACTGATAAGATTTCCTTTCAGAAGTATAGCAGTAGAATTCAAGTAGACTTTTTCATTACCCAGAATATAAACTAATACCAGCCTTTCTTAGCGTATTTTCAACTTCCCAAATTTTGACTGAATGGATTGAACAGTGCTTAGACGAGGAGGTTTGGAAAAGTTAACTCCCTACGATGCTCTCTCTGGGCCTTTCTTATTTTTGTTTGGATCTCAAGTGAATCAGTAGTATTACTCCAGACTTACTGTCCTCCTACTTTGTTCACAAGTGACCAAGCGATGAATTAATAATTATGCAGTAACAGCAAGCAAATATCTGGGAAAATAAACTGACTAAGTGATAGAAATTCTCTGAGATAGCATCCAATGGCTAATGCCACGTCAGCCATGAAACTATGCATCCTATAAGGTGTAATCCATTTCGCAGCGTTTGGTTGGGCGTGGCCTACTGTAAGAGTGTATCGAACTCTCCCACTCCGCCACACACTCTCGCTCTCGCGCACTCTCACTCTCGCCACTCACCCAAGTTCGCAGGCCACGCCCAATCAAGCGTTGCGAAATGGACTGTACATGGTGTCGAATGAGTAAGGCGGAGCAAAATGCACAGCTGTCAGACTTTCTCCCTCGCCGTCTGCATCTACTCCTCAGGGGCTGGTTGCCGAGGGTGCGAAATGGAAGGAGTGAGTGACATGATTTTCGGGTAACTCTTTCTCGGGTGTTTGACCGTTTCATCCGTTTCTTCTCTATAGTTGTACTGATGAGCATTTCGATTTTCGGATTCTACAATTAGTCTACGATCTGCCGACACAACATATCAGTGTGGCTGCTCGCAAAGGTCGCCACCTCCTCGCGTCCTCGACCCGTCTCAAATCGAGTGTCCTGCTGCACACCTGCGATACACCGCATCAAACACATTTTCCTCTGGAATCACACAATGTTCTCGATCGGTTGATGAGTAGTTGATAGCTATCGCACATTCCACAAAACTATTTCTAGATAGGATAGAATGTTTGCACACATCGATAAGGGTAACATGAATAATGGAAATTAGTGAACTGAGTTTCTAAAATCGATCTGGGAGTCTACTAAGACTGTATGTGGCGAAATTCCGGTTGAAAGGAGCGCTCATGAGCCTCAACGAAGACGACTTTTCTCCAGGTACCACCCATTTTGAGTGGCTCGCCTATTTTTGGGATTAGCTCGCCTATTTTTGGGATTAGTGGTGAGAAAGGGTCTTTTCTTGTGTTTTCCCCGTTTCATGCAGCCTTTCATTGGCTTTCGCGCTACTGAGCAACTCTACGTTCATACTCAAAATCTTTTCTCGCATGGGAGGAGGCGGTGTAGTGACAGGTGGATTACACTCCCACTCTAACTGTGAGGAGATGAATCCCGCATCGATGAGTGTCTGAGCCAGTCAAGCCTTTCATCCCTCCAGGGTAGGTGGGAGGGGAGACCGAATATGGCCCATCTTGGAGCTTCGGTACACCAGAAGTAGTTTAGAAGGGTACCGCTGATCACGAAGACCTGTTAAAGAGCCACATTGAGTTCATATTGGTGCCAGACTCATCGCGGAGAATAGAAGCATTGACTGGTGCATCGGCTGGTCCCCGCAAGACATTGTATAGGCCAGATCGCATTCACCTACCACAGCCTATCTGAATGGAACTAGAATGTGCGGCGCATCCCAACACAGGAATGATCAACGCCAAAAACTTTAACCTTTACACGAGCCCCAAATTACTCCTATCACTTCCTATACAGGAATCGTCCACGGAATTTCGAGTTCTTCTGTTACTCATATAGTTATTTATATTGGTTTACTGAAGGCAGCATGCAAAGCTTCCCACAAAAAAAAAACAAGGATCCGGCTGAGCTATAGCCTCCTCAAAGTAACGTCCGATGGGGTGAGGCAACCGAAGGGGCGTGGCCACGAGGGTTCTAGGAAAGAAGGCCACGGTCACGCGGTCAGGGACGAAGAGTTAGAAATCAGATGAATTGCTGTTCTTTCACTTTTTTGTTTTTGCTCCGGAAGAAAGGAAATGTTCCGGTTCCTTTTGGGTTTCTGTTCATATCTTGGATTTAGTAGGGTGGTAAGGGGAGAAGTTAGAGCCATAGAATTTCGTGAACGTATCTTCGAGTGAATCTGGCCTCGATAAATTACGCATTGCATGCTTCTGCGGGAAACTTATATGTACTATAAGATAATGCTAAATCGCTGTACCGGAAGGTCATTGTCCAGAGATATCGATGAAACCGCATTGATAGATAAAGCATATTTGTTTTCGCCAGCTTATTTATTCCCCACATAGTACGATAGTACCAATGACCAATGACCACTCGTTCAGGTTCACTGGTGGATGACGGTTGCAAGACCGCCGTTGCAATCCATGTTTACAGCGGTAACGGCTTGGGCCGCGTTCATACTTCACGCACCGAAGCCGTCGCCGCCGGTGCCGGCGTCAATTCGACGCTGGCACCGGCGGCACCGGCGTTAAACTCACGCAACCATTTACCCGCCGCCGACTACGGCGTCCATAGAAAATGCGCAGCGTTTGCAAAATTCTTGACCCAATCACACTACAGTATGGTGATTGTGGCCGCTTCGAATCTTGGCGCTATGCCAATGTGGTGATCGTGGCTGCTTCGTGTATCGGCACAGCGCCAAGATTTGAATCGGCCACAATCACTATACTGTAGTGTGACTGGGTCAAGATTTGCGAACGCTGCGCATTTTCTATGGACGCCGTCGTCGGCGGCGGGCAAATGGTTACGTGAGTTTGACCCGGTGTCGGTGCGCAAAGTAAGAACGCGGGCTTAATGAGCGAATAAGGCTATGCAAAGGCGAAGCACGTTTGACAGGCACGAGAAGGAGGAAAAAAGAGAAAAGAAAAAGCAACGTATATATTTAACTTCTAAATGACCCCCACCTAGTAGTTCTGAATTCAGTAAGAATAGTAATGCGGAAGAATGCGAATTAACATCATCACGGTACTCATTGGAAAAGAATGCGTATGACCTATAGCAGAACTTTGGGACACGAACTAGTTTAGAAAGGTACCGCTGATCGTGAAGACCTGTTTAGGACCCATATCAAGTTCATATAGGAAGGAATCACATATAGAGCGCGGTGGAAGGAAGTATTAGGTTGATCGAAAAGTTTCGACAGGGTCGGGATTTTTTCTCTTTTAATTCACAACTCAGCAGACAATGCAAGCTAATCAACAATATAATAACCATCGTTAGTTATAACATTGCCCCACCTAACGGGCAGGTCAGCGATGCCCTTCTCCCAGAACTGAGAAAATTGGGAGTCAAAGAAGTCACCGATCACCTGTCCGAGGTGGTCATAGTTGACGAATTGTTTTTTTTTTTGCTAGGAAAGCCTTGAAGGGCCGGAACAAGTGGTAATCTGAGGGGGCAATATCAGGTGAACAGGGTGGATGTGGAATCGTGTCCCAACCTAGCTCCTCCAATTTTGCACGGGTCTCTCTCATAGGTAAAGAGACCCGTGAAAAATTAGAGGAGCTAGATTGGGGCACGGTTCCACATCCACCCTATTGATCTGCCCCCTCAGATCACCACTTGTTCCGGCCCCTCAAGGCTTTCCTAGCAAAAAAAAAAATTATGACCACCTCGAACAAGGGGTCAGTAACTTCTTTGACTTCCAATCTTCCCATTCTGGGAGAGGGAGGACCTGCCCGTTAGGGGGGGCAATGCTATAACCAACGATGGTTATTATATTTTGATTAGCTTGCATTGTTTGCTGAGTTATAAAATAAAACAGAAAAAATCTCAACCCTATCAAAACTTTTCGATCAACCTAATATAATGTTGGATCAATGCTGAAAGTAAATACGTGGACAAGTAGAATCCACTACACAGAGGGTGATGTCGTACTAGAGGGTAAGTGAGGCACAGCTGGAAAGCGGACACGTCATCCGGGATGCCACATAAGCTATCCCATGTCCACGCTACGGTGCTAGGACCATTCGATGACACCTAGCGTTCATTATTCACAACTTCAATACCCTTGTCTACTCTACACTACTTCATTATTCAATAATACATTCTCTTTATCAGTGGGTCAAGTGAGGATGAATAATTCGCTCTACTCCTCTTTGCCAATAATAGTACGCATTCAAAATTTTGATAAAACACATGCGCGTAATGGATTCCTTATTACTTAGAGTGCATACATGGGTTGGCTTTGGTAAATGAGGACCGTGTGCAAACTTCTGCATGCAAAATTCGGACTCCCTTCATTTTTATTGTCAACCCCGGACAAGCTGACGGGACCAAACGAATCTACGAAATGAGCGCTTGATGGAAGCCACCTTCGCCGTCGGTGTCGGCGTCGGTGCGCAAAGTGTGAACGCGGCCCAAAGCAGTGGTCATACCCGTGAAATTAGCGATTTTGCAGAACTGTGGATTCTGCGGAAAAGGTATCGAATGGGAGAGGTGCGCAATTCCGGTTTTTGTAGATATGCGAAATGTGCGTCTTGTGACACTTGAGTAATACGTCCTCGGATGTGTTCCTTTGCTAGCTGGTAAACCTATGCCTTCGTCATTCCGCACTTTGATTTTTGAATATTGTTTTGTTGGTTCTGCATTTCAAATCGAAATTAAACTTACATTTATTCGACGGTGTTTAATATAGCACTATAATTATTTTGATCGTGATTCTTTCGAAACATTCAACTTTCTAATTCTATGCTAATACTTTACTCTTCTACTCAGTCCGTTTCTCTACATAACCCTACTTTCAATTAACACGAAACTGAGGCAATACATCACTACTTACACCTTATTAGCTTGCTTCGCAGTTACAGGTGCGGACTGTTCCGTTTGCACCATCTGGTACATACCTCCACCATCCTCAATCATTTCTTTTTCGTTGTTATCAATGCTGACTCCGACACTGACACGGTAGTGCCGCGAAGCATATCCAGTCATGAGTCTTCACATAAGTGCTCCTCCAGGCCATGGCTATTTAAGAGCTTATCCAGACCGAAAATATCTATTTCTCTGGCTGCTGACAAACGAACCAATCACACTTCTCCCTCTAACTCATTCAACCATAATAAATAATATATCAATCTGGAGCATTTTTGGTATACACCCGACCACTTTATATTGAGTAAGCGGTACGACGCATTTGAAGCAAAGTGAGTCACTTAGATGAAAGTTAGAGGTCTGAGAAGATTATGTGCGAAAAGTTTCACGGTCAAAAGCGCCACTGAGCGTTGAAGAAAAGCCTTTCTCAATTTTTTTTCAACAGCTGTGACCCGTTTCAACGTGGCTCTTCCCTTTTCTTTACCGTGGTCCCCTTTTTGAATTAACGGTGGGAAGGTGTTGTCTGGCTACTGTAATGTTCAGAGGTTTACTCTTTCAATTTTCAATTTTCAATGGATTTATATTATCAATTTCCAATTTATGATTTCAAATTTACACTTTCATTTATAAATTTATCAATTTTCCCTTGCGTGCCAGCTGCAGAGTGCTTATAAAAGCAGACCTAGTCTGAAGTCAAGGCGCTCACGCTCATCGGTACGACAATAAGTTTGTTTCTCGCGCAACAAATTGCAACTTCCTTCATCGGAACCTCGGCATCGATATTATATCAGAACTTCTTCTGTTGTGCCAACGAGGTTGTTAGGTGGAATATTCATGGATGGCCTGACGTCTCGACCAGATCGTCTTCCTCAAAGGCTCAGTCCACCATCGTGCGAGTGGAACAACGCCACCCCAAGTTAGTTGTAATTAGTGAATTCACTTTGGACCTTTGAGGAAAATGATCTGGTCGAAACGTCAACCTCGTTGGCACAACAGAAGCAGTTTTGTTTCTTGCATTGGCAATAAAGGATCTCTACGTAATTCATCTGATTCGCCATCAGTCTGTTCAAGCTACAGCCCGCAATACAGGTGCTATCCCTAGAGGTTTGACCTTTTCGCTTTATTTTTCTTCACTTTTGTATTACTAAGCACTGCGACTTTCTTTTCATATTCGGCCCCAACCATTCCTACTACTGCACTTGAATTTGGACCTGTCTTCAGTGGGCGGGGTCGTATGTGGGGTGTCTGTTAGCGTCAACCGAAGCCGATGATTTTCTGAAATTCAACCACAATTATTCACAACACTGCGCATATCTACCCATCAGAGCTTCTTTCTCCTAACGCGCGCGAAAATCGGCTTTCCTCGTTAGGCCTCCGTCAGATTTCGCTATTCGATTCTGCGATTTTGCGGAGTCGCTGCTCCGCGCGCGAAGTATGACAAAGTAATATATCAAGGCTGCACAATCGCGCGCAAATGTGCGACGCCGCAAAATCGCGAAACCGCAGTAACTGCGGCCCGCGGCTGAACCGAGATTGCCCCGCCCCCCGTCGGTGCATGGATACGAATTACTGGCTAAAGCTGTTGCCACCGTGTTCGATTATACATTCGAGCATGGATAACAGTCACAATGTCTAACTTCGTGCTGTTACTGGACGGGAAGTGCCACTTCGCCACCAATCACCACTGTCCATGAAGCATCAAAAAACCAGGATGATATAGCATAGATAGAAATTAAGTGAGGAAACAACATTTTACAAACGAATTGAAGCTTTCTTCACTGAATCCGATCACATAAAACGGTGACATGTATAAAACGTCCGCCAATCAATCACCAAAGCACACAACGTTCTGTGGGATTCATTGGTGTGCCAACTTCACATTCGAAGGCCTCGGCGAACTCGGGGTGATTGGCGAGATTTTGATTGACTCTGAATTAATGACGATTTCAAAATAAAATACTAATACCAAAATATCAGATATGTGAACAGATGATAATTTAGCCCTAAAAACTGTTCATATCCCGCAAATGACGGGGATCCTCACTCACTGTGCTCATTTGCAAAGAATGAAAGTCACATGCTAAGTATGGCAGCACTGAAAAAAGAATGCAAAAAAAAGCCCGTGCTCTCGTACGACCTCCAATTTCTTTGCAGCAGACATAACTAGCAGTATGCGGCTTCACTGCCTTTTTTGGCAAGGAATCGTCACGGAAATTTGAGTTCATCAGTTACTTACGTATTTGTGTACTATTTGCTTATTAAGTGCCGCATGCAAAGCTTCACATGTGTGTACATAACCCGATTGAGAGAGAGCTGCCCAAAGTGCCGGGCGACGGGGTGGGGTGTTGCGAGTGGGTTTGGACGCTGGAGAGCCAAGGACAAAGAGGGAATACTTCATGTGGTAAGGGACACAGAATCAGACGCAATTCAGCATAGGGGGCGAAAATTTGAACAGCGCTACGGCTGCTGACGACTGTTCATTTGCTGTGGCGGGAAATGTTGCGCGATTCGAACAAGTTGCTCTTCTTCCAGTTTTTCGATTTCTGGTCTAGAATAAAGGGAAATCTTCCGTGTTTCCGTTCATGTACTGTGTGCAGTAGAATAATTTTAAGAGGAACTGGAATCATGGAATTTCCGTGGACGGTTCCTCTAAGAAGCCAAGTATCTAGTTTTGCGGCATATGCGAACACGACGCGAAGTCTTACATTTGAAGGCACAGTTCACGATGATATGAGTGTCGTGGTTCCATTGGCGAGTGGATGGTTCCTTCCACAACGATTAAGCGTGTGCCGTCATCGCGGCGCGGCAAGGATAAGGGCTAAACGCGTGAGGAACCCGTAAATTAGACGGCGTCCATCGTTTCAAGATGGCTCACACCCATCTTAGATTCAGCCACAGGGTGAGTGGTGACTTTCATGAAACTTGCCCAAATGCTTGCTTTGAAGCTACGAACTCGTCGAAGTCAAGGGTCACAGACACTTTATTTTCAAGGTTTTCTAAAAGGTCCTTTGTTTTTTCGTCACACTTGTGCTCTTCAGCACTCTCAAAGTTTTCATGAAGAGCGACGAGGCACGTGTTGCCGTGAACTGTGCCTTTATATGGATGGAGCGAATAGCCGAGGTGGATCGCAAAATTTGCAGTGCTTCGTCGGTTTGTGTCGTGGGAGCGCCTTTCATTGCAAGGTGCATTCGTGCGCTTGGATATCGGATTTCCTCTGTTAGAAATATTTGTCCCTCAGTCAAAAACCGTTTCTCTTATTTTACAGTTAAGGACGGGGCAATAGCTGTCGGTCAGCTAATCGCACGAATTTTCTCTAATACGTGCAAACAAAGAATACTACAAAAAAAAATCGACACTGGTGGTGACTACTGTTGAATGTTTAAGACATGGCAGGGAGGGATAATATGGGAGCAAATTTTTTGAAATACCTATACATTAAGAACACGGTAGGATCAGAGCTTTTTTGGTTAAAAGAAAATATGAAGGTGTCCTGATTCAAGAAGTTTACCGTTAACGAAGGTAACTTCCAAAATCCATTTTTTCTCTGATCTTTCAACAATAGTTTTGGATCCTGATTCAAGAAGTTTACCGTTAACGAAGGTAACTTTCAAAATCCATCTTTTCTCTGATCTTTCAACAATAGTTTTGGATAGTTAACGGAGTAAAACTTTCTCAGTGGGTCAAAACGGTAGAAGAAGGTAGAAATGAGCGGTTTCATGTTCGCTTTAACTGAAGGAAGGCAGTAGCAAGGAAAAGACCCGAGCGAGCGATACTTGTGGGGCAAAAGCTTTCACAGTTCTAATGCATCGAGTGTGCGATGAAGTTTAGAATAAACAGTTATTTTGTATAACTAGCGACAGTTTCCGCGAAGCATTCTTTGGGGGTGACACCTTGATTTCTCAATTTTTTACAGTTAAAAAACCCGAGGTACCATTAAAGATCTTTTAGGTTGTAGAAATATTGGATAGGCTCACCGATAGCGATTTGGAGAGTGATTATCGACAAGAATGCGGCTGATTAAGAAGTCTTTTGTGTCATGACCACACCATGTCTGTAAACCAAAAACTGTGCGATATATGCAACATTGATATTTTTTGATTACTGAGGACCATTGCATATCCTATGAAGAACATCTGTTCGTTGCTGTATTGTTCTAGTCCTTCCAGAGGCTCCTCTTTTCCATGCTTCTTAAGGTATTTTTTATAGGCCTGAACAACTGGGCATCAAGGAAGGAACTAGCGAAAAGTCCTACACTGATAGTCTTATCCTTAGGGAGCCTACTAGTGACTTCGTCTGACGTCAAACTTCTGTTTGATGGTCATTGTATTCTTTCATAAATATTGCTTATCAATACAATCATAAAACATCATAAAACATTTCAAAAATGCTCAAGTGGAGGGTAATCTGTAGAAGGGGAACAGCTTCACTACCCCGGTATGAACAACAAACTTTCAACGCTTCCTTTACTCCCCCATTGTCCGCGATATTCTCTCCTTGCGTCAGTTTTCCATTTAGCTTCAGACCAGTGCCTGGCACCTGAAACACTCCGTTTTGTATGGAAAAGGTGAAGGTCTGGAACAAACCTCGTTTCTCCCATACTGGTCGACAAAGCACTTTGCTTTTTCTAAAAACTTCTTTTTGACACCTGGCGTCCACCAGTCGTGAAGATTACCGAATGCATCGAACTGACGACCTGTTATTGAGTACAGTTATATAAACTAATCTTCTCACAAGGGAAGGATACCAGATCGCACTGGTCATTTGTAACGAGACATATATCATCAGACGCGTTTCTGGATTCTGATCTCAAATCAGTTTTTAAAATCTGCAAAGCGATTTTCTGAATGGATTTATGGAGGTTTTTCTGAAGAAATAATACTATTACACTGTAAATTCGGGAGCCCATAGCGCGCGAGCCAGTCCTTCTCGTGCAAAACTAGTGTGATTTTCGTGTTCAGGGAGCCAAATCACCCTAAGGGACAAGTGTTTATCCAATTCGAGGATATGATCAAATTTCAGAAAAATTCACGGGCTATTGAGTGGCAACATATTGAACAAAGGAGTAGTCGTTGACCCTTTCCTAGGAAATGCTCCTATTTGACGCTTGTTACGTATGTTTAGTGCGTTGGGCAAGTGTAACAAGTATGTGTAGGGTATCTTGTTCAGGTTGCAGGATTTTTTGTGGAAGAAAATTTAAAAACTACCACTTTATCTCCTGGCCACCCCCAACTTTCCAAAGTTGGACCAAGAACTCTATTCGGCTGAAAATTTGGACAGAGGGGTAACTCGAACCCTGAGCGCGAATATCGTAGTTGTTTTACGCAACAACGCCTAATTCGTGCGTCATGAGAGTGTGCATATAAATAAGCTGGATTGCGGAGTTTTCTACAATCCTAAGGCAGGGATAGTAAACCAACCCATACATAATTTGGAACCTTAAAATGCATGCATATCATCATAAAAAGTCTTCTCAAGCGCAAAGGAAGAAATTTCATGAAATGCAAAAAAGGGTGCCAAGGCAAGGGCTTGATCCATGGTCTACCGATAGCAAGTCCGAACGCTTACTTCCATGCCATCTATGCCACATCACAGCTATGTGACCTCACTTCTATCATCGCAGTGATGAAAACCACGATCCAACATGTAGCCGTTCTTTCAGAAAACCTCCATGAGTCCATTCAGAGAATCGTTTTGCAGGTTTTGAAGACTAATTTGAGATCAGTATCCAGAAACGCGTCTGATGATATACAGTAGCGCTCAGAAGTATTCGGCCAAACACTTTTTGTCATAACTTTTTTTCTACTTGACCAAACTTGACAAAATTTTAATATGTGGTGTCCAAACCTCTTGTTAACATTTCCTTTTACTTGAGTGCCGCTTGACGTTTTTCATGGTTTTTTACAAGAGTTTGCTACAAAGCCATCGAAACAAAAGGAAAAGGCTTGGTCAAGAAAAAACGGCTTTCTTAACAAAAACAAAACGAGCGCCTCAGAGAACATCAATATTTTGTAGAAAGACCACGACTTTTGATGACAGTGGCACAGCGGGACGGCTTAGGGATGGCACCACAAAAACAAAAAATTGCATTTAACCACGCAACATATACCGTTGAACGCCAAAATAGTATATTAAGTATGCAGTGTCTCCAAGTACAACATACTAAAATTTCTCTTAGGTCGGTCAAGTCGCAAAAAAGTTACAAGTGAAAAACTCAAGTGAAAAACTATTTGGCCGAATACTTTTGAGTACTACTGTATGTTTCGTTACAAATGGCCAGTGCGAACTGGTATCCTTCCTTTGTCAGATGTTATCTCAAATGGTGAAAAAAGAAGCGGTCCAATGGCACTTAATCTAACACCCCTATGCTGTTATACATAAATGCTCAATTGATTGTTTGTTGTCGATAACGTTTCGACATCACATTTGTGAATTCTTATGCTGATAATTTTCGAACGAAGCGAAGCAGCTAAGCAGTGTGAAATCATAGGCGGGCCTTTTCCTGAGAAAACGAGACTAAATTTTTAATCCTATATCCATTAATCCTATATTTGTTTGAGCACAGAAAATCGTCGTGGGAAACCTCTTCTGTAGACGCTCTACGTGCAACGAATTTGGTCGCTGAACACCGATTTGTCACGTATTGAATATGCACAGTTGTCGATGGGCTATTACGTTCAAAATTAGTTTCTTTGCCACCCTCTTGCCTTTTAAAGATCGCATGCAAAGTTACACGCGAAAAAGTAAGAGTTTGGATAAGATACAGCTACCTAAATTCTTGACTGGGTAGGCAGGGCCTCCGAGTAAAAGCCCCGTCCCGTCGTCCGCCGCGGTTGGCAACGGAGACTGGGACACGTAACTTTCAGTTGCTACAATGCGTCTCCAATCGCGACGGACGACGGGGTGGGCACCTGCTCGGAGGCCCCGCCCACGTGGCCAAATCTTCGGGGTACTGTATCTTTGCCGAATTCACATTTTTTCGCGTGAAACTTTGCATGCGGCCCAAATTAGGCAAACGTAAATATATGGGTAACATAAAAACGCATTTTCCAAGGACAATTCCTTGAATACCGCAGAAGGCTTCACCTATTCGTCACGTATTGAGCTTGATAGCTCTGTTACTTGCAGATATGCATAAAAGATCCTCATGCAGATTTGAGAAAAATAGCAGCTGCAGACCATTAAACAGGTGCATTACTTTTCTTGACAAGGTTTCCAGGATGTGAATAGCAAGCAACTGTCATAACTATCTGAAGTTGATGATTCCAATACGCCGGTATTATTCTGTGTCATTCTTCCAAGAAAATGTGGAAGGATTTACGATCTTCTATTGCACGTACAATATTATTGCCGAAATTAGCCTGAGGCTAGAGAAAACAACACCGACACAATCACTCTCCGTTACATTTCTTGCATTGTAATGATGACTCGCGCTAGTCTGTGTTCTTACTCAGCTCTTAGGGTTGAAACCGGAACAGAACCGTTGGCACGTCTGTCCCTCGTCAGAACTCATTTTAAAATGGAAATAGGAGTCTGTACTTTATGAGGAAATTAGCCGAAGCCGTCTGTCCTGCTACGTGGAAATGAACAATGGTTCATATCTCATTTCATTAGAGCAATCGTGCACGAAACAGTGAGTTTATTGCTTAATAAGATCCGCATGCAAAGCTCCGCGCGAAAAATTGATAATGCGGTCAAAGCACATCCCCTCAAATTGTTGGCGAAGAGGGCGGGGTCTCGCAGTGAATGCCCGCCTCGTCGTCCGCCGCTGTCGGTGACGAAGAGCGAGGCTGTTACGTAATTTTCTGTGCCTCTGACCGCAGTGAACGACAGAGCGGGTTTTTACTCCAAGGTCCCGCCCCCTTGGTCACTACTTGGAGGGGTTGTAACTTTTTCGCTTAAAATATCTTAGCCGGGTTCTGACTTTTTCGCGTGCAACTTTGCATGCGGCCCTTACTAGGCAAATTCAACATAAACATGTGGATAGCAGAGAGACTCACTTTTCCGTGCACGATTGAAGGTTCGTATTTCGAAAAGGAAAAAAGGAAAACATCCGTGGATGCTACTCAGTGCGCTGATCACACGCATGCCCCTCATTGGTGTTCCTCATTGATGCCAAGTAATACGCGTGATAAGCGCGCTTCTCCGTAATCCTCAGGCATACCGAATTTGAAATTCACACTCAGAGAAATTCCCTACTCTGAATTGCCAGTGCTAGAGTCCAACAGATTTGAACGGCGTTGCGTATTCTTCACAGTCGTGGTCATATAGGGACACTCCAGCTCTCCAAAGAATTTCTTCAAGGACTATTGTGAAATGAAGAAACGCCACTTCCGAGCAACTCTTATAGCTGCTCCACGGTCCCCCCTCTCTCCGCTACGGCCCCCCCCCACCCCGGAATCCCAGAAAAAATCCGTACTATTTATGTAACGCTTCGTCTGCCTGTCCATAACCCTCCCCTCCGTCCGTCCGTTGCTCTATCTGTCACGAAATCAGGCATGACATAAATACAGCATTCGGAGATGGGGACACGTTTGGGACGGTAAGGGCACGGGGCAAGAAGAGGATCACACATGAAACATCCTTGGGCACTGAAACGTTGGGTTCTCGGATCGAAAATTGCTCGTTTGATACGAAAATGGTCCAGACGTGGGCTGAAGATGGATTAAAGGCAGTGGTAGGGGAAATTCGGACGAAGACTGTAAAAAGCAGTGAATATGAAAGTCGAGATGTCTAGTAATAGTACAGTGGAGAAAAAACGATGGAACTGGCCAAAGACCCGAGAAATAGGACTCTTCTCCACCGTTGATTCTCGACGTGGAGCATTCCCATGAAGAGGCGGGTAGTCCGGACGGGTTTTCCATTGACGTGTTGCCATGTCGTAAACACGAAGGGATGTTCGGACATGAGAAAGCATCCTTTTTCTGGAGTGAGCTTCAAGCTAAAACTGAGAAAGCGGGCCGCAACACCTTCAATTCCCACCCCAACCAATCAGTCGCTAGGGGACGAACCGAGCCAAGAAAGGCGGCTGAAGCTGAAGAGGCCGCCTCTGCCATAGCTCAGAGGCGCGCCTTTTGCGGTGGATTTCGCCGCAGATGGGCTTCCTAGACCTTTCGTTTTTAAGTGAATGACTCGTTTTAGCGATTTCTTATCACTCGCATCACCTCTAACACTGTCTTTGAGGTCAGCCATGAAATCCTGAAGGCCATGAAAGAAGCATAGACTCACTGGGCGGAGTGCACTCCGAACGGGCGGCCCGTCCAGATTCGGTTCCAACGCAGCCTTAAGGTCAGGAAAAAAAATGAGTAGAAGTGAAAAATGTCCAAGCTGTCCTGATTACGATAAAATGAGCGTGATGTGATAATTGGTACTGAGTGACCAGCGACAGGACAGTGGACGATAAAGATTTAACAACTGATAGCTATTACGGCAGGAAAGCGAAAAATGAATTCGGGGAGGCAACATAGTTGCAATTAGTTTACTCCCACGCGGAACGTGCGCTGAGAAGCAATCATTCTTTCTTAAAGATTTTCAGCCGGATATAATGACGAGTACTTTAGACTTATTAAGATCGTATTTGTGTGATGTGCTTATTTCCTACAAGACTCATCATGATTTCCTCTTTATTTGTGTGAGCTAAATACGTTCTTTTCTTTGCGTGTAGTTCTCAAAATATGAGACACGATATGTGATTATTGATAGGAAATGGGATTTATTACCTTGATCGTCAAATCCGTGAGTGATTTCATGACCAATCGTAGCTCCTATTCCACCGTAATTGAGCGCTCTAAAGCTTACAGAATTACCCATCTGCTTCTGCATCAATCGGGGCAGGATGCAGTCACAAACAAAGCAACAACAAACAACTTCCCCGGACTGAAACCAAGCCATACTTTCTGGAATGTGTGGCACTGTCACACCACTCGAAAAATTTAATTCTACATAGATATTCCCGCTCAAGTGAAGTAACAGGCTTATTCCGCTATGGCTTCAAATACGATGATGAAACCTGAGGAGCAAGGTGGCCAAGAAAATTGCATTGTTCATTTTTGTGATTCGTTTGCTTGTTCAGCTTATTCAAGGCACGCCATTCGCTCTGAGTCAGGAGCAAAATGTCTCGAAATAGTTTTGTTCAGAAAGGTCTTTTTATAAGGTAGGTGTTGACAAAGCTCACTTCGGAAATGTCGAATGAAAGAACGGAGCTTGCAGAATAGCAGCTGGAAAATCTGCAATGCGGAGTTGAAGAAAGTTAGGTAGAGCATTTTGAAGACAAAAAACGGTTACTAATTGAATTGGAAGCCGGTTCGTAATGTGCATTGACAACTGCAGCATTAAAGTTATATTCAGTTCGGTCAGCGGGTTTGGTTAAACGCTTAAAGTCGAATTCAGCATTCCATCGTGCTAGCTTCTCTATCATCTCACTGTACGAATTCGCTCCATCTACGGTGATCTGAAATCACATAATTTGGCAAAATTTTTCGAATCATTGTTCGGCAATGGCTGCAAGCTACGTGGACGCGTTTTCAAATTGTTCTTTCCAGTGCTTACAGATATTCCAAAATATTTTAATGGTACCAAATCCATCAAGATAATGACTTTTCCAGTAGAAACAGAGTAAAACAACAATAGTTTCCCTTTGCTAGGTTTAATTTTCTCTGCCAGCGAGGTTGTTAGGTGGAACCACTTACTGACGGCCTACTTTCATTTTGCGTTGTGAAAAAATGTAAGTGTGGCCATCAGGGAACTACCAGGTGTCGAGGAAAATGGCCGCTCGAGTACGACCTTCCTTCTACGGCGGCCCAAATACAACCCTATCCCCTCTTTACCGGTAACTGTTGCCGGATTGCATGGTTGCAATGTGTTTTATTGCTATATATCTTTTGCTGTGGCAAAAAAAGGATATTTATTTCACATTCTGTCACACGGATTCGCGGTGAAACATCCTTTGCTTCTCGTCTGCTCATTGAAAGTTTATAGGCACCGGAAGGGGTCCGAAGAAAGAGGCAAAGAAATGATCATTTTTTAACGAACATTCAATGTTAGAAGCGATAAGCGGTGAAAAAACCCGGATTCAAAATCGCGGCGCTGTGGTGTGTATTCGCATCACATTCGCATCAACACACTGAATTTCCGAGCTGTTCGCTGTAGAGACGTCATTTGTTGTCTCGTAGAGTGTATCTCATTCATCTGATGATGTGAAATAAGTGAAGCAACACACAGCAACAAACAAGTAAATCAGTTAAATGAAGAATAAGCGAATGCATAAGAAAAAGTGTGATTAATTGAAACCTAATGAATTCACTTTCGACGTCTTGGCAAGGTGCTGTGTGTGCATTGCGGCAACTACAAGCCACCGTCCTCCCATACCGTAAACCAAAATTACCCTCCCTTCGCTGTCTTTAAATTTTTGTGGTAATCGCTGACCTCTGAAGGTATGACCCACAACCCTCCTATTCGGTCAAATACGACCCCATCGTCAAAGAATCCTCGACT
The DNA here is from genome assembly GCA_963978905.1 of Trichostrongylus colubriformis. Taxonomy (NCBI): domain Eukaryota; kingdom Metazoa; phylum Nematoda; class Chromadorea; order Rhabditida; family Trichostrongylidae; genus Trichostrongylus; species Trichostrongylus colubriformis. The sequence goes on along the minus strand of OZ022257.1, from coordinate 42,665,356 downwards.
CTTGGTGCACCCTGGTGGCCAGACAAAAAGTGTAGCACGTTAACTACTGGAATGGTTTCACGAATAGACTTGAATACCAAATGAAATCCCACACAGAATTGTTCTAGATTCGTGCAATTGCACTACTGCGTAAAAATGAGGAGGCAAAATCGCGAAATCCCGTAGCAATGAAGCCGGAAATCTAAGGCGGAAACCTAGAGCAAAATAGTTTTCCACACGTTCTTGTGCGATCTTGTTCGAGCCAGGCTCCACTCAGACGAAATGATGAAAGACATCAGGTCAAAAATCATCGTGGTTAGCAGCACGCCGTTTGATTGCGTGCAACTTCAGGTCGCAATGTTTGATAGCGTTATATAATGCGCAACTGCTGCTTCCTACATTCATGCTCGTCACTCGAAGGCGCAATTCACGATAAGTTCGGCGTTTGCACAAGTTTCTCCTTGGTCTTGTGAACCAAAATCTAAGGTTACCACTATATCACCATTGATAATGTTACATTTACTCTCAGAATTACGTTGATCTCATCTCCTTACAATCGATAACAAGCTTTTTTTGCCAGCTAGTTGCCGACACTGCTCGGCTGGCTATGTCGATGGCGAGTGTTGGCTACCTCGAATAGTGGGAGCCATCCTATATAGAGCTCTGAACGTGCTTACCACTCATCCGAACGCTCCGGTAAAAGTAAGATTTTTTTAGTCGTAGGGATTATATGTTTACGGACGGAACCAAAATATTCAACGAAGTAGTTAGCAAAATGCGCCTTTGAGTGATTGACCGCGTACACCTTACCGAGCAAGACTCCGCACAGTTCTCAGGTATTCTCAGGTATACACGAAAAGCACTGAGAAGCTATAGTACTCCAATGATGCATCAGTAAAACTACTTGATCTGATTTCTCGGGATATTGATGATGAACCGTGAGCTTTTAGCAATTCAACAAAGGGTATTTGGAATATCTTCCCACCAGATGCGAATTCAAAGGGTTTAGCACTGATCAAAAGTGCAAAAGATATGAAACGTTTGAAAAAGCCCTTTATAAGTATCAGGTTGCAGTACACATGCGACGACATGGCAGCTGCTGATATGAGCAAATGTTATCTAGCCACAAAACATTTTCAGGTTTCACGGATTTTGACATCGAAAGCAGATCGCTTTGGTTCCATAAATGCTTCTCTATACCTCCTCCGCTTTATTTATAAGTCACCAGCAGTTGGCTTTTCCTTCTACAAATGCTTTCTTTATCGCCTCTCTGCTTAGCATCGCAAGTGCAGCTCTTAATAAGCGCGAGCCACACGACGCCGTCACATGGTTGTTTTCGAACTCTTTGCCCCCACCTCTATTACAATGATGTTCAACGAGCCAACCATACTCCTGTTTCTGAAAACGGTATTCTCTCACAAACAGGCAATGGAAGTAAAGTGGTCCTAGTGGATGATTAAGCTAATTTATAGTTGCTAGGTGTTTAGATGAAGCCTTAAAACTGTAGGCCCATTTCATATAGAGATTACGATAATGAAAGAGCGAAAGACATCCAAAAAATGGTGACTTAAATTTCGTAATAATTACAGCCACATTCATGAAAGTCAATTGTCATTCCTCAAAAATCCTCGCTCACTCCGTCATAGTAGCTGTCCAACTTTTTTCTGTCGAGAATGAAATCTGGATAAGCCATTTTTGTCAGCATCTTCTCTGCCTTTTCAAGAGCAGCCTAAAGGATATCCGCCAATTATCTGCAATCTGTTCTTAGCCTTTCAACAAATTTCAGATCAACCTGCTTCGTAACGCTGTCCATCCATTCGTTCTCGATGAGCATTTCATGAAACGCTCCTCGCAGATCACTTACGAGGTCCAGCGTTGCATTTTTTGAAGTCTGTGTTTGTAATAGCATTGGAAGCACGACCGTCACTTACAACTGGACCATCCTCTGACATACCTCATCGTACACTTTGCTTACGTAGATAGCTCCAGTAGCGTGCTTCATTCTCTGCATTGTGGAAGAAGTGCATTTTTTCCATCTGGGAGCTTTCCTTTTCCTTCCAAGCAGTTCAAACTCCTCCAGCTGAATTTGACCAAAAATTGTACGGCCATATGCTTATCTGGTTGATTTGCAATAGTGCGTATTCTACGTGAAACTTAGAATACCAAGAAGTTTGTCATGGAAAACAGGTTATTGAAAGGGTTCTTCTATACCATACTTTCATCTGTGACCAATTTGTTCCTCTTCCTTGATCTCTACCTGTTGTTAGAAGTGCAAAAATTGTCGTTACTTAAAACTGGCTGAAAAATGGGAATTCTTCTGATACTTGCCTATCCCATGTCCTTACCTGTACCATGGTTTTTTTTTGATAAACACATACCGCCCTTTTTTCGAGCTCACGGCTTTGCGCTGTACAACATATTTACTATCCTTGCTATGTACAAAACGCCTCGTTTGTCTTTTCCTGTCCGTCTCCCACAACATTTGGCATCAGATGATCAGCAACATGCAGAGATTTTTACAATTTTAGAATGACTAGGCCAACCTAGTATGGACCATGGGGGTAGTTTGGGATGAGTAGGGCATGGGACAAGAATTAAAAGACCACACATAGACCATTTTAAACTCCTCACCCACGATGGACGGAGCGTGCACTGAAGTACTCTGTCCTCAAGAAAAAGAGCGATTTCAATCGACCTACTGACGCACATGGTGTTTCGCGCACAATGGTGTGCGCCATCCAACTGATAAACCAATAAATGAATAAATAAATTTATTAATAAATACGTGACGTTTTTGCGCTATATCAATCGAGAACAAACATTTCTTCGTTTATTCATACAAGTTGGGCTGGCGCACACTACTGCGCGCGTCACACATGGAAGCATGCTGATTGGGCTCGATCGATATCGGTCGATCAGTATCATCATTCGAACGGTTTGCAGAAACAGGGAAATCGCAAAAACGGGAAAAGGAAATAAAATCCCTTTCCGCCAATCTCGTCCTGCCGCACCAATCGATATCGATCGAGTTCATTTTGCATACTTCCATGTGTGACGCGCGCAGTAGTGCGTGCTAGCCCAACTGGTATCTAAAATTCATGATCCCAGCTTTGCTGCGACGCGAGATATGAATTTCCCGACATTCGTCTTTTGAGTCCTCTTATCAGCCCTTATCAGTTCCTATCACTTCCGGTCCCTCACCACTGATTTCTCTTACCCCCCTATACCACTTTGAAAATTCAGGTCCCCAGCTTTGCTGCGACGCCAGATATGAATTTCGTGAGACACACACATACATACATACATACATACATACATACATACATACATACATACATACATACATACATACATACATACATACATACACACGGACATACATACATACATACATACATACACACGGACATACATACATACATACATACATACACACGGACATACATACATACATACATACATACATACATACACACGGACATACATACATACATACATACATACATACACACGGACATACATACATACATACATACATACACACGGACATACATACATACATACATACACACGGACATACATACATACATACATACATACACACGGACATACATACATACATACATACATACACACGGACATACATACATACATACATACATACACACGGACATACATACATACATACATACACACGGACATACATACATACATACATACATACATACACACGGACATACATACATACATACATACACACGGACATACATACATACATACATACATACATACACACACACGGACATACATACATACATACATACATACACACGGACATACATACATACATACATACATACATACATACATACATACATACATACATACATACATACATACATACATACATACATACATACACACGGACATACATACATACATACATACATACATACATACACACGGACATACATACATACATACATACATACACACGGACATACATACATACATACATACATACACACGGACATACATACATACATACATACATACATACACACGGACATACATACATACATACATACATACACACGGACATACATACATACATACATACATACATACATACACACGGACATACATACATACATACATACATACATACACACGGACATACATACATACATACATACATACATACACACGGACATACATACATACATACATACACACGGACATACATACATACATACATACGTACATACATACATACACACGGACATACATACATACATACATACATACATACACACGGACATACATACAAACATACATACATACACACGGACATACATACATACATACATACACACGGACATACATACATACATACATACATACATACATACATACATACATACATACATACATACATACACACGGACATACATACATACATACATACATACATACATACATACACACGGACATACATACATACATACATACATAAACACGGACATACATACATACATACATACATACATACACACGGACATACATACATACATACATACACACGGACATACATACATACATACATACATACATACACACGGACATACATACATACATACATACATACATACACACGGACATACATACATACATACATACATACATACACACGGACATACATACATACATACATACATACACACGGACATACATACATACATACATACATACACACGGACATACATACATACATACATACATACACACGGACATACATACATACATACATACATACACACGGACATACATACATACATACATACATACACACGGACATACATACATACACACGGACATACATACATACATACATACATACATACACACGGACATACATACATACATACATACATACATACACACGGACATACATACATACATACATACATACACACGGACATACATACATACATACATACATACACACGGACATACATACATACACACATACATACATACATACACACGGACATACATACATACATACATACATACATACATACATACATACATACACACGGACATACATACATACATACATACATACATACACACCGACATACATACATACATACATACATACACACGGACATACATACATACATACATACATACACACGGACATACATACATACATACATACATACATACACACGGACATACATACATACATACATACATACACACGGACATACATACATACATACATACATACATACATACATACATACATACATACATACACACGGACATACATACATACATACATACATACATACACACGGACATACATACATACATACATACATACACACGGACATACATACATACATACATACATACACACGGACATACATACATACATACATACATACATACATACATACATACATACATACATACATACATACACACGGACATACATACATACATACATACACACGGACATACATACATACATACATACATACATACATACATACATACATACACACGGACATACATACATACATACATACATACACACGGACATACATACATACATACATACACACGGACATACATACATACATACATACATACATACATACACACGGACATACATACATACATACATACATACACACGGACATACATACATACATACATACATACATACACACGGACATACATACATACATACATACATACACACGGACATACATACATACATACATACATACATACACACGGACATACATACATACATACATACATACACACGGACATACATACATACATACATACATACACACGGACATACATACATACATACATACATACACACGGACATACATACATACATACATACATACATACATACATACATACATACATACACACGGACATACATACATACATACATACATACATACATACACACGGACATACATACATACATACATACATACACACGGACATACATACATACATACATACATACATGCACACGGACATACATACATACATACATATATACATACACACGGACATACATACATACATACATACATACACATGGACATACATACATACATACATACATACACACGGACATACATACATACATACATACATACATACATACATACATACACACGGACATACATACATACATACATACACACGGACATACATACATACATACATACACACGGACATACATACATACATACATACATACATACACACGGACATACATACACACATACATACATACACACGGACATACATACATACATACATACATACACACGGACATACATACACACATACATACATACACACGGACATACATACATACATACATACATACACACGGACATACATACATACATACATACATACATACATACACACGGACATACATACATACATACATACATACACACGGACATACATACATACATACATACATACATACATACATACGGACATACATACATACATACATACACACGGACATACATACATACATACATACATACATACATACATACATACATACACACGGACATACATACATACATACATACATACATACACACGGACATACATACATACATACATACATACATACACACGGACATACATACATACATACATACATACACACGGACATACATACATACATACATACATACATACACACGGACATACATACATACATACATACATACACACGGACATACATACATACATACATACATACACACGGACATACATACATACATACATACATACACACGGACATACATACATACACACATACATACATACATACATACATACATACATACACACGGACATACATACATACATACATACATACACACGGACATACATACATACATACATACATACACACGGACATACATACACACATACATACATACACACGGACATACATACATACATACATACATACACACGGACATACATACATACATACATACATACATACACACGGACATACATACATACATACATACATACATACATACACACGGACATACATACATACATACATACATACATGCACACGGACATACATACATACATACATACATACACACGGACATACATACATACATACATACATACACACGGACATACATACATACATACATACATACATACACACGGACATACATACACACATACATACATACACACGGACATACATACATACATACATACATACACACGGACATACATACATACATACACACGGACATACATACATACATACATACATACACACGGACATACATACATACATACATACATACACACGGACATACATACACACATACATACATACACACGGACATACATACATACATACATACATACACACGGACATACATACACACATACATACATACACACGGACATACATACATACATACATACATACATACACACGGACATACATACATACATACATACATACATACATACACACGGACATACATACATACATACATACATACATGCACACGGACATACATACATACATACATACATACACACGGACATACATACATACATACATACATACACACGGACATACATACATACATACATACATACATACACACGGACATACATACACACATACATACATACACACGGACATACATACATACATACATACATACACACGGACATACATACATACATACATACATACATACATACATACATACACACGGACATACATACATACATACATACATACATGCACACGGACATACATACATACATACATGCACACGGACATACATACATACATACATACACACGGACATACATACATACATACATACATACATACATACATACATACATACATACACACGGACATACATACATACATACATACATACATACATACATACACACGGACATACATACATACATACATACATACATACACACGGACATACATACATACATACATACATACATACATACACACGGACATACATACATACATACATACATACACACGGACATACATACATACATACATACTATCATCGCCAGCACGGCGATGATCCTTCCATTCATACGTCTGGCGGGGGCGGGGCTTATATTGTGCTGGAGATAGCGAGGTTGAGGCAACATCTTGCTACCTAGATCATTCTACTCCTGTCGTTCACAGAGCACTGTGGCAATAAATACTTCCTTGCTCTTATTCTACAAAACCACTGAACCATCTACTACATTTTTGGTGCATCGGCCAAAATTATTCAAACTTTTCTAGTGTCTAAGCGTAAAAACTTGGGCCCTTGAGAAGTAATAGCTCGTAAAAAGAGCTAATAAGACGGTGATTAGTAAACCGCATCTCGATTTTAATCGATTCCTCCTCAGGAGAAGAAAGGAAGAGCTTCCGTATTCATTACCAGAAGCCACCTTTTTCGCAAAAAAAAAGCGAGTTTCCTCCAGACAGGAGAAGAAAGGAAGTGCTTCCGTATTCATTACCAGAAGCAACCTTTTTCGCACACAACCGCGAAAGCACGTTAGTAAAGAACTAACAGACTTCGTAAAAAGAAGTTACTACCTTCGAAAAAACAAGGTAATAAAAGAAAATAAATAAAGATGGCTCTACATTTTTATAAGAGACCAATCGTATCAAGCGCAACGACGCTAAAGAATTTAGTTAACAGATACAAAGAGTATACTGTCAGCGTAGAATACGCAACGGCAGATGAGGATAATTATGACAAATGCCGCTCCGCGATAGCACTGTTAGAAAGCGGAATCCGACAAATCAGAGAAGGAAGGGAGAACCTCCAGAAGTTATACAATGAGATAAGGGACGAATATAAGAACTGCAAGAACAAGTCAGAGAAAAAAGACTTGATAGCCGAAATCGAGCAAATTGAAGAAGAGTCTCAGCTGCACAAAGCAACAGCCGACTCAAGCGAGCTAATATTTATGCTCACAGCGCGCCTTGATGAATCAAGGTCCGTTCAGAATAGAATAGGCATTAAATTAGGGTACATAACCCAGAAAAACTGCATAAATGAGCCAAACGAGACTGAATCTCAAAACGGTCAAGAGCAACACTGTGAGCAAATTAGCAACAGCAACGAAACTGATGATAATTCAGATGAAACCGATCACGGTCAAAGACTGACAGAACAAAATCATCGCAGCGGCCTACTACGGCGTTCGATTAAGCCTCCACAGGCATCCTTACCCAAATTCTTTGGTAAGCCGGAGGAATTTCCCGAATACTGGGCGATCTTCGAAACGCTAGTGCATAAAAACGAAGAGCTGGACGTCATCGAAAAGATCATTCTCCTGAAGGAAAGTCTTAGGGGGAGAGCAAAATCAGCTATCCAGGGAATCCAACCCCTACCGCAAAATTATGGCTGGATAATCAAAACCTTGAAGGAAACTTATTGCGACTACTCAACCAACAGGTCGCAAATTGTCCAGAAACTTGTGGGCATGAAGGAAGCAACAAATTTTGCTGATAGCTGCCTATTTACATTTGAACATATACAAGTTCTGATTAACCAGATGGTCTCCGCTGGTTATGATGTTCGGAATACTTGTGATCCAATGTGGTCAGAGACCATTCTGACCAAATTCCCACAAGAGATTGTTAAGTCTGTGCTCATATCAGGCCAGACGCAATGCAATCAAACAATCGAGATTCTCATGGGTCAAATAAAGAAAGAGATTACCGCCAAGGCCTACGTCGAAAACAGACTCGGCCATAAAATCAACAATAAGGTCACCACTCCAAAGGATAAGTATATCAATCAACGACCAAATTATGAGGGGTGTCTGTTTTGCCAAAGAGACGGCCATGCATCGATGACATGCAGATCGGTAATCGACAAAACGCTCCGCAGAAAACTCCTCAAAGACCAAAATAGGTGCTGGAAATGTTGTTCCTCGAACCACACCAGCTTCGACTGTCAGAAACCAGACTGCATACAATGTGGGCAGAAACACCACGTCACAGTATGTTTCAAAAACAGTACTGATACTAATAGGAATCCTAGTAGAAATACAAATAGACCGTGGAATCCACCACAAAGAGCCAATCAGAATGGACAAAATCATGCAAGACAAAGTAATCAAAGGAATAGTGAAAACCGTAACGATAATAGAAGGTTTATCGCAAACAATACCCAAACATGGGCCGAAAACAAGCAAATAGATAAATCCATCTCCTCCCAGCTGATCTTAATGACAGCTGAGGGTAACATCTGGAATCACAGAAAGAACCAGTATGAAAAAGTACTGTTTTTCTTCGATTCAGGAGCACAGAAGACAGTAATACAAGAGTCACTGGCCACAACTCTAGGCCTTCCGAAGCAAACAACGGAAATATGCACAATGTCCGGCATTGGTGGCCATATCGAAAAATTTGAAAGCCACACCGTACAGGTCAAAATTGGTACGGCTTTCGGTGAGGAAATGGAACTCACTTTCCAAACTAAACCAGTCTTAACCAACGGTTTTCCCAGTGTCAGACTGGCACCATCCGACATAACATTCTTGAAAGCAAACAAGATATGCCTCGCCAACTCAAAAATTCGCGGTGAACATCAGATTCCGCACGTTCTCGTTGGGTTAGACTATTTTCACGAACTAGTGACAAGTCCAAATCATGGTATGAGAACTCCTACGGGACTACACATATCAAATACAATCTTTGGGCCCACTATATATGGCAAAGGAATTATTTCTGAAGACGCCACAGAAAGCCCCGTTTGTTACGGCCTGACGGCAGTCATCGAACCAAGTGAAAAAGAACTTCTCCAAAAAATGTTTGAATTAGAAGGATTTGGAATCTCAAGCGAAGAATACCAGCCGGACGAAAAAGTCTACAGATATCTAGAACAGTACTCGAAGAAAATATCCTTCGATAATGGTCATATAACGGCCCCATTTCCGCTAAAGGAAAACATTACCGAATTGGAAAACAACTACTCGATAGCAATCCGAAGGCTGGAGTCGCTCCAAAACTCCTTATTGCAACACCCTCAACAATGTTTGTGGTACTGCAAAATTCTTCAAAAATATCATCAAGAAGGAATGATAGAAACATTTTCTTTCTCTGAAAAAGACGCTGTGGGGACATACTATATGCCTCATTCCGGAGTATGGAAACCAGCAAAAAAGACACCACTCCGAATAGTATTCGACGCTTCTTCTAAAAGAAGAGGGAGACTCTCTCTTAATGATGTAATCCACAAAGGAGAAGCATTTGTGAACAAAATACACGATATTCTGCTGTCATCTCGAAGTAGCAAAATTATTCTTATGTGCGACATAGAGGCGGCTTTCACGCAGATCCGTCTGCTAAAATCTCACAAAGATTTGTGTAGATTTCTGTGGCTCAAAAATGTGAGCCTACCCCCTACCAGAGAGAACCTTATCCAGTATCGATTCAAGAGACTTCCATTCGGGGTCACCGCCTCTCCTAGTGTTCTGAACATGGCTCTTTCAGCATTTCTGAGCAGTCAAAACACAGAATTAGCCGATGAAATCGCTCGCAACCTATATGTGGACAATATCCTACTACAAGCTAAATCGCCAGATGAAGCCTTACAAAAATATTACGAGTCTAAGCAACTATTCGCTCAAATTGGTATGAACCTTAGGGAGTACATCTCAAGTTCTGAAGAAGTTAATCAGCGCATTCCAAAAGAGGATAGACTGGAATCAAACTGCATAAAACTGCTCGGTGTCGAATACAAGCTAGAAAATGACTCCTTTCAAGTCACTACAAACTTTCAAAAGTTTGAGAAATTAACTAAAAAAGATGTCGTAAGCCAAATTAATTCTGTTTACGATCCTATTGGACTGGCAAGCCCTCTACTAGTTCATTTGAAAGCAACTATGCGCGAAATATTCGATTCCGGAATTGACTGGAAAAGGAATCTTGATTCAAAAACGCTACAAAAATGGAATCAATTATGCAACGTCGTCAATAAAGCAACTATATTATTGCCGCGACCTATCATCCCGACCTCATGTGCGAAGATACGTCTGTGGGCATTCGCAGATGCAAGCAACGCTGCAATCGCGACCTGTGCCTACGGGCAAAACATCCTCTCAAGGTCAATATCTAGCCTAATTAGTGGGAAAACGCGATTGACCCCAAGAAAATGTCATCAAACAATTCCGAGGTTAGAACTTATCGGAATATTGATGGCAATGCGCCTTACCAACTCGATTGTTTCGAATATCAGCAAGTCACATATCACAATTGATTCAATATCAGTAGTGACGGATAGTGAAATCGCATTATGGTGGTTGAAATCTGCAAAGAAATTACCGCTTTTCGTTTCTAATACGCGGGAACGGATCCTCAAGATCAAAACAGCCATAGAAGCGAAAGGAATCTCCTTGTCCTTTTTTCACGTAATTACCTCTCATAACCCTGCAGATGCCGGCACAAGAGGTTTAAGCGCCCAAAACATAAATAATAGCGATTGGATACGTGGTCCAAAATGGCTTGAAGCAAATCCCACCACATGGCCAATAAAATCTATAGAATATATCACTGAGACACCATCAGAAAGTGATGACAACCAATTAACGCCAAAAATAAACATATTAGCGCAGACTATCGAAAGTTCGCCGCAACTCATCGATCTGACGAGATTTTCGAAAATGCAGAAAGTGCATCGAGTAGTAGCCATAGTCAATAAAACGCTATCAAATTGGGCTTCACTCACGAATAAAAACCGTCGCACAAAGATCGAATTATTAACTATCTCCAAATTCAGTTCAACCAAAGAAATATCGTCCTCAGATATCGAATTGTCAGAACGCATTGTTCTTTTACAAGAACAACGCCACGAAGATATCAAAGCGTTACAGATACGATTCCCTGACAAAAATCTTATCCGAGACAAAGATGGGTTGATTAGACATCAATCACGTTTACAAAACGCAACGATTCCACAAGATACCAAATCACCTATTTATCTTCCCACAAAATCAGAACTCATTCGCTTGATTGTGCAGCAAATCCACACAGAAAATGCTCATTGTGGGAAGGAACATACTCTCACTATCGCACGGCAACGGTTCTGGATACCGCGCCCTTCAGATGCCTTCAAAAGATTTCTCAAAAACTGTGCAACATGCAAGAGATACCAAGGACTACCATTAGGTGCTCCAGCAATGCCAAGTTTACCCAAAGACCGAGTAGTAGTGTCTAAACCGTTCGAAAGTACTGGATGTGACTATATAGGGCCATTCACATCAAAAACTCAAGACAAAATGTACATATGCTTATACACATGTCTTACATCACGTGCAGTTCACCTTGAATTAGTAGAAAACTTATCAACCGGTGCATTCTTGAACAGTTTCATACGATTCATATCAAGACGAGGCGTTCCAAGAATAATACGGACAGATTGTGGAACTAATTTCAAGCATGGCGAACAGATTATAGCCACCATGTTTGAAAATAATGAACTAACAGGACATTCCCTAATGCAGTACTGTGCTTCAAAGCGGATAAAATGGTTGTTCAACCCACCAGCTGCGCCTTGGATGGGCGGCGTATGGGAAAGATTAGTAGCCTCAGTTAAAAAAGCGCTAAACAAATCCATAGGACGTAAAAGGTTAGCATTTGTAGAGATGTCTACAGTTCTTACAAGAATCGAGGCCATTCTTAATACAAGGCCACTTACAAAATTGAATTCAGAAGATGTCACAGAAATTCCTCTTCGTCCCATAGATTTTTTACAAGGGAACCTTAAATTTTCCCTCCCGGAAGGAGAAAACTATACAGGCAGTGAAGATCCTACGTATGACCCAGAATTCATCCAGACCAGGGAACAAGCCATGGAAGCTATTCGATTCTCTGAGACTATAGCAAACAAATTCTGGGACTGTTGGAAATCAGAGTACCTAGTATCTCTGAGGGAAATGCAAAAGCAGCAACTTAAACAACCGAGACATCTGCAGCGGACTTACCCTGAAATCGGAGAGGTAGTATTGATTGAACAGGACCTGATCCCAAGAGGAAGTTGGCCGTACGGCAAAATCACAGAAATCATCACCTCGTCCGACGGTCTGATTAGATCGGCGAAGATACTAATGCCAAATCAAAACATCATTCATAGACCTCTTAACAAAATTTATCCCTTGGAAATTCGAAGTAAAGGTAAAGGGCCTATTACTAACGAAATCGGGGAAAAGAGCAACTCCGAAGATGCAATTCCAGACGAAAATTGTGAGGAGACAGAGGCTACAAGAATTATGCCACCTCGCAATTCGAAAACGCGGGCCTATGATTTCTTTAGGAGCATGGAATGCAGTGTACAGATCTCTAAAACGGCATTTCCAGCCAGGTCAGCACTACTGTTCCTCACAGTTCTGACCTTAGCTTCCACGTCTCTAGCAAGCAAGAACTCATCCATAATATCATGCGCTAAAGGAATAGTTCATATACCACCAATGAACGGCTGGTTTGAAGTTTGCATCGGCACCGAGTGCCAACCGTTAACCAACACAACCCGTCCAACCAAGTACATCTTACCAATCTTGCCCACCGAGCAGGGAGTCAACGTGCGGCTACGAACTCTCAAAAATGAGGTAGTACACGAACAATCAAAAATATGTGATAGGCCAAAATTTTGTGACCATCAGTATTTCTTGTCAAAAAGCCTACTGGGAAATCCACATTGTTGGCCAATTGGAGCCATAGCTACATCGGCTATCCTGATTTATTTGATCATTGCCGCCCTAATGGGAATTGCGTGGGCAATAGTCATAATCAAAAGAAAAACCGAATCGAGCACCCCAAATCTCGACAAGAAGGTGGAGAGCAGTGAACCATCTGCCCCAACTTGCAGCTTTGAATTAGCACCACTAACATACTCAACACTCATGGTCGTGTGCACAATATTGCTTATGATGTCACCTATTAATGCGTGCCAACACGGATTTATGCGACACTCCGCTGAACAAGTATGCAATGAACTGAATCACTGCCATCTTGAATATAGCAGGGAGCTGCTATTTAACAAGCTACAATCCGAGCTCTGCATAGAAATAGTGCACTCGAATAAGACGATAGGAATAGCAAAAATTACTAAGAAAACGGTGAATTTCAAGTGCACCAAGAATATCGAATTCTTCACAAGGCCTACAAAATTGCAAATCTATCAGGTGAAAAGATGCGCCCTAGCGGGATCATGCACCACTGAGAAATGCGAAACTATAAGCCCAAATGAAACTATTTCGGAACTCAAACGGGTAGCGAAGTATCCTGGATATTCCGGGTGCTTGAACAGCTGTGGCGGAATACTGTGCGGATGTGGTCTATCACTACCAGCCTGCTGGTTTTACAGAATAGTTCACAAACCCATATCTCAGCGAGTCTTTGAAATTATTCAATGCCCGCACTGGACTCCCACCATCACGCTCGAGATTGAAATTACTCTATCAAATCACTCACAGAAAAGCGTGCATTCGCTCACACCATACGTTACTGAAAAACTGAACAATTTCAACTTCACAGTACTATCGGTCCAAAAACCGTCGCATTACATTGCAAACAAACGATTTGCATTGAACAGTAATGCATCTTATATCTTACCACCAGATTTCCAAATCCCAGTTGCGTGCAGTAGCCACGTCCAAGCGCAAAACGATTTTTCGACGTGCACTAATCAGATGCGGTGCAATTGCGGAAATTCGGTGCATAACTGTCAATGTCCAGACGACAGTATTCGCAAACTACATGATCACACGCAGCACACGTTACCCCTTAAAACACCGTACGCAGAAATATTTGTAAACGACCAAGATATCTTTGCCTCTACCGATGAGGAAGAAATTGTCTTGAGAATCGAGTCCACACTACTCCAAGAGTCCACAGAGTCAGTAGTTAACCAAGCATGCGGGTTCAAGATCACTGAATTAACAGGATGCTATGATTGCGAACATGGAGCGCATTTCACAGCTATTTGCAAGTCGCCATCAAACGCTACAGTTACAGTGACATGTGAATCGCAACAATTTTCAGTTACATGTGGCCCAACAAATGAGAGCAATGTCATATTCTTAAATTTCGAACACCCCATTGTTCATGAACAATGCAATGCTCACTGTTCAGAAAACCCAACTAAGTTTCTGCTAACCGGAACGCTGTTCTACCATATAGCAGAGGGTCAACACTCCATTTTTGACAAGAAAACACATGGAGTTTCTTTTAAACATCAATCGTTCACTGATGTCTCCTTGCCAAATATTGACCCGCTACTTGAAACTATCAAAAGCCACTATAAATTAGTAGTGGGAGCTCTCATCTCAACAACTTTGCTCACTGTGCTCACTTATTTGATGGGTCCCATAATAATACTAAGTGTGATGAAGTGCATCTACTTAAGTTTGCAAAAAATAGTCGATATCGGGTACGGAATACTTCGCTACATGCTAAAGCTGGTTCACAATCAACGAAAATCTACGAATGCGATAAATGAAATTGCAATTGAAAGAATACAAAATTGAGACAAAAGCAAAGCAGAAAGGGCGGCACAACTTCAATCAAATGATCCATCTATCCCCTTTTTCACATCACACGGGGGCACCTAAGTCGTGCTTTCCTTTCAAAATTAAGACCACTCACCATTACCAGGGGAGCGGCCCCATAAAAATCGGCGGCTGTGGCGGTCGTCGGTAGACGGCTGGCAGACCATATCCAGTCCAACCGGTCGATGATTCAGGCGACCAAAAGTAGCAAAATATTATAAGCGGCAAGAGGGCATTTCGAAGCTCCTTATCTCACGCGGGTTTGCAGATAAGTGTTAACGCAACCATTTGATCAATAGCACACCAAGTCCTCGACGTGATCTACCACGTTGACTACAACTTCTAACGTGATCTACCACGTTATCTACAAATTCTACGATTCTACCCTCATCTTCAACTTCATCGCCGCCGACATCTTCAACTTCATCGCCGACTACCTCCACGCCGACTTCCTGCACGCCGTCTTCCTCAACGATCCTGCCCCTCTTTCCGTCGCCACGCTGCCTTTCTCCTCATCAACCGTACGATAGCCGCCGCCAACGACAGCTCCACCGATCGACAATCGACAAGAAGAAACAGTGATATGTATCATAGTTATGTTAATCATATTTGTGTTGTAACCTCGCCGCCCGGCCGGAGTATCATCGCCAGCACGGCGATGATCCTTCCATTCATACGTCTGGCGGGGGCGGGGCTTATATTGTGCTGGAGATAGCGAGGTTGAGGCAACATCTTGCTACCTAGATCATTCTACTCCTGTCGTTCACAGAGCACTGTGGCAATAAATACTTCCTTGCTCTTATTCTACAAAACCACTGAACCATCTACTACACATACATACATACATACATACATACACACGGACATACATACATACATACATACATACACACGGACATACATACATACATACATACATACATACATACATACATACATACATACATACATACATACATACATACATACATACATACATACACACGGACATACATACATACATACATACATACACACGGACATACATACACACATACATACATACACACGGACATACATACATACATACATACATACACACGGACATACATACATACATACATACATACATACACACGGACATACATACATACATACATACATACATACATACATACATACACACGGACATACATACATACATACATACATACATGCACACGGACATACATACATACATACATACATACATACACACGGACATACATACATACATACATACATACACACGGACATACATACATACATACATACATACATACATACACACGGACATACATACACACATACATACATACACACGGACATACATACATACATACATACATACACACGGACATACATACATACATACATACATACACACGGACATACATACATACATACATACATACACACGGACATACATACATACATACATACATACATACACACGGACATACATACATACATACATACATACACACGGACATACATACATACATACATACATACACACGGACATACATACATACATACATACATACACACGGACATACATACATACATACATACATACACACGGACATACATACATACATACATACATACACACGGACATACATACATACATACATACATACACACGGACATACATACATACATACATACATACACACGGACATACATACATACATACATACATACACACGGACATACATACATACATACATACATACACACGGACATACATACATACATACATACATACACACGGACATACATACATACATACATACATACACACGGACATACATACATACATACATACATACACACGGACATACATACATACATACATACATACACACGGACATACATACATACATACATACATACATACATACATACATACATACATACATACATACATACATACATACATACATACATACATACATACATACATACATACATACATACATACATACATACATACATACATACATACATACATACATACATACATACATACATACATACATACATACATACATACATACATACATACATACATACATACATACATACATACATACATACATACATACATACATACATACATACATACATACATACATACATACATACATACATACATACATACATACATACATACATACATACATACATACATACATACATACATACATACATACATACATACATACATACATACATACATACATACATACATACATACATACATACATACATACATACATACATACATACATACACACGGACATACATACATACATACATACATACACACGGACATACATACATACATACATACATACACACGGACATACATACATACATACATACATACACACGGACATACATACATACATACATACATACACACGGACATACATACATACATACATACACACGGACATACATACATACATACATACATACACACGGACATACATACATACATACATACATACACACGGACATACATACATACATACATACATACACACGGACATACATACATACATACATACATACACACGGACATACATACATACATACATACATACACACGGACATACATACATACATACATACATACATACATACATACATACATACATACATACATACATACATACATACATACATACATACATACATACATACATACATACATACATACATACATACATACATACATACATACATACATACATACATACATACATACATACATACATACATACATACATACATACATACATACATACATACATACATACATACATACATACATACATACATACATACATACATACATACATACATACATACATACATACATACATACATACATACATACATACATACATACATACATACATACATACATACATACATACATACATACATACATACATACATACATACATACATACATACATACATACATACATACATACATACATACATACATACATACATACATACATACATACATACATACATACATACATACATACATACATACATACATACATACATACTATCTTCTTCTGGAAGTCGGAAGTTACTGTAGTAACGCAAGGTTTTATGGCATGACTTGCAATTTTAGGCTTTTGACCTACGCTTCCAATCCGCCCTTCCCAATGCGTGTGATATACTCTGTACAATTCATGTGTGTCCCTCATTAATGCCACACCCATCACTTGATGCAAGCTCCCCAAACGATTTTTAACTGTGTCAAATCAAGCGCTGTGCATATAAAAATGTTCCGAACCTGTAATACATCCTCAAATCGCTCCCCGAGCTCTCCATCTTCATTCAACGAGGAGGTAAGGCGGATGAACACGTAATTGGTGATGATTCGAGGATCAGTTGATTGCAACAGCTTAGTGACCCTAAACTGGCTAATTGCAGCACTCATATATTAATAGTTGACAAATGAGCTTACTTTCTCACATAGTCAACTTCTGCAACGAGAATCTCGGGGTTAGAGGCAAAATACTTGTGAACAGAAGGCGGTGCAATAGATCGAAAGTATCGAAACCAGTCAATCTGGAAATATTTTGTATCAAAGATCAACCAAGGCTAACCACACCAAAAAACCATTCACCATTGGCATAAGTTTCTGCATATCACTTAGATGTCGCAGATTGTACATTTTCGTGTGATTTCTGCGGTCTTCTTCGGGCACCATTATTTTTGCAATTTCCGTTTCAAATTTGATTATTTCTTCCATGTCTGTTGTAATCTTTTGATCATTCTTCGGAAGATGGGCGTACTCGTGGATCAGTTTCATCTAAAAAAGTCCATTTTTTTCGGGCTAAGCGGATCGTTGGAAAGCCGCCATTCAGTTACTGTCCTGACCTCGCCTATGAGCCGCTGTTTATATGCTTCGATTTTCTTGCCGTGCCTAGTTCTGTCCAAGTAGTAGTCACGCGTCCCTTCTCCCATACCGAGGTCTCCCTGATCGAACTGCAATGATTGGCACTGATTAGCAATAGACATTTCGACATACTTTCAGTTGCTCGTAAACTTGGATTTACGACGGTAGGCCTCAGCTCAACAAATTGTGCAATTCTTGAGTAGGGTAAGATAAATTTTCCACAAATTTTTGTTTGCTAAAGTATGTATGTCCAAAACAGCGTTATGATGAAAAGTACAATTTCTTCTATTCCAGTCATGTTTCCTTCTCACCTTTCGTTGCTGAAACTGTTGCATCGTCAGGATTTAATAGTGGGGGACTGCATGGGCGATAGCTTTAAAGCGAAGTATAGTGGAATTTTTTTTTGCGAAAAGCGCTTTTCTGAAGAGTATTCACTTCAGGTGCGTACTGCTGAAAATAAAGATGCGAAATAGTTGTTGAGCGCAATATTGTGCCTAATCGTGTAGGTCAAGCAGTAGCAATATCAACCAAATGCGTGATTCAAGCATTCAACATAATGCATGGTTTTTTGCAGATACAGTTTTTTTGTGTAATCTAGCATACTCGTCGAGCTCGACATCTATTTTTCGATATAGTGGTGGAGATATGGGAACCTCCAATGTGCACAAGAAGGTTCAGCACGTGTGGCTCCTGATTTCTATCCCTCTCAGCTGTTGACCCGATGCAGCACCTCTTGCCACACCGGTAAATCCCATGAGCTCAACGTATTATAGCCGCACAGCCTCATTTCAAGTTTCGTTTTATGAACCCCTGATCGCCAGATTTTCCCCTGCCTGACAAGCGGACCCTCAATCAAACACTTACTTGCATAGTGTTTCCCAAAGTGTGATGAGGCATTAGTATTCTAACAGCACATAATATGAACGTTTACACTATTAATCTGTTTGTATTTCTGCAACTTTCTTGACGGACAACAGGCGCAAGGTGGAACTGGCACCCCACTACGCTTCCAGCCCGGTACATCGTTACCACCCTTGTTCTCCAATAAGATAACATGTTCTTGTTTTTGAACGAGTCATTATTATAAGGTAGAGAACTTAAAAGGGGTTGTTGAGCCCACCGAAATGAGTAAAAATGACTGCAACCTGGACAAGCCTCCTTGAAACGTTTTTGTCATCGAGCGCGACGCCGACGGCTATGAAAATATTGAGGCCCAGCCCTCTCATTTTGAAAACGTGAATCATCAACGACGTCAAATCAAAGTCTTCGACTCGCCATTTCTTGTCGCCATCCACCGTCGGCCACACACCGTAACTCTGCAGTAAATACTTAATTGCTCAACTTACCAATCTATAACTGTGCTCAGTAAGAAAACCTACCTTTATGCTCTGTAGTAGGCGTGACGAGCCGATTTTGTTTAGTCCCTCTTTGTCCATACATTTTCGGTACATGGACTTGAGAAAGTTCATAGACCTTGAAGTGAAGTTTTCTGACGATTCGAATGCATCTGAAGTGGTTCTTTGATCATAAGCGCTACAGGTACTTCATGCAAGCCTTGTAAATAGAATACGCCATGACTCAGTCTTGATAGATCACAAACAATTTGCTTATATACTATTCACGACCTCATCACGGCTTCGAGGAGCAACGTATGTGGACGTCATGAAAAATGCCCGTCTCTCTCAAGGATGGAGACCATCAACTTTACTGGAAAGGTCACTGAAAGGATTTCTAGGCCACTATTTTTTTCAAATATTGCCTTTTTGATTGGTTTTTATAGGATACTGCAGATATTACCTATTTCAAGCGCCATGGCGCCACGACCTTTGGTCTCGCGCCTGATGATACCTTGACCCTAGCGGGATAGCACTCCGATCCCGGATTTGGCGCCCAATGTTAGTTTGACCTTCTGGGGGTATTTAGTGCACTGGTAATTGTTCTGTCCAGTGTATTTCTTCCTGTTCCTGAGATTAATCTTCCTCCCGCTGTGGACGCAACAACTGGCGATCAGGGATCAAAGACTGACTTGCGGAGATCCTCGCCCCTGTGCTGTCCCAAAAGAAGCGCCAGAAGCAAGCACTGATGCAGCGGCAGCAGAAAGAGACGTCCGACTCCTTCCTGCCAACGTGGAGAATATGGAGAACCGTATGGTCGGATCGAGCCCAGCTATGGCAAAGCACAGCTTATTCGGTCCCCTTTGTCGACGCATCGACAAGTTCAGCTTCGATAAAAAAGAATGGGAGAACGTTCAATGGCAGGTACAAGCGGCTCAAGGATGTCTTCAATAACGATTGCATAGAGCTAAGTGACAAAGAGAAGACACAACTGCTAGTCAGTCGCCTTTTTCTGGATCACTTGTGCCCAAGTCGCCTTCTGACTTGGCATGGGACGAAACTCTGCCACGATGAATTCCCTGTTTAGCTCAGCCAAAACACTATTTCGCCGACGATTTGCACGCCTGAAAATGCAGTACGACTATCACGATTTAGACAGCTACGAGATACTCGTGCGGACGCGCTGTTCTAATGCCAAATTCGACTCTATCAATTTTGATGGTCTACAGTGCCCTCGTCTACGTCACCGGATTCCAGAGTGCCGAGTTCGCCGAGCGCGCCTTCCGAGAAAACTGGACGAGATCTCAATTAAAAACTTCATCGCCAAGTGCCAGCTCATAAAATCCCTCAAAGAAGACACAAGAATGCTGGAAAACGCTGACACTTTGAGTGCGACGATCAATTATGTTGCCAAAAGGAGGAAAAGGGGAAATTCCAAGCTCACGTAGTGGAAGACCAAAGAAGGGAATTATGCGCTTCTGTACACGTCGCTCTGGCAATCAGGATTTAAAGTCGCTGTTGCGCTCGCGGACCCAGGCATTACGGTGCGAGGAGCTACCAGATCAAGAGCATCGTAGTCGCACCACGTAAGAACGCCCAACCACATCTAGGAGCGCAAGTCAGCGGACGTCTCCTGAATCTGTTGCTCGACTCGGACAACATGATCGCTCTCATCTCTATGTCGAGCTGGAATAAACTCTGAAGGCTACAGCTGGAGAAGTACAAGCCATCATTAACGCCACTAATAGGACAAGGCCGAAATCTTCGACATTTTCGGCTGGAAATATGTCCAGCAAATTTCAGAACTGGGCAAACCACTACGAAAGCACATCGTCGGACCATACTTGCGGATCCTGCTGCGATCTGTCGAGAAGAGATGGTCGCCAAAATGAAGGTCAGCCACGCCTAGGTATTCAGGACGGCACTCGGACGATGGTCACAGCCAAAATGACACTCTAGCGAAAACCCAATGCTGATTGTCTTCAAGAAGAAGCACCCACGTCGTCGATTCGGATGAAGTGACCTACCGCTTGCTCGCAGAGGGAGTGTTTTCTCCGGTCGACTACTGTGCTAGGCTAACACCCGTCGTCGTCGTCAAGAAGACAAATGGCACCATACGTCTTTCGGCGGACTCCTCTACAGGACTAAAATGACAAGCTGATGTTGCACCAGCGACCGCTGCCCATTTCGGACAACATTTTCACCAAGCAGACAGCGCCATGAAATTCACGCAGATTAACTTCGCCGGCGCTTATCTACAAATTGGGGTCGACGACGAGGCTGAAGACTGCTTACTATCAACGCGCACAGCGGACTACTTCGGCACAATCGCCTCCCATTTGCGTCAAATCTGCACCAGCTACCTATCAACGAATCACTGATTCCATGATTTGTGGACTTAATGGCTGCGCTGCTCACCTCGACGACGTCATCGTCACCGGCGGTACTATCGAGGAGCACGTCGCCAACTTGGAAGCCCTCTTGAAAAAATCCGACTGAGGCCTCCACGTCCGAATCGAAAAATGTAATTCCAGTATGCCACAACTGCGACACCCAGGACATATCATCGATTCCAGCGGACGCGGACTCGATCCTACCAAGAACGAGGTGATATGCAAGATCCTACATCCCACGGACATCCCACAAGTGCGATCCTTCTTGGAAATGCTCAGCTACTATGGTTACTTCGTCAGCGATATACGACAACTGTGTGCACCGTTCGAATGGTCCACCGAGTGCTAAGAAGCCTTCCTACGAGCCAAGGATGTGCTTGCTCCCGATCTTCCTAAGCCATTACGAACTCACAGAAGAGATCGTAATCGCGGCTAATGCATCGGATTACGGAGGAGGGGCAGTGATCAGCCACCGTCTTCCAGATGGAAAGGAGGAAGCGATTAGCCATATTTCCAGTTCCCTGACAGCTGCCGAGAAGAATTTCAAACAATTCGAGAAATTGCTCTCGCTATAGCGTTCGCCCTTCGGAAGATCCACTGTTGCATTAGCGAGCCGCTTCAAGCTGTTAACAGACCTTTAAAAGCAAGAAAGGAGCGCCAGTTTACATTGATAATAGACTCCAACGATGGACAATAGACTCCAATGATCACAGTGGCCCGATAACACATAGGGAGAATGCGAAAGGGTGCTATTGCAATGAGAGACGGGGGGAGTCATCCTACTATGGACATTATTTTCACCTAAGATTAGAAAGGTAGAGGAATCCTCCCATTCCTTCACTAGGGCTCAGGCGAAAATGTACGCCTGAATGTGCAGATTGACCACTCGAAGATCTCTTAAAAATGCTTAATGCAACTTTTTATAAGATGCCCTCTCATTGCAATAGCACCTGCAGAAGATTTCCGACCATGTGCAGTTTGCGTCCCGAAGCCGTCAAAAAAATTTTGCGTTTCCCCCCATGAAGAGGAAGGGTATCAATGCTCTGGAATTGGTGCAGAGTATTTTTACGCGCAAAACACTTTTTCGTAACAAGAGTTTCTCAAATTCAAAGAATCCTAAAGCTTTTAGTCGAAACAAGTATCTGGGAGCAGCAACCTTGGAATCAAGGTGAAAAAATTTTGGTGTGTGTATATTACATAAACTCTTGCATCAGATTCATGACTTTGGCTATTTGGATCCTATGAAACGGTGCAATCTCGTACTGAAGGTGGCAAAATAAGATTTTCTTAACGGGATCCAGAACCAATGTAAGGGCTAGAAACCTGTTTTCTATGAGTATCGAAACGCTCTCTGTTGTTTGGCTGGATCTCGATTCCATCAATGATACGGTGAAATTGGAATGGGCATATGTACGCGATGCTCCGCAGTTTGAGTTCGCGCTGGTTCATGAAATCGGCTCTTCGACTGTTGGATCGTTCCCTATTGGGAGTATGCAACAAGAAGTATGAGTGAGAAGGTCTGGAAAATGTCAAGTGCTAGTGTATGGATTCACAAAGAAACTGTGATGCGGTTGATGAAAAAATGCCCATGAATTTAAGATGTACGCTGCCAGAAGTTGCGAATTTCGTGCTATTGTGTTTGCCAAAGCGCCTCTTTCAATGAACTTCATTGGATACATGTAGGAATCAAAGATTTATGTCAAATGAAGAGTATTGCCTATGTTTTCTGGGACGAGTTGACACCTACTTGTGGGACCACGCATCATTTACGAGCTCAGGCAGGTGATGCATTGGAAGAGATGGTTATGGTTTTAAGGTAATAAGATGGCTGCAATGAAGACTACTTTAATTTTATTTAATCGAGTGAAACCATTGCTCTCAACTCTAAGCTCTTTGATGCAGTCAATCTCAATGAAAACTTGTATCCAGGTCTGAAGAAGTTTGTCGGAACCCACTCAAGGAGTTCACAAAAAATGGAAAGTTTAGAGGGTTACTATGCTGCTGACCCGCCCGAAGAATATACGTGAAAGCGTGATTGTCGGAAAACCTCGGCGGAAGGGCGTGTCCGACAATATTTTGATAACGGCGCTTGGAAGTGAAGTAGGGAAGGGATGTTAAGATCACTGTAACAATCAATTTTGGAATGTCTACAGTACGTTAAGCTCACTTCTCATCTGTTTTTCAGTCGTATCAGCGAGTTTTCTCCATCTATCGACCCTTGCTTCATGGCTGGGAATCGGGTTCGAAGAAATCCACTTTCCACATGCGAAATTAAAGAAATCCATGCATGGATCAGCCTGAAATGCGTATGGAGATCTCTAATTTTCATTACACGGGTGGCATGCTCTAGATCTTGAGCCGCGATAATTTGTACACAGAGCGACTTGCTCTCTAAACTTGTCGAAAGCCTTCTCCAAATCAATCATTGTGAGACGAAGCAGCATCGTGAACTCTCGCGATAGCTTAATGTGCGCCTCGTGAGTGTCCATAGTATTGCTCCCTCTCTGAAATCCTGATTGCTCTGCATGGCTGTTCTTCGTCTAGTGTTTTGGCACTCCTGGTTTGTGTAGGTTAGGTACCTTGCACTTCATTAGGGAGCACATGAGGATTAGAAGCAGATTGTTCGCGAGCAAAAACTCTGGCATTATACCATATATTCGCAAAGAAAGAAAATAGGTCGATAACGTTTCAGCGAAAAAATTATTCCCCGTCGCAATGGCGAAATGTTCACATGATTTATTGGAAAAAATTATCCAGTGCGCCTTTCAGAACAAATCCCTTGTTTTCGAAGGACCAACGGAGGGACTGGCCTTGATGGATGATTGGATCCCCCTGAACACTATTTCCATTCACAGTATTGGCCGATACAAACGTTTTTGGTTTACATAGTTGTTCGCTAACACCAGTGTATCTGCCTGCAATCGTGGTATCATATGAAATCAGCCCACATACACTAATTTCTTTCATTTTCGCCCCATAGTTTCTTGTCTGCTTACCCATTCTTTCACATGTGGATAGATAACGTGCCCCGGGGTTAATCAGTGAGTGTCAGGAGTCATCATGTACGTGTTTCTATCAGGTTGTAAGGAAAGCTTTGGTCGGTTTTCGCAATTTCAACTTCGGGAGATCATAACTCGGCTCAGTCATCTGCATCTTTTCTCACAGAGTAAGCACCATTCGATTCGCTACACTCTTGGCAATATTATGCATACCTACATGTCTCATTTTGATGAAGGGCTGACGATTAATACTGCTCGAAATGAAAAAGAGTCGACTTCAAATTACCACTCTTTATGGACACACTGCTGCTGAAGAAGCTGTCCAAAGGTTTGGGAAAGTGGGGCTTAGTTAGCGGCAGATCTGGTGAATAAGATAGACGAGTGAGGGCTTCAACCTGTAACTGCTTCAATTACTGGAAGAAGACTTGTGGAAAATGCGCTTGCGCATAGCTGTTCTGAGAGGTCCCGCGGCACCCATTTTTTGGGTTTTTCCAAATCAAGGCTACTTGAGGTGGTTAACCAAGTTTGTGTGTTGAGGGTCAATACTTTTGAACATCCCCTGCAAGTATATACGCTCATCGCTCTCTGCCGTTTTAGTTAAAGCGATTTGATCAATTGAGAATTCAAGCAGATCGTCCTCATTTCTGCACTTCTGAAACTAAGGACAAAGTGTTCAATCCAATGCTTCACTCCCTCTCCTTGCAGCACCCATATCTGTGATCACCTTGCTGAGACTCGACTGAACAAGGACTCGTGAAGTGAAGTCATCTAAAAAGTGCCATTTTCGCAGTACTTCAAAATTTCTCTAATGTCTCGAAAACCTTGTGGCATTCCAAATAAAACATATATTCAGAAAGAGCAACTTTTTGCCAATTTATGGAGCAGTACGTAAGCTGATTCGTGTTGAAGCGCTCTGAGATTTGAATTTATCTTGTGAATGCGAAAAACCGGCCAGAACTTTCCTTACAACCTAATAGTACCAAAGCACCAACGGGAGGACGTTAGTGGCAAGCTCTGTTGTACATGCGCCATGCATGGGGTTTCCATCGACATCATACTCATCGTACACTACTTCCTTAGTCCCCTTGAAGTTGTGGGCTTGAAATCAAGGCATCAAGAACCCGTATAGTTTATCCGTCCGCAGTACTACCTCTTAGCATAGCATAAACTACACAGATTCGGTTGCAGGTTTTGGTCTCTTGTTAGCAGTGCGAGGTGTCCTTCAATTGCCCTTATCCTTATTGCGAATCCATGCACTCTGCCTTGTACACAGCATCGCCTTAAACTTTTATAAAACTTTTGTGTCCAACCTTGACTCTTATTTACGTAGTGCATGCTTTTGCGTATCCTACAAGGTTTTCGAGTGAAGGTTAACTTGAACAATAGCTTCAGACTTGAACCTTTTCACCTTTTCATCTCTAAACCCTAATTGGTCACATTCCCTCTTTACTCTTTTCATTCTCAACGTGAAAGATTTTATGGCAGTGATCACTGGACCGCCATGACTGCGACCCCCTCTCAGCGGATCAAATACATGCCCCTCGAAGAAACCTCAACGAAGGCTTGAGCCTGCTGGGAATCCGATGGGCGTCGTTGAACTCATTGCAAATCTCTTGTAATTTCCGTACAGGTGAGGAAGTTATCAAACGTACGGTGGCAAATGCGCTAACCTCAGTACGCGATCCCTTGGGTTGGCTCATACAGACGACGCATCGAAGCAAATTATTTCGCTCTAGAAACAAAATACGAATGGGGCACTTTTCTTCCATCGAATAGAGAGCAAGAGTGGAGTAAAATCTAAATTTATATGCAGGAGCTTCCATGCGGACCTCCTTTGCCGAGGGACCAAAGGATCTCGAGTAATTAGGAGCGAGGTTACGTGGCTACTCCCCAGATGGTGAAGGATCAATCGCAGACCAAAGGCCTTCATGTACTTGCCCGGAGACGCAGGTGTATTTGGGGAATTGACTACCAGTTTCTAATGTACTGATTCGTACTTTTTATATCCATACAGACATTTCTTGCACTCGCTAGGGGCATTCTCTATGGTGCACTTGGTATTCTGCATTCGGCTCCTTCCATTCTAACGACAGTGAGGTAGATGGGAGGCGGTTCGAAGCCGCCTCCGATAAGTACCCCCAAATCTATTCGGGGATAGCTTGGATAACTACCCGGAGTGTACCCGGCCCCGCGACCAGCTACTCGTAGGTCATCGACTTTGCGAAAAAGGAATAGTTGTGGGTCTCATTTCCTCGAGCCGAAGAAGCTCCAATGCGGCAGCGTTGGCTTGAACTGCTTGGGAGCTGCTTCGGAATTTCAGAACCACGACAGGCTGTCCCATACAGCTGTAAGTGCCAAGCCCCTACCGCCGCCTCAACAGGAGCAACGAATCTAATGACACTTGTTTTCCAAGTTGCATCAGAAGTTATCAGCACAGGCAACCCATTCAGTCTTCCTGTGCCACCTCCTCCCCCCTCCCCCCCCCCCCCCCCATCATATGCTTGGAATGCCATCTTCGAGGCCACGCGAGATATCAATTCCTGAGCAACCACACACCTATACACATACGCACGCACATCAAAACACAAACACACATACAAATACTGACATACATACACAGAAACACATAAACACATACGCATATACACACATTTAGAAGATTATATATTGGATTGAAGAATAAGTTCTCGCCGTTTTTTAAACCCCGTTTTTCGCATTATTTCCTTCATCTTTCGACAAAGCTTATATAAGTTTTTGAGTTTTCGATAGAGCTTTTTTTGCTCTACGAAATTCTACGATCTGTTTTTCGATTCCTTCGACTACCTAATATTTATGAGGTTTGGAAATAAAGTAAGCTAAGGCAAAAAATTGGCACTTGCGCACTTCATCTTTCTCGTCTGCCATCGAGATCAAAAAATGTATGTGTATATCATTTCGATAGAGCTTTTTCAGCCCTACAGAATAGTACTACTTTTTATAAACATCGCTCAACTTTTTGCTGTTTTTAAGAGTCACAAATGCAGCACTCGCAAAAGTGTGCACTTTCGTTATCTCCTCTTCCCGCCTACCATCGAGATTGAAGAGAATGTGCATATTTGCGTTCGATAGAGCTTTTTTTTTGCTCTACAAGATGGGACCACCCATCTTTCAAATCCTTTCATATTTTAGCATGTAGCAATAAGTTTCCACCTGTTCTTCAATTCAAAATTGCATAATGAATGAATTTTTTTGACAGAGTGTTTTCTATCATTCGATAGAGCTCCTTCCGCTCTATAAGATGGTGTTTACGGTTTTTGTCGCATGAATTTTGCCATTTTTTAGATCATTTGACAGT
Organism: Trichostrongylus colubriformis; assembly: GCA_963978905.1. Lineage (NCBI taxonomy): Eukaryota > Metazoa > Nematoda > Chromadorea > Rhabditida > Trichostrongylidae > Trichostrongylus > Trichostrongylus colubriformis. The sequence goes on along the minus strand of OZ022257.1, from coordinate 42,634,709 downwards.
CGACGAAATCGAGCATTTTCGACACATGTAGTCGACACACATACATTTTTTGATCTCGATGGCAGATGAGAAAAATGAGGTACGCAAGTGCCAATTTTTTGCCTTCAGCTTACTTCATTTCCAAACCTCACAAATATCAGGTAGTCGAAGGAATAGAAAAACAGATAGTAGCATTTTGTAGAGCAAAAAAAGTTCTATCGAAAGCATATATTAGCTTTGTCGAAAAATGAAGGGAACAGTGTGAAAAACTGGGTTAAAAAAACGGCAGAAACTTATTCCTCAATGCAATGCATAGCGCAGGAGGAGTAGAACGTGTAATCACATTTCCTTTCCCTCCGATAAATACGATACCGAAGGGATTGACCGACTGTTTTCAGTACAAGAGATTATTCTCTGAAATCAAATATCTTCCGCTGAGTGAGCTCAAGCTTCCCATGCTCCTTATAGTAAGGTCAGGCAGTTGATGATTTTTCGTGGTTTTGAGAGGAGTGCGAACTAAGCCAGATCCAGTTCGTAGAGAGAGGTAGAGAAGTTTCTGAGCTTGCTGTTATGGACATAGCTTAGTGTAACCTATTACTGGTTTTGCTCTTTTTTGAAAAGTTTTATTCAATGGTTTTGTTTGCTTTCTACTGTCCATCCTTATCCCTGCAAGTTTATTGCTGTATCGAGAGCCCCTCTGCGGTGATGCTACACCTACAGTAGCGCTCAAAAGTCTTCGGCGAATTTCACTTGGGTTTTTTTTTATTTCACTTGGGTTTTTCACTTGTAACTTTTTTGCAACTGCACCGATCTAAGCGAAATTTTAGTATGTTGTACTTGGAGACACTGCATACTTAATATAATATTTTGGCGCTCAACGGTGTAGGTTACGTGGTTATATGAAATTTTTTAATTTTGGCATGCCATCGCTATGCCGTCCCGCTGTGCCGCTGTCATCAAAAGTCGTGGTCTTTCTACAGAACAATAATGTTCTCTGAGGTCTGCTCGTTTTGTTTTTGTAAAGAAAGCCTTTTTTCTTGACCAAGCCTTCTACTTTTTTTGTGTGGTCTTGCAGTAAATTCTTGTAAAAAATCATGAAAAGTGGCAAGCGGCGCTCAAGTAGAAAAAAATGTTGACAATAGGTTCAGCCACCACATACTAAAATTTTGTCGAATTTGGTGAAGTAGAAAAAAAGTTATGACAAAAAAGTTTTGGCCGAAGACTTTTCAGCGCTACTGTATGTACTCAGCGTAGAATGTTTTGTTACTACCGACAGCTGTATTCATAGCTTAATGAGAAGGGCTATAAATGAAAACGTCGAATCCAAAGTGCTCCTCATACTCACGGGGGTAATTGCTGGAGAAATAAATTTCGCTGGTAAGCGACAGTCATTGAACACGATAACAGCTAGTGGAAAATTCCGGGCTAAAGGAGGCGACACTAAACCTTGTAATAATTTCCTATTTCATAGCATTTTTCGTGTTACATGCCGTCCCCTGCGGCTCTCTGGAAGGCGAAAATATGAAAATTCTAGCGAGGAGGCGATACTGTAGAAAAGTTGGGTTGTGTTGAAAGTCTACCCAGCACCTGAATTCCGTTGGTTACATTGTCCTCTGCGAAAACGCAATCGCATCACACTTGACTACTGCCTGCGCTCCTTTTGTGATTTGTGACATGATCTTATTTTATTAATGAAGATATTCAGAAGTTTCTTCGCTTCTTTTTCAGCTCTCGTATCTCTCCCAATAGTATCGAGTTATTCCATAAGTAGTGTCGTTGTTTTCAAACGGAAATTTTTTCTATAAAATTGAAAGATTTCGCAGCAGTTCCTATATCACTCGAAAGAAATTTCTCTGCTCTATAAAATGACATGTTCAGTTTCTGTGAGTGTCATAATAGGACCGATTTTCAGGCTGGCGAAGTGGTTGGTTCAGTCGACAAAAATCCACCAAACCGGCAGTTGATTAATACACCATATTTTACTCTAGAAAAATCAACCAGTCATGTGTGCCGTACTTAGCCCTGACCTCTTCTACGATTTCCAATATTTAGTTGATCAAGAAGTTGTGTTGTTCTTTTTCTAAAATCTTTTTTTCGAAGGCACTCACACTCATTCAAAATGAAATTTTTCTTTCAAATCCCTTGCTCAGAGTTGTTTTATGAACCACTTCAAGGAACTTTTTCTGCTGTTCCGAAAACACCTTTCTAGTTTGTTTTGGCTGCGATTCAGATTGAGTTGTAATACCATGTGATAGGGGTCCAGTTGACATTTTTCACAATTTATTTTTCCATGAGAAAGTTAAGGAATCCGGTCGGTGGTATTTCCCTAATCATCCGGTCGGTGGTATTTCCCTAATCCTACCCACCACCTGTTCTTGACATTTCACCACTCTTTCAGTTGATTGGTTGAGAAAATTTTCTTGCCTTGGTTCGAAGAATTGTCTAAAATCATCGAGTTGTGGCGGGAAACTAAATATGGCAAAAGAGCAACGTGACCTTTTAAGCAACAGACTGCTGGAACTTGCAGGAGAGGTCGGAGCTAAGTACGGAACACATGGTTGGTTAGTTTTCCTCAGGTATAATATAGTATTATATTTTAATTGATGCCAGTTTGGCCAATTTTCGACTGCTGGACCTACCTCTTTGCCAGCCTAGTGACGGCGCCATTGTATCATACTCGAAAACTGATTATGTCATTTTGTAGAGCAGGAAATTTAGTTCCGAATAATTTATGATATGCTGCAAAAACTCTCGTATCTCTCGCAATATTATCGAGTTATTCCATAAGTAGTGTCGTTTTCTTCAAACGAAAGTTTTTTCTACAAAATTGAAAGTTTTCGCAGCAAGTCCTATATCATTCGGAAGAAATTTCTCTGCTCTATGAAATGACATGTATAGTTTCTGTGATTGTCATAATGGGACCGATTTTCGGGCTGGCGAAGTGGTTGGTTCAGTCGACAAAAATCGACCAAACCGGCAGTTGATTAACACACTATATTTTACTCTAGAAAAATTAACCAGTCGTGTGTGCCGTACTTAGCCCTGACCTCTTCTGCAAGTTCCACCAGCTGGTTGCTTGAAAAGTCAGGTCGCTCTTTTTCACATTTATTTTGCCGCCACAACTCGATGATTTTCGGAAATTTCTTCGAGCCAAAGCAAGCAAATCTTCTTAACCAATCAGTTGAAAAAGTGGTGAAACGTCAAGTACAGGTAATGAGTAGGGACCGGAAATTATCACTGACTGGGTTTCTTGAGTTCCTATTAGAAAGAAATGCACAATAATGTCAACTGGGCCGCTATCACACATTTTCAAAGCCAAAACAAAAACGAAATACGTTTTTGATAGAGCAGACAAAATCCTCTCGAGTGGTTCATAAAGCAATGCTGAGCTTTGAAAGTAAAAATTTCATTCTGTATAAACGTGAGTGATTTCGGAAAAAGGAGTTTAGAAAAAGAACGACGCGACTTCTTGATTAACCAAATTTTGGGAATTGCAGAACAGGATGAGGCCAAGTACGGGACACATGACTGGTAGATTTTCCTATTGCCGGTTTAGCCAATTTTCGTCGGCTGGACGTACCTCTTCGCCGGCCAGAATATCGGCCCCATTCTAGTAGACATAAAAAACAAAACATCTTTTTTTGTAGCGCAGAAAAATCTCTTTCAGATGATACATGAGATGCCGCAAAAATTTGTAACTTTAAAAGATAAATTTATGCTTGAAGAAAAACGACATTACTTATGGAATAACCCAATACTTTTAGGCTTCTGAGGTTTTCGACAATCATTAAATATATTTATCGCTGTGGTTCTGTTGCGTGCCATGAAATCTACTCGAAGGATTCAGCTTGAGAAAGACATTCTGCAACCACAACAATTCTTGCCGTAGAGCTGCTGTAGTAGGTTATTAATGTGTAGGTCTGTTGCTTTGCAATTGAACACTGGGAAGTTGATTCTCTTCGAACAGGGGTGAACATTTGCTTTTGAGTGTGTTCTCCAACGAAGGAAAAAACGACGTACCGAGAAATTTATAGAATTGGTGAGCATTTCGGCAGCAACTTTGTAACCGAGCGTTTTCGCATTACCGTCTCCACTGTATGCGTTGGATGCGTGAGGAACACCGAAACATAGAATGATCAGCACAGGCAGCAACAACCACATTGGTCTCTGAAAAACTCCTTTAAGTCCTTTTTTAAGCAATAAATTATTTGACAACGAGTTTCGGATGAGTGGCAGTCATCAAAAGTGTTCGAATTCACCAAAAGTTACCAAAAGTTGCAAGGTCTCTAAGAGAACGGTGTGCGACGAGATGGTGCGAGTTATGCGCGCCGTACTGTATGGGTCCTGAAGTGATGACGGTACTCTACGCCTTATACAGGCGCAATCGCTTTACGACTCAACTAATACGGAGCGCATAGCTCGCACCATCGCGTCACACACCGCGCGCGGCCGCGCGATCATTCGGTCCTAACGACATACATAGAATCGCGTCGCATGTAAAGTACCGAGTTGCAATTCTGACGTAAGGGTCAACCTCCCCCTCAGCTCATCTTTTGTTCTTTTCATATAAATACCATATTACTTTTGGTTTGGTGGAGATCATCGAAGGCACCTTTTACCGTAAAAATGGGATGACTACAGCTTTGATAATGAAGTGAAGCTGGCTATCTACATACCGGATAGCGAAACACGAAAAAAAAAATCCTTCAAGAAAATTGAATAGATTGATTTTGACAGTAAGTGACACCGTTTGAATAGACTGATTTTGACAGTAAGTGACACCGTGAAATACCTTAGAGAAAACATGGGTTGGCTCATAAATTCTAAACAACCTTGACCAATATTTGCTCTCGCTCTTTCACGTTGAACCCGCCTAACGAAACATCCACCTCAGCTATCTATTAGGTTGTCCGAAAAGTACTCAGGCTCTAAGTGTTTCACTTTAAACGACCATAACTTTCTTAATACTCATTAGATTCAACCGAAGAAAGCGCCGTTCGAATCAGTACACTTTTGCCATTGTGACACCGTTCGATAAATTCTATAAAGGAGAAAATAGGTAGTCGAAAATCCACAAAATCCATGAAGACTTTTTCGCCTGATCCTGTTGATGGAATATTTTCCAGCAATGAGGTTCTGAAGATGTTCGAAAAGGTTATAGTCGCATGGTGAAAGGTCTGAAGAATATGGCGGGTGAGGTAGAAGTTCAACCCCCATTTCGATCAATTTTTGGATAGTGATTTGTCAAACGTGTGGGCGGGCACTGTCATGGATTCATGGTAAGGAGGGGCACGCCTGATCATGTTGTCAGTGATAATGCCCTTACCTTCAGATGATTCAGCGGGGCGCAAAAGCATCAGACCCTTTCTGTTGACAAGTGCTGGCTGCAGCTGACACTTTTTCGGTACATTTCGTCGATTTCTTCTTTGGAAATTGCCTCGGTGGTTCGTCGGCATCCAACCAGTTTCCGGAACGTCTCATGTTATCATACGTGGTCCACTTTTCATCACAAGCCACAATTCGGTCCAAAAACGGGTCGTTTCTGTTGCGCAAAAGCAGTGAAGGAGAATCCTCGAGATACGTCAACTGTCGGTCACTCAAAGTGTGAGGCACCCACTTGTCGAATTTTTTGACCTTTCCAATGCGTTTCAGACCATCCGCATCAGTGGATTCGCCAACGTCTAGCTTCTCTGCAATCTCTGGAATTGTTTGGGATGGGTTAGCCCCCACAAACGCCCGCAGATCTTCGTCAGGTATTGCTTTAGGTCGACCGCAACGAGGTTCATCTTCAAGGCTAAAGTCTCCAGAACGGAATTTGTTGAACCATTGTCGCATGGTGCTTTCTCTAACACTGTTGGGCCCACACACCTGGTTGATTTGCCGAGCTGTCTCGATTGCGGATAGACCCAATGTAGTTGAAGAAAGTTATCCTCTAAAATTGCTCTCTCGACATACTCAAAAAAGAAGAAAAAGGCTCGGGAAAAGGGGGTTTATCAACGCAAGGGAGAATGGGTTTCCCAATCAACAATGAATGTACAAAAATAGTAACACAAAACGCTGAAAGCTTGCCGGCGGAAACCTAATAATCTATCGAGCAGCCTTACAGGTGTAGTTTTTCGCGAGCATCGTTTAGAGTCTTCCAGGGGCCAGATTGTAGGAATGATCGGTTACGCAACAGGATGGGGGTACAGCCTCACAACTGATTGTGCAACGATGGCACCGCACATTCAATGTTGTTTTTATTTTCTAAAGGATTATGAGAACATTGACAACTTTACGACATTCACTACCGGGGTGCATCACACAGCATTCTAGCCGTCATAAAACAGGATTTTCGAAGGGCTTCATAATATGCACATCGTGTCATGTTCATAACGTCGGGAATACTCGGAAATATAGGCTTTGTCCCTCTATGGATGGTCTATGCGCAAGAGAAGACAGCTCCGTCCATGGCTCCACCCCCCACACATCCTCTAAGGCCGCTTCCATACTTTGCGCACCGACGCCGTCACGCGCGTGACGGCGTCGGTGCGCAAAGTATGGAAGCGGCCTAACCTCTAAACGTGTGATCTCTGGCTGTCCGACACAGTCACCGGAGATGAAGGGTGGGAACGACACCTCTCACCCCAACTCGGCAAAAATCGAGGTTTCGCCATCCTCGTTCACAACCCTGCTGAGGTCCGTTCACTGTGGGTACCTCAGGGATTCTCACTGGGTAGTGTTCTTGAACATTCTCGTTTCTCCGGGTTCCCTTCGTTTCCAGGAACCAGATCGTGCCACTACCATTGAAACCCCTACGGAGGTGGGTTTGAGTCATGAAAAATGACACTTCGGATCATAGCAAAGTTGTCCAAGCAGCGAGAGCTCTGTGACTTCCATGAACCGATGGGTCAGACGTCAGAAAGCTTTCCACAAGAGACCTCCCACGGAAGGTGGCTGTTTTAGGCGGTCCATAACGCCGTAGGTGCTCTATAGCCCGACGGTGCTGACTGGAGTCTCCATATGTTTGTGTCGGTGAAAGTAGTGAGCGACAGCTTGTTCCTGCTTCAAGAGGAACATTCCAGGAATATTTTGCTAGTACTTTCATCTCTTTCATTACCCTCTGTTCTGTATATTTGGTGGAAGTGAGCTGCGAGCAAAATCACTTTTTTTGGCACCCCTGTAGCACTAACGTCGTGCTAACGCAGCGTCACCTCTCTAGCTCTCTAGCTCACTTTCTGGAGAAGAAATGACGAGCTACTAAGGTAGTCAAAACTGATATGAATTTCATTTTGGACCAAAAGTCCATGAAGCTACACAGACGGGAATTTGAAAAGAGCCGGTGCGTTAATGGTATGCTGTAGATAGTTGTTGCGTATACTTCGTTGGACGGATATGATGGTGGAAAGTAAGGGAAAGCTATGGAAGCGAAATTTTGCAAGGTGGACCGCGACATATGAGTCAATCTAAAAATAGTTTATTGGAAATCTTCGAACCAAGGTCTACATAATCTAAAAATAGTTTATTAGAAATCTTCAAACCAAGGTCCAAGGTTTCGGACCGAAAATTGTTAATTGGGCTCCAATATGACACAGACGTGGAGAAAAGGTAGATTGAGGTCAGGAATGAGTTTTTTTAAAATCATGAAAGATGCATGGGCGCAATGGGCGGAGCATTTGTCGTGGTGGGCGGAGCTCGGCCCTACAAAAACGATCAATGGAGACGGGGACAAGCGTGATATGCGTAGGACACAGGACAAGAAGTGAAGACCATACATGGATCAAGTTAAGCTCCGTCCACGGTGGGCGAGGCGTGCAGCGGAATGACCCGTTTTCAGACCGAAAATTGTAAATTGGGTTTCAATGTGACCCCAACGTGTAGAAGATGGATCAACTGGCGATGAGTTTCTAAAGGTCACAAGGGAATCGTGGGCACAGTGGACAGAGCATTTATGGAGCTTGGACGCTACATGAAAACAACCTGTGGAGATAGGAGCAAGTTTGGGATGGTTAGGCGGGATAAGAAATAAGGAGCACACATGAACCAAGTTAAGCTACTCCCACGGTGAGCGGAACGTACACTGAAATACTCTGTCCTCTTTAAAAAGCAATTTTGATCGACGTAGTGTTTCGCGCACACTAGTTTGCGCCAGCCAACTGGTAACTAATACCCGCCAACTGTGCGTCAACATCTTAAAATTGCTTTGGATGTAATGACAAAATGATTTTCCCTACACACCCTTTTGGAGCAGAAAAATTAGCCTATAACCTAATTCTCCTTATGATAACTAAAGCTATACTGATCGACCAATATTGTTCGTTCACGTAATAAGAGAAAAAAAACATATCAAAACACAGCCAGCAACCGTTCTCATTCACACTGATTCACATTCGTCTCGGAACTGTTTTTTTTTTCGGAAGAAAAATATAGAGAAAATTCGATTTTGTTGACTCCATCTAGTGTGTAGTTTTGCTTTGTGTTCAGACCTAAATCAGTTCGTGCCACATACGAGTTCGGGAAATTTACTGCTTCTTCACTAGCATCCTCTTTTGCGGCGGTAACACCAAAATGCCGGAAAGATCGAAAAGCTTAGGAACTATAAAAAAGATTTTATTGGATCACTTCGCACCAGTATTTCGGACAAACGTATTTCCTTAGCAAATCAAAAAATCAATAGTAGCTAAGCAAACATGAGCGGAAAATAAGATTACGAAGGAAATTGAGAAAAATTTTGTACAGTGTATGTTTATGAAGACCTGTTCAAAGTCGCTGATATTCTCAGGCTTATATAAAATGAGGCGGATGCAGTGTGTTTGTTACCTTTAATGTTTTCAGACCACTCGTGATTGAGTTTCCTAAATGTTTGTTGTATTTGTCTGTTTTAGGTAACTCAGTGGTTGTGGTTGGATTGTTGATACAGTTAGTGCCGTAAGAGTGTTAAAAATCGCGCAAAAACGCGTTTTCGCTGTTTTTATCGTTTTTTCGCCACACATCGATTGATATTGATCATTTTTACTAAAGTTATGTATGTTTTAGAATCAGCTCGTCGAGCTCTACAAGGTGGTACCACAAGTTTTTGATTTTCTCGAATTCGGTACTCGGCCATTTTTTCACATTCTGAAAAGTTTGAGGGAAAATTTCTTCGAAATTTGATGAACTGTCAGCGATGCCTTCCCAAATCCCTGATCTACGTTTACAGCTCTGTAGGAATTTCAGGTTTCACTCATTTCAGGCGAACCCCTATTTCTTGGTGTGGCCCTAAACAGTGCCTCCGTGTATATGCTGTTGAAAAAACCATCTCTTAACCCATTTTCAGCCGCAGATCCCCCATTGAAATGTACACCGTTGGATTCCTTTGGGAAAATACTATCGAATGATCTATAAAAACCGTGGTGTTCGTAAAATTCTTGTTTTCCTCATTTCCAGCCTTTTCCTTTTGTAAATCGACTTCTCAAGCTCCAGTTCGCCGCGATCGACGTGCATGGCCATGGGAAAGCTGTGGCGCCATCGTGACGGCCCCGCGCTATCCACGTGCACGCCCGTGGGAAAGTGCTGGGCTGGGAGGGGGAGCGGTCACGATCGATTACCCCGTCGGAGCGCCGAGCATTTTCCCACGGGCGTGCACATGGATAGCGCAGGGCCGTCACGATGGTGCCACAGCTTTCTCATGCCATGCACGTCGATCGATGCGGCGGACTAGAGCTTGAGAAGTCGCTTTACAAAAAGAAATGGCTGGAAATGAGGAAAATAAGAGTTTTATGAACACCACGGTTTTTACATTCGATAGCATTTTCCCTGGGGAATCCAACGGTGTACATTTCAGTGGGGGATCTGCTGCTGAAAATGAGTTAAGAGATGGTTTTTTCAACAGCATATACACGGAGGCACTGTTTAGGGCCACACCAAGGGACAGAGGTTCGTCTGAAATGAGTGAAACTCTGAAATTCCTACAGAGCTGTGGACGTAGATCAGGGATTTGAGAAGATTCAGAATTTGAAATAATAGCCTAGTACCGAATTCGAGAAAATCAAAAACTTGTTATACCATCTTGTAGAGCTCGACGAGCTGATTCCAAAACATATATATGTTCTGTAAAAATAATCAATATCAATCGATTTATGGCGAAAAAACGGTAAAAACGCGAAAACGCGTTTTCGCGATTTTTAACACTCTTACGGCACTAACTGTATCATACGATTAAAGTAAGAACCCCATATAAGTTCAAAAAAGCTTTCACTAAATCGGTAGCAAAAAATCGGTTTACAAAAAATTGCGAGCCTTATTAACAAGATTTCGGCGTCTAGACCTTTCTCACGCTGAAATCGTAGGAGTGGTCCTATCGGGAACCTCTATTCGGGAGTCGCTCATTGTATTTGTGCTTTCGAAATGCACACAGTAGTACATAGCAAAACGGTAAAATACAAATATACAAGAGCGGCTGTTAAATAGAGTCCCTGAGTAAGATCTAATTTGTATCATTGCAAGCCTAATAAAGGCGGTGAAAGCCGAAAGCTTGTCTATAAGCTCAAAATCCTTTCGCAACCACGTTTTGCAACCGATTGTTTAATGCTTTTTTGAGTCTTGTGTAATGAATTTTGCAAGTCTCACAATGTTTTATACACATTTAGATCAACATGAGGCTTCGGGATAAGGCAATGCCCGAGAACTTTATGATTAATTGAGCAAACCACACTCAAAGCGAAATCTAGAATAACGAAAGCTCAAAATAGTCATTGAAACGGAGAGCGAATTTTTAGCGTTATATTCGGGTTGTTTCGCCTTATAGAAATGAGAATGGGCTCAAAATGCGAGCATCAAACGTATGCATCATGATTCTCGCAGTAACATGTTTCCGGAATGCACTGCTCCCTCGCTATGATAGAATATTTGACCAGCACCAGATAACTTTGCCAACTAATAGGCAACTGCTTCTTCCTAAAGGTTGTATTGCAGCTGCTCATCCTCTACAGGAGAGAGGAGTATGAAAGACTTTCTATATGTGTTCACTTCCATTACTTCACTTTCAAGCTGTTCATGTGGCAAGCTTGAGCCGCATTCACATTCTGTCCGTGGAAGGACGTGGCTCCGTGTCTCTGCGGATCTGCCTATGACATCGTGCCTCACTACCTGTGTGCTCCTGCACTATCGACGTGCCACTCTGCCACTCTATTTGTGAGCGCAGCCACGCCCTGTCGGTGCTGCGTATGAGAGCAACCTCTTTTCAGATATTGATATACCATTTGGGCTATCGCCAAGTGGCCTATCGCACAGTATTGCCAGAGTTGCACGGTAGGGTGACGTAGATCATGAATAGTCCATGTGACCGACCGATTGTGGTGGTACATATTGCATATTTCTCACTGTGATAAAGCTCAATACTAGAGCTCGTCCAACTGGTATTTCTGCAGACACCTGTCACTTTTCGAAATATCACCCAGTTGAGCGATCGAAACATTCCGCTGTTAATGATAAGTTCACTTACTGTGCTTGATCCTTACAGGTAATTTATATTTCAATCGTTAACCACCACGCCATTTTCGGGAGATCTAGGTGATTCAGTGGTCAATACCCCATATTACAGCTGTTATCAGGTCAGAAGCAATATCTGTCGACCAGTGATCATTTGACAACCAAGCTGTAGTAATAACTATTCGAGATTTTAGATACTCGGCGCTCGACAGTTTCAGATTCATTCCCTCTGGAAGATAGCAATTTGCCCATCCACTCAGCATCTAATTCTTGTGTTAATAGTAGATCCTGTGAAAATCACACGAACAGATGGGAACACCAGATGGGTTTGGCGACGTCTACTTACAAGTCGGATTCCGCAGGCCATGATTTGTTCCCACCGTAACCTTGTTTAAAGGACGCAAACGCGTCCTTTAAAGATCTCGCCACCACCACGGTCCTTTAAACACGGTGAAAGTTGGGATTGTGGAAGATGAGACAAATGCTTTTCACCGACGTCGAAGCTCCTTCCCTCTCTAGGCTTAGGCTAAAATTCATATCCCCTCCTCCTTCACGGAAAAGCATCAGCCAAAGCATCTGTCTCGTCTTCGACAGTCCCACCTTCCACCGTGTTTAAAGGACCGTGCCGGTGGCAAGATCTTCAGAGGACGCGTTTGCCTCCTTCAACCAGAATTACGGTGGGAACAAATCACCGGCCTTTCAAATCCGTCTTGTCGTCTACTTTTCCCGCTCCTTATCGAATTCCGTCAACCATTATCTACTTAGATCACCCACTATCAGTATCCCCGCCTCAGCACGCAAAACATCCTTGAGTGTCAACGCTGTAGTGGACTTCTCCCGCTCCTTATCTAATCTTATTATACATTACCAATTTGCATCACCTACCATTAATGTCCCGGATCACCCCGCGGAAAACCTGTGAGCATTAGCGCTCCAGAGTCAACGCGAAAAGCTGAAAGGATATGGCGACATTTGCCTTCTCATGAGACTCACCGAATCTTATCAACCGTTATCGGTTCGGATCATCCATCATTAATGAACCCCGTACCATCCTATATGGTAGCCATAAGAATCAACGCTTCGTCCTCAACGCGAAGGGTGCAACGAACTTGGTAATATTTGACTTTCTACGCTCCTTATCAGCCCTTGTCAGCTGCTATCACTTTCGGTTTATCATCACTAGGGCCCCTTAATACCTCCCTACAACATGTGTTAAATTCAGGATCCCATCATTGCTGTGACACGAGATGTGAATTTCGTGACACACACAAACACATACACACATACACATATACACACATACACACATACACACACTTAGCGGATATAATAGTAGGATATACCGCCGACAGAGTGGCTATACCAACCGTCTGTCGGCAATGAAGAGCATCTGAAAATTTGCTTCAGTTAACAGAGAAGTATTGGGAAATATAGAGGATTAGTTCCCATGTTTTCCCTTGTTGAAACCTCGGCATAGTTGTCGATTGTTTTTCTTTTGTATGCCAACACGAGGTTAGTTGTGGAACCTTTATTGGCCTAACGTTTCGACCTTCTCGTCTTCTTCAGAGGCCCAAGATTCCACCAGCGGAGCAGCAGCTCGCGCCTCAATCACATGTGTCAGTGAGGGCCGCTGATTGAGGCGCGAGCTGCTGTTCCGCTGGTGGAATCTTGGGCCTCTGAAGAAGACGAGAAGGTCGAAACGTTAGGCCAATAAAGGTTCCACAACTAACCTCGTGTTGGCATACAAAAGAAAAACAAGAGGAATTAGTAATTTTATAACTTCAAAAACAAAAATGGTATTTAGTGGATCACCCAGCGACATACAGTGCTGCTGGAATAATTAAAAATAAGGGCAGTAGCAGAGAATTAGGATCAGTTTTTAAGAATGAGACAGCCACGAGTTAGTCAACAGAACAGGAATGCAATTCAGCCGAATAAAATCACGTCAAAAACTTGTGTACACGACTACTTGGAACAGGTCACATTAACACTTGAACTTTAATCAACGTCCCGACCTTCATCAGATAATTTCAACTAGTTATTAAAAACGGCGGGTAAAACAGCTCCCCACTCAGAATAAAGTGTCTCTCTATTCTGAGCAATACTTTCTATAAAGAGTTAGGAAAGCGAACAAGCTATGCAAGTGATGCTGAGAAGTTTATATAACAGGTCTCACCAGGACCTCAGCGAATGTCAATAAAATTGTCGTTTCCTCATGTCAACTCTATCGACAGCGATCATCAGTCTTTCTGGACCTTAGTCCTTTGTGTATGGACAGATTGCAGCTCATCATAATGAGCTTATTTGGATAGCGCACAGTACTGCATGACTCACGCTGTAGAAATCAGTAAGATGAAAGGAGCAAAAGGAAAAGCAACAGGAAGGAGTGAAGATGCACGAAAGGAGGTAAATTGGCTCTGCACGAGAAGGAGTTTTTCGGGTGAGGCCGCAAAAGTTGAGTGGTAGAAAAAAGCAGAACGTTCTGCTTCCCAAGCCTCAACTCTACATGAATCTTGTCATTGTGTTTCTTTGAAAGTGTTTCTTTTCAAAGCCACAACCGAGATGGTCATTGACTTTATTCGGTTAACGTTTCGGCCTTGTCTCCGTCGTCAGACCAAATTCAGACAAGTCATCAGTTCACAAAACTGGCTCATTTTGATATGCTGCAATTTGTTCATGAAGTAAGCAAACGCGCCCAGCGGAAGGTGTTTATCATGCATTTCAGTTTTTAGCCAACGAACTAACTAAAGTTTATCCTTAAGACCCACACTAGTGCGGGTTTCACGAGAGATATATTCATGATAACCACAACTGTGAAAGGCACAATAGGTGAGCTATATACATGGATGAGGACATAGTGAGACATGGCAAGGCACAGATAGAGATCATCCGAAGAGCAGGTTCTAGGCTGTCAAGGGCGTCGCCCAACAGATGGAGAAGAACGGTCCGAGCGTCCTCCGTCCCTGCAGGCAGCTGTCTTCTCGAGGCTTCGCATTGTTCTCTCGCCACGCCCTGTAAGAATCAGATGAGTCATGAAAGAAGCAACCATTGTTGCTGACCCAGCGAATCCCTTACAATAAGATAAAGAGAACCCTGAAATGAATGGGAACGATGATTCCACAGTCATAACAAGCGAACTTCCCCATTTCTCCTCCTATGTTGTTGAAAAACCCCATCGGCTTCATGCCGCTGGGTCAGTTCATTTGAAGAACCCACTATGTCAAATTAGCGGTGGTCCTTACGACAATCGCTTGTGCTTACCGGTTAGTCTGCTGCGTTTGTCGTTTGCTATTCCTATCTAGGCTCTTGTGGTCTATGTGAACGGTTTTATAAGTACGAAATGGCGTTTTGGGGGTAAAGAGCATTAATTTTTGGCTGTCTCGACTGTAACGAAGGTGACAGGGAAGAGACGTCAGAGCATTAAAATTAATTACCATCTTGACTCTGTTTTCCTTTTCCGGATTCTTCAAGAAGGTAAAACACTGCTGGACAGGTCTGAGAAAATTTGCCGAATTTCAAGAGGAACTGAAAGAGCAATCGAAAGATATTTGGCCGCACCAACTTGCGCCAGGTGTCGTAGACCCAATAATGTAACGTAATACAACATTTAAGAATTGAAGAATATCCTCATCGGTTCTAATTGGAGTGCTTTATCATAAGAACAAATAACAACAGTATTGGAACCAGTTACCTTCGAAAATATTGGTTCTGCATAGATGTTCTACAAAGGGTCGCTTTTTTCAAAAGTCATCTTCACTCATCTTCACTCCGAGACTATAAAGTTGTGCAGCATGTTGTATACAATCCGAAAGAGACTCAGCTCCTCTACGTGATATAGCTCTATCTTCCGTCTTTGTCAAAGTGATCGACTTCGAGGCTGGCATGGTAGGTTTATCTTCAAAATAATCACATAGCTGGCAATTGATCGAAGAGCTGTATTGAGAAAAAGCCGTTCAGTGAAGTATACCGCATACTTGCTGTCTCACGGACAATCCCATAGATGTTTTCCCTATACGACCAGCTACTTTTTTTTTGAAATAGTTT
This sequence comes from Trichostrongylus colubriformis, assembly GCA_963978905.1. Lineage (NCBI taxonomy): Eukaryota > Metazoa > Nematoda > Chromadorea > Rhabditida > Trichostrongylidae > Trichostrongylus > Trichostrongylus colubriformis. Next base: position 42,619,238 of record OZ022257.1, on the reverse strand, counting down.
TTTGAAATACATTTTTTTCGCGCAGCCGATTTCACTCAGTTTCTTTCCATGCAATTTCTCCCATGTACCCAACATTTTTTGCATTAAGTCAGCTGAAGTAGGAGTGAAGTGTACAAATTGGGGGAAGGAAACCCACCGGCGAGCGCGTGTGGGGCGTGCTAGGCGACGTCATGACCACCGCGCGTTGCTACGGCGAGCGATGGCCTGCACTTCAGTGAAGGTAACTCGCTCTCACTTTATCAGCGTTTAAAAATGGCTGCACCTTTTACTACTCTGTGTCTCCCCACGTGGTTATACACGAGAAACTGGGAAACACGAAAGCTTTTGCAGCTCCGCCATTCCTAGGCTCAGACGAATCCGAAGGTTGAGCACCGCCACACCCAAATGACCAGGGACGGTAGTAAAGTGGCCGAAAGTGGCAGTTTAGCGGATACATTAAGTTCCATGTAAACTGCAGATTTCGTTAAACGATTAAACCGGCCTAGCAAGCCTTCCTACTAAATGTGAATGAATAAAGTGCAAATGAGCTGGAAGTCAGTTGAAAGTCACGTCAGCATAGCGTGAGAAGAAGATCTTCTAGCTAATTCGCATTTCGCACCGACTAAATCACGCGCGACGAAATATAGAGTAAATGCAGAGACGCAGACCAGTTTAGAAACGTGCAGCAAAAAGTCCTCTGGAGGACTTTTTGCTGTGCGTTTCTGAACTAGTCTACGTCTACGCATCCACATTATCTTTCCATTTCTCTAGCTACCTCCACGTAAGTCTTCAAATGAGCAGCTAATGGAGAGACTGCCACATGGATTGCGTGAAACCCTGTAGAGATAGAATGGAAAAGGGAGAGAGGCTGAACGGCATAGAAGAATAGAGAGCGGCTGTATGAAGAGAGTACGAGGCAGTGGGGTGACATGGCAGAACGCGGCAGCAACGATAGAGTTGTTCTTACGGCCTCTCCCGTGCGATCTTTGCTTAGTCACGTTGACCCATGTTCACCCGAGTAAAGCAGCAGCCTATCATGCTTTAATGGAAAAGATTCACATGAGCCGTACAAGTGCTACGTAGTGTAGTGGCAATGCTGCTGACTGTGAAGCGTGAGGTCAAGGGTTCGGAATCGGCGCCTGTGGCGAGTTTTGCTCACAACGGAAAAAAGTTGCTTGTTTCGAAAGCGGTAACCTCCCAATTTCATCTGCTATGATCTCAGTGTTATTGGCTGCAAATCATTGTTCTTAAGTGCCAGTTTCGGCCACTTTACTACCGACCCAGCTCTTGCAGCAGTCACATAGCAAAGTTCGCCAGAGCATGGTACGGTCGCCCATAGTGTATTGGGGAACAGCAATGGTACTCCATTGAAACGCAAAGTGGAACTAAAAACTTGGACGAGAAATTTTAATCAATATGTATGAGCCTGGCTCGAGGACAATTAGTAGTAAGTATGGTTATTGATCTTCCCTCAGCAGAGTATGCTGGCTTGGCCCGTTTTTGTGCACTTAACCTACCAGTCCAACATGGAAACTGGTGTCATTCTGACGAATCTAGGAAGCAAACATATCAATTTGTAGAAGGAATTCTGTGCAGCTTCGCTTTCGTAGATAGTAGACAGAAAGTAGAAACAAGATTGAAAGTAATTCATTTTAATATTCTGCAATTAAAAAAGTCTAAAAAATTAGAACTTAGCAGTAACTACTAAGATCTAAAAATTGATATAATCAATGGAAAAACTGAAACCACACTTTGTAATAAAACAGATGATTTTGATTTTAAGGTCATAAGATTTCCTCACAATAGCACCAATATATCCAAAACCATTAAAGGCTCCGTGATTTATACAGAATCCTAAAGAATCGCTAATACTTACTCTAACATTAAAACCTCATACAAAAATCAATGATATGGTTGCAATACCAAAAGGTAATCAATATTCAGAGGATTTTGTTATGGCTAATATTAGGTTGGACGGGAAGTTCTGGGACACCTTGTGAGAAAAATTCAATTTATTTTAATTTTACTCACATGTAACTTCAGTCACCAAAGTATGCACCATCGTGATCTACAATGTACTGCCAACGCTCAGGAAGATCGTAGATACCCTTCCGGTAGAATTCGGGAGACTTCTGGTCAAAGAAGTTCTGGAGCCCGCTCTTGAGATCGTCGTCATCTTTGAACTGTCGCCCGTCAAGGAAGTGGCTCAACGACCGGAATAGGTGGTAGTCAGTTGGGGACATGTCCGGGGAATATGGTGGGTGGGGAAGCGTCGTCCAGCCGAGGTCCTGGATCCTTTGACACGCCAACTTTGCCACATGTGGGTGAGCGTTATCGTGGAGGAAGAGGTCTTGGTCCATTTTTCCGGTAAGTTTTGGCGCTCCGGTGTCCAATTGCCTGCAGTAGAGATCGGCAGTGGCTGTCGTGTTGGATGGTAACAGTTTCCTATTTTTTTGAAAATTTTCAAAAAAAAAAGTTTTTTTCTCAATGCAATTTTTTGAATATTTTCCTGTTCCAATTTGAGCCGATCGAGCCATCGGGCTGCCGCCATATGAGAGACAGTACCTGGGTCCATCGACTGGTTAATTTTGTTAGTGGCCTCGCATGCTGAGGAACCGAGGCGGTGTTCGTGAATTTCGCACCTTTCGCGAAATTGCCGTAAATTCACTGCTAGTTGAAGCCGTAGAGAATATGAATGTGCTATTCAGAAGCCCTTTTCAGACGCTTCATATACCCCCCACTACCAAATGCTCCCGAAGCTTTACAGGTTTCTACAGGAAAAAACAAAAAGTGTCCCAGAACTTCCCGTCCAACCTAATATAATATTATGAAGTGATTGCACAGGAATAAGAATGTTACAAATTCTCCATAGCAAGCAATGATTAAACCATTACTAATTTTGTTGGAAAGTTCATTTGCCGTTTCAGTGATCAGTAATTACGTACAATTCCATTCCTGTAGTAAAGTTCTAGCATTAACTTCATCTAAAGTCACTTAGATACTTATCAGATTGATTCACGATGGATCCCAATTAGTCCCACATATAGTCTTTGATTTCATACATCACCCACTGCATAGCCATTTGCTCTTTCCTTTATTGATTCGCTGCCCCACAGCCAGTTATCTGACCGAGTTTTAGCTGCGTATCAAACCTACATAATAACTTTGAATGTGTGACCTATTTTTCTTTTTTTGATTTCTGCCACTTTCATCGTTTCCATTTTCACAACTCATTTTATCCCCCTTCTAACTCTAATCCTTTCTCTCTTATTAGTCACTTCTGAACTCTATTTCCCAATTATTTCACTTACTCTATATTCATACTCACAACTCTTCCTTACACGATTGTATTTCCACCAACCTCCTCACTGAGGAGCCTCAGGGGTTGGTGAAGACAATGGTTCGTCTGAGGTCAGAGGCGAAACAAACCTTAAAATTTGTTTTGATTTTTAGAGATATTTTAATCTTGTTTCATTTATTGGCCCGTCTTTGTGCGCTTAATCTACCAGTTCGCCAACTTGGAAAGTGATGTCATTCCGACGAATCTAGGAAACAAAAACACTGATTTGTAGAAGGAATTATGAGCAGCTTCGCTTTTGCAATTTGGTAAACTTTTTTAACAGCTCCAGAAGACACTATTATTTTGATTTTAGACTCGCGTTCGTGCGCGCGTAGCAAGAGGTCGGGTCCGTTGTCACTCTGCAGGCGACGACCATTCCTTTCTTCGAACGACTTTCATCTTGGATATTCTGACTACTTATTCGGTCTATACTCAGCTGCCGAGCTCGGCTTTCTGACCCACCTGTTGTCACTTATTGCTGCTGACTACTGACTTCGGTTAACTACTGATTTCGTCTGAACCGTCCTCTGGCTAGTTTCGGCAGAGGCGCGCTGATATTCCTATCAATCTTGTATTGTATCAATCGATATCTTGTATCTTGTATCAATCGATATCTTGTATCTTGTATTGTATCAATCGATATCTTGTATCAATCGATTCGATCGGCTTATTTGCTCTGCGCCAAGACTACTCATCAAGCCACCGGTATGGATGAAGCGGTTCCAATTTGTAGTTCAGTTATTTCAATAGATACGCTCCTAGCTCCTGCCGCTGCTCAGGGTCGCCAGGGAAAGAAGCATAGATTGGACCTCTCCAGCACCACGGCTCACAGTAATTTCGATCGCGCCATCGATCTCGTGGCTGAGGATACATCGTTGCCGTCACGTCTTTTTCATACCCACTAAACCCAGACTTCTTAAGGTTGTCTTTCCTGCGTCGTTCTTTACATCAGTGGTACTTAAAAGAGCCCCGCATCTTAGTTAGATAAAGCGCGACCGGTTGAAAGCCGAAAGGCTCTCACGCCTGACGACTAAAATTCCTCCTCCTGCGCACACTCAGAGTGGAGATTCAGAATCAGTTAATTGTACTGCATCCAGTGAAGATATGGCTGTTGATTTGAGAAACATACGGCCTATATGGAAATCTAAGGCATTTATACGTTGTGTTGTGGCAAACATCAGACGCTCATTAGAAACAGAAACGCTCTTATTTTCTTCTCAAAAAAGGTACAGATAATATCGTACTAACGGAATGGCTCAATTCAGCAGATGTGACTCTCTTACTAAGTGGAAGCTATTTTCACCATACGGTGCTGAGATGTGGTCATCAGTTGAAAAAGGCAGGTAGTGTAGCTCTACTAAATCATAAATCACTTGTGCCTCAGATCATATTTAGCGAGTCTATTCCAAAAGGCTATGAGATGCTCTGTAGTGATTTACATACCGCGCTTGATGCTACCTCTACACGAATCGTGCTATTTTATGGGACTCCAAATTGTACAGCCGCTCTCACCGATCAACTACCGAAAGCCATCAGTGATGTAGTATCATGCAATTCCCATTGTGTCATTACTGAAGATTTTAACTTTCCGGTTATGATGTAGTAATTCGCCGGAATTACTGCGAGCTTTCTAAGATTTTCCATAACCATGATTTTACACAAATGGTTCACAATAGTCCACCTTGATCTTTGAGTCAAAAATTGAGTGAGTCTGTTAGAATTGAGCGATCAGTTTACGTTGCATCCTCGCGTAAACAGGATCGTTTGGCTCGAATCTTCTTGGCTTGGCTACATGTCTGCGATTAAACTGTCCGACCATTTCTGTATCTGGCATCTTTTTTGATGATTCATGCGGTTTCAGCAAATCCAGGACGTTTCGCAGCCGTCGTCCAATGAAGTTTTCTGCGGGGCAGCGTCCATCGGGCGAGGAGGCGCATGGGGTGCTCCTGTAGGTGAAGAGGAGCGTCTGTAGAGCCTCGGAGGTTGGACTGTGATTTTTCAATTTGCGAAGGGTCTTTTTGAAGGTGTCGACGAACCGCTCCGCTTGGCCATTTGACTGTTGGCGAAATTGCGGCGACCGGATGCTTTATTCCATTCTTCCGGCAAAAGTTCTGGAACTCGTCGGAGGTGAACTGGGTTCCGTTGTCCGAGACGATTATTTCAGGAAGTCCGAATCGGGCAAAGAGACTGTGCAGTTCCTTCAGAGTTGCAGTACTGGTGGCTGAAGTCATTGGGACAACCTCCGGCCATTTGGAGAAGGCGTCGACGACCACCAGATACGAGGTTCCCTCGAGTGGACCTGCGAAATCGATGTGAATGCGACTCCATGGCGCGGTTGGTCGAGACCATGGACATAGCGTGTTCTTAACGGGTAGTTTGAGCTTCCTGGCAATCGTTGCATGTGCGCACAAGTTTCTCCACATCTTCATTGATCCTTGTCCAAAATACGTAGCTTCGGGCTAGGGCCTTCATTCTATTGATTCCTGGATGTCCTTCGTGGAGCATCTTCAGTACCGACGGTCGTAGTGACGGCAGGATGATGATGCGGGCTCCGAAGAGCAGACAACCTTGCTGCATTGATAGGTCGTTTCGAAGGTGGGAATATCTGTCTACGGCGGGTGGCAATTTCTTCGGCCAGCTGTTGTGGATCACGTTGTCCAAGACTTGTCGTAGGCAGTTGTGCTCAGCTACAGCTTGCGCGATATCTTCGGCAGTATCTGGTAGACGGCCGACAATGTCGCTGAAGATGGCGTCAATGTCTCGGGCAATCTTGGCAGTAATGACGTCTACTTCCGGTAGGGGCTGAGCGGCGATGAGGCGGGAGAGTGAGTCGGCTTGTCCGAAGTTGTTAGTACTGCGGTGCTTGATGCCGAAGTCATAGGCGAGTAGCATCAGTCTTCAGCGTTTCAGACGATTTGCGGAGTAGGCAGGGACTCCTTTCTTAGATCCGAAAATTGCTAGGAGTGGCTTATGATCAGTGAGAAGGGTGAAGTGGCGTCCGTATCGATGAAACTTGCGGACGGCCAAGACTAGTACGAGACCTTCCTTCTCTATCTGGCCGTAATTCTTTTCTGCTGACGTGAGAGAGCGGCTCGCATGATAGATGGCTTTTTTTTCTGGGCCATCGTGGTTTCGGTGTGAAATGACTGCTCCGATCCCGTATTCTGAAGCGTCGGCCGAGACGATTATTGGTAACTTGGGATCATAATGTGTGAGGAGCAGATCCGAAGAGAGTACCTCCTTGGCGCGTTAGAAGGCGGCGCCGCATTCGGGATTCCACTCGAAAGGTGCTTTCTTCTTGAGTAATGCGTCCAGCGGTGCACGGAGCTGGCGCATTTATGGTACGAATGCCCCGTAGTAGTTGATGAGTCCGAGGAATGACCGGACCTGGTCGGTATCCTTCGGTTTTGGCATCTGAGATACAGCGTCGATCTTCTTAGGGTCGGGTCGGCGTCCAGCGGCTGTGATGGCGTTTCCAAGATAGGTGAGCTGAGTCATCACGAAGTGGCATTTGTCTATGCGGACGCGGAAGCCGTAGGCGGATATCCTTGAAAATAGGGCTTCCAGGTTGGCGTTGTGCTCGGAGAGGGTGCGGCCGGTGACGATGTTGTCGTCTAGATAGGCAGCAACGCCGTTCAGTCCAGCGATCATGGAGTCGATTATCTGCAGGAAGATGCCAGGAGCGGATTTGACTCCAAATGGTAGGCTTGTAGCGATAGAGTCCTCTATGTGTATTGATGGTTAGGAGCTCTTTGGAATCGTCGTCGACTTGGACTTGTAGATCGGCGTCCGCGAAGTCGATTTGGGAAAAGACCGTTCCGCCATTGAGTTTGGTGAAATGTCCTCCGCAGTGGGCAATGGGTGTCGGTGCAGGAGCAAAGCGTCGTTGAGTCTTAACGAAAAGTCGGCTCAAAGTCGGATAGATCCATTAGCCTTCCTGATGACGACGATTGGTGTAGCCCACTGCGAATGGTCGACGGCTGAAATGACGTTTTGTGCTATGGGACGGTCGATTTCGGCGTCAAGAAGCGGTACGGAGGTGTAGGGAACCGGTCTTTTCTTGATGAAAACCGGGCGTGCATCGGGTTTCAAGTAGAGAGTCGCCTTGGCTTTAGTGCAGCATCCAAGTCCAGGTCTGAAGACATTTGAGAAGTTGTGCTTTAGCTTGGCGGCAGTTTGGTCTCGAATCACTTCGTAGTTGAGTGTCTGGACCTTCTGTACGTTGAACTTCTTTAGTACAGAATAGAAGTCCGGAATTTGCTCGACCCATGTGATTCCAAGAAAATCGAGATCATCCGACATGTAGCAGACACCTTGTCCAGGATGGGCCTTTCCTCGTTTATCTCCTACCACGAGAGCAGCCTTGAATCTTCCGTGGATCGAGAGCGGCACGCCGTTGGTTCCTTTGAAGAGATCGCTGGTATTCTGGAGGTGCGGGCTTCCGAGTTGCATCCAAGTTAAATGATGGTGACGTCGGCGTCAGTGTCCAACTGGAGTCGGGTGGGATATCCATTGATGTGAACTTCTAAGTACTTTTGGACATCTCCTGGGCGACCGAAGACGCGTTGGTACCAGGTGCGTGGCGATGACTGCTTGGAACGACGTCGTGGTGCAGTCCTTGACTTGTGAGCGGCACTGGTAGCGTGGCAATTTTCTAGGCAGTCTTTCTTCCATTGCTGCTGCCGACAGATCGGACACGGCGATGGAGGTGACAGGATTTGGCTGGTGGTGGTGGGCGACGCTTCTTCCTTTTCTGAATAGCGCAGACTGGCGGCGAGGTGAAGCATTCGACAATTTTGGAGTCATCCTTGACTGATCTCCAGTTGTGGTACTCCTTGGCTAAATCGTCGACGGTGGTCTTCTTGTCTTCGTCCAGTTTCCGGAGAAAACGTGCGCGGTAGTCGGCCAATTCCAGGGCTTGGAACGCGAGCATCATGGCAAAGCATTCCAGAGTCTTTTGCGTGATGTTCTTAAAAATGGCTTCTAGCGCTCGGGTTTTCAGCTGATTGACGAAGCTGTCTATGTCTCCGTTTGGCGAAAAGCTCATCCGGAATCCTTCGAATCGGCGGCGGAAGAGGCTTTCCTCTGTGCCGAAAAGCGTCTTCAAAACTTCGAGCGTTTCCGTTCATTTCAGCTCACCAGGCTCCCTGGGTGAAATGTAGCGGGGAAAGCGAGTATGGCTCGCAGCGTCTAGTGCGGAAACGAGCAATCGGTTTCGCGTTTTCTCCTCCAGTCCCTCGCAGTCGACCTCGAAGATGTCCTTGTGTCTATTGTACCACAGGTTGAAGCTGTCGTCCTGATCCGGGTCGTAGGAGAACTTCTCAATTCTCCTCGAGATCCGGTAAAGACGGACTCCTGTAGTGCGGATGTAGTTGTCGACATCTTCTTCAGCAGGTCGACGAGTAGCTTCTGTTGGTCTGCCATCATCTTCAGCGATCCTTGATCGGAGGGTCTTATCCTGTCGTTGCGGTGGCGGCGTGGTCCTTGAAGTCGTTGGCCTGATCTCCAGTTGTTGTGTCCTTGGGCATGGCAGAAATAGGTTTATTAGAAGGCATAGGAATAGAATGATACATAGACAAAACCTAGGGCTTATATACCCTCAGGCCCGATCAAAGCCTGGTCAAATACATAGTCAGAATATTAGTTGGCCAGATCAAATACCTAAGCAATGATTGGGGATGCGATCAATGAGTTTCTAAACATAAAATCAATAAATAACATAGTATGCTCACAAGGGAAGGAGGGTAAGTCGAAGCGGCCGTTTGAAATGGGGTTTATACCAATGATAGGGCTCGGGATGCCATTCACTAGTCTGCATTTCATACCTGCTGTGCGTCTCTGAGAGCAGAGTTACAAGCGTTGAAAGAGAAGCAACTCAACACATATGCGATAGGCAAGTGCAAGAGAGGTGAACTTCGATGGTCAACTGGTTATGGTCACAAGTTCGGATCCTTGCTGAACGTGCCTCTTTGCATTTTTCCCAAATTACTTCCCGAACGTTACAAACAAGGAATTACATGCTCCGAGAGCTTGATCTCACTACGAAAAAGCATTTCTGAGGGAATGAGTCCATTTTCGCTGTTTTATCATGTACTTTTCCACAATGACCCTTTGGCTTAATGTGAGTTCTGCCAAGATTGCCACTCGAATGTAAGGCAGGCTGTGTTGAAGAATACTCGGTATTTGTACAAACGTTCGTCTGGGTTTTCATTGAACCTTGTAATTATTCGGAAGAGACACATATTTGACTAGTGTCCGTGTAAACCATGTCTTTTCTAGATTAATTCATACACTGACTGTGAAAAACATGTTCGTGAAGGTAATAAACGAAGAGGTGGAAATGTACATGATAAAACAGCGGAAATGGATTCACTTCCTCAGAAATGCTCTTTCGTAGTGAGATCAAGCTCTCGGAGCATGTAATTCCTTGTTTGTAACGTTCAGGAAGTAATTTTCTGGGAAAAATGCAGGAAGGCACGTTTAGCAAGGACCCGAACTCGTGACCCCTCGAACTTGGGTCCTAGCACATAACCAGTTGGCTATCGATGCCCACATCTCCTACACTTGTCTATCGCATACGTGCTGAATTGCTTCTCTTTCAACGCTTGTAACTTTGCTCCCAGAGACGCACAGCAGATATGGAATGCAGATTGGTGAATGGCATCCTGGGCCCTATCACTGGTATAAAGCCCATTTCAAACGGCCACTTCGACTTACCATCCTTCCCTTGTCAGCTATCCCCAACAATTACTCAAGCCGTACAAAATTTTCATCAGGCCTGTTTTAGATACGGAACTCCTGCTTTTAATCCTTACGAGGTGAAAACGATCAGTTTATTGGAGCGGGTTCAAAATAAGTTCACTAGAAATTCTATGATACGTGCGCTAGGACACGCATCTAATCAAATTCTATCTAGTACTGCTAGAAACAAAAACTTCGGGCTGTCAGCTCTAGGTTTAAGACGAAAGAGAAACGATCTTCTGCTTTTGTATAAGCTCACACAGGGTGGAAGTGTTAAACTCGATATCCTTGTTTCACTCAATGCCTGTCACTAGAGTTTCTTCTATTACATATAGTTAATGTTTTTATTCATTGCGCCACAGCACATTCAAAAGATTTTTGAGTAAGCACTCAAGTTCATAAGTTTTTGCAATTGGTCTTGATTCACATGCATTGATGTACAGTAGCGGTCAGAAGTTTGGAAACTTTTGAATTTTCAACCTCCCTCGATTGAGTAGCAACCTAGTTGTCTCAAATTTACATGGTAAGTATAGAACTGAGTAGGAAACACATGCGTGACATCGCTTTGCCGAAAACCGATTGATTGATCTACATTATGAGATTTAATCATAAGATGTCGCGTCAAAAGTATGGAAACTCTCTCATAAAGATATCATCCCGCAGCTGTTTTGTGAAGGTTTGCAATTTTTTCATAGTTATAGATAAAATTATGGCACAGTTCCTCATTTTTAGATGGGATCTGGTAAAGAAGGAGCACCAGCTGTGCAGGAGACGATTGTTAGGGCCATTCAATCTTGAACGCCCAAGAACCTTCTTGCAGAGCAGTATCACCTCGCTAAAAGCACGATCACCAAGATTTTCAAGCGCTACCAAAGGCAAGGAGGTGTGGTGAAGACTCATCGTTCAGGAAGACCTCGTAAAACGACACCAAGGAACGACACATTCATCGTAAGGGCCTCGCATGCTGACCCGCGCGCTTCGCCAACGGACATTCTCAAGCAAGTGACAAATTTTTTGGGCCTTTCTGTCAGCCAAAGTTCTGTTCAGCTCGTCTGAGAGCTGGTGGATTATTTGGAAGACCTCCCAGTAGGAAGCCACAAGTGAGCTCAAGGAATAGGAAGGCGCGACTGTGTTTCGCACGTTAGCACCTTGCCTGGACCAGAGGAGAGTGGGGAAAAGTGTTGCTCAGCGATGAATCGTAGTTCTGCCTCTTTGGCAGCGATGGTTTGTAGTACGTGAGACGTCCTGTGAACAAGAGAAATCATCCCAATACCATGTACTAACAGTGAAGCATGGTGGTGTGATGGTGTGGGGATGTTTTGGTCTATGTGGCGTTAGCCCACTTTTCCGTATTCAAGGGAATATGGACCCGTCCGCGTACAAGGATATCCTGGAGAGTACCATGCTTCCTTTTGCTCGTCAATGAATGCCGAGGGAATGGATTTTTCAGCACGACAATGATCCGAAGCATGCCTCCCGCTTCGTCACCGACTTTCTAAGATCGAAGAAAATTACTGTCATGAACTGGCCAAGCTAAAGTCCGGACCTCAATCCGATTGAGCGCCTTTGGGAGGAAGTTGAGCGTCGTACAAGACACATTCCAGTGAAGAATTGCGATGAAAAGTTTGATATTCTGTCCAAAGAATGGGCTTCGATTCCTCAGTCTAAAATTGATGCTCTGATCGAGTCAGTGCCTAGAAGGTGTAAAGCTGTCATCGATTCACGCGGTTATCCAACGAAGTACTAGATTTCTTCTTGTATTCTGACGCTATTGGGTTCGATTTTCTTTGCATTGAGAAGTTTCCAAATTTTTGACGCGCCTTTTTTGAAATAAACAGTATTTCGTCACTTAAAATTTCCACTTTCAAAGAACGACGTTGCACATCGTGTTCTCTACTTAATTTTATGCATTCTTTGAATTTGAGACAACTCGGTTGTTTCTTAATCGAGGGAGGTTGAAAATTCAAAAGTTTCCAAACTTTTGACCGCTACTGTATGTCTATACGTTCGTGTTTTTTTGTGTTCAAATTTTGTTACCTATAGTTGTTCGAGTTGTTCATTGCCTGCTGTTTGCTCCACGCGAGTCCTTTCGTGTAATGAAATGACATAAACATTACCGCATTTCAATGCTCCTTCTAGCATGAGACGTGGTCAAATGGTAGGCTGTCCACCTTTTCTACATTTATCATTTCCAATTGCGCCTTCTCCTTCGAAATCGTGATAGCTTCATTATATTATGAGAAAAATTTGGTTCCATACTGGGCGCAACGAATCGGCAACGCGTACAGTGTGGCGTTCGCTCGTCAATGCGTCAGCGTGAAGTTCGGTTTACCACTTGACCATTTCTTACGCCAAAATGACCGTGAAGGCGAGATAACATCAAAATAGATCGGAAGATTGCAAACTCTACAGAAACGTAAATACCTCTGTGCCACATCTTACCTTACAGCTTCCCTCTTCGCGTTGCATTTCGGCTAACATTCATTTGAAAAAGCCTTGTAACGCTGTTCAGAGAAACGCTTTGCAAATTTGGGTGACTTCAAGGCCACTTTGTCCTCGGGTCCTTCCCCTATCACAGTTCTACGGCAGGATTGTGATAAACCAACTTTTTTTATACATTTTTTTTTGCAAAGTTGTTGAGTGCAAACTTTTTGTCTCGTTTCGAGAACATAACGAAGCACGAGGCATTACCTTTTATCGATCTCGGAAAGGAAAAAGATATGGCTATGCTACTTTTGTGCACGATAATGAGTTCAATCTCACAAGGCTCATCCATGTGAAGGAATCGTACTCGGAAATTCCCAATTTCTAATTTCTTTCAGAATGCTTCGTAGCAAATGCAGTACTAGGTGATGTGCAAGTGTTCTGGCAAGCGGTGCCATAGGTCAGGTCACCAATATTGTGTAGCGGGCAATTCGCCATGGACACGAAGAAATTAACATCCTCATCAGACCAAAAATTTATACAGCTGACTGTTAAGTACCTGGATTCCATCTATACTATGTACCTGGTTTTATTTGGAGAATATATTGAATGGAAGAAATCACTACTTAGCAATTCAAATCATGTGAATATAACTAAATCACATAATTAACCCCACCAGTCTCTATTTTCCTACTTTGACATAATTAGACCAACTACATGGCTGAAACCTTGGAGTCAGTGGCAAATCAATCGTCTCCCGAGGCAAACCCAGTCATGGGTGACGTGACCTCTCATCATTCATCGAAGCACCCGCCACACACCTGCAGTACCGCGACAGAAACAAAAAGGAGCCGCGAGAATTCACCCACTCTGCGCTACCAATCACGTGGAAACTGACGCTTTTCTTCCAGAGCCCTTGCAGATAGGCCCACATGCTCGAAGATAAGGAGGCTTCAAAGAAATGCATCTGTGCCGTTTTTGGTTTTTTGTGTGAAACTGTGTATGTGGTCCGTAATGCACAAATACAGCGCGTGTGGAGGAAAAACTCAAATTTCCGTGGACCTCTCCTTTCATAGAATTCACCCTATCGCTGCGACAATAATTCTGACTTGGTGTTACGCAGAAAACATATACTAAATAGTGGGTGATCGACATATAGATTCGTCCGCCCGACAAGAGTTTGGGCGTCTTCATACTCTGTGACCTCGGTGACGTGGGGTGGGCAGAGAGCGATTTGACGCAGAATGCGATATGAGAATCAGAGTTCGCGCTCTGCGTCTTTTTTCTCATATCGTAATTGAGGCGCTTTTAATCACACTTCACGGGAGAAATTAATGGGTCACAATTGTAAACCCTACTGTCAGCAGCAATTTCGTGACTAGGCGTGTGAGTAGTGTATTCGGACCATAACCCAGTGCCCTCACAGAAGTGCTGCTCGTCTGTGTGGTATTACTTTGTCTTTACGGATATTAGAGCAGCGACTGCAGCCAATATGTAGGTCAGTGCGTTTTAGCTAGGGCGGGAAGTTTGGAAAACCTCGACGCTGAAGCACTAACTAAACAGTTTGAGCGAGATTTCCCCAGTATCGGTCGAATCACTGTGAAGTATTACTAATAAGCACATTGAAAAGTTCTCCATCATACAGATCATTTACTTTGCGTTTTCCGTTGCCGTTTTGTCAGTCCGTCGATTTGTTAATTTGTCGTTTTGCTGCTTTATTTATATCCGTCCTTCCAAAAGGTCCGATCGCGATAAAAGAAACTATCTGACTACTATTAGCCGGCCGCTCAGAGAAGTGTGAAAATGATTGGTCTGTGAGTATCAGCTTGAAACGATGCTCTCATTGCAATAACACAGTCCATTACTGTATAGAGGGGAGGGAGTGCAAACCAAAATTTTTCTCACAACGACATAAATGCTGGATTAAGGATAAACAATTTCAGAGGTATTCATAGGTAAAAGAAAAAGCTCTGGTCTATTGCCTCCACCGGTCGTCGACGAGCTCAAAATAATCCACCATGCTTATTCCTGGAGAGCATACATTACCATGGAGTCTCTCTAATGTCGGCTTAGTGAGCGGTCGGATCGCTAATCGCTCTTCCCAATGAACGCTAGAGACGATGCTCTCTGACCCAGGAAGCAATGGAACTACGGATCAGGTGAGTTCCATCTTAGATCTGATCTTATCCAGGTAGCAACACCTAAAGTAAGGAGATGATCAAGCAGGGAGCGTCTTCTAAAGCTGCAGGAAGCTCTAGGAAGATGTATATTGACATCTGAACTTCCACCGAGTTTTGAAGGAGGAGGACTGGATGTATGAATCTCAAAGAATCTGACTACCGACTATATTACGCTGATCCTGAAGACAGCCAAGCAAAATCGGAAACAGGCGCTCCGGTAAATGATCCCATTATCCCACTAATTGGTGCTATTTCAAAAGAAGCGGAAAGAATTGCTGGTTTGGATGTAAGGATGCCTAATACTTCACTTCGATTTTTATCAATGTACGTCTCTTCCTCATTACCGAATAATTGTCACACTCAAGATGATGAATATGAAGAATACACGGAATCATTGAGAGAACCAGCGTCAAAAGCAAAGTGTGGACAAGGGCAAAAGACGGAGTCGAGAAAAGAGCAGTGCAACGGCACTTATGTATATGCACCTAGTAGTTCTCAAAGATTTATATGCAAAAATAGCGAGAAAGGGGAGCGCTCTGGAAAAATCAGTGGAACCTTCCGGTTATGGTGACGTAGGGAAGGAAAGAGGACAGTTACTTGTGAACTTTTGCGATGAATGCGAACCAAAGGCGTCAGCCGGTTTCTTCAAAGCACGTAATGGAAGGATATGGACTTGGAGATCTCGAAATTATAATGCACTGAAAATCATCATGCATCGGTCATATTTTGGATTGCAAGATTTGAAGAATGTCAGAACAAGAACCATTGAGTTTGCAATTGATCGTCTGCTGAGAGAAACATTAAGGGTTAGCTGTATCGCACTAAAATATAAAAGAAGACAACGTGCAAGAAGGGTGCGCGCATCCCTTGATCCTCATCTATTTCGAACAGGAATCTGAACCAATTGTCTCTGAAGACTTTTTAGCTCGTGAAGCAACGCATATGCAGAAATTTATATTTGTGTCAAAGGATCGAAGGAAGTAGTCACAAATATTTAGAAACGGTGGGCTATTTTCTCCAGCTACCCTAGCTGATGCGAACTAGACAGGTCAAAGTCTCAACAATGTCTTGCTGTGAATCACGCTTCAATGAAAAATGAATATTGGTACTGCCCTAAATTTCTTCAGATTGAGGTTGAAGAAGCGATTATGTTGATGGAAAAGGGTACATAACCGGGCCACGATCGCGTTATAGTATGAATACTACAAGTGGGATTAAAGCACTTGCTTCCGTTGATCACAGAATAGTACAACCGTTCTTTCTCTAACGTAGTACACCACTAGACGATTCCGCCGACTCTATAACTATTTTTCTGAACAAAAGAAATGACTTGCTGGGACTGAGGGACTATCGCCAAGTTCTTCTATCTGTTCTATAGAAAAACTCACAAAGGTGGTATGTGGGAAAGTGAAAATGTTTGAACGCCGAACAGCCTCCAGAACAAACCGGCTCTCAAAAGGGCTATTCAACGACTGACCATTTGTATGTCTTGAACCGCCTGTTCCCTCGTGTCAACATCTTGAACGAAATGATTGAAAGAAGTGTTGAATATAAACTAGCACCTTTTTTTGCATTCATCGACTACGAAAAAGCTTTCGATACGATAAAAATGAATGCCTCATGGACAGACCTCAAAGCACAAAAAGTTGATAGCATGTTTATCGAACTTATACGGCAAATATATTGCAACGCTCGATCCTCAGTTCAAGTTGGTGATACCAAAGTGCCAATTAAAATCTACCGAGGCATACGACAAGAGGACACGGTCTCTCCGAAGCCTTTCACAACCACCCGTGAGCACGTGTTCTGACAACTTTCACTGGACGAATTTGGGATGTCGATAAATGAAAAACGATTAACAAATCTCAGATTCGTTGGTGATAAGTGCTAATTGCTAACTCGAAGCGGGAAATGCAGTCTACGATTGACGATCTTGACCAGCAATTGCTCAAAGGCACATTGCAGTATTATCTTGAGTGGGTTGAAGCGCTAAATTTTGAAATTAGAGGTGCAATAGAATACGCTGATAAAAAAACGAAATTAGCTCACGAAAAGGGCGAAAATGAGGCTTGCTGACCTCTGACCTTGGGCGAGATTACCGCGTGAAAACGAGCCTTTTAATCAGTTCTCACTTAATGGTATCATGAGGAGCTATGGGATCTCGCCTGTTCCCTCGTGTCAACATCTCCTTTATCATTGGCATCTCTTCCTTACCTTATGTTATCACACAAATCGTAGACCTCGTTTGCCACGTTGTTGCCACCGTTGCCAGCGCCATTGGCAACAATCACGTCTGGGGTGGACGGGGCAGCGCTACAGGTGTTGCTAAGCTGGCTTCGAGAGCTCCGCGCGCCGCGATGTCTCATCTTCGCGCTTCGATATGTGCACAGCTTCCCTGCCCCCTTGGAAAACTATTAGGTCATGTGAAAGGGCTGCAGTGTTTTCCTAGTCCTGGAATGTGCCTTCAAGTGTGGTCTGAAGGTAAGCGACTCGAAAACAAAAATCGTGGTGAACTCTCCCTCATCGATAATTCTCAGAGGGAAATCCGTGGATGTTGTAGACTCATTCGTATACTTCGGACAGAAAGTCATCATTGATCACGAATTCTCTAATGAGATAGCTGGCAGAATCCTTGCAGAATGGGTCATATTCTAACTTCCTAACGTACAAAGTATGGAAAGGCGATTCAAAAGAAAGCTGTTCAACCTTCGCGTTTTCTCCTCCATGATAGAACGGTTGGAAACATAAATCCAAATACAGATGTGCTTGCAAAAGCGCGAAATGGCACAACAATAAATGGAACGAAAAATGGTTGGAGTATGTCTGAAACGTAAGAAGGCGAGTGAGTGGCGTTGAGGTGTCACTTGACTTGGAGAAATGATCGAAAACGTGAAGGTAAGAGAAAAAGCAACATCGACGTTGAAGGAACACCGGATGGAATTGACCTAACCGCCACATATTGTAATAATATTGGAATGGCGAATAGAATGTAAATGTAAATTTGTTGCCATTGGGAACCTGTGACTTTTTGCTCGTCGCCCCTAGGGCTCATTACATTTTCTCTCCTATATTAACGCCAACCATCAAAATAATATTCATGCACCTTAATAACGGGAGTAGGTAACGTTTGATTAGGCATCAAGGATTTGAGATGAGGGGATAGAGCAAATCATGTTTATAGATACAGTGGTCAGAGGTCGAGTTATTTAGGTGGAATTTCTGCCCTCCCTCTATGCAACACCTAATTTAAGCATTGGACCACTTACGAGTGCTGACATCACCAAGTCACCTTATTGGGAGGATTTGTAGTTTGGTGATAGAAAGCGTCTGTCGAGCGATCATGCTGAACGGAAAGAAGGAAGTCGAAGTTTCCAATAGTATCCGGTGTAGAATTGATGTTGCGATTCCGTCTTATGCCATCAGTCACTTTAAGTCACCACATCATGAACATTTAGTTAATATTTATTTATTTGTTATATCTGTGGGACATTCCAGCATACATCGATAAAAGTAATAAACTGAAAATAATAAACTGCTAAACATTGATCTGTTGTCAAACCGAGAACAAGATGATATGCAGTTCTAGCAATCATCTTGTGTTCCTGCAAATGTGAAGGATAGGGGAGCAATAAGTTCCTCTAGTCGTTGGGCTGGTGCAATAAAACGCTTCGAGCGAACAAAAGGAGGACGCCAGTCTGAAACATCTGTAATGAATGAGATAACATCCCATTTTTTCTATCTCCAGCAGTGGCTGAAGCAGGTCTGATCTAGCACTCGCTATTTGAAGAAGAAATCATAAAACAATCGGAATTTATAAAATGGCAAGGCATATGTACATATGTATGTAGCAGCGTAACCCCAGAGACCAATCCGAAAAGTCATTTTCTCAATTGAGCACGGTATTCAAACGAGATTTCGATAAATTGTGCCTTCAGTAACGCCGAGGCCCCAGATCAGAGTAAGCGCGTCATGTATTAAGTTGTCGCAAAATTAATTTCGAAAGTGGACAGCATACTTCAAACTACTATAACTCAGCTTAAACACAAGTTTGTTAATCGAAGTAAAAACCATCAGAATCTACACATTTTTGCCAACGAAGAGGTAATAATTCTATGCCTTCACTATAAAAACTTCTATCACGAGAATCAACGAAGTCAAGGAAGGCACATTCAACATCGTCTAAATTAGTAAATTGTTTCTGACGCAGATGAGAATTGAGAGCTCGAAAAAAGTGATAGTCTGTAAGGGAAAGGTCAGGAGAAGACGCTGGGTGAGGGAGAGCTTCTATACCCAAGTGGGTTAATTTTTGCCGAGTGATTTGAGGTGTGTGGCCTTGCGTTGTCCTGCAACAGGATCGGCCCTCCTCTATTCACCACCGCCGGCCACAATTTTTGCAACTTTCTATACATTTGCTCTAGATCACAACAGTAAGACTCTGCTGTGACTGGCTGACCAGGTTGCAAGAAAGTGTAATGGATTACACCTTTACAGCACCACCACACAGTAATCATAACCTTTTTAGGGTGAATGTCGGGTTTAGGAAAAGTTTTTTGAATAGTCTATCATCCTTATCTATCCAGACTAATCCCCGTTTCCTGTTATCATAATGAACCCTTTTTTCATCTACAGTTATAATACGGTTCACAAATGGTTCATTTTTATAGCAAACTAGGAGGTTGGAGCAGGTGTCGAAACGTGCCAGGCGCTGCTCATCGGTCAGGTCATGGGGCACCCACTTCGACATCTTCTTCACCTTGCCGATTTCCAGCAAATGTCCGGCCACCGTAGAATGATGTACGCCTGTAGATCTTCTGCTAACGTACGAGTATTCGTCTCCGGATTTGCTTCGACGGCTCTCCTTGAATCTTCATCATTAAAGGAATCGTCCACGGAAATTGAGTTTTTGTGTTACCCATGTAGTTATGTTGTATTTGCCTAATGTTGGCCTCTTGCAAAATTTCACGCGAAAAAATGTGAATCTGGCTGGGATACAGCACCACAAAGTGCGGTCCCAGTAGGCGGGGCCTCCGTGTAAAAGCCTCGTACCGCGTCCGCTGTGGTCGGAGACGCATTGTAGGAACAGAAGGTTACGTAAACAGTCCTACTCTCCGTTCCCAACGGGGGCGGAAGACGGGACGAGGCTTTTACACGGAGGCCCCGCCCACTGGGACCGCACTTTGTGGTGCTGTATCTCAGCCAGATTCACATTTTTTCGCGTGAAATTTAGCATGAGGCAAACATTAGGCAAATACAACATAAACATATGGGTAACACAAAAACTCATTTTCCGTGGACGATTCCTTTAAGCGATGACCTATGGCCGCGACCCGACTTCTCTTCGAAATCGAAATCGATAGAAGCAAATTTTTCAAACCAGAGCTCCACCGTCCGTTCGCAAGGACAATTCGTCCTCAAAACACTGCTGAGATTACGGGCTGCCTCCGCTGCGGAGTGTCCCAATTTAAGCATGATGACTCGATAGTCGCGTCGGTTCATGATTATACGCAGCCCTGGAAAAGGCCGGCCGGTACAATTAGAGCGACATTCATAGAAGTTTTAGAAATAGCAGAAAAAACCTACCAAATGGAATTTCTGGCTTTCCTCGAAATGGAATAGTTCAGGATAAAAAATCTACTTATTTCTACATGCCTTAAAACCGAAATTGATTTTGCGACTAATTAATACACCCACGTATGACCGGCAAACAGCTCAGAACAGTGCGGATTCAATCTATCGACGATGAGTGGTGCGCATGGGAACGCACGTATATGACCATAAAACGAGCACAGTAGAGTCTCATTTCTCACATCTCTGATCATGTGATTTCACTTTTTGGTGCAGGTTATCAGCTCTACTTTCTTTTCAAACCAGTTAGCACTCTCTGCCTTAATATCATTAGTGGCGCTCACTTAAAACGCTTACAGTCATAGCTTCACAGCAGCTCCATCTAGCAGAGGCAGCACGAAAGATGGGAAATTGAAAGGTCAAATGCGATTATGGCATGCAAGTGTAGAATGAGTACTACCGCCTTTATGTAAGGATATCTCGCTTCACACCCATCTCTTCGATTCCACTGCCTTCCTTGATCTTATTCATGCTACAGAGACTTAGCAAGAGAGCACACGGTTAGTCTCATTTACGCCATCCTGAGGAAATGTTCGAAGTACTTCGAAACAGGCAAGTGCAGAGGGAAAACTTGAATTTCAAGTTCTGCCGACGACCGAAGATCACGGACGCTGCCGTATTTGCCAAGGGATCGAAGATTAAATGGGCAGGACACGTCATACCATATCGCGATGGCCGTTGGACCAGAGCGGATACCGACGGGATTTTTCGAGACTCCAAACGAACACCTGGACGATCGCCGACTCGATGATCGGACGTTTTCACCAAAGCTCTACGTGAAGGGAACGCGATGCCATGCGTCATTGGAGCCGGAAGGGCTCATTGGACTACTCTAGCTCGCGTCAAGGAACATAAAGACTGGCCGTCACCCGTTCGAGACTCTCGATGAACAATGGGACGACAGGTGGTGCAGGGATAGAGGAATCTCATAGCTGCATTGAGGGTCTAAAGGCGAACCCGGTCCAAGATCGAAAGAGCTCATTTCTCACCTTTTATCTGACACCGTACTTTCTCATTGATGCGTTGCAGTTTTTCAATACTATCCCTTAACACGTGAATGCGATCGAGTGTCAGCGACGGAGCGATTCCTTGATGCCGAAAAGTGTCACATGAGGCTTCCATGACGAGATACAAAAAGAATATTGATGAGAGCCAATTCATCTTAATATTTCTTGGTTACAGTAGAAATATAGACAGAATTACGAAAATTACATCGAATTACGTGATACGAGAGGGTCAATCAAATCTCAGGAGCATTGCCGGAAGATGCGTTCGTGCTGAATGGTCACTGGCGGGTAGCTGTTTGGGATCTCCGCTCGTTACGACTCCACTAATATGGCAAAAGTTCGCTAACAATTTTCCACCAGTGACTATCTACTTGCCCACCGGTGTCGTGTCCTCTTTACGGTCAACGTACAATGTGTGATCAAAGGCATCACTAAGGCTAATAAAGCAAGTCAAAAATCTGATACATTTTTTTTTATGAAATTCGGGTTTCAAGGAAGCCATCTATGGCGAAACTAACGCTGAAAAGCGCGCATCGAGGTTTTCATCGTGACCTTGCATAGCTACCTTTTATGCCGTGCCACTGCCGATGGCCGAGTTTCTTCTGGGCACAGAGTGCGAAAGTACGCTCTTAATGGTGGTATCTCCCGGTCCAGCGTACTGTTATCAAGTTTTTGTCTCTTTCATTCCGTTCCTTCTCTACTATTACGTGAACACCTCGGTTTTCATATTTCGCATATACTCCATAACTGCCAAAATTGCCCGTAATGGTAATTAACCCTATATGCGAGGAGCATCGGACCACACCTAACTCCATGGTTCAATTTAAAAGGTGACCTGAGTGCACAAAGATGTGAAGATAAAGGGCATGTTGAATTACCCCATCATGTAACATGCAAACCGTAACTGATAGGTGAATGCCTTGGACTGTCGTGGGATGAAACCGTCTAGCCGTGTAACTTCAAGTCATAGACCAGGCGCCACTGGGGCGAAATTTGTTGTTAATGCAGCGGTCATTGAATTACGCTCGAAAGGTAATTGATCGCTTGGTTCATAATTGCTTTCTACTGACCATAGTGAAACTTGTGCTTCCTTACCTCGTGCTCTCCCCAAATACCCTTAGAACGTCAGAAGTGCGTACGGAATTTTAAGCTTGGGGAGTGGATAATGGCTGTCTGAAGGAAACATTTGTCAAGGGAGGTTTGTGGGAAGGTGTCCATCAGATGTCAATGACAGCCGTCACTGGTTCGAGTTAGCATAATCTTTTCAGTGAAGTAGCAAAAGCAGTGCGTGGGTGCCACTCACTGCTCCCATGAGATGACTCTGTCTGTCACTTGAACAATATGTGAACTTTTCCGTGTATCCAACATTCTTGCAGCCACGCTTCCAACAGCCAGACAGAACATCACTAGAAATCCAACCCTGCATTTTGCAAAAAGCCTAGATGGCAACTTCAAACTGCAATTACCAAGTGCTCTGATGAAATGGCGACTGAGCTTTAGAAACATTTGAACGCGTCAGCAATGCTCACAAAGGCAGAATATGTTAACTGCGAACATAGGGAAGGACCCAGCTGGGTTCTGAACAACGCTAATCGCAATGAAACCGCTTTACGCTCGGAGTAATTCCCCACAGTGTTTAGCAGGTTATATCAGACGCGTGCAAACTCTACTGTCAGGCATGAGCGCGTCGTCGTAAGCCATGTAGCGCAGACCGCGTGGTTGGGACTGATCCTCAAGAATGCGGTGCTCCACAAAACTCGTTCACGAGAGGGAATAACGATGCTCCTAGAAGTGGCCAACTCTGCGTGCACTACGTGTCACTTTCATTTTCAACGGAATGCCGAATAACTGCTTCTTTTGAACATCTTGGTGGAATGCTGTGAAATGGACTAAATCTGGATCTATGATATTTATAGAAAATCAAGAATCGTGATAAACATCGAGAGCCGCGTGATGGGCTTTTTTAGACCAACATGGTTACTTGGTATTATGCACCCCTTCACTTGGCAATGTCCCTTCTTAGCTTCAAGAGGCTAATGCAATTATTATTCGCCGGTTTCAAGAAGGATATAATCAAATGACTTCACTCCAATATTTCTTCATGGAATCGATAATTTAACTGAGTCGGTTCGATTCGTGCCATTCATGTCGACACGTAGAAACGTTTTAATTCGTATTACCTGACCTGCATATCTTGTCGCGTGCTTAATCCCATGAAACTAGGGAGTGCCAAGTTTATGGGACTACATTGAATGGTAGCAGTGAGGATGGGATCGATGGAAATAAACTGACAATGTACAATGGAATCACATAGCGATCACTTGTCCGAGTGTGAAATAGAAACAGAAAGAGAGAACGATATGAGTGGGAGAAAAAGACTGTCACGCATTGAAAGCATACTCCTGTTCAGCATTCATTTTTAAACCAATGACGCTACCTTTATGCTGGACTTAGTGGGGCATCATCGTTATTATCGATCTCCAAGTATACAGACAGTACTACTGTTAGTGCTCAGCGTAATTGAGTCTTTTTCGAGAAAGAACTGCTAGAACGATCGGCAAAAGTATTTTTAAGGCCTACAATACCGCTCGCGTCGGGTGAGTAATTTTTGCCTTGCGACGGTTTGTTCGCGGACAAACCGTCGCAAGGCGAAAATTACTCACCCGACGCGAGCGGTATTGTACGTGAGTGTTCCAAGAAGAGTTGGCCACACAAAGGTATCGGATGTCCAGGAAGCTTAAGTGGGATTGAAATCGGACGCAGCACTTACCTTCGGGCGGGATAGATTCACTGCTACCGGACCTAGCTGAAGGCAACTACATGTGGCGAAAGAGCAAACATAGCCATTTCTAAACTGCATTCCTGCATGACATCAGTATCACCTTTCTGGGACTACAACTGGAAGAACAGAATAAGATCAAATAGGAAAAACAAAACCAAAGCCGATCCGCTCACTAGCATTCTAAAATGTGAGTAGTCGTGAATTGAAAACGTGAATTCAATAAGGTCATACTAGGGGATAACTGATTATAGCAGCTTTGCGAGAGCCTTTTTGATGGCGGGTGAAGAATTCCATCACTAATGGTCAAGAAGTGGTTGGAGAAAGTATGTGGATGAGTACTTGAAAGTGGATTCATAACTGCAATTCCGGTTGTACAAACCTCTCCGCGAATTTTCAAGCCACAGGAATACACATCCGCACAAGTGGAAGGTTTCACCATTCTCAAGAGGTAAAGAGCTGAGCTAGGAGCTTCTTCAAGGTAACAAAAGGTATAATTTTGCAGACAGCTGGAAATGAAGATAGTGGAGCTAATTGAAAAGACGGGGCAAAGAAATCGGGAATGAGATAGTCAAGAATTTCAGATATTGGTCCTCTTCCGCCTTCTTAAGAACACTTGTTTTAGTACGCTTCATGATGTGGAGCATCAGACGGACCCACGTGGATCTGTAATATGCGACGGTCGTACGTGGCACGTAACGCGCAATTTTGTGAAGGGAGCACAACCACGGGGATCCATGGACTTGAAAATAGGAGGACCCTCTATCGCAAACTGTGCCAGACGTCGAACCTTTGCGCTCGCGGCGTTCATTAATAATATCCGTATTTTCGTCCAACTTCCACGTCCTGAATTGGCTGCGGATATAAAGGGTGTTGATCAGTGGTTACGAAACGATACGGTTGACCTCTCAGCAAACCCCACCTTTACGTCGTCGAGCACTTGCGTGTAAACGAAAGTGTAAACTAATAACGGGCACCAACCCACTTTTTCCTTCACTACTGAACCGCTTAGCCGTTCCGATTTTTCTGGATTCTCCTAGACTAATAGGATGCGCCTTTGAGATGATTGATGTCTATAGAAAACAGAAACAATGTGATTAGCGATGGTATGTAAATTCTCTGTTGTTTAGCACGACTTCTTTCAAGTGGAACGAATCCATCACGCTTCTGATTTCTCACTTGAATTACCATTTCAGTAGCATTCCACTGAAGAAATCTATTGTAATGCTATCACGCTGATTCGGAGAAGAAGAAAGAAAGAAGCGGACACATTGTGATAAGGTCACTTGGTGCTCTCGTAAACGATAAAAGAGTGAAGTTTTTGCGTAAATCAATCTCTTGTAAGGGATGCGCTGCGCATTCTACTTCCATTCGGATCGTGGTGGCAGGTTAATGCGATTTGGTCTATATAATGACTTGCGCGGGTTAGCCATTGTTCAATTCAGTGCTTTCATCCTCCCAGACGAGTCTGGTACGAATTCATAGATCCCGGAGGTATGGAAGGCTTGATTAGCCAGAGATGAGAGTGGTAGTGCCCTCCCATCCCCCCCCCCCCCCCCCATCTGTCACTACACCACTTTCACAACTACTTAACTTGTAACGATACGACTGAGCAATAGCGGAATCGGAATTGTCAAAGTTCACTTAGAAATACAATGACCGCTGAATAAGAACAATATTGAAGGACGAGGAGGTGTGTCCATAAAGATGAGCCATGCCTGTGCATTTGAGCATATGGATATAGACTCTTATCTGACTCTTATCTTCTTCTCCCTAGCGTTAGTACCGAGCCGCCAGGGGTCCTATTTACAGTAACTCTACTAAGATGCTAAATCAAATACTGGGAAGAGGTATGCTCTTCTATTGCACAATCTTATTTATCCTTTGTAATCATTTATCGCACAACCTCTCAAATCGGTTAGGGTCCCGAGCCTGTATTTTCGCTGAGTCTACACCAACTACGGTTTGGAAATGTCGCCAAGACCATTTTGCATGATGAAGTCATGATGACAAGGCAGAGGGGGACTTAGGTTATTCTAGTCAGCCAGAAAGAATGCTTCCACATTTACCACAATATTACCAGTTGTTCATCAAAACGCCGTGACAAAGGATAGGGACGTCGGAGAAAAGGGGAAGATCGAAGTGAACAACATGGGTAAAGTAAAGGGAGCGTAGTGGATCTCGTGTAACCAGAGATGCTCCATGGTACACAGGTGAGGTGTAGTAGCGAATGTAGCGAGGTTCAGGAAGCGCTACTATAGCAGTGACTGCCGTTCTATTACTGATGATAAGCACCGCAAAAGGCTGTAGCGCTGTGCCTAAGTGAGGTCATTGAGATTATTGGATCGGTTGCTTTAGTCCGGAGACGGCGCACTAGGAATTTCTAAGGACGGGTCCGGGAAGTAGTATAGGTGGGAAAAGCTCTGATGAACAAAGTGTTTTCAGAAGGGAAAAAATAGAAGACTTTGCAAGAGCTTGGAAGCAGTGATTACACCGAACGTGTAGGTGGGGATTGAACAAGCTTAACAGGCTTTTTCTTCACAAAACGCTTGACGTCGATAACTCCAGCAATCGCTATCACTCACCCACAAGCTGAGCTTGTCCGCACACTTTAGAACATTGCTTCAACATAAAACCAGGTTGTACTTCACGACAGTCGTGGTCTTGTGAATGATCATTGTCTGAGGTAGCGCTGCAGAGTTTCTGGTTTTTGGTAATGCGAAAGAGGCACTGTTTCCATTATATTTCGGCTTATCCTCATTTCGTCCATAATCCCTTCCCACATGGAATTGTTGTTTACTCTGGGCATACTTTTAATTACAAGCGTATGATGTCTATATGGGTCCCACATGAGTATCAGGTGCAGTGAAAAGTGCCTTTAAATGCGATTACAGTAGGACAAATATCAAGCGATAGACAAGAATATTACGACCGTTTGAAAAGGAATGGCACACTCAGCTTCGATCTCCTTAGGTCGCGCCACGTATTCCATATTCTACTCGTCGAAGTATTCGAGTGCGGTCCCACCCGCATATAATGCTATCTTCGCAAACTATCCTGATAGCAGCTTGTCCACCAAATAGGGACAGAAAATTCTGTTGATACTATGGTCAGGTACTGATGCCGGGTTGATCCCCGAACAAAACGAGTAGTGGAGGCGCTACTTGCCACCAAACCACATCCGCCAAAATAAACAATAAACAGCACGGACAAGAGCAAAATATCATAGAAGTATACGCTACAATGAGAAATAAATCATTGTACCACAAAGCATAGACGGCCTTTTAAAAGAATTTGCACAGCTATCGAGGAGAAGGTCTACATATCAACATTCATGCCTGCGAAACACTCTCTGGAACAATACAAGACTTACTCTCCAGATCTCATCACAATACTACTCGTGGAGTAAGAAATGGTTGCGTTTAAGAGTAAATGCTGGTTGTGGTTTGATAACTGCAATTATGGCACCACACCCAGTCTACGCCCGCCCACCTCATCACCCCCTCATGCTCGGCGCGCTGGTTATTGAAATAAAAGTGGGAAGAGGAATTGGAATGAAGGAATGATAAAGGAAAAAAGAGTCGAACTGGTAGAGATTGGAGGTTGGGTCATGCCAGCACACCACAACTGTAGTCTGCTCTTCTGCAAAATATTAGGTGACACGGAAATTTTGTGTTTTTCCTCTCCACCTATTTGCACCTATTTAACACATCAAAAATAGGATCCCAGTTTTTTAGAGATGGGAAAACGGCAGCTTGTTCGAATTCTCGTCGAGCAACTTCAGACCAGCTGTAGACGGAAAGAGCCAGTTCAAATGGGGTTCAAAGTTAAATTGCTCTACACACTGCTTCCTCGACTACGCAACATCGCCTCTTTTTCCTTGTTTCTGACGCTCTTTTTCGAGCCTCCTGAATGGCGTCCTTCAACTCTGGAACATTTGCAGCAGGAGTGCACCTCTCAAGCGAGGACCGCCAGAGGTTTTCTATTGGATTTAATCTTGGAATCTTGGTTGTTCACCCAAAAGGTCTTTATTTCTCGCTCCAAACCACGCCTCTGTGGCGGCACACACCTGGACAGAAGCATCACTTGATGAAATTTACAGCGCATGGATAAAAATTGCTACTCATATGATAACCAATCATTTTGGAGAATCTCATGGTAGACAGTGAAGCTCATACGATATGTGCTATTTGCTATCCGACTCTTACCGAAGCGAAAGAAGCTCAAACAGTAACTCTACTACCAGCAAGTCCGCTCCTTAAAAAATAGCGTGGCTCCTTCCCCAAATTTCTCCAGTAATTTGCCAAGCCATCGGGTTCATCCTAATAACATCAATGAAGTGATCTTGCAATCTATACTATCCCACTGATACTTCCAGCTCACGCTGTCCTTGGTGAAAAAGACGCGAACCTATTTGTGAGCACTCGCGATATATTGCGTGGACGAAAGTCGCTTTCTCTCGATGTGAGGAGACGATTTCACCTGAAGGTGCACCCTTTGCGGAATTGAATGCAGCGTCTGTGGTCCCTCTGAGAAAATTGTCGCGTTTTTTCCTTTTCTTTTTCGTGTCGCATAGATCCATGCTGCTATGGAAGTCATTGAACAAGTTGAAGGTCTGGCCGATCTTCTTTGAAGTTTGCGATTTTTGAGTCCCACACCTTGTAATCCGTTTTCGTGCTTAGATCATTGTGTACAGTGTGGCATGGCTTTTTAGGACAACCTCAGAAAGAAAACATCAACAAACTAACTTTACAACTCACCTTTTGATGGAAGAAGGGCAACAAACCCGAGTGAGCCCATACTTTTGGGACACCGTATTTTTTTTAAAGGCAAAAAATATATCTGCACGCTCGAGCTGCTCGATGAAGGTACAACAGTATCCGCCGACGTCTACGTTCGTCAATTACGAGAATTGAAGGCAAATGTCCAAAGTTCGCAACGGCGGCGGTCACATGTCTACTTCCAGCACGACAACGTGAGACCGCACATTGCAAGATCGACCAAGGCCGAGCTGCTGTCGTACAGTTGGACCGTACTTCTATACCCACCGTACTCCCCTGACCTGGCCCCTTCGGATTTCCACCTTTCCTCCCACCTCCAATGCCACCTTGACGGCCAAGACCTCAAAATTCGCTACGACGTCAAGGAGGTACTTGAGAACTTCCTTGAGCCCCATCCCCTGGCTTTCTGGAGCAATGACACCCACGATCTACCTAACCGGTAACAGAAGGTCATCGATAAAGATGGAGCATATTACAAGTGAATATCAGTTGTGGTTGAAAACTTGTACGATAAAGATGAAACTTTGTCATCTTGCTCGATTCGTATCGACTCAACCTAATACATGTCAAGTACTTACGTTGCCAGTAAGGACAACACAGCAAGGCTAGATACACTTTTCTGACCCACTGTTTGATAGCTGACTGCTTATATTTTCCGGAAGTCAGCACTATTCATGAGCATGCTAATTGCCGTATGAGTATGCCAGGTATTGTTGTGACTTCATGCGCGCTTTCCATTGCGTTTAAAACCTCCAATGATGTCATTCCCTTCGATGAGCCATGAACCTTTTCAATGTAAGTGAACCAAGAATCTGTATTGCTCGATTTAGAACAATTGGAGCAGTGAGACATAGTACAACAACAGAGCATCGGCAATGAATACCAGGCGAACGAGCAACAGTTGCTTCCAAGTCGTTCGAAGGTTTAGCCAGGACTGCATCACAGGCGCCACCGAGAATCTTTAAAACTTGCTAGGCTTTTCATCCTTTCTGAAAATTACATCCTGCAATCATAGCTAAAATAGAGAATAGAGCTAAGGAGCTGCTTACGTCCTATCTCTACCAGCCCTTTGATTCAGCAAGCAGCATTTGAAAATGCACGAAGATAATATGGCAGCCATTTGAAAACAAAGCACTAATACTGAGATGGCGGCACCATTAATAACTAGGATGGACAGTTCAAAAAAGACAGCATTAGGGGTAATGTGGTTATTGAGAAATCCTTGAAAGGAGTCACTTAGATGGAAGCTATTGGTCCAAGGAAACTATCTGTGGCGAAATGCCGGTGAAAAGCGCGCCTCCGAGCAGTATAAATGGCGCAACGGATAAGAGCTGACGCCTTGCATGACAGACCCCGCCTTCGGGTGACGTGATTTTCGATTGGCTGGGGTGAGAGCGGCCAAAGAGATGCGGCAGGATTGAAAGTACGCGGCGCGTTTTCTCAGTTTTTGATTGAAGCTCACCCCAGAATATAGATGCTGTCGCATTTTCGAACGCCCCTTCGTGTTTACGACTCGACAATGCCAAGAGTAGACTCGAGTGGGCCATCCTCCTCTCGACGAAAAAGTCATCCCAGTCGAGAATCAACAGTGGGAAGGGGGTCTTATATCTCGGGTTTTGGTCATTCCCGTCCGTTTTTCTCCACTGTCCTGTTACTAGGCATCTCGACTTTCATATTTCTTTACTACTTCTTTTACTTTTCGTCCGAATTTCCCCTTATGCTGCCTTTCAAGTTAGTTAAATGGATACGAAAGCCATATTTGATGAGAAGACTATGTGTGGCGCAACTCGCCATGGCTGATACAAGCTCCTTTGACGAAGCCATAAGAGCCCTTTTAAACCCCTCGAATGCAGACTTTTCCTGCGCCTTATTTAACCCCGTACCACGGCCACGGATCAGGTGTAGGTTGGGACACACGGTTTGACCTAGGCCTGCTACCCTGTGAGAGCCTGTGGCCTTTGCCCTGTGACATAAGTTGTTTGAACAATGACCTGTGACATAAACTATTCAGACAATTTGTTCATATGAATCCTCCTCTCGCACGATGCTCTCTCGCTTTTCAGCACATCTCCAGAAAAAGCAGTTATAGAAAACGAGTTTTGGGGATGTGCATGGTCAACGCGTGACCCAGCGGCCCTACTGACCGTGTGTCCCAACCGTCACCCCCACGGATCATAGCTCCACGTGACGATCCATTCACAGGGACGTCTCTACACAAAGCACCTTCACACCGAACGGAGGAGATAATCATAGTTCTTAAATTTTCGGCCATTTCACTTCGTTTTTTTTTTGTCGCTGCAGCATGAATGGCAGCTTTCTGGGCTTTTACTCTTCAAAATCAGCAAATGTATTTCGTGTGCACAGGCTCACTTTTGAAGCTGCTGCATAGCAACTGTAATTGCGAAATAAGTATTGCATATCAAAATGCAGAAGGGAGTCCAGGGAAAAATGGGATCGGTGCACACAGTAATTTTGAAGAAATTTAACAAATGAGTTGTAAGTTCTGCATCACTACTACATACATGTATGCATGTAATCAGCTTTATCAAATATAAACTGAGCATTGTTCTGTCCCGAAGCTTCACGTCAATGTAAATGTGTGGAAATCAATGTCACGCTCCAAAGTTTTCATTTCAAAGACTCATTTGAGATTTTGTAGAGACGTAGATGTAGATGTAAAGACTTTATAAGGAAGCGCCAATATTAAGACATCGTCAGTGTCCCGCTTGTAGAACAGTATCCCAGTAGTGAGCGATCTACAGCCCATTTCGGAGCGCCTGACAGGGCGTGGCCTACGGACTTGGGTGGGTGACGAGAGTGAGAGTACGTGGCGAGAGTGAGAGTGAGAGTGTGTGGCGGGGTAAGAGAGTTTGATACACGTCCATCCAAGTCCGCAGGCCACGCCTTGTCAGGCGCTCCGAAATGAACTATACGTTTATACGATCCAAGTATACAAATGCTACTAAGGGTGTCATGCGCGAACCCTGGCTAGGCCGTGGTACTATTTGCATAGTCTGCCATCTAACTGGAATGTATTGCAGTCGATTGCCACTAGGAATTCCCAGAAATCTCCCTCATTAAAGCCGAATGCGTAGATTTCACTTTTATACTGTCCTCGAAAATCAATTAGAGCATCAATTGCATCCCTTGAACTGATGTTGGTGTATAAGGACACCGCATTAAAACTAGCATAGTTAGCACCGGTTGGTATTATATAGTGGTCGAAGGGAGCCATGAAACCCTCGGTGTCTGCAATGTATGATGCTATATGTTCTAAAAGTGGAAAGAATATTTTCATAATTATCCAACTGATTTTTACGGGACGGGTTTTGATATCTCAGACAGCAAGGCGTTCCATCGCTATGCTGCCAAATTTTTTGTGTTTCAACAAGAGAATAACAGGTAAGAATACTTGGACAAATCGGCCTAGTGCTGTTTTGACTGTTCTTTTCAGCCGTTCGGTAACTTGTGGAGACGATTAAATTAATGTTTCTGGATAGGTATTACTATCTTGTAAAGCACCATAGGTGATTGCCTTAACTTATGCTTTTGGCCATAACGATGGAGTCATCACTTTTATACCCAATGCAATATCTCAACTCTCCTTTTTTGGCAATAGGCTTCATGAGCCCTCTCAGCTCCCTCTCTGTCAAGTTGGATCCAAACCGTATTTGTTCCGCTGTTGAATATGCTTCCTCGAGTTTGAACTGTAATATGGCCACCTTCGGCTCAAGAGCGGGCACTCGTTTTTTGATAGCTATCACAAAACGAGTGCCACGAAGTTGGCTTTTGAGAAGAGTGCTGCTGTCAAAATAGTTAGCTTTCTGTCCAAAACTGTAGGGTCATGTTCTCCCGCCACCGCAACTGATATGCGATTTTATTGAAGCCGACATAAACTGAGTTCATAGTTCATAGGGTAGTCCAAATATAAC
This sequence comes from Trichostrongylus colubriformis, assembly GCA_963978905.1. NCBI lineage: Eukaryota > Metazoa > Nematoda > Chromadorea > Rhabditida > Trichostrongylidae > Trichostrongylus > Trichostrongylus colubriformis. The sequence continues at coordinate 42,586,450 of OZ022257.1, read as the reverse complement.
ACTATTTGCTTCAGTGGCAGTGGGTTTCTTTGTGAGGGGCAATATTGTTGGATGTAATAATATTAAGTGTTTCGAAATGTTTTCATAGGGCTTAGATGTGAGACTGGCAAACTGCAAGCACGGTACGAGTGCTTCAAGAGGTTTAGTGTCAATGAAAGTGGCTAAAGGGTTTCTAACCTGTTTTCAGGTGCACATCTCGGTCATATTCACAAACAACTATACTCCTTTGGATATTATCGATTTGTTACCCACTTCGTAAGACAACTGAGGATACTTACGTGGTTACCGTTCAAGACGATGCCCTAGGTATCGTATATCAGTGCGCATAATAACAGTGGCCGACATAGACAAATACATATGACCATATGGGAGGTGTCAGTCAGTGGTGGGAAGTAGGAACATAATGATTGGCTACAAATTACCGTACTTGAGTACAGCACGCATAGTGCTTGGCCTCCATCAGTGTCGAGAAAATTCCCCCAATTTCAGACCGTTTTGCGTGGGCGAAAAAACCGAGGTTTCGCTGAAAATGCACTTGAACCTGTCGATCCTGGTGGTAAAACTTTCTGTCATATTCGAATTCATAAGCCTACTTTACCGGCAAAACAGCATTCTTCTACTACCCTTCACTGCAGGTCACTTTAGACGATAAAATAAAATAAAATAAAATAGCTGGAGCAAAACGAAATAGGGCAATAGAGGACGATGGCTTTTGCTGCCCTATTTTGTTTTATTTGTGCTACTGTAAGCACCACAAGCATTTGTAAATACCAAGTGGCCTCAGCAACCTGTCAGGCACCACGCGCCGAGGTGTCATGAGGTTTTGCCAACGTGTCAAGTGTCTTATGGTCTTGTAAGGTTTTACAGTGCTATAAGCTGTTACTGTTGCTTATTCATTTATTTGAAGAATCTGAGTGACATTTTCCACAATCTTAGCTTCGTAACCCATAAGCATTGAACCCATTGAGATTGAAAAATCTGCAAACTTCGTCTAAATATTACAATTGCACAGGCGCTTACAAGTTACAAGTTACAATTTATAATGAGAAGAAAACATTTTTCTTCGGAGAAAAATCACGGCCGTGGGCGAGAATAATGGCTGTGCCGAGCGAGCTCTATTCCCACTTTTATTTAAAAAATCTATGCTTTATTTTTATAACCTTGGACTCACAACAAGTTTGAATGAGCTCACAACCACGGTTCTAGTCCTTGATGCATGCGCTTACTTTCATTTTTTTTTTGAAATGCTCTCGAAACGATCGCAAAATGCTCTGTACGTTTCTAAAGAGGTGAGCGTGGTCCTCATTACTACGCTATGAGCATTGAAAGATGCCATCTTGACTCCTGACTATCCTGACCTTTTTAGACCAAAATTAATCAACTCCACGACCACGTTTGTTTGAGGACATGAAAAATTTCGAGAAGATGTTATAAAGCTTTTCAAGCACTTATGAATGGCCGATACAAAATGGTTAGAACGAACAAGAAATTTTCCGCCCTTGACCCATGGCCATGCCGTCGATGTTGATGATAAAAGATTGAACCATCATACCAGCTTGTTGAAAAGTTTTTTTGGAAGCGCCCCTGGCAAGGTAGAAAGAATCGTTTCCGTTCAGGGCTGAAATCCCTATGCTCTAGCCATAGACAGCGGGGACCAAATAAGGTGCGTCATCAGCTTCTTAAACTTGTCCCCGGCGGGTTGTTTCGCTGAAGTGTGCGGATATTGCATCATTTCACACAGGAGATTTAAGGTTAATAATCTTACACAAAATACATAAGATATTCATATACACAGTCAGGACGTCCAATTTAATTTGAAGGCACATTTCAGAGGAGCTAAAAGGGTGAAACCTGTTCGTGGCCTGTGCCTATGACAACGGCCCATAAACACAGCGCTAACAGGGTTTCTGGGCTAAACGAGTACGATAATTGTGCAATGCAAGTGACGCTCGCCAAATGCAACTTTCAGGCCAAATCAGTGTGTTCGATGATAATTCAATTTTATCACCATCGAAACTGACGGGGTGGCTATGGGGCAGCGCCAAAAAATTTTTTTAATTCAAATCTTTCTTATCGGCCTATCATAAATGCAAACAGCGGTACGATTGACACAAAAGATGATCTGGAAAGAAAGCAAAGAATGTATTTTTTTGTAAAAACGAAGCGTGATTTTTGGAGCGATCTTCTGATACCTCACGGAATACCAGAACTCTTGACTCGCTATTAAGCTCCGCTTCGCTTTTTACGATCTCACTACAGCAAGCAATCCTTAGACATCAATTATTTGAAGCGAAATCGAAAAAGTTTCCATTCCTCCATTCCACCAAGTGGAATGCCACCAAACTGGATTCGCTTCACACACAGCTCATCACTGTGAGGTTTTTAGTTCACAGCGTTCGACTGGAAAGCGCAAATGATGCGCGATTTATATCCCACGTTACCTTCACCGCAGCAAATAAATTTTTTTCGACAATGCCTCAATTTCTCGTTTTTATGTGATTTGTTTGTGTTTTTATTCAGTAGCATCGAGTCGCTTATTCTTCTTTGTTGGATCTTTATATCGAAATGATGTTGTACAGTTGGAAAAATGGGTGTGATGCTCATGAACCCTTTGAAGATAACTTATCCCTTTAAAAGGGGACCAGTGCCTGATACAAGGATCATCTAGGCACCCCAACTATGGGTGGTGCGTTACCACCTCAACAGAGCGCTACGCATTTCGTTGACCTTTTACTTTGAAAGTGGCTGGAACCTCGCGTAGGAGCCTGTATATAGGTGGTTCATGTCCATCACCTGAGTCTGGCACTGTCCACTTCACTCACTCAGATGCTCACCATTATGTTGTGATAGTGGAGTCAAAAATCAACTTTGAAGGAACCGTGCATGGGGAATGAGTTTTTCTATTAACTTTCATTCATGTTGTATGCTTAAAGGAATCATCCACGGAAAGTGAGTTTTTGTGTTACCCATATATTTATGTTGTATTTCCCTAACGTTGGCCTCATGCAAAATTTCACGCGAAAAAATGTGAATCTGGCTGAGATACAGCACCACAAAGTGCGGTCCCAGTGGGCGGGGCCTCCGTGTAAAAGCCTCGTACCGCGTCCGCCGTGGTCTGAGACGCATTGTAGGAACAGAAGGTTACCTAAACAGTCCCACTCTCCGTTCCCGATGGCGGCGGAAGACGAGACGAGGCTTTTACACGGAGGCCCCGCCCACTGGGACCGCACTTTGTGGTGCTGTATCTCAGCCAGATTCACATTTTTTCGCGTGAAATTTTGCATGAGGCCAACATTAGGCAAATACAACATAAATATATGGGTAACACAAAAACTCATTTTCAGTGGACGATTCCTTTAAATACAGTATTAGGGGTAGTGCGGTTACTGAGAAATCCCTGAAAAAGTCATACATGGAAACTGTGGGCGTAAGAAGGCCATCTGTGGCGAATTTCCGGCGAAAAAGCGCACCTCCGAGCTGTAGAAACGGCCCAACGGATAAGAGCTGCCGCCTTTCGATAATCGATCCCGCCTCCAAGGGACGTGATTCTTGGTCGGCTATGATGGAACGGCCAAGGATATGCGTAGCGACTGTTGAACCTTTCTCAGTTTCAGTATGAAGCTCACTCCAGAAAATAGATGCTAACGTATTTGCAAACACTCTTGTGTTTATTGGCGACATGCCAATGGCGAAAATCTTTTGCACTACTCGTCTCTTGATGGAAAGGTCGTCCACGCTTAGAACCAACGGTGGGAGGGCGGCCCTATTTCTCGGGTTTTAGACCATTTCGAACCGTTTTTCTTCACTGTCTTTTTACTAGGCATCTCGACTTTCCCATTACTACTTCTTTTACTCTTCGTCCAAACTTTCCCTAATGTTGCCTTCAATTAGGGACGCCTTCGAATTCCACGCGAAAAAAAAGAGCATCTGGCAAAGATACAGCTCCTCAAGGTGGCGACGGGCGACGGGTGACTGGACAGGACACTAACTCGGAAGCCCCGCCCCTTCGCTGCCACTTTAAGGAGCTGAAACCTTGTTGGATTTTGTTTTTCTCGCGTGAAACTTTGCATGGAGCCTTTACTAAGCAAGTGCAACATAAACATGTGGGTATCGGGAAAACATTTTTCCGTACATTGTTCCCTTAACTAGGAGGATTTCAAGTACATCTGAAGGTTTTACTGAAAGTTTCTTCCGCTTGCATACTGCTCTACTTCTCTTCCATTATGGAGCGCTATAACTGGCACAAGATAATCGTGAAAATGCTCTTCAATGAATTCTAGGAAGGAAAAGCCGATACAGCGCCGCGCTTCGCTAATGTTTATTAGTTGCGTCTTTCAAGTGATACGGTGACATACATGCTCTGTGGCAGAGCCCTTGGCACTATCGACGTCAATTACAGGCGGCACCTATTGAGATGTGCTCTATTTATAAACTGTGACACAATCAGGTTCCATTCGATGCAGATAACTCCCCATCTCCCCTTTTTTGTCCTTTGTTCAATACTTGCCGTTTTTATGGTTATTGCGACAAAATGAATATAAGCGCGATTGGGTCGCGTGTGACAAATAGAGCACTTCCCAAAGGCGTCGGCCGCAATGTCGTGGAGTATGAAAGCACTTAAGGCATCAGCCAATCTGAACTTTCTATGCTTTCTTGGAGTTTTTCGCACATCGATCTTGCAATCTATTGAATTACTCATTTTCTCTTATTGTAGCGCCGCATTCTTGCACAATTTCAAAGATTCAAACACTAAAAAAGGGAAAAGTTGTTGAAACCTCGTATGGAGCTGATAAGTAATTAATACCTGGAAGTTCAGGATACCCAAAGACCCTATTTTCTTTCGTGAGTTAGTCAACATATCAATAATTGCAGCAAATTTCGCTGCTAAACGTCTAGGGAAAAAGTAGCTTACAGAGTCCATCTTGCTCCAAAAACCGCGTTTATCTCAATGAGTTGCGAACTACAGGAACTACACGAGGGAGCCCGGTTAATTACAGTTCATTTCAAACCGAACTTATTCGAAAGCAGGAGTTGCCGTTGACACATTGGCGGCATCGGCGGGTATGCCTGCGTGGACTGCAGGCAATGCCACATGTGCGACATGCGCTGAAATGGGCGTGGGCGTCAATGTGAGAGGTAGTAATAGAAGGACAAGTTTAGCTCGATGCACTGAGCAATCAGTAACTTATCCAGAAATACAGTTTATGACGGTAATCTTCGCGCATTTCCACCAATCATGAGCAGAATTGAGAATCTCGTTTTGAGATTTTTGCGCGTTTTTATTGGTTTTAGTACTGGTGGATCAATAAGCATATCATCCAGTTATTTGGAAAGACATTAAACCCTCGCTACTTGCGGGTAGGCTGGTGTGTGGCGAGTACTGTTCCAGGATGGCGTGGGGTCAGGTCGCCTATAAGTGGGTTTGCTTGATTGATGAGACGTTTGATTTGCTACCAATTTTCTCGAGATCTTGGCTACTTAGATGGTCCACTTATGTCAAGGAAAAGGTCAAAGAATAAAAACAGATATTTGAGGAGCTAGCTATTCAATAAGGTTAGATATGTATAATTGCAATAGTTAAAGGAATCGTTCACGGAAAATGAGTCTTTTTGTTACCCATATGTTTATGTTGCATTTGCCTAATAAGGGCTGCATGCAAAGTTTCACGCAAAAAAATTTGGCCGAGTGGGCGGGGCCTCCGAGCAAGTGCTCCCCTCGTCATACGCCGCGGTTGGGAACGGAGAATGGGACTGTTTAAGTAAGTTTCTGTTCTTACCATGCGTCTCCGACGGCGGCGAGCCACGTGGAGGGCACATGCTCAACGGCCCCGCCCACCCAGCCGAGGAATTGTGGTGCTGCATCTTAGCCAGATTCATAGTTTTCGCGTGAAACTTTGCATGCGACCCACATTAGACAAATACAACTTAAATACAGGGTGTCCCAAAATTATGGGCGCCATTGTATTGCAATATTTTGTTGGCGTCAGTAAAGTGAATGAAAAATCAACCCATTCACAACTTTATTCATAATTTGTGTAACAATGCACTGCAGTCATATTATAGGTTGTCCTGCTCCAAAAGGGATACATGCTCAAAGTCTCCATCACTCGACCGCCCTCGACACGCAAATTTTTCCATACATTCCTTCACCCATGACACGCACGTTTTTCTCCTTCCCAAATCTTTCTCAGAGCTACCTTATGTGACTCCATACTAGGATGGCTGACTCGTCAGACCTTGCTTCTTGTTGAGGACCCCGGCAGGAGATCAATGGAATCATGCATTGGGAGATTTGACGGGCGTTTCGAAAAGCGATGAATTCGAACAAATCGGGTCGGCAGCGCTTTTGTATCAATTTGATTCCATAAACTTGAGCGCCATGCCGCTAAATTCACGAAGTATTCTTGCGGAGTACTAGTGTGTCCAATGCTCCATTATGTGTAGCAGCGTGTTCTTCATATTCAGATTCCCACAAACTTCAAGCCGAAATCGACGGAAACCAACAGCGTGTCATTATTGGACCTTCAATCATTACTGGGACCCGCTTGCTGATACCCAAACACGCTATCGGCATGGTATACCCTACCAGACATTGTTGGCCACAGTAGGTTTCTCTTCACCGTCCAGGATGTGGAAATTTTTTCGATCGAACAAAAGTACGGCGGGGTGCGTGTCACCGTTGAAGCGAATGACCACGAAGTGTATTTGAAAAACTTCTGAAATTCCAAAAATACCATGAACTTCACCCCGACAAGCATGCACCTCGGTAGAAGAAGATCCTTGCATCCGCCGAGCAGCAAATGAAAGAAATAGGATTGATACAATTGTATAGAGGAATACGAAGAAACACGAGTTCAGGCGCCCATAATTTTGGGACAACCTGTATATGGGTAACAGAAGAACTCATTTTTCCGTGAACGATTCCTTTAGACTACGACATCTTTCATTAAATATCACGAAAAAGTGGAAGCTAGTTACTGTAGTATAAAGGCTAAGACTAATGCGAATTTTTGCCTGTCCTTCCCCATGGTGATTGCGCGACACGCAGCATTGGTGACCTGATCTCTCGGAACACTGGTCAGAAGACCTGCACGTCATCCGCCAGGCTGCCTTCGCCTTTGGTGGAAGAGCATTAGAGATTTGGGAGCCATCCCATGGTAGCCCAGAAAATGTTGTCTACGTTTCCTGACTCGTTTTTCCAGTGGCGATGAAGGATATTCCTCCTCTTTTAACCTGTATAACTAAAGGCACTTTGAATAACGGGTAATGAAACGTTCGAAGCGTAGGGTCCCACGGGAGTGAGTCGATTAGCCGACACCATGATGGGTAGTGAGCGAGATTGAAGCTGGAAAGGCATGTTTGCCTATTCCGGAAGCCACTTTTTGTTGAGCCCTTACATTTAGTATGGTTTTTGGATGCGATATCAGTCCTACATCGAATCTTCAATCACTTTTTTTTCACTTCACCCGAATTTATCTGAGTACTTTGCAAATGAGTTAGTGGCGGAGGAGCCTACGTTCTGACCGTACTTCTCGATTCATTAGCATCTAAGCGCAGTTCACTGATTTTTCTTTTGTGATAGTTCGGAAGAGTTCAAAGGAGTTAAAGTCTTTAGATGTATGTAAATGGAATTAGCTAGGTTTTCATCCTCCCAGACTAGTCCGGCACTATTCAGGGGCACCACGAGCATGTTAGGCTCGTACGGCCTTCACGGGCATTGGTTGAGGATTTGATTCCCTGGCCATGCTAGTCGGAGCGGCGCCCTTGCCACCACACTACTTCCACTTAAGAGGTGCTTACCCGATTTTATCTAAATACTCTGCAAATGAGTGGAGGAGGTGATGCAACGATAGGTAGCGCCCACTCCCACTCCCATGTTGCGGGGATCAATCCCACATCTACACCCGCCTAGGCCAACTAAGCCTGCATCACTTTGGGGTCGATGAAATCGTGCCAGACTAGTCTGAGAGGATAAAAGCACTGACTTGTATATCGGCTGGTCTCGGGCCAAATCCAACTCACCTGCCATCATGAATCTGAATGGAACTAGAATGCGCGGCGCATCCCAATATAGGAATGATTACCCCCAAATCCTAGCCTTCAAACTCTACAAATGGCTGTCAAAGGTGTGAATGACCTGAAATCAACGTCCGTTTCTCGTACTCGTCACTGCTGATGCTCGGGGGAAGCAGTCACTCATAACGGCCTTCAGCCGACGTCGCGGTAGAGTGTCCGATCAAAGAGGCCGAAAAACGTTTGTCGCCCCGCTTTTGGGCGTCGTCTTAGCTTTACCAATCACGCTCTTTAATCTGATCACGCTTTCTTTCCTAAAAAGCCCTTGAAGACTGAGCAACCCTGGTTCGATCATGATCAAGGGTTGGTCGCTAAATCCCTAACGGGCTAAGAAAGGGTTGGAGACTTTATTTACGTTTCTAGAAGTACGCGAGATCGAATTTGGTGCTTGTTCGGGAGGAAGGGGGCGAGAGGGTTAGGGCCAAATAAGAAGCGTGTTATCATAATTAGTTGTTCTTGGAAATCACAGTGGTTCGTCGGAGTAAGAGACGAAACCAACCACAAAATTGATTTTTAATACTGACTATCTGCGACATCTTTCTCTCCTTTTTTGAAAAATAGTGGGACGTCAATTTTGCATTTTTTGTGTTTACAGAACGATTAATAGATTTCTCCCAGTTCTCCCCCATGGACGTTGTTATGTGAGCCAGCCAGGAGAGGGATCATGGGGAACTCGTTCTTTGCTCAGAGGAACTGAAGAAAATGAACTCAGAAAGAGAAAAAATGTAACGGATGGTCACTATTAAAATTAATTTCGACTAATGTCAACCCACTCCCAGCAGAGGGGTTCACGATCCCTCTGGGGCACCCCACCACGTAGGTGTGTCAGTTGACCCCATCGAAAGCTTGGCCATCATAGTCACGCCAATGGCAACCAGTCAGCCACCATACGGCCACCGCTCCTTTTTGGTATGCCGCCGCCTGGCGGGAAATTCAAATGCCCACGAGACGCGCTGTCGGCTAGTTCAAAGGGTGGTGACGAGCGGCGTCACGAAACCCACCCCCACAACCGCCTCCAATTGCAGCCATTTCCTTCTTCTCTCTACTTTACATCCATACTTGAATCGTTCTCAGTCTATCGATTCCGACTGTAAAGGAATTCCGTGCATTCCATTCTGTTGCAATTGCCTTTTTCTCCGCAATCATTTTCCTTTTTTGTCAGAGATGCGCCACAATTCCAAATTATTTCCCATCATTGTATGTCGGCATTCGAGAGAAATCATTTCATTTTTTGGCTTTATTTCGTAAAAAGACTTGTATCAAAGCTGTGGTTCAGCCAGTTAAGTCGTTTTCCTTGACCTGATTGTCGTTTATCACGCGCTATGCTTTTTGATTAAAGGTGTTCGGTAACAACAAGCTCGAGGTATCGGCATTATTTTTTTTTTATCTTTTTGTATTATGTCAGTGGTAGTGGTGTGACAAAATGTTCCACATATCTAGCAGGGTGCTATCGTAACTTGAGGGAGATATTTATGAAAACTTGCTTATCTGAGCATCTCTCGGGTCAAATAAAGTCGGGATGGGGATACGCAAAATTTTCACCAGCGTCAAAGCTTCTTTCCCTTTAGACTAAAGCAGATGAGACCTATGCTTTGACAGATGCTTTTTCAGGTGAGAGGAGAGGATATCTAATTTAGCCTAAGCCTAGGGAGGGAAAGGAGCTTCGACGTCAACGCAAAGTTACGTCTCCCCCCCCCCGACTTTATTTGACCCCATCTCTCTGCACACTCAAGCGTATATTTTTGGGTGAGCTTCACTGAGGAATTAAGTGTTTCCCTTCTCCTTCCTTCCTTGGTCCTTGGGCGGCTAGCGTCTTCAGCGTTATGCCCCCTTCAACTGTCACGGCGATAGCATCTACATCAGTATAAGAGGGCTCAGAAACAGACAAATTTTCCGACTCCGGAATCCAGTTTTGCAAGATGAACTGTTTTATTGTATCATTGCTAAGTTTCATCTGTGGTGTAGAAGTTCCATAAATCTCATCGTTCGAATATGTCTCAGTGGTGAAGAAAAGAGTTTTTGCGATCTTCATCTTCAGTGGGTGCCACACATATGAGGGGACAATAGCTCGGTGTACGGGGAAAGAAGCTGTGGATAGATGGATCTCTAGCGTAATCCGAATTCCTGGAAGTACCAAGCTCGTAGCAGTACAACAACGGTTTATTTCTGATTTTGTAGTTGTAGCACTCTTCCCGAAAAAAAATAACTGCTCTGTAAATATCAACATCTGTGCTCAGTTCTTTTCTTCTCTATAGGAGAAGGTCTAAAACTGTTCCGAAGTGTCTTCACAGTTTAAAATGGAAATTAAAAATTCTAATGCATCGCGCGGTATAAAACGACCGTAAAGCTAACATCGATACTGTATGAGTGCAACATGGGTCGAAGAATTTTTTTTATGGTAGAGGTGTGATGCGATTCAGGTCTAAGTCAGGGGATTCAGTAACAAGTCAAATAATGATGGGTGGTACTTAATTTTTTCCAATGAACCTCTTCTCCTTCGCTGATACGCACCACCCACGTGCGACTTGTATTTGGCACCTCATTGGAAGGGGTTATACGCACAGAATTTCTTCAATGGCACACTGTAGCCTGAATATTTATCTGATGAAAGCACCTTTCTAGCTAAACCCGATTGGCCAGAACAACTTTTTAGGGAAAACCCATTAACAAAATAAGGATTTTACTAGAAAACTTTATATGTCTGTTACGATCTACCTGTCCATGGATTGGTGTAGATGAAGATCACAATATACGTAACTCCAGTCGTGTTGCAGCTAGCACGTCTGGAAAACTATTCAGGTGATATACGGCTGTGTCCAGATCTGCCTCTCAAAAATCTTTGTATGGCCTAGACACAATTTCTTACAAGTTGCTTCTCCCCTCCCCCTCCCCCTCCCTCCCCCCCCCCCTCCCCCTCGTCGCGATAGCACCACCATTAATACAGAATACTGATTGATAATCAAGCAATATTGCATAATGACAGTTTTTGTGAGCAATGCAGGCAAACGATTCCGAAGGAATCTATGTCAGTGTATAAGAAATGCACGGCATCATAGACATCCGCCACGTCAGCCAAGTTCTAGGGGTCTGTCGGTTTTTGTTCGCAGCTAATTCCACGTGAGTGGATGGCCCCGTACAGGCGGTATCTCTTTGAACCGATGACCCTCCCGCCCATCTCCGGACTCCTTTCCTATTCAAATACTCGATCGATTGTGTCATTCACATTGGTTCTCCTCCTATCGTGAGAACAAACGAAACATTCCTCAAACTAAAGTCGTCAGAAAGCCTCTCAGATGTAATCATATTAAATTACGTCACAGTCTGCTTACATGTTGTCTTTTGCGTGCATCCTTCAGGTTTCGATTCAAGATGAAGTTTGGAATCCTCGAATTACAGGCCACAGCTTCTGTAATTTGAGTAATCCAATTCTCTTAATGTACCCAGTTGTGCATGTCTGGATCTGATTTGTCATTGTTGTGATACCGTTGGTTTCTTATCACTCTAACATATCTTCAGTTTGACGTTGCAGTGTTTTAATAGTGCCAATGTAAATATAGCGTAGGTGAAATGGTAACCTGACACTTCTTATTACTCAGGCTAGGTTACCGTTTCCGGATCCCAAGAAACCGAAGGCCATAACTTTGACAGATCTTTTGTTTCACTGACATCATATTGTTGTCGAAACCGTCTATCTTCAGTCTCTATTTATTTTTTTTATTGGACCCGATTGATCTGACTATTTTGTATTTGTTTACCCTACTGGATTAACAGATGACACGCTTAGATAGTTTGTAAATGACCGCAATCACCGTTGCTAATGTAACCTGTCACTTCTGCATTAATAATTTACGTTCGACATATCCACTCAGCCTAATACCGTCCTTGGCTTTCAGATTGATAGATGTCATTATTCAACCGACTGTTCCGGGGGAAGAAGTCGGTGAACAAGGAAAATGAGCAGCCGACAGAATTGGTTGGTTCGGCTTGTCTTTGATCTACTATCTTAGAAGCTTACCCATTGAATGAGGTTATTTATAATATAGGAACGAGAGATGGCGTACCGGCGCTCATTACGATTGTCATCTAGTCGTGGATCAACAAAAGGAGAGCGGGCCCGATTTCATGAGGATATTCCAGCAACAGCCCCCTATCACACAGTGACGGCTCCAAGACTTCACAAAGGGCCGCTAAGTTGTCCTGGCGGGTGAGTAAATGACTGGGTGTGTCTGAGTATCTAGCGTATTATGTGGCTAAGTGTATTTGTTCAGGTATAAGGAGAGCTACCGCAGTGATGCTATGGATCGGTCATTTGAAACAGAAGTTCGACCCAATCGTGAGAGAAGGGATCGTGACAGACCCGAAGACCAAAGCAGAAAGTATAGGAGGCAAAGGTTTACCTGACTTTTCTGTTTTCACATTGAAATTTCGAAATAAAGAATATGATCTCTATTACTATTGTTATCGTGACATTTGAACTCCAGTTTAAGTTTCCTATATGAAGGTTTTCAGAACGCATTGGGATACATCCGAATATGGAAGTGGCGACCCGTCTCCTCTTGGCAACTATCCAAAAGCCACTGCTCATTATAGTGAAGATTTAGAGGAGTCTGATGACCAGGAGTGGAATATGCATGACAAGTTGCTGGTCGGTTCTTATGTCTTTAAACCCTGATCACTTGAAGCGTGAAGGTTCGCTTTCTTGATGGATCTGTTGAATTATCTGCGAGGACTATTCAATATCCCAAATCCCTTAAGTGTCATGCCATAGCATCCATCGTCTCTTATGTCACTGTCCAGATACGGTGTCAGCCGTTTTGGTGTAATGATCAGCACACCCATAGGGATCTTTTTTTTTTCGGAAATATGGTTTTACCTACGACCTCCTATCCTCTAGTCCAATACTGTAGATATTCTGAGAAATGAAATGTGTGATAGTAGTCATTTCAGCAACTTGATAACAACTGTAGGAGATTCATGCGCAAGTACAAACATGCCGAAGAGCGTCACATGTACTACAAAGCAGAGTGGAGGAAAATATACAAGGCTAAAGAAGAGTCGGAGAATGTGCGATTTTGTACTTGACTAGATCTGACTTGACGGTGGTTCTTTGCAAATACAGAAGTCTCGTTCCAGGTGTTTTTGCGACAAATTGAACAACTCACAAAACAACATGATAGGGATATAGAGAAAATCCGGAAATTGGAGGCGGTAAGTCATTCTCCAGAATCTCCCTGATCCTCGTATTTGTCTGCTTACTTTTTTGATGCTCGGGTGTAATCAAATGTCGCACGGAATATAGTGGAAACATAACTAAGTCAATTTCTCACTGTTGCAAAATTTTAATTTATATGTTTAGGAACTGGCTCAGTACCGATTCGGTCATTTAACGGGAACAAATGCATACCATTTCGCTATGCCTTTATCTTCTCATGCTCAAAATAGAAGCTCACTAATGCCATCTCTCCCTCCACTACCAAGCAGTACTGCAACTCCTTCTACTAGCGCTGTAGAGTCTATCACAGGAGCGGGTATGTTCGCCTTCGTAATTTCTTCTTTATTTCGAATTTGATTTGTAAGTGGTTTTCGGTTTCAAGAAATTAGTGGTGGATAGGGTGTCCATTGCCCGGAACGTAATTGATTTGCAGCAGGGCCTATGACGAGGCAAGCAACTTCAATGCTTGAATTGTCTGTCGGTCCCGATGGGAAGTTAATGTTATATGTGTGCATTGGGCACATAATTATGTCCTAAAATCACTCACGGTTTTGGAAACTTCACCTATTCGTCGTAGAACAACTGCGGTTCTTACCCACTGTTACAAGCTGTTTTTATCGACGCTTTTCTCCTTAAAGCAAGTAAGCAACCACTATCTCAGCGATGTATGGTTGTTGACCAAGTGGCTGATTACGAATGGGAACGCTTGTTTATTTGGAGAACTACTCGTGCCACGGCGATACGGACGCGTAGATTCTGAGGAGAATCGATATGAATCAAAAGCGTTAACATTACAAAGGTTACCTTGCTGCGTGGTACTAGCCAAGTTTTGGAAGGCTGAATTGTTCAAAACAGTTCCTCCGTGTCCCTTATTTGTAATTACCCACATGTAAAGTGGAGTTGGGCGATCTCTGAAAAATCCAGTAAAAGTAAACTTCTACAGAAATTCAGCCCAAGGTTGTGAGGTTTAAGCATATATCTGAGTCTTTCTTTGCATAATTCTTTATCGCTGACTTTCATCTGCAAAAAGCCAATCCACTGCTTTTCAGGTGAAGCCTTAACGGAGCAAGCCGACTTATCGATGCTCCGACCGCTCCAGTTCGACTCATCCTTTGCCACCCGTCAAGTATTAGACGACATGGATGAAACGAAAAATTTCCGTGCCTTAGCTGTAGATGATAGTGAAAGCTTTCTATCGGGTATGGAAGCTCCTCGCGATAACCAAGCTGAGAAGGTTGTCAACCAAACAGTTGGAGAGGTCCGCCATTGCAATACATTGTGATATCCGTCACTTACTTTGATTTTGTTTTCGTTTATTGTTTTTGTATGCCACGAAATGATTAATATTTGAATAAATTCATAATCATGTTTTGACTTTGGAAATTTCATTTTAGGATGTGATCCTAGATGATGGGTATGGAACAACGTCCGACAATACCGCAACTAAAGGAGCTGAGTGCAGCTCATGTAAGAAAACTAACACTACAGTCGATTGTGAAAGCAAAGCACATAATCAAACGTGACGGGTTTTTATTATAGATAGATTCATTTTTCAAATATTGGTTGTAAGTATTAATAAGCCACTCGAAACTGTAGATGTTTTTTTTACATCTACGGCTCAAAGGATATGATTAGTGAGTGGTGCTGGCTAATTGTGTGTTTTCATTAATATATTTCTTTCTACAGCTGTTTTCATGTGTTTTAGTTGCATTATGTCTGTCAACGCTCTAAATATCTATTGTTGTGATATGTGTGATTAATATATCATGAACAGTGTAGATAATAAATCGCTGTAAGGCATGAAATGCCGTCATCTGAGGCTAAGTTACATATTTGTATGCTTCTCGATAAAGCCCAAGGTGACCACCAATCACATACAGTAAACCTTCCGACTGGTAATTATCTAGCCGCGATCATGGTTCACAACAGCCACTATTTTATCAGTGCGGACTTCGCTCCTGCAACATTACACTATCTTACCGCAGTCCCTCGCAGGGGTTATATTAGGTTGTCCGAAAAGTCTTGTCATATTTTTTTATCATCACTTTTTATTTTTTTTTTCGTCCAACAAATAATAATTAGGCAACAAAGTATTGACCATTGTTATCGGCAACCCTCTGCCACTTTATAGGAAAATCGTTGGTTCCCTTCTCCCAGATTTCTGGGTTCTGAGAGTCGAAGAAGTCAGCGATCCCCTTCGCAAGCAAGTCATAATCAACGAATTTTCTCCTAGCCAGGAAGGATTCGAGACGATGGGTAAGGTGATAGCCAGAAGGGGCAATGTCTGGAGAGTACGGTGGGTGGGACAGCACATCCCAGACGAGCTCCTATGTTTTAGCCTGGGTACTTTTCGCGAAATGGGAGCGGGCGTCGTCATGAAGAAGGGTGACCGCGCACCTTTTCCGGCACTTTTCTCGAACAGCGACGGCGAGCTGCTGGAGCTGGTGGGTGCATACGGCAGCGGTGACTGTCTCGCCTTGTACCAGCACCTCGCGGAAAAGCATTCCTTCCGCGTCCCAGAACCAGCACAGTCCCAAGCGTGGTTTGTCTTTCATGTCAATCTCGTCGTTGCTGAAGCTGATGAACCAGCAGCGCACGGTCACGTAGCTCACACATCCCTTGCCCAATGCAGCGCTGATGGAGTGGCATGCTTCCATCGTTTTGGTGACGCAAGACCGCTCATAATAGATGAAACCGCGAGTTGGGTGGGTATCGACAACGGGCATTGTAGCTCTCTCCACGGGATCTGGTGGGACAACATATATTTTCCTAGAAAGCCTAGGGAACGTTCTACCATATTCCTGAACCGCCTGGACCTGCCTCGAAGTGAACAAGAATTACTGATTTTTTTTGGGGGAAACATGACAAAACTTTCGGGACAACCAAATATTTCGCTCTGGCCTACCATAACTGACCAACCGTGGGCAAATCTGGTACCCAACTAACAACTGATTGGGAAATCCACCTTTTACAGGCTCGAAGCACTAAAGTACGAAGCAAAGCGAAATATTCCATGCCGAAAAGTCACAGTATTTCACATTCGAGTAGATCTCATCTAATGTTCCTTATGCTCCACCGAGAAGTTACTGGAGCAGCGGTGTCAGCGAGACTGACAGACTGTCGAGAAACGAGCTCATGAGAGCTCGAGATGCCCTTTGCTCGACCAATATTGATCGTAGCCATAAATGATTCAGAAGAAACTTGTAGAATCCCGTTCATAGTTGCGAAGTTAGGGGGATCAAAGGACTATTGGAAAAGCATGAGATGAGTATAAACGGAAAAAATCGTGGAACAGGAAAATTGGAGTTTTTATGGGTTCCATTGAATCCATGCTTCTTCTTGCTCCGAAACACCTAGTTCCGCTAAGTCTACAACCAGTAACGCCTCTCAAGGAAGTTTACTGATTTCGCTGCTAGTTCCATGGAAAACAAAACACGTTACTGATTACCGAAAAAAGGCAGAGTTGAGTCGACGCAACGGATAATACTTCGATGAAAGCACTTTTTCACTTCCAATTACTTCCAACCAACAAATATTGCATTTCAAAGCCAGTCACAAAACCTTGTTCGAGGCGGAAATTCAAATAAAAAAGCAATAAATTTACCTATGTCATGCCCAATCGTTTGCGAATACAGTAATGTCTCCATACGCCCATGTCGCGAATCTGACCAGCCCATAGGTCCACGCTTGATTGACATGCTGGTCGTGATGTTGTTCACTTGCACAATTGCTAGGCTACAAGAAAAACGAGAGGTAAAAAAGTGACAGATCAAATGAAATCTCACTGCGGTAGCAGAAAGTGCCTGGACGATCCGACATGCTTCCGAACATAACTACACCAGAAAGGAGCGGGCGCTCCATTAGACATGACAACATTATCACAGCGCAGAGACCAGGAAATAAAAGCAGTAAAAGCGTACGGCATTGAAAAAAAGATCAAATTTCCAAAACCCAGACAGCTCTCAATATTCCCTCAAATGGACAAGTTTTGCAGACACCTTACCACTGATATCAGTAGGATGTGCACGGTTCTACGACACGGGACAGTGCACAGTCAAATTATATGTTACCTTGGGAGAGGAGCAGGACGAGTCTGCTAACTCCTGGGACCTTAATAAAGACGTAAGCGGTTTAAGGTAGATTCCCTGGCCGATCTGGGTTTTAACCGTGGCGATTCAGCCGCGGGCTGACGATTGCCGCATGACTGTGGAGGACGAGGCAACGTTCATGACTGCTTTCGTCGTCTGTATTACACCCTTCAGTGAAGCAGAGTCGCTAAAGCACGTTCTCGTTGGTTTCCCAAACTGCTGTTCTTCGTCGGCACTCCCATTCTCGGGTTTTTGGACATACCATTCTGTTCTTTCTCTACTTTTACACTCATAGCTTCCGTATTCTACAATAACCCAAATTACTCTTAAGAAATCGTTGACGGAAAAATGAGTTTCTTTGTTACCCTCACATTATGTTGTTTTAGCCTATTAAGGGCCACATGCAAAGTTTCACGTCACAAAGTGAGAATTCGGCTAAAATGCAGCTCCCCAAATCCTTGGCCAAGTGGGCGGAGCCTCCGAGTAAAAGCCCTTCCCGTCCTCCGCCGCGATTGGGAACGGAGAGTGGGACTGTTTATCCAACTTTCTGTTCCTACAATGGGTCTTCGAGCGCGGCGAACCACGAGGTGGGCACTTGCTCGGAGGCCCCGCCCATCCTGCGCCTCCAAGTCCCTCTTCAGATGCTCTGCCCTGATCGATTTTCGCGCGATTTCCGGTTCCGTTAGTGGGGATGAGTGCAGCTTACTTTCAGAGACAACTCCATCGGCATAAAAGCTTGTACATTTGCATCTGCTAACGTCCAGTAAACTGGTAAGCGCATGAATTACGACCGTTGCGAGTTGACTGGTTGGATGACTTGACTAGACATTTCGGATGTCTGAGCTATGGAACGAGGAGCAAACTAAAGGTTCTCCGTGCAAATTCTACTTACCACAGTTTTTCATCGAGCAAGTGCATGCTTTCCTTGAACGATTGATATTTTCTTTCAAGAGCGTCTCCCATGCACGCCAACTTTGAAAGAATCTTCACGTACCAGATGATTGTTTCAATGCTCCAAGACAGCGCTCATAGTTGGAACGGTCACATGATCTCACCTGCTCGGTACGATCACTTTCATACTTCGGCACCGGTGTTGATGGCGGCAGCCGAGTTCACTCTTTGCCATAGTCGCCGCCGGTGTCGATTGTTGCCGTCAACGCCGGTGCCGCAAAGTATGAATGCGGCCTATCGACAATGCAAGCACGGTCTAGCGTTGCGCAGAGGCATTTTTGCGTCTCACGACCCTCCCTCTCGAAGAGTGAGGGAAAAATACTCTTCCACTCTATGAAATCTATCGTGAACAGGGATCAAACATTTGCTTTATACAGTGCGTATCAAAAATATAGACGCACCCCCAAAAATAGCGTAACTGAGTTTTGTAGGAACTCAGGACCAATTTGCCTGTGACTATCGTATTCAGCATGCTTGAAAACCTAGGTTTACCAGATTTCATGTATATCGGAGAAAAATTGGGCAGAATTTAACATTTGGCTCCCATATGCACTGTATCAAAAATATAGACGCACCTGACGAGTCAGGACAAAAGAGGGACATATGCCAAGAAAAGTTGCTGCTTCAAAAAAGAAATAAGTAGCAATAAGTGTTCTGCATAATAACCTTAAATGCCACGTGGTCCAATTTTGTCCGAGGTCGAGCAGGCTCAGATCCGCGCCCTGCACACAGCGGGTCTGAGCAATCGTGAAATCGCTCGCCAAATTCGCCGCTCTTCAAGGGCCGTTGACCGTTATTTGCACTCACCGGAGTCCTACGGGAAGAAGAAACGTTCTGGCAGGCCGAAGAAGCTGTCTCCTCAAGAAGAACGTCAGATCGGTCGAATGGTGTCCAATTCTCTAGTGAGTGTCAGTGACGTTCGAGCCAGTTTACCGACTGCCGCCTCCAGAATAACGGTGTGGAGAAGCATCAATCGCAACAAAAACATCGTGCGATGTCGTCTCCGTTCGGCTCCGCGGCTCACACAGTCCCACAAAGAAGCCCGCCTGAAGTTCGCCAAGATGAACATGGCCACGGATTGGTCAAGGGTAAGGGTCTTTTTTTACGGGGCTTCCTTCATCAAAATTTGTTTTCCAGGTGATATTTTCGGACGAAAAAAAGTTTAATCTAGATGGTCCAGACGGCTACGCTTATCATTGGAGGGACCTACGCAAGGAACCGAGGTTACTAAGCAGACGCAATTTCGGTGGAGGCAGTGTCATGGTGTGGGGAGGATTCCACTAAAGAGGGAAGCTTGAGTTAGCTTTTGTCTCAACATGCATGTCTTCCTCGGACTACCAGGATGTACTGAAACGCCACCTGCTACCTGTGTTGGCGGATCGGGGCGAAGATGAATTTATTTTCCAGCAGGATAATGCCTCCATCCATGTGAGCCGGTCTACAAAATCGTGGTTAAGCGAGCGGAATGTAGTTCTTTTGGACTGGCCTACGTGCTCTCCTGACCTAAACCCGATAGAGAACATTTGGGGAGTCTTAGTCCGGCAGATATACAGCCAGGGAAGAACGTTCACTAGCGTAGGAGACCTCAAAGTGGCGATCGCTCAGGCTTGGCACCGTATGGACCCACAGATCCTGAACAGACTTGTACAATCGATGCCAAACCGTGTCTTTGAAGTTATTTCCAAACATGGAGGACCCATTAATTATTAGTGGGCTTGTATTGTTTTGTTATGATGATAAATGATAAGGTGCGTCTATATTTTTGATACAGGGCATATGGGAGCCAAATGTTAAATTCTGCCCAATTTTTCTCCGATATACATGAAATGTGGTAAACCTAGGTTTTCAAGCATGCTGATTACGATAGTCACAGGAAAATTGGTCGTAAGTTCCTACAAAACTCAGCTACGCTATTTTCGGGGGTGCGTCTATATTTTTGATACGCACTGTATATGAATGTTATATGGACATGACATTCTCAGGTACCCACCACACACTTTTATCGTGTGCCTCGACCAGCACCATGTGTTGGCTGCGGATGTACGATGCGGTGTTTGCGTCAGTGACTGCTCACTGTCGCCAGCATGAACCGGCCCGAAGCAACGCTGCCTTGGGGTGTGGATCGTTAGGACAGGTTTACGCAACGTAGTGACGCATTCATACTTTGACCACCAGCGCCGGCACTGATGGCGACGGCGGCACCGGCAGCGACGGCATCAAAATTATGTGCCCGCGCCGACCACTGCAGCACTCTAATAAAGCGCTTCGTCTGTAAAACGCTCGACCAGACCACTGGATAGTACGGTAATCGTGGCGATAATCAACATGCATAGTTCGGCGCTATGCCATGATTCGAATTCGAATTCTTGGCTCTTGCCAGGATTATTAAATTACGGTGTGATTGGGTCGAACGTTTTTGAACGGAGCGAGCGCACCGCCGGGACCTGTGCGCAAACTATGAACGCGGACAGATTTCCAGTTTTGTCCAGTGCTCATACGATCTGAGAATAATAGCTAATGCTTACGATAACTAATGCTAGAAAAATGTATCTTCTGCGGTTACCATAGATTACATAGAATTTTTTTCACTGCATACTGTTTCCATGCCGGATGGCACTTTTACAAGCTTATTATGTAATAAAGTTATAAAGTGTGAGTGTACGTGTAATCCTTTCACAAATACACGAGCCCGAGTTGTGGCGCCATTAGCTGCGAACTGTCTAGAGCTACTCTACCTTCTTGAAACTATCATCGATTCTATAGGCACCAATTACCACAGGAAAGCTACTTTTAGTTTGTTACTACAGGTATTTATCGTTACAAATCCATAACTCACAACAAAATTAGGCATGCTCAAGATATCAGAAATGACAACTTATCAAAAGCACGAGTGAAATGAACTCAAATACCTCCACAGAATGGAATGTGAAGGAATATTTGAGATCACATACGATTAAATGCTGTATGAGTGCACCACAATTTCCATTTCAAAAGCGATGTTAAAAAAGCTATTACATGCGATCTAACTCAAGGCAGCATGCAAAACTAATGTAGGTGATAAAATCAAACGTTGCAAATTCACAAAGCACAAGAACTACAAACAGAACAGTATGTTAGAACAATATCAAATCGACTTTGCTTGCTTCTTACTCAGATGATAGCTGTCAAGACTACTTAGGCGTTTACGACCATTTCGGTCAGTGGGGGGCTCAAACGGATGGTAGACTGGCAACAAGTTGGGATTATTCCCATTACTTTGACCAGCATTACATTCGTAAGCTTCTTCCTTCATCGACGACTGAGAACGAAAATCGTTGTTCGAAGAACTCACTTGATTGGTGCCGCCTATAGATGTGTAATAAGAACAAAGCAAAATCATGCTCAAAAATTGCAGCAAGTCAGCAACATCCATAGCCATTTAAAAATGAAACGAATTGCTCAGATGGGGAGCCATGCAAGTAAAAGTGTGAGACGTGCCTTTCTTACAAGCTTCAAATAAAAAGCACAGGTATAGAGGAATTTGATACTGCAGAAAGCTATTAATAGTTCCAAAATGGAAACCAGAAAATGAAGTGCCTGAAATTATCGGTTTTCGAAAAGCTTACCTGGTGGAACAGCTCTGCCAATAGGTCCAAATTGTCCTTCCTTCAATGGCTCTCCATGGAATGAGGTGTCAATTACACAAGACTGATCGAAAGCACGAAGACTGCTTGCGCGAAAATTGTCTTTTATGGGATTTGCGCACTAAATGATAAGCGTACAGATTGCCCTGACGTCTGCCATGGTTGATAGCGATTGCCTTACAGGTTGAAACGATGGAAGAATCCCATTCGCCAAACCAAGAGAGCCAACCAAATCAATGCAACCTGCTTGTGGCGCTGGAGGTGGTGGTTTGAAGAGACCCGAGTCGTAGACAACTGCAAACATCCAGATTTCGGCTTTGCTACGAAAGATCATAAAGATATCAGCGCACAGAAAGACAAGCAAAATTGTGCGAAAAATTTGCAAGTAGGTGTGAGATTATTTCACCATAGCAGATCAAATGCAGGCATAATTGAGCGCCTTACGCTCCATATGGGGTGGAAGTAAGCGCTGGGTTGAATCCGTTAGTCGATGATTGGCCTCACCTTGTGAGACGGTCCATTTACAATCGATTAGGAAGTTTAATTGATCAATTGTTCTAGTTTAACTTATATATCAATTATGACAGAACAGTTAAAAATCATTTAAAATCGATTAAGAAGTTTAATTGATCAACTGTTCTAGTTTAGCTTATATATCAATTATGACAGAACAGTTAAAAATCATTTAAAATCGATTAGGAAGTTTAATTGATCAACTGTTCTAGTTTAACTAATATATTAATGATGACAGAACAGTTAAAAATTAGTCAGTGTAATACTCTGAGTCCTTGGTCTAATGATAATGCAATTTCGCTTTCCCATAGCGAATAAGCGGGCACGCAGCTTTGATGACCTTATCTGATAGGATCATTTGCACGTTACATCCCACATGAGCTGCAAATCTTACGTGCCAGAAAACTAAGGCGAATGACGAGTAGGAATTTGCAAGATTCGCCAATATGGCAATGAAGCAATCGCAGTCTCACATCTACCTGACTGAGAGTAAAACATATCAAAGATACATCGCAGAGAGGGCTATATGAAGGCCTAGAACGGGAACGCCATTCGCAAGAGCTGCAGGAAGTGAAGTTTTTTGAAGAAATAATAATGATAATTTCCAGAATGAAAAAAATCGTGCTAATAACGAAGAGAGATGGAAAAGGCTTACATGTGCAGTCGTTATGCATCTAAATATAAAAACGATATACCGGATTTGAAAAACGCACAAAAAAAACACCAGACACTTTTATGTATGTGCACGTGTGTCACTAAGGAAAAACACGAATATAAATACATGATTTCATCACTCACGGTTAGAAAATGCCTCATTCTTTCCATCTTGAGGGAGTCGGCACGGCATGGCAGGCGGAATCAGAATATTATTATTGAAAGATGGAAGAGAAGCATAGGCGAGGCCGGGAGCAGCCAACGGCATCATAGTGGCAGTAAATGCATTGGATGGAGGCAAATTTTCGATGCCTTGTGGAGGAGGAGCACACAACAACTGCACAGGAAGTGGTGAGATTGTGAGAGGAGATAGTGGTACTCCTCCACTAATAAGAGTTGCTTGTTGTTGTAAAGGTAACTGCCTGGAATACAGCAGCGCAGAGTCCCTTACCGCAAGTGGATTGACCATAGCTGCAATATTCTTGAATAAAGGAAGAAATGATCCTCGGTAGATCCTAAAAGCTTTCACTAACACTGAAGTCGTAACTGGTTTTGAGCGAGGATAAGGGCGTTGAGTTGATCAGTAGCACTTCGAGTAATTAAAGGAATGGACTGAATTTGTGGCAGCTGTCCAGGAAGAAAATCTGTTCTCCGTGGTGGCTGTGGAACAGTAGTATGGTGTGAGCGAGCCGAATTTCGACGATAAGGTGCTGTTGTTGCTTTTTTGACCTGAACAGAGCGCTATAAAAGCCGGTTTCACAAAGCAACATGAGGAACTAAAAAAAGAAGGATCAGAGAAAAGCATCGATCCTGAAAGAGGCCCTTACAGAGACTAACTCACCTATGGAATTTGACAGAGGTAAAGCGACCTAACTCTTGAAATATAGGGTTTTTAATGGTCATACTAAAAGTGGAGGCACATCACATGGACAAGGATTCGCGGGGAGTTGGACTTTAGTTATTATGGGGAGTGATGGCGAGAACGTTATTGCAGCTATGCACCCGTTTAAGTGTCACATGGCAAAAGCACCCACCCAAGATCTACACATTTAATACAAAATCGTGTGCCCGTCATCGCATAACTTGCATCTCCAGGTTTGCGGTCGCTGTGGTAATGAATACCCACACACACGGCCACAAGACATGCAATGAACAATGTCAACAACTTTAAAGCCGAAAATATGAAAAAAATGGGAGTGATAATTAACTGCTCATTAGTATTCACGTGAAGCAGATACAGTGCACACAGAACAGATCAAAGCAAATACCTCGATGACTCGTCCCTGAATAATCGTTCCATTGAGGGCAGCGCGAGCAGCATCACATCCTTCCTTGGTGTCAAGTGTTACGAAGCCGAATCCCTTTGATCCGCGTTCGTTCATTACAATTTCCGCGTTTGATACGACACCAAAGCTGTAACATGGAACTGTGGTTTAAATTAAACGAATTGAATGTTAATTCTCGAAGTCGACAGAGCATTGTACACCTCACTTTCAAAGGTTGCCAACTTCAAGTTTGGAATAAAAAGAGCGGCAACCTTCCTAAAGAATATGAAATAACAGACTCACGGAGTAAACATTTGGATGAGATCAGGACTTCTGAAGCTGAATGGGATATTGCTGACATATAACCTGAAAGATCAAATAATTACGAGAACACCGATTCTTTCCAAAACTATACCTAAAAGTTATGCAGCCATGTGTGGCTTGATGAGATATACATTGAGGCACCCTAATTTCTGAAAAATCAAGATATGCTGAATTAATACCTAAAAGGATGCACCACAAAACTGATAGGAGAGAGCGTAAGTGCTACAGCTGCCCTTAATTTAGAACCTTTGTGACAGTCAATAGACATCTGTAACAATGGACCGCGTACGATTTCTATACTTCTCGCATATAAACTCATGATTGGAGCATAGCCTCGCCATTTCTCCTGTTCAAAAGCCTCTCTTGGAGCTGGCATTAAGGCAGCTTGACGAAACGATCCTTAAAGGGGAATGATTTCAGCCAGTCCACTCTGGTGCACGTTACCTTCGCCAGGAGTGGCGTCGAGCACTCTTTGATGGTTTGTGCTATCAAACCGCCCGTTGCTGGGGAATCCGGCTTGACGATCATTCTTATGCTCCATTGCGTTAACAGCTCCGAAAAAAAATGAAGAGCGACTCGAAGTGATGACAACAATCAGCTCGCAGCTGCACGGCCCATCTTCACACTGGAGATACACCTTCGAATTCCTTATTCTTCCATTCAGTGTGCAGTGGCAAACCTTACCCTAAGCTGTTCAGTCACCTTTTCAAGTGAGAGTGTTTGCGACTGCAGCCCTGGAAGCAATTGATCCACCTACTTCAAGAGATGGGCCACAGGTAATAAGACAGCCGGAGAGCTCATCCCTTGTACGGCTCTGTTCAGATCATTTATGAATTCTAATTCCTATTGGCAACAGTGCTAAAAGGAGTTGCCCACGGAGATATAAGCTCTACTGTTACCCATACATCTATGTTGTATTTGCTCACTAAGGGTCGCATGTGAAGTTCCACGCGAAAAAAAAACAATCTGGTTGACATAGAGCTCCTGAAAGTGACGACCGATGGGGTGGGGCGTCCGAGTAGGTGTGGACGATAGAAAGCAGAGGAGCAAGGAGACGACGCTCACGTGGTCAGGAACGTAGAGTAGAATGCAAATTAACATTGGACGCGAAAATATGTAACTCGCTTTGCCCGCCGAAGGCTGTTCAAATATTGGTCGGCAAGAGTTGAAGCGAATTGCACTTCTTCCAATTCTTCGATATCTGTTTCAAACAAGAGAAATCTCTCGGCTTCTTTCGTGTTTATGTTCAGGTACTATATCTGCAAGACTGATTTTGAGAGGAGCAAGAATGATGCAGTTTCCGGGGACGATACCTTCAACGGGTTTATAAGGGTGAAGATTCGAAACAGCCACAGCACTGCCTGAGAGATGGATGAAAATTCATGTATTACAGAAAAAAGACTCATCGCATACAGAGTCGCTATTAGTGAAGAGCCAGGCCCTTTTGATAGTGCACGACACAGGCGAGTAGGCGGATAGGCGAAGAGAAAAAGATATATATCGAATCTCCCAACTACACCCATCCACGTACGGATAGGTGAATATACAAATTTGGCGAATGAGAAAGCTGAATTAGGAAATAAGTCATTAATCGGAAAGTATCTTGTTCTTTTCACCTATCTGCATATTCACTTCTACGGAACGACTCATAGCAGTGCTTAAGTGACTACCTCGAAAAAGCACTGCATGTGCAATGACGTTTAATGTAAACTACTATGGCTCACCTTCGATCATCATATTGCTCCGCAATAATAGTAGAAGCAGGAGATCCAACATGCTTCGTTTCTGTATCTATTTTTGTAGTAGTTTCAGACTTTTTCGCTTCATTACCCATCACTGGACCAAAGGGAACAGCACTTGTGTTGCTATCATCAGCCGGGGGCAGTTGGCTTGTTGAACGCTCGTCCATTAACTAAGCCCCTAAAAGTGCAATTACGAAGAACATCAAAGGAGCACTTCATTTGAGAACCGAGAACGAACCGAGTGATAAGTACCGAATGCTCGCTAAACTGAATGTAATAATATTTTCAGAATGCTCACTCCCACCCAGTTCTTCATTACTGTATTACTAAGGCACGATGCAATCAATGCGAGAAAAGTGAATATAAAGGAATGTAGCAAAAGCCTTATAAAACACGATTTCGGATATAAATTTAAGCACACTGTTCAATCTCGAAAACAAAAAAAATGAAGAGGCTTTCTCTCGAAAGCTTCCCGAATTGTTCAGCAGGTGGAGGCTGTACCAATAAAATTGGGAATGGGAAAAGGGGCAAACAAGTTTATTCACCCAGGAGCTCCACTCGAAGGTGAAACTCCGTCATCTAGCTCACAATGAAATTTGCGTTGTCCCCTGCGTTTATGATGTCTATTTAAATGCATTCCAAAAGTTGCTGGTATAGCACCGAGAAGAACTAAAGTTGAACGATAAGAATGGCGAAATACAATAATATACCAATGACAACCTTGAAGAAAGTTCAGTGGACACATATCTCAAAGAACCGAAGACGACAATAAGTCATTGATTTGTAGGCCGTGAATCCCAAAAACAAATGTGCGGGTTATTTTTCCGAGTGGCGCAGAGGAGTTTACTTAGTCGGTGGGGTGTTTGGTGGCTTCTGTGAAACGAACAAGCTATGACATTTCGCCCTCTGCATTATCGCGATTTCCAATGCGACGTTACAGATCGCAAAATCCTATAATCACAAAATTGCAATATGAATAAAAGAGAAGAACTTCAGAAAATTTTTTGAGGTTAGTATTGACCTGACATAAGAGATATCTGACTTCAGCCTTAGGCAGCGTTCACAGAGATGGAATTTGCGTTTTTGCAGAATTGTGGAATCGTGGAAAAGTATTAGATATGCATCGGTCGGAAGAAGTGTGGATATTGCATTTTTGAGGAATTGCGAAATTAAGGAAAAAGATTAGCTACGCATCGTTCGTGAAAATTGTTGAAAACGGAAACGTGGAAAAGCGGAATCGTGGAAAAAAAAGTTGGATACGTATCCCTGGAATGCAGAATTTGCCTTTTCGTGGAAATGTGGAATTGTGGAATCTTCATTTCAAGCAGGGCCTGGAAATCGATATATGTCCGTCTAATCCTTTCCCACACTTTCCGAGGCTTAGTATTTTCACAAACAACGCATTATCCGCGATTTTCCTGATCGATAAGTATCTTTATCATTGCACCTATTCCACACTTCCGCAAGAACGCAAATTACACCTGTAACAGCTGCCGCAGGCGTACATTTTCCGAATGCAAACAATGGTACAGGTACATAGGGGTACTCACTACCGCAACGCGTGAACTTGCGTCGCGGTTCGTCGTCAGTGGGCACAGGTTTTCTCCCGTCTCGTCGCTCCGTCTGCGCACTCCGCGTAAGAGAGTGCACGTGGCGAGATACTCGCAGCGTGTACTACGCATGATTGGTACGGAAGCCTACGTTGATCTCATCGGATAGTCCGACGAGACGGAGGATACTGTGGAGCATCGGCGAAGTAGAGGAGGATGAACAGTTGTCATTGCGATTGGGGTTCCAAATAGCCAATTTAGTAATTGCGGAAGCCTTCGGTTCCCGTTGTTGTAGGGTGGGCGCACTATAGCGGCGAATGCAGAGTTGCTTCTGTCCCACTGTTCTCAACAACGATATTTGGCGACACCCCATATTAGCCCCCACGTCGGGGCTTCCTTCCCTTGCAGGCTTAGGTTAAAATGGACACTTGAGTATACATTCTGCGATGACAGGTGCCGCTTTCTTCTTACCGATGTCATAAACTCAACAACGATATTTGGCGACGGCCCATATTAGCCCCCACGTCGGGGCTTCCTTCCTTTGCAGGCTTATGTTAAAATATACACTTGAGTATACATTCTGCGATGACAAGTGTAGCTTTCTTCTCACCGATGTCATAAACTCAACAACGATATTTGGCGACGGCCCATATTAGCCTCCACGTCGGGGCTTCCTTCCTTTGCAGGCTTATGTTAAAATATACACTTGAGTATACATTCTGTGATGACAGGTGCCGCTTTCTTCTTACCGATGTCATAAACTCAACAACGATATTTGGCGACGGCCCATATTAGCCCTCACGTAGGGGCTTCGTTCCCTTGCAGGCTTAGGTAGAAATATACACTTGAGTATACATTCGGTGATGACAAGTGTCGCTTTCTTCTCACCGATGCCATAAACTCAACAACGATATTTGGCGACGGCCCATATTAGCCCCCACGTCGAGGCTTCCTTCCCTGCGCGCGAAGCTCGCGCGACTCTTGGCTCGTCGCTTTAGCGGCGAGTTAGGAGTCAATCTTTTACACACACCTTAGTAAACGAAGATCTCATGTGCTGCTCACGAAGAGCCTTGCCCGATGAGATAAGAAGACCTAGAGCTCATAAGCATGCCAGCGCGCGCCATGATGGAGGCCGCGACGCGTGAGCTTATGCGTCGCGGCAGTGAGTACCGCCGCACATTTGTCCGTTTACCGACACTCCAGGTACATATCGATTTGGAATAGGATAACTCATAAAAATACATAATTGAGTACATTATTCAGCAGAACAGTAATGGACACTCGGCGATCAAGAAAATCGGAAAGCCGTTGAAACGGTGAATCAGAGAGTAACAGAACTGGAGAAAAGAACAAGATACCAATCAACCTAACCCGGCAAATCGGATATAATCTAAGGGATTTGATACGTTTCGATCCATAACTCTTTGGCTTGCCTATGATCCCACAACCCTGGGTATAAATACTGCCTAAGGCTGAGGTTACACCTTGCGGGTCGTCCGGCGTACGGTCGGCACGATCGAACTAATTGCAGGCCGCGACGCACGCTGCAGTAGTTGCGCGCGCACTACCCAGCTTTTGAATGCTTCGGTGCATCAGTGTATTGAGCATCATCTTTTTTCGATGCGTTTGTGATTGCGAGTTCGTGTGATATGTTTATTTGTTTGTTGTTTCACATAATGTGTTTTAGTTTCCAAAGTTGTTTCCGAAGCATCAAAAAGCTAGGCAGCGCGCGCAACTACTGTAGCGTGCGTGCGGTCTGCAATTTTGCGATAATTCGATCGTGCGCACAGTGCGGGTCGCCCGGACCGGCCGGAATGGACGCCCCGCAAAGTATAGTCTCAGCCTAAGGTCCCGTCAGATCTCGAGATTTTACGATGTTGCGGCTCCGCACGCGAAGTTGCTGCAATGCAAGATCTCAGAGTCGCAGTATCGCGTGAGCAAGTGCAATGCCGCAGAATCGCGAAGTCTGACAGCCGCCAATGGAAGCAAGAATAGTTGGGAATGGTGGAACAGCGACTGAAAAAAAAGGATACGTATCGAATGGGAAGATTGTAGTATTGGGAAGGTTGTAGAATTTGCGGAATTGTGTGAGAGTAATAGAAATTTATCGAAATTCCACAAATGTTGCGTAATTATCTCGACTTTCGAGCGTCCGAAGCCACAAAAACGGTCCGGTTGCGATGTCCATGACACCATGGAAGTTGCAGGATATTTGCTAAGATCTTCTGACCCCTACCCTTACAGACAAACTCCATCTATGAAATTTAAGGCACAGAATAACTTGTTTTACAATTCAAAATCTTCAGCTTTGCAGAATAGTTAATATCTGCCTGCGATTACTAGAGTACGAAGGTAGAAATACAGCTCTGAGAGTGGCTGTGCTGATTTATGGAAATCAGAGTTTTTCAATGGGAAGGTGAGAAAGACAAAAAAAAACAAGAGAATGAAAATCAATATTTGCATGTTGCCCGAAGGTGACTCGCAGATGCTTGACAGATAAGTGGAGCGGACTTCGGCATACATCAAAAAGAAGGGAAAACGAGATGTGCTCTCCCTGCTTCGCACTCCCACGCTGACAATATCTGGGACTTTGTTGAGCTGCCCGCCCAGTGGGTCGCGGGTGTCAACACTCAGACAAACCTCGATAACTTGGACAAACACCTCAATTAGTCGATATCACCAAAGCAGACTGGGAGAATGGGACCCCCCAGGAAATCTAATAACTCTGGTAAACAAGCAGTACTAACAAAATATAATCGCTCGATGTGACACCCCTGAGTAACTGGGGTAGAAAGGATGCGTAGATTTTTTTTAGCGCCGCGCACCGTGCAAAGTCGCCGCTTGACATGTGGATATGTTCATGATAGAAAATATGCTATGAATTCGCGCTCGACGACTTGGCAAGGCGTGTGTGTGCAGTTGCCGCTTGGCTTACGGTACCCGCTTGCAGTTCGGCAACTGCACAGAGACGCCAAGTTGTCGAGCGCAAATTCATAGCATATTTCCCATCACGAACACATTTTGGTACTTCTTCGTTCTCCTTTTCATCGTTTCAATGGTTGAGCATCATCATGAATGAAACCAATTCCCTTTTCTGCCGGTCGTCAGCAGATAACTCGGCCGCTGAAGCCCGTAGCTCAAGGTGAAGCGCACCAGCATCGCAATAGCGCGCCAAAGGCGTTTTGAACGCGATTGTTTGCTACTCATTATTTCCTCTGGGCTCAAATGTTCGTTTACAAGGATAGTTTCTTCGCACGGCGTTCACTTTCTACAAGCGCTTTATGTCAGCGCATTCATTTTCCGCCACCCACTCCGCTTCCAAAGCGCTGCGCCGTTCGACTGTTTCAATGTTTTGTGGAACTGAGAACCAATTGGAGCTAGTTTATTTCCTCAGAGGCTTGGTGACCGCAGTTAGGATGTTCTCGGATGGCATCCATTCGAAGCGACAAATTTTGAGGAATTTGACCCTGAAAAATTCTCCATCACTGTTCCCACATGCAGTTAATGGCGAAGGAAAATCCGATAGGAAGTAGTGAGCAAGCTGCGTGGTTCCATTGCGTTCCAATGGCAATAAATTCGTGCTTCCGATCACTAGCCTCACGACGTATAGTGAAAGTTTATAAGACCGCCTTCATACTTTGCGGTATCGGCGGCACGACTTGGCTGCATCTCCGCCCGCGTCACTCTGCCTCGTTGCCTGTGAACGCAGTCAGACCCTGCCGGTGGCTGGCACGCGGGCACCACCGCGAAGTATGAAGGCAGGCGCACTGGATATCTCACATCCTTGCCCTGCATCTCTACTCACAGGGTAGAGCGCAGATGAATAGAGGACACAACTGGGCTAGTATCCTACTGTAATAGTCCGCTATTGAAGCCTGAGGAAAGGGAGGTGGGTAGTGGGTAAGAGTGCAGACTAGTCCAATCAATTTCAAGGAGTGACTGAGGGACGGCGAACATCCAAACATTGGCACATCTAGGCAAACATAATCCCATTCACATACGCTAGTGAAGATCCCGCGAGTACAAGGTGATACTAGCCATCTACTGCCCCCACGCACTGGTTTTTACGACGCTGCTGAGCACGCGCCACAGGCGCCATACCGGTAATTCTGTGGACCAACTAATGACTTGCTACCTCTCCATTGCTCTTCAATGCTGCGCACCTGGTAGCAAATCTTGGGCAGCACATGTCCTACAATCGACTGCTGTCATACCTTGCGGAACGCGATTCGCACGATCGCGTGATCGCATGTGTCGTCAAGCGCATTCTCACCTGACCGTGCTGTTTTCTCTCCACAGTGCAATGCCCATGAATGGTGACAAGACCAGCGTTGTGGAGGGAAATAGCGCGCTCAAGTGCGAGTACGCATGACGACACATGCGGTTGCACGACGATGCGATCGTGCAGGTTATACTCTAGGCCTTAAAGGAACCGGAAGGGGTCCGAAACAAGAAGAAGATGCGAAGAAATGAGCATTTTGTCACGAACACCGAAGGTAAGAAGCGATAATCGGCGAAAAAACCAGGAATCAAAAGCGCGACGCTGTGGTGTGTATTCCCATCACATTCGCATCAACACACTGACTTTCCGAGTTGTCCGCTGTAGGAGACAGGCCGCGGGCCAACGTTAGTTGTAGCACCTGACTCCCAGCGCAGTGGAGTGGCCATTCCCAACTACATTAGCATTTCTGTAAGTATATTTAGATACAATATAAGAAAGAACAAAGGCTAAAGTAAAAGGAAAATCAACTTTATAATATTATAATTTATAATAGAACATCTCCTCTTGGCACCATTCCAAAGCGTCAAATTGGCGAGTTTGTGTAATGGCGGCCACTTAAACTCGTCCGAACTGTTCTACCGTAAGCCGAATACCCCCTTGCGATGTTTTTGACCTAAATCTCGGCTACCTCAGAGTCCAAAACCAGCTCTTATGCTTGAAATGATAAAAACCTAGTGTGAAAATTTTAACGTCGAATGACACTGCTCATTGAAATTCTAGGCCATTCTCGGGACTGTATTGTGGGCTTTGACATACACCACTGCGTAAGTTGCAAGAACTGTAGAAAGCATGAACCAGGATCACCGAAACAATTTTACGTGCCATCACCAAGCCGAACGTGCGCACCACTTTCCAGATGCTTCGTATCTAACTATGAGACTATGCCATATTACGTTACAACGCCTTTGAGACAATTAGCTGATTGTAGGAATCACTTCGAGAACCCCAAAGTTGTCATTTGGTAAGGAGAAAGTACAAAAGCCCAAAATCGAACCAGAGAAATATAAAGAACACCAGAATTTAGAAGAGAAGAGCATAGCTCACTATTCAAACAAAGGTAACGAAAGGAAATGTTACATCACTCATCGTTACAGCTGAACAAAGCAATCAAAGGGAAATAGCGCCGACAGTGAGAGCCACTATAGAAGAGCCCTTAAAATTGATGACTGACATCGAATTCCAGAAACTTATTCAGCAAATACTGCTTTGACAAAGGGACACTTAGTGACAGGTACTCTTACTTCAAGGGTGTAGCGGAGCTGTTGGGTTGATCGATTGTTTGCCAGGTTTTGTGGAACAAATGTGAAGGTGGTCTGAGTGACCTCTGCTCGCGACAGCTAATCCATACAAGAACTTGAACAAAAAAGCCATGGCTATAGCTATCTAGAGATGCTCATGGGGTCAAATAAAGTCGGAGGGGGGGGGGGAGACGCAACTTTGCGTCGACTTTCACCCACGTCAAAACTTTTTTCCCTCTTTAGGCTTAGGCTAAAGCAGATGAGACCTATGCTTTGACATATGCTTTTTCTTGTGGAAGGAGGAGATATCAATTTTAGCCCAAGCCTAGAGAAGGAACACTCGGAAGCAACACCTATAGAGTAGAAAAATTTTACTCATCTGACAGGATTAGGAGTAGCGAGGAATGTTCCCCACCACAAAAAAGAAGCCAGATTTTTTTACACTAAAAAGTTGGTGCCATTCCGCAGCTCCATCCCTCCCCCCCCCCCCCCCCCCCCCAAGGCTTCCGAAAAATCACATTCCCCGATTAGCATTATCATAGTACTTTCCAGTACATAAAAACATAGTACTAAAGTAGGCACGCAATAAAAAACCTAAAGAACAAAAAATTAGAATAAAATAATGTGAGAAATGGGTGCAAACTGGGATGTGAGACATAGCCTAAGCTTAGGGGGAGGAAACATTCACCGACGGGCAGTCATCAATCGTGGACGTTTCGGAACAAAAACATCTCAGTGACAATCGGACCGTTGATATCACATGTTGTTTTGAAAACTTGTAATGGAATTAATTTCATACTGTAATTTCGAATGCGTTTTGAGTGCTATCCTTATAGCACATGAGCGCCCAGCTAGGTTAAAGATAATACGTACACACATCAAGACTAACGCATTCCGGAATTTTCTCTACAAAGGAAGCCGTCCAATATTGTATTTTGAAAGCGTGGAATACTAAATAGTGGAAGTGTACGGCGTGTGACAACAAGAAATTCGTTTAGTTAGAGAGTGCTTTGAATCTCGAAAGGCATCTCGCAAAAGAATATCGACTACGCCATCTGACGTTCGATAATGCGTGAGATTGTGGGCCATAACAGACACTCTGCTCCATGCACAACTTGCGGAAGCGCGGTGGGTCACACGTGCAGCTGCGGTTCCCAGCGGACCATGCACTCACCCACGGAGTCACGATATTGTTTAAAGACACCGTTAGAGGTAATTTTGGCAGATTGTGGAATAACTGAGTGTTATGAGGTGTCGTGGTTCAGCTGAGCGTTTGATCTCCTAGCCGCTGGTTCGACCACGTCGGGGTTCTGGTCTCCGTGCCCACACTGGTACGAGGCTGCTGTGCCTGCGGGCAGCCATTGTCCATCTGGGCTCCCCCAGAGACTATACTATTTTCCCATGGCGTAACGACCGCTCTTCGGAAGTATGGTTTCCAGCCCTTGCCGCATCAGGCTAAACATAAGAGGTATCGGCAGCGGTGCGCGTCCCCTGCACTACCGCTCTATCTGAGGTCGTAGGCTTAAAGGAATCGTCCACGGAAAATGAGTTTTTGTGTTACCCATATATTTATGTTGTATTTGCCTAATGTTGGCCTCATGCAAAATTTCACGCGAAAAAATGTGAATCTGACTAAGATACAGCACCACAAAGTGCGGTCCAGGTGGGCGAGGCCTCCGTGTAAAAGCCTCGTCCCGTCGTCCGCCGTGGTCGGAGACGCATTGTAGGAACAGGAGGTTACGGAAACAGTCCCACTCTCCGTTCCAAACGGCGGCGGACGACGGGACGAAGCCTTTACACGGAGGCCCCGCCCACCTGGACCGCACTTTGTGGTGCTGTATCTCAGTCAGATTCACATTTTTTCGCGTGAAATTTTGCATGAGGCCAACATTGGGCAAATACAACATAAACATATGGGTAACACAAAAACTCATTTTCCGTGGACGATTCCTTTAAAGCAAGATGTACGGCAACAAGTACAATGGTTACGACAACTATATTACACAACCACTTACTTTCATCGACGTACTGTCATCTTACTCCCGGTAGTCAGGACCGACCGAACTCCACCACATCAAGGTTCGACAATGCGGCAATGCAGTAATTCCTGCCATCCACAGGGTCCCTTTTCAGTCCCAAGTAGCCGTCCGCGTCCTCGGGAATAGTGGACGCGGGCTTACCATCGCTCAACCAAGCCGTCCGCAGCGACCCCTTATCGCCTGGCATCCTCGCGACGGATGCCATTGCCCCATTCCTCCCGGAAGAAACGGCATAGCCCTACTGGCAGAGGCGACCCTATTTATACCGAGCCATGGCTGGATACGAGGCCTGGTGCGCGGTGTCCCCAGGGGCCGTATGCTATGCTCTCCCGGCCGGGTAGACGCTCCGATCCGGGTGAGATCCACGGCAGGGACGCCTCCCGACAAGCAGTATGCTATGCTGCCGGGAGCAGGTCAAGCGTGGCGTGGAGGAAAGTTGTCAAAAAATAAGCTCTCCCTCCAAAAGGGGGCTCCATACGACCCCCCTTCTTCAGGTTCCGCTACTTCTGTGGTTTCGACCCCGCCAGTGCGACTCACCATGGAAGTTAAGAGCCTATGGTAAAAAAAAACTCTGAGGCAAACCAAACTCTTAACAAAATGAGAGAAATAAAGACCTAACAAAACTCAGTACTCATATTCCAAAACAAAAGCGTCTACGATAAGAACCTAACATATTCAACCTTTATTCCTGAACGAAAGCGTCGCCAGCCATTGGTGGTGTGCTCGTCCTCTAATGACAAAGGAGAAGGCCCATGCTCTAATAGTCATGAAAGTTCTGCGGCAAGGATAAAGGATGAAAAATAAGGATAGAAAAATCCAATAAAAAGCTGAATTGGAGCCATGTATTACGCGCCACAGCGCCGATCACATGGAGGGGGGAGGGAGGGGGACGGTATCTCCTTCATACAAAATTTGGACATTTTTTGAATAGTTGAAACTTTACCTAGACTCCACCTTGCGAAAAACTGTAAACTGTTCTCTTTATAACTCCCATAGACCAATCTACCTGCCGCTTGGTTTCTCAGAAGGTTTCGTAGTTCTCGATATGGGTATCCAGTCGAAGAAACTTGAAAAATTTCGAAGTGTTACCTTCAAATGGTTATAACTTCCTTCATACTTGACCATATAAGTCCATTCATGTAACCTGGAGCAGTCGAGGTGATAAAGCGGTCCCCAAATAGACCTTCTGCAATGTTTGACGAGCAATCCGGATCCTCATCTGATACAGGACGTGTGGCACATCATGATGCAGAGGGTCTATGCCAAGAATGGACCACTATGAAAGAGCTGGGGAGATTAAACAGAGGAAGATTGGTCAACTAAATCACTGAATCATGGTACAAAGTGGAACAAAATTCCATCTATTAACTCTGTATCAACTTGGACAACAGCAGTTTTGAGGTTATTCGAAGAAATGAGAAGGTCAATTGATCTTTGGATTAGCTCATTGATCTTCATGTTTTAAGAATTTGCTGAATGTTCCTATTTGCACAGTGGCTGTATCATTTTGCACCACGCAAAAGCGGCATTCTTCCGAGAATGAAGATGAATTGTATTGAGATTCCGAGCTGAAATTAGGTATGGATGTCCGAATGCGCGCTCATATTTGCTTCACTTTATACTTGGAGAAAGTTCCAGAAGCACTTTTGTTTAAGACTCTCTGGACAATTTATAGGTGGCTGTATAGTTATGCACCGCACTGTATATAAGTTATGATAGTGGGCTTGTACACCTATCCGCGGGCACTGTTACTCATTGTGTATCCGCAATACTTTTTATACCATGCTGAAGCAAGCTAAACCATATTCAATAGCTAAGGGAGAAACTGACTGATAACAGTCATTGTTACTTGTTCAGTGAGCATGATCCCGTCACAGAGTCTCAGAATTCACATGCACATGTTGTTGTCTGATGTGCGGAATTAATATTTGCTAGATCGTGAGATTGCATGCGTCGTCGTGCACACTCTAAATGAGGGTGCTATTTTTCCTCCGCGACGCACCTCCCGTAAGTGGTAAGAAACGGTGAGTAAAAGAAAGCAGTGGAGGGCGTTCAACGACACATACACATGATTGCACAAGCTACAACCTCCTCTAAACTTAAATGGTACTGATAACTGCACCTTTAATATTAGAGAAGTAGCATTGATGAATATGGCTTGCTTGGGTTTTCGAGGGTGCGTTTCGAATCCATTGGGGAGACGGGCTTTTCTAGCTCGTCCACGATAGCATGCGACAAATTGCGTGGCAAACTAAGCGACAGCGCGGGCGACATTGGCATCTCTGGAGGGGGGGAGCAAAGTTGCAACGGAAGGGATCTGGTTGAATGTGCTCAGGAAATCTTGATAAGACATGGGTTTTTCCTTTCTTCCAATTGTGGTTACAAGGTAAACTCGTCAGGTGTAATGCCTTCATCTTTTGCAGCTTTCGCTTAACCACTTAAATCACTTACTGCTCGCATTGCAAAACATAATTATGGAAAGTTGATGACATTATAATAGGAGCAGGTTTTTTTATTTTCGCATTTATCGTCTGGCTACCCGTGGTGCGTGTTATAGTGTCCACGAGCCATAATATATGCCTAATTATTCATTATGGCTCTTATATCACTTACGTTCTTCGTTTCATGGTGTTATGCTTCCCAGATTGTTCCTTCCCACCGCTCGAGCGATGCACATTTTTTATGTATGCTTGTATGCAACGCAGTCAGTGCAGAAAGAGAAGAGCAGACCTCACAGCTTCACCAATAAACCTCTCACAATTGTGCTTCTCAAATCGAACAATAAGCAATTTCAGTGGTTATGCAAAACGGACAACGGATGGGATGATCACCATCAAGAAACTCGTCCAATATCCACGGGTGATAAGAAGGAAAAGCCCATATTCCAACAACATCGCTCAGGCACACTGAGTTGAATTCGCTCAACTGCCGGCACGGGCTCCAGTCATTACACTCACCCTATGCAAAATTATGGAAAAAATCTCTAGTTTTGCATGCTTGATTGGCTCAGTCGCTTCAATGGTTATCCCTGTGAGCAATTTGGATTCGTTAAAGACTCTTTCACCTGCTTACAACTTTTGGCATGCACTCATG
The DNA here is from genome assembly GCA_963978905.1 of Trichostrongylus colubriformis. NCBI lineage: Eukaryota > Metazoa > Nematoda > Chromadorea > Rhabditida > Trichostrongylidae > Trichostrongylus > Trichostrongylus colubriformis. The sequence continues at coordinate 42,547,804 of OZ022257.1, read as the reverse complement.
AATGCGCCGATACCCTTAGTTTATCCAAAAGTCTTGACATCATATATTTTGACCTTAGCAAAGCCTTCGATTCAGTTTTTCATGATAAGCCCCTCTGGAAACTCGAGAGTCCAGGCATAAGAGGCATGCTTTTGCAGTGGTTGAAAGCTTACCTTTCAAAGGGGGGCTTTGCAGTCAAATTGAACGACAATTTTTCTCGTAGACACCAATGTACCTCGGGGGTTCCTCGAAGAGAGGTCTTGTTCTCTATTTGTTCATCATCTATACAAGGGACTTTCATCTACCCTTCGCTTTGATCCTAAGGTTGATGCCGCTGCCTTTGCGGATGATATCAAGGTGTTTGCTAGTTCGGACGCTAACGATATCAAAGAAGTAGAAACTGTCCTCAGTTGTGTTATTGAACGCATGCCTTTCTGGACCCGTGGGTGGGGCCTCAGGCTCAATTCAGACAAAATCTGTGTGCTGTCATTGGTTAAAAATCGGTTGATTTATCTTTAGACGATATGCCCCCTTCCTCATCCGAGCTCGGGCACGGGATCTTGGCGTCATTATCTCTAAATCACTAAGTTTGGATAAAAATATCGACGAATAAAAAATAAAATATAAATATATTTTTTTGTGCTTTTTGCCGATGAGCAAGGCAAGGGTTCTTCCATTTTGTCGCTATAATATTTTCCATGCTACGATTGTTATTTTTGTTCTGTTGATCTGACCTCAGCTCTTTCTTCTCTACTGTCGTAGCATCTGCCGGATACTGCCTATGTTGTGCTTTTTAGCTTCGCTTTCGCTTTATGCCCTGGAATTAGCTTTGCTCACATTATGGCGCCTTTTCATATTCCACATCAGGTCATATTTATGTGGGGTCAACAGATGAATCAGGGCCTTCTAGTGCTACATGGGTCTGGCCGTTACGCACGAGGTAGGTGTTTAGCTTAAAGGCACACCTCGCGATAAATTGTGAGAGTTATTGGGCGTATCACTGGACGTAAGGGCCCTGCTTTACCCACCACTGAAGAAAAATGAACCAAATCTCCTAACAACCACCAAAAATAGAACTCCCTGTATTCAGTCCTCGTACGAGTATTGGAGACTATAGAAGAGCTTTTCCTCGATGATATCGCGCAAAATGCTACGATATCACCTGCTCTTCCCTGTTGAAGCTACCTGCTATTGATATCGCTGCCTTATCTTGTCTTATCGCAAGTTCCCTTCTCCACGTAAGAGCCACGTTGGAAATTTGTTCGTCTCAGGCCAGGTGTGATTCGGCTCGATGGGCTCAACTCGGCTCGGGTAGAGCGCGCCTATCGCCGCGATGCACGATCAAGCCACAACAAGGGTGCCGTCTGAGCACCTATCTAAGGACCTAGTTGTCCCAAGAAAGTAAACCACTAATGTGTTTATCGCGTGGTGTGCCTTTAAAGGAACCAGAAGGGGACCGAAACAAGAGGAAGATGCAAAGAAATGAGCCCGGACTCGAAAGCGCGACGCTGCGGTGTGTATTCGCATCCCATTCGCATCCAACACACAGACTTTCCGAGTTGAGGAGACGGGCCGCGGGCCAACGTTAGTTGTGGCACCTGACTCCCAGCGCAGTGGAGTGGCCATTCCCACTACACTAGCATTCATGTAAATACATCTAGAAACAATATGGGAAAGAACAAAGTAGAAAGTAAAAGGAAAAAAAACAAATTTATTATAGAAACATCTCCTTTTGGCACCATGGCGTCAAATTGGCGAGTTTGTGCAATGGCGGCCATTGTAACTCGTCCACACTACGTCTGTTCTACGGTAAGCCAAAATTACCCCCTTCCGGTTCTTTTAAGGCAGTGTTAGGGGAAATTTGGACGAAGAGCTAACAAAGCTGTGAATATGAAAGTCGAGAGGTTTAGTAGTAGTACAGTGAAGAAAAACGGATGGAAATGGTCAAAGACCCGAGAAATGAGACACCGTTGTTTCTCGACGTGGAGCCTTCCCATGAAGAGGCGATTAGCAAGGACGAGTTTTCCATTGACCTGTTGCCATGTCGTAAACACAAAAGGATGTTCGGAAATGAGAAAGCATCCTATTTCTGGAGTTAATTGCGTTGGCCAGGCTGGCCCCACCCTTCTTCTACCCAACTTCTATTTTTGGCACCTCTTTTAGTAGTTACCGACAATATTGCACCTTCCAGTGATATTGCTTATTACAGTCTTTCAGTCCACCCTTTTCCAGTAAGCATACATTAGCCCCTGGCAATTCGCATTGACAGCTTCGTTTGCCTCTCTCTTAGAGCACTTCCTGAGTTTGTTCAGTTTTTCAGACTTGAAAGTTTTTTCGCTGCTAACTTTTTGCTGCTGTTTATTTACCGATGGTGCATCTCGAACGCAAAAAAAAAATAAAAAAATAAACCCATCTCATACGCACGTCTAAGTCACTTTGGAGCGCAATCTACCATTTTCGATCCGAGCACCGAGTATTCGAGTGCACGTCCGCCCACTGTGGATTTTATCCCGAACTTGATCCCATCTCCACAGCTTGTTTTCCATGCAATGCTCAGGCTTCACTCACTACTGCAAGACTCCGCCCTTTATTGTAAGAGCTACGCTCACCGTTGAAATGTTCCATCCATTTATAGCTTCAGTACTTACTGACCATTTCCCTTCTACACCCATTGTCCAAATCATTCTAGAAATAAACTGCATTTTCTGCTGTTGATGTGATCAACTAATAGTACGCCCCACCCATGGTGGGCAAGTTTTCGCTCGCTTCAAGTGCGTTTGAGATAGCTTTGTCGTTGGCAACTTCTATCAATTTTCCTAGTCTATAGGCTGCGTTGGAAATTTGTTACGAATTTTGATTGTGAGCACCGCCGATTCAGGGGGCGTTGGGCATACTGCACCTGGGCCTCCGTCATGTCTTTTAAAACTCATGACAGACCTTTATTCACCTTTTCCCCCATGTTGAGGTCATTTTGGAGCGCAATTAACAATTCCCGGTTTCAGAATCCAGTATTAGTGCCGCTCCACTTGCCGTGGACAGAGCTTAGCTTGGTTCATGTGTGCTCCTTGCTTCTAGTCCCATGCCCTACCCATCGTTAACTTGACCCCATCTCTATGGCTTGCTTTTCATGTACCCTAAAGTCTGGTAGATAAGTACGCCCTCACGCGGTGTCGCGCGCGGCACACGCAGGCGCAGTCTGCAAAGAACTAGGATCGCGATGCAACTTCCAGCTCCAAAGACGACAGAATTGTATGAAACATTTATTCGACTTTATTTCTAATACGTATAAATACCATGTATCAAAATCTCGGTCTAACCCGTGTAACAATGACCGTTCGAACCCGTATAACATTGACCACCACAAACTCTGTTTTTGAAGGCCATACAACAATATGCCGACCTCTTGAAGTTATGCCTTTCTGAGACCTCTGCCAACCGTAAGCTTCTGCTTGCACGTCCTTAACCATTACAGCTCTACTTGCCGCTCGCTTCAGTTCAATCCACAGAAACAGGGCTTCATAAATCTCCTCCACTTAGGGTTTTCCAAAACGGCAAGTTTCCCAGCAGACAACAGCTGCAAATCTTCCTTCTCTGCCCTTCACCTTCGGATCGAACGTCGTGAAACTCCAAATAGCTGGCAGCAGCTGCAATTCCATGTTCTAAACTAAACATTACCTCGGCAAGTAGAAGCGCAATTAGCAGGGGAAAATTAAGGTGAAAGACGCATGCCCGCAAGGCTTTGTACACTGTCTCATAATAGAAATGAGAAAAAGTTTTTACTCAACCGCTGTTTCATCACCAAAACTATCGCAGAATTCGAAACCCCGTTAAACAACGAATCTCCTCTAGCTCATTCGTTTTCCTCTGCCACCTGTGAAGTTTCTGTGTTCATCTCTCGTACAACCTCAACTCTATTTGCTACTCGCTTTTATACAACCAGTTGGGCTGGCGCACACTACTGCGCGTCACATATGGGAGCATGCAAAATGAGCGCGTGTATCGAACCCTCTCACCCCGCCACACACTCTCACCCTCGCCACGCACCCAAGTCCGTAGGCCATGCCCTTGTACCCAGGGTCAAGCCTCCGTTGAGGAATCCTCAACGGGGGGGGGGGGGGGTCGTATTTGGTAAGCTCGGAGGGGGGGGTCGTAATCCCTCGGGGTCAGCTGTGATCAGACCAATGAAACCCTTGTGAGGGGTACGTAATCTAGTGTTAGCGGCCACTATGCGGACCGAAAAAACGTTAGTATTCATTGAGAATGTGGATGAAATCCTCATGCATGGCGCATCCCACAAAAAAGCTGACCGACTCTTCTCGCCTTCCCACTAGGCCTCCGAGAGCGAAGGATGCATACTGGAAAAATTTCAGTAACAATGAATCGATTTTTGGGAAGATTCGTGGGAAGATCTCGCAAATTAGACGAAAAAAAGCTTTCCTCATCACCTTTCCCTCAAAATAACTTCCTTCATTTTGAAGATATGGCATAGCTCAGGTAGTCATTGGAAAGCGACAACCTAGTAGACCCAGCTTCACCGAAACGAACCCATATGGTCAAGTTTGAAGGAAGTTATGGCCATTTCCGTGAAACACTTCGAAATTTTCCTCATCAAATCCTCATCACCTTTCCCTCAAACTAACTTCCTTCATTTTGGAGATATGGCATTGTCCAGGTAGTCATTCGAAAGCGACAACCTAGCAGACCCTGCTTCACCGAAACGAACCCATATGGTTAAGTTTGAAGGAAGTTATGGTCATTTCCGTGAAACACTTCGAAATTTTCCTCATCAAATCCTCATCAGAAAACCCATATCGAGAACTAAGCAACCATTGGGGAAGGCAAGCGGTCAGCAGATAGGTCTTCGGGAGTTATTAGGAAAACAGGTCACAGCTGCTTGAAAGATGGGCTCTAGGTAAAGTTCAGAGCATTTCAAAAATGTCGGGATTTAGTATGGGGAAGATACCGCGCTCCATCGTGATCGCAACGCAGCCGCACTTACTCCTTTTTCGCGCGAATGCACAGCGACTCGTAGTCCCTCTTTCATGTTTCTTCACATCTCTTAAGTTAATATTTTTTTCTCGACTCGTCCTCTATGTGACCGTTTAAGGGTAGCGTTGCATGTATTGTAATGAGCGTGGAATGGAATGAGAGTGAAATGTTCTGCTGTTCTGGTCGTGTTTTCTTGTGACACACAATATTTTTTTCAAAATCGAGGTTCTGCACAAGGCTCTTTTTGACATGTCATTCCAGTGCGTTGTAAAGACGTTTTCAGTTTCAATGCTTCTGTTTTGCCTTCGAGGTTGCCCGTCAAAACTTTATTGGGGTCAAATCAAGTCGGGGGCAGACGCAACCTTGCGTCAAATTTTCACCGACGTCAAAGCTTCTTTCCCTCCTTAGGCTTAGGCTAAAGCAGGTGAAACCTATGCTTTGACAGATGCTTTTTCATGTGGAAGGAGAAGATATCAATTTTAGCCTAAGCCTAGGGAGGGAAAGAAGCTTCGACCTTGACGCAAAATTGCGTCTCCCCCCCGACTTGATTTGACCCCTTTACTGGAGGCCTTCAGCTCAACCAGGGTGTTTTCAAGGGTCGAGCCTGGCCCAAAGTTGAGCCCCCCCCCCGGGAAGCAATCAATTACAGCAGCGAAAATATCGAAAAAAGTACCGAATGACGAAATTCACCATTCCGTTTCCTAGTTCACGCAACCGCATCATTTATGTCAAATGCCTTTCTACTGCACTGGCAGGCGAATCGCTCATTTCCGTCTTTTTTACAGCTTGGCGCTCAGCTTACACGGTTTATCAATGCTTTCAATAGTCATTTGACGCTTTGTTAGAACTGATATGTGCATGTCTGTTCACAGATAGTAAATCAAATATTAATCATGCCACATCACAATGTCCCATGTTTCTCATGCGTTTTTCGGCTCTTTCTTTTTTCCAAGCTTGAAATTTTCGACGAAATTTTTGCATATAATGGAGCATTCGTCGGTATTTAGAACTGTCATTTCTAGACACAGTTGGAGGGAGCGGGGGAAATGTCCCTCCTTCGTTGAGTTATGCTGGCTACAACATAGGCAGCGGAATGTTGATTCCTTGACACTCAGGTCCAGTCACATCAGTCCAGTTTTTTGTCAGGTTATGTATATACAGTAGTGCTCCGACCAGAGCTTTTTCTGTCTTAAGAGAGGGGGGGGGTCGTATTAGGGCCCTTTTTTAGGGGGGGGGGTCGTATTTTTTGAAAATTTTCCTCAACTGGACGCTTGACCCTGCTTGTACCTCAAACTTGGGTAATTAAACCGCAGGGTGGACAGACACACAAACATCAGTACGAACACACCAAACTCCTGGTTTATTATACAGTGTCCCAAAAGTATAGGTCCACCCTATTTTTCATCCATATCTCCAGAATGGACCAGTGATTCCTTTCCAAATTTTTATCTGTAGTACCTGATCACTGTAGCGATCAAGCGCCTCAGTAAAATTGAAGACATAAAATTGCAAAATTTTATTTGCTTGTTTTTTCAAAAATAAGGGTGTCCCAAAAGTTTAGGTCCACTCAGCTTTTCCGCCATGCTCCCATCGGAAGGTAAGTTGTGAAGTAGATGTGTTGACGCATCCTTTTAAGATTTACTCTACAGTGCCATGCCACGCGGTACGCACTTATCCGAGTGAGAAAAAGGGCAAATTCTGGCCTATAAAGATATGGGACTCAGCAATCGCAAAATTTCTGAGAGAATGGGCCAATCCCACAACTTGATCAGCAGCTTCCGCCGCACCATGGACCTGTACGGAACGCAGAAGAGAAGTGGAAGGCCGCAGGAGCTTTCTGAGAGGGAAAAGTGTCGGCTCCTCAACGCTGCATCCAATTCCAGAAAGGGTGTTTGTCGGCTGAGCAGGGAACTGGCACCTACTGCGTCGAAAAACACTGTGCACAAGTCGTCTCCTCACATCGAGCGAAGACGGTTTTCGTCCACGCCATACCTCACGAGGGCGCACGAAGAGGCTCGAATCCATTTTCCAAGTAAAATGTCAGCTGAACGCATCAATGGGATGAGGTAGTCTGCAGGGTTACATTATTGACGTAGTAGTTCACACAGCATTAGTATTAGTGTTGCAGGTGATCTATTCTGATGAGGAGAAATTCAATTTGGACGGACCGATGGCTTGACTAGTTACTGGAGGGATTTGAGGAAGGAGCCGCGCTACTTCTCGAGACGCGGATTTGCTGGTGGTAGTGTTATGGTATGAGCCGCCTTCTCTCGCTTTGTTAAGAGCAGGATACTATTCATCACGCATCGTATAGATTCCAAGGCTTATCAGGACGTCTAGGAAGTAATTTACTATCATATAAACAGCGGTACATACATACTAGGTGCCAGTTCCCTGCACAGCCGACAAACACCCTTTCTGGAATTGGATGTAGCGTTGAGGAGCCGACACTTCTGCCTCTCAGAAAGCTCCTGCGGCCTTCCACTTCTCTTCTGCGTTCCGTACAGGTCCATGGTGCGGCAGAAGCTGCTGATCAAGTTGTGGATAGGCCCATTTTCTCAGAAATTTTGCGATTGCTGAGTCCCATATCTTTATAGGCCAGAATTTGCCCTTTTTCTTATCGGATAAGTGCGTACCGCGTGGCATGGCACTGTAGAGTAAATCTTAGAAAGATGCGTGAACACATCTACTTCACAACATGCCTTTCGATGGGAGCAAGGCGGAAAAGCTGAGTGGACCTATACTTTTGGGACACCCTTATTTTTGAAAAAACAAGCAAATAAAACTTTGCAATTTTATGTCTTCAATTTTACTGAGGCGCTTGATCGCTACAGTGATCAGGTACCACAGATAAAAATTTGGAAACGAATCGCTGGTCCATTCTGAAGATATGGATGAAATATAGGGTGGACCTATACTTTTGGGACACACTGTATAGGGTATGATCCTTAAATCACAGCTTCTCCAATTTCCTCCATCTTTGGTTCTTTGAAGTGTTTTGCACCAGCGTGTACCACGCGCGACACTGCGTGAGGGCAGACTTATCTGCAAGTCTAGGGTAACTTCTAATCTCGTGACATACAGAGAGACTGCAGAGGGACGGACATCAGACAGACTGACGAAGCGTTCTATACATGTGGTGGGATAAACTTCTATTGTTCACCTGATCTCTATCCCGTATTCAATACATGAAAACATCGCTTCTCATATTTCTCAGCCGCACAAGACAAAATCTACAGCGGACCCTGCGACGGCGCGGGACTAACTCTAGGGAGAAGAAGATGAAGAGACAAGACAAAATCTAGGCTGCACTGCCGATATAAAAGAGTGAATGGATGGATGGAAATCCTCTGTTTTTTTTCGGTCTTGTTTCCTATTACCACCTCTTTTATTTCTTTTCCGCTCATATTTTCTTTTTCCCAGGTTTGCAGGATACAATTAAAATCAATGAAGACCTTGAAACGAGCGCAACGTTCATTGGAACGTGGGCTTGGTTTTCTGGCGAGAGCGCATTAACCAACCAATTAGGGAGCCAGTTGCAAATAGTAAGACTGCACCGTAATTAATATTTCGTTCCAGTTTCTTGTTTTTAATCAAGAATTTCTGCTGTATGGAAACGTACGATACCACGCAGCGACCCAGTACAAGTTTTGTTCTCTGTTGTCATTTGATGCGAGCTCGTCTAGCAGCATTCTTCGGCATGTCTCATCGGATGTGTAGGCTTATGTCGAATTTTCGCTCTGTGACGTCGCACTCGCGGCGCCATCAGCGCAACTTGCCGCGGTCGGTCGAAATTGCGCTCAGGACGCACTCTGATACTGTGAAGGTCCTCCAAGAAAAGCTGTTTATCTCGATACTTTTAATTTTTGATTTTGATATCTTATCATTATCTTTGAGCAATAACTTTTGCGCCCTAACAAAACAAAATAGTAACATAAAAGTGAAAGAAACGTGACACATGATGAGAAGCATGACAATCCTAATTAAGAAATAGTTGGTTTGGGCGTAAAACTTTAGAGGAGGTGTTGTAGTGAATGCGGAAGAAATCCGCGGCGCTGCACGCGGAAATTCCACATAGATCTGCGCCTCTTGTCTCATCTTGTAAGTGTACTGTGCTGTCTAGCACTCCAATGTGCTTGCGCTTAATTACGCTTCACAGCTGCGATATCACGTGCTTCGATTGAGTAGCAAAACAACAAACTGTGCGTTCATAAATTATAAATACAAGGTTGCTGCATAATTAATTTCCGTTTTAAAGTATGTATTAGGTTGTTGCAAAATTAATTTCGGTTTTAAGGTATGTATAAATAAGTAGATTTTTTACCCTGAACTATTCCATCCCAAGGAACGCCAGGCATACCATTCGGTGGGTTTTTTCTGCTCTTTCAGAAACTTCTATGAATGTCGCTCTAAGTTTTCCAGCCGGCCTTTTCCAGGGCTGCGTATAATCATGAACCGACGCGACTATCGAGTCATCATGCTTTATGAGTTTAAATTGGAACACTCCGCAGCGGAGGCAGCTCGTAATCTCAGCAGTGTTTTTGGGTCGAATTGTCCTTGCGAACGAACAGTGGAGCTCTGGTTTAACAAAAATTTGCTTCTGGCGATTTTGGTCTCGAAGTGAAGTCGAGTCGCCGCCGCAGGTCATCGCTTAATGATGAAGATTAAAGGAGAGCCGTCGAAGCAAATCCGGAGACTAATACTCGTACGTTAGCAGACGACCTAGGCGTACATTACCCTACAGTTGCCAGACATTTGCAGGAAATTGGCAAAGTGAAGAAGATGTCGAAGTGGGTGCCTCATGACCTGACCGATGAGCAGCGTCTGGCACGTCTCGACATGTGCTCTAATCTCCTAGTTCGCCATAAAAATGGGCCATTTGTAAACCGTATTATAACCGTCCCCTCGGGACGTCAAACGAACACCTGGACGACCGCCGGCCCGATGGTCAGACTTCTTCACGAAAGCTCTGCGCGAAAGGAACGAGACGCTGCGTATCCCTGGAGCCAGAAACGTTCACTGGACTGCTTTGGCTCGCGACAGGGACGAATGGAGACGTTGCTGGCGCCCGTTCGAGGCTTCGATGAACAACGGGACGACAGGTGTTACAGGTGATTATAACCGTAAATGGAAAATGGGTTCTTCACGATAACAGGAAATGGCAATTAGTTTGGGTAGATAAGGATGCTCCTCCAAGACTTTCCTAAACCCAACTCACCCTGAAAAGTTATGATTACTGTGTGGCTCGCCCTGTGTGTTTGGGGCTAGCCCTGGGGCATTGAGGGTGCGTATAAGATCGGTCGCGTGGAGGGTGAAGTCACCGCGGTCAGAGGCTGGCTGCGGCGGGAGATTTCCAGAAATGTTCGAATGTTTCCAGAAACTTTTTTTCAGAGATGGTCTCTTTTCTTTCCTTCTTACTGATCACCTGACTGACTTCTATGGCAGCTTTTGAATGACAATGTGCGCCATTTTTTGGAAGCGCGGTCTCTTTAAATTGATCTAGGTTTTACCACAGTGCGAACTCGTTTTCTGCTTTGTTCTTATGCTGCATGAAATTAGACAAGTGGTAGGGAAAACGCTTCCTCGGATTCTGAAGGAGCCCACGATTTCTACGAGATAGAGCTTTGGAAATCGCAGCACCGCTTGTCGCGCGAGGGGCCTCATGGGGCGTGATTAGAATCACCCGACTTCCGAGTTTTAGCACCTGCTAAAGATGCATATTAAGTGCACGTGGGCAAGTAGGTGTGGACTGCGGAACAACGTTCACGGATGGCTGGCTCAGCTATCTTCACGTTCTGCTTCATTCTCTCAAAGGCACACCACGCGATAATCACATTAGTGGCTTACTTTCTTGGGGCAAGTAGGTCCTCAGATAATTGTTCAGGCTGCGGCTTCATAGTGCATCCACGCAATGATAGGTGCGCCCTAGTGCGTATCAAAAATATAGACGCACCCCCAAAAATAGCGTAAGTGAGTTTTGTAGAAACTCAGGACCAAATCTACTGCCACTATCGTGATCAGCATGCTCGAAAACCTAGGCTCACCAGATTTCGTCTATATCGGAGGAGCACTGTTCAGATTCTAACATTTGGCCATACAGACTGTATCAAAAATATAGACGCACCTGACGAGTCAGGACAAAGGTGGGACATATGCAAAGAAAAATTGCTGTTTCAAAAAAGAAATAAGTAGCAGTAAGTGTTCTGCATGATAACCTAAAATGCGACGTAGTCCAATTTTGTCGAAGGTCGAGCAGACTCAGATCCGCGCCCTGCACACAGCGGGTCTAAGCAATCGTGAAATCGCTCGCCAAATTCGTCGCTCGTCAAGGGCCGTCGATCGTTATTTGCACTCACCGGAGTCCTACGGGAAGAAGGAAAATTCTGGCAGCCCGAAGAATCTGACTCCAGAACGTTACATCTGTCGAATGGTGTCCAATTCTCCAGTGGTGTCAGTGACGTTTGTGCCAGTTTACCGACTGCCGCCTCTAGAATGACGGTGAGGAAAAGCATCAACGCAGCAAAAATATCGTGCGGTGACGTCTCCGTTCGGCTCCGCGGCTCACACAGTCTCACAAAGAAGCCCGCCTGAAGTTCCCCAAGATGAACATGGCAACGGACTGATTAAGGGTAAGGGTCTTTTTTTACGAGGCTTCCTGCATCAAAATTTGCTTTCCAGGTGATATTTTCGGATGGAAAAAAGTTCAATCTAGACGGTTAGGACGGCTGTGCTTATTATTGGAGGGACCTACGCAAGAAACCGAAGTTTCTCAGCAGACGCAATTTTGGTGGAGGCAGTGTTACGGTGTGGGAGAGGATTCCACTAAAGAGGGAAGCTTGAGTCAGCTTTCGTCTCAAAATTCATGTCTTCGTCGGACTACCAGGATGTACTGGAGCGTCATCTGCTACCTGTGTTGGCGAATCGGGGCGAAGATGACTTTATTTTCCAGCAGGATAACGCCTCCATCCATGTGAGCCGGTCTACAAAATCGTGGTTAGGCGAGCGGAGTGTAGTTCTTATGGACTGGCCTGCATGCTCTCCTGACCTAAACCCGATAGAGAACATTTGGGGTGGGGGTCTTGGTCCGGCAGATATACAGCTAGGAAAGATCTTTATCAGCGTAGAAGACCTCGAAGGGGCGATCGCTCAGGCTTGACACCAAAAGTTCCTGTATAGACTTGTACTCGATGCAAACTGTGTCTTTGAAGTTATTTCTAAACATGGAGGACCTATTGATTACTAGTGTGCTTCTATTGTTTTGTTATCACAACAAATGTAAGGTGCGTCTATATTTTTGATACAGTCCCTATGGGAGTCAAACGATAAAATCTGCCCAGTTTTTCTGTAATATGGGTGAAATGTCGTGAACCTAGGTTCTCGAGCATGCTGATCACGATAGTCACAAGGGGTTTTTACAAAACTCAGTTACGAGTTACGCTATTTTTGGAGGTGCGTCTATATTTTTGATACGCACGTACTCAACCGAGCCGCGTTCACAAACCAAATCACACCAAGAGCCTGAGGCGAACGAATTTCCAACGTGGCTTTTACGTGGAGAAGGGAACTTGCGATAAGATAAGATAAGGCAGCGATTTCAATGGTGTAGGCTCCTTCAACAGAGAAGAACAAGTGATATCGTAGCATTTTGCGCGAAATCATCAAGCAAAAACTCATTTCTAATCTTCAATACTCGTACGAGGACTGAGGGTAGGGTTTATTAGTGGGGGTAGAGGTTTTGATTCATTGTTCTCCAGTGGTGAGTAAACAGGGCCTCGACTTCCTGTTATACGCGCGATAACTCTCACAATTTATTGCGAGGTGTGTCTTTAACTAGGGAAGGTATTTTACTTCCCATGGAACCTTGGAATGAGACCCGGGGGGATCGATAGAGCTTCGAACGCTGATTATAACTGTGAAAACCAAAATTGCTAAATGGCATCCTGAAGCGAATTACGAGGGGTCAAAGTTTTCCTGTGAATTGCCTGTGACATCTCAATGGTGAGGCGCTTCGTCATCAGGATGACTAGCGCATAGTCAGTAATGGCCTGCGTGGCTCAGTGGTAGTGATCCGGTCCTGCAGGCGCGAGGCAGTGCGGTTTTCTTTGCACTTTGTGTTCCATTGTCAGTAAGTGCTTTTCTTTCACTTCTAAACGTTTCCTTGTATGATATTCGCGCGTAAGGGGTCGAATTACCCCTCTGTGCAAATTTCCAGCAAGATCCAGTTTTTGGCCCAACTTCGGAAAATCAGGGGTGGCCAGGGGTTAAGTAGGAGTTTTTGAATTTCCTTCCACAAAGATCCTGCAAGCTGAACAAGATAACCTAAAGATACCTATCACACTTGCCCATCATACTAAACACACGTAACAAGCGCCAAATAAGAGCATTTGCTGGGCAAGGGTCAACGACTACCCCTTTGTTGAATGGGTTGCCAGCCAATAGCCCTTCAATTTTACCGAGATTTGCTCAAATTCTCGAATTGGCTGAAAAACTGTTCCATAGGGTAATTTGATTCCCTGAACACGAAAATCATACTGGTTTTGCGTGAAAACGTATGGCTCGCTCGTTATGGGCTCCCAAACATACCATGAAATGGTACTACTCTTTTTTTCAGGAAAGCCTTCATTACTTCATTCAGGTAATTGTTTGACAGATCCTGAATACAGATTTGAGATCAGCATTTGAAGCGCGTACAGTGATGTGTGCCTCATTGCAAAGGCCATTTCGACAAACCGTATGATGGCAAAGTGCCTCGCCAATGAGGTGTCACAGGCAAACTTTGACTCCTCGTAACTCGCTTCAGGATGCCATTTAGCAATTTTGGTTTTCACAGTTATAATCAGCGTTCGAAGCTCTATCGATCCCCCTGGGTCTCATTTCAAAGTTCCATGGAAAGTAACATACCTTCCCTAGTAAGAGATGTAGAGGGCGCTGAGGCAGATTCTCGATATTGACCGTCCCATTTCGTTCTATCTGAAATGGCCCTCTCCTATCCCGTTTCATTATCAAGCAAAACTACCCCCAACGGTGTCAAACACGATGGAATTGTTTATGATCAAATTCTTGACAGTTGTATAGCCTCATTTTCAGTATCTTGGCCCCGTCATCACTTCCATATCATAGCTAGGTCACACATGGCACACAATGCATTTTCACGTAGACACAATGCCATGAGTAATTTCGTTCTAAAAATCTCGGAGATATTGTCAGTGAATTTCACGCGTACACTATTTCTTTGAATTATATGAACCCGTATATCACCAGCTATTCTTTACATGCGCTAATAATAACATTGACGGAAGTTTTGCACTAGGTATTCAAAGCTGTGGTTTCCTGAAAGCTGAGCGCCAGTAGCTGGAGCTAGAAAAATATGCAGGTGTCCAGAGTAACACGTTTACCGTAAGTTTCGTTAGGTTTACAGACGTTCATATTATAGAACACTTCTTGATTTGCTTAGACGTTGAAGGTGGACAGGTGTTTCTTGTTGTTCACAGAAGAACATGTCGGGATGTTTTGCTTCAGATTTACCACCAAGGCGCTTCGCTCGAACTAAATATGATCAAATAATACATTTTTTTGCCACCCTATCTCGTTTGCAATTGCTGCACAGGGTGGTCCATATGAAGTGCAACGGGTCAAGAAAAAGCCATTTTTGGACATTCGCTGCTTTTTTTCTTTTTGTGTTGTTATTCGTTTTTCTGTATCTTCAATGCCCTACTGTGTTGCGAAGTCTCAATTTTTATAGGTAAAAATGGTATCACATACCGATGGTTCAGCAATGGTTGCTATGCACAAGCGCTGCTTCTCAGTTGAGCAGTTTACTCACTTCCGTCAAATATAAAATCCAAAGGGTGATAAAAGAAATAAAAGTATCGGGGGCAAAATATTCGTGGAATGTTCCTCTAAAAGCAGGGGCAAGCTGAGGCCAATCACTTTCGCCGTCATCAAAATAGTAATCTCGTCGGAAATGGCTGCACGCATCCTGAAGAATTTCAAGAAGAGATTGGATGCTTGTATTGAAGCAGATGGCGGACATTCCGAGTGTGATATGTGATCTTTTATGTGAATTTTCTGACAAACAAAAAAATTTCTTATTTGGCTTGATTAGTGCAAGCTTGTGGGTAGTTTTTTCCGTCACGTTTCATGTGGACCACCCTGTATATTGCTATCCGTGTAACTGCTTGAAATATTGAAAGTGTGCAAGAGTAGTGCTCCTGCCTGGTGATCAGACATGACGAATCATTTTGCTTCGTTGCTTATTGTTTATCACTCCTGGCTATTTCTTTTATTCGTTCAACCTGAAATGCTTACACATTAGAAAAGGGCTCCAAATCACATGTTGACGTCAATGTAGCGAAGCAGAACAACGATACTCCCGTCATGTTATGCCTTTCGTTCTGTCTAGGTGTGAGGATGAGGGCACACCATCTCTTACTATCTTAATTAGAAATTACATTTGAAATGATTTAGTGCACGTGATTTTTCCAGATCTCAGATATGGTTCAAATACAGTCTACCTCCATTGTCGCCCAGGAGGAGAAGCTGGACCACGTATTCTCCTCAATATATTGCCTATACACGGTGCTGGGAGCAATCTTGAACAGCTTCCTATTATTTCTAATAATTTCTTACAAACAAGACGCCCTCAAACGGTACCGCATCCTTCTGGGAAACACCACGTGCACATTGTTGTTGCTGTCTATTTTAACGCTTTTCTTGCAGCTACGGTGAGTTCTGTGCCATCTGACATGATTATCCACTCAAACTTATGAAAGCTTAAGGAGCCACTTATTTAGGTTCCTTAAGCTCCTAAACTGTAGAAGTCGACATTTCTCCATTTCCTACACTTGTACGGCCCACGCTATCGAATCGGGTGTGCGTCACCACTAACTAACTAGGTCACCGCGCCAGCGATCCGGGCGAGTGTGTCCGACAAGTTCTCTGCTAGTTTTGCTTTGATTGCTGTATACAGGACCGACTATGCTCTCGCCGCACGCGGTGACACAATTTGAATGAGCTTTGACACAATTCGATTGTCCTGACGAGCACTCTGAGCTGGTACTTCAAATTGGATCGGGTCGCAGTTTGCGGCCACGCCCCTCCCTATGCGTCAAAGCAGAAGCAGCAAGACAATTGGTACCATGGCCTAGGCTCAATAGATGCTGCATATTCAATTCCTACACAACATAAATTGCCAGGGAAAGATCAAATGGACTTTTTGATAACTTTTGAGAATTTTTGATATTACTTTTTCCTTCAACCTACATATCAGCTCTTCTAATTTTACTTCTGACTGGGGAACATTGCTGTCCACTACCATTATTCAATTCTTATCGTGGCTTGTTTAGGTTTGTAATGACTGGAGACTCCATGGCGTACGTGTCCCTTGGACCAGCTCGATTTCTCAATAGCCCACGACTAAGCCTTTTTGCTACGGCTTGGATGCTAGTCACTGATATTTACTCTTTTATGACGATCGCCATGTGTATGGTTTACAAATATATCACTGTGACAAGAAGCCCTCCAAGTGTGAAACGTATATACGCCTTTATCAGCTTATTTTATCTTCTTCCACTCTCAACTGGGGTAGGTTGCTTGTGCAGTCACAGATATTAATGCTTTTATGAGAAAAAATTTCAGGTTGCTCTAATAATTTATAATCAGAATTTCTCAACGTTGTATACGGTTATGGAAGTAGCTCATCCAGAATACCATATGCAGCGGTATGGAAAGTATTGCGGGTTGCTGGATATCAAGAATTACTTTGTTTTGTACTTTCTGGGAGTTGTATGCCTTATCAGTGCCTTGACTTATGGTGTTATGATCGTCACTTGTTTAAAGGTACGTTCCCTCAAATGATCACCCGATGGAAAAAAAAATTGCAACCGCTTGGCTGTGTACCGGAAGCACGACTTACCGTTTCCATCTCATTTTTCAAAATCCCGGAAATTCACTCTGTAACAGAAAGTTGCCAGATTTCAGATCAGACGATACATCCTTTCAGTACGCTCAATGACGTCTTCAAAGAGCGCGAGAATGTTCAACATGATGATAAAGGTTTGTTGACGCGTTTCTGGATGTACGGCATTTGCTGATGACCCCCCATAAAAGTTGCGACTCACTGCGCGCGGCAGATTCATGCGCAAGATGTCCCTACTTGTGGAGTAAATCGATTTTTTGCTCAAAGGCAGCATTAGGAGAAAGTCGGACGAAAAGTAAAAGAAGTAATGAATGTGAGAGTCGAGATGCAGTAACAGGACAGTGAAGAAACAACGGATGGAATTGGCCAAAAACCCGAGAAATAAGACCCCTTTTCACTGTTGATTCTCGACGCGAACGACCTGTCCGTCAAGAGGCGGGTAGTCTGTTCTAGTTCGCCGTTGGAATGTTGCCGAGTAAACACAAAGGAATGTTTGGAAATACGACAGCATCTATTTTTCGGAATGAGCTTCAAGCTAAAACTGCGAAAGCGCCTCGCAAAACCTCCGATCCTGCCGCATCTCCTTGGCCGCTACCACCCCAGTCAATCGGGAATTACTACGTCACCGGGAGGCGGGGTCGTTGCATGGAAGAGGCGGAACAGTTGGACGGTTGCGGCGTCTTGAGGCGTTTCTACAGCTCAGAGGGGCGCTTTTTCACCGGGATTTCACCACAGGTAGCCAGCCACCACCATATGAGTGGCTATTTGTAGGGATTTCTCCATTACCACATTACCCCTAATGCTGTCTTTAAACGCTTTTTGGGAGTACGGAGAATACGTGGACATTTTTGGAACCACAACCGGCACCAACCGGAGACATCAAAAGGATCGTTGTGACAAGTCCTTGATCACATGTAAAGTGACAAGTTATAGAAATGAAGTTAAGATTCAGCGTGAAACTCATGGAGTTCAGATAACGAAGCACGAAGAAGAACTTTCTATTCGCCCGCAATTGTGTACAGTGAGAATCCACAAGGGGTGCAACATTTTCGAAATACGAATTTTTCATGGGAACGAAAACACCTCTCTCATTTCCTCGTTAATCTAGTACCTCACGGCAAAGACTCTGGGTAGAGGAAAGCACGAGAATTTCCGGCACATTATTTTCACAGGGAGTGGGAAGGAACAAGGAAAGAAAGGGAGTTTCAGTTTGGTTCTATGTAAACGAACACTAGAATGCAGAAAAGATAATGTGTAGCGAAAATTGCGTAGAATAAAGCGTCCTTGGGGCGCTATTGCAATTTTGGCGCGCTTCACCACGAACTGCACGCTTCAGGCGGGTCGACGCTAGTGTCATTTGATGTCAAGTAGGACGAAATTGGTTCCATTCTAATGATATTAACAAACATTAATGTGTCATTAGGACAGAAAATCAACGTGGTCACGTTTGGTGCGCGACGCCATGGTGTGAGCTAGGGAAGCCATATTTGTTGAGTCTTGATGCGATTATACCTAAAAAGCGAAAGTCACCTTCATCATTCCAGGAGCCATCCAATACTCCGCGCAAAGCTCGCACAATCACCGCAGCACACCGGGCGCCTCAAAGCGATTTTGATGGCAGTACCCTATTGAACTTCTGAAACAGCACATAGCAAAGAATGCGAAACGAGAAAAGGAGAAGAAGCGAAAGAGTGAGACATAGTATAATCGCAAAAACCATATGAATTTATACTCGACGTCCTAGTATGGCGTCGTGGGTGCAATGTAACGAACTGCAAGCCGCTGTAACCCATACCGTAAGCCAATACTGTCTCCTCCCAGTGCCTTTAAAGTGGATTGCTGATGTAGGAGAGGAGAAAAGACTTGGATCCCATGCAGAACTATCACTTTCAGGGACTCGTGATTCAATCGTGTATGCCGATATTCTTCTCGTTTCCCACAAAAATTCTATATTTCGCCATGCAGTTCGGTGGCTTCGAATCATTACTCGCTGAATACATGGTGTTCGTCACGTCTCCAATGATTACTATTGTCGACCCATGTATAACGATGTATTACGTACTGCCTTAC
This sequence comes from Trichostrongylus colubriformis, assembly GCA_963978905.1. NCBI lineage: Eukaryota > Metazoa > Nematoda > Chromadorea > Rhabditida > Trichostrongylidae > Trichostrongylus > Trichostrongylus colubriformis. The sequence goes on along the minus strand of OZ022257.1, from coordinate 42,528,849 downwards.
AGAGCACTTATCATGAAAAAGTTGAGACTTAGCAAAGTGATGGATTCTGTCCAGAGAATCGATGTGCCGGCAGCTACGGTTACTTCGCGACAAGTTCACTTTACATCACATGTGGCGTCTTTTTGAATTTTTTATTGAAGATCATAAAGTGGAATAGCTATAGTTTGCTGATGTTCTCCATTCAAAAATATGCGGCTGAAAAAATTTTACTCGACACAGTACATGAACAGAAGTACGGAAAAACCGAGAATTTTTCGGTGCTGTTGTAGTTGGCGGAGAGGGGCACTCCTCGTCGCGCTGTCGTCCCTCACTGAGATCCGTTTCATACTCGGCTGTATGTATACTCGAAAGTATATTTTTGCCTAAGCTTTACTTCCGAAGAGTGGGGGCTTCCTCCTAAACTAAGGCTTAGGGTGACGAGCTCAGTGGAGTAACCCCCCCCCAATTACATTAGCACCAATTTTTTTTTGTTCCAAAGCAGAAATCGGGAAAAAAAGGAAAAAGAGCAACGTTTGAATTCTTTTCGAACAACATCGGAGGGCCGAGCGTATTTCGAATTTCCCGCCCAATGTTCATCTGTTTCTCACCTTGTGTCCCTGACCACGTGACCGTCGCCTCTTTGCTCCTGAAGTCCTAGCGGCCTTGCCTACACGGACAGCTCCACGTTGTCGGACGTTACTTCGAGGAGCTCTATCTCACTCGGATTCTTGTTCTTTCACATGAATCTTTGATGTTCGGAACAGACTTCACTTTCGAGAACCCTTCCATGCTCGTTGTAAGCAAATACAACATAAGTATATGGATAACAAAACTCAAATTATCACAGACGACCCCTTTAAGAAAAGCAAGCTTTGCATACGTTCCCGTCGCCTGTCTGGCCTCTGGCAGGAAAAGTACATGGTCAAGCAGTGATCTCGACCCGACACTACTACCTCTTTCCCGTCCAGCCTGTTTTTGAAATGCATCACGTACCGTACTTCCTTCAAAAATCTCAGTGACAGTCGAGTGCCTTTCGACCTAAACGTGTAGGATCTATAAGTTGTGACGATGCAACCAATGCTTAAGTCGCGTTCTTACCCTAGCAGACAAGCCTGGTACCGATTCGCCGACTGAAAGAGACAGAAACCGTTTGGGCCGTGTGCTAAGACTTGATGTCCGTATCGTGCGAGTGAGAAGGGCACCATTTCCACTTGTCCACTTCCAGTATCAAATAAGACCTTAAATTATCTATTTTATGTTTCATAGTTCGGGTAAAAAAAAATTTGAGACTTGCTACTCAATGCACTAGATGCTCTTAATGCAAGTTATCCATCAAACTTTTATCGAAAGGTCGACATTGCATGTGTAACGCTCGACTATGCTCTTTTGCAATGAGTTTAATGCTATCCCCCTTGGTGTGAATTTTATATCGCGCGTTTGAACCATTGAGTGCATCCTCCTCCCCGTAAGACAGTGCAGTAGTCAAATATCCATTAAAGTGCCAATTCGAATCCAAACAGTAATGGATCATGTGTGCTTCACGGAATTGACGGTTAGGCGGCATTGGGCACGTTATCACCTTTTATTGAAGAAGCTTCAGGCGTTGTTTTGTCCTCGACAACGTCGTTCGTCAACATAGGAGTGGAGATTAAGTCGAGGGTGCCGTGTGCTTCATGTCGTTGAGGGCCATTGTTCGACTGATCGTTCGCAGGCTTGTCAGAGAGGACACATGGAAAGAACTGAATCCGCGGGTAATGGTTTGATAAAACGACTAATCGGCTTTGATACCTACTTCAAAAGTAGGTACTTCGGAGGGTTAGTGAACTAAGGACAAGCACATGTAATCGACAATCACTGCGCTCGCACACAACGACGATTGGTCAAACACTTCTGGCCCGTGTAGTTGAAGTTCGGACTCACATCATAACTTTCGAATTTTCACGTAAATCGGACAGTAAGGTGACAGTAAGGGGGATACACTTATGGCAAGCACTTGGATCTGTGAGTAATATTAACAATGGTGTTGCTAGCATCTGGTTTTGGGAATTTAGAAGACTGGATTCAGTAAACAACCTTTGAAAGCACCTTCGCAATAATAAAATTATCGCAATGAATGGGGATCCTTTTTTCGTGCGCTATTTTTATCTAATCTTAGAGGTACAGATGGACTACTGAGCCTTCAGAAAAGCTTCAATGTGTCGCTTTTCATAGGGTGCGTCCCTCCCCCCCTCCTCATTGCAAAAGCACAAATCGACTTACCTTCTTAGTGTAGTAGATTTCTGGACGTTATTCAAGAACTGTTTTTGGCGCTAGATTCGCTCAATACATTGGACACACCGGCTAAGCTCATTTATCGGTCAACTGAGTTAGGAGGGCGTGGTTAGCGTGGGATCAAGCGGATTTAACATATGATGGTGCATCGCTGCTGCGCAAAAAGGACGCATCCTGGATAGATACCCAAGGTGCTGCCCTAAGAAGATAAGTCGACCAATTTGACCGTAGAGGAGTGACCCTTGTGATAGCGATGATTAATGTCAAAGTATCTCGAGGGCAAAAAACTACTGACAGCGCAAATCATTTACGGGGTCATCTATTTCATGATTTATGTAGCCCGGATACACCTCCAAACGTCGATTACAAGTTGAAGAAAAACCAAAGGGCTGGTGAATGCTCGAATCTATCGATTTTTGGCGATCTTTTTCTTGTTTTATTTGACATAGTTTTCGAAGTCTTCCTTGCAATAATATCTGCGATGCAGGGTTGATTACTTTGCTCTTCAAGCTCTCATTCTCAAGAGAAACCGGCCTGTTATCAAATCACTGGAAACTAGTCAACAATAGGGATAAAGCAGTGCTATCGTAATGTGGGGATGGGGGATGCAGACACCTTACAAAAGGTTGCACACTTGACCATCTTCAAGAGATTTCTGAGGGGTAAATCTGCACACTTAGGCGTATATGTTTGCCTAAGCCTCAGTAGGGGAAAAAACGAGGTTTCTTTCTTTTTCTGGGTTCAGATGAAAGTAGCGTCTGCGGTGGGATGCTCCTCTCATTGCGATAGCACCGATAAGGCTTTTGCCTTCAATCCGGTGTGGGCATGTGCCGCGCATCCTAGTTCCATTCAGAATCGTTGAAGAAACTGGGTGCGATTCGGCCCACCCAGGCAGGTCTGGCTACAGTTAAGTTAACTCGGAGAGATTTGAGGCTAGGTTAGCGTGAGCGAACACTGATGCGGAATTTGATCCCTGCACCATGAGAGCGGAAGTGCGCGCCTCCTGTCGCTACACACCTCCGCTCTGTGGAAACCAATACGAAGGACAAGTGAATCTACTGAACCTATAAACGCAGCTCTATATATGGCTTTAATGCGTGGTTTATCTCATATTATTTCATTCTGTTTCTTCTTATTTTATTCTTTTTTATATATTCAATTACACTGCACGGACATTAAAAAGTAAAAAAATGAATAGAAACAGTAAAAAATGAAATAAGGAGAATGAAAGCCTTTTTTATCCTCAGAAGAATAGAAAAATTGAGATACAGACAGAATCAAAGGTTAGAAATGTAAGGCTTAGAAATTCAAACGACTTGCACCTCAGTGAGGGAACATCTTTTTGTTAGAGAACAATTCGACAAGGTGTTGCTGACACTCTACATCTGGCCTGTTTCTACGGTCTGTTTCCCCCGAACTAGGCAGCTCTTCACCTTTTTAGAACGACATGGGTTTCCTATTCCATTTTGTCTGATACAAATCCTAATTTTGCACGATATTCGGACATTCCTTCAGCCAGGTAGGAATTACTTCGTATTTTATCTGCTTAGTTTGCGACCTTGGATTTAGGCTCGTGAAGGGTAGGGGAGTAAGTACTAAGAGCGTTGATGAGTACCTGGATTTTACTCTGTTATTCGACTGCCATTCAGAGTAATTCAGGTGTTAGAATGAGCTATGCCAGGAGAGGGTCAAAATTCATAAATTCGACGAAAATATGCTAGGAACTCAATGTGCTTCTCCAACCATGGCTCTGGAAAGCTCATTGAGGTGGTGTTAAATTCCAATCCCGGGAGCGTCGATCGACGATTATACCCACAGCCAAGGGCACAACTCGATTTTTTTGCCCTCTTCAATGATCTTAAGCATGCGCAACCGTGATGAACCGCTTATCCAGTGTGTCCACTTCCACCACTCGAAGAAAAGAGGTGCGAGCGCATTTGTCAGTTTGCCCAGCGCGGCTCAAGCATCCGACAGTTGTTCCAATTCGTTCTTCACCACTGTTCACTTCGCCCTAATTTGCTTTTGCTACCCATATCGTTTGAAATTTTTCGCTTTTTCACGTGTATAAATAGTAGGTCGTTATATAAATAATAGGTCATCTTATTTAAACATGCACGACTTTTTTCGAATCACATGAGCGACATGTAAGACAATTTCAGCATTTGTGGCGGACGTGGGTGGTATTCATACATTGTTGCTGTGGGCATCACTTCGACCTTGGGCTTGTGCTTCCTGGAGAAGATAAGGTACTCAAACTCACCCTTTCTTGACCATCTTCAGCTTTTTGGACATCATTTATTGTGTAAACGAAACCATTACTGTCTGAATTGACACAGGAAATTCTCTTTTCATTTATCATGATATTTATCACGATTTATCATGATTTATCATGATTGAACAAAACTTTTCTGGTGTGGCCCATTTATTGGTCTATCCAAACTGTTTTGATTAGAAAGGGATATGATATATGTTAATATGAATAGATCATATAATGCTTCATAGACACATTTTCAAAGTAGGCAACACCCTAATTCAGCGTTATTATTTCTATTTTCTTGGGTGTAGATGGCATAGTGGCCTGCAGTGTGTCTCTCGTAGCTACGGTGTGGGGTTCAAATAATGTCTAAACCAACCAATCCTTTCATTGCTGATCTCTACAGCTCGCTAAATGCGCTGGATGACTGATACGTGATAATGGAAACATTGACTTCTACATGACTCAATTCAGTGATATCGAAATTGCGCTAAAACTTGGGTCCGAAGTAAAGTACGAGGCACACTCCCTAAAAAGGATTATTCGGCACTGAACGCTTTATTGTTTATCGTTATTGCTGTGGACTACACATTTTGAAATTTATGTAACTAGCACTCGCCCCTTACTTTTATGGTACTTAAAAATTAAATTTATCTTCTCGAAAAAAAATAGCAGCTAGTTTCAAGATCCCTGGTGTTAACCAAAATCCCTTTCACAGTGCCAATCGCTCCCGAATGAAGAAAGGCTGGGATTGACGAACATGACGAATGACGACGATTACCCAAGGCAACGTTCAACGGCTGCCATCAGAAGGCGATCACCGGTCGACAAAAGGTTAAGAGGTCTGTAGCAGATGTGATTTGAAGGCAGTAACAGGGGAAAGTCGGACGAAAAGTAAAAAAAGTAGTGCATATGAAAGTCGAGAGGCCTAGTAACAGGACAGTGGAAAAAAAACGAATGGAAATTTCCAAAAACCCGAGAGGTAGGACCCCCTGCCAACCGTTGGTTCTAGGCGCGGACGACGTTCCCGTCAAGAGGCGGGTAGTCTGATCTAGTTTTCCATTAACATGTTGCCAAGTAAACACGAGGGAATATTTGGAAATACGAAAACATCTATTTTTTGAGTGAGCTTCAAGCTAAAACTGCGAAAGCGCGCCGCAAGACCTTCGATCCTGCCGCATCTCCTTGGCCGCTCCCACCCCAGCCAATTGGGAATTACGTCATCGGGAGACGGGGTCGACAAATCAAAGAGGCGGAACAGAAAAGCGGTTGCGGCGTTTTGCTCGGAGGAGCGCTTTTTTCACCTGGATTCCGCCCCAGATAGCCTTCTTAGGCCCAGGACTACCATGTGAGTGACTTCTTGTAGGGATTTCTCCATGACCGCATTACCCCTAATGCTGTCTTTAAATGATTGCTATCTACTTATGCTCACTCACTCCTGAATTGATCTGCCGTGTTTGAAAATCACGGTTTGGGCTATGCACGGCGTATCAAAATGTTGAGAAAAGTTGTCAGAGCCATAATATAATATTGATGGAGATGGCTTTCGAGAGATCAGGAGAACACTCATATACGAGGAACAATTCATCTTTAACTTCCTTTTCTTCTGCATATTGCTTGTGGATCTTTAAGTTTGCTATTTTTATCGCCATTATTCGAAATGCTCAATGATATAAAAGAAATCTTAGTCGGGTCACACGTTATAAATGGGGCGGGCCACCGACAGCTATTGCAAAGCATAAAAGCAAGTTAAGGCTTGCAGATGCGATTACGCTATTCTGCATAAATCTCACTAAAGCGTGCCATCTTCCTTCCGCAATGGACCAGCATTGCGGAGGTAAAATAGCACACTGTACTGAGAGTAGCAGAATCGCTGGATCAATTTGCACCTAATGCTCACTCGAACTGCAGGCGAATGCGAAATGTTCGCAAAGTATAACCGTTTCCCAATGGGGTAGCACATGCGCCTTGAAAGCTTAATGTGTATATTGGTGTACTCCCTCAGCCGACGTCTTACCAGAGTTCAAAATCTCTGCAAATGCATTCGCATTGCCAACTAAAGCAAAATCAGTGGTTGTCAAAAGTCAGGGAAAAGTTATCGAGCCATCCTATTTTGGCTCTGAGGATGAAGTAATGAAATTTCAGCGGGAGCGGGACAGAACAGTTATCATGCAGATAACGGGATCCAGCCACCATATGGTACAAGAATACCACCAAGGACCGAAGATTTACCTCGCAGGTTTCCTTTCATACTTGCGCATATTTGCTGCTGCAATACTTTTGCCTGCTTACATCGCTTATACTTTTCTTCAGCAATGGTCCTACGTGGAAGAGCTCTGGCAACAGAGGAGAAGTCGTCCCCGGTCCGACTAGAGTTATTCCTAAGGTAGATCTTGTGATATTTATCATTATTCAATTTTGAAAATGCCTTCAAAGACATTAGAAGATCACTGCCTTTGCGAGGCATACTTATTCAGGTGTTGCATTCTGTCTCATTAAAGGAACCGGAAAAGGGAGAAAGGGAAAATGGAAAGAAATGAGCGTCTTGAAACGAAAATTCGAATTCAGAAGCGATAATCGGTGGAGAAACCCGAATTCAAAAGCGCGACGTTGTGGTTTGTATTCGCGTCTCCCGCGCATTTCTTCGAATTGCAACATAACCTTTCCGAGTAGCTCGATGTAGAAGAGTCATTTGTTGTCTCGTTGGGTATTTTTCATTCACGATGATGTGATGTAAGGAAGTAACAAACAGGAATTTGTTTGAACTTCGCTTCAATTCACTTCAGTTATTTATTGTTTATTCAGTTTCTTTTTATGACACCTACTGTTCATAAACGCAAGTGGATATAGTTATGCATTGAAATATTATTTGTAAGAGATATTCGTGGCTCATGTAGGCTTCCACAACTCATACGAACGACACTGTCATAGATGCAGTTTCAGATTCAAGTATCACCGGAATCTTGGCGAAGGAATGCAGAAGCTGTACGAGCGGCTAGTAGGACACCGTCCGGTGCGCAATCAGAACGTATGTTTGTTTTGCTGATGCAACAGCTCTTGTTCTCGCTATTAACAAAAGTTTGCCAATTCATAGTAAACCACTACAGCAGCCTAAATATTCTGTGAGAGAAATTCTAAAGACAGTGCACTACGAAGAAAAACGGAAATGCAAAAATATCACTTTTTCACTGAGTTTTCATAAGGTTTTAGTTATCTATGACGTCAAATAGTCGTACTATCAACAAGGAAAACGAATAAATGTAAGCTAACTTTCATAGCTGTGGAATTAACGGATTAGCGCCCCATAGGTATCGATCGCGGAAATGGTAAATTTATCGAAATTGCTGGCCGTTATTGCATTGGGGCCGACGGGTAGGAAGAGGCAGGATAAAAAACTCGATACGTACAAATTTGAACAAACTTTTTTCGTCAAACCGGCGATTTCTTTGATTCGACCACTCTAACTACATCTATATGAATTTTTCATCAATTCCTTGAACTCCTCAACGGTAGGTATCGATTTTTCCGCCGATTCTCTTGAATGACTGGGATGGGTTATTCCCGACGCAGTAACGCCCCGATCACTTCGCTTTCGCTCTGCTTCAAAAGCACATTCCACGGTAAATTTGTGAGCACTCTTAGGACTACCAGTGAAAGTAAGGGCCCTAATTTACTCACCAGAGAAGAAAAAACACCGAAAACTCATAGAACCAGCAAAAAAACAAGGCGCTGTGACTACAGACCTCGTGCGAGTACTGTAGCCTGTAGACGAGCCTTTACTTGATGGTATTGCACTCAATCCAATGATATCACCCACATCGCCCTACAACAATGCCTTCACCAGAAACTTTTGTCTTATATTATCTTATCATAACCCTCTCAAGCCTTCTTTCCTACGTAAACCCCACGCTAAAAATGCTGTGTCCAAGATGAGGTATCGTCATTGTGGATGGGTGGAATAGGGGTAGACTCGGGGTGACGGTTGGGACACACGAATCTAGGCCGTGACCCTGTGACAGCCTGTGGCCTTTGCCCTGTGACATGAATAATTAAGACAATTTGACTATACAACGGAAGAGACTTGCAAGGAGGACACGATTTACATGAGCAAATTGTCTGAATTATTTAAGGCTTAGGTCAAAGGCCACAGGCTGTTACAGGGTCACGGCCTAGATTCGTGTGTCCCAACCTACACCCGGTAGACTCGAGCGGTTGACGCTGCGAGAAGTTGCCGTAGCTTCGAAAAAAACGTGGAGCCTGGACAGTTACCGGTATCTATCTGCCTGGACGAGCTATGTAAGTCGCTAATCTGATTATCAGGTAATGTCCCATCAGGAACATCGAAACCCATGAGCTTCAAGGAACACTTTTGCGCATACATCACAAATAGGGGCCAGAGTAACATTTAGTTTGAGTTGTACTCGAACACCTGTTATCAGTATTGTTATTAATAGTGTTGACGTTTCTAGGGAATGAATTTTAAAATATTTCCAGAAATGACAAGAGTGAGCCGCGCACAAACGCTCACAGCCACATCAAACCGGTAAAAAGTTACGGCTGGAAAGCTGTTTCAGAAAAAAAAAAATCCACGCCATAAGCATAGATGCATGCTAACCAATGGGGAACTCAATAACAGCAGAAACCACAAAGCGTACTATGAATTCTGTATGAACTTAGTGTCATCACATAAGCAGGAGCAAGTTGGAGCAAGTCGAGTCTCCACTATTAAAAGGAAATACTTGTACATCTATCCATGAGCTTGTCCACGATTATCGTATCAAATCACCTCAACGGAATAATGTAAGGCTACGTTGTCATGGAAGGGCATCGATCTAGAGATTTTATGACCGGATAATAGGAGTGATAGTGCTCCCATTGTCATTGCGCCATCTGTCCGAGAAAAGAAGGAGAAATTTGTGAAAAGTGACGGAAATAATCGTGGATTCCATTATGAGCTGTCATGAGGTTTCAAAGACTCGATCGTAGAGCAACGAATCAAAAGTAGTGGAACTCCCTGGCACAGATTCAAGGGGGGAGTTGCTGCCGTAGGAAAGAGCTGAACCTTCTGACGGCGCCAAATAAACGCTTTCAATCGACTCTTTGTCTTTTTATTAATAGTGTTGATGTGCGTCGCTTGGCTTTTTTCGTCCTCTCTGCAACTCTTGAACGAAGTCGAACGGCTTCAGTGTTGATTTTCGCACTGAGCTCTACGAGTGCCGATTGTTTGCCGTCGAAAGCTTGACATCTACCTCTTTTCATTGATTGATTCTCTGCAATCTATATTTCACTGGCGATCGTAATATCGAGGAATGCAGATGTCATTCGTATAGAGAATTCTGATCAAGGTACATCAAAGGGTCTGGAATGAAGAAACGTGGAGGTGTGATTCCTCATTTCAGTTTTAACCACCATTGAATGTATTGCCAGTTCATCAACTTTCTTTGCTTTCATTTACTACTAAAACTTTAATATGCATTTATTAAAGGAATCGTCCACGGAAAATGAGTTTTCGTGTCACCCATATATTTATGTTGTATTTGCCTAATGTTGGCCTCATGCAAAATTTCACGCGAAAAAATGTGAATCTGGCTGAGATTCAGCACCACAAAGTGCGGTCCCACTGGGCGGGGCCTCCGTGTAAAAGCCTCGTACCGCGTCCGCCGTGGTCGGAGACGCATTGTAAGAACAGGAGGTTACGTAAACAGTCCCACTCTCTGCTCCCAACGGCGGCGGAAGACGGGACGAGGCTTTTACACGGAGGCCCCGCCCACTGGGACCGCACTTTGTGGTGCTGTATCTCAGCCAGATTCACATTTTTTTCGCGTGAAATTTTGCATGAGGCCAACTTTAGGCATATACAACAAACATATGGGTAACACAAAAACTCATTTTCCGTGGACGATTCCTTTAACTACCTAAACTGTTTATGAAGAGCAACCCATGCAGATTTCGTTCAATCAGGACCAGGATCAAACACTTTCTCGAGATAATGGGCATCATTGGTACCAACCACTGTACTGGAAAAATCACCGTGCGCCCCTCTGCTCCCGAAAAAGGAACCTGTTTTAAAAATTTGCAAAAAATTGCACAATGGTGATTCAAAAATTACTGTCTCCAGTTCTTTTATGGCATATACCTTGATCGAGGCGCTAAGTAGTGCAACAGCAGAGAAATAATGAAACTGTGAGGGGTAGCATGCCCTCCTTCCTTCCTTTTCGTCCCTTCTGCATCACTGGCTGCTGAGGGGTAGATGCGGACATCTAGGGACTATGCCAGTCAGCTACGAACGTTGCCCAATCCTTGTAGCTGCTGGGCCGATAAAACGCAATTAGGCTGTGATGAACACCCCGAGGGCGCTCTTTTCAACGCTAGCATAGCTACAAATTATCTCTTCATCGCCTCCTCATTCCTGTGCAAATTATTTCCAGATCTTATTTCTTTTATTCCAATGCCTTTAACGGTGCCTTTACCGCACGCGTGACGAGTAATTTAGGGCTCGCAGAGGATATAGCGGCTTCACCATCGGAGCGTTGGACTCAACCTCGAATATGGTTGAACCCCGCCGTCGTTCTCATTTCTTCTCATTCTTACCTCTTTCACGACTCTTTTGTATGTGCTTGCGCAGAAAATCAAGCAGGGACATTGAAAGTAGCTATTAGCTGTTTTTTTTCAGATCTCCTTTCACCAAATGAGTCACCCATCGCCGTTCATTTAGTATCATGCGTGATAACCTACCGATGACAACCTACTTTTAATGCCACCGAGGGCACCTTTGGAGGTGACTGCGGCAGATTGTGGAATAATTATTGAATACGAATAGTTAATAACAATTGCTGAGTATTGAATATGATTTGAATGTGCTCAGTAATGCAATGTATTATGTAATAGAGAAAAATTGGTGAAACGATCAATCCGAAAATCTTGCTCGCCGCTTACCTTCCGCCCTGCATCATTAACCGCTGAGAGGTAGGTGCACATGTCTAGGTTTCCCTGCCCTCGCAGTAACTAGTAACCGGATGCTCTGCAGCGTGAATGGCAGTGCAATAAAAGCCCCAGCCCCAGGGCGCCCCTTTTTCAATGCGAATTTCATCACTGGTCATCTCTTCTGAACCTGAATGTTGTTTGTAGAGGACATGTCTTCCTAGTATCCATTTCCTTTTTCCCCCGTAACGGTGCCTTCAACAGTAGATTTCTTGCCTGTCACACCTCGGCTCCTCCACCTCAGCTCAACCGGTAATAACATCATAACGTCTCTACGAGCCATACTTAGCACACTTCTGGAGTTTCTAGAATAACCCTTGATTCGCTTCTCCCTAAAGAGATGGGAGGATAACCTATCCACACAGTGCATTCTCAAAGGGGACAGACCACGTTGAAAAAAGGTGAAGACATGTTTCGTGACAAAGGGGGAAGGAGCTGTGGACGTAGCCATCTCAGAAGTCCTCCTTTCACTGGAAAACTTATCACATAAGATCTTCTTAGACTTTAGCTTTCAATTGAGTGAATCTCTCATTACCCACATTACCCCTATGTCGCCTTTCACTCGCCTCGATGCCCATGGGTGATACGAAAGTCTCTATTAATACCGAAATCAACAAGGGTGTTCTCAATTATTAAAGGGGAAGCACGAGTTACTTTTGAGATGTACTCACCACTTGTTCATGCAGAGTCATAGTATATGAAATGGAATGGCTATGAAGGTTTCGGTACTGAAGGTATTGGTAATGGGAGCCTGTTTTGGTACCCAGAACGAATTTAGACTGTTTACTTGTCCAGCATGTTGTGTAAACTGCTAGTCCCTCCACTAGAAGGCTAGCGCTGGATCAAATATCCTTATTTGATGTGGCCGATCGCTTTGATAGGCTGAAGGTGTCACCACCTGTCTTTCAATTTCAACGTTCCCTTATATTGACATGAGGCGGTCTGTTGACTGAAACGGCTGGACTTATCCATTCGTTTATCCTCTTGATTCCAGTTCCTATGTTGATTTACTTAAGGTGATTTTTCAAAGCACAGCCACGTTTTTCCATGAGCGTATCGGAGTTTGAAAATTCTTAATAATATTAATGTTGATGTAATGGTTTCTTCATAAGGATCTTTTTTGAGTTGATAGCTGTGTACAAATTAATAAGGTCTCAGAACTGGGAGAAAATCGAGAAGAGGTCAGAGCGCCGATTGAATCATTCCAAGCATAGTGCTAATCTTTTATATCAGGCTGTGCAATGAGTTCATGCATTTCTTTATTCCCTGCATGTCACAACATTAACTTTCGAATAGATGTATATATGTGTTCGATACAGCTCCTACTGCTCTACAAACATTGGGAGTTCTTTTTTGCATAATTTAATTGCTTGAAATTTATGAAGCTAAGAAATGGAGAAACTGGTGGGCAAAAATTCGCATTTCGTCATCCTCTCTTCATGGTCTACTATTGAGGCTACAAATATTATATATACAAATAAGTATTTAATAGAGGGGGTTCTAGCTTTTCAGGGAAAAGCTATTTAGTTTCGATCATTAAGCTGTTTATGGTTTGGAAGCTTAGAAATGGAGTGCCTCGAAGTCAAAAATCTGCACTCCTGGCAAAGCTGACTTTCTCCATGCCATATCGATCCATATGTATGAACGGAACAACACACTGGTGATCAAATCATCCTAATAGTCAATGTTCGGTCCAATAAAGCTGCTTGGCAAAACCTGAGTTAAAAGCAAAAGGGAGCAGGTGCCGGACGGCTCTTGCTGAGTACTCCATCTCTAAGCTTCAAAAATAATGGAACATGAAAAAATAAAAAACGACTATACTCCATGGCGCTCAACCGAATGCACGTATGGATACTTTTTTTGGTGACGGCAGGCAAAGAAGAGAAGATGCCTATAGTGCTTATTTCTGCTCTATATCTTGGCTTTTGCTGGGTGCTCTATTACTTACATACTTAGATACTTAGATGGCCCGCTTCACTGGTTGTGCGGGCCCCAACACGATTTCCATTCGGTTCGTTCTTTCGCGATCCTCATCCAGCTCGTTCGTTGACTTCGTTGGTGGCGACCACGAGAATCGGCCGTTCTGGAATTTCTCATTAGTTTAACGTGTTCAACGAACACATCTCCCCATCTTTTGGGAGGTCTTCCGCGGGGACGTGGACAATCCCAGGGAATCCACTCCACTGTTCTTCTTGTCCACCTATAGTCTTCTCTCCGCATTATATGACCGGCCCATCGATGTTTGGCCTTCAGTGCGATTCCGCAGGGTCTCGTAGACGAGACATCTGCCTCAAATCGGAGCTGCGAAGCCCGGCACGATACTGAGATAGCCGGGTGTACTTCAGAAGACATCTCTCGAATGCTCTGTGAGTCACCTGCAAGGACTTCGCCGTGGCTGACGTATCAGGCCACGTCTCGGCAGCGTAACACAGAGCAGGAAGGACTGTCGAGTCGAATAGACGGGCGCGTAGGTCAGGATCTTTTAGCTGGTCGGTGGCCTCTTTAATAGACCCGTAGGCTGACCATGCAGCTCTCCTTCTTCTGTCGAGCTCTTCCTTCATATCGTTGTCCATGTTCATGGAAAGCCCAAGATAGACGTACGACTTCGTTTCGGCGATGGGAGAGCCGTCGATTTTGTCATATCCTCCATCGCACCCGGCGTTCTTCATGAACTGTGTCTTCATCCGATTGATCCGCAGTCCGATCTTACTTCCGGCTTCGTTCAGCTCTCGGAGCATCGCCTCTGCTTCATCGGTACTACGCGAAAAGATGACGATGTCGTCTGCGAAACGAAGGTTCGAGAGGAATTTTCCGTCCACACATATGCCGTTGTCGTCCCAGTCGAGCGACTTCATCACCCACTGCAATGCGGCAGTGAACAGCTTCGGCAAGATGGTGTCGCCTTGCCTAACGCCCATTCCGATGGAGATGTCGATTGGGCGTTGGAAGAGCTGTATTGTCGTAGAACAGCGATGGTAGCAGTCAGCCAGTGTTCGACTATAGGACGCGTCCACTCCTTGGTCGACCAACGCAGACAGGATAGCATTCGTGTCGACACTGTCAAAGGCCTTGTCGTAATCGACGAAGGTTAGGACGAGGGGAAGATGGTATCCCCTGCAGACTTGAATGACCATCGCAACGGTTTGAATGTGGTCATTCAGCTGAATCCCTGACGGAATCCAGCTTTTTCGTATGGCTGGGCCTCATTCAGTGTGCGAGATATTCGCGTTAGGATGATCTTCGTGAAAAGCTTGTAGAGCATGCTCAGCAGGCTAATCGGTCGGTAGTAGCGAAGATCATCCCTGTCACCTTTCTTGTGCAAGATGACAGTGCGCGAACTCCTCCACTGATCCGGGATCCACTCCTTCTGAAGGTAGGACGTCATATGTGCTGCGAGTAGTGAGTGCAGGACGTGGTTTCCTGCTCGAAGAAGATCGGCAGAGATCTTGTCTGGCCCTGGAGCCGTGCCGCTCTTCATGCTCCTAATTGCGACTCGCACTTCAGACGGCAGAATCCTAGATGGTGTTCCACAGCGGGGATGTCTGGATCTGGCAGGGGTAGTGTGCAACGGAACAGATTGGTGTAGAACCTCTCCGTGATTGACTCTATCTCGTAACGGGAAGTAGTGACAGTTCCGTCTTCAGTTTTCAATGATGATAGCGGAATACTGAACTCGTTGAGGTCCCGACGGCACTTCTTCAGACTTCGTCTTTCCTGCGCCGCCTCTAGAATTTTTCTCTTCCTGTACTGCGCAAGATCCTCCTGTAACGCATTTCTGCAACTGACATTGAAAATCAGTCGCTCGAGATGAGTTGCATTTGGATCCAGCCTCAAAGTTTTCCTCCTTTCAAGCAGCGTCTTGGTGTTCGATGAAATCCGATCGCTTCTGCTTGATCGTTGAAGACATGCAGGATCAGCACAGGTTTGCAATCCTTTGAGAAGCAGCTCGTAGTCTTTGGTCGGGTCCTCCACGACTCGCCAGTCATAACGGGATAGTGCCTCGTTCAGAAGGATCTCGTCATACACGACTTGCTTCCTCCCCTTCGGCCGGTCACAGGTGTTCTTCTCCAGTCGAGTGTCGAACCTGATTTTGGCCCGAAGAAGGCGATGATCGGATCCACAACAGAAAGATGGCACCACGGAGGTGTCGTAAAGGCACCATCTTCTGTTTGTTAGAATGTGGTCGATCTCAGCATGAATCGTGCCATTGGGTGACTCCCATGTCCAGCGGCGGTGTTTCTTCTTCTCAAACAGCGAATTACCATGGAATAGACGTGCTGCAGACATGAGGTCAACGAGACGACTTCCGTTGTCGTTCCTATCGCCTATCCCGAATTTTCCGAACCTATTTTCCTCGCTGTTGCCTTTTCCTAACCTTGCGTTGAAGTCACCGACAACGAATTTGTAGAAGGACTTCTCTTTGCGGATGACTTCTTCCAGGTGTTCATAGAACGCATCCTGTTCGGAATCGTCAGGTGCTGCGTGTGGTGAATAGCAGTTGATGATTGAGATGGTCTTCTGGTGCGGTGGATGAAGGCGCAGAATGGCTAGACGACGAGACAGAATCTCGTGAGAGTCGACGTGGCGGACGACAGACGGGTGCACGACAAATCCAACGCCTCCGACATTCCGCGACGGGACCTTCTCTCCATGGATAACAAGAGTCCCGTCGTTGAACTGTCGTACGTCGGTTCTTCTGCTCTTTGTTTCTTGTAGCGCGATCACATGGAACTTGATGCGAGCCGCAGCGTCGAGGAGAGCATGGAGATCGGCGTTGGACGAGACTGTTCTGGCGTTGTAGGTGCAGAGCATGAAGCAATCTCCGTGCCGTTTACGAGGTGTGTCGTCATTGTCCAGAATCCATGACGTCCTGCGCAACCCGAGATTTCTTCGCCTCTCACCGGTTGTCGTACCGTCCGACGTCGGAGACGGCAGAGCCCGGTGTGCGGGGTACTGAGGCTGTTTTTCTGCTGGTTGAGCGTTTTGTTCCCTGGTGTCCTGACGAAGCGTTGCCAGCGCGTCCGCAGGCCCCTTCCTCAATCATCGAAACAGAGAGAAGGGGGGGGGGGGGTCCGCTCTTGGCTAAAACTTTACTCCTTCTCAGCATGGTTGAACCTGCCAGGAGCATTTGCCGAAGCAAAAGACTCCCGCTGTGCATCGCAGTCCAGTTCCATTGCCACCCACTCGCCACGATGAGGCGTCGGACCGTCGAGGGGTGCTCTATTTCTAAGCTTTAAAAACGACAAACATTAAGAGATCCAAAATGACAGTCAGTACCTTCTGCAGTGCTAAAAAGCTTCATTAAAACGGATACATACATATCTATGTATCCTTTTATGTGGACGGTAGAGTTGCCGGTTGAGTTGAAGAAGAGTTTGCCTGAAGAGCAAATTTCTGCTGCCTAATCACTCCATTTCTGAGCTTCATAAGTAAAGTAATCGAGATATTCTGAAAAGAAACGGCATTCTTTGTAGAGCGGAATATTCTCTATCGAGTACTTGTTATGAACGTCGTCATAAGAGGAGGGAAACGCTGTGAAACGTTGACCATAAAAATGGCAAGAAGTTGCACAAATCTAAAATGAGGACGTTTGAGTCATCAGTAGCCTGCGATCCCCCACGTCCCATGCCTTTCTCTTTATAGCGGCAACCGGAATTCAAGGGGAAAATCGGTAAATCTTCGAGTAGTTATATTTGGTTCGTTAGAAGGTGGAAAGAATCGTCACCTAACGGGGCAGAGTAGCATGAAGGTATAGACTGTTTTTTTTACACTGAGATCCTGATTCATGGGAAGGGAATAAACGGCGTGGGCTATTTCCTCTTTTTTAATATTTTTCCTGCGTCATGGCGATTCCCTGCAACGTCTGGGATGTTTATTGCATTTTGGGTACCTCTATAACTTCTTCGACAAAGGTAACCAAAAAAGACTGGTAGGAGATTATGGGTTCCCCCATGAAGAATTACGGACTCTACACTTTTTTTTAAAATGAGATTTCAATTCACTTCTAAACGAAAATGCTTGTCTTGACGGTTTTCGCGATACGAGGATAGCTGATGGATACGATAGCTAGTTGTAAGAATCCTATCCCAACAGTCTAGTCCAGTACTAGATCTTGTGGGAACTAGCTTATACCCACGTTAAACTGGCAGGATAAGTGTGCGAAGCTGATAATTAGCCTAAACATTGCCTTGAGTATTGCTGAGTTTTCTTCTTTTCTCTTTAATATTATTCTGTTTGTTTGCACTAACGACACTTTTTTGAGTAATGGCTCCAGTGAAGTAATGATATAAATAAATAAACAAAAGTCGTCTTTATTTTTCTGTGCTGGGTGCTTTATATAGAATAGTGATCGTAACCGGAAACACCTCATTCTATACGTTTTCAGATGAAATTTTAATATTTTTGTAAAATCGCCTGAATAAAGTTTCAGTAGTTTTCAAAGCATTTGCTAACCAGATTTACATTCAATTTCCACAACTCTAGCATCTTATATGGAAAATGGCCTTTCTAAATTTTTGTTTGGTTTCTGACTTCCTATTTTATTTGAACGATCTTTTAGAACTGAATGTGAAAATTCAGATAATACAAATTGTAAATTCAAAGGCTATTTATTTTCCACAATAGCAATTACATATTTAATGCTTTTGTTTGCTTATTTATCCATATGTAGTGCACTATTTTTGCAATTACTGTACTCACAACGATAATACCATTTCCATTCAGTAGTCTTTTCTGACTTCTACAACAACGACACAATGGTCAGTCGTACCAACAGATCTGGCACATCGAATGTAAGAGGTTTCTGGCAAGCCAGTGTGGCTGAGGAAGAACGAGCCAGGGTGAGCCCTTCACTTACTGCCATACCGTAGTGAAACTAATCAGTTCAATGTATAATAGAAAGAGGCAGTCCGCACTACCTCTGCGAAGCCGTACAGTTTTCCACGGTGGAGATCGACAGACGCGTTATCCGCGTCGCTAGTGGTCTCAAACAGCGTCGACGTGCCGAAGGACAGCCGCATACCTGAGCAGAGACTTCAGAAAATGAAGGAAACGGAAAGGCTTGCAGAAATTCATAAAGTAAGTTGAAGTCCATAAATAATCATGTCAGCCAGACAATAAACAGCATAGAGGAAGCAGAATATCATAAGTTTAGCATACCAGGATGGTGCACGGTAGACGAAATTGCTGCGAGTCAACTAATTTTGAGCCCGGACGAGATCAGAACGACGTTTCATAATGATTGCAAAGTGAAAACAAACTTCCAGTGAAAAGACTTTTGCGCTGTTTATCTGGAAGCACTTCCTTTGTTCACAGCTATGGCATATTCGTCGTTATACCATTCTGACATCCTAAATCTATGTATAGCCTTGTATGGACGTCGTCGTCTGTTCAGAACGGTTCAAAAACAGTGGATTGCGTGACGTTATCAGAATACGTATTACCCAAAAAAGACAACATGGTAGTGTCCGAGCTCAATTCTATCCTAGTATTTCATTCAATGTGCTCCAAATTCGAGGACTCAGCATTAGGAGCTGATAAATTCTTTTTTGGGATACACCCTTCCCTTTTCTAGTTCTTTCTATATAACCCGCGAAGGCCAGCCAGGGTACAAGTCAGTTTTTCGTAGACGTGGACGACGTTGTCATGGAACTTTCATCATGCGAATGGGAGCGGGTATGCTTGTCATTACATCACCTTTACCCTCTTTAAATGGGATCTATAGAAGTCAACTATGTATTAGCAGACGGAACATTCACTTTTTGGGAATGGGAAAATTCGATTTGGAGTTTTTAGATGCTCGAGTGGTTTGCCCTTTCATTGCAGCGTTGTCGCCTATTCGGCGTCGACCCGTCTGAAAGAGGAAGCACTGGTTTTAGTGTCCACTGTCCGCTTTCTATAGAAAAGTGCATGTGCAAGTAGCCCCTTGATACTGTTAGGTAGAGGGATTACATGTGCTCGTTTGAACACTAAACAACGTTTTCTATTGAAAATATTAATTTAACGGCCCATTGAACAATTTAGAGTATAATTATTTCCCACAATATGGTCTCCAGGATATCAGAGCGGCATTTATGATTTTCAAGTTATCAGAGCGGTGTTACCAGAGAGAGGTGAAGTTCTAGCGGGCCAATGGGACAGCGCTTGTGATTCCTTTGCGCGCCAATCGTTTAAGAGACCGGAAGGAGCAAATCCAAAAAGCTGTGGAATCTGAAAATGGGGGTGCTCAGCAGTGTGACAGTAGAGGAAGAACGGTAGATAACGACAGATAGGAGCCTGAAAACCCTCTTGTCTTTTGCGCCGTTATACGTCACTAACCGGTGGTGTAGATTGCAGAAGGGCGAGGGGCAAAACAGCCGGCCGCGAACGTTTTTCCCCTCTTGCGGGCAACTCGCGGAAGCACGACTCGCAGTGCTGCGAGATCGTGACAAGAACCCAGGCCACGCTTTTCCAGCGCGGGTTTCGCCACAAATCACTTTTTCTGAACAGTACTGCTTGTTTTCTGGAAATATGTATTCCCAATTCCCACTTTCACCTCAGCCCTCATGGTGGTCCTCCTGTCGTGTGCGACAGTGTGCTGGGCCGCGCACTGCACTTCATTCAAAGGAATATATGACAGCTATGCAACAGAAAGAGGAAGAGAGTCCGATACCCGGTCCTACGCACAGATGCATTTATGTGAAGCGCGTAGCACATGTGATCAGGGCTCCCAACTTTTCGGTTGAAGTGGTTAGCTTACCGGTGAAAACGAGCTGTGTATTCTTCTTGAAATGTTTTCTTCAAAGAAGGATGCACTACTTCTAATAGTTAACCGAGAGAGCTCTTTCAGGCACAGATCCACGAGCAAGTGGCATCTCCTCCCAAGCTTCGTAAAGGAAAAAGCCTAGACTCGTTGGTCCTCCAAGTCGACCATCAACCGTGGTACGTCATATAATCAGCATTAAGAAGCAACGTTTTTTGTCTCCTCATTCGAGCTTTATTCGATACCATCACTTCTACTTAATTCTGCCAAAGCAATGCCGTTCTCCATTATCTTTACTGTAAATCGAGCATTTCAGAGCACAGAGATATTGATTATGGTTTAGCTATGTACTTCTGAGAAGAATAAGCATTCAGCGCTTACCAAAGTTTATACTGTAATTTTCAACTAAGGTATGATCGTGACAAAATTCGAGAATCAGTGTGCAGGGAATCGATTGGCAACATATCAGAGGCCAGGGAACGTTTTGAATCCCAAGATCTCAACCGAAACAAAGGTGCGTTCACCCGGCGTTGATACCTCATAGTAGCCTGCAGCATCCATTTCTTGCGTTTTTTTCGTTGTGTGGAACTCAGCTGATTTAAAAACGTGTGCCACGTATCGTTCCCACTGTTATTACTTCGTTATGATTTGTATTGTGATGAAAACATATCGGGATAAGACTATTTCTTTTCAACTTTATGAACCATTTCAACAGCTCCACACGGATTCTTCATTTGTGGACCGATCGAAATATTCTCTTTTCAAGTCAATATTTTGATCGGCTCACCAATATTTTGATCGGCTCACAGAGTCAATCACTCTGTATGTTCCATCTACAAAATAATTAATTAGCTAGGGGATAGCGGTCATTTTCCAGGGCCTCGGTATCAGCGTAATGTGACTCGACCGGCTCCAGCGTCCTCTGAAAGCGAGTCTATTGGAAGGCTGACGCCCAGTCAGCATTCTGTTCGTTCTGAGGGATCTCAGGTTGGCAGAAGGTGTGCACGTTTGATTTCAATCCACATCACTCAGACGTTTGCCTTCAGGTGCATTCGAGCACGTATTACGGAAGCGAAGAAAGTGGATGTCGGCCTTTGTCATATAGTAACGGTTGGTTTTCTGCCACATTCGAGTCACTTTTAGTTTTGGATGCACTACGTAGAGTGCAATTCCCGCTGCCTAGCCTTATGAAGTGACAGAAATGGCTCTGTTCTCTGAATAAAGGATTGTTAGGCCCATCTGCTACTAGTAGCGCTTTAAAAATAGCGTAGTCTTGCCCAAAAAGGTGCTAGCATTCATTTCTGATGCCAATTTGATACAAATAAAACGCTCGCATCAGAGTTTATCATCACTAATAACAGTAGAGTAACTTTTCTGAATACTATGAAGTGAAGGCCAGATAACATGTACGAAGGACATATGGGTTCGAGGCGTCTATGTGAAGATGTATTTCAGGGTATGAAAATGCTGAAAAATCATCAGTACGAAGTTTGGAGCAAATCTATACCGACGAGGAGCAACTTTTCATGATCTACATGAAACAGAATCCAGAAATCCTCACAAGTGAGCGCACCTTTATTATCGCTGTTTTCGGTTTCGGGAAAAGGGAAGACCGAGGTGCATGATGCAACGTCCACGTGAGATCAGCCGGCATCTCTTTCGTTGAGGGGTACTTGGCAACCTTCCTCCCAACTAAAAAACACTGCCTTGGTGACTGCTCCTCCGACAAGGTCAAGCCTCGCGTTGAGGGAAATTTTCATAGAGTAACCCCCTCCTTCTAAGAAAGGAGGTACTCCATATCACCTCCTTCCTTCTTCACTCATGAACAACAACAAAGAAAAACGCAATCGTCACCGTGGAGGCATTGTTTTTCCTATAGTAAATGTGATTGGGGCGGAGTTGGTGCAGTGACAAATGGCGCGCACTCCCACTTTCATGATGTGGGAATCAAATCCCGCATTAGGCTCGGCCAGGTCAACCAAGCCTTTCAACCATCCTGGGTCGGTGAACTTGTATCTGAATCGTCTGGGAGGATTAAAGCAGCACTGACTTGTAGATCGGCTGGCCCTCGCAATTCATTCCCCGAAGGAAAAGATCAAGGCCAAAAACTTTACCCATTATCCTTTTCGAATTTGCCCGACCGTTTCCGAGAACTCATAGCATAACTTCGATAATTTCAATGAATGAGTGCTGCTGTTATAACAACTTCTTTACTCTTATTTACATATTACCCGTTGGTTTCCTCAATGGTGGACAATTCTTCAGAAGCAAATCTCGTCGAGAAAAATTTGATGAAACGTCAAAGTACCTCATTTCAAACAGTCGTAACTTTTTCAAAAGCATTTTGCTGAGACCAACTTTCGTTGAGATGATGAACGGGCAGCCGCTTCTTAACGGCCATTCAGGCTATGCCATTTGTATAGAAGGACGAAATAAAATCGAATATATTTTATCGAAGAAAATTTGTTCATCGAGGAAGCGAAATCATCCCATCGTTATTGAAATATCCTGTATGCCTACAAAATGTTTCCTGTACTCGTCCTCGGCTCCTAATACATAGAACAACGGGAAGCACTGGCTGACCACATCTGAGATGCGTCATGCATTTCCATCAACAATCCATCTGAAACGATTCCCTTGGTCCTTCTCGCAACTGTCTGTGCACAAGCATGTTCCAAACACGTAAACAGTTCATGCACGGTGCGATGATTACGATTCTCCTCCTCAGGAGATCAGATACGACCTCGAGGATTCCTCCGCCCAAGTTTGATTCTGTCCCCCAACCCTTCCCTCATTGGCACCAACCGCCCTTCCACCAACGACGATCACGTTGGACGTTTCCTGGCTAACGACCACGGAGTATGTCTTTAATGTAGAATGCGTCAATCATTTTACAACTCTCAGCACCAGACTCTAGAGACATATTTGACTTTAGAACCTTAGCCTTTACCCTTCACCTTCAATGTCAGTCAACACATAAGTCAACAAATAAGTTTCTCTAGCGCATCGCTTGTATGTCCTTAGATGAATGCTCGTGCCGAATAAAATAGCAGAAGACACCCTAGAGTTCTGTTCTAAGTTGTTTTATTTTTCAAAAAAAAATTGCATATTTTCAGACTTGGGGATAGCCTGCAGTGCGGAGACACGGCGAGTGATGGAAAACCTTCCTCGATTACCTGTAGAACTCCGTCTCGTTGACGATAATAACACTGTAAGTACTTGAATGGAACAGCTGAGCCGTCAGTGGTGAAAATTTTTTTTATCAACAGGCACACCCACTTTCTACTTCACCTCGTCAAGGTAGATATTTGAAGAAAGGTTGCACTGCACCTTCCAATCATATTTATTCAAAAATACGAAAACACGAGCCAAAGGAAGTATACGACCAAGGTCAGCCTGAGGTGAGATTGAGCATTCGTAAATTCCCTTCTTTGATATCAGCAAGATCATCGCAGGCCCTACCCGAAAAGCGAATTGGCTCCTTAATCAACTCAGAGATAAAGCAACTACGGAAGCGAGAGGATGAGCTATATGAAACGAGGAAGGAACTTGGATTGCCGACACTGGAGGTATTCGTAAAAACGGTAAAATGGAGTTTTTGTAGTGCTCTGCACTGTAATACTTTTTCTAGGAAATGATGGAACTTTGGAAGCACGGCCCTCAGACAGCCACTTTGAGGTCTGGTGCTCGTTATGATCAAAAGAGGGTTTGTTTATCAAATTGTTTTTTAGTTTTTGCAAACCAAACAGGAACTCCTATCCAAGAGTGATAGAACGTCAAGCGTGTAGCTGGAATGGGCGTAAGAAAAATTCAATCTAAACATCAAATGGAGAAAGTTATTGACGATGATACACTGCTTTACCTGCGACCAAGATCGACATACAGTAGCGCTCAAAAGTATTCGGCCAAATGGTTGTTCACTTGGGTTTTTCACTTGTAACGTTTTTGCGACTGGACCGATTTAAGAGCAATTTCGGTATGTTGTACTTGGAAACACTGCATACTTAATATACTACTTTGACGCTGAACGGTGTAAGTTACGTGGTTGAATGCAATTTTTCGTTCTTGGAGTGCCATCGCTATGCTGTCCCGCTGTGCCGCTGTCATCAAAAGTCGTGGTCTTTCCACAAAATATTGATGTTCTCCGAGGCTTGCTCGTTCTGTTTTTGTAAAGAAAGCCGTTTTTCTTGACCAAGCCTTTTCTTTTTTTTTGGTGGTCTTGTGGTAAATTCTTGTAAAAAACCATGGAAAGAGTCAAGCGGCCCTCAAGTAGAAGGAAGTGTTGACAATAGGTTCGGGCACCACATATTGAAATTTTGTCAAATTTGGTCAAGTAGAAAAAAAGTTATGAAAAAAAAGTGTTTGGCCGAATACTTTTGAGCGCTACTGTATGTCACTAATCCTGAGTGATGGGTCGTATTTGTGGAAGAACTGAGTCTAAGGTTCCTTAGCCACCCACCTGTGTTTTAATGACTTTGGGAAGGTCGTGAGAAGGGCAAAGCTGCATGTAATAGTTTTTCTCATGAACTTTCTTCAAGATGATGCTTCACCGACACGTGTGGCCTTTCTGGTGGGGTCCCACTCGCATCGCGCAAAAGAAGTTGAAAGAAAGGATGAACGAACTTTTTCGAATCTCGCCCACAGAAAAACGACAGAAAACACAGAAAATGGTTCAACGCTGCAATCATTCTTGCCCTTCCTTCATTCTGCTTGAAACGATCGCTCACACAGCTCTATTGTTTCCCTTCCACTCAACACTTGCTCGGCCAGCGCTACACCGTGTGGAGACTACACCTGGGCGAGCGAGCTAATCAACTTATTAAAGGTACCGGAACTGAGCAATTTCGCTTTACGATAAATACAGCTCGTTAAAATAGGCGCAATTGCACACACGACATAATGGCATCACGCCAAGGCGTCTAATGTGTAATCTACTCCAAGTTTTTCATTCAAGTTGAATTTTTTAATCATGGACACTTTTTTATTCTTACTTATACGCTTATTCTCCCTTTCACTGTTTCATTAGTTTAACATAATCATAAATGAAAGCAAAATTCACCCCACGCAACATAAAATGACGGTGATGTGGCTCCGCTAACAGACAACTCGGCCAGTAAAGAGTGCACTCGAGGTGAAGCGCAACAGGATCGCAATAGCGCTCCAAAGGCGCATTTTGAGGGTAGTTTCGCTACACATTATCTCATCTGAGCTCGAGTGTTTTGTCTACAGTGAACATTGCTTCCAAACCCGCTTTCCTTTCTCCTCACTTCCGGTGTCTTGAAATCGACAAGGCCGTCGTTATAAGGATGATCAGCTAGCAATACTAGTGTATCTGAGACCACGGCTTTTTCGTATCACTTTTTTCATCACTTTAAGGGTTTCATTTCAGCACCGAACAACAACCATGTTACGGACATCGCACACTAGTTCACCGAATGGATAATTTAGCTGTAAACGAAGTGCTCTAAATGAACCTTTAGAGGAAGGAGATTTGGTGCGAAATCTTCAGATTTTAGAATTTTCTTTGAATTTCTTTCACTCGGTTGCATCACTATGGCTCTATTATGTGAATATGTCTTCCGTGAATGGAGATTATTTTTAGAGAACTAATATTAAAGATATCGCGAAAGTTCTATGAAAGTACATTGTTCACTGAAGCTGGATCGCTTGTTTGTATTATCAAGTATGTAGGTTTTGTCTAGTACACAAAAGTAATCAATACCTATGTGTCAGAGATTTCTTATCCGGGATTTGTATTTATTAACGAAGATTTTGATTTGTTTGTTCCACACAAATAGGCGAGCACGGTAAAGACAGGCGTTATACCACTGAAGGGGACCCACAGGAGCTTATTAACCAAGTGTTGGAGAAAGCACCGTGCGACAGTGGTTCAACAAATTCCGTTTTGAAGATTCCAGTCATAAGAATGAACCTCGTAGCGGTAGACCTAAAGCAGTAGCTGATGAGGATCTAAAGCGTTTGTGGAGGCTGACCCATCCCAAACAGTTCGAGAGATCGCAGAAAAGCTAGGCGTTGGCAATTCCACTGTCGCGGATGATCTGAAACGCATTGGGAAGGTAAGAAAACTGGACAAGAGAGTGCCCCACGATTTGAGTGGCCGGCAGAAATTGTCACGTCTCGAGGTTTCTTCTCAACTGCATTTGCGCAACAGAAGCGACCCGTTTCTGAACCGAATTGTCACCTGTGATGAAAAGTGGATTATGTATGATAACAGGAGACGTTCCGAGCAATGATTGGGTGCAGGCGAGCCACCGAGGTGGTTTCTAGAGTAGAATCCTTCCTAAAAAATGATTATGGCTCTAATGTGGTGACCATCTGCTGTTGTGATCCACTATAACTTTTTGTCACCAGGCCAAACCACCACAGCAGAGCCCTACTGTGGAGAAATCGACGCAATGTACCAAAAATTGCGTCAGCTGCATCCAGCACTTGTTAATAGCGTTTCACAAATTACTATCCGTGAACTGAACGTATTGGTGTTGAAGTTCTACCTCACCCGCCATACTCTCCAGACCTTTTACCAACCGACTACAATCTTTTCAAATATTTTCAGAATTTCCTTGCTGGGAAATACTTCATCAATGAAGACTAGACAAAAAAGCAATCGTGGATTTCGTGAATTCTCGGCCACCTACTTTTTTCTTTGATGGGATTTATCAACAAAGCTTATTTCGATTGAATCCGATGACTGTTAAGAAAGTTATGATCGTTTAAAGTTAAAAGCTCAAAACGCAAGAACTTTCTGGACAGCCTAATAGTATACCATAGATTACTGGTTAACGGTATTTGTCACGGAATTTCGCTGGATATAAAATATAATCGCAAGTCGGTTATTTCAAGAGAAGGCGGCAGTTACACTCCGTTCCTGCTAACTACAAAGATCTCCGATAATCTTAGAAGAAGAACATGATGTTTCCTTGTTCATTACACTAACGCCATACTTATAAGCTAACTTAACCACCATTATTTTTATTGCCAGATAATATCTCAAGCAATCCTCGTCTGTGAAGGAGCGATATCATATTCTTCGTTAGGACGCTCTGAGGGTCTCGTGTTTTGCTGCATCTGAAAAAAGCTTATCATTTCAAGAAGCCTTGGAACTCCTTATAAATGCTCAATTCCTGTGAGCTATGATAGAAAGTTGCAGACCTAGGGTATGAAGCTAAACTTTACGACATCTTTCAATACAACGGAAACTACATTTAACGGATTTCTGCACATGCTTAGTCACATGTAGAAGCACGGCTTTCACCTCTAGAAACAAATGAGCTACTGTTTGCTCTAATTTTTGTCTCATTCTCATCAGTAAAACCTGATTTTGAGAAGCGATATCATAAGCAGCGCTCTGGCGATTCACGATAGAATTCTCAACTCTCTCCTTCTAAGAAATGCAGCGCCGCGACAGTTTCGCAAGTTATGCGTTAGTTTATGAATACTAAAATCAACCCCACCAGGAAAGAATGTAGCCCGGCTAACAAGGGAAGGATTCTAGGTCGAAGTGGCCATTCGGAATGGTATACATATTGTCTGACGTACTTTCGGACGCTGATCTCGAACCTACAGTCCAAATTTGCTGTCCGACTCTCTGAGCGGAGTTATGGAGGTTTTTTTGAAAAAACAATGCTATTATATGGTAGGTTTGAAAGCCCGTAGCACGCGAGCCAGACGTTCTCGCGCAAAACTAGTGCGATTTTCGTGTTCAGGGGACCAAACTGCCCTATAGACCATGTTTTTAGCCAATTCGAAGCCTATTGGGTAGGCCAAGAGTTTCTCCGAAATTTGGTCAACTTCTCGGTAAGCCAAGAATTTTTCTGAAATTCGGTCAAATTCTCGAATTGGCTAAAAACATGTTCCATAGGGCAGTTTGGTCCCCTGAACACGAAAATCGCACTGGTTTTGCGCGAGAACGTCTGGCTCGCGTGCTACGGGCTTTCAAACCTACCATATGATAGCATTGTTTTTTCAAAAAAAACCTCCATAACTCCGCTCAGAGTGTCGGACAGCAAATTTGGAGTGTAGGTTCGAGATCAGCGTCCGAAAATACGTCAGACAATATGTATCCCATTCCGAATGGCCACTTCGACCTAGAATCCTTCCCTTGTAAGCATTTCATCCTTTTTCACGATGCCTTTGAATGCAAATCGACAATTTTTTTCCGGCCCCTGCCTTGTGAGCCATTAGCGCTGCTTTACTTGTTCATAATATGTGTTTTATTATTTCATTTCTTACCTGAGGCCCGTTAGGAAGTCTCTCCACTGCAGGAGTGGTATCATGCCCCCTCTGACGTTCCCGCCCCTGAAATAGCCTCAGCTTTCCGAAAATCCTGTAGTTTCTTCCAAACAATTAATTCGACCAAAAAAGGAAAGAATGTAACCTTTTTTTATGATATTGTTGATCCCAACCGACAGTTTTTTAGATCTCTGCATGTGAGTGACGCGCTGCTTTCCTCGTTCATACGAAGTAATTTTTACTCCAAGTCATACCTGTGGCCTGCTAGGAAGTCTCGTCTCTGGTGGGGTGATATCATGGCCAAGTCCCTCCTCTGGAGGAGTTATACCATTTTCACGATTCCTCACCTGTAATAGCCTCAGCTTTCCGAGAAATCCTTGTAGTTTCTTCTTAACGCTAAATTTGACCCGACCAGGAAGGAATATAGCCGGACTAGGAATTTCATCTTTTTTAACGATATCTTTGAAAGCAAACCGACAGTTTTTTCAGATCTCTGCATGTGAGTGATGCGCTGCTTTCCTCGTTCATAACAAGTAATTTTTACTCCAACTCTTACCTGAGGCCTGCTAGGAAAGTCTCGTCTCTGGAGGAGTGATATCATGGTCAAGTCTCTCATCTAGAGGAGTGATATCATTTCCACGTTTCCTCACCTGAAACAGCCTCAGTGTTACGGGGAATCCCTGTAGCTTCTTCTAAACACTATTCGACCCGACCAGAAAAGAATGTAGCGGGCTAGGGATTCCATCTTTTTTCTACGATATCTTTGAATGCAAATCGACAGTTTTTCTCAGATCCCTGCATGTAAATGATAAGTGCTGCTTTCCTCGTTCATGGCAAGTATTTTTGCTCCTGTTCTTCCCTGCCTCTTAGGACGTCTCGTCTCTGGTGGAGTGATACCATGGCCAAGTCTCTCCTCTGGAGGAGTTATATCATTTTCACGATTCCTCACCTGAAATAGCCTCAGCTTTCCGAGAAATCCTTGTAGTTTCTTTTAACGCCAAGTTAGACCCGACCAGGAAGGAGTATAGCCGGGCTAGGAATTTCATCTTTTTTCTACGATCCCTTTGAATGCAAACCGACAGTGTTTTCAGATCTTTGCATGTGAGTAATGCGCCGCTTTCCTCGTTCATAACAAGTAATTTTTACTCCAACTCTTACCTGTGGCCTGCTAGGAAGTCTCGTCATGGCCAAGTCTCTCCTCTGGAGGAGTTATATCTTTTTCACGATTCCTCCCCTGAAATAGCCTCAGATTTCCTAGAAATCCTTGTAGTTTCTTCTTAACGCCAAGTTAGACCAGACCAGGAAGAAATATGCCGGGCTAGGGATTTCATATTTTTTAAGGATATCTTTTAGTGCAAACCGACAGCTTATCAGATCTCTGCATGCGAATTATAAGCGCTGCTTACCTCGTTCATAACAAGTTATTTGCTTCAATTCTTACCTGCCTGTTAGGAAGTCTCTCCTCGAGAGGAGTGATATCATTGGGAAGTCTCTCCTTTGGAGGAGTTATATCGTTTTCACGTTTCCTCTCCTGAAATAGCCTCAGCTTTACGGGAAATTCCTGTATTTTCTTCTTAACGCTAAATTCGACCTGACCAGGAAAGAATGTAGCCGGGCTAGGAAATTCATCTTTTCTTTATGATATCGTTGAATGCAAATCGACAGTTTTTTTTAGATCTCTGCATTATGAGTTTAGCGCTGCTTTCCTCGTTCATAGTAAGTGTTTTTTGCTCCAATTCTTACCTTAAGTGCGTTGTTAAGTCTCTCCTCTGTAGGAGTGATATCATAAACAGTGTTTTGACGTTCCAAGTTCTTGGATCATTTCTTCTGAAAAAAGGACCCTCTTCGCGGAAATTTCGGAAGTTCTTTATGAATGCTCAATTAGAAAGAACTGAAAGGGAATGTATCCGACATAGGAAATAAACAAAATCTTTCCGATTTCCATGGTTCAGATGGTTGAGGGCCACAAAACCACAACCATTTGTAAGGATTTCTTTAAGTACGTACTTGATTTCTCGTATAAGCGCTCCTTTCATATTTTAGGAAGACTTCTTCGCTTAAATTGTTACCTTATGCTTCTCGGCAGTCGTTTTTCCTGAGAAGAAGATGTCGTGCTTTTTAATCCGTGCCTGCGTTGGCGGCAGCAACCATGCATAGTAAAATGGACAGTAATAACCTCATTCTGAAATGTCTAGTGGTATATTTTCAGTGCGGAATGGAGAGTAATATGATAGTAGGCTTCGGCTTAAAATGCAACTCGATTACGCACCCTTCTCAACCTGCCGCCTTCCCCATAGGGATGTGCGCCGTTTGAAGGTTGAGTCCGCTGATGTAATAGTAGACAACTGCGGCTTCTCCCGTCCGCGAGGACAAAGAGGCACTCACTGCATTTTATTTGGCAAGTGGTCCTCGTATAGCCATTTTCTTTCAGAGGAATTTTATTGAGCTCCACCACTGCGTGCAGTCGATTTCGGGGCATCGTATATGTTTCCAGTGGATATTAGAAACTATTGTTTTTGATGAAGAAAAGTGTGCAATTTTCAGTTTTAAAAGAGTCAGGAAAAGCAGCATCACAGAGCTAAAATGAGGATTATAATGTGAGCCGCATGACGAGTCTACTGCCTTGAGTGGGCTACAACACAAAGTAAACGTTGGTGTTTGTACGAGTTTCACATTATGTTCTTAGCGGTTGACGTTACATTAGCACGGGAAACTTTCTTTTCTTCAGATATTGTAATGAAAGACAGGCCTTTTTCCCCACTTAATTATCATCCATTTTGCTGGCTGAATTGCAGATAGGTGTTGAGCATTTTAGACCGTGGATGCTATCTAGTTCACCTATCCTGCAGCCCTCACATACCTCGACTCATTACTGGCACACTCTTTACAAGTGCGGCCAGGGCTACCTTGTCACAGAGAGAGAAATTCTTAGAATATTGTGATATGTGTCTTTGATGGCAGAAGGCCCGAAACTTTGTGGGGTAGTTCGATTTGCAGTATTGCTGAAGAGGACAATGCGAGGATACTTCCAAATGAGAATGGGGTCGCAAAATGATTGAAGTGACTATGAATTACATGGACTACTAACCTTTCAGAACTCAACCATACATTTGGATCTACAGTTTCTGAAGGATTTTCTAGCCTTACATACTAAGTTCCTGAGAAAGATGTTCGCTTGAAGCTTTCATGCAAATATGAGAGTGGGAAATCAATTGGCTCAGATTGTCAACGCTTCAAATTTAGTACTCTTAGGTATGAAGCGTTGAACACTTCGTAATGAAATCCGATAATAAGAGCAAGACAAACGAAATTTAAGAGCCATATGACTATGTGTTCGTCTTTGTTACCGGCTGCTTATATTGTGCTGCTGCTTATATAGCATGCACTTTCATGACGAACACGGAACTTTTGCAGACATCCAGACATTATCCAGACATTTTTTTAATCTAGTGAACATCGAATGTTTGCTGTCCAGGTATTTGCGACATTTGCCGCATTGTATATATTTTTTTCATTAGTGCAGAATGACAAATGAGCATGCGCTTAATATAGATGTAGCAAGCTCATGTGATTACAAATTCAAATGCTATTATTGGATTTTTCGGTTAATCCTTCCTGAACGTTATCACATTTGAAGACAAAGCACATGCTGCAGCTCATCTACATTGTAGGAGAGCTTCTAGCGGTTGAAGGAGTTCATGACATGTCTGACATGAAAGCGTTTCCAACAACTGCAAGAGTAGTCTTCAGGTTTGTGAGGTTGAAAACGAACGCGGTTTTTCATGACGGCTTGAATACATGTGTATATCCGATGGACATGCACACTGTAGCAGTCCAAAAACTTTTCCTTGATTTTTAGAAGTCTGGAAATGGCGAAGGCACAAATAATGGACAGGCCATCGAAATAGTATTGTCGTGACTCGTGCACGACTTCTTTATCCCCGTTGGGCCGTGCGTGAAATATACGCGCACTTGTCACCTTTCTGGCCCTTGCCGTCCAAAGGGGATAAGCGGACTCACGCGCTGGGGTCCCATCGCGCAGCTACCGTAACCATGGAATGTTCTGGACCGTGCCGGCTTCAGGCCCAAAATCATTCCTCTTCGTTAGTCTCTGCTCGTCCTGCGTCCCGAGCGGTTGGTTACGACGCCGCTCTCCACAGTCCGTCTTGTGCGCAGTGTCATCCAGCGCACCCGTCGTCTCCGAAGAACATCCCTGCGCAGCTGCTCCCCCAAGCAGCCCCTGGTGCGCAGCCGTCGTCGACCATCGAAGGACAACGTCGCAAGGACGTGGCATGGAGGAAGCAGGAACTTCCGTCCTCTGCTGGTGAGCGCCCGGACGTGCCGACGAAACCCTGGTCGTTGCCGCCAAGCACGACGGAAGGGTTGGTTAGCCCTCGGCGCCCCCTAGTGAGGAGAGGACCGATCCCGTAGGTTCCTTTTTAGATTAGGCGTTTCATCCTATTTGCGAAGTAGGCGTAAATGCCGTTATAGTATATTGTGTTCGTGTTGTGTACGAGTATATATCTAAGTGTATTTGGCGCATATTGCTTATGGGGATTAATCAATATGTTGCGCATGTGTCAATAACTATTTATTGATTGGTCAGTTGCCAGTTATAACATCAGGGGTTTGGTTGGTTTATACGCAGTGTCCGTTTTGGGGTCAAACGGGGTACACCGACACCAAGCGCAGTGGACTAGGCGCAGTCGGTGGGCCGAGAGGTCGTGGTGCAGTAGAAGTCGTATATCTGGGGCATCCAGGGTAGGACCGCTCGTCATCGCGTGGCAGGCGAGGTATTGGGCGTAATTCCCTGGCATACCCTCTCGGCGCACGACGCGGGCGGCTTCACACTAATTCTTGTGTGCCACAAACCTTTTGCCCCGTGGAGCCGCCCCGCGTCGTGACAAGTATGAGGCCTATTGCTGCAAGGCATACATTTCCCACAATTTCATCTAGCTGAAGATAGAACACTTGTAGGGGAGGGGGGGTCCTACAGCATGAAGCCGAATGCTAGATATACAGAAAAATATGCGATTCGCATCCGTTGTCTTCAAAGCAAGAAAACTCTTCAGAGCATGAAAACTGTTCCTTCTTCCACATATGAACCGTTGAGAAACTCATGGAAGCCATTATAGCCACTATTTGAGACCACAGGAAGCCACGATTTCTGGAATCTGGCACTACATGCCTCATTATGTAAGATAAATGCGTCGTGGTTAATTCGAAATAGCACTGGTTTTGGAGGGTTTTAAAGTCGTGGATAGTGGGCGAATAGCCTTGCGAGTTTACGTCCAAAAAGACAGATGTCTAGGAGAAGGTCTCTCTGACGGTCTATATTAGTCGTACTCCGCTGCAAGTTTCACCAACCAGTCCGTTACATAGTAGTAAAACCCTCGCCCAAAATATTTACTCTTAAATTTTATCTTTTTGTGAACGAGCAATCTTTAACCTTTGCCGTGATAACGACACCTCCACATCTATAGACGAGCTATCCAAAAAACTGTGCAGCAATGTTGCTTTTGCTGCTTTTGCTGCTCTCGAACCTCTGATGTTTCAAAACCGGACTTCCACTTTTTACCCGCTTTGAAGCCACTTATAGAGGACTGGTTGTTTCATGAATAAAAAAATATCGAAATCTCCCTTCACTTATTTCTACGTTCTTTTCTCACGAAAGGCTTGGATTTCTTCAGCATATCAATATTCCTTTCTAAGTACTAGGTGTGCCACTTCTAATGGCCAAAACGTCGCTCACACACAACATTTTAGTCGAGGTAAAAACCATTCGAATCTACACAACTTTGCCAACGATCCGGTAAAGTAAATATGATGATAAAATCATCATGATAAAATTTTGGATTGCGATAATTAATAAAGTCAACGATGGCATTTTCGACATGCATCGTATCGGCGAACTCCTCCTGACGCATGTTTGCATCGGGAACCCGGAAAAAGCGGTAATCCGTCAGGAATAGGTCTGGAGAATAGGAGGGGTGAGGGAGAGTCTCGATGCCTAACTGCATCAGTTTCTGCTGGGTGACTTGCGAAGTGTGGGATTTTGCGTTGTTTTGCGCACCCAGCAAAAACTGATGCAGTTAGGCATCGAGACTCTCCCTTACCCCACTTATTCCTCAGACCTATCCCCAACGGATTACCACTTTTTCCGGGTTCTCTATGCAAACCTGCGTCAGAAAAAATTCGCCGATACTATGCACGGTAAAAATGCCGTTCTTGACATTATTAATTCTTGCAATCCAGAATTTGACCGTGATGGCATGTTTTCTTTAGCATATTGTTGGCAAAATTCTGTACATGCGAATGGCTTTTATTTCGACAAATAAAGTTGTGTCTGAGCGAAGTTATGGCCATAAAAAAATTGACTTGGTAAATGCGGGATTATTTTCAAGCAACTTTGTTAGAGGCGCTCAAAGTGCCCAGCTGTGATCGCACATGAGTGAAGTGAACGAATGCTTATTGCGACACTTTATCTCTCTACCATTTTCTTAAGTTCAAAATTTGATGTCATAAGTGGTCACTCAACATGGAGCGATCATCCACTTGATCCCCACAGCAATTCCAAAATCTTGCGAGCAATAACGAGCACAGACGAGAGCGGAAGGAGGAAAGTAGGCTGCGCGTGAACTTAATCGAATCGCGTTTGAGGTAAAGGATAGTAGCTCCCTCTTCGTCATTAGTGGAATTTCCATATTTCGTTCTATACTGTGTGCCATCCACATCCGTGCACATGTGTTGATGACATTGGGTATCTCAAATGTAAATTTCGCTTGTGGAAGGAGTTAACCGCACACTGACGAGAAAGGATGAGATTTCTACTCTGAAGCAAATGTTGCTAGCTTTATCAATATCCCACTATCAGCTTCTCTTTCAAAAAGCCGATTTGTATGTAATTCCTGTTATCTGGATTTTTTTGATCAAGAATTTTTCCCAAAAAACGGTTCAGCTCAACCTTGGAGAACGTCTTTTTCATTGTTGTGCTCTTCCACGCAAAAAAATAAGAATTTACGAAGTACTGGGCATCGAAGATTTTCGTCCACGGTAGACAAATGTGATGGCTAATTAGGAAGACTGTTTCGGCTGTCACCCAAACAGGGAGAGATTTCCTAAGCTGAACCAATAAGTTATTAACCTGCCAAACCAATAGTGTACAATTAAAGAATGTCTGTCGATGTACAATCCCCACCGTAAGTTTTCAAAAACTTTTTGTGCTGTGCTATAACTCGGTTCTTTGATCTCTTTATCTTCTTGAAATTGTATATTATTTGAATGAGCCCATCGAGCCCTACAAGGTGATCTTTTCAGTATTTTAAAAAGCCGATTTCTCACGTTCTCGCATGCACAAAATGCCGGTGGGCAATTACTAGCGGGCGACTCGCGCTATATTTATAACCAGGAGGCAAATCTCAACGTACATAACTCAGCAACTCACAGGGTTACTATCCTATTTGAAGCTCAATGAAAATTATTTTGTCTCTAATGGTAATATTGCGACATGGCATTGGAATGTCATCGATGAGGATGACCGTACTCGCGTAGAAAAGGGAAGACAAGGTAGCCATCGATCGAATTATCCATAACTTTTGCCTGCCAAGTCGACTGTACCCGGACCATGGTCAAGTCTGGCGTAGAGAAAAATTCTGGAGAGATACGGCCCCTACTCCTTCTCAAGAAAACTTTCAGGTACGACCTCTTGAAATTTCACAAAGAATATGACCCCTCCTCTACCTTTCTTCCGACACGACGACCTCCCCTCGATTAATGCCTCAAAAACTGTCGTCGCAGAGCTAACTGTGTTTATACTTGAGCCGTCCCCCTAGAAAAAAAGGTTGTAAATCGACAATCAGCACTGTACCACCACCGCCACTTAATACAAAGTATGAATACTGATTGACGAGCTTTTTGAGAGAAACTTCATAGCTCATCGGTTCAGAATTTTCCCCTGAGGGCGGAGCCATCGAGGAGTCATCGTGAAAAACCTTGAAAAATACGACCCCATCCAACCTAAGGCAGCTTTAGGGGAAACTCGGACGAAAAGTGAAAGAAGTAGTGAATATGAAATCCGAGATGCCTAGTAACAGGACAGTGGAGAAAAAACGCATGGAATTGGCCAAAAACCCGAGCATTAGGACCCCTTCCCACCGTTGGTTCTAGGCGCGGACGACCTTTCCGTCAAGAGGCGGGTAGTCCGCATAGGTTTTCTATTGGCATTATCAAGAGGTAAACATGAAGGGACGTTCGGAAATGTGACAGCATCTATTTTCATGTGGTGAGCTTCAAGCTAAAAGTGAGAAATCGCGCTGCGATACTTTCAATACTGCCGATTTCCTTGACCAACCTCACCGTGACCACCACTAATCACGTCGCCTGGAGGCGGGCTGCCCTAAACCAAGGCGGCTTTCCCTGACGAGGCCGCCTTCGCCACAGCTCGAGGGGCGCCTTCCGCGGGGGATTTTGCCACGCATAGGCCTTTCTGACCCGTAGTTTTTCACTAAATGACTCCTTTTGCGATTTCTTTTCACTCACATTATCCCTAACACTGTCTTTACGTACGTCCCCCACCTTCCAAACCGAAATACGATCCCGTCGAGAGATCCCGCCTGAGTCTCGAGCCTGTCCCGTAACCCATTGTATAATTCTCAGGAAGGAGGGGGACCGGAAGCGTGTATAATTCTCAGGAAGGAGGGGGACCGGTAGCGGCTCTTTTCCACAGCCTCTGACCTGGCAGATGCTTGACTTGAAATCCGACAGACTTGACGTGTCGCAATTAGCGTGATTAGATGTAAGCAGAATTTACTGTTAAAAGTTGATGAAATCGTGCAGGGATCAATGAATTTCTCTGTTCCCCATATATTTATGTTGTATTTGCCTAATAAGGGCCGCATGCATAGTTTCACGCGAAAAAATTAGAATCCGACGAAGATACAGCTCCTCAAAGTGGTGGTCGAGGAGACGGGGCCTCGGAGCAAATGCCCGCCCCGTCGTCTGCTGCGGTGGGAGATGAATTAAGGGACGCTTCTACTATGCTTCTCCGACCACGGCGGACCACGGGGCGGGCATTTACTCTGAGGCCCAACCCCTCAGCCACCACTCCAAGGAGCTGTGTCTGATTCTCATTTTTTGCGTGACTTCGAATGCGGTCCTCATTATGTAAATACAACACAAATATATGGGTAGCAGAAAACTCATTTTCTGTGCACGACCCTCTTAAGAGCACTTCCCGCGATAATTGCACCAGCTATTTATCCTATCGCAATCGATAGACCCACGGTTAAATGTCGAGGCTGACCCTTTGAGAATACCCTTTGAGAAGCGCCACGAGGCCTCCTGGCAGCGCTGAGCCTGCGCGAAGCAACTGCGACCCCGCCCATCAATTGCGACCCCACCCGGCATTGGACGTGGATTTTTCCAACGTGGTGTTTATGTGGGCCCGTGATTCTGCGATAAGATGAAGAAGAAATTCTAGTAGCGAAGGAAACCTTTACATGGGGGAACAGGTAATAGTTCAAGGTTCCTCATGATACCATCCAACGGGAACTATTAAGTTGATTCATAATAAATCGGACAAATGGTAGTGATGATTTCTAGAGATCATAACTCAGTAACGAATTAACGAAAATGGACGCGCGAGGTACCGTTGGAATGAGTATGAAAAGCTCTTCAAAGTACTGCAAAATAATCACTCCAAAGTAAATTCATTCCGCCACAATGCCGCACGATTTCAAGCGGTCCAGAGACCACATCCGCAACGTCATACTATTTATATCGCTATCTGGCCAGGAACCCGCGGATATCGGCAGACGTCTGATAGAAGTTCACAAGGAGCATGCGCCCGGCAGAAGTACACTGTAGTTGTAGCATTCGAAGTTTCAGGCGACTATTCCATCGAAGACGAAAACCGCGGTTGGTGGAGCGTACACGGCGTAGAGTACTGGGAGCTGCTCGATGAAGGTACCACAGTATCCGCCGACGCCTACATTCGTCAATTACGAGAATTGAAGGCCAATGTCCAAAGTTCGCTACGGCGGCGGTCACATGTCTACTTCCAGCACGACAACGTGTCTACTTCCACAGACCGCACTTCGCAAGATCGACCAAGGCCGAGCTGCTGTCGTACAGTTGGACCGTACTTCTATACCCACCGTACTCCCCAGACCTGGCCCCTTCAGACTTCCACCTTTTCTCCCACAGCCAACGCCACCTGGACGGCCAAGACTTCAAAACTCGCGACGAGGTCAAGGCGGCACTCGGCAACTTCTTCGAGCTCCAGCTTCCGGCCTTCTGGAGCAAGGGCATCCATGATCTGCCTATACCGTGGCAGAAGGTCATCGATAAAGATGGAGTATATTTCAAGTGAATCCCTGTTGTCGTAAAAAAGTTGTACGACAATGATTAAAATTGGTCAATTTGTCCGATTTATTATGAATCAACCTAATAATTCAAAGGCTTGTTTTCACATGGTGATCTCGTACAAGGCCAGATCTCCGGAGTCCATCCTTACCATTTTCGGGGCTGCTTTCGGATTTTTCTTTTCGTTGTATTCCTCAGCACCTCTAATTTCATAGTTCAGCGCTTCTACCCATTCAAGGTAATCGTGGAAAGTGCCTTTAAAGGCACCATTAGGGGTAAGAGAAAACTGAGATCTGGGAGGACATGTTCTCTGAAAACGGACCTTCTACACCAGAAGAGGTCATATGCGGCGAAAATCGCATTAAAAAAGCGCGACATGGGGTCTTATGACGATCCCGCAGCATGGCATCTCGTTATGCGGTTATGCGGCCGGGGGAGTCGCCGTGGAGGGGCGGGACAACAATCGCGGCCGGCTGGTTCAGACTCTGGCCTGTCTTCAGTCCACTACAGCTAGAGACGCAGAGGACGAGAGGGAGAAGGGGGATTTTGGAGTTCCTATTTCTCGGTTATTCCGTCGTTTTATGTCGTTCTTTCTCTACTGTTATATTGCTCAGCACCTCTACTTTTACAATCCTCCAATTAGCAAAGTTTACCCCTAACGGTGTCTTTAGGAACGTTAGGGCGTTAGGGTAAGTGGGAGGGAGGCCAATGTAAATTGAACAGCGATAGCTTTTACCTCAGAATCCTTGAAACAGGCATAATCAGACACCTTTCACAATTTTATCTCGGAACAGAATAAAGCAATATATTTTATACCCAATAGAATGTCAATATATGCATAGTGCAGAGCTGACCAGCATTTTACTCTGCACATTGAAGAAATCAACGATTGAAAATTGTACGCATTCAACGGAAGCAGCGGAATTATTTCATATGCATAGACGTAGCGTCAGGCACAAGGAGCACGGACAACTCAAACTGCCTTGTATCTGAACACAACTCCCTCGTTCTTGTGAAGCTCCAGACTTTTTGAGCTGAAGTCGACCGTCTGACGAGGAAAGAATCGCTCCACGTTTGACGTGGTAGTGACGATCTGAAAAATAGACCGTAATGAAACTGAAGATTTCATCACAGCAAGCATAGCACCACTACGAACTTATGTAACTTGACATTTTTTCTAAAGGATTGAAATCAATTTCGCTTTTTCGCTGAATAGATGATGACCCCAGGGCACACCAAGGTGTCGAGGAAAATGGCCAGCTTAGTACCTCAACGGGGACCCGCGTACGATCCCTCCCGCTTTTTCGACATCTATACATAACCTTTACACGAATAGTAACTATGCTGATTGCATAGTATCACTAAGTATTCCATTACTATAATTTTTGTGGTGATCACTCAAATTCAATCATGCTTTCTTACATAATCGTTCCGCTTATCATCTAATCTGGAACTATTGCTAACCTTTGCAATTACGACCCTTCTCCGATCTTAGCCATCAAATACGACCCAGGAATCCTCGACTCCGGGTGTACTCTGAATGGACTTCTACAAAAGTCTACCTAGTGAGGCAATGTTTTCCACTCGTGTACAGAGCGGTCCACAATCGCCAAGACGCGCATCTTATGCGGCTGATCAAGGGGCGAAGACGCTAGAGGCCCATAAATGAGGCCCATGCTCACTACAGAATCCTACCACCACCTGCCAAGATGAAGCCTGGTGTCGAGGAAAATTTTTGGAAAATATGATCCCCTCTGGAACGGGGGTTTTTGTGCGACTCCTCCCTCCAGAGACGCGCGTAAGAAATGCGACTATCGGTCGACGCATCTGATGTGATATGTACTTTGCCTATGCTCAAGCCATTTCTCAAACTCTCAAAAAATCGCCGATCGATGATCATAGCATTACCAATCGATACCAAGCATGATTGCCACTGACTTTTTTAGCGAGCGGCTCACCGACACCTACCACTTCCAAGGGTACGTTGAGTGTCGAGAACTATCCCAGGAAAATTTCGAAATACGATACCTATTTGCAACCCAAAACACCACCACCTCGTCAAAGGAATCTTTGCTGCCGACCCTGCACTCCACTCCCCCATGTAGCTGGATCGCGCATCAACGTTTGTTTCTCCTCCAGTCCCCTCTTCGTCTGCCTTTGCCGTAAGGATTCCAAGAAGAGGCAGCAAAGAGCTATTGTTTAGTAGTGAGCGAAATTCTACCTTTTCGTAGCAGCTCTACTTTCCTAAAATAGCCTTTAAGCGAGATCTTCTCATTCCAACCGTTGAGCTACACTCATGTAAGTACCGTGCTGTGTTGACTTCAGATTAAATTATGTCATCTCATCCTTTGAGGCTAGAGGTTGAACAACTGTGGAAACCTCATGATCAAGGAGAGGGTCAGCTTTACTTTCAGGACAGGTGCCTAGGCGAGATGACCGGTGTGATTCGATAAGAGATAAAGCTCACAGGGCTAACACTGCCCTTCGTGAATTATAGGAACACATCATCTACCGATTCCAACTTGTTGCTCACTTGTGGCAAGAATTTGCTGTTAAATGATAGCTTATACCTCAGGATATGAGGTTACAAGCAGAACCAGCATTATCTGGGCTAACACTGTCACGTTCAACTCACTGCATGGGAAAGGCTGACCGATATTTCGAAAGCTTAGATGCACAAGTCAGAACCAAGCAGCTGAGGCTGGTCGCGGTCAAATAGGCATATATTTATTTACATAGATGATATTTACTGCATCACTTGCTTACCTGTGTTTTCTTGAGTTTATGGTTGTTAGGCAAATCGTTCAATGGCAGTGTAATAGAGTGTTGAGCAAAATTGACCGCTGCTACGTAAACCTGGAATCGAAAATGGATTAGAAGCATGATAACCGATAAATCCGCTTTATTCGGCCGGATTCATGTGAATTTGGACGTAGTTGCACACAAAGTAGTCACGTCTCTTCAAACATAATTAAGCCTCAGAATTCAGCAGCCCAAATTCTTTTCCGTGCAAGCACATCTACATTCTTTTTGAGACAACTGAAAAAGGCGAATAAACCGCTCACATTTCCATCAGTGACATTATCACGTTCATGGAATCGAGTGACGGTGTAAGCTCCGCCATCGATCAGTTTCCCCATGATAGTATGTCCGACACTCAGAGCCTCGTCTCTAGTGCGTAATTTGCTGAGCTTGGAGAACATCTTGAGCGCAGACTGTTCCTCTTTGTATTGTTTCTAAAATTATAAGAACAACAATGGGGCGAGCACAAATTTTAAACGGCGCAAAGATTTGCCAGTTCCGGGGATTGCCTGGAAAAAAACGCAAAATTTTTGGGGAAAACGGCAAATGGAGAAGTCAGCTTAGCAATCATAGCAAATCTTGTGTTCTATGTAGGTCCGAGAACGGCCGAACTTCTGAGAAGTTGCCAATCTCTGAGTTGCTGTTCAGACAGGTTCAGATCAGTTCATTTAAGGTCATGTAGGCCGAATGCGAGGCTACTAATTTAAACGCACAGCTGAAGTTAAGTAGAGTAGTTAACTGATAAATGAAACCATAAAGCAGCCGCGTCAATCGCTCCCTCTTTGTAATGCGTCACGATTTGATTTCTTCTTCCTTTCAGAATCACAGCAGCATTAAAATGCGATTTGTCCTATACAATCACCCGAGTAGGAGAGACGGGCCATGTAGTAGTCCGTATTCTATTTGTCCTATACAATCACCCGAGTAGGAGAGACGGGCCATGTAGTAGTCCGTATTCTATCTTCACAAGCGAGAGTGGTACCACTTCACCGACGATGGATGGATGAAGGGCTATTTGGTCTAGCGGGTACCGATCTGGAATTGGATCCCACGGAGCGGCACTACTTGGCACTAAGCCACAATTTATACTAAAAGATGTCATCATAAAGAGACCGAGTTACAGATTCGTTCCTTTCCTTAATGCATGAATACTCAACTCTTCTGGGAACCGGTGATGTGCAGAGGAATCATCTGTTCCGATCAAACAAGAATGCAAACGCATTGGGGTGACAAGCCGTTCATCAATCTCCCATCTACGGCATCCGATCCCACTTCCTCTTCCACCCCAACCACCTTGCTCTCAAGTTGGGGTGAATGATGGGGAATCAAGGAAAATCGAAAGAATGGTTTTTTGTCCCTGCCAAATCTAGAGATAAAAGATTGTGTACATACTGAATTTGACACGAAGTGAGCGCGGTTACCAGAAGACACGTTCTAGTAGCTTTCGAAAAACAGAAAAAAACGTAAATATGGAAGCGAAAAGGTCACAGGCCCTACACGCAAACATACCGCCCAATTGATGTATTTGTAGTCAGAGTTTACTGGAATTTTAGAATTCGTCGAAAACCCAGCGTATTTTGAATCATCCCATTGCATCGCACCACGTTGTCGTGGTACCTAAAGCAGATCAGGATACTGTAACAGTCTGAGAATTAATGGCAAGGCAACTGACCACTGAGTCATTCTGAAGATCCTTCATTCCCAACTCATCTCCGTAGTAAAAACTATTAGTGCCTGGGAGTATGAGCTGTGTCATGAATAGCAGTTCACTATGAGCACGACTGTCGACTCGGGATGCCAGACGGGACACCCATGCGTTACCGAACTGGAAGTGGGAACAAGAGATAATACTGATCCAATAGGAACCGAAATAGGACTACTATCTCAAACCTCCCACTGCGGCCACACTCCTGGATTGTTTGTGTGAAACAGTACGATATCAGTAATGATTTCGTGAACACATGTAGCCACTGAGCCTTCGCTTCGATGACAGATCTCTGGAAGCGAAAATTTAGAGTGACGACTCCTTGGACATAGGGGACGACGAATACATACCGGAGTTCTTGCTGACTTGTCCTAGTTCGTAGTTGATCACAGAATCCAGACCTCTCGTGGCCAATAGTTTCTTGTCCTTCTCTTTTGCCTCATCTCGTGAGGAGAATAAGGCACTGTAAAGACACAATTCAGCACTGATAAGGTTCCCACCAAAGGAAAATCTTCTTACATTTTCTTCCCGGATGCCTTTGTGCTCTCATTGGAAAATGAGTCCACGTGATTTCGGATATCGCTGATAACATCCGCTATTCCTGGCCAGTTCTGAGAAGCTTAGCATTTATACAAAATCAATTTATCATTACGATAAACCACGATAATACAAATTCAGGATGCAACAAAATGGTATACCGTACCACCTCTAGGACTTGCTAAGCCGCAGTTTGCATAACACAATGAAATGCATCGTTTGTGTAAATAAACCTACAGGGACTGCCAAAAAAAGTAATTTTGTCACCTCCACTTTCAACCCCATTCTAGTCGAACAGCAAATTCTGTTGAGCTGATTTCATCCCCAGATTCAAGAGCTGACCTCACTCTATCACCATGCTCCGTGGCAGCCTCCTACACGAGCAGGAGCGAGAGCGAGGAAAGAGTGAACAAGATGTGTCACCTCAACTGGACAAAATCCGAAATTTCGTCGCCCTCGTTCACAACTTGCTGAGGTCCGTTCGCTCTGGGTACCTAAGGGGATTCATACTGGGTGGTGTTCTTTACCATGCCGTATTTTTTCTGGGTTCCCAACGCCCTTCGTTTCCAAGAGCCAAAACGTGCCCTTACCACTGAAACCCCTCCAGAGGCGGATCTGAGGCATGAAAATGATACTTCGGATCATAGCAGCCTTGGCCAAGCAGCAGGGGCTCTGTGACTTCCATGAACCGAAGGGACAATCCTCAGGAAGCTTTCCACAGAAGACCTACCATAGAGCCTCGCTTCACCGTTTTACGCGGACCTTGATACTGTAGGTACTCCGAAGCCTGACTGCGCCGAATGAAAGCTCCATATTTTTGTGAATGTGAAAGTAGTGAGCCTCAGCTTGTTCCTGC
This sequence comes from Trichostrongylus colubriformis, assembly GCA_963978905.1. Classification (NCBI taxonomy): domain Eukaryota; kingdom Metazoa; phylum Nematoda; class Chromadorea; order Rhabditida; family Trichostrongylidae; genus Trichostrongylus; species Trichostrongylus colubriformis. Next base: position 42,484,112 of record OZ022257.1, on the reverse strand, counting down.
TTCTAGAGGAGTATTTTGGGAATATTTTGCCCCAATAGTTTTATCTCTTTCGTTTCCCTATGCTTTGTATAATTGGCAGATGTGAGCCGTGGGCAAAATTACTTTTTTTTATATGACGCCGTACTGTCCTGCGTTCATGAAAGTATCTACATAGTACTGTCAAACTTCATTTTCATTGTGATTCCAGAAACAACCGCAATTATAATGACAACGTGATTACGGTGCACCATCTCAACATTCTGATTTTACAATCTTAATACTGAACCTACCGGCTCCGTGCCATCTGCTGAACGAGAAAGATACTCGATGCCAACAAGATGGAACCCATCCACACCGCGATCAATCCAAGACGAAAGCACTTCCTGAATTGGGGGATATTTTGTGAAATTAACTCCGTTCGTATCGGTCACAGTGTCAAAAAAAAAAGCTGGATGACGTTCACCGATGGTCAAATACAGTCGTTAGGTCTTGGCCAACGTACCAGAAAGATAAGAGGAAAGAAAATGATTCAAAAAACATAAAAAGGCAAGAAAAGCATTTATCAATCACTCGAGTGCAGGATCCTCCAATCTTACGAGTGCAGAAGGAGCACGCTAGCAAACGTTTTAAAACACTGGCTAGTTTGTGGTTTTCCTTTGCAGGCACTGGTCCCGCCGAGTGCGTGGGTGGAGTGAAAGCAGGCGTTGAAGCCTTGAGATGAGCCCACTCGTGAAGTCTTCCATCAACAAGGGATGTACCACGCACGTCGTCATTCCGCCCTCAGCTCAGTGTGCCTATGGCTTTTAGAGGAACCGTCCGCGAAAAATGAGTTTCTTTGTCACCCATATATTTATGTTGTATTTGTGTAATAAGGGTCACATGCAAAGTTTCACGCGAAAAAGTGAGAATTCGGCTAAGATACAGCTCCCTGAACTCTCGACCGGAAGGACGGGGCCTCCGAGTTAAAGGCCTCGTCACGTCGTCCTCTCGGTTGGGATTGGGAAGTGGGATTGTTTACGTAACTTTCTGATCTTACAATGTCTCCGATGGCGGCGGACGACGGGGTGGGCACTTGCTAGGATGCCCCGCCCATCCGACCGAGACTTTGGGGAACTGTTTCTCAACTGAATTCTCACTTTTCGCGTGAAACGTTGCATGGGGGCCCACATTAGGCAAATACAACATAAATAAATGGGTAATAGGAAAACTCACCTTTCCGCGTACGATTCCATTAAAGTACAACTTTTTCGAAATCACGTAAACCTGCAGCTCTGCTGACTTTCACTTTGACCAAACTCGATCAAGCCAAACAAGGTGAAATGGCAATGTCTCGCAATGTAGAAATCTTCCTCCGAAATTAAACTGAAAACTCACAAACATATGAGATCGGACGTTTGAATTTTGCCAATTAAGAACGGCCGATTTGGTGTTGTTCTTCTCATGCAGATAAGCCGCTCCCTTGTGTGGAGCATAGTGGTCAGATCTTGCTTGTGTTCTCCAATAGTAGAACTGGAAGAAAGTATGGTGGATAACTATAACGGCATCATTTAAGTTGCTCCGTAATGATCACATCAGAGTAGTTTTTATTCTCAGGAAGACTGGCTGACGCCGATTTCAAGAACCATTCATGTTCAGTTGAAGTCGTCGCTATGGGCAAACTAATGACGAATTTCATGCCTAAAAAAGATTCAGCCGTTCCCTTAGTGTTGCAAGAAACGTGAAGGAGTACCTACCTTTTTCATGCACGCTCTCGATCGCCTTGTCTGCGAGTTGATTCACCCCAAGCTTCGGATCCATCTGGTTAAAACTTCGAACTGCATTTGAGTAGTCGTCGGATATGAGAAATGGCACGGGCCATACTGTCTGCAACAGCAGTGTCGCAGTGGGAGCACATAAACAGAAACCACCAACTCACCTGCACTCCGCTCTTACGAAGATTCTCAAGCCGATCAATAAGACCCTGCATATCACCGTACCCGTCTCCATCGGAATCTTGAAATGATGGAACCCAAATCTGAAAGCTTGTCGAATTCATGAATACAAATTTTGATTTGCGATTGAAACTGCTATTCGTAGAAATGCGTTGAAGAAGGGAAATGGGTTTTGGCCACACCCTTCAGCATGCTACAGGGCATGATTGGATCGACCGTATGCTATTCCGTCTATGACGATCAAGAATCTGCCTGCCCTCTAGTATGCGTAGAACTGCTTTAGAACTAGTTCCCCATTACCAGTTCCCAATTTCCCAGCAGCACAATAAGGCATTCCTCATATGGCACGAATTATCGGACTTCTAACGGCCAGCTCCAAACTCTTGGAAAGAGAGGAGTTGTGTTAGGCTATTCCTTCGCACGCTCACCTCTGCTGCAGTCTCAGAGAGCCCTCAGAAACTGGAGATGCCACAGGAACTAACCACCTCACACCCTTACAGAATAGTTTCAAAATTGGCTCATTCAAATTGGTGGTAACCAACATTGTAGGCCATAGCCGTTTGCCACCAGTTTGGTGTTCGTCGTGCTGGACATCCGGGACTGAAGACGACCAGTAGAATCGCAGCCAAAAACAGTAAAATCCATAGAATCCAGAACAGGATGAAAAGAACCAGCCTGAAAGGAACAACGTTCGATACAATTTTGTAGAAAGCCAGATCGATACCACTTTTTCCTCTACAGCTTTATTTCATAAAAATGAATTCATGAACACAATCTTTGATTTGTGATTGAAACTGAATTCCTTCATAAAAATTTTCTTGAATTGACTCAGCTACTACGACCTATTCGCCTGGCAATAACTAACATATAAACATAACGCACATTCCATATTCGAATGGAGTGGATTGAGAAAATTTTAAAAAAATGAAAGCGAAGATGCATGGCAAATCTTCAGCAGAGAAAAAACGAATGTAAATGCCGTATCCATTTATTTTTTCTTTTCTGCCAATAAAGGCATCTCATAGCGATAGCGATGAGTGGTACGATACGAAAAGAGAAGCCGCGCGATAGAACGAGAGGTTAAAGGCACTATTCACGATAATTTTCATGCCTCGTCGCGCTCCATTAGGACTCTGGGAGTGCCAAAGAACACAAGTGTGAAGAAGAAACGGCGAAACTTTCCAAAAACCTTGAAGATGAAGGGCTTCTAACCTTTGGATTAGACGAGTTCGCAGCTTAAAAGCAAGTAATATTTGGATAAGCTTTTACATGATAACATCCGATAAGGTTGTTTTTACGATGGGAGTATTTCCTATCATTTCTTATCGCAGTCGATATCATGCCTCTCATACACGTAAAAGCACCGCTTACCAGCTGGTTGAATCGAGGATGGGTGTGAGCCATCTCGAGATGGTGGCCGTCATCTTATCTACATGTTTCTTACGCGTTGAGCACCCATCCTCGCGCTGTGATGATGGCACACGCTTTGCCCGTGTGGAAGGGGCTATCTACTCGCTGATGGAACCAAGATGCTCATATTATCGTGAACTGTACCTTTAAGCGTAAAAACGAGAAGACATCCAACGGTAGAAACGAACAAGCAACAAATTAGTAGTGAATTTCATTGAATGAATGAGATGCCTTCGTCACCGGGCCTGCAGTCAGACATAGAACTTCTCAATCACCTCATTCATTTGGATGTAGGATAATTTTTGTTACATTTTCTCCTAAAGTTTTTGAGAATTTCGAGAAATCCATGTGGGTGGGATACATGAAGAGGTAATATAGGTGACTGTTTTTACCATTTCGTTTAAATTGCTCCACTCTCTACGCCTGCCATATGACGATTTTGAGGTCCAATTTTTGGCGCAAAAGATAGATGTGCGAAAAAATAATTACAAAATGTTGGAACATCTTCTACACAACCTAATATATACAAATTCAAGTTCTAAGAGAATTAATACTTGCGATACGGTCACAGCCATTGCAGCGACCAAAGCGCGCATTACTATGCAAAAAAGGCTTGAACGTCTTCATTAAGTTCTCGATTAAGTGAACCTTCCATCCTTGCAAGGATATTTAACTAAACCGGAGCCTGCCTGACCGAAACTGCAAACTTAAAAGCGGTGAAGATTGATGTGACGAGTCCGGAGCCCAAAAAGTCATCACCATCCCTCAGTATGGTACCTACCGAACGGAATAAGTTCAACTCGAAGCTGTTTTTTATGGGCAGAGCGCACATCCGTTACACCCAGCGGAGCCACGTTCTGTCCTCCTTCAGCTTTTGGAATCAAGCGCAGCATCCTTGTTACAACACCCTTTTTACTATTCTTCCCCCCCCCCCCCCCTCCCTCCTTCCCTACGGCTCTATCACCGGTCTACTATTCCTCTCAAATCTTACGGACCTTCATGAACGATCGGCTTTTCGTGCTTTTTTTGTATCGTCGCGCTTTCTATTCCCACCTCACTTTTTCTATTTGCCTCATCACCATACATTTGATGCCGCCTTTCCAATCGGATAATAATCGACATTTTTGACACCTTCGATAGCTGTTCGTGGTGTTTTGATTCATCCAGTCTTTCCAGCTGCTCCTATTCCTTGGAATTCTTCACCTTTCACAGAATCCAGTGGCATTTCAACAAGTGTAAAAGCATAGAAGGTCAGGCAAATCCGGGCATCATTCCGAGTGATGACCATTTTTCTACGTTTGGGCAACATACAAATTCGAAGTTCGCTATAACGACAGTTTTCCGTGCTTCATCGTGAAAGATTACAAGAGCAATCTCACACTAAATTCCTTCCATTCCGGTCGGAATGCTTCACTATTAGCTTTGACACACATTAGACGTTTTGTGGACGAGTGTAAAGTGATGAGACTCGTCGCCGACCATCAAAGAAAAGTGCAAAGTGCCGATGCGAGAATGCGAACAAAGGGTCTCTTGGAAGACCAAACAGATGGGAATCACTGATATCAATGCCGTATTGCTGAATGCTGTTTTTGAAACGGAATCGATTTTTTGAATGCACGTGTTAAATTCGAGAGGAAATTTACATTCCATGGTTAACGAATTATTCTCTTCTTCTAACAATAGACGCGATTGCGAGCAGTAAAACATAGCAGTCAAAGCACTGAAAAATGAAGATAAGTAGAAAGGGATCCTCCAAGATATTACACCTGCAATCTCACTTCTTCTCAAGAAAAAAAATCTATTCATATCAGTGCTGACGACGAGTTAAACTCTACATTTGCCGGTCGCGTCTGATAAATAGATTGAATCGATTTCATAACAAAATATGTTTTTCAAAAGCTTATAATAATTCAAAGCGCCATTAGATCTTTGATCCACAAACGGGCATGTGTCGTCCATTCATCACGAAATACTTACACAATAGCTGTCAGAACCTTAAAAAGATCTGTCAGTGCCGTGGGCCTATGGACTCCAGAGCTTCCAAAAAAGCTAATACGAATCCGTGGGCTCTCGTGGGTAGAAAAGCTGGGAAACCGTCAAAATGACATTTGTTCCCTTATTTTCTATTCCTTAGAAGGTACAACCATTCATTGAGTAGTCACCGCTTGCACAGTGATGGACAGTTTCACTACAAGTGATATGTAAGATATGGCAATAATATAGACTTAGGAGCATGGTACCACTCCTCTTGCATTGCCACCATGCCTACGATCAAATAAGGGATTCTATTTAATCCATTCGTAAAGTCGACAGGTTCGGACCGCGTCAGCCATATCTGACAACCACGCCTTTCGCAAGCGTGCTGGTCCGAACGCTCCATTTTTCGAAAACTGGCGTGGTCGCGTTAAAGTTGTTGAGAAAGCCAGGTGGTATTAACAGAGCTTGCATCCACTGTATTATTGTAATTAATATAGTCATATCATCTATAATGTAACAGAGTTCTCATTATATACAGCCTTTTAAGTTTCTCGTTGTTTTAGCATCAGTTATCATTTGCTAGTCAATCATACCATCCGAAACCCCTTTCATAACTCGGTATTTGGTCAGTCTTTCAGCTGGAGCACCTATCGGCACCTCTAATTCGGCAAACATAGGGTCCACCTACAGCGCACGAAAAGTGACTGAAACAGCAGCGAGTGTCCGATACAGCGAGGGGGGCGGGGGTGCAACCATAACACCATCTTATCGTCTATATGTTTACCTTTCAATTAATCCTGACCTGGGAACCTGTTTTTCGTATCGTTTATTCGATCACAGTCACTACTTAGGGGGTGCCCAAACTCTTGAGGGAACTAGAAATTGTCAAGGATTTCTGTCAGCTTTGCAAGCGTTCCAGTCTTTACTATGCGAATTAGAGAGGTAGAGCCAATGAGGGCACGCTGGGAGACGAAATACAGCGTATGCTGATATCCATTTCTCCCTCTTTTCACTTCTTTATCTTTATCAATTGACGTAGACAAAGTCCACGTGGGTATGACAACTCCAAAGAGAAGAAACATCGCGGACTTAGTAAGTGGTACATACCAAAAGGTGAATAAAAAAACAAAACAACACAAAACAACAAAAAAAGAACATAACAAAGAGCAAAGCGGACAAAAAGAAAGGACAGCTAAAAAAGTAGTGGCAAAGTCATAGATCAGAAATGGAGGAATCCTCTGCAGGCACTGACTTTTTTGCTAAAGCTTTAAAAGTTTTAAGAGAAAAATGCATGACATCCTCATGTAGTATTTTGTTGAGAAGAGCTACTATTCTGACTGAGAAATATTTAGCTCGGACCTGAGTTCTTACTGCCGGACACCTGATTTTAGTAGCACCTCCGCGCGTTTTGGAGTGATTTAGAATAAAAAAGTCGTCTGGGTTGATCGAAGCCTTATTGGTAAGGATTTTAAATGCCATTACGAGGTCATTGATTTTCCTTCGAACAAGTACACTCGGGAGTGAGTAAATACGACGACGTGCAACACTGCCTGGAATAAACTGATAGCCCAGACCAGTGCATCGCATAGCCAATTTGCGTGTAAAACTGCTTTGAACACTTTCCAAGAGAGAAATATCTTTTTTCTTGTAAGGAGAGAAAATAGTTGTTCCTGATTCCAGAATTGGCCTGACGTAGCTTTTGTAGGCTCTCATGAGGGTTTTCTGAAGACCCTTTTGCTACTACAGGCTTTGAGAATGAAGTTGTTGTACAGTCCATTTCACAGCGCTAGATAGGGGGTGGGCCGAATGGCTAGAGTGAGACTGTGTGGCGAGGTGGGAGAGTTTGATATACTGATATACCCTCACCCAAACTCGTAGGCCACGCCCTATCAAGCGCTCCGAAATGTCCTGTAAGACCTTTGAGCATTGTTAGGTGTGCGTGGTGCAATGGTGCGCAATCAAATTATCCGTTATACTACGCATCTTCCCAATCCACCAACCCGAGACATATAATTATCAGAAACGGTTCAGGAACTGACTTCCTTTTGGAGAGACATTGGCATAATTTCGGCCTTAAACTTCAAGAACAGAAACTCGACCGAAAGTTTGAGGAAAGGGACGATAAAAGGATGCTCTATTGGTAGCGAGCACTACTTTTGAATGTCAGCTATGAGCGCTTCCACGTTGGCTACAGCATTCTCGGAGGTGGATGAACGTCTTCACCTTCTCACCTTCTATTAAAAGACGCTGCTGCGCACACCGGAATGCCATGACTCCTGTGGGTTCTCTGCCATTAAGACAGCAAATTCGTGTAGCAGCGTCCGGCATGCGACACGATGGTGCGAGCTATGTGGCTCTATCGGATAGGTTCACAAGCGATGATAGTGCTCAGTGCCTCATTCTCCGTGAAATCGCTTCAGCACTCAACCAGTACGCGGTCTCTGTCATTTCGTCGCGCGTCAAACGCGGCCACGCGAATTTTCTGTCGTAACGACACACACCCACTTGCAATCTACGCTCAGCGGGCTACCAGAAAGTATTCCAAAAATGGCCGCGGACGATGTCAAACACGGAAAAAAGGTTTTTTAAATAAATGAAACAGGATGTAAACGGTGCAGTGCAAATCACTGGAACGGTTGACGCGCTATTATCTTCACTGCTTAAGCTTCCACTTTTTTATTCTCAAATAAGAAGTATGCCCCAAGTCCAGGCAAAGCAAGTAGAATTTCCTAGCAGTCATCACTCTTTGTTGATTCATGGCCAGCGAACAAAGGATCAGCTATGATCCTACAACATCACGCGAGCATGTGGCGCAATGCGTGTACACATAACGTGCCATCAGTGCTGTGAGAATGACATGGATAGGATTCAAACAGTAAAGAATAACAGATGCCGAAATAAAGAATAAGAAGAAAGAAAAATCAGGAAAAATCCGATAACACTAGTCGGACAAAAAAGAGAGAGATGAAAAGAAGCAAAAAAGAACACAAAAGGAAAAACAAAAAAAAGAAAAGAACAAAAAAGGATAAGAAAATATTTTGTTAAAAAAGGGTAAAAATGCAATGTGAGATTGACTGATTAATACGAAGTTAGGACGCGCCATGCATACTAGCTCCACTTCATATGGTAGTACCACAAGTACGCGATACTGTCCCATACAGTCACTTGCAGAGACCAGCCTTTGGGAGCATCCGTAGTTTCTAACTCTCTATATGGAATGGCATTTGTCGACCGAGGAAGGGCAGACGGTTGATAAGACCAAGTTGAATGGACAAGATTCGATCCCGGATTTAATGACCTGACTATGCGTGCAATAACGGCGCCACGACTCGCTTCACGATATATAAATATGAAATTACCGCATACATCAGAAATCGAATGCTCAAGCCTAAGCACTACGAGAAACCACCGTTCATCAACTCTTCGCTTTGACAGACGCACAACCCGAAGCTAAACTTCCTCGCTGGGATGCGCCATTACTACACGTTCACGTAATGGAATAAGTTCTACTATATGGAAAGCCAGCTTTCTTTTTCTATGTGATGACAAGTTACGGTAATTATGAATGAGCGACCGGATCTCGCAACTCAAGCACGTCAGGCACGACTCAAGTCCTTTAGCACCAGTCTGTCAACGACATCAGGAAAAAAGAAGTCATTGGAATGCCTACTTTTTTACTCTTTCACGACAGCAATCTTCTTATCTCGTCTCATCGCTCTCAATGTCTCAATCATACATAAAACCAAACACCTCAAAAACTCAAGATTATCTGTGACAGATGACCTTTGACCATGGAACTTTGCACGATGGAACTTTGCACGTACTGTTCGCTTCTTTCTGAATTCCACACATGAACAATGGGGTGTCACATTTCGCCTTGCTTCCGTAGAGTGTAAATACCGACGAAATCACCCGCCGCCAGATGACTTCTTTTAAGTTGGTCCTAACGTTGCACTGCGGTTTACAACCAGCTGAGAACGATCGCACCTCGTCTCTGTACAATCGTCTTCGACATCTGTTTACGCGACTGATTACATCTACTCACATTGTCGGTCGTCCGTAAGAGGACTAAGACGGAGGCGGGGCTTTGTGTGTAATTTGTTATTGATAGAACGCGCCGGACGGAAACATTGCCGCCCTGGGACCACAAGCAGCACTAATCTTGCTGAGGAAACTCATTACAAAATCGAATCAACTTCTTAGGGTCACGAGAGCGCTTCTTAATGGATTGTGGTAATTATGTGATTAAGCAATCAGAGAATTGAAAAAGGAAAACGAGAATAATGAAAAGTTCTCAAATTATGAGTGGAATGGTGAATTGGCCTTTGAAGATTCCAAAAAAAGAATGAAAAAGAAAGACGCTCCGCAATCTACCCTCAAAGTCATAATACTCCATCAAACAGGTTGTGCAAATGATAGATTCGGGGATTACCGTTTTGACAGGGTCAGCGAGCCGATAAACTGGATGAAAACTTCTATTGTGTCTGCCGTTAAAAAATATAGCTTACCCTGGAGGAAGTTGCGGATTGCCACCCCAATTGCGTCTAGTAGTTCTGTGAATGGCCTTGACAGAAAGAACAAACCGAATGGTTTTCCAGAAGGGATCGTCTCGATACGGTTCCAGCTCCTCTTCAGTCAAACCGACCGCATCTGCATCTTTCTCCTTCGACTTTGGACCCTGTGGCTCCACGTTAACTTGCTCATTGACCTGGAATACTTCAAATTTGTTCAAATGCAGGTTCCAGAACAATATAACATGGGGACAACAGCTCGACGAACTGGGAGGGAACTACTAAGCGGAAGAATCCTTTCTGGGACATCTTTCAATTCCGTGTAGGGAAAATGTCCCACCACTATGAAGGTTTTTAAACTACATGGGCTTAGAAATCCCATGCCAGCAAACTATTGCCTCCCCCCCCCCCCCCTCCTCTCCAAATGCATAGTTCGGGAGATCGAATACAGACACGAATACGCAATGTAGGGGAGGGGGGGACAACTCGTTGACCGTAGAACAGTAAGATGCTTTTGCGTGAGTGGCGTGCCAATACTATATTACATTAGACGTCTTACAATAGTACAGCTAATCAGTACTATACAGCACTCAACGCAGCTATCACAATGAGGGGGGGGGGCATACTACAAAAAGTTGCACACCTAAGTACATATCTATGAATGATCAATCTGCACATACGAGCATTTGCCTAAGTCTTCATGGAGGGAATTTCTCTCTTTTGGGTTCAGGTAAAGATTGCGATAGCACCCATTCAGCAAACTGACCCTCTCCCTCCTTCATTAGTACAGCAACCCGCGAAGTACTCAACTCCTTCGCATTCAACTCCAGATTCTGCCAGGAGAATTTTGTGGGACGGAGAATGACGATCAACTTACCTCATCCGCCCCACTACTACCAGCCGTCGACTTGCTCTCACCACCTGATTTGCTCATGGTAATTGAAATGAATGATGTGCACCCGCCCGCGGCTTTCATATGTTGTTTATATCAAGTGATATCATCCGCTCAGCGCGATCGCACTTCTAGTCCTAGTCAGCTATTCAAACGAAATTCAAACGCGAACACATCCATTGGCTTGGTGGCTGCCTAGGTCAGTCGGATGCTATAGTCCCTGGGGTCGTTAAAACGGCAGCAGAGTGATTCACAAAAGCACGGCGTACATCTGTTCGCCTCATAAGCTCATAGCGAATGAGGCTGAGGAATCAAAAGCACTTTCCCGGAAATCCATTAGCAATCGATTACAACGGAAGAATGAAGAATTCGAAAAAAGCAAATGGCGGAAAGGCAACAGCTGCTCAGCTTTTAGCTTGGCGTAGGCAGAGAATAATCGCTCACAGTCACATTAATGCCGACACAGCCAAAGGTCATTTGGAGGCTGCTAATGCGTAGAGTGAAAGTGAGACGTGAATCGTCAAAACTGTGAAAGGTTTACCTTGCTATAAGCAGCCTGAGGTGGTTTTTGGGGTGCTGGTTGAGCTGGTGGTACAGGATTCCTCGAAACGGCCGTAATGTAGCTTTCAGTTTTCACTCCACGATCGACTTCATAAAAATGTGGTGTCCGGCCTTGTGGACCGGGCATCAGACTCTCGTGGGCATCGCTCATCGTGACCACAAGGACGACGACGACGACGACGACGACGAGTAATGGCCGAGAATTCGAGGCGAATTGCCAGCTGCAGTCACTTCACACGACAGAACACTGGGACAGACGCAGACGTGACGGCCTCCCCTCACCAGAGACGCAGAGCGGGCGCAGGCTAACTGCCCACCCCTTCACATCGACCACAGTGGTCCGGCCGGCTGCAGCACGACTGCTGAACCCCTTTTAAAGGGCATTCTTCGCGCTGGGTGAGCAGCACAGCACCTATTACTGTTTCTCGTAAAAATTCCACTTGTAAGTGTGAACTTTGGAGGGCTGACAGGCCTAAATGCCGAATCGGCCTAATTGTTTCCGACAGGGTGTGACGTGGTGCTGGTGAAATTAGCACGCGATCGAATAATAGCACCCGGTCGGCGAAAGCTGTCTGATTATGCGTGGGAATTTGATGCGCTAAACATGCTTTCAATCGCTTCTTCAGTATTCCACGCGTGGAATTGAAACCTTCCTATGGAATTTAGAACATGGAGCGATGAAGGGGAGGGGCATCTCATAGTAGAATGTTGGACACCTTATCAACAGTGAGAGTCAATCTGCAAACTCAAGTGTATAGCATATGTGCATAAGCCTTATGGACGAGAGCAGCTCCATCTGAGGATTAAAAGACAAAAACACTGCCGAACGAGAATGCCCCTCCCACTCGCTGCGATAGCACTTGCAATTTCAACATATGAAAAGACTCTTCCCATAATGGAGGGAACTAAATTGCTAGTTTGCACAAAGTTATTTGTACATATGAAGTAGCTTCAATGGCACTGCAAAGCGTTAGAAGGCACTTTCGTCGTTTTATACAAGAGAATCGTTTGGATAGCGTAAGGAAAAGGTAGCTGACCGTATTACCACCCTTGGGGGGCAATAGCGCCGGATTGGGTGAAGGATTCTCTTGTGCAACAGGGATTCTCACGTGAAAAGTAATTAACCCTCATCGGAGCTCAATCCTCTCTTAAGGCTTGATTTTTCCTTTTCCTTTCTTTCTTTTCTAACAATTCATTATTCTCTTGCCTATTAGGCTAGCTCCCGCCCAACTAGCTCTCTCACGTTGATAAGAACCGTTGTATTCCCGAGACAGTGAAATAAGTCCAAAAAAGAAGTAACTTTTCACGGACCAAAGACGAGTGATGAGAAGCGTCAGGTCCATTATAAATCAAGTAAATCAAGAAGCAAGTGAAAATAGTACTCCATTACATAGCACAGAGATCACTATTCATAAGAATTAGGTAAGATACCAAAATAATGCCTCTTTTTCATCGGACACAATCATTGGTACTCACATAGACCCAGCCATCAGATGGTTCGCAATTTTGTCCAGGAATCTACTAGGTTCTCTGTAAGTTACCCCAGTTTTTTAGCTGTCCAGCACGGTATTTCCCTTTTTCTACACTCTTTAAACAGACGGTCCACTAAGCATTTCTGCTTGGTTTTTGAGAATATTACAGTCATAAACTGCAGTTGTGGAGTGTTTCTTAACTAGGCGAATAGCTCACCAGCATCCCACATGATCATCGAGAACCTCATTCATCATTTCACAGCAGGTGTGGCGATTCGCACGTACGACGCTTACGTCTAAGACATGCAGATGGGACAATCCAGGACGATTATGCAGTGTAAAGCTGACTTGAGGAATTCATTGTGAATTCGACCCCTTCTCTCATGATACGATAAAAAGCTAGTAATTAATCGGTGGGAGCATCGCCACTCACTGGTTGACTTTTTGTAACGAGCACATGGTCGCCACCTGAATCATCACGGAGGCGTAGTTGAGCTATCAACGACGGATTTTTTCCACAAATACGATCCTTCTCATTTGCAACCTTTGCTCAACCCCTGCGTTAAGGACCAATGGACTATTCGAGACAAACAGTGAAAATTTACGAGATAAGAGAAGTGCAAGAGCCCAAGAATTCTCTTACACGTATCATGCAGCAGCAGTACTGTTGGCGGTGCGTGCAGGTGTCCTTTTCAGCATGCACTTCACCATAAACATCGATTTGTAGGGAAGTTTGGGGGTGGCGATTCAAACGTTGTAAATGTTCATGATGAAAGGGTAAAATCAGAATCATCCCTGAAGCTTGATATACCGCGCCTGGTCTGTCTCCGGCTATCGTCCTCATGTAACACTGTTCTACCCAAGCTACTTTTCCACAATGTCTCCGTGGAGTCCGTCAAGCGTACTCTGATTGAGGTGGGACCGTGGCAACGCGCCGCAGCGGAAGTTCCTTGTTTAACCACGCCTGCTCTCTTCTAATGCACCATACATACGTAGCCTTCTCGTTTCCTTTTCAGATGTCGAGCTACGTCGCCGATCAATCTCCCCGCTTAAGGTGGATGCTGTTTTGCTTGGGCTATCATTGGCACCACCACCTTAGGAAGTGGTATCATTGATAGCCCAATCAGTCCCAAAAACTGAAATGATCACGTCTTCATGCTCGTGAATAACCGAGACAGTTGAATAATAACGATTCCATATGGATCGAGGTGCACAGCCAGGCACGCATTGTAAAGGGCAACTGCACCGTTAACGGCTCCGCTTTCACACGTTACGAGGGGTTTCTCAACCTACTAGAGAAAACGTAGCGAGCGGCGCTTTTTCGATCATCTCGATAGCTTACTGCCCGATTTTCGTGGCTCGCCTCCTCAAGTGCCCAATAGAAGCTTTCGTCATGAGCATCCACGATAGGTATAGATAGGCGCTTTATACTCTCTTGAATCGGGCTGGTGACGTTTACGAGTTTCTCATAGGCAGAGGGGGTTTATCATTTCTATCTACACACAATATGTATAATATCATTGTTATGCGTAAGTAGAGTACGACTATTCGTCACAGGGAAAAGGGCCTTTATGCTGTGAGGAAGAACCTGAAAAGTATGTAGGATGTTTCACCATGAGCACGCAGAGAGCTCTCATCCCTTGCCTGTATCGTCTAGATCAGATAAAGCCCTCCATCACTGAAGAAGACCTCAAGAAGATCTACGAATGTGTTTATTCTGAATAAATGCCATAATTTCTCGGGGGCCGGGGACCACCGGAGGGAGCCTCTTGAAATCCCTCGCTCTGCTCTGCCAAAAACACTCTTCTGCATCTTCTGCAATTAGGACTCATGACATCCCGCATTGAAGATGGTTTGAACCATGTGAGGATCCCAAATCTGTCGCTTCGATAGATTTAAAAGATTAACTGTAGCGCGTCACAACAGGAGCATCAGAGTGTGAAAACAACCGAGGCTCGTGTCACGACTCTTGAATGATTGTAATACAACTACCCCGTAGTAAACAAGCAATGTTTTCCATTGTTGAAGACCCAGAACTTTGTGCATGAAACACAAAGTCTAATCTCAGCGCAGTGTAATTGCAGTGGTAAGAGTCGAAACGAAAACTACAAAAAAACGTGGATTTGAATGAGGACGTCACTATGTCATGGTCCCTCTGGGATCCACTTGTCTCCATTCGAGACATAATGGCATTGGTATAATGATGTAGCCTTGTATTAGGTTGATTCATAATAAATCGGACAAATTGACCAATTTTAATCATTGTCGTACAACTTTTTTACGACAACAGGGATTCACTTGAAATATACTCCATCTTTATCGATGACCTTCTGCCACGGTATAGGCAGATCATGGATGCCCTTGCTCCAGAAGGCAGGAAGCTGGAGCTCGAAGAAGTTGCCGAGTGCCGCCTTGACCTCGTCGCGAGTTTTGAAGTCTTGGCCGTCCAGGTGGCGTTGGCTGTGGGAGAAAAGGTGGAAATCTGAAGGGGCCAGGTCTGGGGAGTATGGTGGGTATAGAAGTACGGTCCAACTGTACGACAGCAGCTCGGCCTTGGTCGATCTTGCGAAGTGCGGTCTGTGGAAGTAGACACGTTGTCGTGCTGGAAGTAGACATGTGACCGCCGCCGTAGCGAACTTTGGACATTGGCCTTCAATTCTCGTAATTGACGAACGTAGACGTCGGCGGATACTGTGGTACCTTCATCGAGCAGCTCCCAGTACTCTACGCCGTGTACGCTCCACCAACCGCGGTTTTCGTCTTCGATGGAATAGTCGCCTGACGCAAACTTCGAATGCTACAACTACAGTGTACTTCTGCCGGGGGCATGCTCCTTGTGAACTTCTATCAGACGTTTGCCGATATCCGCGGGTTCCTGGCCAGATAGCGATATAAATAGTATGACGTTGCGGATGTGGTCTCTGGACCGCTTGAAATCGTGCGGCATTGTGGCGGAATGAATTCACTTTGGAGTGATTATTTTGCGGTACTTTGAAGAGCTTTTCATACTCATTCCAAGGGTATATCGCGCGTCCATTTTCGTTAATTCGTTACTGAGTTATGATCTCTAGAAATCATCACTACCATTTGTCCGATTTATTATGAATCAACCTAATATAATAATCAATATGCAAATAAATGTTTAGAAAGATCGAGCCTACAGATACTGTGGCGCCTTCGCCTGCTCAGCGCTACGAACCGAGAAAAAGCCATGAAGCTTTGCTGGCCAACACACTTTCTCTCGCAAGCGCAGGATCGTAGTACAAGTGGAAGTCGTTAGGTGGGAAAGTGCAGAGGGCTATTCAACCCGTCACAGTTCGAGTATGGAAAACCTTCTTGACGTTCACGCTTGAGGAAAGCAACCGTCATAGTCTCCTAGGAAACCCATGACGAGACTTCGTCGGGTTATTCTGTCTATTTCCGACCAGTTTCATTACCTCTGGTAACTATGTGTTCAAGGGATGTCGATATGCTAGTCCTAGTCTCTTAATCTCCACTAGAGAAGGATTAATTTGTTGCAGATGGATCGCAACCGGTCAATGAATAACCAAACCGCTACACCAGCGCCGCGCGAAAATTGTTTATCTCCAACGTTCCCATCGAAGAACTCCTACAACTCTGTTTCTGGGAGGAAAACGGAATATGAATACTCAAAAAAATTAAGCTCATAAACAGAGTAGCGCGCTTTTTACCCCGGCTTGGTTTATTCGATTTTCAAATAAATATTCATCTACCACATGAGTATGAGGCTGTAAAAGGAAAGAGATCTGGAACAAGCATCGATCTTACCAAGCATATGAGACGTGTCCCGCTCCCTATTTGGACTGGGCCAACTTTTAACATTCAGTTGGCTACGTAATCTAATTTCATGCCGAGCTTACAGGGAATGAATGAAATTGGTGAACGAAGCGCGAAATCATAGAAGCTGAAGACACAGGAAATGATAAGCGTGAAGAAAGTTTTAAGCGCCTAAAAAAAACGCGTATCTGCTATTAGGGCAGAAAATGGTGTCACGCAGGACACACCTAGTGTCGAGAAAAATAGCCGCATACAACCCTGCCCCTCCCCCCCCCATTTACGGGGAGCAAACACGAATCCCCTTTTTGTGATCTCTACAATACCAGTAACTGTTACCGGATTGTATAGCTGCAATGTGTTCAATTGCTATGTATTCTTACTTTGAGCAAAAAATATTTTTTCAAACTCACACGTTAGCCGTGAAATAATCTGCGCCTCTCATCTGCTTATTGGAAGTTTTGATTTCAGTGCTTTTCGCTGACCTCTGTATGTACGACCTTCTCTCTTTTCCAGTAAAATATGACCCCTCCCCCATCACGGAATACCCGACTCCTGGTGTACCCTGTTGTCACAGCGGCGTCCGGCGTAGGAAAGATGGGTGCGAGCTATGGGCGTCATAATGGTCGGGCTTGAAACGATGATGGCGGTTATGGCCGCGCTTGTTGCGAAGCGTCATCTGTTGAAGCTATGTGACTCTTCTCCTCCTTTTCCTTTGCTTCTTTTTTTTATCAAAGCTGTTGCTTCCGTAGTACGTATGTATATACAGGGGGTGCCCGAAAAAAAGTAATTTTGCTCACGGCCTACATCCGCCTATTATACAAAACATAGGGAAACGAAAGAGATAAAAGTATTGGGGTAAAATATTCCCGAAATGTTCCTCTAAAAGCAGGAACAAGCTGAGACTCACTACTTTCACTTTCATAAAAATATGGAACCATCAAGCGGCGCAGTCGGGCTTCAGAGCATCCACGGTATCAAGGTCCCCTTAAAACAGTGGATCCGTGTTCTACGGTAGGTCTTTTGTAGAAAGCTTCTTAAGGATTGGCTCTTCGGATGATGGAAGCCACAGAGCCTTTGCTGCTTGGACAAGGCTGCTATGATCCGAAGTATCATTTTTCATGCCTCAAACCTGCCCCGAAGGGGTTTCAGTGGCAATGGCACGTTCTGGCTCTTGAAAACAAAGGGCGTTGGGAACACGGAAAAAACGGAATATTTAAGAACACCACCCAGTATGAATCCCCTCGAGTACCCAGAGTGAACGAACCTCAGCAAGGTTCTGAACGAGGGCGACGAAGTTCCGATTTTCCTAGTTAAGGTGACACATCTTGTTCACTCGGAACAAGCAACCGTTTCTGCTCGTGCAGAAGGCTGCAACGGAGATCAGTAATAGAGTGAGGTCTGCTCCTCACCCTAGGGATGAAAATACCTGGTCGGAATTTGCCGAAGTTCGACTAATGTGGGGTTGAAAGTGGAGGACAAAAATTACTTCTTTTTTGGCACCCCCTTTATATGCTACTTTTCAATGATTGGTTGCGAGTTTATCACTATGTTTCTGAACTAAAGTGATTTTACACTTGAAATGTTCGAAGAAATTCAAAAAAGTGAGCTTGGGCCACATAGTGCAAATATAGCGCGTCGCAACAGGCGCAACTGAGTGTGGAAACAACCGAATCCACTCATATCACACAATCAGTCCACGTGACAATTACCTCATCCTATATGAGCAAAAATAACACTTCATCACCAATTGCGGGGAGACTGTCGTCTGGCGCAGCCCCTTGCAGATAATTTGCCAATGGGGCACATGGGCCGTAGTTGCTACCCCAACACTGAACATTCGACCATCTTCTGCGTCGGGCAACTCGTCCACGGCATCGAACCCTCAAGTTTACGTAAGTGATAATTACCACATAAGGAACCTTATTAAAGATGCACTGCAAGTTACTGAAAGGAAGCTCGTATTACAACTCCTAAACGATTCTAATACAACTATCCCGGAGTAAACAAGTAGTGTTACCCATTGTTGAAATTGTAGTGGAGACGAAAAAAGCCGAAAGCGGGAAAGACGCCAGAATCCACGCTTAGTTCGCCATTGTAATAAAATGAGGTTCGTAACAGTCAGTAATTTGCAATTTTTGCTTGACGAAGTTTTTTGTATTGTCAACTACGAAAGCTTCGGCGATGTGGACAAGTTGCCCGAAACAGAAGATGCGCCGAATGGTCGGCGTTAGCGTGGCTGCAACAGCCCATGGACTCCGTTGGCAAATTTGCTGGAGGACCGCGCCAAACGACATACACCCGCCAAGGTAGGGAAGTATGGCAGGCTTTCTAGAAGTTTGTAAGTGGACCTTTTTATGGCAACTTAATGACGGTAGGTAAAAACACCTCGTAATTTTTCCCGTGTACCATTAAAATTTTGTTAATTCAGGAATCTAAAACTACGATTGAATAGAAATCGATCAATGGACTCACCTTACCGTAATTGTTTTCGTGGATTTTTTCTGAATCCAATAGAGATGCATAGAAAAGATGATCTCTAGTGAAGTTGCAGGGAAACACCTGCATCTTCTCAGCAAGGCAGTGTCGAAGTCGTCAACGCATGCACTAAAGTAGCGACGTGCGCTTCAGGATGATGTGTCTCAGAGCGGCACTTTATTCAGAATAAACGATTCGGAAACGACGAACAAAAAGAAGTGCGCGATTTCCATAGACAGCCAGTTGAATCCCTTTGCATTCAATCGACTACAAGCCTGGGCGATGGATTCAGAATGTCAGAAATCAGGCTTCCACGACAACCAGTCGAAAAAACGTGTGAAGCTTTGAGAGGTTTCCATGGTAGCTGCCAAAATGTGGGCATATACATGTTGCGTCTGGAAAAAAAGTCGCCTCGCTCTGGCGCGCGTCAATGAAGCTAACTTCGAGCAGAGAGTGGGAATGGGTGCTGGACCCGGACCAAAATATTCCCGAAGCCCTTTTCCACACACAAACAGAAGGAGGCCGTCGTTGACTGACTTCAGCGTACTCATTGTCAGAACATGAGAACCATCGCCGATTAGCTTAAGAAGCGCACTAAAGCAGCAGCATATTGTTCTGGGCCTAGCCACACAGCATTTCCCTGGGGGTCGTCGGTTAGCGAGTTAGCGTCTACTGGCTCGATGGATTCAATGAATTGATTTTTTTTATTTTCTAAAAATAACGCATAGAATCAGCCTACAAGGATAAAAGATGGAAAGCCAAATAGATCAGTTTCTATGTTGGGTGCAGCAAAGTTTTTGCGACATTTTTTTTTGCGGCAATTTTCCTGAGAGCTCCCAGAGATCTATGGGGTGAATGGAGGGATGTCATAGATAGGAAACCAATGCAAATTAACAGCTTCCGAGCGAGAGTGCGCTTACAGACCACATCGCTGTTTTCTGATTCTAAACTTTTCTTTTTTACTTATCTTAATTGAAAATTTTGTTTTTTCGAATCTTTCTCGAATTTTTTTTTCGAATTTTTGAATTCTCGATTTTCAATTTATAAATACAATACCGCTCACATTTTTTGAAAAATCGACGGTGGGCGACGGATTAAACGGCACAAACCGTCGCCCCGTCATAACTTCGTTAAAAATGGATTAAATGGGAAGAAATTAAAAGCGTTAGATTCGTCTCGATGTGTCGAAACCAACGACCTATGAGATGTCTAATTTTGATAAGTAGGTCACCAGCTTCTCGGTAAAAGCTGCAAAGATTTCTTTAATTTTACCCTCAGACAAGACTCCGACCTGTATCGGCTTGCATCCACATGTTCGATTGTTGCCCGCCCACGTTCTGCAAAAATATCATTTTTTAGTGAGTTATCTTCAAGTTTCAGGATACTTTTCAGCACGAAATTTCCACGACATTTTCGAGAGTTTTTAAGCTCATTTCGCCAGAATCGATGGACAAATTGAGAAGATAACTCATCTATCACAGACTACTGAATAGGTACTTCAAGAATTACCTTGACTTCCGAATCACAGGCACGCGCTTCTTTTGTGATGAAGCTTCAAACATCGGTAAACGGCGTACTTTGAACGCTGGATAATTTCCCTTTTCTTTCCTAAAATAACATTTTGATCACTGAAAATCGCATCAGGTCTTCGAATACAACATCCTACACTTCCAGAAGATGAAAGCGGCATTCAAACAATGCACAGAATCATGAATTTAAAAAGAGTGTTAATTGCACATGAAAGTATGAATGTGGACGTACACTAATTAATTTCAGACGAAACTTATTCTGATGTATTCAGTGTGAAAAATGCTGTTCATCGGTGTAAATATCATCTCACTGCGAAAGTTTTGAACTTTTACCACTGTTCTCGCATTCTTTCCGAGCGTTGTCAGCTCCAACGCCGCATGCTGACCCCTTAATTACTGTGCAACGCTCAGCACAGATGAGGTCAGTAGTACCTCGCGGTATTATCACATCACATGAATGCACACTATTGACCTTCAGAACCGCTTACTGTCCCTTCGAACCAAAGGAACTGGTTCGCAGCCTTGTACAATTTAGCTTAGATGGTAGTTTTTTTATAACGAATTTCTTTGTATATATTATATAGTGTGTTGTATGACTTGAACTTTTATGAGTGATTTTCTGATTTAAAAGTTTATATAGATCGGTGGTTACGAATTTCTAGTTTGTGTATTTATGATTTGAATGAGTAATTTCTGCATTGTGTGCATTGATACCAGAAACACGATTATGTAGAAAACTTTACGTGATAATTCCGCAGCGCACTTGTTCTAACGAGTCGGTTTGGTACTGTTCATTGAAATCTTATCAAGCAGTTGGATGGCGCAGGCCGAGTGATCGCTGTTCGCAGGCACTCACGAATTAATGATACGTAAGGGTTCGAATACTCTGGCGCATGCAACGTTTGCAAACTTGTGTTCGTGATTAGTGCTCCTGCTCCTGCTTCCTTCCGACCGGTTATTGAAGCAAACTGGCCCTCCAGTCCCCTGAAAAGTAGGGGACTGGGGGATCATTGAGTAAGAATAGTAAGCGGTTCTGAAGGTCAATAGTGAGCATTCATGTGATGTGATAATACCGCGGGGCACTCTGACCTCATCTGTGCAGAGCGTTGCCCAGTAATTAAGGGGTCAGCAAGCGGCGTTAGAGCTGACAACGCTCGGAAAGAATGCGAGAACAGTGGTAAAAGTTCAAAACTTTCGCAGTGAGATGATATTTACACCGATGAACAGCATTTTTCACACTGAATACATCAGAATAAGTTTCGTCTGAAATTAATTAGTGTACGTCCACATTCATACTTTCATGTGCAATTAACACTCTTTTTAAATTCATGATTCTGTGCATTGTTTGAATGCCGCTTTCATCTTCTGGAAGTGTAGGATGTTGTATTCGAAGACCTGATGCGATTTTCATTGATCAAAATGTTATTTTAGGAAAGAAAAGGGAAATTATCCAGCGTTCAAAGTACGCCGTTTACCGATGTTTGAAGCTTCATCACAAAAGAAGCGCGTGCCTGTGATTCGGAAGTCAAGGGAATTCTTGAAATACCTATTCAGTAGTCTGTGATAGATGAGTTATCTTCTCAATTTGTCCATCGATTCTGACGAAATGAGCTTAAAAACTCTCGAAAATGTCGTGGAAATTTCGTGCTGAAAAGTATCCTGAAACTTGAAGATAACTCACTAAAAAATGATATTTTTGCAGAACGTGGGCGGGCAACAATCGAACATGTGGATGCAAGCCGATACAGATCGGAGTCTTGTCTGAGGGTAAAATTAAAGAAATCTTTGCAGCTTTTACCGAGAAGCTGGTGACCTACTTATCAAAATTAGACATCTCATAGGTCGTTGGTTTCGACACATCGAGACGAATCTAACGCTTTTAATTTCTTCCCATTTTATCCATTTTTAACGAAGTTATGACGGGGCGACGGTTTGTGCCGTTTAATCCGTCGCCCACCGTCGATTTTTCAAAAAATGTGAGCGGTATTGTAGGTCTTGATATATGATATGGATAAAGACACGTAGCAATATTTTTTGCCAAGACAAGGTCTACTGTTTAATGGAGAAAAAGGGAACGGAAAAGAAAAGAATTTTGAAAATGTAGTAAAAACTCCCTACAACCTAACAAGTAGAGATGCTACAGTATGCTACAATGGTGAAAGTCAAGGAAGGAAAGTGGCCTAAGAGCGGGTACCGAAATGGCAGCACTTCAATCGACCCTTGGCATCGTTCACTTTTGGCATCGATCTCGATCGATGTTCGTTCGTCATCGTTGATTCACAAAAAACATGTTCGATCGCTGGAGATACCACCTGTCGAATAAGTGAAGCCAATTATGCTCGCTTTTAATTCAAATTCTTTCATTCCGCAGCTGGAGCGGCTGCTAGAAATATGTACGCCATCCTTTGACCTCCCACAGAGTAACGCTCTTCTTTCTGCAATCCTTCCTGCATGCAACTGCCTGCACGATTCCGAAAGGGGATTTAGTGTGTAATCTACTACTAGGAGATTTTAGAAGCGTGCTTAAAGAAATCGTTCACGAAAATTCAAGTCCTTTTGTTACCCATGTACTTGGTGCATTTGCTTACCAAGGGCCGCATGTGAAGGCTTACGCGCGAAAACAAAAATCGGCTGAGGCAGAGCTCCTCAAAGTTACGTCCGACGAGATGGGGTGTCCGAGGGGTGAGGACGTGAGGATTCTAGGAGCAAAGAGGCGACGGTTCCATGGTCAGAGACGCACAGTGAGAAGCAAATCAACGTCGGGCTCCAAAATTCGAACTACGCTCTTCCCGCCGACCGCTGTTCAAATGGTGCTTGGCGGGAATTCGAGAGAGTCCAGACGAGCGCGCTTTCTAATTTTTCAATTTCTGCTTCAGAACAGTGGAGTACTCTTGATTCTTCCCTTGTTTCTGTTCATGCTGAATCTGGAAAAGTGGATTTGAGAGGAACTAGATTTATGGCTTGGGACGATACCTTTAAGACGTACCAGTACGACTGTCCGCTTTAAAGATCGAGAAACCGTCAAGACATTCGGCAACCGCGCTGATGAAGGTGCTGGCTAATTCGCGCCTCGTGGATACGACCAAAGTTATTGGAATTCTAACAGTGAAGAGAAGGCTATGATGATGAGTATAATAAAGAGGACTGGAGAAAATCTGCAGATAAAGACACCGGAAGGGGGTTATTTTGGCCTACGGTAGTACAGACGTAGTTCGGACGAGTTCAAGTGGCCACCGTTGCACAAACTCGCCAATTTCACGCCTTGGCATGGTGCCAAAAGGAGATATTTCTATTATGAAGTTGTTTTTTCCTTTTACTTTTTCTTTCTTAAATTGTTTCTAGATGTACTTACATGAGTGTTGTAGTTGGGAATGGCCGCTCTACTGCGCTGGGACTCAGGTGCTACAACTAACGTTGGCCCGCGGCCCGTCTCCTACAGCGGACAACTCGGAAAGTCAGTGTGTTGATGCGAATGAGATGCGAGTTCACACCGCAGCGTGGCGCTTTTGAATGCGGGTTTTTTCGCCGAATATCGCTTCTAACATTGAGTGTTCGTAACAGAATGAATGCTCACTTCTTTGCATCTTCCTCTTGTTTCGGACCCCTTCCGGTTCCTTTGGTTGGAACAGCAGAAGTAGAGCAGCCACTGAAAGACAGTTTGCACGCGGCGTGGGCACCATTAAAACGAATCTACCGACAGGTTCCCATGAGCGTTAAAGGAACCGGAAGGGGTCAGAAACAAGAGGAAGATGCAAAGAAATGAGCATTTCGTGTCGAACACTGAAGTTAGAAGAAGCGATAATCGGCGAAAAAACCAAGAATCAAGAGCGCGACGCTGCAGTGTGTATTCGCATCCCATTCGCATCCAACACACTGACTTTCCGAGTTGTCCGCTGCAGGAGACGGGCCGCGGGCCAACGTTAGTTGTAGCACCTGACTCCCAGCGCAATGGAGTGGCCATTCCCAACTACA
This sequence comes from Trichostrongylus colubriformis, assembly GCA_963978905.1. NCBI lineage: Eukaryota > Metazoa > Nematoda > Chromadorea > Rhabditida > Trichostrongylidae > Trichostrongylus > Trichostrongylus colubriformis. The sequence continues at coordinate 42,459,605 of OZ022257.1, read as the reverse complement.
TTAGCATTCATGTAAGTACATCTAGAAACAATATAAGAAAGAACAAAGTAAAAAGTAAAAGGAAAAAACAAATTTATAAAAGAAACATCTCCTTTTGGCAACATGCCAATGCATTAAATTGGCGAGTTTGCGCAATGGCGGCCACTTAAACTCGTCCACACTACGTCTGTTCTACCGTAAGCCAAAGTTACCCCCTTCCGGTGTCTTTAAATTGTGCTGTATGTTAAGACAAACGACAGGCACGCACACTCGCCTAGCGTGGTTTAAAGCGCGGCAACTATCAAACCTTGCGACACATTATGCGTCTAAACTTGTGTTGAGTAGTGAATCTACTCTACTGCTAGTGCTTTATATTGTACCAATAATGCACAACACCTTTCCGTCATTGGATTCAGATAACATAAGGCCGCTTTCATACTTTTGGTATCGGCGGCAGGGCATGGCTGCGTGTCTCTGAGTCTCCACCCTGCCACCCTGTCTCGTTGCCTGCGTCGTACTTGCACCTCCTCGCGCCACTCTCTCTCGCTGCCTGTGGACGTAACCAGTGCAAAATATGAACGTGGTCTAACAAGGCTAGGCGGCCTTCATTCTTAGTGGTGGTGTCGGCAGCCACACAGAGTGAAGCGGAAGGAGACGCAGAGACGACGCAGCCACGCCACTCCATCGATGCCGCGAAGCATGAAGGCAGCCTCATCATTCGCCACAGTTACTTTCGTAGAAGAGAAGGCCACGAGGATATATGGTAAAATACAAACGGCAAGTATGAAAGGTAAATATGATACGAATGTAGAACAATCATGTCCACAAGTGATAAAAGAATGATCAAAGAGGATACGTTGTGAGTTTCTCGTCAGCAAAGTTTCAGAAGTGGTAGTTCTAGGACCGATACGAGTCACACAGAACTTGTGACGTGTCCCGCAAGGCTCATTATTTACAACAAACGACTCATAACCCCTTCCCATTCACTTTTTGTCTAACGCCCCATCCTCTCCCAATGCTACACGTTTCCTATTACAATGGCATCAAGAGGGAGCAAAAATCAGAAGGCATACCACACGTCTGCCTTCTTCAGTGATATTCGTGTGGCTCAGCATCAATTCCTAAGGAATACTCTGAGCACAAGATTCGGAAAAGATAAATTTTCGTAGACGAAGTTATGGGGACTGCCAGAGGGCAAGTGGTGGCTAAGTAGCTGACACTCCACTTCGTATCTCTTGACAGGCTGATTAGCGAGTTAGAACTTGGTATGTCACGTTTAGATATTTTCCTTGACTGAGCGGGAAGAAGAACAACTCACCGGCGTGCGCTGGGTGACGTCACAAACACTGCGCGGCGCGACGGCGGATGGGAGGTGTGCACTCTTGACAAGTTTTCGCACGGCCGCACGCGACGAGCGACGCCGCGGACTTCTACGAATGTGATTTCCTATGGCAACACCCCCTTTAGAGTTTTACGCCCGAATTAATTATTTCTCAATCAGGATTGTTATCATGTGATGTTATCTGTCTTTACCTTTTATGCCACTACTTCGTCTTTTTTGGGCACAAAAGTCATTGTTTTTTAAATAATGGTGAGATTAACAGCTATTTCTTAAAGGATCTCCATGGCATCAGACCCTTGCGTCCTGAGCGGAATTCCTACTGACCGCGGCAAGTTGAGCTGACGGCGCTGCGAGTGCGACGTCGCAAAGCGAAAGTTTGTCGTAAGTGCACCCACCCCGGCGCGTGTCGTTCCCATTATGCATCAAGGAGGTTAACCTACTGGCACCTTGCCAGCGTATTGAGATAGCTGGTTTTTTTCTCCTCCGTGTCCTCTCATATTCTTACAATCAGACATCAGTTCCTGGATACGCGCGCAAGCTCTTCAAATTTTTTCTCCTTTAGGCTTAAACATATTCTAACGACCATCCATATACGTACCGCATATACCGCAGTCCGCCGCACGAAAAGGACCGGCTATTTCAGCCATCACAAAACATTACCTCTGGTACATGATGGACTCGTCCCTACTGTGTTAACGAAGTGCCAGCAATGCCATTCTTATTAGAGCGCAGGGCTATCGTCCACAGTCGCGCCGTGCGGTGGATGTGACGTCGCCTAGCACACACCGCATGCGCACGCCGGTGAGTTCTCCAATGAGGCCGTCTGAAACACTACTACTTCCCTGTGAGCAGACTGAGAAACTTACTGGTTCAGGCAGATTATAGAAGGTACGTAGATGTACGGTAATTACGGTAAAGTAGATAAAAACTATATAAGCTGTGATTTGGATCAAAGTAGATTTTCTACAAGAATTAACTAGAGGACGGAAAGCCAATAGCAGGCGCCTGGAGTCTTTGTAGTGTAATGTAAACATAAGCACAATACCCCGAAATACGATGACTTTACAATGGTTCTCGTTTCAGGCAGAACGTTTTACTTATAATCAGCCTACATACAATGAAATTTCAAGTACATATCACATGGATACGAAATGCTGTTTTGTCTTGCATTCATCGATCGTGAAAAAGATTTGGGTTCCCTTAAGAAATAACAAGCTGCTCAAGGCCTTCTGGACTACCAGGGTTTACCCGCTTAGTACATGAGAATACTTCGGATAATCTACTGCACCAAAATTTTATCATTCGAGGTCATCACGTGAAAAGGAGGATTTGACGAGGCAATACCATTTCGCTAAAACATTTCAGCGTCACTCTTGAAAAAGTCATCCTTCAGCTCGGATGTGAAGGCGTGAGAGTGTAGGTCTTTGCATCTACATCAGCCTCACCTCGTCGACTACATCATACTTATGACACCGACTATCGAGCAAGGAAGTTTCAAGTGCAAATTTGCAGAGGTTGACTGACATCTGAATCTAATGATGGCAATGTTTATGAGGAACGAATTATTACTTTCCGTGCGATCATCTGATGCCCAGTTCATAATCAATGAACGAGATACCTCAATGTTCCAGCCATGTGTATATAGATCGATAAATCATCATGATAAGCAAATTATGTCAATCTAAATTTATGTAGCACCAGAGCAGCTTGGGAAGCCTATGTACACATCAAAGGCTTGCATCTTCCAATCCACGGGACTCCTGCCTAGAGTTGTCCTTTATGGAGTTGAATACGTACACGCAGGACGAGCATACGGCAGCACTAACGAGGGGTGTGTACCCTTATGTCAGGATTTCGCACGACGACGAGCGGCATGCGACACAGTGTGTGCGAGCTATGCGCTCGCGGTAGTTGGGTCTTAGAACGATCACACAGCAATGCTAGGGGTGCGATACGCACTTGACCTGTAATCGTTTCGGGACCCAACAAATGGCGCCTTTAGCTCGTCCGTATTGCTTCGTTTGCGACATTCCGCGGTGCGAAATCCTGACATAAGGCTACACACTCCACTAACGAGCACGTAATCGAAAGGACAATGTGCAGAACTTCCCGATATAGGCAAGTGCAGAATGAAATCCGGAAGTACGGATACCGCCAACAACCAAAAACCTATTTTCCAAAGATTCGAAGAACACATAGGTCGGACATGATATTGCGACGACCGCTGGGCCATAGCGATTATCGACTGGATCCGTCGAGAATGGAAAAAGTTCCTAGACGACCGCGAATATGACGGTCACATTTCTTCACGAAAGTTCTACGCGAAAAGAAGAGATGGTAGCGTTCATGGTGAAGTAAAAGTCAACGAATTACTCCGGCTTGGAACGGGAATGATTGGAGAAGTTGCTGGCACCCGTTCGGAGGCTCTCCATGATCAACAAGACGACAGGTGGTAATGTTTATATAATGACTTGCGGGAGACAGCTTATGTTTGAGTCCGAAATTTTGTACTTCCACACGAATTCAATAGTATCCATTCTGCAGGTAAGAAAATGTCGGTGGAAAGAGTTTGATTCATCAGATGCAGAAGAAAAACCAACAACTCGTCTTCACCACAGGTTTTTATAGATCGCATCACAACCAATTTATGCAATAAGGGCAAAATGCGAAAAGTGTCAGGAGAATTTAGTACCAATTAGCGAAAAAATTACGTTTTTCAACTCATTCTCGCATTGAATCTTTCCAAATGCACATGATGGTATATCCTTCCGAATGCGGATGTTCAATGTCAGTATCATAGAACGAATAAGTGCAAGCAAGGATGACGCCCATCGCCTATATGCCCCCCCCTCCCCTAACCTAGACCACATATGCATTCAAAAGAGCCCAGGTTTTTGATTGGCGGCATCCGTCCACCGTATTTCCATCTGTTCTTGCCTATATCCAAAGTGCCCACAGTGCAATAATAGCCACCCGTTGTCAGGGCACTTCACAGATCGATTACGTGGAATAGCCAACGAAAATGCCCAGGTGCTGAACGAGAGATAAAAAACCTTCGACGCATAAATGAGTTCGATGCCCTGTCGCATGTCTCCTTTCTCGGAACCCCAAGGTCTGGAGCACCGGAACGCTAACATCCAGTTTTTGAAACGCGACTCAAACAAGCACATACACACTTCGTTTGAGCAGGAAAGGCACAAAGCATTTGGCCCTACGTTTACAAAAAATTAATCAATTAGTCCATTCACTCTTATTAATCATCATTGTAACCACTATTAGTAATACCGTTATTGGGTCAAATAAAGTCGGGGGAAAACGCAACTTTGCGTCTACGTCAAAGCTTCTTCCCCTCCCTAGGTTTAGGCTAAAATTGATATTCCTCCCTCCCACATGAAAAAGCATCTGCCAAAGCATAAGTTTCATCTGCTTTAGCCCAAGCCTAGGGAGGGAAAGAAGCTTTGACGTGGGTGAAAATTTTGCGTCTCCCCCCCTCCCCCCCCCCCCGACTTTATTTGACCCCCGTTATTCGTTGTAATATAAAAAAAGGAAGTAAAGACGCGCCCACCTCCACTAGCAAATCGGCCGGTGGCGTGGTCGTCGAGAGTCGGAACCGCTGCCAGATTGAAGGGTCGATCAGGCATTGGATTTTTCGGACGATCGGCACCAAAGTTTTACAGGCGACAGTCGCCATTTCAAGGTACCTTACAGGGAATGGGCTGGCACGCGCATTTGACACGGGTAATGTCGCTCTCTTCAGGATGAACGATCTTGATCTTCATGATCTTCCTGATCTCACCTTTTCACATACATGCGTAATTCTCAAAGCTTCATAGCCGTCCATGATTTACAATTGCTACCAGTTTTCACCGCCAAGGTCGACATCTGTCCTGCTCCCTCCATCATGGTCCAACCACACTTCTCAATCATGGTGTAAGCGCTGACAACAATTGCCCCAGCCTTCTCTACATGCCTTAACTACCCCGATGGAAAGAAAACGACATACCTCAAATATACCGATGAAAGGAAGAAGATAAACATGTTCTTTTATGCCATATTCATGATCAGCTCTAACTAATTGCAAGCTCCGTCTCCGACTGAGTACCGTCGTCATTCACGATAATCCTAACCCATCGTGTCATCGTTGTCGGAGACGACGTTCTACAAAGAGTCTGCACTCACGATTTATGGGGTCAAGCGAACCCCTTAATACAGGAAATTCGCATTCGCGCCTTTTCTGAAGTCACGAGCAGGACCTCGGTTTGTTCTCTTTTACTTGTACACAGATAAATACTCATAACCCACCTCTTCTGCCTCATATTCACCTCAAACAAACCCACTGCACAACACAGCTTGATGGGTTTGTAAAAGGAAAGCTTCAGCAGGTAGGCACAGGTGCTACACCACTGTGCGATCACGAAAGCGATCGTTACCAGCTTCCTACATAAACAAAAAAGCGTGTGTTGAAATCACTTTATGAGCTTGTTTTCAGACCCACAAATAAAAAAAATATGAGGGAATTATCTATAGCATGCACAGTCTTACTGTATCAATCTCACAACATATTCACAACATTGTCAACGGCTTATTTAAGGCACATGTCCATCACTATCCCAGTACACCTTGCCACATGAGCCACATATGAAGAACACGTTTCCTGGTCGTGACACAACCTGCTCAGGCACCTTAAACTAAGGTATTATAAAAATTACATTCACTGACAATAAAAGTATTCAATACGACATAAACTAATAAACACTTTCACACAATAAAAACAAAAAAAAAATCAGTAATCTGAGAGGAAGGGAATACACCCACTCGTCGCACGATGACATCAACACCTTCTTCGAGGTGATCATGGGTCACAATGTTTGCTCTGTAAAGAATAAAAATACTCGTGGCGAAAACACTTCCAAAATTAAGCCAAAGTAATAGTCTTTCGATGGAAAAAGTGATAGCGAAAAAAGAGGTTACATTATGTCAACAGTCCCTCCACAGCATTCCACAACCATGCCGTTATCATTGCACAATACTAGACGACAGCCGACGCCAGAATATTCACGTGGATCAACGGAATCGAGCTTCTGAGACCATCCTGAAATAAACAGTCGCCCTTCGCACCGTCATAATTTTCACCCTAAAGAGCATGCCAAATAACACAGGTAGATGGATGAAATGTCTGTCATTGAACCATCTTGAAGATGAACCATGCATTTCATTTCCACCCTTAATCAAAGCTAATGTTAATGAATAGACAACTTGCGCTGGTCAGCTGATACGGGACATTGTAGTTGGTTTTCCATGGATATGGTACCATCTAGTCGTTCACACCCCACAAAGTATAGCGTGCAGGTAAGAAAAAAATCACTTGAAAAAAACCAACGAGGGATATATCTAAATTACTGGTCGCGACATAGCGTGCAGAAATCATGAAAAGATGGGATGAATTTTGAATCATCTGGAAGGTTGGCTAAGTGCTCCCTCCACCCACCTTCAAAGTCGAAAAGTTCATCATGAAAGCCACTTCGACACACTACAACGTTCTCAAAAAGGGCTTGAATCACTGGACCCGGCACCTTCACGAAGTAGATACCATTGCACTCCTAGAAGAACAACACTTACAATCAAACAGCTATTCGAGAGTTCCCAAAAAAAAAAGAAACGATAAAGCTCGAGGGTAGGTGATTAGTGAAACTAACCATACATCTTGAAAACACGTCCTGCTTTGAAAGCGATACTTTGTACTTGGAGAAGACATATTTCAGCTGTTCAATTGGATTCAAAGAGCAAAGATTCGGGATGCACAAGACTCGTGTAGGAAAAAGCTGCTTCAGCTTAAAATCGAAGAAAAATATTAAGTTATCTCACCTGCACATCACTCTATTAGACACACCTCGTCGAAAGCTTTTCCACTGGTCAGAATAATTCTGTTATTTCCGCTGGCTCTGCATTTCAGTTCATGCCTGTTTTCGGGGATCAACACATTCACACCGCATCGTCTAGTCAAAAAAAAATTGTGTAAGCATCAAAGTAAGAAGAGTCAAACAAGAAGGAGTGATCCAGTTCACCTCATATGCTTTCCAAGACCGAACAACATAGAATCGACAATGCACTGTAATTCAGTTGCTTGCCGTGGGCCTGAGAGCACGTCCTCTAACTTCTGCGAAAAAAACCGTCCTTTTTTAAAAACTGGTGATCAGAGCAGAGAAAATGAGGAGAGAACAGTGATTACGCTACCTCACAGATTTCCGACCACGACATATCATCGATCTTCATTCGCTCCTTCTTTGACTTTATTCGTTCCCTCTTTTTCGCGGTAACACTAGACTTCTGAACTACTGCTTGGAAATCGATACCACGCGCCCTGAATTTGAGAAAGAAGATCACTGTGACGACAGGGCACGCTGGAAGTCTAGGTTTGGTTAACTTCGATCAGTGTCTGCTGTAACACTATTTTGTAGGAATTTTTTGTGATGTTTCCAAGAGTGGTGCTTTTGCAACGACGGGGGTGGGAGGAGGGGAGGGCATCCCACTATAAACGCTATTTTGCCTGAGGGTTCCATACTCCAATAAAACTTAGGCATAAATATACGTTCCAGTGTTCGGTATCACAAGAACCGAAGTTCTTCAACAAGAGCGCAGTTGCAGCTTTGAACAAAACAGTTTCCTGTATTAAGACTAATGATACAATCTAAAAAAGTACAATCCAAAGAGGACTGACTTACTCAGCCGATGTCTTTAACTTCGAAAAGAGTTCGATCACGATGTAAGCGTCCATCGCCGCGTAACGTTTCTGGTTGATCCGTAAAGGGCGAATCGCCCAGTTGCTACACTAGAAGTTCGAACATTTAGAGTAAACACGAAAATGATGTCCATGTACTTTCGAATAGATCAGTTAGCAAAATCAGCAGTTTTTGTAATCATAATATCCATAAATTAGCCGGAGAACATATCAAAAAATATGCGCATAGGACGCGTCCACAGACTTGTCAGGAGAAAGGTCTGGGTAGCCAACACCATATCTTTCATTTCTGTTGCTCTCATCCATGTGCAATCTTGAAAAGTCAATCTTTATGTTAATAAACATTTGAAATTCAAGTAAGTGGAGCACCAGCTACCCAGGAGTCTTCAGAGGGACGCAGCAATTTACGAAAAGGAATAATTCGCAAGGACAAAGCAAAGCTATTTATTATAATGAGGAAGAAAACCACAGTCATCTACCTGCTCAGATTTATCGAGCTTGACGCCCAGTAATTTTTCACTCAGCTCGCTAAGTTTGAAGTGTACCAGTGGTGCACTATCAGAGTCAGGGTCCAAATCACCTTCATTGGTGCAGGTAAGTGCTGTAAATACAAATGATAATCTATATTAAACTATTCCACGATGAGGTGGGATTGCACAGGAGAAAGTATGAAATACCAAGAAAGTTACTCACATTCTACATCGAAGAATTGGCGATCCTCTTCGAGTAACTGAAAAAAGGATTGTCGCACAGATTCGTGATAAAAGCTAAAGTGAGGGCTGCTTTACGTGATTCTAAGGGAACCGTCCACGAAAATTTGAGTTTTTCTGTTACCCATACATAGTATCTGCTATAGCTTTTGCTTACTAATGGCGTGTGTGAAGTTTAACGCGAAAATACAAAATGTGGTATAGATCCCTCAAAAAAAAACATCCGACCAGGCGAGGCGTCCGAGGGAGCATGGCCACGAAGACTTCAGAGCAATGAGCTGACGGTCACGTGTCAGGAACGCAGGGTAAGAAGCAAATTAAGATTGGGCACGAAAATTTAAACAGCTCTTTTCCAGCCGACGGCTGTTCAAATGTTGCTCGGCGGGAATTCAAGGGAGTCACTCTTCAAATAATTTTTTCAATTTCTGTTTTGGAACAGAGAAAATTTCTCGGTTCTTTTCGTGGTTCTGTTCAGTTGCTGTATCTCGAAGAGTGATTCTGATAGGAATTAGAATCACGATTTCCATGGATAATTCCTTTAAGCTAGAAACCAAACTTACATTCTCAACCAGCATTTTGATGCAGACCACATTACGAAGATCATCAGTTATGGAGCGCAAATGAGACATCGCAGCCCCAGAAAAAAGTGCTCGCATATCATTGCTGAGATCGAAGCCTGGAAACCGCGTTTTACTCGTCAACATCCAGCGATAGAGGGATATCCACATTGTTTGGAAAGAGATTCAGATTGCAGTATGCCCGGCTTTCTTTCAAAACACAATTCAGAAAAACAAGTCACACGCAGTTCAGCCAACTATAACTCTAAGATGTAACATACCGATTTTGACGGATGGACCACAAAGAAGTGTTCGGAGAAACGACTCCATGTAATCTTCTCCAACGTCGTTAGGCATTTTCAGTGAGCAAAAATCGACTAAGTAAACCGCATCTTTGGTTGCTAGCTGCAGTAGAGCAATACTGGAAATGCGGGTGATTTCAATAATTCGTAAGAAATTTCATGCGGATTAGAAAAATCACTTTTCACAATGCGACGTAATCTTAGGCTTCCACTCTGAGTCAATACCAATGTGAGTTTCATCCATGAGTTTGTTCGTTAAAGCACTAAGCTGTTTCCAAGTGCTGATCATAATTATCGGGTAATCAGGCATCAGCTCTGCATCATCTTCTCCAACATCCAGCGCTCTAGCTTCAAGCCTGAATCGAAGTACAAAGTGAGCTTTCGCTTTGCTATGCACGGTACTTCCACCATTAAAACCATATTGTAGTCCATCTGCAATTGCAGATCGAGTAAATATCAATATCTATCGCGATAACACTCTCGCGACTTAGCGAGATCGCAGCATCACAACGCCGCGAAGCATGAAGCACCCGAAGCTTTTGTCACTACGTGGTCGTGAGTGGTATAGAGCAACGCTACGAAATGGAATATCGGAAGAATGAAAAGCTTATGTGAAAACGCGGACCAAGTGATGGGAAGTTCCATGCTGCGGCAAGTGCGATCCTGCGGAATCGCAGTTTGCAAAGTGTAACTGCGGTCAGCCATATAGCAGTGAATTATCCGACAAAAATCCACCTCCTTATGTTCAATTCAGCCTCCCGCAATACTTCAGGCATATTCCTTATGTACTCCTGCAAACGGCGAGGTAATCGAGCATGTGGAATGTTGCAGTACACTACCCAACGGACTGCATCCTCGCTGAAATACATAAGTGATTACATGGAATTGCCAGAGTTTAGTACATATTCAAAATTTAACATATAATAACCGAATGTGAAGATACGACACACAAGTTACGCTGCGCGGTGAGAAAATTTATGAAGTACATCTGCAGCCGCTCGTCACCTTCTCTTAACGTTTCCTGAAAACGAAATCATCGGTCAACGTGAGGAAAGACGGTTAAGGCATCTTGCATTGCATAATCATTTCTCATATAATGACCCAATTCTGTTTATTTGCTCATATTTATCTGAATCGACTTCAACCAATTAATGGGAGCCAGCAATAACTATTCGCTCTGGTTCTTTGCGAACGCCACCACTGGCGATTCAAAACCGATGAAGATGGCGACCCGACGTGTAGTTCTGCTGCTCCAGCAGCCGTTTGACACCTCTAACGAGCAATCCCCCAATACGCTAGAAATTCTTTGGATCGTGGAAATCGTGTGAGGGCTCCGTCAACTGCCACTTGTGCCGTCACACCTCCTCATGATACACCAGTCCACTACAATTAAGTCTTCGATATGCATTCCATGGAATCGCGAATGTGAGAAATTCCGATCACAGCTGCGAGTCCGTTTCGCTGATGTTTTACTTTGAACCCCAGCAAGACCGTTCAAGCGCCAACATACGAACACAGTACAGCGCAAGTAGAAATGCGGAGTCGGGCATGTAAGCGATCCGCACTCCTTGCTACCCAAGAAGAATCTCATCCCAAGGAAACCCCCTCCCCTCTCAAACTTGGATGAAAATACACATCCTTCTGGCTTTGCACAAACAGTTGTTGAGCTACTATCCCCGATTTCCTTTTCCTCACTCCCCTCTCTTCCACACATACGTCATTCGATATAAGAAAACTGTAATATGCTCTGAATGGCTAGCAAGAAAATCAGGAAACTCACACTGATGTGACCAAAATAAGCATCGTCATTGAGGTCACAGTTCACGAATCTGAAAAAGCTTGTAGCTAGAATGACCAACACCATTACCACGTTAGGTTGAAAACCAACCTAGACTGAGCTTTGAACCTCAGGTCTCCCTCCTTTCGAGCTCGAAGGAGATTTGGAGCGACAGACTCCACTGATAGATCAAGCTCATTTGTAAGCCTGTATATCATCTTCACTATTGTTTTCCCTTGAATTGCATATTTTGATATACAGTCCACACCCGGTGGACAGTTGAAATAGCAATGAAGTCAGTACCTGTGAATCGGTCATATTGCATTGTCATTATTTGACTATCCTTATATTCCCTTAACCGTTCGATAACATCACACTCTGACAGACCCACAAAACTGTCCAAATATGAAACGAAGCGTTCCTGACAAAACTTCAATGTGTTTTGTATTGCAGTAGTTACAACACAAACAGCGCTATAGCGCTCACCTGCATTTTTCTATCTTTTTCGATATACTTAACAACAGCGCTCAATTTGTCTTGTAGCAAGCAAGGAATAACAAATGCATGCAAATCGTATTCATGATAAAGGTCGAACTCTTCCACTACATCCATCGCTTCTTTGAACATATGACGATCGATCATGGACTGAAAATGAAGTTCGTTAAGGGCACCGAAGCATACCACCCGAATACCTAACTATTTCACAAGAATAGACACGAAGAAATGGTTTGATGAGAGGAGCCACATGCCGTGCTACGCCTCGGAACTCCGCGACTTCGCATCCGAAATGGTAGCATCGCGGAACCGCAGGACAAGGGGATCGTGTGCGAAGTCGCGACATCGCAAAATCACAAAATCGTGATGTCAGACATCAGCCAAACGGTGAATGAGCCGTCAGCAACCCCCCCCCCCTGAACACTGTTCGAAAAGGAGATCGCATAAGCGATTAGGCGAGTTAATGCGTATTCAATAACAACCAGTTCGCAGATTAACTCGAATCAAACTGTGAACTAGGCCTCGCGAAGATATCTACTTACTTTTCTGATCTGGGGGCTTCATCCCGAATAAAAATCAATAGTGAGCAAACTAAGAATTCCTAATAGTAAATATGAAAAGATACAGCTATCTCACATTGATCTCCTCCTTTATGAAGTTCAACAGTTCAGTGTCATCCAAACAAAAAATTTCTTTGAACAACTTCAAGTAAGAAGTATGCTTTGCGGTGGCGACTCGAAATGCTTCCATCTGTAATAAGATACTGGATAATAAGAAGGAGCAGTGTAGGTACGTAAACCAAACAATTAATTGTAGAGAGGTACCTTGAGCTCCTGTGTGACACAACTTTCAAACAGCTCAACATCATCGTCTCGCTTCAGCAACCATTTATGAAGAGTCGTTACTATGGTTCCTTAAAAGGTCCCGCAACCTTGAATAAGGTACGAAACAGAGAAATAAGTAGCCTACCTGCCAGAGACTTCGGCTTATTAGATGTGTAGTCAGGAGAAACCTTATGAAGCTGAAGCATAGACACGTACGGGTTTTCGTCGATTTCGAATATGGAAAAAAGAATGGATGTAAGCAATTCCTCTTTTAGCGCTTCGTTTTTCTCGTTCATGTAAACATCCTGAAAAATAGTTGAATTCTTAAATGGCTACGACTGCCATAGTAAGATTGAAAAGACAACACCTACCTTCAGCACTCTTCGCCTTGTTTCAAGAGGTTCCGCATGCGCCGGACGGTAAAGAGCTTTCTTTTCAGCCTTCGTCAATTTTCTTGGCACTTCATCTGCTGTAGCAGTGGACGAGATAGTCTCGGTCGACGGGGTACTTTCCATCGTCAGACATTCGCTATACTGTAAGCTCAAAGAAACTTTATGAAACATGGGCACCATACAAAGCAGAACCAGCTGTGGTTGTTTTTAAGCAAACAAGCTTTATCGTATACATATATTTCCGGTGCTGTTCGACTAATGTAACCCCCGACGGTACCATTTAGCGGTAGGTTGATCAGAAATGATAGATTCTTGCCGTCCTGGCGCCAAACAGCCGACATCAAAAATGAAGCTGCGGCCAGGGTGCAGAGAAAACTGTGCAAGTTTCATCGAACTTGGGGAAGGAGAAGCTGCAGCGCCAAATGACACCAACAACAAAAACGATTGCCATATTTGTGATAGAGCTTACTATTAATCATGGCACAAAAAGTTACAGCAAAATTAGCTCTTTTACCCAAATTCTTCTAGGATTGCGTGATAGCAGAATAGTTCCAAAATCTCTACATATCGTCTCGCTGTCTATACACAAGATCAAACGACACATGACAATTTATAAGACTTCAAATACAGAAAAATGATTACTTATATGCGCAATATTTAAATCAGTAAAGTAAGCGGTATTAGACGTGGTCCACTGATGCACAATTTATCTCACGCGCAAGTGATACAGTATGTAATGAGACTTCATGGTAAACCGTTTAAATTAATCCGCCGTAATTTGGCAGGAAGTGTCAAGCAAGGCTTCAGAGGGGGTCGTAATGTGGTTTGAAGAAGGGCTACCAGGAATATTACTGGGAGAACCTGAATGTTTTTACTCCTTTTAGTGGCGATCAGGTGGTCTCTGAAGGGCTTAGTCGATAATCGTGCTTTGTACTGATTGTCAAGATTATTAGTAGGTGGCAGGTTTCGAGGATGGTTGTATTGCTCTCCTGTAAAAAATTTTTCTCGGCACAGTGCTTGACTCTGGTGGCAGAGCAGCTGCCTTTCATTTCATTTCAGACGTGTACATATGGCTTTTTTTTTGAATTCATTAGACGAAATGTATTTATGACTACAAGATGACGATGCGGTGCCAAGGGCGGTTGTGGGCCATCAGAGAGGAAGTCTGCGTTGCGACATCCTGCTTGCGACGCGATAGGTGAGAGCTACAGGCGTCTTATCGGTTGGGAACTAGCGATGAGGGTATTCTACCCTTTTTATAAAGGTAAGCGCCGTATAAATCAACTAATACGGCTCACATAGGTCAGCGCGTTCCACGCCACAAGCAGCCATGCAAATTGCCTGACCTGATGGCACACGAACCGTTACGGGCGACCACATTACCGTAATCACTACCTTCAAAGACATCAATAAGGGTAACCTTGGCAGATTGTGGATTATTTGTGTGGTGCGAAAGCTGACGTGATCAGTAGTGTGACAGTAGAGAAAGAACGGAAGAAAATGGTCGAAAACCAGGGAAACGGGAACTCGAAAACCTCCTTTCGTTTTGCTCCGTTTGCTACAGTAGCTTGTGAAGGTAGATGCAGACAGACGAGGGGCGAAATCAATCAGCCGCGACTATTGCCAGCTCTGGCAGCAGCTCAGAATATTAATATGTTGATATGTTCAAAATCATGCGGCAGGAATTGCAGTGAAAACCCCAAGGCGTGCTTTTTCATGGTAGTTTTGCGACAGATGATCTCCTCTGAACTTAAAGGCATATTCCAGGATTAGGGAAACATTGCAGCCCTTCCATATGACCTAATAGTTCCACAAACGTGCAGGGGGCCTGTGCACATACCGAAGCGCGATGATGAGTCATCGCACCGCGCGGAGCTCTCGAAGCCAGCTCGGCCGCACCCTAGAGCTCGGGCGCTCCCATTTCAAACGTGATTGCTGGCAATGACGGTGGCAATGATGGCAATAACGTGGCAAATGAGGCCTACGCATTGTGTGATAACATAAGATAAGGAAGAAATACCAATGGTGAAGGAGACGTTGACATGAGGAAACAGGTGATATCCCAGAATTCCTTCTGATATCAGCCAGCGGGAACTGATTGAAAGGCTCGCTTTCATGGGGCAATCTCGTCTGAGGCTGGATGACAGGAGGCCTTATTTTTGCCCTTTTCGGGGATTTTTTTCGGATTTTTCTTTGTCGTCGTAATCCTCAGCATCTCTGATTTCATATTTGGCGCTTTGACCCCCTCAAGGCAATCCTGAAATATGCCTTTAAAGTAATCGTTTTCTGACAAGGGGCGCATACAAAGTTTAACTTAAAGAAGTGAGAATTCGGCTAAGATTCAGCATCACAAAGTCTCGTCCGGGTGGGCGGGGCCTCCGAGTAAAGGCCCCGTCTCGTGGTCCGCCGCGGTTGAGGACGGTGAGGGAGGCTGTTTTCGTAACTTACTGTCCCTATAACGCGTCTCCAACCGCGGTGGACGATGGGGTGGGCACTTGCTCGGAGGCCCCGCTTACCCGGCCGAGACTTTGCGGTGCAGTATCTTAGCAGTATTCACATTTTTTTCGCTGAAACATTGCATGCGGACATTATTAGGCAAATACAACATCAATTTATGGTCAACAGAAAATTTCATTTCTGAAGGAGGACGATTCCTTTGAATGTTCATTCAAGTAGACTACAGGGTGGCTGAAAAGTATAGACGCCATGTTTCTATGTATAAACTTCTTTGTACATCTTCCCAATTTTCATTTTCTGCCTACCCCTGGCCGTGCCTTTGAAAAAGCGTCTGATTCTTGGACGAGCACATTATTGCGCTTTTCCGAGTTGTAATGAATGCTGGTTTCCTTCCGCACATCATAGCCCGTGCCGCATTTACGGCACTGACTGTCTACCTGGTCACAGTTGCCTGCTAGCGGCAGGTCAGACGGCAAAGAAACTGGCGGCTGCTGCACGACAGCTCCCTCCTGTGCGTCTTTTATCGTGAGAATATATGGCCCCCTGGGTGGACCAAATGCTTTCTCTGATCATTAGCCGCGCTTTAGCGTCGGCTATGTGAAGAAGTGCCGATGCCGGACAAACGGTCGAGATCGTTGTTCCCGTCCACTACAGGCGCGCTTATCTGTGGCGCTAAATCGCTCGGCGCCAGATCCTCCCAGCCTTTGTCGCTTTTCTCTCTCATTCCACCATTTCATCGCCATTATTGCAATGATTCGAAAATGATTTTTCATTTCTGCACCGAGTATTTCCGCTCCCTCCTGTGGATCCATTGAAACAGTCGGCTGATGTCGCTGAATACACGTTTTCTTGTTTTTCGTTATCTGCATCATAAGGATCTTGTCAAAACTCTGTGCTCACAACCCTGAGTTTAGGAATGTGCAAAACTTTAATTGGACTGAAAGCCTTTGATTGGGCTAAAAGTAGGCATTTCTTCTGATTCTGAGTGGGTGTGATAGGTCTATGTCGAACAGTTTCACTGCAGTCATAGTAGCAAACTCAATAGTTTCTTATAGTAGAATGATAAAATGCGAAGCAATGCGATGGCCCATTCGTCTGGAGTGTGCCAGCACTTATCTTTCACCCCAAATTGTAGTAGCAAATAAAGTCAGTGATTCGGGTAATGTGGGTAATAAGAATTATTGATGTAAGTAACCCAAATAATGGCTACGGGTCTGGGAGTGAGAATGCCTTTGAGAGGAGTGTCTCTGACCTTTGAAGGAGGCCTCACTTTCGTCACAACCGTCCTTTTTCACTTCTTTTGAGAATCAAGGGCGGGAGCTGAACATTATTTCTCTGGTTTTTAACCGTTTCATTCCGTTCTCTTTACATTCATAGTACTGAGCACCTCGGCTTCCACATTCAGTAATCTTTTCACATTCGGCCCGAATTATCTCTGTCACTGCCTTCAAATGGACTAGACCAATAGGGGATTGGGTTGGCCAGCCGGCGTACAAATGAGACTCTTATCCTACCAGCGACCGTGGTACCAATTCGGCAACCGTGATGAAATGGTATCTTGCTGGACGCTGTGTGGTGTTTGGTCCAGGATTCAATTCCTGGCCTATGTGAGTGATAGCACTGCCTTCTGTCCCTGTACACCTCCGTAAAACGGAATGATTTCGAATTTTTCTGGTGGTGAAAGATTATTCGTGCTGTGAGAAGGAGTGCACAATTCATGACTTTGTCTCGAGATACCAGAAAATAAAATATATTCATTTAGTGTTTATCAATTAAAATACGAGTGAAATCCCAGGAATGTCGTAATTCTGTCTCGCGACAACCATCAAGCAGCGAGCGAGATCTTTGCCGGAGATCTAAGGTCTCGCTTCCTGTAATGCGCGATCCTTTCTGGCGATTACTTGCTGATCAACCCGTTCTTCTAAACAGCTGAATCGTTTCTCGAATCTGTATATTTCCCATGCTATGATGAGAATGCTGCAAAGAATTGGAATTAGCTGCTATGGCGCTTTTGCGCCATGCCCTCCACATATTCGAGATCCAACAATCGCGAATGAATGTCGAGTGCATGGCGCAAGGTTATCTTTGCCTGTCTAGTCGTACCTGGTATGATTAAAGAAGGCGTGGTACGTCATACGAGGTTGATTCTGCGATCGTACATACAAAATGTAGCTCCTGTAATCAGGGCCTAGTTCGGTGCAACGGAGAATTCATTTTTGGAACATCCGGGCCTTCCTTATGCGATCGATACATCTGAGTCCACCCGTTCAACATTTTCCCGAAGAAAGTCGTGGATCGATAATCATAGCATTGCTATCTATTATTAGGCGTGACTTTGTTATCCCCTAACGTCTTTTTTTTTTTTGAGATCGTTTCGACGGTCCAGTCCGTCTAAAATTTCCCCGAAAGCTTGGGTGTCGAAATACGATACCATTCAGAATTTCTGGGCCCATACTGACCCTGCCTCCCGCCAACCACTATTCCACCATTTCATGTAACCATGCTATTAAGAAGGACAACTATCTGTTAACCTATTTTATCGAAATAATGGGGAAATTACACGTGGTATGTTTGACCCGCAGCAATGCCGTCAAATAGCAGCTTTCTTCAATTTTACGGCAATAATTTGTCATTCTGGGCAGTTGGAAGCCGTTTCGTAAATGATAATGACGGCTCCCTTTTTTTTCCTTTGAATTAACTGCACTCGGGCGGTGGACAACAGGACTACATCTGAACAGCTGGAAAAGTGGTCTGAAAAAAAAACACGAGAGAACTAGAAGTGTTCGGAAGAATGGTTGTGAGAGCTTTTTCTCTTCAGTTTCTAGGCGGAACACAAGTTGTCTGGCAAATTTCTGTGAAGACTCCTCGAATCGTAAAACTGAGGCCGTGCGGCTTTTCATTTTCATTAAAACGCGTCTAAATACGACTAATACCTATGTATTTCAGTATGAGCACTGCTTAAATCAAATATTTTTGACTGTTTTTTATTCAAGACTCGTTACAACTCTATTGAGAACAAATTTTATTTATTCATTTTTATTGTGCTTAAACATGCTGTAAACAGGTACTCTATCAAAGGTTTTGAAAATGTATGATATAGGTGACATAATATAATTTTTTGCAACCAGCTTACATTTCACCTATGATCACACTGTTTCTTATTACTTTATAATGCTACTATTTATAATTTATTGCATGATTTTTTTACCATGTTACACTATTTATAGAGTGTTGCTATTGTAATGTACGATGCACTATTATTCAATTAATGTTGGGTTATAATTATTACATATCAGCATTCATGTAGCAAGCATTCACTTAAATAATTAATAATTGTACTTTCCAAGAATTACATAGATTCAAAGTCATAAATCGTTCGTCAAGTAATAAAGCGTAAAGCATTCGAGGTTGAGTGAACCTTGCGAGTGCGCGCATGCATGTAACTATCATGCGAAATAAACTAGAATTCGAATAGACTGAAGCTTTAATCTGCCTTTTAAGTTGTTCTTTTTGGTAGATGTGGTATCGGCTCGAATGAAGTCCGAACGAAGGGTTCAAAGTGTATTTAGCCCCGGCAAGAATGGAAATGAGGTTCCCAGCCCCTTTTTTCTTTTGGACGACAGTAAAATAGTAAAGTCACAGCACCAAAACAATACATTTTGATAGGACAACTGCTGTCAAGCCATAAATGCGTTTATCACCTGTGGCTTTTAGCAACAACAAAGAAAACGAAAATCAGTTTTTACGATGCGCTATAAATGTCGAACAAACAAGTGATAGCAGAACTATAGCGAAATCAACGAAATCTAACCACAATTGGAGTTCTTATCGGATGGGTAACAAGTTAAGGTGCAGTTTTCAAATTAGTCCATCTGAAAATCAACGAAAAAATCTGGCATGCTCATGTAAAGCCTCTACCATTCGATTTGTATTTGTTAGGTTGTGAGAAAATTTTTGCAACACTATTTCTTATTTTTATTTGCTTCGAAAAAAAATTCAGCCTTCAGAGAAACAGTTTCGTTATTTATATTTTAATATACGATATATTGAGATATACTCAACGCTTCACCAGTGAATAAATCGGGAAAAATCATTTTTTAATCGCCAGAAAATCGGGTTAAAAACTGTAAGTACTTGATGAATTGAATATTCGAAGTGAAGTGAAGTATACATAAAAATTTTGTATTTGAAGTCGCCTCATTGTAGACATGATTCCTATAGCCTCGTCGTTTATATACGTAGGAGCCCAAGTGACACTCATGAGAGAGAGGCAAGCAAAGCCTTTCAGAAATTCATCATTTTTGTCCCAGGGGTAAAAAATGAAATAGTCCAAAAAAGCTTCTAAATTGCGCCGTCTCTTCACCTTTCATCAACAGAAGATTCTGAACGC
This sequence comes from Trichostrongylus colubriformis, assembly GCA_963978905.1. Taxonomy (NCBI): domain Eukaryota; kingdom Metazoa; phylum Nematoda; class Chromadorea; order Rhabditida; family Trichostrongylidae; genus Trichostrongylus; species Trichostrongylus colubriformis. The sequence continues at coordinate 42,439,641 of OZ022257.1, read as the reverse complement.
TTTCAGAAAATCAAGGTGAATTTGTCACAAAAATTATTCCGCAAACTATATTTAATTTCACTAATTCCGCTTATTTGTTTTGGTTTTCGGAATGTAATATAGAAAGTGCCACAATGCATGAAATCAAGGCAATCTGCTAAGAGTACTCCTTGGGCTCGGTAACGAGTATCTTTCCTAGTCTCTACTTCTGAACACTTTTCATTTCGAGTTCTAGATCAGCATCTAGCTGAGGAAGCCTTTTGAAGCGAGGAATTCCTTCCTTAAAAGCACACCTACTGTTCTACCTACAATATCTTCCTGGAAGAATACTTGTTTTTCACCTGATTTTCATTCTCATCGTTACTATGCAAGTTTCCAATGTTAAAACATAATACGTTGACAATGCCTTATTTATCTAGAGTGGCCGTCAGGACACTCGATTTGACTGAGCGCGCAAAGCGATTTGCATCGCCTATGCTGCAAGTGATTTGACTGTTCCGTTGTGGATTGACCGCACCCTTAATGGTGCTACCGCCTGCTCGCGTGCGTGATCTAACCCAGTTGAAGTTTTCTGAAGCGCACTGCAGTTGTCCCGATTTTTCAGAAAACGAAGCGTATGCTGGCGGCGATCTAAAAATTCGGTGAAAGCGTCCTTATCACCTTTGATCACTTTTTATTGAAAGTTATTGAATGTTTGACATGCCACAGAGCGGAATCTCGACCTGTTTTTGTGTTTCAAAAAAATTTATCACATGCATGTGAGTCATTGTTAACAACAGTGAGATGGCAAATATGTGGAATCTGAATGACAGGTTTCCATTTCGTGGCGAATTTACGAATTTTTTTCTGTCATCAAACCTTTGGAATGATTGTTCCAAATCCTTTGTGCGTCACGTTGAATCGGGTTTTCAGAGAGATTCAATCAAGCATTGAAAATGAAAAACTGAACACTTTTGTCATGAACATGAATATGCTAAGACGTTTCGTAAGTGATTTTTCATTTGAGTTCCTGTGGGAAACTCTTCAAAAGAAACAGTCAAAATAATCTTTTTCTAAAATCAATGGTCAACACAACACTTTTTCATACTGCTGCTACTCATAGTGCTAAAACAACCACTTCGGTTTATCCAGTGAATTTGCATTTGTCGGAAAGCTTAGATTCATTCATCAATTTTCCAAATGAAGTCTAAGCAGCATCATCAGCTGTTTGGTATCAAAATTCATTGGCAAATTGATAGCATTCGAAGCATTCCTCTACTTTCCTTCTGTAGAATTTCTCTGTGCGCTTTTTTTGTCACTGTAGAGCTAATATGTAGCAAAGCAAGTGGGAATTTGAAATGGAAATAGAAATTGGATAAAGTGGAAATTCGCGACCTATTGACATCTTTCATTTCATCCTTGATACTGCCCAATCCTACATGAACATTACCACTCACATGCACCATTTTTAGCGTTCATTCCCACTCAGTCTTGTTTTTTTTTTGAATTTTTCAAATTACTAGCTTTAACGGCTATCAAGATATGCGTCTGGGCTGTCACACTCGGTCTGGTCTCATGAGGAGGCAGTGGCCGCGCCTCTCTAGCCCGAGGCCAACGCAAATACTACAAAGAATGCTGATTCCTCTTGGTGTAAGGCTCATGACTTGTCCTTCAATCAAGTTGATTGCTGATGGCGACCACTGTTACCACGAAGACTCCTTGTGAATTCGATCCCGTCAGCGCTATCCTGCAGCAGAAATACTCGTGTTCTTCAGAATAGCAACCTATCGCCTTAAGTCGCTTTGATATCCAGCGCCGGAATTGCGTGGCTGCGTTCACATGCAGCGAAGCAGCGTGGCATGGGTGAGGTGCAAAGACGATGCAAGTGACGAGGCAGGGGGGCATAGGCGGAAATGCATAAACAAGAGGCCACGCCCCTCGCCTGCATCGCAGAGCATGAATGCGGCCTTGACAATTTTGCTGAGCTCAGTTGACTTCAGCTAAGAATCATCAGATCGAAGGTCTTACAGCATCCGAACCCTCGTCTGCCCTGTACCAGCGCATAAAAGCTTTGATATCTGGGTTGCCTTTTTATGGCCATAGTCGTTGTTTCCCAAGTATATTAACACAACGAGTTTTTGTAGATGGATATCAGATGAGTACAGATCGTTTCATAAGCATATAATGATTCTGCAAAGGTTATTCAACTTTGCAGATCTCAACACCGCCCCTTTGAGAACTTCTACCTTTGAACAACTCGTTTCACTTCGATGTGAGCCTCAGCCAGCATTAAGGGGCGACGATCGAGAAATCTGAAAAGTATATGGGAAGTATGAGCGAACAAATACATCACATTTCTTCTAGAAACATTTTTTCGTCAAGAGTCGTGCGAATTAAAAAAGTGGAGAGAGCCAGGTCTTGGCCATAGCGATCAACTTGACCTTGCTCAGTTCTCAAACCATCTGCATGCCCAAATGTTTCTTGCTCGTGCGCTTCTGAAGCCATTGAATAAGATCGAGTTTTCTCAAGGATTCATAGCATAGTCCTTGAAAACACTTTAAGCTAGATGAACAAATGATTAGGATCCGGGACTAACAGGCAGGCATTCGACATAAACTGCTGATTTAAGAAATCGTCAAGAGTACCAGAAGTGGCCAATCCAAGCTTTGTGGGCTTGCTGCCTTTCGATCAACAGTGTTCGTGTAAGTCTAAGCCTATCATACATCGTTTCGCTTATGGTGGAGTCAGCCTCCGATAAATCGCTCAACATTTCCTCCTCCGCAGAGACGGTCGACCGTCATACTGCTCTCAACATTTTACTCTATCTTTCAAATTCAGAAGAAACTGTAGTAGCGAATGATAGAACTACAAACCATGAATTTTTGCCCCTGAAACTTTCCAAAAAATCCTATGAAGAGAGTGGTCCACAACCAGGCCTGAATCGATGACCACTTCAGTTTTTTTTATGAGCACGGGGCACTTAAAAGATTAACCACTGTCCACAGAGGACGGTACATTTTATTTGACGCTTGATTTCAGTTCAGTGTCGCTCGATGATTACGGTGCTTCTGCTAACAGTTTCGATTTGTGAACTTTTATCCTTACTGATTTTGCTCTCAATTTCCTTTCCCCACTTCTCTATGGTCTATGCACAGTGAGTCACTTCCACCATGTCCTCGACAACGGTTCTATTGACAGTCTCAAAGCACCTCTGTGTGTTTCCGTTCGTAAAAATAGTTCATAAAGACCATACGAATGATACGGCGATCCTAACTATCCTCCTGCGAGCCTGAAGGCTCTTGCATCCATTCTATATTATTTACCCTTCTTTCCCACGTCGCTTTCGCCGGATTAGGGTACTGACCTTCGTTTTTATTTCTACGACGACCACACTGAGATTATTTTTTTACCCATGGCGCGGAAAATCAAAGTACTAAGATACTGTAATGGGAACGACCAAATTCCCACTTTTTCCATACTGTACATAATGGATGCCATGAAATGCTTCCAAGGATGAAATGAAGGGTGAGACCGTGGTAAAATTGGGTACAGCGATGCCTTCTTCGATTTTCATAGCACATTCCTTTTTCTTTGTTCTTATATCAGTCTTTCTAAATGTGTACTGTTAACTTCGAGAGTTCACCAGCACCAGCAGTTACCCTTTTTAGGCCTATTAAGGACGGACTGTCCTCGTCCGTCTTAGATATCATGACTGTCTCAGTACGTGTGGTTAGATAGGCTATCTCTATTCAACGACGTTCTGTTGCTGTTTCTTGTACCGATATTCTATTTTTGTTTAATCTTGGCTCTTCAGAAAGAGCGAGAGTCTGAAATACGGAGTCCTCCTCATTCTAAAACCAATTACCTTTGTGGATTTCCTTTGTGGTCTTGTGAATAATTCTGATATCTAATAAGCCCTAAGGGTACACAGTTGTCCATAGATTTAAGGTTTTTAACACACCCTGTAAAAGAACTTTTGTTCTTTGGTCAAAATTACCACAGATCATTACTCCAAGGGGCTACTCAGTCAACACTGGCCAAGGCTGTCAAACATCAGTCAGAGGAAATTTTCTCGTCTTGAAAGTAGTCTGTAGATATGGTAATTTTATCACATGCTGAACCCTTAAAAAATAACTCCCGCTGCGGTGAAATAATGAATAGCACATCTGTCGAGACATGAACTGACCGAAACAAGGATGTGTGCAGATATGACAGCGAATCGCTTCGCGGCGTTTCACTCGCAGCGCCACCTGTACGACTTTGCGATTACTCTTGTGCCCGGCAGAGCGTGACTGCGTCACCTCTGCGCTTCCACCCATGCCACACTGCCTCGCTTGAAGGCTGCCATGCCCTGCCACTGGCACTCGCACCCGCGGCGAGCAGCGCCGCGGGTGCTGCCACGCGACTCGCTGTCATATCTGCACACACCCCCGAAACAATCACCTATCACCAAATATGATCACCCGAAACCATCGAAACCAATTACTAAACCAAGTGATAAAAGTATCCGAACGATATTTCCAAGTAGCTTCGGAATTCAGGCTCCAGAATAAGTTTTGAATAGTAGAGATGGTTTATTTCAACCGAACCTACCGTATCTAACTTTTATATTGCGAATGTAATCAAGAAGGTCTGCAGACCTGTAACAAATGCAGAACCCCCTGCATTAGTTGGGATAGTTTATGGGGCGATTCAGCAAGAAGTGCTTTTTATAATAGGAGGATTAGTGATCGAAAAGAATTCAGTGGGCCGATGCTTCGTCTACTCAAATACTGTTATGTCAAAGAAGTGGAAAATCTTCCTTTAGCAGAATGGCTTTTCGACATATGGCAGTCTGTCTGGAGGGGTAACAGCAGAAAACAAACATGATGTGATCTTAAAATCCGTGGCTTAAGTTGGTGGCGCTTCATATCCTTTCACAACTTTGTATGGAAACCGAATGCATGGAGCATCCAGCGGTTCACTCCATTACTTAGGACGGAAAGCACTCCAGGATTTTCAATCAAAAAGGATGATGTTTTTCTCATAACGAGACGCCTCGGGATAATTTATCATGAGAACCAAGTTTCTCTGAAATGGAAAGTTGGATTGAAAAACAGGCACCTCGATAGGTGGACCAACCACAGTGCCGTATTGTCTTCAAATAAACACTTAAATAGCTTTCGCTGAAAAGCTGATAGGTCATTCGCAACTGCGCAATGTACATACTTCTGAGAATGCCGCTCTGATTCCTGGACTGATCTTTCATCTTTCGTTCCTTACCTCAGCTCACTATCAACTACTTAGCCATCCGTGCCCGGGAAGGGAAGGCACTACACTCTACCCCTCAATACCCATTATCATCACACGATCTGTGAGCTTGAAACACTAGTCTTGGTAGATTCATCCCTAGGCAAGGCGCTGGACCTATTTTAAACCGGTTCAGCAAATTTTAGACTTTCATGGCGCATACAACTCTTGCTAATTGGCTTTTCTAGTGACTACTCACTTTCTCGTTTTCGGAGAAAATCGCGAATCAGCGAATCAGAAAAATCCAGGTCTCGTCAAGTTTTCGTAGGAATGAGTTGAAATGTATATGGCACGCATATGCTGTGCAGATTCCACCCTCTGTGGGCGGAGAGTGCAATGAAACGTTTGGTGCTGAAGCGCAGAATTCTCTGTCTGGTTGCGAAACGGATTGGGTGTCGGGAAAAGCTGCTCAGGTTGATTAAAGAGCTTGCAAGAGAAGTAAGGAATATCCCATCACATTGGGCGGAGCGTGTTTCAGATGGGTGGTCCTTGCCACAAATATTCATAACCCGGTCCCAACAACATGGAGAGGTCAAGGCAAGTCGAAATGGAACGGGCATGGATTTTAGGATAAGGTTTTATTGAAAAATGCCAATTTTCATTCAGCTACAAGAGGAGCTTCAATGTCCATCTAATTTATTTGGTAGAAGCTGGAGTTGAGAACGCCCCCATTAGACTCACACAGTGATTCCTTCACGTGATCGATGTACACCTGCGCATCCTATCTTTCTCCCATGCATTCGATTCTGGAATTATGTAGGCTCATCCATGTAGCTAACTTTACCTGAAAGGTAAACTATGAAGGGTGCAGTCCTCTTAATTCGTTTACAAATGTTTCTCCTCTACATCTCCTCTTTTCCACTTCCTTTTCCACAAGGATTTCGGTTGCAAAGATACTGAATTATGGCTGTTGAACTTATGAGCTATGGCAAATGTACCATTAAGCGGCTGATAATGGAGCATGGGGTCCAGATGAGTGAAGGATCAGCACTCAGAATGCGTGAAGCTGTGAGCTCGAGTCCTCCCCCCCCCCCCCCAAACTTGAAAGCTTTGCGCATAACTCAGCATTCCTACAATAACTGTTGTTCGTAGGCTGCAGCAAAATCATCAACTATGAAAAATCAAATATTATCAAATCTAGTGACATTTACATTAGTAGCAGGCTTGTATAAGCTGCGTGGAGCAGTCGCTATTCAGGTCGTGTATTTGCCCTTCCATCCGAGTCTCGTGCTAATTAACGGACCTCAAAAGGATGAAATGTCAGCCCACCCAGGTATTGATACGTAATTTGATCCCCGAACCATGTGTGTAGTTGTGCCGTAACTTTTCATTACTTGACATCGTAATGGAATTTGATGAAGTCCAGGTTCAAGGCAGTGACTTGTAAGCGCCTTTCGCTTAACAGATAGTGTGGTCAGACTACATATTTTGTCTGTCTGTATGAGCGATAAGGTGATCATAGGGTGATAAACGTCATTGAAATTTCAGTGGAGTACAGGGTTTCTGTTGCCGTCATGAATATCAAAGGTGGGCTCTAGCTTTGAAGCTAAGTCGGAGTTCAGCGATTCATTTTTGAAAGCATTTTTCCGACTGGGAGGAGGAGTCGAGTAGGCTTATTACTGGTAGACGAGGCAGAAGGGTGTAAGCCTCACTCCGAGTCGAATAGGCTTGTTATTGGTAGAAGAGGCAGAAGAGTGTAAGCCTCACTCCTTTCCAGACTGGTAGGTGTGTCGAAAAGACCTCCCAACGCTCTCCTGCCCTGTTGATCATGCAGCTCAACTACACCGCTCTCCTCTGTGAACTTGAAGACACCGGGAGGAGGGCAATTTTGGTTTACGGTATGGGAGGACGGCGGTTTGTAGTTGCCGCAATGCACACACGGCACCTTGCCAAGACGTCGAAAATGAATTTATTAGGTTTTTCTTGTAATCACAGTTTTTTTACCCTTTCACTTATTCTTCACTCAATTGTTTTACTTGTTCGTTGCTGTGCGTTGTTTCACTCATCTAACATCATTACCAATGGATGAAATACACTTTACGAGACAACAAATGACATCTCTACAGCGGACAACTCGGAAAGTCAGGGTGCTGATGCGAATGTGATGCGAATACACACCATAGCGCCGCTCTTTTGAATCCGGGTTTTTGCACCGATTATCGCCTATAACTTTGAATGTTCGTTACAAAATAATCATTTCTTTGCATCTTCCTCTTTGTTCGGACCCCTTCCGGTTCCTTTAAAGTGTCATAAGTGATGAAGTCATGCAGACCATCGTTTAGTGCCTACGCACTTTCTTTTCGGCATAGCGTTTCACAGAAGCGTTAATCGTGTGAATGTGCTTTTCCGGCTGTTTCATTACGCCCACTCACGCTCTCGGGCAAAACCCGTCCATTTATTCCACTCTCGGGACTTCAATGCTTCATGCTGATCATCGCAATCATCGGCTCGTTCCAATAATTTTCGCTATCATCGAGCGAAAACGTGCATAGGGTTTTCCTCTGCAAGAACGTCATCCAACCTTGAAACCGGCCCCATTTAAATTCTCTCATCCCTGTTGACGAACTTGACACGCCTTTTCCCTCATTAAATTATGCTCATTAATCGATATATGTATCTGCTGTAATAGATTTTACCGGTTCTATTAATACACGAAAACTTATCGCAGTGAATATAGACCTGCGCCGATATGGCCGTTAGGGAGGAGCTGCTGCCATTTAGGGCAGGTTTTGCTCTAATGGCTAACTTGTCGGGTTATGCTTTTCCATCAGACGTCGGCGTTGTTTCACGACATTCTTGAGATGTTTCAAATCTCTTGATCATCGATTGAAAAACTATCGAATAAAATCTTCTAAGTCAATGAGGAATGCGTGCGAAAGAGGGTCTGCTTTGGTGTCCTCCATATGACCTGCCTCCTTGATTGTCCGTGAAATATTGTTGTCGCTTTTCTTGAAGTGCAATCAGATTAAAACATATGTGAGAATCTTCACCCATTAAGCAGCAACCAATGGTCTGATCCAATGCTTTTCCATAGCTTTTTGAAACTCTCGCCAGTGGCTTTAGTGGAAAGTGTACCCTTATGTCAGGATTTCGCACGAAGACATGCGGTGTGCAACGCAGTTTGTGCGAGCTATGCGCGTCGCGGTAGTTGGGTCTTAGAACGATACACGATAATGCTAGAGGGCGATACGCACTTGACTTGTAATCGATTCGGGATCCAACAACAAGCCTTCAGCTCGTCCGCATTGCTTCGCTTGCGACATGCCGCAGTGCGAAATTTCGGCATAAGGGTACATACCTGTTTTGGTGAAGAGTACTCCTACCTCCATTTCCAAAAAAACTTGACACCTTGAGGCAAACTGCTAAAATATTTTTGACCGTTCAACATTCTGCTGTATAACCTCGAAATGACGATCAGATGGGCACCCTTAGAATGCGCCGTGCGTCCGTCCAATTTCGATCTTGAATTTTGGAGGTATTTGGGTGTGTTTGGGCACACACCCAAATTATGAAAAGACCCATAGATGATCGACAAATTTTTCTGAGATCCTCAATTCAACTTGAAATTCGCGTCCTTTTTCTACTCTTGTCTGGGCCTTCTTCAAGTAACTTATCAACCCATCCCCTTCCACCCATACTATGTATAAGCGCAGGTTCGAGGTGAATCAACCGATAATGATCATCCTTCCAGCGGTCTGCACTCCAGCTGGTTGAGTAATGATGCATGGCAGAGAGCTTATAAATACACTTATTCACTTATACATTTGTTACAGCCTGGTGAAGCTTAGGGCGGTACAACTGCAGAAACTGATGCATCACGACTGTACAAGAATATTTGTAAATCGATTTTTCTGCAACGTTTTTCAGATGGCGGAAATTAAATGGAAGACCTGTGTGTTCATCTGTTTCATCAACGTTTCTATCACGTTTCTCCCAAGCATATGGCCTCCAATGCATGTTTCCCACGGCAAACAATGGCTCGGCCCAGTTCTCTCATGAATATCACGTCCGAATTGTCAATTTGCTCAGCTGCCATGGACCGCGTCGCGTCAGTCCATCGTCGGTGTGTTAGTCCATCGGGTTGGATGAAAGCTCTATTCCATCGCATCAGAGTGCAGATCCAGCCTTCAGCCACCTTCATTTCACAATGTCGCTATCGATCAAAGGGTCACCCTCAACCAGTTTTTTTGTGAGCTTTCCTCGTTATTATGGCTATAATAGATGTATAATGTGATTCTACGAAATTCAAGGACGCTGATGAGCGCTCGCTTCTTATCAGCTTCCTTATGGCTGCTTCCAAAGCAACAACGACGAGTCCAGAGCTCATTAGAGAACAGCGATAAGAATCAGCGGACGGATGCCAATCAAAACTTTTGACGAACTGCGGTTTTTGCGAAATTGCCAACGTTCATTTTAAAACAGGATTCTTCAAAAACTTCAAGATGCCTTGAAATTGAAAAAAGAAATCGTTGTTGTAGTTTGAATCGGGACTCTCCTTCAATTATTTACTTTTTTCAAAATAATCTAATTTTCCTTTGAAATCCCTACTCATTACGTTGCATATTTTTTCAGATCGTGAGATTGCAATGCATTTTTTCCTAGTCGTGGGACTTGGAAGAATGAAAATAGTTAACTGTTTTGTGGGATATTGACTTTTTTGTAAGACAGTATGATTGCTCGAAGATCATTAACTCACATAACTTGCGGGGACCTTCTCAGATCTCAGTACTGTCACCTTACAAAGTAATCTTTCCAATTTTGGGCCAAATTTGTCTAATTAGGAATACGAGTTCTTATTCTGTCCACACATAGTTCTCTACTTTTTCCTCCTTGTTCAGATGGCTCAGCTAATACATATTTTTATACTTTTTGGTTTTTTCATAGCTGCTGATTATCGCCGCAGCCCGCGATGCGAATGTTACTACAAGGATGCTGAGTTGCGGGCAAAACCACCGGTGTCGGACGGGCTCGAACCACTGAAGTGCGGGTTCGAGTCCGTCCGACGTCGAAGCTTTTGCCCATAACTCAGCATCCTTTTAGTAACATATTTTTATATTTCTTCGAATAAAGGGTTCCAGCCGGGGTTGAGATCCCAGTCTCACAAATTCTTCCTTTTCCAGAGTTTCAGGGGCGCTCACCTCTTTAGTCTTGATCTTGAAGTCTCCCAGGCTCATCCTAACCCCCACCGACCTGCTATCCGTGCAAACTTAGCACCACATATCTTATCTGACGGAAATTCGGGCAACCATTCACTAATCTTGTCTAGTCATACCATCTTTCACAAAGGTACTCGCAGGTGGACTGACATTTTTCCTTGGGACTTTTCAAAAAACTCGAATGCTCTTAAATCTCATTTTCATCATCGGTCTTTATGCCTAATACTCACCATCATTCAATCACCTCAAAGATTCAACTTGTCGGTTGTTAGGTAATTGCCACTTACTAGGTTTAGTAGGTTAAGCACATATTTACTCAGCTTGATTGACCTCGTCACTTGTGTTGACAAAGATACTCAACTATATAGTTCAGTGGTATGGTTGTAATAATTGTGGGTTATGAACGATCATAAAAGGTCATAAAAGTTTCTTATGTGACATTTCAAATAATTCAATTGACGAATGAATAACTGTGCCGTTTATGGAACCAGGTCAACGCGTGAACACATTCACCTCAATAAATCTTGACTACTTAGTGACGTCGGCGTCGACGTCGGCAGCAACGCCAAGTGGCCATCGCCGCCGATCTGGATGAGATCCGAGAAGTGGACTTGACTCCCATGGGAATGCTTTGTGGAGTGAAAAAGTGAAATTTCGTAAGTCTATCGAAGGCCCTGCGGGGTTCCATGGATCAATTTGGAATATTGATTGACTGCCGAGCCAGATTGCAAACACAATAAGCCCGTAGAGCTTAGGTCCATCACTAACAGTTAAATTTATCGCCGCCAAAAGCAAGGAGAAACTGAGAACTAGCGAGATATACTCTTTGAATGTGAACGAGCATTCCAGTCCATCTACGTAGGTCACTATTTATATTTCGGGAATAGGCAATACTTTTATCATAGGAGTAAATCCGATGGCTTCATCGTAAAGTTCGCCTTTTTTTACCAGAATACCCCACCATTCAATTTGCCGCACGGCGCTTTTTGTTTATTTTATATTCATCTGGAAATTTTTGTTTTTTCGGGAAATAAAAATGAAATGAAAAAAATTTTAAAAAATTAGGCAATGAAGCTCCATCAAAGACCACAGTGCATCGTTGGTTTAGGGAATTCAATCGTTGACGTAGTCCGCTGCCCGACGAGATTCGTGAAGGATGTCCGAAATTAGCAGTTGTTTCCGAAAACATCGATGCTGTGTGCAATATGATTAAGCAAGATCGCCAATTCACCCATCCTAAGATTGAGGCATCCCTAAACATTATTTCCACCAACAAACATACAATTTCACTTGAACACATGGATTTGCAAGAAATATTTTTCCGTTGGAACCCACACAATTTGACAAACTCGCCAAAAAAGGCTTGTGGCGACAAAATTTTCAAAAATTTATAAAATAAACAAATAACGCCGTGCGGCAAATTGAATGATGGGGTATAGAGTTAAAAAAGGCGAACTTTACGATGAAACCATCAGATTTACTCCCATGATAACAGTATTGCCTATTCCCGAAATATAAATAGTGACCCACGTATGGCAAAACTCTCATTGAAAAAAGCACGTCTTGGAGTCTTCACCGCGATCTCCCGCGCATGGTTTCAAACTGCAACATATCAGTATTCCGAGTTGCTGCGATTGCGGGACAACGTTCACGGTAGGCTGACTTGGTCTCGATTATGTCTTTATCTACCCCAGCCAGTAAACAGAGGAGGAGAAAGATAAGGAGTGTAACAAGTGAGAATGAGGGTTTTCGGGTCCATAATTCTCGGGCTTTTGTCCGCTTCATCCCAACGCTTCTCTACTGTCACACTGCTTCTCACCCAGGTTTTTATATTCCATAATCATATTCATTCATGTTTATCATTGTATCATCCATTACCACTTATTTATATTCAAAGCTTCTTCAAATATCGTAGGTAATTGTAATTTCGGAAGGAAAAGACTATGATATACTAGTAAAGCGGAGAAATTATGCATCTGAAATATCTGAATATATATCTGAAGCTGGTCATTGTGTTCAGGATGCCGCACGCACCCAGACTGCAGGAGGGCGTAGAGGCTAAATCAGGCGACCGCGAACGATGTCCTGGCTTCACCGGCAACTCGCCCGGTTGCAGGACTGCGCCATGCTGCGGGCTCTTGATAAAACCCCAAGCCGCGCTTTCCCAATGCGATTTTCGCTACACATCACCTTCCGAAGTGGAAGGTTTGTTTCCAGGGAACCTCACAGGTAGCAGTTCCTCCTTACCTCTCTCGGTGCCTTTGAGACAGCATTGGGGAAATGTGGTTATTGGAAAATTTATGGAAGAAGGCTTTTACATGGGAACTAGGGGGCCTAGAAGCCTAATTATGGCGGAATCCCGGTTGAAAAGCGCGCCTAGAGCCGTAGAGACCGCCTGAGGGTTGGAAACTATGCCTTTGGCTAACGAACCTCGCACCTCGCTTCCAGGCGACGTGATTCCTATTGGCTACGATGAGAGTGGCCAAGGAGTTGCGGCAGGGTTGAAGGTATCGAGGCGCGCTTTCTCAGTTTGAGCTTTGAGCTCACTCTAGAAAATAAATGCTGTTATATCTCCAAACATCCCATCGTGTTTTCGACTTGGAAACATGCCATTGGAAAACTCGTCCGGAACATGCCTCTTGACGGAAAGGTCGCCGACGTCGAAAATCAACGGCAGGAAAGACGTCTTATTTCTCGGTCATCAGCCATTTCCTTCCGATTTTTCTTCATCTTCGTAATACTACTTGCACCCCGATTTTCACTGAATTTTTCACTACTCGTCCGAATTTCCCCTATCACTGCCTTTCATGTGTAGCTATGCTACAGTGACTAGTTCAGCTATCCGATCATGAAGGCACATCCACAAGAACTCTGGCGGTGCAATACTCCTCATGGCGGACAAAGCCTATCGCACCTGCAGAGGTACTTGTATAACGACGGTGTTATCGATGAATGACAAAAGGCACCTTTTTTCGTTGTGTTTAGTTTCATTTGCATGCTGTTGCTCTTTCATAGTTACCCATTTCACGAGTCGAGGACGGGTAATTGGGACACTTAGAGCTTGTGAAGTGCATTCACACCACCTTTTTTCCCAAACCATGATAGCCCATCCTCTCAAAAGCGCTACACGACAAAAGAATCTCGCGACGATTGAACATAGGATAGAAGCTGAAAAAGATTGCAATGATGGAGGCAATGCTAACCGCAGATACGATGAAAATACAAGATTCCAAGTGGTGCCATCGAGGAAAAACTCTTTCAATCACTTACTATTGAGATGTTCTCCAGTTTCCTCGAAACTTCGCGCGAGCCGAAAACAAATAATAGCATGATAAAAAAGTATCATTTTCACTGCTTTTAAATTTTCTTCAGATTCTTTCTCTTGAATGTTTTAAATATTCTTCAGGTTCTTTCTCTGGATTTTCTTCGGGTTCTTTCTTTTCTCTTCAGGCGCATCAGTCCTCGACCCTCCTCCTATATGCCTGACTCGAAATATCGACCTTGAAGGGTTGAATAGGCTCAGGGCATCCGTATAATGGTGAACACATTTCGCGCCTCCTCTTCAGAGATATTCAGTGATAAGAAGTGTTTCTGAGTTGACCAGTTCTTGGGGCTTGGTCAGCTTATAAACACCTTTCATATTGAATAATGCCAGTTTTGAGTTTCAGATGTATCCATTTTAAGGTGGGTGAGGGGGGGGGGGAGGGGGTTGAGACGGGCGTCAAGGAAAATTCCCGCGAATACGATTCCCTCCATCCCCAAATATAATACAAGGCTCCACCTTCCAACCCGGAATACGACCTCCACGGAGGTCATATTACGGGTGGGAAGGTGGAGGCCACGAAGATCGTATTCCGGGTTGGTGTGAGCCTGTCCTTATACCATCGTAAATGGGCAACATTAATGTACCTCTGGCTGTGAATCTGCAGGTCAAATGGATAAATAATATCCAATGAATGGAAATAAATGTGAAACAAAAATGTAAGCTAGGAAATACGTAACCAAGTAAACAAAACTAGACAATTAACGTAGCAGATCTGAAACAATCAAATGATCAATCATTCATTGAATAATTAATTGTTCGGGCATCGTAAGTAGAGTTTCAGTGTAGTATGTTTTGTATTTCATTGATTTATGATTTTTGAAGATTTCAACTTTGTTCTTCAGCCACTTTGATCGTCAAGAAAAAACTGTTCTTTAGAAATCATGCATTTGACCTTTACTTATTGCTCACGGAGGCAATGTGACGCCACAATGTCGTGCCTGCCGGCCTGTTCCCTTTCTTGCTTTTTCTTCTTTTGCTGCGATAATTTGTAATTTATGGCAAGCTAGAAAGTGGATGAAATAATTAAACGGTTGGAATGTAGGCTTCCAACTGGACAGATTGCGATTTGGAACCAGTCAGGCGAAAGCGAATGATTCGGCAAATTAGGGGCGTGACTGAAGTTGAAGGTAATAAATCCAGTTAGTTACTCACTCGTCGGCATCCCTCCCGGCTGCCCCTTGCACATACATCATTCATACTACTACTTACTACTTAATTATTTGCTTAGCTTGAAAGAACGGGCACATCCTGGCACAAGATTTGAATATTCACCTTCAAAAGCAGTTTGGCTGTAGGCATGAGCGATAAGCGGTTATAGGTAAACAAACAGTCAACAGCTGGCCAGCTACTGAGCTCCTACAGCTCTCGTTTGCGACGGTCGGTCCATATCATCGGCTGGCCTTCTGTCGTCGTCACCGTCGCGACCGTGTCTCTTTGTGTGTAGGTATTCCTTCGCACTCATTCTCACACTCACTTCGTAAGGGCGATTTGTTTGCGCTCTCACCGGCCACCACCCAGGCAGCTCAGTTGACAACGCCGGTATTAGACGCGGTGTATGAAACGATGTACACTCACACCATCACCACTCCATTTCCTCGAACTTCTGGCACCATCAATTACAGTATGCTTCTGTTGGTGAGCACAATGATCGCTTCCCCGCTGTGCTTCGACTTCTCGACAATTCCCGTCCACCGTCCAAGAAGGGGGAGGGGGGGTTGGGCGTGGCCTCCCACGATTGACATTCGACATTCTCGGCATATCATTTCGCTGAGAAGAACAAACTATGTGTCTTTTGTTCTCCACGGGGATTTCCTCGTGATCTATCCTTTCACGCACCGTACTTCTGTCTTGCTCGCTAATCCTGCAGATGTTTTTCACGGCTCTGCCACGGCTGAGCCCATCCCGTCTGCCATCGTTTCCATGGCTACCAGTCAGTTTTTTCTGTTCACCCATCGTTCGCCAAGTTCTATATAGCTGCTGTTCTCCGCGCGGCTCCCATTCGTTTCGTCGTTTTTATTCACGTCAAATTGCGGTGATTTTGCCGCCGCATCTACCTCTTGCTAGTAGTCAGTGAGCTATGCTTTGGTCCGAAAAAAGGTCTTCTACCAGTAGGTACGCATAGAGAGAGACCTTCTTTTCTTCACATTTGTACCGGATATTTGTCTCAATTTACAGTCGTAGCCGTTACAGTCAGCCTGTCCGACCGATGGGTGGCTTACCACAACCGCATCGAGATGACCTTGGGTAATCGTTCCCCCCTTGATTGAAATGTGGGCTGCTATGCGGCAGACAGTGGTGAACTCGCGCACGTAGGTGGGCTTTCAAATAGTTCCATGTTGAACTGTTTTTGTGCAATTTTCCGTAATCTATGTGCTTATACTTTGAACGTACTGTGAGCCGTATTCGAAAGCCGCTTATCGCCACCATTGTCTCGTCACCGAATTCCGTCGCCATCCCGAAATTCACCTTTGCCACCGTAGTACAGCTTGCCTCACGATAACTGGGCTGATCTTCCTACCCGAGGAGGGCCTATCCGACTCATTAAGCAGTTTCATAGCTGCCCCCCCCCCCAATTTCACCACCATCAGGTTCCTTTCGATTGAATGAACACACGCGAAAGACGATGTATCAGCCAAATCATAAGCGGAAAACGCCCCTATGGCGACGGCAACGAAGGGGGGGGGGGGGCGGTGGCGGCTATGCAAGGGGGTGACATGCCATGGCATTACGCTGCGAACGCGCAATGGTGAGCGAAACCTGCTCGAAATCACTAAAGAACATCGTCTTTACCGCCTTCCGCTCTTTTCTGTCTCTTTCTGGAGAATGTTGCCCCCCCCCCACCCCGCTGATTCCGTACCCGTACAAGATCCCTTATGTGCTGTGCAATGAACTCAAACTCCCGAGGATTAGGTATCGGCCGATTGAGCGTGAGCGCAATCATGCTCGCCAAATATGTCCCCTCCATTTGTTAGGTGCTTTACCTATTTGCTTTGCATGCCTGGAGTGCATTTGAGGTTTTTCTTTGACTTTTCCTCGAAATCCATCGATATTGTGTTTTCCCAGTTTGGAGCTGAGATGCGAAGGGTTTGCGCCACGCCCAGTATTATACGAGATTAGCGGAGGTTTTGTTGCCTTTGGACTACGTACTTAGACATTTCTAGTGCACTCAGAAAAATCACCTTATTTGGCTTATCTAATCCTGTTTGATATGGCGTATCGTGTCTTTGCTGGGCAAGGTTTTCCAGGGGGCAGCACCGAGTCTGCTTCCTTATCGTTCACAGTGACGGCGATACGGCCAGTCTCACTGTCTTCGCCGCTGCTATGCCACAGTGGTAACTCGCGTGCCGTTCCCTGTACTTGCTCCTTTCTCGTGTATTCGCCTCGTTGTACGCTCTTTTCGGCGCCTTCTCATATGTATACTCTTTCAGAAG
Organism: Trichostrongylus colubriformis; assembly: GCA_963978905.1. Lineage (NCBI taxonomy): Eukaryota > Metazoa > Nematoda > Chromadorea > Rhabditida > Trichostrongylidae > Trichostrongylus > Trichostrongylus colubriformis. The sequence continues at coordinate 42,422,482 of OZ022257.1, read as the reverse complement.
CCGTTTTCCAATGGATGATTTCAATGCATATCGAGCGATGTGCGCCAATCGACTACGACGTCTGGAACGATACAAGAAAGCCCGAAGCTTTTGCAATATCGACGACGAGAACCCGAGTTCAGCCAATGAGGTCCGTACCAGTGTTTGATTTCCTTTTTTTCTGTTTTTTATGTCCCTAATGAGCCCCACTCTTTCAGATTCCCATTTCTGCACCACCTTATTGTGCAGAAGACGCATCGTCATCTGAACGCTTCTTCAGCGCCGGCGCTCGAAGTGGATCTGCAGCGTTTGACGTGATTCGCGAGAAAATGGTAAATTCCTTATCGGTTTTTTCGAGGAACTCTGCTCTCTCATGTATTTATTCTTGTCCATCAGCAAAGGTTATGTCCCCCTCGTATCAATGCGTGCATCGCCACAATGTTATGAATAATTCTCCGAAAAAAATCTGCCGGCAAATTCTTGGGCCACTTAGGCACTCAAAGATAACGTTGGTCGTTTCGAGACAGGAACAACACGCCAGAAGTGAACGGCTTTCGATGGCTATCTGTAGCTTAAAGTGGGGGTTCAAGTGTATCAAAGTGACAACCCAGGGGGGTCATGCTGAGGGGTCTGCACTACGACTGGCGTATCAAGTCTCTTCACCACCACATGGCCGCGTCGTGCATACATAAACAGGTCATTGTTCTCTGTGCCAAATGAGGTACTCATCGAAGTGGAGGTTCAAGGTTCCCTTGAAATACCACGAAGAGGGGGGGGAGGGACAACCCGCTGATGGGACGCTCGACCACATTCCTTCGTATGCGATAACAATCAAGAAGCAAACTGCTGCCATATTGCTGATGATGCTGTTTCAAAAACGGGGTCAAGTTCGTTGAGCCTGACACTGGTGACACTCGTTTTCGCCCTTTGTTCTTCCGCGGTCGCATTCCACACCATTCGCGTGCCCTTCACCCTGTTACCTCAGCGCTGTTACGTTGTTTATCAGTGTTTATCACTCCTCAACACTGTGTAAGGCATGTCATAAGAGAAATGCGCTGTTGCTGCTGGCGGCGACGGCGGTGGCTGGGTTTCTAATAATCGTTATCATCGTTGCGTAGGAAAAACACGTTTTCATCAGCAGCCAGCTGATATCTTATCATCCGGGTAATTGGAATGCGCTACATAGACGGCTAGCGCGTCAACTTGTGGGATGAGACGTTGCGCGGCGCGTCTATTTGCATGACCACCATCACGTCGTCGTTGTCGGTCGTCAAAATACTTGGCATGGATCAACAGACTCCTTGAGTCCACCCCCTCTCCTTGCTTGGGTCAATAAACGCGTGTGATTTCTTATACGGTTCCATCGAACAATTCACCCGGCCGTGGATGGCAAGCTTTTGACGACAAATCTAGTCGACAGGTCGAATGGACTGCGACCGCGGCTAATTGATCCTTTGAAAGCCGGTGGGGGACCGGGTTTTCGAGTAGCTCCCTTGTCGTTTTGTGGATCCTGTGTAGCAGCAGATTTAGGGGGATGTTGCTGGAAACAATGGCGTGTCCAGAACAGCTGCACATATGCACAGCTGCACAAAGCACAGAGCTCTGTGTATGTGTGTGTGTGTGTGTGTGTGTGGGCCTCGCGCCATTTTCGGTCCCTTTTAAGGAGTTTGTTTAGCGGCCGACCGATCCACTAGCCGTAGTGACCCGCAGTTCCTACGCAATATTTATCCACGGATTTATCTACTACTAGAGAGCCCATGAAGCACCCAGGTAACCGGAGCTGGTCTAGGATTATCGATTGATTGCTAACCAACTGCTAAAGGGGTTATCGCCTCATTATACGGTATCTGGTCTCGGTGGTGTCCATGGCAGATGGCCCGCATCTGGCTGCAATTACTCAATCGACGACCTGATTCGATACCACCCTCACTCACACACACATGAACCATCTCTCGCGATACCCGAGAGCACCGTATGTGGAAGGCCAACCAGTTCAATCGATGGGATGATGCCTATCCTCATCGAATTAGAAGGGCATCTGGGGTTAGCATGTCAGCGTGAAGCAGACCAGATGGTGAGATGAGGCGAAGGGGAGAGGCAATACCCGTTTAGGAAAGCGGTGTTTCGGAAAGAAAGGGCGCTGAACCTCGTACCAGAATCTTGTCAAAAAAAAACTCCATCATCGATGGCTCTTCCCAAAAGGAGACAGTTTGCCATCAGCCACCAATTGCCAGCTTCGTGAAAGCTCGGCAGAATCCTGCTGGATTGCGCCGCGCACATGATTTCTGCTTCGTATTTCACGGGAAAGTGAATCCATCTAGGCGTGCATTATCTATAAGATATGGCAAATGTCTTCCAGGTTGAAAACCTAGAAGTTACACCCTCTGAGCGTCTATCAGTGCTTTTTCAGAATTCGCCATGCACTCTTTTTCCGTTTGGGATCATGCTGGCAACTGAATGTGATTTCGACTATAAAATAGTTTTGCAAAAGCAACTGATTGTAACTGATCTTTCTACCTCCCAAACGGGTATGAGACCGATCAACTCGAGACGGGTATGAAGCCGATTAACCGATCACGAAGTGAGGAGCTCGGCAGATACCGATCCCATATTTGATTCCAAGCCATCTAAATGATAATAACGCCCCACCCTCGCAATAGCCCAAGAGTATGCTATCCTCAACTCCTTGATGGAACTGAGCGGCGTTTTACCGTTTTCATCAAGGCGGAACGTGAATTTGAGTGAGAGCTGTAATCTACTCGTAAATACATCCCAAGCGGAGCCTTTAGCCACTGCTCCTAATGCCGCTTCATAACTGTCTCTTTTTGCCATAAAACCCATTGATCGACGTAGTAAAAAGCGCTATTCTAGTCTGTAATGGTCAAAGCTGAGCTTTTTATGGTGTTTACTAAACGTGGCGACTGGTTCAGAATAGCGGAGCCTATCAGCAGTAAGCACTCGATCGTTTACGCCACGATAGCGTTTTCTCAGCATTCTTAATTGGATAACGGACTGAAATAATGTCATATTCATTGGAGGGCAGCTCACGCTATCAGGGACTGATTTTTTCAATACTGACGTTTGATTTCGGTGCAGGATGCCAGCCCTCATTCCATCGCTTTGGAAACGTGGACTTGCATGATGACTAGTTGTCAGAAAGTATTATACAAAGAACGAAGTAGGCGTAGTGCATCGGAATCAAGCACGGCGCGGAAAAATGGCTGGTACAGCATCATTCTCTTTGAGTTAATAACCTCGAGACCCTGATCGCTCATTTACCGTTGGACTGAGCACACTACAATCCCATTTCGAACACCAGGCACGATCCCTTTCGACTCTACCGGTACCGTCCAGTTATCGAAAATCCTAACGCTTCACTTCGTCTAGCCACTATTTCTTTGACTTTAAACGATAATTCGTGTGACCCCGGTGAAAACCCGCTTTGGTAATACGAAAGATGTTTGTGCGAATTCAACCCAAGGGATATGTCGATGCAGTAGAATTCGTCCGCCATGTCATTTTCTTGATTTCAAAAAAAAAAACACTGGCCCATAGGTCTACAGCCGCTGCGGGGATTTGATCCCAACTGATACCGAAATATGTATTTGCATGAAAAGGTCGCAACAATGCAGCTTTGCACCATGAGGCTCAGAATGGCTGGGGATTCCTCTCTCAACTCTTCCCTTCACACACATTTCATTGAGCGCTTTTGAGGTGAATGGTGAACAGAGAACGTGACCTTTCTAACTGAGGAGCAACCGCTCCAACGAATTTTAGCTATCATTGAAAGCATGGCGTATCTCAGCGAAGTCGGTAATCACAGATATAATAGATTCGTTCTTGCGCTGTAAGTACATATGAGGGTTTGAGCCAAGCTAAGGAACGGCCAAATGCAGTTCTGTTGTGTTTATGGATAAACAAGTCCCTTTGAAGCTTTTTAACACCGAGCTTTCTTCCCTTCACACGCTGGCCTCCCACTGTAAGGATATTGTGATATTACGGTATATCTGTGATGCTTAGAGGAACCGCCTGCGGTGAGAAAGAATGAGATATGGAAAAATATATTTAATTCGTAATTTCCTCGTATCGAAAAAGTGTTGCTGGGTGTCTTACCACGATCCCGTAGCACTGCGAGTTGCCTTGCCCCCATCCTCCGGGCGAGTTGCCTGTAGAGCAGAAACGTTCGCAGACGGCTGACATGGCTCCCTGGCCGTCTGCATCTATCCCACTAGCTAGAAATGCAGAGGGGCACGAAAGAAAAAAGTGAAAACTGTGGTTTTTGGGCTCCAATTTCTTGAGTTTTTCGCGGTTTCATCCCGTTCTTTCACTTCTGTCGCACTGATGAACTTTGCTATTTTCATAGTCCAGTTACTCCACAATTGACCACATTTGACCCTTGCGATGCCTTTAATCTAATCATTTCAGCTCTCATTAATGGAAAACGATATGTCACTTCTACAGCAGTTACTCACGTTGGGTGATCAAATAACCGAGATGAAAAAGCTGAAAGAACAAAGTATCAGGAAAAGTCAAAGCCACACAAGCTTAGGCGATGACGATGATTCAGAGGTAGTGCTCGACCGTTCTTCGAATACTATCATCACCCAATCAAAGTTTAGTTGCAGGATCAATTTGATGACGAATTCTCCGCTTCCATGTCAGCAGTAACAACGTTGAGAGTTGGTGAAAGTGAACCCCAGTACTTCTCACGGCAAAACAGCGTTTTGAGAATTCCTATCCCTCCCCGAAATAGTAATCGATTTGGACACAGAAAAATCGTAAGTGAAAGTATTCTTGAATATTTTCACCGCTCAAGCATACATTTGATTTTTTTCAGCCACGACGTCCATCGGAGTTGATGAGAACGGCGCCCTCGTTTGCACATTACACCGCCTCGGCCACAGTGAATTCTGATGACGTCGTGGAGGCTGTGGTGGCTTCTGCTAGAGCAGTCGAATGTTGTCCGATTGACCCCGCCTATATGACGGCAAAAAACCGCTCCTCCAATTCGTCCATTGACTCCGGTATCAGAGAATCGAGCTCATCAGAATCTCCGTCGCCCACATTTGGTAAAGAAGTTGCGTGATCCTTTATTTGGGAGCACCCGAGACTTTATTGGGCCAAAAAAGCCATAGTTATGATCTAATCGGATGTGTATTTGTGTGTGTGTCTCTGTTGTTGTTGTCGATTCTTCGCTGTTACCGGTATTTGATTACGCCTCGCCTGACTCACGGAGTCTCCGCTGGTTATATCTCCCTTGCACCCCCATGTAGCCCTGTAGATCTACCACCCACTGCTTTCCACTCCCCTTTCATTCATCATTCTTTTATTTCATTCCTGTTTACGAGAATTTAATGAATTATTGTGAATGAGCTGGGGATGTTCAGGCAGACAGTGAAGGTGATTTGATGGCTTCCGCCTCTTCGATCAGGTGAAACTCGGCCAAAGGGTGGTCGCCGGTCGACCGATACGAGCAGATCAACATCTGAAAAGCGTCGTTCCAGTTGATAATTACAGAATAGCCGGTTTAAAATGAGATGAAATATGATAAGATATTATCGATTCAGGATCTGTTGACTGGAAACTGTTCAAAAAACGTGCGCGGAAAAAAACATTGACTGCAATTAATTGCTGGAACCCCTCGCTCGTCAAGACTATTCAAGGGCATTTGTAATGAAGTTGTAGATTGATTGCAAAGAAAAACACAAACAGTGGAAAACCGTTCCATCCCAGCGGTGTTCCATATCGAATTAATCATTTTTTATCACTATGTAATCTATTAAACAGTGGTAAGCACCGATAAAAATAAAGGCATTTTCGCTGTGGAGGTTCCACGAAGGTTCTGAGATAAATGGGTTTAATTGGGCCGTAATTCTATTAGGTTGTGTGATAATTCTTGCGACATTTCGCTCGACATTCTACAATTTTCTGGAGGCTGCGATAATTTGTATGTTTGGCATTTATGGAAAGAGCAGCCAGTACAATTCAACGGCATATTTTGATTGTTCTAATCGCTACGTGTCCGACAAAAATGATGGTTCTCGGTAAGGATCGCTTCCTCTTCACGAGTGTCACGTGGGCTACGACGGTACGACAAGTCCATGTATTCATGAATACGATGCGTCGAAAGTCAGAAAACGAGCTAAATGGCTAGCTCAGGCACTTTGGATTGTGTCATGTAGCTATCTTCCTCTGAGTATCATTCAATAATTCGACCGTACTCTTCATACACGACGATTATGGAGGTGACTTACGTATACACCTTTTATCCTTAGCAAAAATGTAGTAAAACATCCGACCCTTGGCTTAGCACTGGGTTAGCTACATCGGCGGACCATATGAAATCCATAAAACGCCACTACCTTCGTTTTTGATGAGTTGGGACAGTTTTTGCTGACCGCGTTTTTGACTCGTCAGTGAAGCGGACTCCAAAAAACTGCTATCAACCGGAAAAACTAGGCTTTTTGCTGTCACATGAGTTTTCGAAGGCATTCGGCGAGAAACTGGAAAAAAATGAACGAAGAAGAGCGAAGGACATCCCTCATGGGAGGGTGGATGATGGTCAGCATAGGCGATGCACTTGGGGAGATGGGTGATTCTATCGCCAGGGTATGAGATCGCACCTTGCGTGGCTTATCCCGCGACAGACGACAAGGTGATTTCCAAGCTTTAAAACTGCGGAAATTGCTCAAAAAACGAAGTGGCATCCTCCCTCATCTGTTGGAGAACATATTACGTGCATCTTGGGACAAAAAAAAGATTGAAATTTGCATTCTGCGAAAAAAAAAACTTGAAACTGCAGTTGAAGAACTTTAGGATTGTGCCTCCGTTAAATCGTTTGGAAATATTTTTTTGCGAACTGTCACAGAAGGTGGGCCCTGAAGCACTAGCGCCCTGGTCGATATTCTCAGCCGCCCAAAGTGCCCATACCTTGCTGACGCGTACTTTTCCACTTATTCATAAGAGCCCTGCTCAATCGAACTGAATGCCTCAATTCAAAAACCTCGAATGTCATTTGAAGGCAAGGACCACGTCTGATTGAGAGTAGCAACAACGTACACCATTCCCCCATACTGGTCCTGGGATCTGCTTCCGGATTAGGGGCTAACTGAGCATTGATGGTGTTATTTCTCTGAAGTGGAACAATCGGTGCCAGACGGATTTGAACGGATTGCATTGATTGGTTCACTGGGCCTTTGTTAAGGTCAAACTACATTCTAAAAGGGAAATGTTGAATGGAGGTGGAATGGGCGACACATTCCGAAAAGCACCCATTCTAGCATTCAGGTAGAACTTTTCACCGATCCGACACCTGGTCCACACTTCTGGGACATTGTGAAAGCACAAATACGAGCGTCAGATAATTCTAGACTAATACCCAAACTCAAGCATATTGGCGATTTCTGAAAGATTATTTATGAGTCAGAGGAAAGCAGGTAAAATTATCCCATAGTCAATACTCTACTTTAAGTAGTAAAGAGTAGATTAGCAATCCGGTTCGTCATACGTGAAGGACGAATTTCGTGAGGCGCAGCTACTTTTTGATTCTCAATTACAAGATTATCGGAGCATTCCGATACGGAGCTAGCATAGATATTTCTCTTATGAGCTCATTTTACCTGCGCTCGTTCGGATCGGGAAGGGATTGTAATGCCTTTCAATGGTTCCTTCAAAATATTGACTTTTGCTGGGAAAGGAGTGCGGGAGAAAGAAAACAGCAAAATGGAGCTATTATTCAAAATTGCTCCATAGTCTTCACAAAGTCGTCAACACGTGCCCGAGATTGGAGGGGGAAGGGAGTTATTTGAAAGATAAAGTAAAAGAGATCGTTTTTGCTAAAACTCGTAGAGATAATTGTTTGAGGACATATCAGAGCTGTTATCCACTAATGTGGTGAAGTGACAAATGGCTTCGCTCGCACTTGCTTGGTGCGAAGATCAAATCCGGATAGCATCTTCACAGTTTGATAAAGCACTCTATAGTTCCAAGGTCGAAGAATAGTTTGCAAAATGGTTTGGGTGGGGGGACGAAGCAGTAGATGCAGGGGTTGGGTGACCCTCCCACGTCATTGAATAGATTCAATCGTACCATAAGACCTGCGAATGAATCAGAAGGTGTGGCGCATCGAGATGAACTGGTGACAGCCAAATATGTCATGCTTTCACAGGCTACGACATTCTATCAGAGCCAGGATTCAACGGCATCCTTCCTTTCCAAATGTGCGAAGGTGGCAACTGGCTTTGGTACATAGCACATAAGACCAGCATTGCATCGGAAGAATCTCATAAAAGTATCCAAGCCTTCTAATTCGCCTTACTGGGCGTGCTCAGAAAAAATATGTTGCCTCGTCCGCTATCCTGCTCCCAGAAAACTAAAAGTTATTATAAGGACCACAAACTCATTAAAAATCCAATTAATAAACCTTTTATCAAAACTTCTCAGCGAAGTACAATATCGGGGAAGAGGCACATGTTCAGCGGAGGGCACGACCTCGGAGTCATTAAAGGCACATTCCGCATAGCAGATGGATCGGTTTACCTTCTTAGAACAGAAGATCCTCGGGCAAATAGTCAGGCTACACTTTTTTCGCGCGGCCACGGTGCGCTATCACGGCGCTGCTCGAACCCGCTCCGACACCACCCATTTTGCTCAGTTGACCATTAAGGGAGTTCAAGTGGGTGGCGTCGCGTGGGGTTCGACGAGGTGTAGCGCCGTGATAGCGCAGCCTGGCTACGCGAAAAGGTTCAGGCTGACTAGTTACCCAAGGATCTACTGTACCAAGAAAGTAAATCGACCCATCTGATTGTCGCGGAATGTGCATTTAATTGGAAAACTCGCGTGTGGGTGCGTTTAGACGTCAACCTACTACGGGTTTCAGCTTTATTCCACCAGTGAAGATCAAAGTCCCACTCGTCTGTTAGCGAGTGTGCAATGTACAGGATGGTTCACATGAAGTGTGACGGGTTAAGAAAAATCCATTTTTTGGGCAAATGTAGCTTTTTTTGCTTTCGGTGTTGTTATTCGTTTTTCTGGTATTTTCTAACCCCTACTAATTTGCGGAGCCTCAGTTTCTATAGGTAAAAATAGTATCATATACCGATTCTTCAGCAGTAGTTGTCATGCACAAGAGCGGCTTTTCAGCGGATATTTCGAATGTGATATGTAATCCCTTACATAGAATTATCTGACGGTTTTAATAAATAGAAAATTTTCTTCTTTGGTTTGATTAGTGCAAACTTGTGGGTAGTTTCTCTTGTCACACTTCATGTGAACCACTCTGTACATCTCAAGCTGAAGGTAAGTACGCTAAGCGCAGCAACTGTGAGGCCGCACTCTTCTTTTATCTTCCAGCTTCCGTCCTCACTCCACCCCCATGCTCAGCATGCCTAATAGCTTCGAGGTGACACATCCGCCCTCATCATTCTGCGAGAATTTGCCGTGGCCCCCTATGGTAATCCTCCCATAAAACTTCGAGAATTTTCTCTAAACATGGTATTTGATTTTTCGGGCAGGGCATAGAGTCATGCTGGCGAAACAAGTAAAGCATAGTAATATGAGGTAAGAACGGACTGCCACTCGTAACTCCGTCCTCGAGAAATGCGAGGAAATAGTGTGTTGCCTTCCTTTTGAAGGTTGACAACTTCCTGTAAGTTTACTATGCGTCCGGGATGACCTCGATTATTACTTTTTGAGAAGTAAATTGACCCCCGGAAATGACCTTGATGTGCAACTTACCCAGTCACCACTACAAGTTGACGGGTCGATATCGTCACGTCCGTGAAAGAAATTCCATTTCACGTTGTGTTCTTCGATGATTTCCACTCGATAGGTTTTCTTTCCTCCGTCCTGCTACAAATGATCGGCTAAGAGAAGCGACATGGAGCCGCCTAATTTCCGTGAAGGGTTAAATTCAAAGAAATCATTCACCTTTTTATTATTAAGAATCATCATTCCAAAGTAATCAGCCGTAAAGATATGAGCGCTGATGTCGGACCTTTCATCAGGTATTGCTCGATAGTAAAGACCGCGAAGGATTTGATCACGTTCGCTTCTCGTCAACGTACTCAACTGAGGTTCTACCGTTACATCATTGTCACATTCGATGGCGATTGAAAATGGACATGCCTGAAAGAAATCAGACGGACAGCTGGATCAGGGTCTAGCTTGATCAAAGATCTCGAGAATTGGACCGGATTTTTCTGAAGGATTTGTGTATTATGTAATTTAATCCGCGAATAGACGAAATCAAAGAACAATAGATGAGCTGTGCACAGTCGGCTGCTCGGCGGGGTAAATACGTGCAACTGCTGTTGACTATGTGGGATATCTATTGACTATTTGGCCTTAAAATGAACCCACGGGACCTGCCCAATCCAATCACTGAGCCTTTTTCTAGCATTGGTCTGGATTTTGTCCTAAGAAGAACTGAAATACATTCTTGTGACTTCCTGGTGAGGAGCCGCGCATGAAACCTGATCAGCCAAGCACTCCCTTTGAAACATAGTTAATTGATTGGTACTGATAACAGGAAATTAGTCTTATCACCGGAACTTACGTAATGGAGTTGCAGACCGTTATCGTATCCAAGTCGATAGAGCGATTCCCATATGTCAGGCACGGCTAGGTGATCATCAGAAGAGGCCTCGCACTAAACTCAGCAAAAATCATCATTTTTTCACTAAAGATGGATGAGTGAGCAAGGTAATGTGTTCAAGAATATACAACCGGTGGTAATAGACATTTCAATGAGTAGCTGACATCAAGGACGGAGGTGGTGTAGTGACAGGTGGCGTACACCCCACTCCCATGGTGCGGGATCAGTTCCCGCATCAACGCCTGCCCAGGCCAACCAGGCCTTCCATCCCTCCGGAGTCGGCAAATTGGTACCAGACTCGTCTGGGAGGATAAAAGCACTGACTTGTTCATCGGCTGGCCACCGCAAGTCATTGTACAGGCCACATGACATTCACCGCCACCACGATTCTGATTGGGACTAGAATGTGCGGCGCATCCCACGAAGGGACTGATTAACGCCAGAACTGTATCCTTCGACTTTTATTTTAACTGCTATGAAAGAACAATGACAAAAAATGAAATATAATAAGTGATCGTGATTTTCAAGCGTAAAAATAGTTGATGAATGGCCTCACTTTCATCCATAATGATAATGAGCCAAAAGAAATCTGGTCATCGAGTGAATAAGTGAATTATAAAAATAGGTAATGATAAAAATGATAAATATTGTAAAATCAGAAATGTCATATTGCTAGTGGAGGCAGTGGAAAGCAGCAGCAGCGATGACTCAGTTGTTTTCAAAGTGAATACTGAAGTGTGGTGTGATACAGTAGCGAAAGAAAACTGGAATAAGCAGTGGTATCACTTCTGGACCCCAATACGCTCCGTGCACCTGCCTGGCGCGCATAGCATCGCATCGCAAGCCAGAAGTTGCAACGCTAACTTTTTGTCAGTGAAACACCCAGGAAAAAGGCCTATAAAAATAACCGAAAACTCAAAAGCGAAACCCTTATTTTCTTAATGATTAACTATATCACCGACGTACGATCGGAGCCACGCGAATACGTGAGTTATGGCAGCGATACGGGATCAAATAATGCGCTTTTTGGTTGAGAGCCAGTTCACGAAAGTGGCTCGCCTGAAGCCCTTCCATCAGAAACACTTCGACTTCTGAATTTTTCTACAGCTAACAATTCCGCCTCCTTGAAGTCACTATAATCGCTCCAATCAAAAGTGATTATCTGAAGGATGTCAACGTTGCCTTGCAAGATTAGGCTATTGAGATTTGGAAAGAAGTCCTTAACAAACAGAACAACCACAAGTGAGCCTGAAATCTCAAAATCGCTTCACCTGCACTTTCGCTGTACTTAAAGGAATCGTCCACGAAAAAATGAGCTTTTTCTGTTACCCATATATTCATGTTGCATTTGCCTGAGGTGGATCGCGTGCAAATTTTCACGCGAAAAAATATGAATTCGGTTGCGATACAGCACCACAAAGTCCTGGCTGGGTGGGCGGGGCCTCTGAGTAAAAGCTCCACCCCGTCGTCCGCCGCGGTGGTAGATGCATTGTAGAAGCAGGAAGGTACATAAACAGCTCCTTTCTCCGTTCTCAACCGCGGCGGGGGACGGGACGGGACTTCCACCCAGAGGCCACGCCCATCCGGCCGAGAGTTTGGGAAGCTCAGCCGGATTCTCACTTTTTCGCGTGATACTTTGCATGCGGCCCCTATCGGAAAAAAAACAAAATAAACATATGGGTAACAAAAAAAATCCAATTTTTTCGTGGACGATTCGTTAAAATGCCAATTGATTATCTACTGCACACTTAAGCTTCTATCTAATAACTTGGACTTCAAGCGATTTGCTAAAAGACACTGGCAAACAACTTAATGAGCATTCTGCCTCAAACGAAGTGAAAACCTACATACAGTAGCGCTCAAAAGTCTTCGGCCAAAACTCTTTTGTCATAACTTTTTTTCTACTTGACTGAATTTGACAAAATTTTAATATGTGATGCCTGAACCTATTGTCAACATTTCCTTCTACTTGAGTGCCGCCTGACACTTTTCATGGTTTTTTACAAGAATTTACTACAAGACCACCCAAAAAAAAGTAAAAGGCTTGGTCAAGGGGAACGGGTTTCTTTACACAAACAGAACGAGCAAGCCTCAGGGATCATTAATATATTGTAGAAAGACCACGATTTTTGATGACAGCGGCTCAGCGGGACGGCATAGGGATGGCACTCCAAAAACAAAAAATTTCATATAACCGCGTAACCTATACCGTTGAGCGCCAAAATAGTATATTAAGTATGCAGTGTCTCCAAGTACAACATACTTAAATTTCTCTTAGATCGGTGCAGTTGCAAAAAAGTTATAAGTGAAAAACCCCAAGTGAAAGTCCATTTCGCCGAAGACTTTTGAGCGCTACTGTATGTACCCGATACAACGTGACACTCAGCCGTGTTGTCGTGTCCAGCGAGCATGCTTCCGTTCTGACTCGAGGTTTCGAGTTTTTTTTTTCTAATTTTTCGTGCTTGCTTGTATTAGGTTGTTCCAAAAGTCTTGTAGTATTTTTTTCGATCATCACTTTTTTTTTCGTCCAACAAATAACAATTAGGCAACAACGTATTGACCATTGTTATCGGCAACCCTCTGCCACTTTATAGGAAAATCGTTGATTCCCTTCTCCCAAAACTCTGGGTTCTGAGAGTCGAAGAAGTCAGCGATCGTCTTCGCAAGCAAGTCATAATCAACGGATTTTCTCCTGGCCAGGAAAGATTCGAGAGGATGGGTAAGGTCATAGCCAGAAGGGGCAGTGTCTGGAGAGTATGGCGGGTGGGGCAGCACATCTCAGCCGAGCTCCTATAACTTGGCCTGAGAACTTTTCGCGAAATGGGAGCGAAAAGGGAGCGGGCGTCGTCATGAAGAACGGACCTTTTCCGGCACTTTTCTCGAACAGCGACGGCGAGCTGCTGGAGCCGGTGAGTGCATACGGCAGAGGTGACTGTTTCGCCTTGCACCAGCACCTCGCGGAAAAGCATTCCTTCCGCGTCCCAGAACCAGCATAGTCCCGAGCGTGGTTTGACTTTCATGTCAATCTCGCCGTTGCTGAAGCCGATGAACCAGCGGCGCACGGTCTCCTAGCTCACACATCCCTTGCCCAATGCAGCGCTGATGGAGTGGCAAGCTTCCGTCGTTTTGGTGCCGCAAGACCGCTCATAATAGATGACACCGCGAGTTGGGTGGGTATCGACAACGGACATTGTAGCTCCTGGTGGGTCAATATATATTTTCCCAGAAAGCTTAGGAAACGTTCTACCATATTCCTGAACCGCCTGGACCTTCCTCAAAGTGAACAAGAGTTACTGATTTTTTTGGAAAAATACTACAAGACTTTTGGAACAACCTAATACTTTGCTTCCCCTTATTTAAGCTATTTTCCACAGTTCAAAAGTATTTTCTTTCGATTTGCCAGTTTCAATTTGAAGTGACATTTCTTAGAACTGAAAATTCGAAAATATTCATAGTAACAGTATTTTCTGTCTAAACTGTTCACTTCAATCATATCCGTGAACACTCCGTTACCTTTATCGTTTTGGTGACTATATTGGGGAAAGAGTTTATTTCCAAGTGCGAAACTAAATAATCTCATCGTTTTACTAGCGCACTCATGCTATGTATATGGATTTGAGCCCCTTACTGCAATACAAGCTCCAACCCGAAATCGGCTACTTCTCTGGCTCTTTTCAGGGGATGTGTCATTAGGACAGAAAAATCGCGTGGCCGCGTTTGACTCACGATGCGGGTTGAGCCACTGTGTTAAAAAGAGCAGGAGGCGCAAGTTTTTCAGGTAGTGGAATGTGAAAATAGGGGTGATCGGCAGTGTAACAGTGGAGAAAGAACGAAATTAAAGCGCGGAAGAAAAGCGGAGAATTAGGAGCCTAAAAATCCTCTTGTCTTTCGCGCCTCTCTGCGTCACAAGCCGATGGTAGAGGGGTAGGAGAGGACGACCGGTAGGAGACGCTTAGCCAACCGATCGCCAACGTCCCGCCCTCGGACAACTAGCCCAGCTGAAGAACTGCAGCACGATACGATGCGGGATCGTGATACGACCCCATGCTGGCTTATTCGATGTAGGTTTCCCCACACATCACCTCTTCTGAAGTGGAAGATTTGTTCTCAGAGAGTATGTGTTAACACTTCTCACTTTCTCCTTACTCCTTCCAATGACTTTATAGTCAGTGGGTAAGATAATTCGAGTGTTCAAGCAGTTGAAATGGCTGCTTAATTACGTACTTATTAGAGCCCTAGTTGGGCAAGAGCACATTAATGCTCGCGTGGCATCATTGGTGTGCATGGGTCGATCAGAGCTGCTTTTTTCAATGAATTTGTTCAGTGCCCATCACATCACATTACTCGATGTCTACGCCATACTAGAACCCAATAGATAATTTTCGCTTTGGGAATGAAGCATTCCAGTGCGCGCTCCGCCCACGGTGGGCGGAGCCTGACTTGGTTCATGTGTGTCCTTTAACTCCTGTCCCATGCCCTACCCATCCCTAGCTTGTCATTTCTGCACAGGTTGTTTTTCATGTAAGCCTAATTTCGTGACAGACAGAGGGAGGAACGGACAGACAAACGAAGCGCTTTGTATATTAGGTCGTTGCAATAATATACCGTTTCAAAGCGAATATTTTTAAAAATCGTAACTCGCTCCAAAGTGTTTCTTCATAGTCGAAATAACGACCAAAGAATCAACACATTTCTGCCAACAAGAAGGCACTTTAGATATTCTGGCAGCATGAAATTCTGGAGTCCTGGAATTGTTGAATGCCTCTTCCACGTCGTCTTGATTTGGGAATCATTTCACACATTAGAAAATTTCGAGATGCTTGGAAAACTGATAATCCGTAGGGGAAAGTCTGTTGAGTATAAAGATGGTCGAGGGTTCCATATCCCAACTCCATTAGTTTTTTGTTGTCATCAATGAATCGGGCCTTATCATGGAGTAGAATCGCCCCCGTTCTGTCGATTAATGCCGACGAAATTCGATGCAATTTTTGGTGAAGTCGTTTGATTTCCTCGTAGTACTTCTCCGCTATGATGTTTCTCCTGGAGTGAGGAAGCTGTGGCGGATCAAACTGGCTGTAGACCATTGAACGATCACCTTTTTTCGTGCGACTCCTGCTTTGGAAACTGTTTAGAAGCTTCGTCGTGATACAACCGCTGTCCTGACCGCCGTCTAGTGTGATATTGAGTCCATTTTTCGTCACACCACACAATAGCTTGCAAAAAACGATCGTTTTTGTCCCGAAAAGGTGAGACGAACAGAAGTTCTCACCTTCCCGATTTTTTCAAATGACGTGCTGCGGTTCCGAAGTCAACTCTCAGCTCCCCAATAACTTCCCTGGTTGATGCTCTTAGGTTGGATTCTATCTGTGCCTTCGATTCGTCGTCTTTAACTTCCGATGCCCGACCGCGTCCCTCCTGATCTTCCAGGTTGAAGTCTCCATTTCGGAATTTGTCGAACTCCCTACGCATGCTACGCTCATTTGCAGTACCTCCTCCCCATGCGTTGATGATATTGCTGGCTGCGTCAGCAGCATCACGGCCGAGTTTGTGCTCGTGAAGCATGATGAGTCGGATTTCGCTCCTTCACAAAATCTTCGCTGGTAAACCAAAATCGTAAAAGAAATGGTGGCAGAGAAACGGAAAAAATTTTACGATAGCTTGAAAATGTGGTATCAAATTACCATAAATTACCTAAATTTTCCATGAATTATGATCAGTGGAACATGGCAGGTGCGGAAACCGTAATTATTTTTGCCACCACCTAATAGTAGTTATTTTATATATGTATATAGGGAAATTGAATAACGCGAAAAAGAAATATAACACTTATCTCATGATAACACTTCTGGGATGCCTCCCAGTCCTAAAAGAGAAGGTCGCAGGAAAAGCAAGAAAACGCTTCCATGAGGATTCCACACACCCCCGACTTGCTTAGTAATACGGAAGTGAAGAAAAAACGGAAGGAGACTGCCAAAAACTCTATAAATAAGACTCCTTCCCCATTCAGCGCTAGCTGCGCTTAATAGGGACATAACTCGCCATTCCTTGTCAAGATGGCTTCAGCAGGCTAGAAATCAGAATGGAATGGATCATGAAATTCCGAGAGACTGCCGTACATCGCATACAGTTATGCATAGTATCGTCTAAAGAAGTAACTTACCTCATGCATGAAAAGAAACCCAGCCATTGTGAGTCCATCATTTCGAACATCAAATTGACCGGTTAAAAGGTCCCACTCCTGAAAATCACAAAATAAAAGGATTTAAGTTAAAGATCAGACTGACAAAGCATTGATAAGCGCAGGGTTTATAGCTAGGAAGACATTCAGTGACTGAGAAACTTCGAAGTGGCAAGCCTAATTTGCATGACTGACGACAGAATCTTGACCAGGTGAGCCAATACTACTAATGCATACCAGGGCGAGTGAACAGAAAAGTCGTTGTTTGAAATTAGTAGGTTTTGGAAGACCTCTGTGTGGTCCTGAATAACGCTCAGATAGGAGGCACGCCTTGATGAGTTCACCCGCTAGGCAAAGTAAGATGGTAGCCACGAATTTACTCATCATCATGCCTATCCGTGCAGCGCAGTTGGCAGGTACGCATTGCCCTCACAAAGTTCGCGTTTGAGTTGCTGCACACGGGTTAGGAATCATTGCCGATTGACTGTTCATTTTTTCCGAGAATAATAGAAGCGGACTGCTACCTTACCTCATCATCTGGTGGTGTGTCGGCAGTGGCTACAGTAAAGGCACCATATTCATTTCGTGAAAGCAGACCATCACAATCGAAATCGAACATATCGAATATATTTAATAGTGTCATTCTGAAAATCATATAAGAGTCAAGAAAAGAGAGAAATCAAACGAAAGTGTGGCAAAGCACATGGAAGAAGGCAAAAATGTATCAGGTTGTTAAATAAGCTCCGAATCTATGGGGCTGATTTTCGTTTTTATTTCGTCGTTACATCTCACCTACTGTGCACCACAGTTACTCACTCCAACGCATCAAAAGAGGTGTCCGATTCCAACTATAGAGCGGCACAGACTTTTGGTCGCAGAAGGTTTGGTTACTGGTTTTGAGACCACTTTGGATTGCTTGTTTTTACTTCTCTAGGATGTCAGCCAGAGATGATAATCGATGATGATGATGATGATGATCCATTAGTGCGAGGATAGGGCTATGGGATTTGAGGAATGGTGAACAGAAATATACCTCCAAAAGGTGTTGAATTTTTGAGTTATCAGTTTTGACATAGAGTGTAAAATCTGACCCTTATGGGGACTTGCCAAACTTACTTGAAGGGCTTAGTGAGTTTCCCGCTTGAGACGATCTCCACTTGCGGTTTCTCCTTACCGGATTTCTGAATAGTCGTTCCTAATCCCATCACTGTGAACGTAAAACCCCGCTCCAATTGAAATTCGTCAGTACAGTATCCCTGAATAATAAATTGATTGGAAAATAAAGATGGTATTAAGCTAAAAGCTGTGGCTAAACAAGAATGCCGAAAGCATGGCCTATACTGCAGCTCATACAGGTATCTAAAGGGCAAATAAATCAATTCTGAGACCAGCAGGAGCGTTTTCCTCGCAGCCAAAGTTCATATCGAAACGTAAAGCGCTGGCTTCGCGATGCAAAACAGTTCGCTCATAGTAATTGATGTATGGAACGTTATGCTTATATCGATGACCCTGTGTCGCTTAAACTGGGAGCAAATCCGAAACAGTGCTTATGCGGGCTGAGCGAGTCATCCATTCTCTGGGATAGGAAATCGGTGTAGCAGACTCGCTTGTAGTATAAAAACACTGAATGGGACTCTAGCGGACTCCCGCAAGTCATCGTGTAGACCAAATCCCGTTCAGATATTACAGCGACTCCGACTAGATGTGAAATGAGTGGCGCATCCTAAAAAAACAAAAAGTGAAAAAGGGACCATCCCATGCTTTTCCCTTTGTCCCCCCACGTGAACCATAAATTCTTGAAATCTTATATCGAACTGTAAGTGGCTCCAGAAATATCAAAAAATACCCACATCACCCTGCCGCGAAGTGGTCACCGCAACGACTCGTTCGGAATTGTCGGTGACAACACCGAAGATGTCATTGGTGAATGCATCCGGCCTCATGTCTCCTACAAAGCTATCATCGTACGGGGTAACGTTTGGCAAGAAGAGGACAACTTACCGTTTCTTTCAATTTTCAAGATAATTCGGCAGAGACCATGTCCTTCTAGTACATATCTCACCACTCGAAGTGGTTTTGTGAACAGTACACCTCTAAATACCTGGAATCAAAGGTGATTTGCATCAGCCTGACACATATACGCGTAAGCCTCTCCTATCGTTACGCTGATCTTGAGACAGGGTTGCAAGCAAAAGATGTCAGGATGGTATAGCGTAATTTCTTGCGACGTGTTGTATTAGGTTGATTCATAATAAATCGGACAAATGGTAGTGATGATTTCTAGAGATCATAACTCAGTAATGAATTAGCGAAGATGGACGCGCGAGGTACCGTTGAAATGAGTATGAAAAGCTCTCCAAAGTACCGCAAAATAATCACTCCAAAGTAAATTCATTCCGCCACAATGTCGCACGATTTCAAGCGGTCCAGAGACCACAGCCGCAACGTCATACTATTTATATCGCTATATCGCTATCTGGCCAGGAACCCGCGGATATCGGCAGACGTCTGATAGAAGTTCCCAAGGAGCATGCCCCCGGCAGAAGTACACTGTAGTTGTAGCATTCGAAGTTTGCGTCAGGCGACTATTCCATCGAAGACGAAAACCGCGGTTGGTGGAGTGTACACGGCGTAGAGTACTGGGAGCTGCTCGATGAAGGTACCACAATATCCGCCGACGTCTACGTTCGTCAATTACGAGAATTGAAGGCCAATGTCCAAAGTTCGCTACCGCGGCGGTCACATGTCTACTTCCAGCACGACAACGTGTCTACTTCCACAGACCGCACTTCGCAAGATCGACCAAGGCCGAGCTGCTGTCGTACAGTTGGACCGTACTTCTATACCCACCGTACTCCCCAGACCTGGCCCCTTCAGATTTCCACCTTTTCTCCCACAGCCAACGCCACCTGGACGGCCAAGACTTCAAAACTCGCGACGAGGTCAAGGCGGCACTCGGCAACTTCTTCGAGCTCCAGCTTCCGGCCTTCTGGAGCTAGAGCATCCATGATCTGCCTATACCGTGGCAGAAGGTCATCGATAAAGATGGAGTATATTTCAAGTGAATCCCTGTTGTCGTAAAAAAGTTGTACGACAATGATTAAAATTGGTCAATTTGTCCGATTTATTATGAATCAACCTAATACTTAACAGTGGGCACCATGTAAGTTGCAGTGACTGACAAATATTTCACGCTACACGAGAAAAGTTACAGAACTTATGACTTCGATGATTTGGGCATAGGTATTGAAGCGAGCTAGCTTAACGGAGACGGTGAAGGAAAAGGGTTGTCAATCCGTTATTTTCCTTGGGAGTGTTCTCTGATTTCCTCTCAGCTGGCATACCCAGCATCTGCAACATAAGTTCCACAGCTTTCAAGCGAATGGGTTTTGAAAATCGCTGTTTAACACGACTTTATTGGCTCGAATTAGCGACATCCGTCTCCCATATTTCATCATGGAGCAAAATAGCTCACGTAAGATTGAGTATTGTGCATCCAATCATTTGAACAAATCTTACTGAATATTCGCACGCATCATTGCCTAGTGCTCAAAGAAAGTGGTAGGGGTAAACTGGGTAATAAGAAGCTCTCGAAGTGAGTCATCAAAAGGAAACTGGGGGGGGGGTGGAGGAAAACTATATGTGGTCAGTTTCTGGTGAAAGGCACTCCATTGAGATTTGAATGAGGTATAGCCTCCAACAGGCTCCGCCATCCTCAAAATAGTCAGCCCCTAGAGTCGACTACGCAGAGCAATGGTTTAGATCTAAAGTAATAGGTATGATGGCAGAGTTATACTTATCGTATCGTATTAATGCCCTCTCTATTCAAATTACGTGGTGTTTAATATGTCGGTTCTGTGATGAAAATGTCCACCGGCAAGCATCAAAGCTGGAATGAATTTACCGACAGAGTTATCTATACCACTATCTTTGACGACAATATGATATAGTGGTCCAAAGACATGAAGGAGAAAGAGCGGGTTGCATGTCAAAATTTTGTGGGAATGGAACTCTTATCTACAGTGACGGTGTACCATCATGCTCACTGCATCATATGGTGGAAATCGCCCAGTCTTTCATGACAAGCCGCCGTCGGACTTCGCGATTTGGCGACAATCCGTTTTTCGATTTTCCATTTTGCGATGTTGCGGTAAAGCGGCTCCTCATGCGAAGTTGAGGCGCTTCACAATCTCGAGGTCGCACTATGCGAAAGTGCGCAAAATCGCAGAATTGCAAAAATGCAAGGCTGACGGCCACCCTACCCTCCCGTTGGCAATCACCTCATCACGTACGGCATGGCTGAACCAAGCCGTGATAAAGAGCATGGGGAGTCTCTTGTAACTGCCTGCCGTATGTGTGCCATCGGGAGAAAAAATTCGCATCGCGGACTACGGAGTATGGCTCACTGTGCGAGAATTAATGTTGCCCGGGTCCTAAGGCGATGTCCAACGCCTTATTCGAGGCATAATAGCTTCACGGCCCAAGCAATATGGTGTCCTTTGCTCACGCACATCGCGCCGCGCGTCACACGCGAATTTCCCATCCTAATGGCACACACCCTTGTCCGACCATTTACATGAAATATGTCATCCCAGTTCTGTTTCTCACTACCCTTACTCGTGTCTTTCACAAAGTCTAACGTAAAGTGACTTTGATCATATCAAATGCATTCCCTGACAAAAACAGATCTATGCATTGCTAAATTACCTACTTGTGTTTCTGACAGACGTTTCAAATTGAGTACATACCCTTTTCGGATGAGCGATTGTGTTTTTCGGGATATTCGTGTCTCTCAAATGTTGCGCAATTGGCATCGTTGAGGCTGTCGATAGACTGCTATATGGCTTTTCAGCCTCATTCTCATGTGAACCTGAACGAAAAATGGATTTCTATCTTTTGTGCTCCCAGTCCATCAGCATGATTACTCTCAACATCGACCTATACTCCCTTCTGTCCATAGAATATCCAGCCACTCATAATCAGCCGGCTATTTCCTATGCTGATTGCTCCCGTTTCATCTACTGCTCGGCTCCTGATTCCAGCTCATCGTTTTCAACCTTTTTTGAAGAAAATATTCAGTTTTTTTCGGTCTCGAAGCGAAACATTAACAATAAACTGCTATTTTTATACTGCTATGAGAAGACATATACAAATAATCTTCCTAATCTCGACGGTAGGCGAGGAAGAGAAGATGCCGAAAGTGCACACTTTTGCTGAATGCTGCATCTGTGAGTCTTAAAAACAGCAAAAAGTTGAGCGATTTGAATAAAAGGCAGTACCATTTTTGTAGAGCTGAAAACGTCCTATCGAAAAGTTATGCGCATCAATTTTTGATCTCGTTGGCAGACGAGGAAGATGAAGTGTCGAGTGTTTTGCCTTCTGCTTACTTCATTTCCAAACCTAGGCAATCGAAGCAAGGGAAAAACAAAAGGCAGCGCTGCGTAGAGCACTAAAAGAATTATCGAAGACATTCATAAGCCTTTTGAAAGATGAGGGGAACATAGTGAAAATTAGAGGAAAAAAGGTGGAAATTGTTCCTCAACCTAAAAATAAACTTCGAAAACGTCATATACTACACTAAAATGTTTCCTGATGGTTAAAATAAACAGGCAGAAGTTACTAGTAACATCATTTCGGTAAAAACTAAGTACGTACTAATTTATGGCCCCTCCATCACGAGCCCCGCCATAAAAACATTCATCCAATGTTTGTCGTTTTGTTTGCCCCACGTATAATACACCGGGAGGAGGCAATTTTGGCTAACGGCATGGGTTACGGTGGCCTGTACTTGGTTACTTCGCACACATAACGCCTTACTAAGACGTCGAGCTTGGATCCATTGGGTTTTTTTCATTATAAACACACTTTTTTCTCGCTTTCACTCAACCCCCTTCAGTGTGCACTTGCCTGTTGCTGTGTGTTGTTTCACTAGATTAACATCATTACCATCAATTATCATTACGAACGAAATCAATTTCGCCTTACGCGACATCAAGTGACAGTGGCGTCGCTCCTTTGAAGCATACGGTTCGAGGTGAAGCACGCTACAATCGCATCAGCGCTTCAGAGGCGCGTTTTCCAACGCGATTTCCGCCACACATTACATATCCTTTCAGGGTTCAAGCGCTCGTTTACAAAAAAGGTAATTTAAATTATCCTCCTTTGCTCCTCTCCCGGCACTTTTGAGGGTACATTGCAGGATTACTGGAGTTCTACAGATCTGCCATGGTTAGATAATTCTGCCCACAGCCAATAGGCTGCACTTTTACCGAGGCGTGGGTGTCAGTTCCTGGAGCGTCCTACGATTTGAGTGATAGTATAAGATAAGGAAGATATTTCGATGATAAAGGAGACGTTGACATGAGTTCCCACAGTTCCTTATGATACCATCCAGCGGACATTGATTGGAAGGCTCGTTTTCACGTGGTAATTTCGTCGAAGACCAGATGGGAGAAAACTTTATTTCTGCCATTTTCGGGAAATTCTTTGGGATTCTTCTTTGTTCAGCGCTTTAACCTTCTCAATGTAATCCTGGAATGTGCCTTTTGAATGAAGAAACTTCCATTTGGATATGAGGTCCCTGGCGCCCATGCATCGCACGCCATTCGCCGCGGCGCAAAATCTTGACGTAGAAGTGCACACTCTTGAAGGGCAGCCCGTACAACTGTCGTTTGTCCTTCTATCCTCTCCTTTCGTGGTATGACCGGGCCATGAAACTGGCCCTTCGGTACATGCTGCATTCGGTGAACACCTTTTATGGAAAAAAGCGGGTAAAAATAATAACACATTAAATGCCCCAAAGATATGAACTTCTCGAAAAAAAGGTTGAATTTTCGGTTGTGAACTTTCCTTCTAGGACACTTCTTTTGCTGATTTGGCCTGGTAATATGAGTCTCAGTATGACCGTGTGGGGAAATAACGAGAGCAGGTGCAGCACAAAAAGCTTCGTGAAATTCAATTTCACTGGAAAACAACTCAACGAGCATTCTGCTTCAAACGAAGTAAACACATATGTAGATCAACAAAGCCACCCATCTTGACGTGTCCAGCGAGCATGTTCCCGTCCCAGTCCCACATTTCGGGTTTTTTTTTAATTTTTCTTTTTTGCATACCTTTTTTGATTTTTCGTGTTTGCCTACATTTTCTTTACCGTTTTCTTTATCGTTTCGATGAATATACAGGGGGAGGTTTCTCTTTTTAGACGGTGTGCCATTAGGACAGGAAATTTGTGTGGCAGCGTTCGACTGATGACGCGAGCTATAGCCACTGGGTCAAAGACAGCAGGAGGCGCAAAGTCGCCATATAGTTGAATTTCAAAGTGAGGGTGATGAGCAGTGTAACAAAAGAAAAAGAAAGAAATAAAACAGTGAAAGCTTCAAGGAATAAGAAACCGTACACTCTCCTTCTTTTTTGCGCCTTGCTGCGTCACTAGCCGGGGGTAGATTGCAGACGGGCTATAGGCTATATCAGCCTGACGCAAACGATGTCCTGCCCAAGTCGGCAAGTCGCTCGGCTGATGAACAGCAGAACGACCCGGTGGGATGCGGTATCGTGATAAGACTCCAAACCGCGAATTACCTTTTTTGAAGTGGAAGGTTTGTTTTCAGGGAACATGTGCTCCAGTTTTCACCTTCTCCTTACCCAACCCTGTGCCTTCAGTTGAGTGTTGAAGCGATTACACCTAAAATGATGGGGCTAATGTAAGGGCACTGTCATCGCTTTAGTACCAAATAGACATGGCGCCCGTCACTGACTTTGATCAGCACGCACGCCGGACGCCACAACGTGAATATCCTGTTCTAGTGGCACACACCCGTTTTTAGTATATAGGAGAACGAGTACGATGACTGATTTGCCCGCATAGCACATTCTGAAATCTTGTGGGAAACCAGTAATCAGTAGAAGGCAATTTATTCCTCATTATTGGCCGTCGTGAAACTCTACAACGGACGATTTTTTTGTTTTTAATCCTCATATTTTCATCATTATCTTCGTTGCGATCAATTTTCACATCCATGGCGTATTTTTAGTCTGCAAATGATAAAATGAAGTGAAAAGGATCGAAGCATTTCTTCACTATTTCCATAGTGAAGAAAAGCCTCGATCTTTTTGACTTCATTTTATCATTCTCAATCTCACCATGAAAAGCCCTGTCAGGAAATTATGAGCATATTCTGATTATTATAAAAACCCGGCAATTTTCTCACCTTCTTGGAGCTCCAGCAGTCGACTAAGAGTTTCGTGTTTTGTTTGCTCGACCGCTTGAACGAACTGAAAACAAATTATGACGGTAATATCAGAATGACCTATCAGAGATTTACTTCAATGTTGAATTTTCGGAAATTGTCGTTTCGTTGTATATTGGGAAGAGTGAGCTTCAAAATGCTTTTATTCAAATGTAAACATCGTAAGATCTGCAATGCGATATTTTATGAAAATCTTGCTGATGGCAGACAGCCACAGCCGCATCAGACATCGTTCCGCGGCACTTTTTCTACCGATTTTTATTACGAAGGAAAATGATACGCGATGCTTGCATTTTGACCCGCTATGA
This sequence comes from Trichostrongylus colubriformis, assembly GCA_963978905.1. Taxonomy (NCBI): domain Eukaryota; kingdom Metazoa; phylum Nematoda; class Chromadorea; order Rhabditida; family Trichostrongylidae; genus Trichostrongylus; species Trichostrongylus colubriformis. Next base: position 42,397,177 of record OZ022257.1, on the reverse strand, counting down.
GAAGGAGAAACAGGTGGTAAACAGTGAAATGCATACGCTGCGTCTTCTCGAGCACTCTCCGAAGCGAATGCCTCACGTACTCATTACTACATCTACGAAGACATAGGAGCACGGCATTCTCATGTGTCGAGGTGAATAGCCGTTTCAGTACGACCTTTCCTCTACAGGGACCAAATGCCACCCTCTTCTTGACCTCTACAATGCCAGTAACTGTTGTCGGGCTGCTTAGTTGGAATTTGTATTGCTATTTATTCTTTCCTGAAACGAAAGGATATGTATTCACATTTCCTTACACGGGGTCGCTATTGAATACCTTTCTCTCCTCATCTACTCATTGAAGGTCTCGATTCTAGTGCTTATCGCTGACCTCTACAGGTACGAGCCACTTCTTGTTTGGTCCAACATAACTACCATTCGCCCATTCCTGTCGAGGAATCCCCCCGCTCTTGTACATATACACTGCATAGGTGTATATGTACAAGAGCCGGGGGATTCCTCGACAGGAATCCTCCGGCCCTATGCAGTGTAAGGTGTAGAAGCGAGCAGCCCCCTCCCACTCGCGCGATTCCAGAATCGAATTCTAGAATACTCAGGCCATAAGACACCACTTCTCCTCCGTCCTTTCTCCTTCAGAGGTACTGATTACCTAGCGATACTTACTATAGCTTTGTCTAAATTCTCAAGCTTCATTTCACTACTCTTGGTTTTCCCTGAGAAAGATTATTTTTGGTTTTCCTCGGCACTTTCAGCGCAGTCGTGTCTCTTTTTTGTAAATAAGTTTATAAACGCGTTGTGAGATTAGATTGGACGGCTAAATTAGTTTTGCAATCTCCGAACATGAACTTTCGTTTGCAAAAAACTTGCCGAAGTACGTGTTCATGGCCTTGTGAGAACCACATTATGATAAGGTTGCCGATCCATTAAGTCTATTTCTTCACTGCTGTGAATCATCCCTCGCTTTATGGCTCTCACTGTTAGAACATTTTGTTTTTTTTTTTTGCTATTTTTATAGTCGAGCTGTGGTCGCGTGAGCTGGGGGAGTGAGGCTCAAGAATGTACAGCACATGGAGAACATCCTTCTCATGATAGATTTAGTCTCGGACTGACAGATGTGCAGCGCTGCGCTTGACGATTGCTCGGAATGGATATTCAAAAATGCCTTAACGTTTCTATTAGGTCTATGCAGAATAAATGGTCAAAACGGACCACTTTCTTCAAAACACCATAACTTCGCTCAGGCACAACTTTATTTGTCGAAATAAAAACCATTCGAATCTACACAACCTTGCCAACGATCTGGTAGAGAAAATATGCAATCATGATAAAATTCTGGATTGCGAAAATTAATGAAGTCAACGATGGCATTTTCAACATGCATCGTTTCGGCGAACTCCTTCTGACCCAGGTTTGCATCGAGAACCGGGAAAAAGAGGTAATTCGTCAGAGATAGGTCTGAGGAATAAGGGGATTGAGGGAGAGTCTCGATCAGTTTCTGCCGGGTGACTTGCGAACTGTGGGATTTTGCGTTGTTTTGCGCACCCTGTAAAAAAATGATGCAGTTAGACATCGAGCCTCTCCCTCACCCCGCTTATTCCCCAGACCTATCCCTGACGGATTACCACTTGTTCCGGGTCCCCGATGCAAACCTGCGGCAGAAAAATTATGCACGGTAAAAATGCCATTCTTGACTTTATTGATTCTCGCAATCCAGAATTTGATCGTGTTGGTATATTTTCTTAACCAGATCGTTGGCAAATTTCTGTAGATTCGAATGGTTTTTATTTCGACAAATAAAGTTGTGTCTGAGCGAAGTTATGGCCAATCACGTTTCGGCCATTTATTCTGCGTATACCTAATAGAAACGCAAGTTGAAAAAATAGGAAATCATAAAAACAGGATGTCAGAGTAGCATACCGTAGCCATGCTGTACTCTTCTAACAATTTTGTGACTTATTTCAAGTCAGTTTCGGGCTCAAAATTGAACACCTACAATGATCTAGATGTATAGAAATACATAAAACAAGACAAAAAGAAAGATGAGGATAAGGAAATTCGATGAAGAGGTGTGCAGAGGTACGTGTGTCCTTATGTCGGGACTTTGCGGCACGCCAGGTTTGCGCGTGAGATGGCTGGACGCGGTGGGGTGCCTAATTTTATTCGTTTTACTGTTGTACTGTGTTTATTTCCTACGTAGTCTCATTTCCAGGAAGAAGCCACAGTTTTTCTTCCCATTTATGTGTCATTCTTATTTGCATCATTATATATGACAAGTGGAAAAAAGCAGGTTCTTGGATGTTAATTTTTCTATATCCTTTCTTTTTGGTAAGAAATCAGTATCTGTTTCTATGGAATACTGTTGTGCTAGGATGTTGAGATGGTTCCCTGTAGAACCTAGAAGAAGAATGGAAAACTTAGAAAACGTATGACATCTAAACGCTGTCATAATTGAGAGCACGCGATAGCTCTGACAGAAACACTCGCTAGGGGCTTTAATGCGAGTAGCTCGAAAATAAGTTGCTCTTTATTCTATGTACTTATTATATTTTTTGTATCATATAATAATAATATAAAAAAGAATGATGCCTAACACAGGAAATGGAATAAATGCTTGCGAAACGTTATCGTCAACCAGTTACTAACTGAAAACATTGAATTCTGTTCATTGAAATGAAATCAGGCTGAAGATGAACTCTTTCAGCGTAAAATGAGTAATAATATGCAGAGTACACGGTCGCCTCTGCACACGATTCCCACCAAGTCCAACCATCTCGCGCGCAAACGCCGCGCGCCGCGAGATCCGGACATAAGTGCATACACCCGGTATGTAGAACTATCCACCATGGGATGTTTTGCCTGGGACGGGTGCATTACATACAGTAGCGCTCAAAAGTCTTCGGCGAAATGGTCTTTCACTTAGGGTTTTCACTTGTAACTTTTTTGCAACTGCACCGATTCAAGAGAAATTTTGGAATGTTGTACTTGGAGACACTGCATACTTAATATAATATTTTGGCGCTCAACGGTGTAGGTTACGTGATTATATGAAATTTTTAGTTTTTGGAGTGCCGTCGCTATGCCGTCCCGCTGTGCCGCTGTCATCAAAAGTCGTGGTCTTTCTAAAAAATATCAGTTTTCTTTGAGGCTTGCTCTTTTTGTTTTTGTAAAGAGAGCCGTTCCCTTTGATCGAGCCTTTTACTTTTTTTTTGGGTGGTCTTGTAGTAAATTCTTGTAAAAAACCATGAAAAGTGTCAAGCGGCACCCAAGTAGAAGGAAATGTTGGCAATAGGTTCAGGCATCACATTAAAATTTTGTCAGATTTAGTCAAGTAAAAAAAAAAGTTATAACGAAAGAGTTTTGGCCGAAGACTTTTGAGCGCTACTGTATATTCACAGCAACTATACAATTCCTTTGACGCTTAGTTAGTAGTTGTCAGAAATGCCTTTTCTTTTTACGGAATATCATCTTGACATCCTGAACTTATAGCCTTTGAAATGAACATCACGATACTTCTCCTGAAATTCAACATTCAATCTTCATGCAATAGTAACGTGGTCCCTTCTGAGGCCTATTATTTCGCATGATTATCTGCTTATAAGTACGCGGTTGGCAGTAGGATCATAAATACTGGCACAGACGATCACTTCACTGGGTGATAGTACGAATTGAATTTAACTCATACAACTGTGGCTCCTTCTAGGAAATCTTCCATCATTTAATTTGCTCTCCATATCATGGTCAAATAAGCCCGCCGGCACTTTAATTACACCCCCACAAAAACAACTCAGACATTCCCTAGTGCGATCTTCCGTGCAGCTACGATCACAAGACTGCTCATCACAGCTACCGTACCGTCGTATTTTACGTATTTCTTTTGCACACGTATGTCTCTAAACGGTTTACGATCTGACACCCTATTTTTTTACGGACTTTCTTTATGTCTAACACGTAATTCATTGAAAGACTAAAAGGGTTTTCTATACCGACTAGACCCACTAATACTACATGTGAAACATTTTGTTTTACTCGAATTTGTTAACGTATGTACCTAACTACGTTTTAAATTCTGAGTACTCTCTTCGTGTATCCCTGGCATCGATGCTAGTTTCAACATGATTTCGATGTACAGTAGCGCTCAAAAGTCTTAGGCGAAATGGTCTTTCACTTGGGTTTTTTCACTTGTAACTTTTTTGCAACTGCACCGATTTAAGAGAAATTTTAGTATGTTGTACTCGGAGACACTGCATACTTAATATACTATTTTGGCGCGCAACGGTGTAGGTTACGTGATTATATGAAATTTTTAGTTTTTGGAGTGCCGTCGCTATGCCGTCCCGCTGTGCCGCTGTCATCAAAAGTCGTGGTCTTTCTACAAAATATTAATGTTCTCTGAGGCTTGCTCTTTTTGTTTTTGTATAGAAAGCCGTTTTTCTTGAACAAGCCTCTTACTTTTTTTGGGTGGTCTTGTAGTAAATTCTTGTAAAAAATCATGAAAAGTGGCAAGCGGCGCTCAAGTAGCAGGAAATGTTGACAATAGGTTCAGGCACCACATATTAAAAATTTTGTCAAATTTGGTCAAGTAGAAAAAAGTTATGACAAAAAAGTTTTGGCCGAAGACTTTTGAGCGCTACTGTATCTAACTACGTTTCTACCGTAAAGGCTGTTGGTGAATTAAGTGTTTCTAATTGTTTGCTTTCAGCATATTTTATTATTTGTTTACTTCTTTTAAGCACTCATCTACTCATTCATCACCTTATCATTCTCTTCAATCATTTATCTACTATTTATGTACACACAAGGAGCCTCAACCAATGCAGAAAGAATCAATGGAGTGTATCAGCTCACTCGAACTCAACTGGCTCAAGTTTTGTATGTTTGGTACCCGGACAATTCTTACAAAACCATGAATAAGGTCAGCACGGCAGGATGGGATACCGTGATTGTTATGGTCAACCTTAGGCGCTACGTTCAATAAGGTGCTACAGTAACTGTAAACAAAATTGGTGGCGATACGGTTAGTGCCGTAGGAGTGTCAAAAGTAGCGCGAAGATATCATTTTTTCGCTATAAATCGATTAGTTAATGAATTTTTTTGTGGATTTGTATATATTTTCGGAACCAGCTCGTAGAGCTCTACAAGGTGGTATTACTCTTTGATTTTCTTGATTTCGAAGCCATTTTTTCACATTCTGAAAAATTGAGTGAAAATTTCTTCAAAATTTGATGAGCTGGCTATGAAGGTTTTTCATAGACCAAATCTAAGTTTACAAGTACGTAGGAATTTTGAAGTGGCATTTCATATGAACCCCTGTACCTTGGTGTGGTTCCAAACAGCGTCTCCTGTATGACTGTTCAAAAAACCATCTCTAAACTTCTTTTCAGAGGAAGATTCCTCGATGAAATGTGCGCATTTCGATATCCTAAGATTCTATAAAATGATGTGTAAAAATCTTCATGATGATAAATTTGTTATTTTCCTCTTTTCAAACCATTTTCCGGTTGTCAATCGACGTCTTAGGCCGTTCCATACTTTGCGCACCGACGCCGTCATGCGTGTGACGGCGTCGGTGCGCAAAGTATGGAAGCGGCCTTAGGCTCTTTTGGCCGCGTGCGATTCACGTGCACGTCCATGGGAGAGGGGTCTGTACCCTAATGTCAGGATGCCGCACTGCGGCATGTCGCAAGTCAAACAATGCGGACGAGCTAAATTGTTGGGTCCCGAAGTGATTAGAAGTCAACTGCGTATCGCACCATTTGCATTACATTGTAATCGTTCCAAGACCCAACTACCGCGACGCGCAAAGCTCGCACACACTGTGTCGCACGCCGCTCATCGTCATGCGGCATCCTGACATTAGGGTACAAACCCCCGAGAGTCTGCAGAAGTGTTGCAGACATTCGTTAAATTATTTTATTTAAGTTCTGCTTTGGTAGCCTTGCGACCTCGGACTTTGCCAACTTGCCCGAACAACTTACTACATAATACATCTGGGATGTTGTTGGTTCGAGGGCATTATGGGAGTTGCCCTATGAGAAGGTATTGTGGATTAGATGCTCGGCGTTGAACACTTCCTACTAAGGATTAGAATGGACGAATCAAACTTTTTTATTTTGTATTACGTCTTTGCTCAGGCAAACTAAATTGCCGATGAATATGATAAAGCTGTCAACGAGTCCTTAATCATCAAATGAAAAACCCTTTAAACGAGTGGTGTCAGCGCTGCAACGTCTCGAAGTGCTTAAAAGCCGAGAGGTGCGGCGAGCAAATGGGCTGGTTACTTAATCGATAAAAGTGAGAGGCATCACCAAAAGAGAAGCGAAATCCTGGGAATATTCCCATAGAGTTCCACAGGAATAAATGTAATGTGATTCGGAATTTATAAACCTTCCTGATACATATAAGTGACTGTTCTGTTTTATTGATACATAGCACAGGTACGCCTCACCTCTTCAATACAGAGGACACCATTACGAGTGAAACGATCCACGCTCGATCTTGCTTGTGCTCGTCGATGGTTGGGCTAAAATTTGAGTAGCATAAGTTAGCTGCAGCTCGAGGCAAATTGAAATGAAGCCGCAAACGTTAGATTACAGCATGTATCCTTGCGAGAAACTCAAAGAACACCTACTGCGATAGTAACGAGGCCCTTAGAATTACCATATCTCCCTCATTTATCAGACAGATACCAGTGCCTACATACTATATTATTATCCAATTCTTGATCCCCTTTTTATTTACTCTCTGATGAACCCTAAAATCTGAACAATTAAAAGGTCATAGAATCAAGGAATGGAATATTGTGTCAGTCATCAAAGTCATCCCGTATCTATGCGGAATGAGGGTTGGCGGAATGAGCGTTTGAAGTCCCAGATAAGATCTCGTACCGCGACATGTCACGTGCGAGGCGTTGCGTGCGAGGTAGGGGCGCCGTTACAAGTTGGGTCTTGGAGCGATTACACGGCGACTACATACATAGCGCTTCTACGTCGTTGCTTTAGGATCTAAGAACAACGGAAAGCGTGACTCGCATGCATTGCTTCGCCCGCGATATTTTGCGATGCGAAGCCCTGACCTAAGGCAGGACCCACATTCAAGTGGGATGCTGAGGCTATGGAAAGAAGTTCGACCTTAGACGTAACCCGAATTCATGCTTGTACTCTTCAAGCTTCACGCTTATTCGTTACACTAATATCACAACTTCATTTAAGCCAGTGTTCGAGCCTTCGAACCTTTATATAAATACTTCTGTGCAAGATTCAAGCTCAGATTTTGACATTCCATGTAGACATTGTAAAAGAACCATAAGCTAGCAATGTCAAGTTTGAGTACTCAGCTCAAATTGAAAATTCTATGTGTAAATAAGCTTCAAGAGGGCTGAAAATATTTCATTAACAGTGTTGAGTGCCCCCCCCCCTCCCTTCACCCGCAAGGCACGTGACCAGTTCCATGATCCACGAACTCAACCAAAAGTGAGGCTACTGACCAGCAGCTCTATTAACTTCTCACAGTCGATTTGTAGTCCTTGACGACGGATCCTCTCCATATCATCGTCATCAACAACGAGATCTTCTAGACGGTCGAATATTTGGTACGCTTGTTCGTGGTCCACTTCATCTGTGAAACAATAATCACTATCGGAGCCTCCAGCAAGTTTTACAATGACAATAAAAACATGTTTTGTTCTTCCAATATTCTAAATGACGTATCTGCAAAAATTTTTTTTAATTAGCGAGCTAGTTCTGACCTTTTCGAAGAGCGAGAAGAACCATTTTGAACGGAAACCACATGTCGTACATATTAGTTGGTTTATTTTCACGCTCAGGTCTGTGCTACTTCTGTGACGCGGGCCCCCTACCGTATACATCCGCCAGCATCAGCAGGTCAGCGCCGTAGAAAGCTTGCAGTCAACCTCCTGCATAACAACGCCCGCTCACACATCGCGAAGAGTACCCAGACCAAGCTACAGGAGTTCGGTTGGGACGACCTGCCCACCTGCCATACTCTCCAGACAGTGCCCCTCCTGACTATCACCATTCCCTACCTCTGAAATCCATCCTGGCCGAGAGAAACTTCGTTGATTATTACTTGCTTGCAAAGGCGGTCGTTGACTTCATCGACTCTCAGAACCCAGAATTCTCTGAGGAGGGAATCAACGATCCACATACAGTAGCGCTCAAAAGTCTTCGGCGAAATGGTCTTTCACTTGGGTTTTTTCACTTGTAACTTTTTTGCAACTGCACCGATTTAAGAGAAATTTTAGTATGTTGTACTCGGAGACACTGCATACTTAATATACTATTTTGGAGCGCAACGGTGTAGGTTACGTGGTTATATGAAATTTTTCAATTTTGGCATGCCATCGCTATGCCGTCCCGCTGTGCCGCTGTCATCGAAAGTCGTGGTCTTTCTACAAAATATTAATGTTCTCTGAGGCTTGCTCTTTTTGTTTTTGTATAGAAAGCCGTTTTTCTTGAACAAGCCTCTTACTTTTTTTGGGTGGTCTTGTAGTAAATTCTTGTAAAAAATCATGAAAAGTGGCAAGCGGCGCTCAAGTAGTAGGAAATGTTGACAATAGGTTCAGGCACCACATATTAAAATTTTGTCAAATTTGGTCAAGTAGAAAAAAAGTTATGACAAAAAAGTTTTGGCCGAAGACTTTTGAGCGCTACTGTATGTGGTGGCGAGTGTTGCCAATAACAATGGTGGATACATTGTTGCTTATTTGTCGTTTGTTGGAAGCAGTAATAATAAAAAGTGAATATTTCGGCAGGGGTGCACCTAATCCTCGAAAAAGCAAAAATTCGGAGGAGTGGACATGATATTCTTGATAGTATATGGCAAAAAGGGGGAGGATGTGCATCCTCATCAAAAAAAAATAGTGCTGCTGCCAAGAGTTCGGGGGAGTGACGGGTGGATGACGGGATAGTTATTGTCGAGATCTAGTAGCAACTCTGTCACAGAACTTATGTTCCAGCATGCAACCATCTCTTCTCTACTGAAGGATGCCAGAATTGCCCAAACAAGTTTCACACATCACCCCAAAGTGCAATGAGTGCAAGAGGAAAAAGCGAAATGAGCTCGACGAAAATTCGCGACATGGGCCCCTTCGCGTGTTCTGCCTAACGTATTGATCGAAGTCACGCGAACCTGTGACGTGTGCGGTCGTGCTCAGCACATACCTACCATACACATACCCCTAATTTGGATAAAAGCGGTAGGAGGCGGTAGGATGCTAGCGGAGGGCCCATTTCAGCATACTAAAACACGACTCCTACTCGAAATTGCACTCTTTCTTAGACTTCAGCTTTTCTCCCCGTGGTTGCAGATCGTCTGCTCTTTATTGCTATTAGGCTAGGATTCTACGAAAACAACGTGCAGTGTATCATTCTTCGGCTTAAATCAGCCACAGTATTTTGCAAATCATCTCGCTCATTTTGCAATAGCATATTTTAGCAAGTTTGTAAAGTTAGCAGGGGTATATTGTTATCCCCCACGGAAGTGGACACACTCGAATACGATACCGCACTTCAATGTTGATGGCACGTGGCATCTCTGAGCATCCAATCGTCTTTAATTGCTCCTTCAATGAGGTTTTGTTGTCGCGCTGAACATTATTTCTCACTCTAGCCTTGGGCGATGGTAATAGCGCTATGCTTACTGCTCACGACCCTCATTAAAATAAAAGCCGCTGTTTCCAAACTTTCCAAAGAAGATGAATTTGTATTTTAAGACGAATACAACGGGGCGAAACTCCAGAGACTGAGGCAAATGGAACGATCACCACTTTCATGGTAAAAACAACACATCCTCTTCGTACAGATTCATAGAAATATTTGATACTGTCCCTGGACAGCATATCCTTAGTTATTCAATTCGCCCATGTACATAAACATAGCATGCAAAACTCAGGATTCGACTCTATCAGAGGGTATGGCTTCACCAACCAAACCGCGATAGTTTGTGGACTCTGTTCCGCGATATCAATGACTAGCGAATGTGTTGGATTGTAGGACTTTGGCAGCGTATCGACGTCTGCAAGTACGGCGCGTGCTTCGAACATCAATAAGGTCATAATTTTACGAAGTGTTAAAACGGCACACCGTAGTCGAATTTGCCGTTCTTGAAGGAATGGTCCACGAACGATTAAGAATATGTGGCCGAGGGAGCGGAGCCTCCGAGTGGGTGCTCCACCCCCCCGCTGTTCGCTGCGGTTGAAGAGGGAGAAAGGGACGGTTCATGTATTTTCCTGTCCCCACCGTCTCCGACCACGGCAGACGACGGGGGAGGCATTCACTAGAGGGCCCCCCCCTCTCAGCCACCTAACCTTTGACGTGAAGGATTCCTTTAGCACTTTGAACCTAGCTAGGTTCATGCTTTTAAATGCTTTCGATTAAAGAGATCGGAAGGGGGTTATTTTTGGCCTACGGTAGAACAGTCGTAGTTCGCACGAGTTTGAGGGGCCGCCACTGCACAAACTCGCCAATTTGACCCCTTGGCATGGTGTCAAGAGGAGATGCTTTTATTATAAAGTTGTTCTCTTCTTTTTCTTTTTCTTTTGTTTTCTTGTAATGTTTCTAATGTTTCTAGATGTACTTACATGAATGCTAATGTAGTTGGGATGGGGCACTTTACTGTGCTGAGAGTCCGGTGCTAAAATTAATGTTGGCCCGCGACCCGTTTCCTACAGCGGACAACTCGGAAAGTCAGTATGCTGATGCGAATCTAATGCGAGTACACACCACAGTATCGCGCTTTTGAATCCGGATTTTTTCGCCGATTGTCGCTTCTAACTTTGAGTGATCGTAACAATATGATCATTTCTTTGCATCTTCCTCTTGTTTCGGACCCCTTCCGGTCCCTTTAATGCAGAAAGCTGTGCAAACTCAAAAATATCCATTTCGTCGAAAAAAAAAACTCATTTTTTCACATAACGTCATCACACCTGCTTTGGCGTATGCATTCGGCAACATCAATTTCTATTCGATGTTGTCGAATGCATCCATCACATCAAAGCATATCATCAGTTAGATTTGGTCCAATTTCTTGATTTTCTTTAAACTTAAATTTCATGGGTTTTATGCAACTCTCCAAATAATAACGGATCACTCTGTACTTTTGGTTCCATCGATCGCCGATTGAATAAAAGCGGAAACAAAAAGCCAAACCAAAATCAAATTATCTTCTATTCGTGAGAAACATTAGTGAGTGTACTTTTGATTAAGCTTCTCCATTGAGGCATTCATGGTTCTCGAAAACCGAATATCTAATCTGCATTCAATCTCAAAAACTAGGCGTGAATTGCAGTAAACGTGAACGATTGCTACTTCACAGGAAGAACGCCTTAAATGTCGACTACGAATCGTTCTGGGATGAAAGCGACTATGGCATTTTCTAATGCTCTTGATATAATTCACAAGTTCATGTGGGAATTGGTGATTCTTATCCCTCGGAACTCACTTTACTTTGTCTATGTATATCATCTTATATCTTCCTCTTTTATTTCATATTTGTCCATGATTTGCTTTATAAGATTTTGGATTTTCGTTCATCATTGAACGACAGATGCATTCGCCTACGTTGTATAGATAAATCGGCCCTTTCAGAAGAGTGAATGACTGTTTGAGGCTAAAGTGCGGCGAAGGGGACAGTCCACTCGGTGAGCTCAACTTTGTCCTATAACGGTGCACATCGCTTTTTCCTTACGCTTAATTGTCCCCTCCCCCACAATGGCATTTCCGACCTGCTCCAACCGCTCATCTCTAAGCAAAAATTCTCCTGTATTGTACTGACGATGGCGTGATTATAACGCCCAGAAGAAATGGCAAAGAAATTCTGCCGTTTCCCCGAGGAATGGCAAAATATATTCTGCCCCGACGCTCATAATCCACGGTTTGTTTATGACCTTTATGACCGGCCATCCGAGACTCCACCTCTTCACCTGTTTCTTCTACTTGATTCATTTCGATTATTTTTCCGTCAAGAAGATATTTGACTATAGCTACTAGGTAATCTGTTCAATTTTCATAAATCGCCGTAGGGTACGCTACGCACTTGAATTCTGCACCGAAACAAAGGAAGGCCTGAGTTGAGCGATATTCTGAAAAGGTTACCCAGTCGTAATCGAAAGAACGCGAAAGCATGAGCGTGGCTGAATTGACGGTAATTTCGGAATATAGTCTCAGTTGCAAACAATCAGATATCTAAATCCTAGCTTAACCATATGCGCAAACCTTTCTAAAGGTATATATACTATATCCCGCTACAGTAAATGCTGTCATTAATTCCAATGCAGCCCATAAGCGTGACATTTTCTCGCTCCTATACGAGAGGAGTCACTTCTGGAGGGTTACACGTTAGGTACGGGAAATGAAAAAGAGCTCGTCATGTCGTAAAGCATAATATGGGACATTTACCATGTAAGTCTTCCTCCGGTGTGCTGGGAAATTAGCAGCGCTGTACAGGATCTAACCTTGCATCGGCAACAGTAAGAAGTGGCGGTTATCGGGAGTAGGTACTGTTGTAAAGCCCACAGTGAGACACGGCCGGTTGCTCTGTCACGGTATTTTGGAATCTTCATAATTGTGCTTTGCTTTAGGTTTGCTTTCTTAGCAATTTCTGCCTATTGCTTTCATTGGCAGTGATCCTCTCACTTACATTGCTCGGTGCAGTGTGTTTGAGACGTATCGTGACTATGGACTATTTCTGCATTGATTGTTGAGAAAATTACATGATTTTTACTCATACACTGCACCGAAAACGGCAAAATAAGGCCCATCGGCGTGTGGCCCCTGTGGAGATTACCGTAAGGACGAGAGGCCTCCAAGATGTTCTCGCTGAATGGTATCATGAGGAACTTCAAAACATCTCTCTCCCTCGTAACAACGTTTTCTTCATTATTTGATTTATTTATTATTACTATTCTCCTCTTTATCTTATCTCATCTTATCATAAATCATAAATCGTATTCTCTTTTGCCACGCCTTGCCACTGTTGCCACCGTCATTGACAGCGATCAGGTCTGCAGTGGGCGGTCTTTGACTTCTTGGTAGAGTTGCGCTGGCCTCTTGCTCTACACGCTTCAAAGTTCACTCACACCACCTTAGTGAAGTACAGCCAACGTGGCTGTGGGTCTAACTATCTGACAGCAGCGGAAACTGTAAGACTCCATCATTCCTAAAATGTGCCATGAAATATGCTTTCCTTTCTGCCTCCCCCCTTCACGGTGCTATTAAGTTGTATCGAAGTTCTCCTCATCTTTGTCGCCAAATCCCACTGAACAAACGGTTATCAATCGTGCCCATTTATTTGTGTTTCCCCCATGCACCCGTTTGTGTTTGGACAATTTATACCGGATTCTCTTTTGCTAAAAAGCGTTTCCACTACAATTGTATTGCACTTGGATTGGCTCCAAATGATTTTAAAGGCAGTGATAGGGATAATGTGAGTAATGGGAACTCCTCAAGTGGGTTACGAAAATGAAAGCTAGGGGTCTAAAAAGACTATAGGCGGCAGGATTTCCGATGAGAAAGAGCGCTTCCAAGAGCCGTTTTCTTCAACAGCTACCACTTGTTTGATGGTAGCCCGCCCCTTTTTTCAGGGCGACCCACCCCTTGGGTATGACCGGCGGGAAGAGGGTACTATTTCTCGGGTTTTTGACCGTTCATTCGTTTATTGCTTTACTTCCGTACTTTAGAGCACTTCGATTTTTATATTCAATGATCCTTCCATATTCGGCCCGAATTACCCCTGTCATTGCCTTTAAATGAAGCGTTGATCAAGTAAAAACGTGGAAGCAGCAGGACTACCACAAAACGATTATTAATCGAAGGCTTCACTTGCAGTAAAAGCGAGGTCATTTATTCCATCTTTTTCATTTTTTAAGCACCCTCATTTTGCTAACAAAGCGGTAACGGAGCACTCATGCGAGTCCTCATTAGCGACCCGTGAGAGTTTCCGATTTTGTCGAAGAAAAACTTTTTCCGATCAAAAAAAAAAACAAAACGGATACTTGGGCAGCTGCTTCCAGCCAGGTTATTTTGAGGAACTATAAGTCTTCAGCTGCTCGGACGTAAATGGTGCGTTAGAATTAGAACCTGGTTTATCGGAATACTTCAGTGTTCATATACCACCAGTGCCTGGGAAGGCCCGATTATAGAGAGGTAAAAGACAGTAGAAATTTCAAGAATGAAAGCTGGCAAATGGTGTATGTGGCTTGTAAGCGTACTTACGCTCTCGAAAATGGAACTGGAAGGCAAAGTGTCCGCAAATGAAGAAAATAGTAAAAGAAATAGTCAAAATCACTAAAAATTGTCTTCCTCGGGAAACTCAGCTATCGCGGACGAGATGTCTATTGTGGAGCGGAGAATGTGAAAACAGGAGAGCCGTCAGGAAAGGACATTCGGGTGGTTGCACCGCTACGCGGCGCAATGAGGTGGAGGGCGTGTCTAAGTGGGTTCCGTCTCATAAGCCTTAAGTAAGGCAGAGGGCACTGTGATCGCTCTGAAGGCACTAGGAGCCTAGGAGGGAGCAAAGAAGGAAGCGTATATGGAAGCACTATTCTCTGTAAAGGAACATTCGAGCCCATAAGAGGTAATGTGTAGCGAAACTCGTGGTGAAAAATAAGCTTTTGAGGCGCCAATGCGATGCTAGCGCGTTTCACCTCAAACCGCACGGTTAGTGGCTGAGTTGCTTACTGGCGGCGGGAGAAGAAGGAGGAGTTGATTACAATTGTCACGATGTTCAACACTTGAAACAACAAACAGAAACAAAAAAGCGAAACCATGAAAGTTGAAAGAAAATCGATAAAATAGAAGATATCCAATAAAGTCTCACTCGACGACTTGGCAAGGCGTCGTATGCATCAGTCGAACTACAAGCGAGTACCGTACAAACTACAGCGAGTACCGTACCCCTCCCGGTGTCTTAAAGACCCATCCATATCCGATTTCCCTAGCTTGCAAGCTGCATTCTGCAGCACGATTACTCTCCTAATCGCAGTTGGAAATAGACCGAAACAGAGTACGCGCTAGGATGACAGACCACATCGTGATGGTGAAGGGCAGTGATTCACGCAAAATGGATTTGGGAATGGGATAGGACTCACAGGTGGAAGGTATCAAGAAATCAACTGCAAATGTAGCATTTTCAAAACTTGGCTAGATTAATTATGCTAGGAAGAAGTTGTAGGCCGTGCCAAAATTACTAAGGTCGAGTATGGTGAACACTTCTTAGTAAACAAGTAAATATGTCGTGCACAATACATACTTGAAGCAGGAGCATCGCAGCGATGCGAACTATCCAGATATTCAAATAACCCACCTTTATCAGCTGGCCAAAGATCGTCCAAATGGGATCTGATGACAGATTTACCAGCACAGCAGACAGCAGAATACAGTGTCGCCTTGTCGACAGTGGTTCGTTGGCCGCCAATCGTCTCACAGATATGCTGGAACTCTCCCTGGCTCAATGACATCTACCACAGAGTTGTTCCAGGACGATCGGTGACGAATTGTTGATATCAAGTGGACAACTGAAGAGCAGCTGCGTCCGAACGGGACATGGACATCCCCGAAGGGCGACGTGGTCACCATGACGACCGCATCCTTGTGCAATCACACCAATTCATGTGTTATATTGTTGATGAGAAGCGAACAAAATTTGCGGCAATGAATTCTGTTTGCCCAACCATCTCAACATGCAAATTTGGAAATGTTGGAAAAATCTCCTGAATGCATAGTACAGTCATGTAACTATGAGAGCCCTATCATTTCGTTTTTAGAGAAGCTTTAGCGCAGAGTTTGAAAAAAGAAAAGTGGACTGCGTCTGCTTCTATGTGTGTGTAGTGCCACGTAATGACTGGAAAAAGAGTAATGACAGCTCAGTTGATAAAGGCGCTGTCCTTTCGTATTCGGTATAGCCAATGGGATCGTGCCCTCCAATCTCTACATTGACAAGTGCTTGCCCCAAATTTATTTTGGCAGCGATTTTTTGGCGATGATTTTCCCAGGATTCACCTGGGGTAAGGGGGTTTGATATCCAGCACCTCCATGTGGCAGACGCCTTCGAGCTTATTTCGCTGCTAAGTGATTGCGTAGGTTGAGAAATATTCAAAAAGTCAGTCGCACTGAGTTGGACTGAAGTGGACGTGGCCACCCAGCACCATTTTTCAAACAATTCTACTCGATTTCTGGCAGCTATTTAATTGTTAATGGGCCAAATAGCCTGAGCTTGTGTGCATATTTTTCAAGGTGATCCAGGAGGTCGCTCATGTGGAGTATAAACAGGACAAAATGAACGTGTTTATAGTACTGCGCTTCAGTATGTACAGTCCATTTCCGAGCGCTTGATAGGGCGAGGCCTAAGGACATGGGAAAGGGTGTATCAAACTCTCTCCCTATCCAGCGCTGTGAAATGGACTGTAGTGAGCGCCTCTCAACTGTTTAGATAATAGGTCGTACAAAGAGTTCCCGACATTTTGACATGGCTTACTTCCTCTTAATTTTTCCGTAGTATTTTTTCTGGCTTTTCAGACAATTCAGTACCGCTATGTAAGAAACTTCCGTGTCTCTATTAGACGCAAAGCCCAGCGACTTTCTAGGAGGCGCACTGTTCCAGCCGTGATCGGAGACCACAGAAAATCATGATTTCTGGCTGCTGGCACTAGATGCTTCAGAACCTCTAGAAAATGCGTTGGAATTGGTTGAAATATGAGGAGTTATAGAATAGATGTTGCCAAGCCGTGTATAGGAAAGCAAGCTTGCGAAGTTACGTCTATAGAGACAAGGTCCAATACGATGCCCCCTTCGGTCACTTCTCGATGGTCTATCGTGGTGAGGTGGGAGGAGGGGGGGGGCATTCAACTGTGTGAATCCACAGACAAATTCTCTACATAGCAGTGGAACATAAAAACAAACAATAAGACAACAACACATGTAATTATAAAAACTGACCATAGTTTGACTGAAATATGATCTCTTCAGACGAACAAGTGCAGTATGATCACCCTCTCTGATGACGTCAATCTCTACATCGAAATATGACTTATCCAAACGCTGCAAAAAAAATCAGGTTCTGAGACAGCGCTCCATTTTATGTGAACCATTAATGTATCCACGACGGACTTCTACTTTCTTGACACTTGAACAAATGATTTTCCGGATTCTAAGGAAACACATTTTTGCGTAAAAAGTAGATCCGCCTACGGATAACAAAAGGTGTGCATCTGATGGCTTTTGTCTGGTTTCAGATAACTGTCCGTGAGTAGAGTTATGTTTTCAGAATTACTAGGTTACCTGAGCGGCGGATACTTTTTGACTGTGTCGATGATGTATCCAGAGGGGTCTAGTCGTTCTTTTCAACTTCAATATTGTGATAATCATACAAACACCTCTTAAAATCTTTCTACCAGATATAGTACACGAACAAAAACGCGAAAAGAACCGCGAAATCTCCTTTGTCTTCGAGTAGAAATAGAAAACTGAAGGAAGAGCAACTCGTTTGAACTTCCGCCGAGCAACATATGAACAGCTATCTGTGGGCAGGGTGCAGTTCAAACTTTCGCGCTCAATGATGGTATGCTTCTCACTCTGCTTCCATGACCACGCGGCATTCGCGTTTTTGCTCCCAGTGCCCGTGTAGCTGCTCCTCTCAGACGCCTTCACTCAGTCGGACGTAATTTTGAGGGGTTCTATCTCAGCTGGTTTTTTGTTTCTTCGCTTGAAACTTTGCATGCAGTCTTAGATAAGCAAATACAACATATTATAAATATAGGGACAACTGAAGAACTTTATTGTCCGTGATGGATTCATTCAACTATTTTTCTGGATGTAAGCGTTAACTCATGAGAAGGGGTTTTGTGGAACTCAGCAACACTGTTCAAAATGACCTGCATCCGCTTTCTGTTCACTTCTCTCTTGGCGAAGTAACCCTAGAGAGTCGTGCTACTGTTTTGTCAGACCAGGTTTTGTGTAACAAAATGCAATTTTACTATTTATGTTATATGTGGTCAACTGGATTAAGTTTTTACCTTCACATATCATTATTACTATTCTTTGGCCTTTGTGGCTCTAAGATGCGTCTAGAATCTTGAAGTTAGTAGTATATCAACCGTCTCGCAAGGTGAACCCATTCGCTAACAATCTAGCCCATGGGAACATTCACCATACATCCACCTTACTGCAGCATCTCATGAGCAGTAAGCTTCTCGTCTCAGCTTAACCTCCGAAACCCCATTCAGAATCTTTTTAGTCACACTTTTGTAACATGTGCCTCATATCCACAAGGAAACCGCACAAATGCACTTTAGGGTGGGACTGAGGTGGTGAGACTGAGAAGGCGTGTAACCTCAACGAACATTGTTATCTCCGCCCTAGCGTTGTCATCTCCTTGTCAGTGGCTATCTCAGTTCCCTGCCTTTCTTGTCGGCGACAGTCTCTTCAAATGACCGTTAAGTTTTGTATCACACTCTCATAATGCCCTGTGAACTGGAAATTCTGCAAAGCTGGAATTCCGCAAATATTGCTTAGAAGTAAAAAAAAAGTGTCACGAAAAAAATTATAATGGAGTACCCAGGAACCCGGCTCATATCGAGCTAGGAAACCTGTAATATAACTGAAAAGCGTTTTCAGTAGTCTGATTCGATCCGAATCTTAAACGGCATCATCCTACCAGACGATTTCAAATGGTGCAATAGTAACTCGATATGTGTAGGCGATATAATTCTTCTACAAGAGGCCGTGGACAAGCGGGTAAGATGGCAATCTGAGGCAGTTCACCATTTCGTACGCACCTTGTTCTAACTCAAGCAACTCGAATACACACACTTATTTTCCGCTTGAAGCTTATTCTGATATATGCGATGTATTGGGTTGAGACATAAGTTTCCGCCGTTTTTTTAGCCCCGTTTTTCACATGGTTTCCTTCATCTTTCGACTGAGCTTATATATGCTTTCGATAGAGCTTTTTTCGCTCTACAAAATGCTACTATATGTTTTTCGATTCATTCGATTGCCCAATATTCATGAGGTTTGGAAATGAAGTAAGCTGAAGGCAAAAATTGGCACTCTCGACACTTCATCTTCCTCGTCTGCCGTCGAGATCAAAAAATGTATGTGCACATGTTTTGGACAGAGCTTTCTCAGCTCTACAGAATGGTACTACTTTTAATTCAAATCGCTCAACCTTTGCTGTTTTTAAGACTCACAAATGCAGTTCACAGCAAAAGTGTGCATTTTCCTTATCTTCTATTCCTCGCCTACCATCGAGGTTGAAGAGACTATTTGTATATGTATTTTTTTTTGTTCTAGATTAGATTTTTTTGTTCTACAAGAAAATGCCACTAGTCTTTTGAATACTCTCAGAGTTTGATATTTCTGACGCTTAGAAATTGGGAAATCAGCAAAACCCACCCGCACTTTTTTAGCCAAAATCGAGATTTTACCAAACAGCTTTATTGTACAAGGGAACCTCCAGTTATAACAGAAGATTGATAAGCGATGTCTTTTTCCCTCATTTGATTTCATTCGACGTGGAAAAGGTCAGCTTTCCAGGACCTCGATGCGCCAGAAGTGCAGATTTTTCCCCACAAATTACAACATTTCTTAGCTTAAAAAATACTAAGTGATGAAACGATTAAAAACGAATAGAGCTTTCTTGTAGAGCTGAAAAAGCTCTATCAAAAATATATGCGCGCACATTTTTTGACGTGTATGGCAGACGAGGAAGATGAAGTGTCAAGAGTGCGATTTTTGCCTTCAGATTGCTTCATTTCTAAACCTCATAAATATTAAGCAATCGAAGAAATCGAAAAACAAAAGGAGAACTTTTTTGTAGAGCAGGAAAAGCACTATCGAAAGCATACGTATTCTTTGTCGAAAGATAAAGGGAACAGTGTGAAAACATAGAACAAAAAACCGCGGGAACTTATTCCTCAACCCAATATAATAGTTTCTACGTCGCTAGTGATGGGCCAGATTGGCTTCCTGATTAGTGTTGATATATCATTCTTCTTATTTGCTCTTACTCTTAACCAATATTTATTAATTGCTACTGATAATTGAATTCTAAATCCTTTCCAAAATAACTGGTTGACGCAACTCAAAGTAAAAGTATGTACTGGAGGCGAGGAAATGTCCATGGATGAGAGCGTTCTAGGACTGTCAAATTGAGCCACCATACCACCACAATTGGGTGACCCACATTGCTACCCCGTGAGACTTGCACCGCGGTATGGGGCGCGATTGCCGCGTACATACTCGCGTGAGCTAACCTATCTGAGCGGCCCTGACGCAAACTCCTTCTACGGATCGCCATTTTGGTAGCGTGTCTTTCAGAGATCACGTTTGGAAAGATCGTACGTGAACACAGTCGCTTAAAGCTCAACAAAATCTGATAGATCCAGCTCACTTTTGTCAACGATCATTCGAGCTGATCTTTGTAATTCTTCAATTGAAAAAGTTGTTTCTTTGGAATCCAAAAAGGGCTTGTACGATTTTGAGATCATACATAGATTGCTATCTCCTTCAACAGCTACATCATTTCTCCGAAATCTGCTGATTCTCAATGGATACACTGTAGATTGACAGGGAATAGCGCAGGACCTCTGCACCTGATTCTGAACAGTTTTTTTGGATACCTCTCCTTTCGAAAGACAGGTGCGCGTCATCGCGAGTAATGACCGACCTTACTTGTTCACCGGAGAGGCGCTTCATTTTTCGGGAACAGTGGCCAGTTTACATTACCGTATTTTACGCTTGTGTGAAAAAATGTTGTTGATAGAGTTTGCAGTAGTCTGTGCCCACGATAAATCATCAACGAGTGACCAAAGGGTGTACCATTTCGAATCTTTGTCTGTCCAAACGGTAACCTGCAGGATGCTCTCCTACTATCCACGGCTTGGCAACATTCTTTCCGAGTTTACTAATTTATCGTCAAGTTCCGAGCTAAGTCTGATGCATTTCTATAAGTTTCGAAGGATAAAGCCACCTGCCAGCAGCCAGAAACTGTGGTTTTCTGTGATCTCAAGTAACGGCTACTACAGCGTTCCTCCTAGCGAAAAAACTCTTTGAGGCTTCGTAAGCACAAGAAAAATCAGAATTTTCTCTGCAAAACGGTACTTGGAAAACTCCAGAAAGGTGTCTCGAGTGATTAATCGATATGCAAAGCGGCGAAAACTTTTTGTCCGACCTAATACAATTTTTATTCATACGCTTTTCAAGTCAGTCTTTGTACACATCCATGTACTCACGGAATTCTGCGAACTTATTTCTCAAATGCTCTGGCTGTTTGACTAGCCCCCTTTTTTCCTGTGCATCTCGCCTGTTCTATGTTTATCAATCTTCCTGGAACTTTAACACCCTTTACCGCTTGCTATCGCTCTTCTCTACCTGACACGGGATACTGATCCACGATATGATCGTCGATGATACATATGAAAGTGTCTGCATACCGAGTACGTTCTCAAGCTAGTTAGTGACTGTCACTGCAATGACTCTTTACCGACAAAGAATAACGCGGAATCTCTGCACTCAATTTTATACAGTTTTTCTTATGTATTCTTAGATAAATTTATTTTTTGAAAAGTGTTACAACATAATCTGATTTCACTTCTATATCCTGGGTTAATCAGGGTCTAGACCAGGAGACCCAAACAATGTCAACGCGCGCAATCGGCTACTCCCTGCTTCGGTCGTGAATCGGTTTTCGCGGAAAAGCTTTAACCCAGCTCGAGTGTCCTAGCCTGTATTTAAGATTTTTCCCGTTGAGCGACCCACTATCGAAAGCAGATCAGAAAAGGAACATTTACTGCTTCCTCTGAAACATCAGTCCCTGGGGCGGAGGTGGGGGGGGGGGGGACAAGAAAGGATAGGTTGCTGGTTTATATAGGTGCAAATACCACCCCGAACCCAGTTCGTCGATTGATAACTGATAGATGGTAGCTATCGACTTTGCCCGTCGGTAACGAACAAAGCAAAGCGATAATTACAACACCAAATTAAGTTACAATAGGGTTGTTCGCCCGGACAGTTTTTTTCGCTTCTTTCTGTCAAATGTGTAGGACAGAACGAACTGCGTCACTTCGTTCGACCAGCCTAATCCAGTTCGTGCGTCCTCACCTACAGTCCAGCTCCCAAAGGCTGGCAGGGCGTGGCCCACAGAATTGGGTGAGAGTGTGTGGCTGGGTGAGAGTGATCGATACAAGTCCGTAATTCTCGCCCTGCCAGCCGTCGGGAAATGGACTGTACTCCCTTTCTTGTACACTTTTTGCTCTCATAAAAATGTGAGCACTCCAAATATTTATAAAACGAGCTGTGAAGGCGTCAGCAAGTGAGATAAAACGAAATTATCTGCAATGACTTTTTAATGGAGTTGTCTTTTTGTGATCTTTGAATGATCTAATCCCTACATGCGGCTCGAGTGAATTGTGAGAATTAATGGATTTACCTCTCAGGCCAAACTTTACTTCCCTAATACGTTGAAGCTTTTGTCTGGAATGCAAAGTCAATCACACTTCTCGCTACCTTTTTGACCCATCATCTGGAAAATTTCGCATAATTCCTCCACCGAGGCTATCCTCACTTAGGTAATTCGGATGTGACTGACGCTGTCCATCGCATCTCCCAAGCCACCATTATATACCGGACCCCAACCTGAACAGAATACTGTTGTCGTGTCAACATGGTGTATGCTGATTGCAAGTTTCGCAAAATAAATTCACGATTTGCGCTAGTTACCTGTGCTTACGCTTCAAAGGCGCCAGAACTACGGTATTCCAAGGCTATTGCATCCTTCCTGGCACCGCGTATATTATTGAACCTACAGAACTTTGTAAAAGAGCGAAAGCTGGCTAGTGTCACAAATCCCAGTCTAATTGTCGACCATTCCCACGCTTTTGGATTGATTAATGAGAAGCAATTCGCTTGGCTTAAGTGCTCATAGTAAGGGATGATTGTGTTCTCAATCCACTGACTGGCTCTGACTCGTCTACAAAATCTGATCAGGTACCTCGAACTTTTACTTTTTCATACCCTCTTCGCAGAAATTGAGAGACGTTGGCCATTGTCAAGTCGAGCAAGGGTGCCACAGCCGGACCCCTACGACCTGTCCACAATGGGCCAGCAAAGCGTTTGTTCCGTACGCTAACGCAATTTGCGTACAGGGATGACCTCAATCAAAAGCTCTGTCGCACACCTCAAATGAAGCTGGTTTCGTCTACTGTACTTTAAATACTTGCCAGAGCAGCAGTGCATACAACCCTCCGTAATGAATACTCTGATAAGTTCAAGGTAGGTATTATGCACGAAATTACACTCTGCTATTCCGAGAACAGTGCTAGTGCTTTCCTAATACTGCAAACCAGCAAAGATAAAAATATTCAATACTTAGTTGTTCGCGTGCATTTAGTTCTCATTTCTCAGTACATTTCTTGCCATGAAAACCTTTTTTTCAGAAAAATTTTCATAATTTTATCCAAGTTTGAGAACAATTTCGGGTGCATCTCAAGAGACTTGCACTCGCTATACTACGTTAACTGCGTTTTTCTTCGGAGACTGTGATGGGAGTTTCATCGAAAGAGCTCTGAATTGTGGGCATTATGCATGTTCAGCCAACGGCTTCGTATCAGCAACTTACTGTTTCCAAGCACAACACCAGCTAATAATAGAGACCCTCGCTGTAAATTTCACGCCCTAAAGGAACAATACGATAATTTGACTATTCTGGCTCCATAAATAATCATACTCTATATAAGCAGATAACCTCTGACTGCAACTGAACACAGCACCGCACACTTCTACCGGAGCTCGGAGATGAGTAATACGCGTAGAACCACCATATAAGGGAAGTACACCGTTTCAAGATGGACGACACACGCCATCGATTTGACCTGCTAAGCGGTGGTGGCAACTACTTGGCAAATAGGTCTATCATCGATCATGACAAGACAGGATTTATGAAACACTAGTAGTAAAGGCAGCGTTATCATGGGAGAAATGTGGTTCTGCTGGATATTGGGTGACAACAATGCCCAACAATGATCTTGTCTAAGCCGATAAGCTGGAAGGCCTTGTTTTTAGGCATTCTGGGGGGTTTTCTTCGATTTCTCCTTCGTTTGTGTGTTCTTCAACATCCTCAGAAACTTTACTGAACGACGAAGGCTGTCGTGAATTGTGCCTTCAAGGCACCGGTAGGGGTAAGGAGAACGTGAGCAGTGTGAATACATGTTCTCTGAAAGCAAACCTTCCACTTCAAAAGAGGCGCCGTGCGGCGAAACTCACAAATGGAGAAGCGCGGCTTGGGGTCGTATTTCTAACTGGAAGCACGGCGTGTCGTGCTGCAGTTCATGAGCCAGGTGAGTGGCGGGCGAGGGCGGGACAACGTTCTCCGGCTGATTTGGCCTCTAGCTTGTCTGCAATCTACCCTCGGCTAGTGACGCAGATAGGAGTGAAAGAGAAGACGGTTTTCGGGTTCTTGATCTCCGAGGTTTTCGCCGTTTTGTTTCGTTAATTCTCTACTGTTGCACTATTGAGCACCTTACTTCCATATCCCACAATAGCCGAATTTACCCCTCCTGGTGGTCTTAAAGGCATTGGTCATCTGAGCGTATGAATGGGGTTCTGCGAGGTTAGCGAAGGGGATATCAGTCGAGTTAACCAAGCCTTCTGGTTTTTTAAGCCAATCCTGTGATCAGATCTTTCATGAGGATAAGCACAGTCTGGATAAATGAAGTGAAGGGAGAGGGGGGATTCCAAGAGTGGAATATCCGATGCCCCAACGTTTTTTCGGCATTGAGTTCGAGAAATTCCGCCATTTTTGCCCTACTAGAGACGAAGTTCGTTTTTTGTGCTTTCCCCAAAATTATGAGGATATTGCAGTTCCCTTCGTGAGCAGATAGTCCCGTACACAAGCACGTAAGCTATGCCTGTAACGGGCGCATGGGTGAAGCATAGCAGCGCCCTGATCCCGTGAAGTCAGCCTGACAGGAAGCGCTGGCCCGCCCACCTCCTAACGCACAAGGCTGGCAACGCTATTCGCTGCGGGCTGAGTTCTGTGGAGTGTCGTTGGGAAATATATCCGTAACAGCTGATTTCTTCCCGCGGATGTATATGTTGTCTTTTCTATTGTTTCAATAGTGCCTCTTCGCAATCTCCTCCTAATTTCTCATTCTCACTCTTTTATATGTTTTGTGGTGTGATGTGGTTTCTGATATTCCAGAATATGTGCTTAGAAAAGCCCAGTCAAAATTGGCGGAAAGTTAGGAATTAATGAAAAAGGGTGCGAGCACCTACTTCTGTACGGTGATCTCGTACAATTTTGAATCTCTGAAAAGCTTCACCTTTCAGGTATTTAGCATTTTACTCGATTTTTCTGCATTTTCGAGTTTTTCAGCGCTCTCAATGTCAGATTCATAACTGAACGCGGCAGTTCACGATCATTATCTTAGAGAGTACTCTCAGCAAGCAAAATTGTAGCCTTAATGCACACGATTTTCTCTTATGTCCCTTTACAATCGTTATGAAGAAGCTTTTTTACTTCTCTGTGGACAATGAAAGATATGTAACTGAACTTTCATGGAGCAAATGTAATCAGGTCTCGGGATTGTTTCAAATTTCACCTGAAATCATGAGCTGCAGGCCTGAAACACCTGGCAGTTACAGTGGTACGTGGCAAATGAGGGTTTGTTTGCTCATTGTTTGACGACGTTCAACGTATTTGACAAGAACGGCAAGAGCCTTTCTTATGGAAGTCGGAACTCTGCGCTTCCCTTAAATCTCATTTCCTTGTTTTTTGTTCTCTTTCCTCCTCGCCGAGTATTGCAGAAATCTTGTGCAACATTGTAAAAGCCCACAAGGGGTTCCAAAGAAATACATCTCACAATGGTGTCGTTGGAGTTGTTTGAAGTTCGTGAGGGTATGTATTCTTACGTGAGGATTTCGAAACGCAAGCTGGGATCGCCACTGTAGTTGGGTATTCCATGGTTATTCAAGCAATTAAACAATGATGCCGATGGCGTCTCATTTAGTTGTCATGTAATCGCTTTGAGACCCAACTAAACTACCGCCTTCAGCTTGCACGCACCGCGACGCAAGCTACACGTCGCGGCGCGAACTTGACGTAAAAACACACATCCAGTCTATCGCATGACGAACTGAATTGAAGAAAGCCACAGATAGGATATAGTCTAGCGCTAATCTGACTAGTAGTATACTTCACAATAGTTAGAGTAAGCTCCCGACCTCATCTTAGCAGGTAAGCCTCCAGTGACTATCCACGCTGCATCCTTATTCCGGCACGATAGTTAGTCATCAGGGAGCTAACGATAAGGCCATAAGAACCCAAAATTTGAAAAAAACTAATCGGCCGTAGTCAATAGACCACGTAGTCTCTGTCTCTCTCTTGCCTGCCTCTCTCTTTCTGGTCTCTTCCAACCTTTTTTCTGTTTTACGTTTGTCGAACCCCTTCGGAAACTAATGCAACAGCAGATATTGAAGATAGCAAAGAGAATCCAAGCTTAAGAGGTTGAAGCGACTTTTTCTGATTTCTTCTTCATTAGCAAACTATGTATGTAAAAGCTCTCCTTCATTGATGATTGTGATGACCAACGCAGGACTATCGGAGACTGTGCGTCCACATTCCGGGCAGTGTTACGTTGAAGCTGTTTTTATTTCCGCTTTCTTAGAGGATTGTTAAAGCTTCTTTCCTGAAGGAGCGTTCAGAGATCTGTAGCTTTCTGCCAGCTGTTACAGAAACTCCTGAGGAAACGTAGTTTTAGTGTTTTGTTTGCTGAAGCATTCTCAACGATTTATTATTTAATTACTAATTGATTTGTACAAATACATACGGTCGTGTGCCATTAGTTTGGAAGAGCAAAATAAGTAGACATTAAACACCCAGTCAAAAACAGAAGAACATGATCTGAAAAGAGAAGATGAAATAACCAACGAACTAAAGAAAGCCAAAGAGTGGTCGAAGGATGTGGGGTGCATACCGGCCAGACCCATATAACCGGGAGACCAAGTGACGGTCGAGGAGACTGTTTTCCCCCGTAAGATGATGGAAGAGTCCCCTACGAGAACCTGGCCCACAGTTCAGAATGTAGAGAGACGGCAGTACTGTGACTTGCTAGCATAACTTAACCTCTTGCGAACGAATTCAAACGAAAATATTCCTTGCAGAACGGACGCCTGCAATATGAGTCCTGCTATATTTCAGTTTTTGCCATCAGAGCTAGTAGAGACATCGTAACACGTCCATCAGCAGCCATAGACAGCGCTCTAGGTCTTGGGTTTCGCTTTTTACACCACTCTCCATGAAGGTCTTTTATAGAATCATCCAAAGTAAATATTCCATTCTGGAGGAAAGAAAAGCCAGCTGAAAGCAGTGCACTCTGTTTGCTCCTTTCCTTCTACATATCAGGGGTCGATACATGCTGAGTACACTTCTATCAGACGCTTCTATTAGCGCTTTATGGATGATAGTTCGATGGCGCACACTAATGTGCAGCCCTCTTCACAAAACCGATAATTTCGATCATTACTAATCGCTGCTGACATCTAGAAATTTTCCCTGTGCAACATTGTTCACCTACTGGTGCGGTTCAAAGAGCGGTTCCTCCCTCTCACACTATATGATACAGTAGATTTTTCCATCTCATACCGCATTTTTAATTCTTGCCCTGCCCGCATCGTGAGCTTGGTTTCCGTGAGCTGAACTTTCACTTTTGCTCTTCGTTTTTCCGTCTTCATAGCTTTCCGGAATGACATTGCAAATTCCTGGCTCACGCTCCGCCCACCACTGCAGAAGTTCCGCCTATGTGGAGTTTTGTCCTCCTTAGAAATCTCTAGCCATCACTGACCACCCTACTTTTTCCCGGTCCTTTTAAAACCTAATTGCAACTCTGCTGCAAGCACCTTTCAATGTCTGCACGCTCCTCCTGCTAAGGGAAGGTCTCTGTTACTTCGAGTATGTTCGAGAGAGAGTTAGTCACATTACTACATAATTTTATTAGTCATATCTACCTATAATTTTCTTAGTTTCTATGTCGCGTTGGGACCATGTTATGAAGTTTCGTTGTAAGTACTGCCCATTTGCAGTGCACCTCTCCCCTTGCGCCCTCTTTTATGCCTTTCAAAAACCTACGGTTGACCTCAGCCCTCCTTGTTCATACGTTCGGACCATTTGGAACCGAATTAACAATTTTAAGTGGCAGGACCGCATGTACCACCCATCCAAGCTGATTTCATCTTCACGGGTTGCTTTTCATGTTATGCCTAATTTCGTGGCAGACAGAGGGACGTACTGAGATACGGACAGAGACACAGACGAAGCGTTTTATATATAGGGATGATGACACTGATGCCACCATTCGCTATCCCACTTACTGGTTTGGTTCTCGCCAGCGGTATCATTGACTCTTGCGAACAATCTCCTGAATAATACTAACCATGGATAAGCAGTTGCTTGGAATTCGCTCGAAATTCCTGGAATCCGTTCCATAACAGTGGTGGTCTGTCACCAAATAACATGACATCTCGCATGCCGTCGTAGTCTTTGGTACCCTGATATACAGGCCAACATCCGTTCAATCATCTCTGGAGCTCAGTGCATAGGACATTTCGCAGACATTGTTGTCGCTCTAGCTAATCTCATTCTGGCAGCGTCCGCAATTCGATGGAAAAAAATCGTGGATCTCTTCTTGGGCATCCCAACCTGTTCAAGCTTTCTCGATCGTCTAGTTCTTCGCCCCCCCCCCCGCACACCCTTGAAAGCTCTGTTTTCTACGGTAACGCTTTGAATACCCATAGGGCATTCTGTATGTCATTCGTCGAAGGTTTATTAAGACTTTGATGTCGTTACTAAAATTATTGAAATTCGAAAGCACTGTAATTGAATCTTGGGAAGTAGTATGGAAAAACCAAGCTTTTCAACTACAACTGGAAAAATTTCGCTTCATGTCAATGAATCACACCCACATTATTTGAAAGTCTCAACCTTCACAAATTACCGAAGAGCTATGCATAGTTCATCTACAAACTTTTTCTCATATCCAATTGTAAAATAATTTTTGGGGCATCTCCCTATAATTTTTCGGAAGCTTCAGAGTAAAAATTCAGGTTTGATTTATGGTGTAGAAGATGTAATTTAAAATATGAATAAAATATTGATGGTGTAGAAGATGTAAAAATAAAAATAAAAACAAAAGAAAACCATTGCGAAAAAATTTCCTGCCTCCTAATAGTATTCATCTAGGGTGTTCTATGGCCTGCTTTTTCCGTAGGATGACCCTCAAATCGAGCTCCCCCTCGCCCGCCATCTCTCTGCACAACGCAAGTGTCCTGATCGCTTTGGTAGTTTTTGTCAGCCTTTCTGTAGGTCTGTAATTGTTGAGGTGGTAGGGACCAAATTGCAATCAAACGACTCTAGATGGAAGGATATTGATCAGCGATGGATGGTCCGCTGAAATCGGAGATCTACAGAATCGCGCTCTCGAGAGAAACCTTTGAAACTTGTTAGTCTAATGACCTTGACGTCTTCTTAGTTATATTCGAAAAGGAAGTTCTCAAGCATTACCGAAGAAATTTCCCCTCGACGTACGATGACCTGAAGACATCGGCGATAGCATCGATACACATCCCCTCTTACTTTCACCTTTGTTATTCTTTCTATAAGTAGAGTAAATGTAAATTTAGCATGGGAAAATTAAATGCTTCGGCCGAAGTATTTGTCCTTACAAGCCTTTCGTTTCTGTTATTTTTAGTAATAAGGAAATTGAGATATATTCTCTGGGAACTCAGGTGTGAATTTATTAGAAACCGAATGCAATTTGAGTGGCCGACTGCGATTGCGCAGCAATTTGTATTACACGAGTGAATGCACTTTATGGCCGTAGTACTTGCAAAAAGTATGTCTGAAATCAGATTTTGAAATTCTCAAAGAATTCAGACTTCCTCATACTCCTCACTGGCAACGGTGTTCTGCGTATTGGATTTGCGATTGATGAATCCCTTATGAATCGGCCAAATTGAATTTTTCCGACGTTTGTCGTTCCAACACGTGGTTGCGTTGTCCATTACGTCGCATATCTATCATCCGCATATTTTTGGCTTTCCGATAAATTTATTCATTGAAATTGTGACCACCCCGTTTACTTTTCAATGTGTGTTCAATACTTTTGAAACACCATGGGTACAATCATTCGTTTGTAAGCGTAAGGCAATTATTGATAGTGGAGGTGAACACATGGCTGCAGTAGTGGCGCTGCAGGTCAGGACACTCGAACTAGGTCATCGCGAGCGTGGTTTCCTGATGCTTTCCTTGTGGCTGACCGTGCGTGAAAGGGCGCAACTTGACCTGACCACAAAAGCCAATTTCAGCAAATATGATTGGCAAGCCTCATTGAGCCAGGAAATGAGCACCCTCTTCCTTGAATCAGCGTCCCTTGCACTTTATTTTATAAGACAGAAAGCGAGCACTTGAATCTTTGAATCACCATCTTTTGCACTTTATTTTACAAAAATAATTAAAATCTTAAAGTACAAGTGCATAACGCCTCGAGAGAATGGATGAATGAATGAATGATTCAGAGCGTAATCACATAAAGTCAGCAGTGAGCTCGGTTATTCAACTGAATTTCACCCGCGATTTACTGGGGACCGATAATGTGAGAAAATGCAGAGATCTAAAGAAATAGAGAAAAAAGGATAATCGACTCCCAGAGAATTCTCAGCTTTTTATTCGGCTAGATATGTTTTTTCCGATTGGAGTAGCAGGGACGATATCATCAAAATTAGAAAAAAGGAAAGGACACGATGAAAGGTAATTAAAAGGAGCTTGAACTCATGCAATGACGCTTGAGCGAGCGTTTTAGAGAGTGGACTGTCACTAGAAACACAAACTGCAAGCTTGTGATCTCCATATAGGATTTGAGAATGTCTTGAACTTATGACTACCATTGGAAAAGCAAACCATGAAGTATCGTCGCTGGTTCAAAAAATTCACTGAAACTTGCAAATCTTTCCCAAGGGCACATTCACGTTCATTAGGAGGTGGACACGAAGGGTCTTTGACAGAGCTTTACAAATCGCTTGGCACGCTAGAGGATGACAGAAACGAAAATTTAGGTCGTTGGAACCATATTACAGTAATCCTGACGTAAAACAAAATCTGTTCGTCCACAGAAACTCTGCGGACCGCACCACATTCGGCTATTGTCTGTCACTGCCCACGAATCATTATTTTACGGGTTTTGTGAGCTGAATGAAGTTGTTGAAGCAGATTCAGCATACATGCGGTAAAAAAAAGCAGTCAGTTCACGGTGCGTGTGTAGTAGGAGCAATCCACTATGTCGGCGTCCGGCGCTATCTTTGCCTAGGTTGTTAGCCTACATAGTGGAAAGCTCCTACCCACTGAATAAGGCTCAGGTAAAAATATTACCTTGGGTATACAAAGTGACCATTACAGAACGGTTTCGAGTGAGACAGCCTACAATGAGTGGGCTGTTTCACTCTAATCCCAAAGCGAGGTTTGGGCAAAGATAGGATGCTAATGTAGATGGAGGGGCGCTCCCGTGTGGTCGACATCCGGCGCTAATTTTGCCTAGGATCTTTCCCTAAGCCTTGGTTGAAGAGGAACCTCATTCGCTCGGCAAGAAGCAACGAAAGGGATTTCATGTTATTTTTTTGAAACGCCTTTGCAACCTCGAGATTATATAAAACTGAAGCTGAGTAAACAGATGGCACAATTTCCTCAGAAACTCCTTTCGCCAAAGAGCAGCACCTATTTTCATTGAAGTACCCTTCGAAAAAATCGCAAAAATAACAACAAGCAACTGGAACTTCAATGTAAAATCTTTTGAAATCTTTTCAACAGCCTCACCGACAGCTAAAACGCTGCATTTTATTACAGTTCTTATTAAAATGAAGTAATTACACGTTAGCACCCTCCCTAAACCCATTTCTTCATTTAGCTCACAAAACTCGTGGGCAATAACTGAAAATAGTCGTCGAATGTGATGCGGTCGCAGCGATTCCGCGAATGGACACATTTTTTTCACGCCAGTTACTGTGAGATGGCTTCGACGTCCTGAATTTTGGTTTCTGTTAGAGGATGTGGGCGAAACGCCACAGATACTATTCTACGAATCATGTTCATCAGGAGCATCAACTTCCACTTCAAAGGTTGTTGATTACGGTATCCCACTTATAACATTTAGAATTTATAGTATTATCAGCGGAGTTTGTGCGTCGTTCCAGTGCTCGAGTGGGCATTGGAATGCTTCTCGTAATCGAAGTGGTGGGTGAATCAACATTATAACGCCTCATACGGCATGTATGGATCCCTTGAGTAATTCCCTGCAACAAGGCTATGCGAAGTACCCTCGCAGTTTGAAGCAGCCGTAAGACTCACGGATATCAGCTGTTGAGGTAGCATAGGAATTTTTAACTCAATTCCCTTTTTGTAGACTTTTTGGATCAACGTGGGCTCCGTATTTTTGGTAATCTCCCCTTTCGATACATTTCACTTGCATTATATTCATCTCTTTGTGTCCCAAAAAAAAAGTCCAACGCTCTCACGGGTGTGCGTCGTTCGCTCACCTTCGGCTCGTTGACAAATCTGATGAAGAGCATTTCAGCCTTGCATTTTCAAAGAATAGATAGTCGTAAGATTATAAACTCCGGAGTTAGTGATGGTGAAATCCTGAGCAGAAGTCATGAGGTGAAATGTAAAGCGGGTCCTACTCGCAATGTTTCGGACCGATGATCGTCCAAGCCGACCACTGCAAATTGTATGAGACTATGGAGTAGAAAGGGAAAAACACCAGTCTAAACGGAAACGAAATGCGCAACGCTTGAAGGCACCTGGGGGAGGGAGGGGGAGGTGGAGGGAGTAAGAACTGACAATACAGTTCTTTAGAAGCAAACCTTCCACTTCAGGAGAGGTGATATGTGGCGAAACTCACATTGAAAGATGCGGCATGGGCTCTTATTACGATCCCCAGCACAGCGAGTCGTTCTGCACACTCAGTTCATCAGCCCGGCGAGTTGCAGGCGAGGGCAGGATACCGTTCGCGGTCGACTGACTCGGCCATTCACCTTTCTGCAATCAACCCCTTAGTGACGCAGAGGGGCGCCAAAGGGAATGTAGATTTCTGGTCCCTATTCCTCGAGTTTTTTACCGTTTTACTGTTCTTTCTTCACACTGCTGAGCACCCCTGCTTCCATATCCCACAGTCTGCCAAATTCACTCATCCCGGTGTTTTTGAGACTGCCTTCTTGCATACGCCGTCATTCGCGAGGACGGTGCGGTCTGATGAACCCATGGTACAACAAAGATGTCACTTCGGATCTCTGCTCGCCCGTCTTGTTGAAGTCCGCACTGCATAGTATACAGGGGGTGCCAAAAAAAAGTAATTTTGCCCACGGCTCACATCTCCCAATTATACAAAACATAGGGAAACGAAAGAAATGATAGTATAGGGGTGAAATATTCCCGAAAGGTTCCTCTAAAAGCAGGAACAAGCTGAGACTCACTACTTTCATGTTCAAAAAAATATAGAACCTTTAAGGGGCGCAGTCGGGCTTCGGAGCACCCACGGTATCAAGGTCCCCTTAAAACAGTGGAGCCGGGTTCCATGGTAGGTCTTTTGTGAGAAGCTTCCTAAGGATTGGCCCTTCGGTTTATGGAAGTCACAGAGCCCCTGCTGCTTGGACAAGGCTGCTATGATCCGAAGTATCACTTTCATGCCCAAGTCCGCCTCCGGAGGGGTTTCAGTGGTAAGTGCACGTTTTGGCTCTTGGAAACGAAGGGCGCTGGGAACCCGGAAAAAACGGGATCCTAAAGAACACCACCCAGTATAAATCCCCTTAGGTACCCAGAGTGAACGGACCTCAGCAAGGTTGCGAACGAGGGTGACGAAATTTCGGATTTTGCCCAGTTGAGGTGACACATCTTGTTCACTCTTTCCTCGCTCCCGTTCCTGCTCGTGCAGAAGGCTGCCACGGAGTATAGTGATAGAGTGAGGTCTGCTCTTGAATCTGGGGATGTGAATACCTCAACAGAATTTGCTGTAGTTTGACTAAAGAGGGGTGAAAGTGGACGAGACAAAATTACTTTTTTTTGGCACCCCCTGTAGACGCGGAACAGCACCGTGTACTTCATAGTCATTGTATGGTACTCCTTAGCACTTCTGAATCCGAATCCAGAATCCCGATTTGGTTGGATACCGCGGGAAATGTTACGGTGATGGAGGCGCTGCTTATTGAATTGGCAATGTTGCAATGCATTATTATGTGTTCCTACAGATCAAAACCATTCACAAACTGTACATGGCTGTTGCCTTGAACATTATTTTCTGACTTTTTTGCTGAGAGGTGCTTCGTGCTTGTTGAAATCATATCACATCCCTTTCAAAAATGCGGGAGACGCCGATGTCGGCATGGCGATTTTCCAGCATGGAACGGATCGGACCTAGAGGGCAGCAATTAGTGAAATCAATGGAAAGTCTAATTATATTGAGTGCTTTACCCAATATCATTAGACGCTCCATTGAGTCTATCGAGTGTTGCTTGCAATTCTATTAATTTTATCTCAACGAATTGAAAGGACCAGAAAGTAGGACTGAAAATGTCAGCATCTGCGGCTCAGTAGATATTTTTGAAAAGCATTCTGCAATGGATCCTGCTTGCTATCAAATGATACCGATTTTTCTGCATCGAATATGCAGTAAACAGTAATCGTGCAGCGCTTTCTTCATCCACATCGTCTGGCTGGGACCGCTGCCAGCTCAGTACCAGATAGTCTTTAACGTCCTTTCAAACGTATTTTAGTGTTTGGAAACCGTTGAACAAATGTTGACAAATGATGCAACTAAGCAGTAGACCCAACTGTAACTTAGGTGCCAAACTTAATTTTGGCCATTTTTTCGCTGAGAAAAACATCTCCACTGAAAATTAGGTATAAACAATTTCAGTCTAACCATTTGCTATAATTTTCTGCAGCCTTTTCTCGTTCTCCTGACATTTGATTATACCGTCGTGATAAAAGTACCATTGTCGCCGCGTTAAAATCACCAATTTATTTTTGCACTTTTCCAACTTTGCAAAAGTGTAGCAAATAGGCCGTGTTACAACCATTTGAGCTGATGAATTTCGGGAAACATTTGTCTGTTCGTTCGGCCAGTAGGGAAAGAAACTTCTATCATAGTAGCAAGTGTATTTTTTGAAAAATTTTTGCCGTATACTGCTAAAAGCCTCTATGCTAGTGAATGAATTTGCGCTCGTCACTCACTGTTCTCATCATTTTTTCGCAACAATTCCTTTTTTACCTGTTTAGTGTCTGTGGACATCACCAATATTTTCTACTGCATGAACCCTTAAATGCACAGAAGCAATTCAAGCCCACTGACATTTCATTTTGATTACAGTTTTGATGCTCGTCCTGAAACGGCTTCTTGCGTGTGGAGTTGCTTCAGTAGATCCACATTTGCTCGGCTGCCACAGTACATCGCAAAATGTCCCTCCCTGTGTCTTGCACCTTAGTGGACTCGTGGACTCGTTTTCAAGCTTATATTCAACAATGTGCAGTTCAAAGGCTTTCGAAGTTTTTTTTTTGTTTTCGGATCACCACGCCTACGTCAATGCCTTATACTTTAGGGATTGGCCGCGCCGGAGGGGCGTGGTGGTCGAAACTTCATCGGTCTCGACCCAGTGCGAGTGCGCTGCGTCATACCCCTGACTCAACATCCAGTAGTGGCAACCTGCCTACATTAAATTTAGTTGTGAGCCAGCTGGGGGTGAATGGATAACCAATGAGTGAGCGTGGAGCGGAAAGGAAGTGGCTTCGTTCTTTTCTGAGAACGAGTTCAGGTCGTTTGTGAGACGTGGTCAATTGCACCGGAATATCTGTGCTAATTTTTCGCAGTAGATGCTGCAGTAGTACGGCGTCGGCTTTGTCAAAGGACGTGCAATTTAAGATTGCTTTCCTAGATCACCACATTACCACATCTGTTAAAAATCGATTTAAAAATGAAAAATGAAAATCAGGTCAATTAATTGATTGTTAAGGCTCTCTCGTCAAGCATACGCTGATGAGCGCATTCGCACTACCCCTCCGGAGAGATGAGGGTACTGGGAGGGGTGTCGTCTGAGGAACGAGGATCAGTTTTGAGCGAAAGAGTGAAAAGTTTGTCAGACAGTGGGGTTGGCCGGCCGTCGCGTTGTAGTTGAGCTAGCACCGACCATCATTGGCTTTCGCTGATAGTAAGAGATACCTAACCTACTAATAACCGCTGCCCAGTGAAGACGGCCCTTTTAAGGCAGTTGTGGGGATTGCTGGGCCCAATTTGAAAATAGAGTTGAAGAGGTAAGTAGCACAAATGTGAAGAAAAACGGAGTGAAACGATGAATACCCAAGAATAATACCCCACCGCTGATTCTGATGAGCGAGCCATGTCAAAAAAGAGAAGAGCCACGTTCAAGCGGGCGGGAGGCAGCTGTTGGAAAAGGCGTCTCCACCAAAGCTGAGAAGCGCCCCTTTGCAGTGAATTTTACCACATGAAAGCTTCTTATCTTTCATTCGGATGACTCACTTTAAAGACTTTTCTTACTCCAATAACTCTATGTTCACCTTGGCTTATCTACATACCTCCTCACGCTTTACAATACTACTCCCATTCCCACTCCATGATCTCTTCCTATAGGGCGGGTGAAGTTCTACTGTATGTCCTACTTATCGCTAGGCTGTACCGAAGCCCAACCACCTGATGTCATTTTAAGCAACATCTATTTAGAAATCTCTCGGCCTTACTACGAAAGGGTCTATCTTGCTTAGATTCTCATCGTGGACGGAAGATCGACGTTTCGACGCTGAACTGAAATTTCTCGGTTTGCTAAGTAGTTTATGTGGGCCTCCTACTTTTCGATGATCCATGCCCCGGAAAACTTTTCCATGTCTCTGGGCTGCATTCATACCGAACAATGCCTTTTGTAGTAAGCACATTCAGGATACGCTGCACCCCCTGCGGGAGTGCCTTGTCGCGAAACTTACCTTTCACCTTGAAATATTAGGTAGTCTAAAAAGTCTTTTCGTATTTTTAAATACCGCTTTTTCCCTCAAAACTGTTTTCCAGAAAATTTCTTCTGTACATATATATGTAGTATAAGTCCACGCATCTATAGGTATTGTTGTCTTCCATCTCCCGGATAACCCTTTTCGACAAAATAAAAATATCAAAAGTCACTTCATTTTCAATTCCAATTTTTTTCTTTGAATGGCGTTAGACAGGGAAAGAAAAAGATGATAATCCGATGGAGCAAGATCCGGGCTATAAGGCAGCAATTTTTATCCAAGCTCGAAAATTTTTTAGAAGAAAAAAATTCAAAAAAATTTTTACTACTAGTGAAAAAATGACTCGCCAAAAAATTCTCGAGCTTGGATAAAAATTGCTGCCCCATCCACCTTATAGCCCTCATCTTGCTCCATCGGATTATCACCTTTTCCTTTCCCTGTCTAGCGCCATTCAAAAAAAATCTTTTTATAATTTTTGTATTGAAAATGAGGTTGACCGTTGATATGTTTATTTTGTTTAAAGGGTTATCCGGGAGATGGAAAACAATAATACCTATAGATGCGTGTGGACTTGTACTACATGAGTATGTACAGAAGAGATTGCTGGAAAGCAGTTTTGAGGGAGAAAGCGGTATTTGAAAATGCGAAAAAACTTTTTAGACTACCCAATAGTTGTTCCCCACATTTGAACCACTCATGAACTGAGTTGAACCTTCCACCAATCCGACCCTGAACCGAGCCTCCAAGCTGGCCTGCAATCGAATCACGAATGTTCCTTCTAGGCTTCACTCACTCGGATTACGTTAGGCCCATTGCGGGCATACTTCCCCCAAAAAACACCGCTGACGTTAACACGACTTTCCCTCACATCTGCATTCTGAAATTAGATTGGAATTTTATTACTTGAGTACCAACTTGCAGCCCACGCCCCGCCGTGGGCGTGGTGTAGCTTAGTATGCTCTTCCTTTTCACTCATGCTATCTCACACTTAACCCGACCTTTGCAGCCTGCGCTTTGATACATCCGATGTTCGTGAAAAACAGACAGATAGACAAACCGTCAGACAGACTAAGCCTATTGGGCCAGTTTGACTGGGAACCGGGCTGCCCTATAAGGAGGAGGGAACTACATATTGTCGGCTTGCCGCGCTAGCATACTATCTGCAAACTGCTTGGGAGTATTGTTAATGAGGTACTCCCCGTAATTACCAACTCTTGAATCCTTTCCTCCTTTGATAGCAGGGAAACATGAGAAAGTGCCTAGAAAGTCGCATAGAACCTGAGAAAGTCGCTTTTTTTGTGTCAATGATTATTTTAAAATTTTAGCATTGTCATTTCGAATTCCACCTTATATAATGTTCTTGCGTCAACTGTAGCCTTTGAAATATCAATTCAGGGTACACCCCCAAAATCAAAAGTACAAAGTAAAAAATGTCGGGAAGGTAGGTTTGATAGGAAAGTACGTGTTAGTGACGAGATCAGGAGTACTTTGGTTGTACCCCTTCAATAATCCCTTTCGAATGCCTTAGCAAGCCGAGAACCGTGAAAACTGAGTGCATTCTCGTAAACATTCAACGATAACAATTCAACTCTCCCGTTTCCCTATGTGTTCCAAACTTCAAATTCACCCGAATTAATAAAAGTTTATCTAATATCGAAATTTAAAAAAATACAAGACGTGCGAGTGCTGATAAGCTATGATAAATATGCCATTCAGAATTTGAAGAAGCTGAATTAAGGTGAAAGGCGTGTCGGTAGTGTAATGGATCGGCACACTTTCCCGCAAAGGATGAAGTGCGGGTTCAAGTCCCATCCGAGATCGAAGCTTTTGGCCATAATACCGCATCCTCGTAGTGACTTTATACAAGAGATAGTCCGCTCGGAGAAAGGGCACTCCCAGGTGTCGAGAAAAATAGCCGCTTTAGTGCGACACCCCCCTCTCTACGGCAACCATATACATCCCCTTTTTTTGACCTCTACAATACCAGTGACTACTGCCGGATTGCCAAGTTGTCGTGTGTTTTATTGCTATACCTTTCCTGAGGCAAAAAGATATATATTTTACATTTTGTCACACGAAATTGCGGTGAAATATCCTTTGCTTCTCATCTGTATATTGAAAATTTGGATTTAAGCTTATCGCTGACCTCTGAAATACGACCACCCACCCATCTATCCGCTCAAATACGACTCCCCTGTCGAGGAAACCTCGACTTCAGACGTACCCTGGTTGTGATACACTACTGACCGGCGTTACGCGAGAAAGGCATTTGGTCCCATGCGCCCGCCAAGTACGTTCTTGTCGTCAATGTGTTGATGCGTGTTTAATTGTGGGTTTTTCAACCATGACGATTACTGTTTACTGATGTTGATGTTGACCATGATGTTTACTTGAGGAATTCTCTCTCTACCCAGTTGGAGGGGCTTATACTGAGTTCTGAAGTGCAAGACGAGGTAGCATTTTTATATAAGAAGTCGTAGCATGGCAGTGGAACATGTTCCCTAAACTACTCGCACTCCATCCCTGTAAACTACAATTTCACTTATCCAAAATGCGGCTTTTAATCAGCGTCTGCGCCCCGTCGAGCAACGCCTTCTCTCTCTGAATTCTTTCCAGTTCTATAAATTTCCAATCCCCCATGTGCAGGGGTACATATTTACTGAATTTCAAAACAATCAATATGGAAAATAACTGGTTTTATTTCAGGCTTGAGAAAACCGCAAGACGTCGCAGGCTCACCATTAGGCTTGAATTTTTTTTTTGCAGCTTTTTTGCGATATCTTTCTTAATCTTCAGATATGAATTTCGAAGCCTTACATTAGTTGGCATTAGACCAAATGACGGAAAAGTACGCAGACATTTTGAAAAATGCGACGAAGATAAAATTACATCATATTTCGTTCAAATGCCGTCATACCAGTTTGCCTTTTTTCCAGCTTCTGTGGCTGAGCGAGGAAAGATGTAGGCGTTTCCACAGGAACGATCTCCTTTCTAAGTTCATTCACTTGACGTCATAATTTCATTGTAAAAGTACGAACTTGAGAATTTATTTTCCTTGAGCACCTGTTCTCCCAATAACTGTGTTCCCTCGCTCGAGTTACTCACACTTTACTTCATCCGGTTAGTGTGGATTTAGTGCCGAGCACACTCTGAACTTATGTCAGACAGCATTCTGAAATTCAGCTTTCAACGGTTCATCATAGTCGTACGCATTGCACTTCAGTTCTTCAGTCTCTAGACAAAATCAGCGAAGACGAGACGTTTTGCCTGAACGAAGGGCAAAGCAATTACGTCGCGTTCTGTTGAGCAACTCAGGGTTAGTTAGGAGAGGTCGTGAGCACTACAAACACTTTATGTCTTCCTTTTTTCGGAATAAAGCTTCTGAAAAGGATCGCATATTCAGTCATCACCACAAAGAAACTTCAGCACCGATGCAGCGGGGTTTACTGGACCCAGCAATTTCGGGCTGGTGATAATTCACATGTCCTCTGTAGTACCATTCCTGACCACTTACTCGAGTCTCTACATCCTTGCTTGTATTTTTATTCATTCATAACAAATGGCATTCGGAGTGGTTCGTTTGAAAGTCAAAGGTCTATAAGGGCAAGTTGCGTGCACTTCGAGCGCTTTGTGATGATAGCTATCGAGACCTTATGCAGGCGGTCATCACCTCGTGCTCGATTTACCCCCCCCCCCCCTAGTGTGGGTATTCAACCATTGCCACATAACACAGGCTCGCTGGTTCGATGCTCCAGTGACGCTGCACCGCAGAATGAGCGCTGTGAATAGCGATGCCTTACTCCATGTTTTCTGCCATTTCTTCTCGTTTTTTCGTCATTGGTGCACTACATGTAATTAGCCCCTTTTGCTTTCGTTAGACGCCCACAGCAGCATTTAAAAGTCTATTTGGGACATTCCTCAAATGCTTGTGCACGTTCATTTCTTGATTTTCAAACACTTCGACTTGCTGCAACTCGGGCCACAGAGTTTTATCTGTTTATTTTTTCTTTACGTGAATCACATGTGGCGCTAATCCAAGATGAGCTTTTGCTGCTTGGCTGATATGCCTAGTGCCAGTTAATATGAAAAGTTGTGTTGTGGTCAATTTATGTTTAAAATGGAAAGGTGAAGCTAGTATTTCTTGGAAGCATTTAATTCTGAACCATGAAAGATTGTAGTAGGCTATTTATTTTCCATTCTATGTGATTGTGACTTGGGATCAACAGATTCATTTTTTTCGTCGTCAAGTTCCTCACAACCCTTTCTCAGTGACTGCTCAGCAGACGGCTTGACAGCATTCGCAGAAGTGATTTTGCGGTGCATAATCTTCCTTTTCCGTCCCTGTCAGTTTATCCAGGGCATAGACGATTGCATCAACGTTTGGAGGCTAAGGTTGATTTGATTTTCAGTTATGTCACGTGCTTCTATTAACCATTAGCATCTACAGAACAGCTTTTTTTTGGCACAGAGGGTGCCAAAAAAGTCACCTTTTCTCCTCCACTTTCAAGTCTGTTTTAGTCGAACTTCAGCGGATGCTGACAAGGTATCTCCATCCCCAAATACAGAAACACACCTCACACTTTCACTAAACTCTGTAAGAGCCTTCTGCACGAACAAGTCGGGAGCTTATTCCGAGTGAACATGATGGGTCACCTCAACTCGGCAAAATCCTAAATTTCCTCGCTTTTGATCACAATCTTGCTATGGCCTGTTTACTTTATAACTGAGGGAGTTCATGTTGGGTTGAAATATTAAATATTCTTGAATATTCCGTTTTCTTCAGGTTTCTGACGCCTTTGACTTCCAAGAATCAGAAAATTACATTACCATTGAAAACCCTCCAGAGGCGGGTTTAAAGGCATCATTAGGGGAAAGTCGGACGAAAAGTAAAAGAAATAGTGCATATGAAAGCCGAGATGCCTAGCAATAGGACAGTGAAGAAACAGCGGATGGAATTGGCCTAAAACCCGAGAAATAGGACCCCCTTTCCACTGTTGATTCTCGAAGCGGACGACCTGTCCGTCAAGAGGGGAGTAGTCTGATCTAGTTTTCCATTGGCATGTTGCCAAGTAAACACAGGGGAATTGTTTGGAAAGACGACAACATCTATTTCTTGAGTGAGTTTCACGCTAAAACTGCGAAAGCGCGCCGCAAAACCCCCGATCCTACCCCATCTCCTCGACCGCTCTCACCCCAATCAATCGGGAATTACGTCATCGAGAGGCGGAACCACTGAGTGGCAGAGGCGGAGCCCCTGAACGCTTCGCCGTTTTGCAGCGCTTCTACAGCTCGGAGGGGCGCTTTTTCACCGGGATTTCGCCGCAGATTACCTTCTTAGGCCCAGGACTACCATGTGAGTGACTTCTTCTTGGGATTTCTCCACTATTGCCTACCCCTAATGATGTCTTTAATCCATGAAAAATAGCACTTCGGATCATAGCATCGTTGTCCAAGCAGCTAGAGCCCTGTGACTTTCATGAACTGAGGGGTCAGTCCTTGAGAAGCTTTCCACGAGTGATCCCCACGGAAGCTGGTTCTACTGTTCGAGGTGGACCTCGATGCTGCAGGTGCCCTGACGCCCAACTGTGTCAACTGAAGGCTCCATATCTCCATGACGGTAAATGAGCTACAACTTGTTCCTTCTTTCTCTAGGAGAGGATATAGAAGAGTAGGGGAATATTTTGCCCCAATACTTTATCCTTTCGTTACCTTCTGCTTTGTAATCTTGGCGGATGTGAGCCGTGAGCAAAGTGGCTCTTTTTTTTAGCACTCTCCGTATATTAGTGCTAATGCGCCGCTGAATGCGC
Organism: Trichostrongylus colubriformis; assembly: GCA_963978905.1. NCBI lineage: Eukaryota > Metazoa > Nematoda > Chromadorea > Rhabditida > Trichostrongylidae > Trichostrongylus > Trichostrongylus colubriformis. Next base: position 42,354,314 of record OZ022257.1, on the reverse strand, counting down.
TCCAGTGTGGACATTCATGAAGCCCTGTGGTCACCAGATTCTATTTGTGTTCAGTACGTCAAAATGCTACTACGTAGTGGTCTAAACCGTTACAGTACAATCAAGTTTAAACGCTACTGAAAGCGAGGAGATGTTCAATAGTATATATGCATTATCGAGAGAGTTTATTAAATAATATATGAGATATATTTGAGATCAATACCGGTTGTGGTGGAAAAATGAGTTAGCAAACCAGTGAGCAGTACTATACTATCCACTTAAAAATGCTTCGCCTAATGGGACGTGTTGTGTGCATTTACAGCAAGAGGACTGAGCAGTCGTCGATACCGTCCCTATATCTCTGATTAGTGATCCTTGGTAACTGATCACTAATGAATAAGTGAATTTGTACGTGCACGGCTTTTACTTGGTTGTAACTGCGAGGCGCCATGGTAGCGATTACGGTATACCAGCCATACAGGGAGACGGGCCTTTGGCTCGTCCGGGCTGGCACGCGACATTTGCGCGGCAAACTGCGCGACGCCGCGTCCCTCCGCGGGAACTTTGACTGGAGCGCGAATTCGCAGTCGTGCTTATTCAGAGCAAGATACTGAGGGGTCTTGTCGAGAGAAGGGCCTCTTCATTCTCCCATGCGTGTTTATATGTTGAAACTTTCGAGTATTATGTTCTTATTCGTGCAACACATTTTTACAGATTACATATTGTTTTCTTTATGAACTTAATTTTGAAGAGTTTGATGATAATGTCATAGAATCTGTTTTTTCGTCTTGCATTGGCCCTTAATGTGAAACCGTGCTAAACTGTCAACGAAATTTGATGTTGCCTCACCTTTCTCAATTCAAAGTTACTTTTGTGTTCGTGATGTCAGTATGATGCAATCCGCTTTATTTCTTCTCCGTGGCTGGAGTGATGAACACTTTATATGTACTTAAGTGTGCTTGTATGTAATGACATTGAAACAAGTAGAAAAGAAGCGGATTTCATCACAGTGTCATCAAACTTTTCAAAACTTGTCATCAAACTTTTCAAAAAGATGCTCTCAAAAAGAACAGAAAGCGATCTGGGTGGGAATATGAGGATACTAAACTAATAGAAGTATTACACAGGAAAGGCTCATCATATAACCACTGATGAAAGGAAGGAAAAGCGTGTGCCCAATAAAATTTTTAACCATCTTAGCCTTTATCCGTTTCATTACGTTTCGCGCCCTAATCAACGACGCCTAGGTCGGCCGCGTCATCGCGCACTTCGCCGCGTGCCAGCCCGGACGAGCCAAACGCCACACACCCCAGCCATACATCCTGTACATTGTAGAGTTTTGCTCTGTGGCCTCTAGGAGGACTACGGTAATTGCGTGAATTATTGAATATGGCATTGTGAAGCTTACGTCTACACTGGCAAGTGAATTAGCTGTATTCCACAAGTTCACCTGTTCGCACTACTGTTAGCAATATTCTTAAACATTTCCACGTCAGTATCGCTGGTTTCATATGAAATTCCATGTTGTTTGAAATCCGTCAACATATGCGCGGTAATTACTATATGTCCATGAAAACAATTTCCATGCCAATTTATTTCCACAAACAAAAACATTCTTGAACTGATTATTAGGGGGTTGCAACATGTAATGTTCATTAGATCGAATTTTTAGAGGCGCATTCTATTTACCATAATCATGGATGATAATACTAGGGGCTCACTAGGTGGCACATCGCATTAGATAGTAAGGCTGATTGTGAGTTGCTTGATAGCTGATCTGTGACGAAAATTGTAGAAAATAATGACTAGAGGCTTGAGGGTTAACGAATAAAGATCTTATAATGCATGACACGAATCCATGAGGGGCCCGTCACAAAAATTGGAGGAAAGGGGCTAGATGGATCAAAGACAAGCGACATGGACGCAGGTTACATGGTTCTACCTCGTCTGCCCACTACTTCCGGTAGAATTGTATTCTCTCATTTAGTCACAGATCGAATAGCGCCCTAATGACTCATCACTTTGCCTCAAAAGGACGCAGGGTTGCCAGTAACGGATTGGTCTTTCTGCCCACAGGAGGGAACACACTGACTACCCTCAGATGTATCCTTCAGGCTTTTGGTAAGGATAAAAAGTTAAAGCCCTCATCCATGTACACGTTGAATGGGATGCGCCATACTTAATTAATCTGACAGAAATCATTTCCCTTGACGTCTAATGCTGACGGTGAGACTCTATGATCACAATTAGCTCACCATATCGACGCCTTGAAATTACAGTCTCCTACTGTAATTTCTAGAAAGACCAGTACCCATGGATATGTGATTGAAAGACTTATTGTTATTCCCGCAAGGGACCCGAGGATTGGCTGAACCGTACATTTGATTATGGGAACCATGGGGAAACTCTTGAGAGGTGTTCCGTAGTAAGTATGGTTGATCTTATTTTCCTTAGAAATATTACACCGTACATGTGGGGACGAGCCAAAAAGCTCTCTTTCCCACCGAGCTAATTATGAAACAATTTGAAATTCCACAGTGAAATTACGTCGTGTGTCAATTATTGAGAAGAATTTCGCATTTACATAAAATTCGTCATGTGGCGAGAATTGAATGACGAAATGGGAAAATTGCCTTTTTTGGCTTGGTTTTCGCCATAATATGTGATCTGCTAGGATGTACATACAATGTGTTAACTTGGTTTTTTAATTCTGTTCCGTTTCACAAAATTCTCTTTACCGTTCGACGAGCTTCATAAACTGTTATTTGTTTTTGAATAAGTATGCTGTTTATCATTTTCGGGGACTAGGGAGTACCTAGAAGGCACAAAACTGCATTCACGACACCTGTTCGTCTTCGCATCGTCAAGACGAAAAAGATGTCGCTGCACGTCAACAACGTCTACGAAAAAAGGTGTAATAGGCTACAATAAAGCGCACATTGACACCATGCGACAGAATAGCCACTCACAAATGGTCACTTCGTCTGAAGTGGATGAAAGGGAAAACAGTAGGCAGCACTGATCTCCTTATTCTTTATCTTTCCTCCCCCCCAAAAAATGGTAGACATCAATGTGACACATATGGTAACATCGCGAGGCATTGATCTGATTCGAGCAGAGTGGCAGAATAGTAATAAGCGATCACCTATTTTACCCAGCAATTCTCAAATGAAGACGAGTACAACAACTTTTAAGTGAAAGTGCCGCCGTCAAATGATTTTCACATTCTTGAAACTTCTCTAAACCTTCCTGAATACAGTGGAGAGCACTTTGTCCTTGATTTCCTTCGCTCCTCGTACTTTCTCATGGGATTGACATCCTTTTCAAAATTAAGATTCTAAGCATTGTTTGATACAGCTATTATTTTGTGATTATATATTAGGTTGATTCATAATAAATCGGACAAATTGACCAATTTTAATCATTGTCGTACAACTTTTTTACGACAACAGGGATTCACTTGAAATATACTCCATCTTTATCGATGACCTTTTGCCACGGTATAGGCAGATCATGGATGCCCTTGCTCCAGAAGGCCGGAAGCTGGAGCTCGAAGAAGTTGCCGAGTGCCGCCTTGATCCGTCGCGAGTTTTGAAGTCTTGGCCGTCCAGGTGGCGTTGGCTGTGGGAGAAAAGGTGGAAATCTGAAGGGGCCAGGTCTGGGGAGTACGGTGGGTATAGAAGTACGGTCCAACTGTACGACAGCAGCTCGGCCTTGGTCGATCTTGCGAAGTGCGGTCTGTGGAAGTAGACACGTTGTCGTGCTGGAAGTAGACATGTGACCGCCGCCGTAGCGAACTTTGGACATTGGCCTTCAATTCTCGTAATTGACGAACGTAGACGTCGGCGGATACTGTGGTACCTTCATCGAGCAGCTCCCAGTACTCTACGCCGTGTACGCTCCACCAACCGCGGTTTTCGTCTTCGATGGAATAGTCGCCTGACGCAAACTTCGAATGCTACAACTACAGTGTACTTCTGCCGGGGGCATGCTCCTTGTGAACTTCTATCAGACGTCTGCCGATATCCGCGGGTTCCTGGCCAGATAGCGATATAAATAGTATGACGTTGCGGATGTGGTCTCTGGACCGCTTGAAATCGTGCGGCATTGTGGCGGAATGAATTTACTTTGGAGTGATTATTTTGCGGTACTTTGAAGAGCTTTTCATACTCATTCCAACGGTACCTCGCGCGTCCATTTTCGTTAATTCGTTACTGAGTTATGATCTCTTGAAATCATCACTACCATTTGTCCGATTTATTATGAATCAACCTAATAGAATGGGCTCATCGGGGAGTCCGTGCGATCTTCGTTGCCTAAACCTTTTATTTTGGAATCAGAGGAGGAATTACTTTGCTTCAAAAGACGCTGTACATTTATGATGAACGCTTTATTCTAGAAGAACCGCTGACCTATAATCTGAAAGGGAAAATAATTTTTGCAGTAAGCAAAAAGTAATCTGTGATCAGTGAATTTTCTTCACATTCCTAACTGATTTTGATGTGGTATATAGGCTTCGAATTATCGAGAATATGCTTTTGTCAAAAGGGTCCTGCAATTTCGGAAAAAATGCACTAGAGAATGGTTCGTAACGAATATGAGTTAGTAACCATTGAACATGTGAATGTAGATCTAGTAAGAGAGTCGTAGCCCTGCCCTAAGGTCAAAAATGAATTTTGTGTGCTTCCAAGGAGAAACTGTTGATTCATTTACTTATCAATACACAACAACTCATACACGCTTGCACTCGCCATCACGAGGCGAACCCAACACTGTCCTTCATTTTCCATTTCATCCATTTTCAACGATACTATGACGCAGCGACGGTTTGCGAGTGATTATTCTATCATACGGTCGACTGATCGACTGATCATAGGCTCAGAACAAAAATGGCTTGCAATTCTCGAAAATAGTGACTTTGACGCCCAGTAGCGAAGCACCTTCGGAGTACAACGAGATCAAAGTGGCATTTCCACACTTTCCGAACTCTTGTGATCCATTTTTGTGCAGCGCTACGAACGCCTTCTCCGTGGAATTCGCACTTGTCCCAAACAGTTTGATGAAAAGCGAAGAGGAGGAAGTTTCAAAACCGTAGCATTTTCTCCTTCAAATTGTCCAGTCCTTTGTCTTGAACATCATTTTGTAGGCCAAAAAAGCTCTTTCGAAGACATGTATACAATTCGTGGAACGGCAAAGAGAATGCTGTGATTGGAACAAGCTTTCTTCACATCTAAAGGGCACTTTAGCAGTTGGAAGCACTGCATTATGATCGTTAAGTTCCCGTTCCCGACTGATTAGCTCACTTTTGCCGGCATTTACTGGAAATGAGGGCAGAATATGTAGGAGTTTACGCCAAAATAGAAGATGCGAACGTTAACAACGGTCCATCCTTTTATCACACATTTTCCATCACTGTTCAGTGTTTCACGCAGTTTTGCCGCCACTGGTCGTAAAATTATCTCGCATGCTGAGCTTTCAGTGCTGAGCTTGAAGGCGTACTTCACTATAATATGAGTATTTTGGTTCTATCCATCAGCAGATGACCTTTTTACAAGAGCAGGGCGATTGCAATCATCTCAGCGCGAGGGTGAGTGTTAAGCGCGTAAAGAACTCGTAAAGAAGCATTCATAATTCCCGCGTCTTATCTAATCACATGTATCGCAGACCATTGGCCACTTAAACACCATGTTGGAAATTTTACGTCAATGCGAAGTGTGGTCGAGGGGCCTGAGCCGCCCCATAGTGCCGGTGAGGACACCCCGCGACGCAGCAGAAAGTTGCAGCTTGGACAGTTGCCCAAAGTTCTATGTGGACATGGGTAGTGCATTGTGGAAGAATGTGCTTACTACAATCGGTTGTGCCCCTCAAGCGAGGTCGCATCCTAGACACTCTCTTAGGTAATAAGTGCAGGCAATCTGCTTCGAAGTCCCTCAGGGGAAGTGGAAAATGCTAGATGAAACGATCATCGCCGGAAGGAGGGGGATACCAGAACATGAGAGGCGAGATATCGACTGCGGTAAGATAGGATAGGGAAAATTCCCATAGTAATGGCAAGCCTTTTGAAGGATATTATCACGTAAAAACTTGCCCGAAGATTGCTTCTATGTTGCAAGCTCTTCGAAGCCAAAAGTCAGAAACACCTTATTTTCAAGATTTTTGGAAGTTCCTTTTGCTCTTTTCTCAGTTATGTGATCTTCAGCACCCCCATAGCGTTTGGAAAGCGGCACAAGTTTACTGTGATCTGTGCTTTTAAGCCTTATAGGTAACTGATAATTCAAAGATTTACCACTGCATACCACATCACTGTTCGGAAGTTAGATAGTATCACGGTCGAACTGATATCGGATCATGAACTTGATTTATTGCTCCACCTAGCATTTATTACTTGGAATGCAGTGGTTTTTATTGCAACAGTGAACGGTATAAGTATAACATTTCATCAGCCTTCATTGGCTAATGTCAGTTCTGTCACCCATTGCTAATGTGGCCGTACCACTCTACCTGGCACATAAGAGCCAGCGCTATCAATCATCTTTAATAGTTGTCGAAATTTGATAACACTTTCCTTCTGAAGTCTTTGTAAGCCATTATCAGCTGCTACCTCTTAAGATCAAGGACTGCTGAAGTCCTCTCACCTTTACACATAACAACAATAAATGTCAACGAGTTACCGCAACCCGAAAAGCGCAACACAATTGGTGACACTTGCCTTCCAACGCCTCTTATCAACCACTACTAGCTGTTATCAGAACGGATCACCTTCCATATCATATGTGAAGTCCTCGAACCCATCCTTCTGCAACCCAAGATATGAATCTCTCGTCAAACAGGTGCAAAGAAACATATCGGCAGATACAGTCGCGTATATACACTAGGATTATACACATGCTATTCCTTCTCTTTGCTCCCAACCACCTTTATTTTCTCCGATTTTAAAGCTTCCCTAAATTTCCAGTACGTGGTGGTAACCACAACTACTACTGCATTTTTCCTGTATGTGTTTGAGTTTGCAATGTTCCGAGAATCTATGTGCTCTTCGGATTGCTACGAGGCGTACGAAGAGCTCTTTTGTGCCCAGTCATTCTTTTATATGAGGACATTGCACTTTTCTCTATATGAAAATTCTATAGCGGAAGACCCATCAATTTATATAGGGCGGGGGCTTATTCAGTTGATCTCAGAAATCTCATTCCATAAGAAGCTGTTAATGCGTGGTAAGAGCCTGGCTAAATGATAGGGGTAATGAGGGTAATGAGGAACTCCTACCGCGACCCAGTTAAATGTAAACTAGGGGCCTAAGAAGATTGTGTACGTCGGAATTCTCAGCGGAAAACTCGTCATGGGCTGTGATAGAGACGTCCTTTTTAGCCGCTGTCCCCTTTTTTATAAACCGACTCTCCCTCTGGCGATGAAATTGGTGAATCAATGGCTTTTAGTGGCCAGAAGTGTTTTCCTCAAGTTTTTGACAGTTTCGTTAGGTTTCTCTTTACTTTCTTGCTACCAAGCACCCCTAATTTCATATTTAGTAGTTTCTTTCACACTTGATGCTTCCCCTACCACTCTTTGAACTGTCCGGTACCGGGCGAACGGTGTGTCCTCGAAACGAGAAACTTCTTGGCTTTCGGATACTTCTCCACGGAGATACTGGCCCATGGCTCGAAGCAGAAGAACTCAAAGGGACGATGTCGTTAGAGCAGAGATGGGATTAGTGACCAATAATTTCAATAGCTAAAGACGAATTTTTCTTAGGAGTTGCTTTATTTCTGTGCTGTTAGGCTTTATAGTTCGAAGGCAGTAAAGTTTTACAAATCGAGTAGATGAGATTCTGCATAAGCGACGGCATACAAGCTCCTCACAACTTTTCACTGACGAGAGAGAAAGTTTTATAAAGAAAGTGATCAGAACTATTTGCGTACCCAAAATTTCTGGCAACGCTCCAAACCTCAGATATATATAGCACCTCAAAGATGTAAGAAGTCAGTGCTTTTATTTTTCCAGACAAGTCTGGCATCAATCCATCTACCCTAGAGGGTGGAAGGCTCGACTGGCCTTGACGGCCTTTGATGCGGGATTTGATCCTCACAGCATGAGAATGGGAGTGTGTACCACTTGTAACTACACCACCCCCGTGCAGGCTTACCCAAAGTTTTGACTAGTTCAGTGCTCTCCCTCTGTCCTGTGCTATTTGTCGTCGAAGCCCAATCGACCATACAGCAGCCTTGCATTTCGCTTCGACGATTGACTACAAAGATGGATCAGACGTCTCTCAGGCGAGGACGGGGATGTGATTGTCAGATAGCACATGCAAGCACGCTTGAACTCTTGTCTTGCTCTACGGTCGGCTCGCAATTATTCCAACGTAATTGGCCACATCTGAAGCAATTCAGCTCATTCGTCCATCGTTGCTCTATATCGCAGCTCACGGAGTTCGGTCTTTTTTCTCATGATTTCCATTCACTGCAAGGGGTATAGGGACCTTTACAGCCAATTTACTGCAGGTTTCGAGCAGTATCTAAAAAAGCCGCTCTTCTTCTGAAAGCTGAGGGAAAATTAATCTTTCCGCATGCTTCGTCAATAACTGGGAACAGCATCATATAGCCAAAGCGGTGAAGTCAAAGCGATCCCATTTGAAAGGTATGTCATATGACGGAATTGTTAACTGAAGCCAAAAAATAAAAAATGCAGGGATAAGTCAAACTTCTTGTCTTTTCACTGGAATCTCTCTGGTGCTCTCTACCCCCTTCGATGCTTGTGTCCAGGTGTTGTGGGGTAACAGTGTCGGACGGGGATCTGAAGAGTCCAGGCGTCTTATAGCAGACATCTCGGCAACCATCTTCCTTGACTTGATGCTTGGTTCTGCGCTATTTCGAATTAGCGGGCACTGGAGAATCGGTGGTGCCAGGCCCTCGATTTTTGGAAAAGCAAAAATATTTGCCCTTCGTTGCCACTTAATGTGACGCAGTGAGTCTTTGAGGTACTAGGTAGGCTAATTACATTGGACGCCTTCTACTACACACTACCACGTCAACTTTGCCCTCCCGGGATTATGAAAGAATTTTTTTCAAAAATCGTAGAGGACGGCGTCGAGTTACGGTAGAGATTGTGAGTCACTGTATGCGCTCGTGCTTCTCCAGGATTTCAAAAGGAAAGAGAAGACGTGACGCTTCTGGTGTTTTTTCCACGACCCCCAGACGTGTTGCATCTTCCCGCCCTTTTAATTTAATTGGATTTTGTTATCCAATGCGCTATGTGTTATCCAGTGTTGGGGCACTTGTTTCCCTCGGCATGTTATCTTCCGCGTTTTTATTTCCGCGGCCACCTCTTCTTGATTGTCGATTTCAAGGAGGATTTGTGGTAGATTCATCATGGGCTGAAAAAATCGCTTATGTTACTCTCTACAGGATGAGCCTCACATCTCATGCGTGGTCAGAATCGTATACATAGAATCACTGGTTTTAGGATTGCATAGTTAACAAATGCAATGGCTGTACCTTCCAACAAGTATTAAATATTGGTTTTGTCTGATCGAAATCAAAATAAAATCTGAATAAATGTCCTCAAGGTGATAAGAACTGGGTAGCCTATGCAATCCGGGATTGACCACTGGAGAGTAAATGTTAAGCAACGGCGCCTGCCACTGGCCCGTCTTCGAGTATCCAGTGAACTGCTGCCAATTAAGAGCTGGATTCATTCCACAGCACTGATAATACCTTTTTATCAGTAATACAGCCAGAAGGGCAATATAATTGCATTCTCAAATCTGCCTTATAATTGACCTTAACACTGGTGGTAACAGTCAAAAATCTTCATAACATTTTCACCGCTCATATCTATTTACCATGGGCTAATACTAATATTTGCTGAGTCATTTGGTGCTTAAAACAAACAGCTCGTGATTTTGAACAGTGTTATCTTGCACTATAACAGGTGCTGACTCTATCTACATGAGTGTTGCTCCACGTTCTATGAAGTACCCACTACTTCATCATATTTTACTACCTTGATCTCAATTTTAGAAGTTAGTTTGGTCTCTGAGACAGAAATAAATCAGAGTTCCTTGATAATTCCAATTTTATCTCCACGGTTTCCCAAAGCCAGCGGAACGATAAGGGGAAATACGTGTACTATGAGTGAACGCTGGGGATCTAAGGAGACATGGTGTGCGGGTAATCCCAGTAAAAGGAGTACTCTGGAGCTCATTAAGACCTTATACGTTCAGTGATTTTTTCCAGCAGCAGGCGCGTCTCCTGGTAGTGTATCACTGCTACCCATCACAGATCCGCGTAGTTCCAATCGATATTTGGGTAATGAGGCGTGCCAGAAAACACGTCCGCCAGATTTTCTGGCCACTTCAATTTTTTTTTCTTCTTGTACTTACTTCCTCTATTTTTATTTTTAACGAGCTGCTGCATATCCTGCTTTTCCTGTGTTTATTTGAACAACTGTATTGTCACGCGTCTTCCATTGCACCCTCTTCGAAAATATGTTTCCAACCACTTCGCTGTGGTCCCACTACCATTCCTTTCTATAATTGGATGTTTTGGTGTGACAATGCATCGTTTCACGTAACCTGCTCGGGCTCCTCAGTGGGTATCTAAAATGGATCGTTCTGAAGGAATAATGTGGGGGATTAATGTTAACTAATCACTTCGTTTGTTGAGGTCAAGTGCAAGAATGACTCATTCGGCTATTTATACATGTGTTTTTGCCTCTATTCTTCGATATTCATCCTTTACCGCCACCGTCAATTTCCGTCGATACTGGTATGGAGCTAGTCCTCTCTGTGTGGAACTCCTTCTAGCTGTGCGCAACTTCGTTCCTTTCGATTTATATTTATTTTTGTTATCATACGGGTCAACTTTATGCTGCTGATTGTAAGCACAGCAATTGCGTCACCATGTTCGATGCATTCAAACTAGATTTTCTCGCAATGTCGTCAAAGCAATTCGACAATTCAAGGAAGATTTGTGGAAAATTTATCATGGGCTCGAAAATCGCTAATGTTGCTTTCTACAGGATGAGCCTCACATCTCATGTGTGGTCAGAATCGTATAGGATCACTGGTTTTAGGATTGCTAGTGAAATTTCCAGTGAAATAAGCTTCAGCATTGTCGCTTCAGAAGATACGTACCTCCTCAATTATCCGGCTGTGGCTACAGACTGTCATTCGACAAACAATTAAAGGCAGCTGTAGAAACTTTCAAAAAACACACCTGAAAGTTGAAAGAAGGATCAGGTGGTATTTCTCATTAGGAGCAATGCACTTTAAAAAGCCCGTTACATGATTAGTTTAGAGCAGTCGTGCTTTCCATGGGTAGATCGAGCACCTACACCCTAGAGATAGTTTTCAAGAGCTGTGGCTATCGAGTGCAATTATCTGAGGTTCTTGTGAAGGGGGCCGGGGTGGCAAGTAGGTCATTCTCTGTAATGGATGAATAAGAACACATAAAGGACAGTTCGACTGAGGCATTGGCAATCGAATGGAATTCTGTTTTGCAAGCGCAAATGCTGCGAGAATCTCGCAGTGCAGCGGCTAGTTCATTCTATGTATGTATATGGGATGGGCCCTGTCTTCACTCCACAGATGGGCCCATTAGTGTGCTTTAACCCAAGGGGTTGTGCTACTGGGCACTGAGAACGGGTAAGAGGTCAGAGGTACACTCCGCGATAACCAGATGATCCGACTTACCTTCTTGGGGTAGTAGATCCTTGGGTAACTATCAAGGCTACTTTTTTTCGCGCCTCTACTGTGCACCATCAGGGCGCCACACCTGCACGAACCCACTACGGCTCCTCCTATTTGCTCAGTTGACCAATAAAGGAGCTCAAGTGGGAGTAGTCGTAGTGAGTTCGAGCAAGTGAAGCGCCGTCATGGCGCACCGTGACGGCGCGGAAAGGTGCAGCCTGAACTGATGTCCAAAAAATTAGTCACGCGAGCGGGAAAGCAATAAGCATGCCGCGGTGACCCAGTTCGAGCGCTCTGTAGCACTCTCCTAGGCCGACTACCGTACCTACACAGGTGTGCTCGGGAAAATGCGTAAAGACAAAACAAAGCAAAAAAAGGAATCGCATCTCAGAAAAGGCCAAATTCGGAAAATGACGTGAATAATTACGTTGTGATTCTGTGGACACTACTAATGACACATCGATTACAGCGTATAACAGATGATGCGGTGTAAGGGTAAATTTGCCAGCCGCATAGCTTGAAGATCTTCTCGAGACATATGCAGTAGAAATAGAATCCTCAGAAGACCTATCTACGCTAAAGTGATAGCCTTAGAAATACCCCTCACAAACGCAAGTGACAATGCAGTGACAAGTCGCGCTGCTAACTCACATGGTCGGGGACCGTATCTTGGATTTGAACCCGTCAGTCCAATAAGTCCTTCGAGAACGTTGAATTCAATGAAACTGCTACCACACATTTCCGAGAGTTTTAAAAGCAGAACGTCAAATGCCTCTATTCTTCTCTACTAGTCGAAGCATAGCCTGTCACAGAGAAGGATTCAGTTAATGGTGAATGCTTCATACTTCATTTTTTATACAGTTCGATCAACAAAAAATATTGTTCATTGTACACTCAAATTTTCGTTGTTTATAGTGGACCACGTGTTTTCTTCGAGTATTTCGCACATTGTTTATTGAGCTGGTATACCTTTTTTGATCAATTCGGCGTTATTGTTGTGAAGCTATTAAAACGTACACATTCGAAGGCATTTCAACTATAATTTAGCTCATTCAATCAATTAGCTCACTATTATTTCCATTTTCACCGTAGTCTGTGAGAAAAATTCTGAGACACTCCAGTATGTTTTCTTATAAAATTCTCATGTATCTTGCGAAACCAACACGGCATTCCTAGGGAATTCCATTTGTAGACTTTTTGTTACTCATTTTCGATTCCATTTATTAAAGTCTCCCTTATTCTACTACTCTATTCAGAATATTTTCCTTCACGCCCACATCCCGCACTGGAGTCTTCAAGGAGAGTCGCATTTTATTTTTCATTCCTTGTTAACCCAATGACGACCGCAGCATTTACCCTTGTCTGGCGAAACAAACAAAACAAACCAAACACTGTCTTTAAGACTTTTATTGGACACCTTTTCAAAAAGGCTTCATAAACAGAAGATATGCAGCGCCGCAATCGTCTCCTTGAAAAACGACTGGAGGCGAGGTTCCCGGGAGTGAGCGTTCAAAGCAAAAAATAAGTTCCCTCAAACAAGCTATGTCTAATCATGGGTTTAGTGCTCAGCCAATCATAGTCTGCACCTTTCTTCACATACCCTGGGATTGGACGGGATTGTTGTGAGGAAAATGAGATCTCTAGATCATTTGTGATTGCAGGTATTGATGAGATTGCCTGTCCCGATAGTATTCAAAGAATTTCTCACATATTTGATCGTATTAGGAAACTCTTTCAGTTTCTTTATGTTGATGTGCCCCAGTAACTTTCTACAGAGTGGGTGAGCCGAGTCTCCACTACTCTAGTTAGGCTGAGGTAGTATTTTTTTTTCAGTGACAAATTCTATCGCGTGCGTTATTGTTGAGGCATTCTCTTGTTCATGGTATATCGTTCAATTTCTCTTTCTTGAGCTGCAAGTTTGAGGCTGATGAAACTCCAGAGAAAGTTCAGCAAGGCTAAGCAAGTTCCAATTTTCAATGACAAGGCAAATGTCAATATGAATCCAGTCGTATTCAACTCTAAACCTCTTTCTGATGTTGTGTCTTCTTCTCTTGTGTCTACCCCTAACAATTTAGGGGGTATCCTTATACATGCTAGCGCAACCACTTCTCCCACTACTGCTGCTTTCACCAACTGTGCTCCTTTTTCATTCATGAAATGTGGAAACATTTAGTTGCTCCTTGGGGGTCAGGTGATAAGATTTGCTGCTTTTTGAGTGACATTCGCTCTGCTCACTCAGTTTCCTAGTAGGCTATGACATTTGCCTAAACGGGAACGAAAAAAAACCGAGATGTAAGCTTGAACTTTTGCTAGGAGAGATCTGTGCTGTTTATGAGACGTCCAAATAGATGCGATAGGCCCCAAATAGATCTGGAGGAGAAGCACTGATGATAAAATGTATCTCATACATAAGCCTTCCCTTGATGCAATTCGATGCACAATGAACAGTTGAAAAAAATTAGTGGGTGCAGACACTGATTGGAATACTGTTCTCTTCGTGCTCCAGCTTCCGCTGAGTCACTGATCCATGCGATGAGTACCCACCATTATAGGAAATTAGTCCGTTCGAAAACCAGAGAAGTGCACACCCTTAACTTACTATTTTGCAATAAAGCTGACGCCATAAAAAATACTTCGTTCATTGCACCAGTGGGTTTCAGTGATTATGCGTCGACAGTATTAGGTTGTTCCAAAAGTCTTGTAGGATTTTTCCAAAAAAAAATCAATAACTCTTGTTCACTTTGAGGCAGGTCTAGGCGGTTCAGGAATATGGTAGAACGTTCTCTAAACTTTCTAGTAAAATTAATATTGACCCACGAGATCCGTGGAGAGAGCTACAGTGCCCTTAGTCGATACCCACCCAACACGCGGTGTCATCTACTATGAGTGGTCTTGCGACAGCAAAGCGGCAGAAGCTTGCGACTCCATCAACGCTGCATTGGGCTAGGATGTTTGAGCTACGAGACCGTGCGCCGCTGGCTCATCAGCTTCAGTAACGGCGAGATTGACATGGAAGACAAGCCACGCACGGGACGCCCAAACGCATCAGAGGACGAGACGCTGCTCTCCGCCGTTCGCGCTGTTCCTGAAACCACCATGCGCGAGCTGGTGGAGAGGAATGGACAAGCACCCATAACCGTAAATCGTTGCCTCTACGAGCCCGGTTATCGAAGGTGCTGTTGCGATGGACCTCATGCCCTGACGGATGCTCACGAAAGTGCCCGTGTGAGCATTTGTCAATCGCTGCTGCTCCGCCCTCATCGCAACGACTTTCTCGTCTATCTGGCTACGGGCGATGAAAGCTGGGACATGTACGATATGAACGCACCTCGCGCCTTTTGGCTGCTGTGTGACGCCAAGCCGCCAACGCAGCCCATGTCCCACCTCCTTTGAACAGGATTCTACTCTGCCACTTTTGGACGAGGAAGGAATGCTTTTTCAGGAGGTGGTGGTACAAGGCGAGACAGTCACCGCTACCCACCCACTAGCTCCAGCAGTCGCCGTCGCTATTCGGGAAAAGCGCCAGAGAAGGTTCGCGGTCACCCTCCCTCATGACAACGCCCGCTCCCATTTCGCGAAAAATACCCAGGCCAAGCTACAGGAGCTCGCCTGGGATGTCCCGCCCCAACTACCATACTCTCCAGACGTTGTCCCTTCTGACTATCACCTTACCCATCCTCCTGAATCCTTCCTGGCCAAGAGAAAATTCCTTGATTACGACTTGCTTGCAAAGGCGATCGCCGACTTCTTCGACTCCCAGAACCCAGGGTTCCGGAAAGAGGGAATCAACAATTTACCTATGAGGTGGCAGATTGTTATCGATACCAATGGTGAATACGTTGTTGCCTAATTGTTGTTTGTTGGAAGAAAAAATAACAAAAAGTGATGATCGAAAAAACCCAACAAGACTTTTGGGACAACCTAATATGTTGCCTCCTAGGTCTATTTGAACATCATAAGTTTGCTTCAAGCCTTGGTTTTGAGAAAGTTAATTATAACGCGATCAATGCTTTCCTCACTGGAATATTTTCACAATTGTGGTGGTAGGCACAATATATGAGATGTTTGTTTTTATCTTGGAACATTGTATCACTTTTTTTCCTCTTTCGAAAAACTTCC
The DNA here is from genome assembly GCA_963978905.1 of Trichostrongylus colubriformis. Lineage (NCBI taxonomy): Eukaryota > Metazoa > Nematoda > Chromadorea > Rhabditida > Trichostrongylidae > Trichostrongylus > Trichostrongylus colubriformis. The sequence goes on along the minus strand of OZ022257.1, from coordinate 42,338,530 downwards.
ATAAACTGACCATAGCTACCACCTCACCTTACTGCTACAAATAGTGCAAAAATAGAGGCTAATACAGGGGGTGCCAAAAAAAAAAGTAATTTTGTCTCCTCCACTTTCGACCCCATTTAGCCAAACTACAGTAAATTCTATTGAGGTATTCTCATCCCCAGAATCAAGAGCAGACCTAACTCTATCACTATACTCCGTGGCAGCCTCCTGCACGAGCAGGAACGGGAGCAAGGAAAGACTGAACAAGATGTATCACCTCAACTGGGCAAAATCCGAAATTTCTTCGCCCTCTTTCACAACCTTGCTGACGTCCGTTCAATCTGGGTACCTAAGGAGATTCATACCGGATGGTGTTCTTTAACATCGCGTTTTTCCCGGGTTCCCAGCGCCCTTCGTTTCCAAGAGCGAAAACGTTCCCCTACCACTGAAACCCCTCCGGAGGCGGATTTGAGGCATGAAAATGATACTTTGGATCATAGCAGCCTTGTCCAAGCAGCAGGGGCTCTATAACTTCCAAGAACCGAAGGGCCAACCCTCAGGAAGCTTCCCACAAAAGACCTACCACGGAGCATGGCTCCACTGTTTTTAGCGAATTTTTAAATGTAGGTACTCCGAAGCCCGACTGCGCCGAATGAAACCTCCATATTTTTATGATCATGAACGTGAGGAGCCACAGCTTGTTCCTGCTTTTAGAGGAACATTTCGGGAATGTTTTGCCCCAATACTTTTATCTCTTTCGTTTCCCTACGTTTTGTAAAATTGGCAGATGTGAGCCGTGGGCAAAATTACTTTTTTTTTTGGCACCCCCTGTAGGGTCTACGAACCCACTGCCCCTTTCGAGAGCTTACAAAAACCACGTTTGATCAATATTGGAGTATGGCACATCTGTTTTCTATACTTACAAGAAACTCGGCATTGATAAATTAGGAAGGATACATTATGAATTCCATGAATTCTCGAGGAAGCTTTTTATCAGAGCTCCTGGTTTTGTTTATAGTAGCATCCCTCGGGGATTCATTAGGAACAAAATGTTCAACTTAGATCCGTTGCATTTGAGAAAGCGAAGGGATGACATTTCAATAGCATATAACATTCTTTCCGACCTTATGGAATTGGACGAAATCAGCATTTTTCAAATTTATCTCAGATTAGAGGTTACTTCATCCTAGACTAGAGGTGAGAAGTTCGACCTTCAGGTCCGGCAGCCTCGTTCATCTATAAGACGTAGTTTTTTCACATCCAGAGCGGGTATGCAGTAATTTAAAATGAGCAAGAAATCAGTACCTCCTTTCTCAAAAAGCTCAAAGGCAGCTTCTCATTACCTCTAGAGTATGACCTGAAGGTCGTACTCTAGAGGTAATGAGAAGTTGCCTTTGAGCTTTTCCATTATCAACGGTTCCATTATCAACGACTTGTGTATAGTATTCGTTAATTGTCTTCTGCATTTTTCTCTCTCACATGTTTTGCAATACAACGTGTGATAAATGAAAGCAGCCGGATGCCAGTCAGCGGGCTAGGTGTCCATACACAGCACCTTAAGTTATTAATCGCGTGTTACGTAAAAGTGTCCTCATTGGGTCTTCACCGCATTTGAGCGGAGCTGAACATGTAGCGATAATCCCCACCCTCCGCTCCGCCTTCTCCCACCCCTGTCTCCCACGTCATCCCCACATCAGTATGATGTAGTGTTCAACCTGTGGAAGTATTCTTGTGAGCTCAAAAAGGACTTGATGGCGCGCTTGAGCTGTAGCTGCCATCTCAACGCCGACCGTCCAACGCACCTTTTGCTTTGGAGAACTCGTCCACAACATGAAGCCTCAGCTTTTCGTAAATGATAATTACCACCAAAACGGCCTCATAAAACCGTCAATGCAAATTACTGAGAGGTAGCTTTCTCAAATGTATCCACTTCTAAATGATCGTAATACAACTAATACAAACAATTGTAATAGCAACGAAAATGAAGAGGAACGAAAAAAAGCAAAAAACCGAAAAGATTGCCGGAATCCACATTCAGTTCGCCGGTAGAATAGAATCAGGTTTGCAGAAGTCTGTAATTTGCATTGCTTGTTTATTAAGGCTCTTTTGATAACTATCAATCACGAAAATTTGAGGGCTTGTGAAGTGGGCTTCCGTCGCCGAAGATGCGTTGGATGGCTGGCATTAGAGTGGCAGCTGAAGCCCACGTGCCACAATGGCAAATTAGCTGCAAAGGGCCGCGCCTAACGACATACACCCCTTTTGACCGATCGTCGGCTGGATTTGAAAGGAGCTCTGACCCTCCAGTTTTTTCCATTTCTGCATCGGAGCAAAAGAATGTCCCGGTCCTTTTCGTGTTCGTGTTCATGTACTGTATCTAGTTAAGTCAATCCGGGAATTGGAGCCATTGCATCTCTTACATAATCCACATTTTCTCATCACTAGCTCACCTTCCTATGGCGAGTAGAGCCACGGGTAACTGCTTAGGTTGCACCCTTGGTGCAGCTTCACAACGCTGAACTCACTTGAACCCACCCCTACTCAACCCACCCACTACGACCACACCTGGCGTTGGACAGAGCATTTTTCTACGAATTCTCACTAGTACTTGGCGAAAGAGCATGCACACCATTGCGATGAGGAAAGATAGGACAAAAGTTGGAATGATGAAGACAGCTCATCGGAATTTCTGTCTTGTCTTTCCTCATCGCATTAGCAGACGAAACAGGTGCTAATCGAATTGTGCGCAATACTCCACTAAGCAAAGACTCGTTCCTGCTTCACATTACTTCCATGAGGCCTGTTGTCAGAGGGCCCTATTTTTGGCATACGTTCGTGTCGTTCGTCTTTCTTTTCTGATGAGTGCATCAGGACATCAGTGTTGGGCGCAACAGCGTAGCATTTTATCCCGAGGTTTTTCCTTTAATACCCTGACCACAATACCTTCAATACCTTTTTTCCACGCTGACGACATGCCACGCAACTTTTAAAAGGCATCTCTTTATGAACAGAGATTGTGTAGTGAATCGTATCGAACCAAATGATTACAGTCTCAAGAATGTTCCTTTGCTTCGATGATGCATCATTTTTGCATAAATTATTTTCAGTATGAGCCTGTGAAGTGCGCTCAGTACCATCTACTTACCCATGTATTCGAATATAACTCAGCCATCAAAAACAATCACTATGGACAATGCTTTTAGCAACAATGTATACATACGATGTATACATAATATAAAAACCAAATCCAAACAATTTCAAAGAAGCTGTGAAGTGGCTGTGACACGGCGTCGTGTCACACGGTCGTCAGCGTGTCAAAGGATATTGTTCGTTCCTCGACAATTGGCTGCAATAAATAACTACAGAAAGGTGATCATCACTAATGACGATGCCACTTCTAATGTGGCCCATATTGTTCAACAGTACATATTTCGCCGGAAAGGGCATTCAGACTTGTTTTCAGCTGTCGTTCCCTAGATTAGCATTCGTAAGAGATGGTCAGTTGAAGGTACAGTCCGGGCATGTGCTACGACCATCGTTCCATTGTCGAAGAAGAAAACAATACCAGTTTCGGTCTCGGAAGGGACTCGAACCCGCACTCCCTGCTTTCCAGGCATATGTGCTAATCCATTACACAACCGAGACCCCTTTCACCTTTGAGGTTAACACATATGCTCGGGAAGTATGGAGTGCGAGTTCGAGTCCCGTCCGAGCCGAAGATTTCGCCCATAACTCAGCATACTTGTAAGAACTTTCGCATCGCGGGCTGCGGCGAAAAACAGCTGCTATGAAAATTCAAAAAAACAACGATACCCCAGGTTTCCCTGGTTTTGTTAATGTACGGACCATCTCGTGTCCAAATGCTTCCTAGACTTTAGGAAAGGAACATCGTCTGCTGCAGATTTACTTAACTAAGCCCTAAAGTAGCACTTTCTTATCTTACTTGCCGCTCAATTCCTACGAAAAAAAACCTTGCGCGTAATTGAATTGGATGACCTAGTGAATAACTTTGCTGCATGATTTGATTTCATAGACTATTTTCGGACTTTCGCTCTTAGTGACTGAAGACACCTTTATAGCACAGCTCAGCAGAACTACCGATTCCTCATTTTAACCTTATTTTTCAGTTACCAGATTGAAGGGGAGCTGAACATTGGCTTTCCACCTGAGATTCAACTACCTGTAACGCAAAAATAATTCATTCCAGAACCGTCCCACTCACTCTAAATCTCCATCCATATGACATCCCTCACCTCGGTTATAATCTCGTATTCCATGTCTCCCACTGTTTGTCACTGATGGGTTGTCGAGTTGTTGAGGACTATTTAATGAGAGGATAAGATATAAAAAACTGAGACTTCCAAATTACGGAATACTGAGAAGTTTTCACCTTCTCACGGACCGAATGCGACTTTTCTCTAAGGGACTCCTTGACTGATGCTTGGCGCGAATTCCTCCCTCCATTACATCTGTTTCATACAGCTTAGTAGGAGCCCACAGGAAAACTACCACGTTCACGTATGATTCTGCACTTTACGTTGGCAGTTTCCGAAATAGGCCAACCTTTGCATTTCTCCCGGATTTACTCCGAAGTGCATGCCCTTTGCGTTTTACATACTTTGCCAATGCTTCATATGGCACGTAGACCCCATTCAAGTGCTTTCCCTACACTCGTCGTATCAGGCATGTCATCTCTGAATTCCAGGGGAGTAGAACTTTTAATTCTAAAAAAAAATACAGCGAGAATATTTCCCGCGAAACTTATATCAATGATATTGGTAAAAGCAAAAAGCAAAGCTGCCTTTTATGAAGCTTGACAAAGGCTTCCTGCACTTTCTATTTACTTCTTGCACTGAATGGATAATGCACTGAATGAATAATTTGGTTTGTAGAGAAAGGAGCGGCAAATTTCAAAGAAAAAGCGGCAGGGCCACTCAGAAGTATGAATTCTCGACGGTCATCGAGAGTTTTCGTGAGAGACGGTGGAAGCGTGATGGAAATGCACAGGAACAATGGTCTGATTACCGTAGGAACAGACCTTATGTCCTTGTAAAACAATGAACGACCTGAGTTGCAGTGAGCTAAATAACGAACAGATTATAAGTCAATCAGGCTATGGGGGCAAGGAAATGAACAATGGTCTGAGTGAAGGGAGAGCACTCGAATGGGATCAACATGCCGTACGTAGTGCATCGTCGCGCGCAACAAGTGCCTTACTGCTTCCGTAGCGTAATGGTGGGCCGCAAAATGTGAACCATCGCTAACTCGTCCCAGTTCGAGTGTTCTGAGCCAGATTAGAACACAAAAGATGGCCGCTTCTTATTCACTCCCTTCGATCAGGAGAGAAAAATTGGAAGGGACATCCGCCGAAATTGGCAAAAAATGCAAATGATTTTGAAAAGTAGGCAGAAGGGACAATGTGGGTGTACGGATATGGGAATGTTTACTATAACAAGTAAGTGAACGTTAAGCCACGTTCATACTCAGCGCCGTTAGAGCGTAGCTGCTTTTATAGGTCGCAAGGGACTTGCAGAGGCGACGCAGGTAACGAGGAAGAGTGGCATAGCCGGAGATGCAGAGACACGCAGCTTCGCCCTGCCGCATCCAGCGTAGAGTATGAGCGCAGCCTTAGGGATTGAAGGAGTTAGGATGATGAAACTCTAGGTAAAATTTACGCTCTTGTCTCCTTGTAGGTTCTACTGTGCGCAGAATCCCCTACCGCTAGCGAAAGCGCCATCCAATTGCGTGTTTCCGCGATGCGTAGAGATCGCTGCGGATCGCACCGATTTCTCAGCGATGCGGTGCGCTCAAACAAATGATAACGAAACTCGTGCTGCAAGGCGTGTCTTGGAGTATTTATTGCACTGTTTTCTGCTGGATGGCTCATCCGCCGTAACCGCCTCTACAAAATCCCTCCATTTTTTGGAGGGATTTTGTAGAGAGCGCGAAAATCAATGTTCCGACGGAAATCGGTAGTGGAGGGTCATGTTCACTGGATTTCTGACTACTTCCGTTCTCTATATGCTACTGCGCTACCGTAATTCCACATTCGAGATTCCCTTATCGGTGCCTTCAACGAACCGCAAAACGAATCTATGGTCTTCAAACTCTTGCAATATGCCGTATTGCCGTATCAAGCGAAGTATTCATTCGAGGCTAGCTGTCGTCACCTGATCGTTGTCGTTTTGGAGAAGCCAAATGCTCATATTATCTGTTGCTTCTACGTTCACCGCTATTCGGGCTTGATTGTCTTATGATGCCAATCATCAAATGGCTTTTAATCTTCCACCCGTAACGCCTCTATATAGGAATACATCAGCGTGAAAGTGACCTCTCTTCTCCGAAAAGGGCAATTTGCAAGGAATCAAACTGTTAAAGTGGTCCGTACGTGATCTATGCGATTACACTGTTACGTTTTCGGCTATAGTAGGTTTCTCTCGGACCTCTTGTATTCAGATTCAAGGCTCATTTATTGCTAGAAAATGGAAGAACGGAATTCTAGTCTGTTCAGAGCTAATCATATGTCTAAATTTAATTATTTGGATGTATTCTGTATGTGTACGTCATCAATAGCTTAGTGCAAAATTATGTGAATTAGTTTAAACCTCTGCTCTATTACAAAGAGGGAAGATTTGTTATTTATCATGTTCTGCTCTTTGTTCGGTTATGATTTTCGCCACAACCCGCGGCGCCAAAGATGCTGCAGGGAAGCGGAGGTATGGGCAGGAACATCGGTCTTGGACGAGACTCGAACCTGCACCCTATGCTTTCCGGTCATATGTGTTAATCCGTTACACAGTGTAGACTCCTTTCACTTTGTAGGCACCGTTAGGGGTAAGGAGAAAGTGAGAGCTGTGAATACATGTTTTCTAGAAACAAGCCTTCTACTTCAGAAGGCTTGATGTGTACCGAGAATTGAAAAAGTGCTAATTGGAGTCTTATCACGATTCTACAACAGGGCGCATCGTTCCGCAGTTCATCAGCCGGGAAAGTTGCTGGTGAGCTGGGACATCGCTCGCGTCCAGCTGATTTAGCCCATAGCTCGTCCACAATCTACCCCCGGCTAGTGGCGCAGAGAGGCGCGAGAGAAAAGTGGGTAACGGGTGTGACGCAGGCATCGGTTTAAATGTTGATCTTCATAAGACCTGAAGGTATAACAATGAACCAGTATATGCTGTACATCGTCGTCAGGCGGTGTCTGCAATAATATTGCGGTGGAATAGATGTACTCGCTACCCTTCACACGCAAAATTGTCATATCGTAACTCTGCGATTGAGCACTCTTGGAGCCTTGTCTGATCATGTCATCCCATACAAAAGTCTCGGAGGAAGGGGCGTGCATCAAGGTTGTCCGTACTTTTGCTCCGCTCATTTGAGCGCGCCATGATTGCTTTAACCATGCGGCATCACTTACCATCACTTTTACATGTACTTCACTTTTCGCTCTTCTTGGTAATCATGTCGCCTATTTTTTTATCTTTTGCAGTTACATCACTCCTTGCTCTCCTCAATAAGGTTTTGGTTTGCAATGTGACGCCTATTTTCCGCCTGCGCTCACATTACTCCCTTCCCTTCTCAGTTGGGTTTTTAGCTTGAATCTACTCTCTCGCAGCCACTCTCGCTTGGTGCCTAATTGTAGTATAATTCATTCTCTTATCTCAGTAATATAGCTCATTTATGTCGTTAGCATTTGTGTTATGGTCGTTTGTAACTCTTATCACGCACTGTTCCGTTTGCATCCATTTCATGCGCAGTTTTTTCCTTCGTTTAATCACCCAAGTTTGAGGTAATTCGATTGTACGCATAACGTTTGTGGTATGATCTGAGTAGCACGGCATTGTTGGCGCTGGTATCAAAAAGGCATCCACTGAACCTCTCTTTCATTTCATTAATATTTACCGTTTGTGATACATCTGTGTAATAACGCGGGCTGGGGTTCTGCTCCATACATTTTTTGAGTGTCTGCTATTCGACACGAACGTCCTTCTTTGAGTTCTCCATCACGTTAAAGAGGCTTTCAGTTCCCATGGAACTTCGGATTGAGACATAGGTGAATCAGTGGGGTCTCAGATGCTGATTAAATCAATATTGCAAAATGAATCGAGTGAAGGGGATCAAACTTTGCTCGAGAAGACTCATCTGTGGGGCTCGTAGCGTGAAGTGACTCGTCAAGGAGGCTAACCGTGTGTGCAGCAGCGGTAGCCGTGACCATGGCTAGCTTTCTTGCTTTGGGATGGGTGGTAAACGGTGGGTTTGCCACTTCGGAGAGACCTTTGATGGATCACGCAAGCATCGTTAATGGATCGCGCCAATGAGTCATCGCAAGTAACTTTCGACCCCTACTTAAGCGCTTCGGAACGGCTATTCACAATATGATTCTCGTATTTGTAATCAGCATTCGAGACCCCATCGATCAACCTAGGTCACATTTCAACATCCCATGGAAAGTTGAGACCTCTGATTGGTAAGAAGCTGTCATTACTGCAGTCGTGAAAATGTGCACAGAACATTCTTAAACTTTTGTTAATCAATTTCTTTTCATTATTTGATTTTACCCCGCTTTTCCAAAGAGTCCTGATGCTTGTTAGCGGAGGCAACTCCTCACGCTCATATGTACTTGACAATAATCATGATTTAGATTACTTTTGAACTTGTTTGATCAAATTTGCATAACTATTTGATTGAGCAAGACGAGAAATCTTATCTGGCAGGTCTGAATCTGATTTGTCGGAGGTGGAGAATCCGCAAATTCGGTTTCAAACTCCCTACTACTGCGTTTTTGTCTTGGAATGAATTAAACCCAGCGTCATACGCCTACTGAATTGCCTGCACAAGTGCATCGTTAGTCTCAGAACTCCCAAAATGAGCTCAACACCTCAATAATTACTGATATAGCCATTGTCTTCTTTTGTTTACTTCGGAGACCTAACGGACTCCTTCCTATCTCCCTCGTGGTACGTGCCTACGTTGTGCTTGCTTCTCATGGTTTTTGTGTCCTAATTAAGCGAGAAAGTTTGGTAATTTTCAATTGCCTGATTTTTACAAACTATAGGAAGATTTAGTCGTGGTTGGGAAGACGCATTCTTGAATTAAATGTGACATAACAGACCAAAAGTTATATTTCCATATTAAATAGTTTTGTGTAACTTCCCTTGTTGGACAGCACAGAGGAAAGAAATTTATTATTGTGTTGCTTCCGTCTAAGGGCTCGTGCGAAGCGTTAATCGAACCATCTCCTTGTTATAAGACCCTCTCCCCAAAAATCACCATTCATGATTTCTGAACAATGGGCACGATTTGCGAATTTTATTGGGTCATTCCATAAGTAGTGTCGTTTTTTTTTCAAGCAAACATTTTTGCCAGAAAATCACAAGTTTTTGCAGCATATCATGTACCATTCGGAAGGAAATTTTCTGCTCTACAAAAAGACATGTTCAGTTTCTGAGTTTGTCAGGAAGGGGCCGACATTTAGTCTGGCGAAGAGAAAGGTCCAGCCAACAGGAATTGGCCAAACCGGCAATCAACAGGAACACTATAGTTCACTTTAGGAAAATCAACCAGTCATGTGTCGCGAACTTAGTCCTGACCTCTCCTACAATTTCCAATATTTAGTTGATCAAGAAGTCGTGTCGTTCTTTTTATAAAATCATTTTTTCGAAAGCACCCACACTTAATCAAAATGAAATTTTTTCTCTCAAACTCCTTGCTTAGAGTTGTTTTGTGAACCACTTCGAAGAAGATTTCCTGCAATATCGAAAACATCTTTCTAGTCTGTTTTGGCTGCGATTCAGACTGAATTTTGATACCATGTGATAGGGGTCCAGTTGACATTTTCCACAAATTATTTTTTCCATGAGAAAGTTAAGGAATGCGGTCGGTGGTATTTCCCTGCTCCTACCCACACCCTGTTCTTAACACTTCACCACTCTTTCAAGTGATTGGTTGAGAAAATTTTCTTGCCTTGGTTCGAAGAAATTGTCTGAAATCACCAAGTTGTGGAGGAAAAACTAAATGTGGAAAAATAACGACGCGACTTCTTGATCAACTAAATATTGGAAATTGTAGAAGAGGTCCGGACCAAGTTCGCGACACATGACTGGTTGATTTTCCTAAAGTGAAATATAGTGTTTCAATTGATTGCCGGTTTGGCCAATTTTTGTCGGCTGGACCTACATCTTCGCCAGCCTAAATGTCGGCGCCATCCCAACAAACTCAGAAACTAAACATGTCATTTTGTAGAGTAGGAAAACCTCTTCCAAATGTTATATGACATGCTGCAGAAACTTGTGATTTCATAGGAAAAACTTATGCTTGAAAAAAAACGACATTACTTATGGAATGACCCAATAAATTTAAATAAAAGTGTCTGCAAGCTCATCTATTCAACAGAACCGTGCTCACAACCTGTCAGCATTATCGAAGGACATTATTTACCCCATGTGCGACATCATACAATCCCATTATTACGATTCTTTTTGTGTCAATATCAAGAACATTGCCGAGGGAGAAGTAGAAATGGAAACGGGAAGACACGTCTCCTGTGGAAGGGGTGCCAACTTCTGAAGAGATTATAGGTGGTGAAATTTGCGTTGAAAAGCGTGCCTTATTCTTATTAGCGCTACCATGTTTGGATCCATTTTCGTATGACTTCGATGGCGAAGAAGCTGTGGAGGGCAGGGCAAGGTCACGGCCATGTGGCTTAGATGCCCTCCCGCGTATCCATGAATGATGTGGAGAGCCTAAAAGCACATTCGCAATCGTGGTAGAGGGCTTATTTTTGGGTTTTCGACCGTTTCATTCCGTTTTCTCTACTTTTACTACTGTGCACCTAAATTTTCTGCTTCCATAGTCGGACGAAATCAGCCCTTACTAGCTTCAGCCCTAAAAATTCCTTTAGATAATCCATTCTAATTTCATCGAAGTATTTAACATTTGATTTTGTTCAACCGTTGTGATATTGCGACTTGTGCAAAGCCTTCGATAAAGTGCGACACAGCAAAATTCCTTCCGAGCTCTGCATTGTTGGTATTCATCCTAGGATTCATGCATGGGTACGAGCCTTTCTGAGTAATAGGCAACTTATCGTGCGTATCGGCTCAGTCCCCTCCACTTCTCAGAAAGTGACTAGTGGTGTTCCTCAGTGTGGGGTTCTATCCCTCATATTGTTTAATATAGTGCATACTTATGACTTGTCAGGTACCGTCATTTCTGCAGGTGTCAGATCCTGCGCCTTCGCAATTGATATCAATATTTATCAACGCATCTCTCGAACCGTGATTGTAAATCATTTTAGATCTTGCATGCATGGGCCATCGAATGGGTCTCCCATAGTTCAGAGGAAAACTAAAGTGCTACACATTGGACTTCCAGTCCTGCCTACTGCTACAATATTAATGGACCACCAGCTGTCATCGCCCATAACTTAAAAATCCCCGCTTTCTGGTCACTAGTGGTATCTGCTTTGACAAACACTGTGAATCTATCGCCAGTCGAGGCCTCAGTACTGCACATAGGCTATTAAAAGCATCGACTACATGCAACAGTTCTGCTCTTTTGCTTGCTTTCAAAACGTACACACAGACCTTTCAAGAATATGGGACAGTGGTTTTTAGCCCGTACAAGAAGAAATACATTCCTCTGATTGAAATGGTCCAGAACAGCTTCACCAGAAAACTTATGCTATGAGAACACTCCCTTCAGTATTGAGAAAAGCCGTAATTTTGGCCTTCCACCGCTTCAACTGAGAAAAATTCTGACTCGTTGATGTTTCATAAGATTTTTTACGGTCACATAGGACTTAACATTAGAGCATTGCATGGCCATTTATTACCAGGAGCAGAAAAATGAAGCTGTTAGGCCCGCAGCCAAACTCGATAGTCGATTTCATTTTTCTTCCTTACGCGCTAACTCGCTGTATTCCACCTCAAGCAAAAAGGGATTCCCCTCATTCTTCACTTCTTTGAAAATATCGTATATCAGTACCTTGACAAATTACGACCCCTCACTTGGACTGCGTTTTGCATTTTCATTTCAGCATCTTTCTGTTGTAGGGTTGCTCTCAAGTATTATATTAATTTCATTTGTTTTGTGTGCTAATGTTTTGCCGACATTGGCAACTGATTTACGGTCTCTATCTTTGATGCTGGTTTTGGGCAATTTGTGGCCCTTGCATGAACTGCCTCATGTAATGAATGTAAGATAACTGTGTAGAGAATTGGAAGGAGAGATAAGCCAGCCTGGACCTCCCTGTTACACCCACGCTCACCCTCCTGTCCAACCCAGCCTACATAACTGCTGAAGAAAATATTCCAAAAATAAAAAGAATACTGACAGAGACCAACGCGTAGTTATCAAACGGGACGTCATAGTGGGAAAATCTGCCGCTCACATTCATCGTGAGCTGGATCAACAAGGTGTTGCGTTGCTATTGCTATACACAAAGCAGAAAATGTACTGTGACAAATATCGAAAACGGGAAGCGCTAAACAAAACAAACAAAACGACTGGCTTCCACGGAATCGTTTGTGTCATGTAAGGGCGGCATGCCATTTGTAATAAATAATACGGTTCCGTGTTCCATTTGATATCTTCGCTTATGATGATACAGATCGCGATTAGTGGAGTGTATTACACGGTGGTATCCACCACATAGTCGCGCTTTTTTTTTTGCAAAAATTTTTCCTCGACGTAATTGCGGATTTTTTTTTTGCAAGAGATTATCACAGTAGCAGCGTCAGTGCGATAACTGCGCAGCCTGCTTATAAGGATAAGCCCATCAAGCTCCATTTATGTGGCGATGGAATCCGTTAGTGGCTTAGTTTCCTTATATAGTATGTAAGGCTGTGGGAGTGGCGTAGAGCCATCACTGTCTGCCGGGTTCCCTGTTTGGACCCCAAATTCTCTACTATTATATTTCGTGTATGCTATATCCGGGCTTTGAATTTATTATTCACTATCTTCTAAGCAACTTGCTCGTCGAGCATCTACTCAGTGCAGTGGATTACGTTGCGCTTTTCTTCACGATTATATATCATTAGGTCAAAATTTCGCATCACAGCGTGCGGCACGCGACATTTGCATACAAGTTGGCGGCTCTAATTCAAAATTTGACCGAAAAATCTGATATTGAAAATGAGGAAATGGTGCGGAGTATGGCCTATGTGAAATGAACTGTTTTCCTTCACATAACATTAGAAGGGGAGCATTTTTATGTGAAAACGCTATAATTTGCGGTCGGCTCGTTTTCATGTGCTATTAATGGTGTGCATATAAAAGCTGTAGTGGGTGTTCTAAAAGTAACGTTGGAGTCGATAAATGACGTGGACGTGCGAATCCTCTGCATACCTAATCCAAGAGCAATGTTGCATAGTGTCAGCGAAATGAATGCGGATCCGCCTACTTGACAGCTTCCACTCGTATCCATTTCAAAAATCTTCCTCCACGATGCCTACTTGATCTCCTCAGATACTCACTCACTTGCCAAGTCTAAAAGCATAAGAGCTTCCGGAAAACCTAGTAACTACCTTCTTTGTGTTGCAATAGGCCTACTATCTGCTATATGCTCCCTCTCCACATCATTTAGCTGTGCCGCTCACATTTCTTCTCAGAAACCATGAGAAAGTACGTGATAGGATTCGTTTGCAGGATGCCATGGTTCCATAAAAAGCGCCAAAAAAAACTGCGAGAATCTTGAAAGCTCACTGCTTGTGGGCGATAATAGCAAAGCTGATTAGTGTAAAGAGAAAAGGGATGAAAAAGGCCCAGAAAGGGGTGAAATAGGAGAAAAAATGAGCGCTGGTACGAAAAGGAAGATCTACTTACCTATCATTGTCCTTATAATGCTCTGCAGAAACTTGACAAGTCACCGTTTTTATTACTCATCGGTGCGCAGTGAAGGGTAGGGGGAATCTTGTATAAAGTTGCACATCTAAGCTAAGGTGTCAAACCGCAAAATGAGGCGTATATTTTTGTCTAAGCCTTAGTGGGGGAGAGATGAGGTCTCTTCAGGCATAGGTAAAATAATGGCCATAGTGCCCCCCCCCACCCCTTATTGCGATGGCACCTTTTCATCTTCTGATACTAATCGCATGAATCAGAGTTCGAGTCCCAGATTTCGGGCCGTCTAGAACATATCAACCTTCCAACTCATCAGAGTCGATGAAGTGGTAGCAGACCCATCTGAACCTACTTGAAAGCATCCTGTCAATCACGTTTCCAGATATCTTCAGGTGAAGTGGTGAAGTGGGTCTTTCGTGGTCTGCTCTAGAGGAACTCATAAAAAGGCTAGCGGCATGCTCAATGAAGCATCCTTTTCTCGTTTTCCCTCACTCCATTGTATTCTATTAATTGCCTCATTTCATTCCCTAATCTTTCCTTGGCTCCTTCCAAGAGAAAACGGAAATCCAAAGGGTGGAATGTGCATCGGTGCTTGTCCGGGTCAACCAAACCTTCAGTTCTTCCGGAATAGCTGAATTGGTACTACACTCATCTGGGAGGATAAAAGTGCTGACTTGTGGATCGGCTGCCCTTTGCAAAACATTGTACGGGTTAAATCGCATTCACCTGCCGCCACGATTCTGAATGGAAGCAGAACGCGCGGCGCATCCCACAAAGGAATGATTTGCGCCACAAACTTTACCCCTCTATCCTTTTATAGTATAAACGAAGAAGGGCGAAAGGAGAGGTTAGGTCCATAGTACTCAACGGTATTTTTTGAGTACAGACGTGGTAGAGAGGGGTCATTCGAACAAATCTTACAGGGAAACTTTTACGAATGTCTTACCCTTGTAGAAGGAATAACCGTTGAAGCACGTCTTGTAAGATTAAATGCCAAGTCAAATGTTTATGTATCTTCGTCATTCACATGTACGCTAAGCCACGTTAGTATTCAAACATCTCTTGGGGAGTGGAGTCGTATGAGTGACGCATTTCAAAAGCGCTCTTTCGCTCATAGAGAAGCTGTGCTAGGAAGCCGTTTTAATGAAAACAAGAAAACATCGCTCACGAAAAACAGGGCCACATGAATTCATTTTTGAGCTTCGTCTATTCTCTTTTCTCCTTTGTGAATACGTCGCAAGAAATGTCTTGAGATGCTTCGATGGATTTACTGCCCCCTTCATTAACTCGACTTTAATTGGATGCCTTTTTTATCAGCACATCTCAGCGATCTTCCTTGTGCGGATCCCACCTCTAGAGTGCTTGGAGATACTATAATTTTTAATTTGAACCTCTCGAGCAATTTAAAGCAGGGTTCATCATATCAAAAATTATTAATAAAGACCACTTGTAAGTTTAGAAATTTTCAAAGATATAGAAAAATTGATTTAAGATGAGAGATTGAGAAAACCTTAGATCACTTTGAACTTCATGTTAAGCTGAGCAAGATAACAGGCCCCCGAAGCAACTGGAACCCTCACTTACTGACATGGGCATGTCTATACATATTTGCCAGCTGGCCATCTTGCGCCTGCACTATGAGCCCGACAGCATTGTATTCACGTTGCGCAGCCAACAATGGCAAAAGCAATAAATATTGAGCGACATAAGAAAAAATCAATACATTTGGACATTTTCCTCCTAAGTTTGACTATATATATTTAACTTTGAGGTTGTGAATTTTTGGAGATGTACTTTGGATTGAAATGGAGATGTACTTTAAACTGATGACTACATATGATCTTACGCTCCATCAGGGGAATAATGTGGGGTGGTCACACGGGTTGACGTTCACATTATGCTGCTATCTCTTAATGACCCTGTATGTCGCTTGCAGTGAATTACTTTTGCACATATATGCCACTAAGGATTCAAAAACCCTCATCAGAGCCTACAAAAGCTACGTCAGGCCAATTCTGGAATCAAGAACAACTATTTTTTCTCCTTACGAGAAAAAGGATATTTCTCTCCTGGAAAGTGTTTAAAGCAGTTTTACTCGCAAGTTGGCTATGCGATGCACTGGTCTAGGCTATGAGTTTCTTCCAGGTAGTGGCGCACGTCGTCGTATTTACTCTCTCTCGAGTCTACTTGTTGGAAGAAAGATCAATGACCTCGCTATGGCGTTTAAAATCCGTACCAATAAAGCTTCGATCAACCGGGATGACTTTTTTATTCTAACTCACTCCAAAACGCGCGGAGGTGCTACTAAAATCAGGTGTCCGGCAGTAAGAACTCAGGTCCGAGCTAAATATTTCTCAGTCAGAATAGTAGCTCTTCTCAACAAAATACTACATGAGGATGTCATGCATTTTTCTCTTAAAACTTTTAAAGCTTTAGCAAAATGTCAGTGCCTGCAGAGGATTCCTCCATTTCTGATATATGACGTTGCCACCACTTTCTGAGTTTTCCTCTCTTGTCCGCTTTGCTCTTTGTTATGTTCTTTTTTTTTGTTTTTTCTTGTTTTTTTCACCTTTTGGTATGCACCATTACTGAGTCCGCGATGTTTCTTCTCTTTGGAGTTGTCATACTCACGTGGACATCGTCTACGTCAATTGATAAAGATATATAGGTCTATACGCGGTACGTGTCGACGTGTAGTGATAGGTGACGTGCCTCTTATTCGCATGGTGTTATCAAACTCCGTATCAACGCCCCATTCTAACCAAGCTCTCCATCCCTCCGGGTCGGCAAATTGGTGCCAGACTGGTCTGGGAGGATGAAAGCACTGACTTGTACATCGGTTCGCAACCGCAGTCATCGTAGAGTAGAGGCCAAATCGCATTCACCTGCCACTTGGATTCTCAGTGGAACTAGAATGCGTGGCGCATCCTCCAAAAGAAATTTCATGACATTGAAATTCTATCTTTTCATCCTCTATCCGTACATGTACATACATACATACTTTCTAAATCGCTTAAGGGGATGGATGTACTGTTAAGGTTGGTGCAGCATGGCCTGAAGCCTTTAGGGGAGTAGCTAATGAAAGTAGAGTGTGCACCCTTCCGTCCATTTCGCACCGCGGCGTTTTACAAGCGAAGCGATGCGGACAAGCGGAAGGCGTCGCGTTGTTGGGTCATAAAGTGATTACACATCAAATGTGTATGGTACCCCTAGCATTACCATGTAATCGCTCTAAGGCCCAACTATAGCGGCGCGCATAGCTAGCACACACCGCGTCGCACGCAGCTCGTTGTGGTGCGAAATCCTGACACAAGGATACACAACCATGGAAGCGTCAGATCGCTCACTTTTTGAATTTCGGTGTGACTAATCTCTCTAAATAATATTTTCAAATTGCTCTACACTGAAATGCGTGGCGCATCCATTGTAAAACTGAAATGCATCATAAGACAAGTGGGCTTCCTTGCCGTCTTCAGAGCGTGCAAATGTTTGACAACGTGATGAGCTCTGCATTTCACATGGAAAACCTTCATCGTCCTCCAAGACAGGAAATATCTTAGGATATATGATTCAGACCATTGTAAAATGATATGACGTATCCGCCTGAGGGCTTTGGTCCAGCTTTGTAGCCTTCTTGATCTCAAGGACGATGTGTTGTGTACATCCGAAAATTTGTCAAGGTCTGCTCGAAAGTAATATTTCTACACTGAAACCGATTTATCTTTGTAAACATCATAGTAAAGAGGTTAGCCAGAGTATCCCCATAAGCTGCCAGCAATGATGTTCCTATGTTCCTGTATGGCTGCTCAGTCTCTTTACAAAAACGATTCGTATCTAAAATGCTTGAAAAGGTAAGGACGCTAACGTTCGTAGTGGTCCTCAACTGCATTGATTGTTTACTGTTAATCGATGTTCACTTACAACCATTGAGGCTTGTCGATATGGGCGCTGGTAACTGAGCGCTGATGAGTCACATCACGACGCGGTGGAAGTGTACCCTTATGGCAGGATGGGTGTATATCGTTAGGACAGAAACGTCGCGTGGCCGTATTTGGCGCGCGAAGAGATGGTGCGCGCCGTATCGGATGGGTCTTGAAGCGATGACGGTGCTTTGCGCCTCATTCTAGGCGTAATCGCTTCAGGACTCAACTAATACGGCGCGCATAGCTCGCACCATCACGTCGCGTGCCGAACACGGCCACGCGACGTTTCTGTCCTAACGATATACACCCATGGCCGGATTTCGCACCGCGGCATGTCGCAAGCGAAGCAGTCCTGACGAGCTATAGGCGCCATGTTGTTAGGTCCCGAAGCGATTACAATTCAACTGCATATCGCGCTCCTAGCATTACTGTGTAATCGTTCTGAGACCCAAATACCGCGATGCACATAGCTCGCACACACTGCGTCGCATGCCGCTAGTCGTCGTGCGAAATCCTGACGTAAGGGTTCACACCCCGACGCGGTATCGCACACTATTTTCACGCGCCGTTTCCAGCGTAAATGTGTCGCGTGCGGCATGCCGCAAATTTTGGACGACGCGGCGTGGTGCTAATGCTGCACGTAGTATAATAGTTTGCACGCGAAGTAATACTTACATAATTGCATTTTGTGTAGCGATTTCTTGATGGTAAGAGAGAACATTAGGCACCTGCCCTCTGCACACTACAAGTACGTAGATGAATGACAAATCACATAGGAATCATGAACTAGTAAAAGCCAGTCCCTTTTTATTGTCCCACTCTTTTATAGTGTAACCTCCTTTGAGAACAGATTTATGCAGAATGACAGCAAGTTCAGAGATCATGAGAGTCCCGCTAGAGGAAACGTCCGGAATGCTCATCTCAAATCGCGAAATAAGCAAAAACTACATTAAAATTTTTCAAGCTGTTTTGATATCAACGCGACCGGAAATTCGCCTCTCCGCTCACCGGAGCATTTTGCTTCCGCTTGCACAGAAAACATATGAGACCACTACAGAGCTCTCCTCCTCCTCTCACTCCGTCAACTTCCTTCATTCTTCTGCTTGCGTCGTTTTCTGGCGTCTAATGATCGTGTCTTTTGAAATTCACACAATGGTGTGTTACCTCGTTCCACGCTGTATGGCTTTCGTGGATAATTACGCAGATTCTCGTCTTTTCCTCTTTTTCTATTGATCTAAATTGTCTCTAGTGATTCTGATGACAAAAAGTTCATGCCATGGCGCTCATATCATAAATATTTTATGATGCTTCGAAGTAAGAGGAAAGCCTATGTAGTTTGGAACCGATTCAATTGAAATTGAAGTTCCCGTACAGACCACACCCCCGGCAAGTGTTTAAAGGTTCCGTGAGGGATTACCTGGTTGCTTATTGAATGTGAAAGCGAGGTGAGATATAAAGTGGCAGTGCTACAGGAAAAGAGCGGTGTGAAAAAGCTAAAAACATGGGAAGTGAGACCCTTTTCTCTTTGAACCCAATATAATTGGGCAGGGTCTAACAAAAGGACATGCCACAGTGCTAATATCCCACTCCTCACTAATCGTCGCTCAGTCGCTATACTCGCCCCATTGTATGTAGGTCCACGAATAAGGAGCTTATTAATATTAGGCCGCTGTGCTATGCAACATGCGATACACGTCGTTTCCTGAACTTTTAACGTTCCATGACAGCAAGCTAGGTTCCTGAACCGCTGAATACCTTATGGTGCTCTCAGGAAAAACCTTTTTCGGGTTTTCGAGCCATCTTCTGGATTCTATGGGAAGGGAAAGTTTGTTCATTCTCATAACATACCTCACATCATATGAACTGCTCTCAGAATGAATTCCAATGGGAATGATTATGTTGTGACCTTTAAAGTCACCGGAAGGGAGGCAAGGAAGGGCAGCGTGTTTGGAAACACTTTTCTCTGTGAACGAACATTTGAGCACAGAGAAGAGTATGCAGAGCGAAACTATCGCTAAAAAACGTTTTCAGACGTTTTAGCGAGGCGTCATGTGTGCAATAGCTGAACTAAGTGCCAGTAACGTAGGATAAAATTGTCCCCTCCTGGTGTCTTCGAAGAACAGAGGACTTCGTGGTGGCCAAGTCAGTATCCAACAGTGCTACTGCAACTCTGAGAGAGGGAGCCGCCATCCGTGCTTGTGCAATGTTTGTGGGTTACCAATTTTTGACCCATGTGTAGTCATATTTTACTCCTAAACTGTCAAATATCCGATTAACTCATAAAAGGGAGCGAGTTCTAGCGCCTTGCATGGTGACAGCGCCTTTTCTTTTATCTATCATGGTCACTGGTTCCTTAGTGCGATAAGTCATAAAGGAGGTGTCTTCTACAGGATATGATTCTGTGAAGTGCTGCCACTCGCTCTTTTGGAAAATATTTATTTATGAAATGATTTCTTGAACGACCGGGTATCAGATGAGGACTTAATCTCCCTAGCATTTCCTTTCATTGATATTGATAGTTTCGAAAGAGCCCAAAGATGAACTATCGCTTTTTCAATCCCTTGATCAAACATCACACTCTGGGTTATAATATTACTGCTTCTTAGTATGCCCTTTGCTCTGAAATCAGCTTTTGAACTAAACATCCGTCTATCACTTCCGCCTTCAGAAACGGATTCCTCAGATTTCCTCATATGAGAGTAGCTGTAAGTCACGTGCTCCACCTCCGTCCTATCTTACCATCTTTAAATTACCGGAAACCGCTAGCCTGATCGTTTTATGCGTTAAATTAAGGATTGCCTTTATTGGATATCGTCATTCCCTTTCACTTGTGATACTGCTAATTCCTGTACCGTATCCACTCTCTTAAATCGTTTTTCGCCTATTAACAAATAATAATTTTCGCCTAGATTTAACATTTGATTCCTACGACTGTTTCTAGATGAGCTGTGAACCGTTGCCGTACGGTGTGGACAACATCTCTTCATATGTGCTGGCTGTTATGGGAAATCGATGTCAATCGGTAAGTTAAGGATGAAATTAGATGAGTTCAAATATAAAGACATTCGACGTTTCGAGAAGAATCGATGTAAAACAGTGATTTTTCGGGACGCTTCACGCATTCTACTTCCATACAAAATAGTAACGGCACTCGAATCACTTTTATCAGCATGAAGTGCGGGTTCCAGTACCGTCCGGGACCAGCACTTTTGCACATAACTGAGCAACCTAATCACACACTTTTATCAGTGCTTTATCCTTTCAGCCTTCTAACAATTCAGCAAATGTATAGGGAAAGTGAATTTACGGTGTCTGAGTGAGCAGATATCTGGGATTCGATCCCTCGACCATACGAGTAGGTGCACATGACCTACACCACCTCCGCCTTCACAAAGAACCTCTTTTTGAGTTTTTGCAGACCTCCGAGATTTGATGGAAGACACCTCTCTAAAAAATGCTGCAAGCAACAATTAAATTATTGCAAACAAGTGTCACAAATAAAAATAGGAAGATGTTTTGTAACTCTAATGAGATTACAAATTATTGAAAAAAAAATAATTGTCTTGGAAAAGAATAGGTGATGACATTGTGGTAGGCGTCTGTGTTAATTATTGTCTTGTTGTGTAGAGGAACGGGTACGGCATTAATTATTCTTTGATAGGGAGAAAGCGCAGTTTCCCTATTGCACGGTAATCTGATCAAATCCAACTTGAAGCTGTCCCAACTTCTCCAGCCTGTGTATACACTGGGGCGTACCACTTTTCAATGTTTAGTCAAAGAAAAGCGACGAACACATTTGCCTTTGGCGGATCGAGGTCGCTAGCGGCGGGGTCTTAAAATGGAGCTCTGCGATATAAAGAGAAGTATGGATGATGGCACATTTGCTCATTCCCCAGAACACATTTCGCACTGATCGAATTGTCTTCTCGAGTAGTAGATCCCGGGTAAGTATACAGGTTGCACATTTTTTATAAACCATGGAGCGCCATTACGGTGCTACAACCTCTCGAACCTACACTAGCTACGCCCACATAGGTCCTTAGTGGTTAGTCCAGCCAAGAGGAATTTCCTGTGGGGTTTGTACCCTTATGTCAGGATTTCGCACCGCGGCATGTCGCAAGCGAAGCAGTGCGGACGAGCTGAAGGCGCCATGTTGTTGGGTCTTGAAGCGATTACACGTCAACTGCGTATTGCGCCCCTAGCACTAGCGTATAATTGTTCTAAGGCCCAACTACCGCGACGCGCATAGCTCACACATACACTGCGTCGCGCGCCGCTCGTCGTCATGCGAAACCCTGGCACAAGAGTACACACCCCTATCTCTGTACAGTAGTACCGGTATCTGCGAAAAATCTCAGATGTTAATTTAAGTGGCAATAGCTATTTTGTGATCCGTTGTAAAAAATACTCTTGTCGAGAAAGAGCCCTCTTTTTTCAGTCTCCATTCTACAAATTGATAATGAACATGAATCATTTCAGAAGGCAATCGTCATTCCCACGGTAATCACTTACTCACTGATCTTTATTATTGGAACCGTGGGGAATATATGCACATGTATAGTAATCGTAAGGAACAAGTCTATGCATACCCATACCAACTTCTATTTGTTCAGTTTGGCGCTATCAGACCTTTTGGTCCTTTTTCTCGGTATGTTCACTCTCACTTTCCTACCGTAACTCCTTTCCTAGCTAAATTTCCCTGTTTACAGGGAATTTTCATCCAATCGTACCATCTCTTCTCAATGTTCAGGTCTTCCCATGGAACTGTACGGCGTAATCGACTTTGCTTATCCGTATGAATTTGCTGAATGGATTTGCAAATGGCGAGCGTATCTCATTGAATTCACCAGCTACGCTTCAATTCTTGTTATCTGTTCATTTACCGTAGAAAGATGGATAGCCATATGGTGAGTTTTCCAATTTATTGAGTCAAGTTACATATAGATTTGTGTTTGCAAAAAAATGGAAACACTACTGTATGGCCGAAAAAGTCTACCTTCGTAATCCACCGAAACTGGCTTTAATGGTGTCTTTCAAAGGAAACGGGAGGAGCCGAAAGAAAGAGGAAGATTGGAAGAAATGCAAGAAATGGTCTTCCAAAAACGAACAACGAGGTTAAAAGCGAAAATCGGTAGAGAAACCCGTGCTCATAAGCGTCACGTTGTTGTCTGTATTTGCATTTCTTCAACCGTAGCGAAGGAATTGTTGACGACCAAATTGGGTTTTCTTGTCAGCCGGATGTTTATGTATGTTGTGCTTGCATACTACTGGTCACTTGCAAAATTTAGCACAAAAGACAAGAATCCGGCTCAAATAGAACTACTCAAAGTGACGTCCGACGAGGTGGTGCTGTCCGTGGAGGCGGAAAGGGGCCGTGGACAAGTAGGTGTCAGTCACGTGATCGGAGACGCAGAGACGCAGAGGAGGAAGCGAGTGAACATTGGGCGCGAAAATTCGAATAGCACTCTGACAGCCGACGGCTGTTGAAATGTTACACAGCGGCGATTGAAGGAGTTGATCTTCTTCGATTTTTTGCTCATCTACTGTACCAGTAGTGTGATTTCAAAAAGAGCCGGAGCTCAAGGCTGTTATGATGCGAAGTGTCATTTTTCATACCTCAAATCCGCCTCCGGAGGGGTTTCAGTGGTAGTGGCACGTTTTGTTTCCTGGAAACGAAGGTTGCTGGGAGCCTGGAAAAAATGGGATACTCAAGGGCACCACCCAATATGAATCCCTTTAGCTGAAACTGAACGGACTTTACTAAGGTTGTGAATGAGGGTGACGAAATCTCGGAAGCTGAGTTTTATTAAAAAATAAAAAATGCAAAATAACACCCCCTGTATTTTAAGCCCTTTAAGAAAGGCTACGCTGCTCACGGTCAGTGGGCTCATCGCGCGAGCGTTCATCTTATTCTTAGATCGAATGGTAGCCACTAATGCTCATCAATGTACATGAGAGATTACGAACCTCATTTTTCGAGTTCTGAATTCCAGCCACCCACTTCGATCTCAATCTTCGCCGAAAGTGTCACGAGCTTACATGACAATCATCTCCATGTGGACGATATCAGCCGTTTCCGCACTGCCTATGGGTTTTATCGTGAAAATAAACCGTTTGCCACTACCGGATTGGGCTTTGAATCAGCCGTGGACGAACACTGTGGGTGCTTTACGCTATCAATGCTTTTAATCATAATCTTTCCCAGGTGATTCTATCAAAGCTTCCTCCTCACTGGGTATCATTAAGGTGTCGGACGATGACGAAACTGTGAAGGACACACAGTTCTGTGCAATGGACGTCGATCAACCGATGCAACAAAAACGCCTCATTTACTTTGCCTTCATTGCCTTTTTCATGGTGCCTGGTAAGTAGCGAAGTGTGGTGCTGAAGAGATTGCCCTGGAAAGAATTTCAATTTCCATTTCAGCGATTCTTATTACCATAATGTATTGTCAAATTGGTTCACGAATAGCCTCATCGGATTCTCTGCTGTGTGCCGATAAGAAGCAGGCGAGAGTAAAATCCACCAACACCGTCATTAGAATGCTTAGTGAGTTCATTTGATTTACTCATTCAAGGACTCAGCTAGAATTCAACTAGAATATCGTTTTGTCGAGGCGCTTGAGGCCTTACCTATTCAAACAGTTATAGGGCCTCGAATAAAATTAAATGATCAGGAAGTACCCGGATATCGCAGCCACTGATAGGCATTTCGGGGTCAACACTTAGACGTCAAATGAAATGCCCTACGATATCGACTAAAGTACGCACCGATCGCCGGTCGTGATTGCGTACCCCTGTGTCTGAGTCGTCCTTCGCCGTCTGGGGTCTTCCGGATTTGCCTGAGCCTTTTCAGGGGAGGAGCTTTGGCGTCACGTATTCTGACCCGTATGGTGTCTGACCTCGCGGCGGGAAGCGTGTTGCCGAAAAAAAGCCAGCTGTCTTCACGCGGGTACGCAATCACGGCCGGCGATCGGTGCGTGCTTTAGCTTAAACCATGCCCTACTTCTGCAAGTATACACACACAATACACTTCACCTGATACACATTGCTTCGAAAACAACGCATCACATCATTCGCTTTTGACGGAATCGTTATTTTCACATATCCCACTACTTTTTCAATGCCCTGGGCGGAGGTGGCGTAGTGACACGTGGCGCGCTCCTCGCTCACATAGTGCGAGCAGGTCAAATCACGTGTCAACGCCCGGGTGAATTGGTACCAGTAGGAGAATAATAGGACTGACTTTTACATAGAAGTCATTTTAAAGGTCAAATTGCATCCACTCGTCACCACGATCTTGAGTGGAACTAGAATGCACGGCGTACCCTACAGATGGAACTGATTTACGCCAATACCTTTATCGTTTTTATCCTTCGAGTCCTAGAGACTGGAAGGAACTTCGAATGCGGATAGTGAGAACTTATAATCTTGTAGATATTCTCTACTAAACCGATAAAACCATGACAGTATATGGTGAGAGGTCTTATGAGATGTCATTTTCAGTCTCGGTGGTGGTGGCATTCTTCCTGTGCTGGCTACCGTTCCATATTCAACGTCTGCTCTCATTATTCATTAGTTATTATGAAGGTGACGTTTCACCGGCGGTGGAAACTCTGTTTTCTCTCGTCTACTACATCTCAGGTAAAATTCAAATCAAACTTCACGCGTCAAAGAATATTTCAGATAGCATGCATTCAGGATGCTGTTACTATTCCAACTCAGCCATAAATCCCATTGCATACAACTTGTTTTCCGCCAAATATCGAAAAGCGTTCTGCACGACAATTCTTGGCCATCGAATCACTAAGAAAATTCGCCCGCAATGGTATGCGTTGCGAAGTAAGCTGTAAGTCCTAAATAATTCCCTTTGAATTCGAAAGGTAAAGAGTGTAAGCGTCGTTCATTTTCAGGCGATCGGTCCAAGAGAATTCATCGCTTCGTCCTGTCGCATCACCAAACTCTTCTGCAAAGTTGGAAAAGCAGCCATTATGCAAACTAAATAGTAATATTGTAACTACGGCTATACTTGTCTAGTCACAATATGGCACAGAAGGAACCTTTGCGGCATCACGCACGCGTCTCGATGCCTTCATGCGCTAGTCACAGTTGCAGTAGTGATTTGATTTCGAGCATAATATGCTAATGCTGCCATTAGAACCTTTTTAATCTCCTTGACGTGCTTTGTCTCACTCATTTTGATTTAGGACCATTCTGCCGTTTTCATATCAATTTCTCTTTCTACTATTTTTTTTTTTTTGAAAATTGTTTACCATTGTCATTGAAAACGTGTGCCTGTGATCTCATGTTTCATGAATAACCTGACGTTTTTCGTTGAAGGGAAAATTTCTTATTTTTCCCATCCTTTGTTGATATCATAAACTCACGAGTTTCTTCTATCCTATTCACTTGCAAATAAGCACATTTTTTCCAGAGTTCAGCATACATACTTCTCCGACTGACAATAAGTTTCAGTCATTGTATGTACGCCATAAAGAAGAGATTTTATTAATGCGAATGTGCATTCTGGTGGAAAATGAAAAAAAAATTCGGGAATGGAAATAGAGGATGTGGGTGGTGTCGTTCGTAAAATGAGCATAAGGGATTCCCCGAAACTAAAGAACTGGAACTCTCATCCATTTGTTACTTCCGCCCACGATTATTTTTCATTTTTTATATTGCGTCGAGTATCGATCAGTGCCATGTGGATCTGTATTGTGAAACGATCACATCGCTTTCACGACGCACATGTTTGCATCCGTTCGCTTCCTGTTAAGTATCCGAAAGTTCTTGTCAAGTCTCTTCCAATCTTACATAAAAAAAGCGCCACTCACAGTTTACTTCGACGTTAGCGCTTACTTGAAGTCAATGCAAGTTTTCCCTATTATGCATATACAAGTAATCACTCCCACTACCTTCTAAGATTTGAGTCTCTCTTCTAGATTTGAGTCACTACCTTCTGAATGGCTACGATGGACGAGACGCATAAGTTCACATGGATCTGCAATGGGGCAATTTCAGTGGTTTCTTTTGTTGTCGAAACTAACGAAAAAGGGAGGTGTGATGGAAGATGAACTGATGGGAACCAAAGTTCAGCGAATTACGTGAGTTTCAGGGGACCATATAACCACCTTAATATCAGCTGTTGTAATGACATATGTATTGATGATATAGCACCAATTTATACAGGAACTACTATCATGTAGGTAATTGAAGACAGAAGGTAACAAGAGTTCAAATAGAAATGTGAAGACATTCACAAGGCGTTACTATCTTACCTGGCTGATGGTACAACACTACAAAAATCTTACTGCAGATGTTAGGAGCCTTGCACATGAAGGGAAGCTGTGAAAAGGAAGGAGAAGGAAATCTGCGGGGAACCGGTATTAGCTAGCTCAGCAATAACTTGTTGACTCTCCCCAGACCATGTGGCTGGTTTCTTCAAGACATCTTTGAATTCTGAACGGAGATCCTGTATGTATGCATCGCCTCTCGCAAAGGTTCGGAACTGAAAAAGACAGGTGATATGTACCCTCTTTCAATGGGTACAGATGACGGCTGACCATCCCTAATGATTAGTCATCAAGACAGCTGCAATGCATGGATCAAAAGGCCAATTGAGCGAAATGCGACCGGGATTATAATCAAGAGATATTTTGCAGTTTCTGATATCTTTCCGACGCAAATTAGATGCGGTGAATTTTCAAATGCCACTGTCGCAAACACCTATGTATTGGGTTGGGGAATAAGTCCCCGCCGTTTTTTTCAACCCCGTTTTTCGCATTGTTCCCTTCATCTTTCGACAAAGTTCATATATGTGTTCGGTAGAGCTTTTTTTGCTCTACAAAATGCTTATATCTGTTTTTCGATACTTCCGATCGCCTGATATTTATGAGGTTTGGAAACGAACTAAGCTGAAGGCAAGAAATTGGCTTTTGCGCCCCTCATCTTTCCCGTCTGCCATAAGACCAAAAAATGTATGTGTATATGTTTCGATAGAGCTTTTTCAGCTCTATGGTACTACTTCTTATTCAAATCGCTCAACTTTTTGCTGTTTTTTAGACTCACAAATGCAGTACTCGCAAAAGTGTGCACTTTCGTTTTCTCTTCCTCGCCTACCGTCGAGATCAAAAAGGATGTGCATATATGCATTCGATAGAGCTCTTTTTGCTCTACGAGATGATACCATTCTTCTTTTGTATCCTTTCATATTTTAGCATGTAGGAATAAGCTTCCACCTGATTTTCAATTCAAAATTGCATAATGAATATGACTTTTTTTGGCAGAGTGTTCTGCACCAATCGATAGAGCTCTTTCCACTCTACAAGATAGTTTTTACGGTTTTCGTTAGAATAAATTTTTGACATTTTTTAGATCACTTAAAAGTCGACGGGATCGAACATTTTCGTCACATGGTGTCAAAAATGCTCGATTTCGTCGACTCTTAAGTGATCTAAAAAATGTCAAAATTTATTCTAACGAAAACCGTAAACACTATCTTGAAGAGCGGAAAGAGCTCTATCGATTGGTGCAGAACACTCTGCCAAAAAAATCATATTCATTATGCAATTTTGAATTGAAAATCAGGTGGAAGCTTATTCCTACATGCTAAAATATGAGAGGATACAAAAGAAGAATGGTATCATCTCGTAGAGCAAAAAGAGCTCTATCGAATGCATATATGCACATCCTCTTTGATCTCGATGGTAGGCGAGGAAGAAAAGATAACGAAAGTGCACACTTTTGCGAGTACTGTATTTGTGAGTCTGAAAAACAGCAAAAAGTTGAGCGATTTGAATAAGAAATAGTAATATTCTGTAGAGCTGAAAAAGCTCTATCGAAACATTTACACATACATTTTTTGATCTCAATGGAAGACGAGAAAGATGAGGTGCGCAAGTGCTAGTTTTTTGCCTTGAGCTTACTTCATTTCCAAACCTCATAAATATCAGGTAATCGAAAGTATCGAAAAACAGATATAAGCATTTTGTAGAGCAAAAAAAGCTCTACCGAACACATATATGAACTTTGTCGAAAGATGAAGGGAACAATGTGAAAAATGGGGTTGAAAAAAACGGCGGGGCTTATTCCCCAACCCAATACATAGATATGAAGGAGATCGTGGCAGATGCTTGTCGCAACTACAAACATAAGTACCTGGCGAACAGGTCACGAAACTGTGTCACATTCACACGTAGGATAATGAAGCACATAACGTTGTCGTGCCTAGAACATAAAATTATACCAATGAGAGCGCAAATCAGCCCTCTGCTATAACTACCTAATTTCTTTCCAGTCAGATCATCCTCCTGTTCAATCACCATGGTTTCCGGATACCTAGCTGAAATAGTCACGTCGACAGCAATGGGTGCGTGAATGAGTCACGTCGATTGCTGATTGAATGCTTCGAATCACATATTTCAAGAAACATGGTTGGAAGAGCCCCATCAAGACACATGAGGCAGTATTGAATTGTACGTTTCCAGCGAACGAGGATAATAGCAACCGTTTAGGCACTTCAAAGAAAACACTTTCTGATACTTGAAGTGATGTGCTATTAGCATGTTGCAGTGCGCCATATAATAACGTTGCAGTCCCACCATATTGATGTCTTTATTACATCTAGAGGCGGAGGTGGTATGATGACAGATGCACCTTACCATGGTGTCGGGATTAGAGGCACCAGTAGGGGTAAGAGAAAACTAAGATCTGGGAGTACAGGTTCTCTTAAAACGAACCTTCTATTTCAGAGTACGTCATATGTGGCGAAAATCGCATTGAAAAAGCGCGGCTTGGGCCTTATAACGACGTCGCAGCTCGGTATGCCGTTATGCGGTTATGCGGCCGGGGGAGTCGCCGTGGAGGGGCGGGACAACAATCGCGGCCGGCTGGTTCAGACTCTGGCCTGTCTTCAGTCCACTACGGCTAGAGACGCAGGGGACGAGAGGAAGGGGGATTTTCGGGTTCCTATTTCTCGGTTATTTAGCCGTTTTATAGCGTTCTTTCTTACATTGCTGATCACCTCTACTTTTACAATCCTCCAATTTGCAAAATTTACCCCTAACAATGTCTTTGAATCTCTCATCTGGGCCGCGGTCGCACTCTGCGGTGCCGGCGGCAGGGCGTGGCTTCGTATCTCTGCGTCTCCGCCCATGCCATCCTGCCTCGTTGCCTGCGTCATCTCTGCACCTTCCTCGTGATACTGTCCCTCGCTTCCTGTGAACGCAGCCACGCCCTGCCGGCGGCGAGTATGACCGCTGCCCTAACACCCGCCCAAGCCAACTTGGCTCTCCATCCTTCCGGGGTCGTTGGATTGGCACGGAATTCGTTTGGGAGGAAAAAACACTGACTTGTACATCGACTAGCCCGTGTAGGCCAAATCGCATTCACATACCGGCATGATTCTAGATGGACTAGACTGCCCGGCGCGCTTTTTTTCTTCTATAAATGTTTTCCCTCTAAAAACCGGTCTCTTTCCCGGGGATTTTTTCCTGTTGGCTATTGCATACCAGGAAAAGTCGTCATCGATAACTGTCACAATAAACCCTAGACAGCTTCCAGTTGAAGTGTAATTTTGTGGGATTGAACCAGTCCAATTATAAAGGATTTTAATACCAGGAAAAATTGATAAAATACCATTGAAGAGATCGTGTTCGAGAGATTACTGGGCTGCGCAAAGAATTATTGTAGTAGAACGTCCGTTTTGCAATGCCTTTAGAGGAGGTTCAACCTAGAAGTAACATAGAAAACCCGTGACTTATTAAAGCACCTTTCTCTTCACATCTCCGCAGATAAGCAGCCTTCACCTGCAAATCGTCTATTGAAGACATTGAAGCCGGTTTCCTTCCCTTACCTGCACCGAATCCGCTTTAAAGAAAGTCCTTTCATAACGGAGACTCTTTAAATTACTATTACAGAATTTTGCATGGTCAATCCATGCAATCTACTCTTTTGTAAAGTCTCTTGGATCCTGCAAATGCTAGATACTTCATAGGGCGAAGACTAATGTTTCGAAGTCATTGAACAAGGCCATGTCCTTATCCCTTTATTTACACTACGGTGACTTAGGGTGCCTTAACCTTTCTCGCAGTTCGCTAACGATAGGCTTTCTCGAAGTTTGCCGCAATCAATTGGAAAGTCTCGTGACGGATGGCTTCGGGAGCCAAAGCTTTTCAATTAATATGAAGACAAGCTTCTTAGACTCGCTCATTGCTATTGAGAGTGCAACCGGAAAAAGATAGCAAATATGTCGTTGCTATGCCAGACTACTCCCAGAAATTGCCGAGGGTGGAATTTGTTCAGATGCGCTCCCAGCTGCAAAGGGCAGATTGACGACATAATTGTTCGCTTCGAGGACATCACTTGACATGAAATGAACTGATTTTGACTACCTGATTCAATAATACAGTTATCGTCGGAGCCCGACTTTGCGATGTGAGGCAGCTCTTACACCATAACCGTTACAGGTGGAAGGAGAGGCTAGTGCTCCTCGTTTCTGAGATGCAATAGGCATGTGCTGGGTTAACCATTAACTTACCGAAGCTTTCCATATCAGAAATTTCAGCTCAGATATAGTATAAACCTCAAAAATGGAAGCTAGTACGATGCAGATTATAATTAGCGAAAAAAAGTTGCAAAGCTTCATGGAGTATCAGTGCCAAGCCATTAAAGGACTTTATAGCAGCCAAGATACCTCAAAACTTTGATATTAGAAGTGGGTAAAGAGACCCATCTAAAAAAGACTCATGAATTTCATTTTATAGGGTCAGAAGGGTTCGGTGCATTGCAGATGCTGGAGGAGACTGAAGCGATCAAGAAAATCTCTTAAGAAAAGAAATGGGTTAGCTTTATGTATCAGAAAGGGAAAGAAACAAGGTGGACAGGTATGGAGTTCTTCGTCAACTGCTGATTAGCTGCTATCCAGCAGATATCCTTCAAAGAATGGCAGGTAGGTTGTTACAAGGATCCTAAGTTATGGGCAAAGCGGGGCGCGGTTATTCTCGGGCGTTACCAGAGCCTGTCCCAGCTCTGACCATTCCAGAGTCTACAAGTCAGCTCCTAGAACAGCATTCGCATCGCGGACTCTGTCGAATGCAAGCAGATCGAGACCTCAAAACATCAACAGTGATCGTTATAGTTCCCCATGATACTAATGTAGCAGTAACCATAACTCAGACCTGCACCAGAGTACACAGCACTCTGCGATGCCTCAGTGCCGCAGAGTTTGAAGACGGTCTTACGATTACTGCGAATCAGACTGATTGCAGTCTTCTGGAGTAAGCCAAAGAATAGCTTTCTTCTGAAGGTTGATATTGTTAAGCTCATCCGGCTCTTGCCGTGTACCATATACCCACATTACAATGCTATTTTATTAAAATTGAGAATTTAGTTCTATTCTTGCAGACGATTAAGCTCCTTTTTCGTCTTCTTAAATTGGTTCTTCTTGAAAGTTCCTTGCCATCTTCGTTTTCCTAACTTGGCTCTTCTTAGAATTTCTTTTGCCTGAACAAGCACGGCTAATTTCAGGAATGGTCAAAGCTTTTCAATTAAACTTACTTTCCGAATTGTCATTGTTCCATTTTTATTTCTTTTGCCAGACTTTTTTCCTTTGAATTTTTTCCCTTTTTCCTTGGGGGAAGTTTTCCTTTCTTGCACTTCACCACAGTCTAGGTATGAATTCACTGAACCACGGAATGTCCTCCACAGCTTGGCATCTTCAATGCAGACAGCGCCACCCCCACGTTTGAATTGTGACTGCTGAGAAAAAATTTTGTTTACAAAAGAGGTTAATATTGATAAGGGTGATGAGCTTTTCATCTCAAAGCTACTTGAAATAACCTGTCTGTTCACATCTCCTATACAGACAGCTGGCACTGATTCCTCCATGGACACACCCCACTTTGAATGATCTTTTGAGCTGGCAAATTCCTTATTAGCCACCTTCACCGAAGTGATGTCATAAACCTAAAAAATCACGTTTTCGCGGTTTTAAGTTATTGCCTTATGGTTGACAAAATAATACAGATCGTTCATACGTTATTAAGGTCGCACTGTGTGCCGACGTTCACAGCCGCTCCATTTCTCCACGTTTCAACTGCCATAGGAGTTCTGAGGTAGAGAGCAATAAAGTCATGCCAAAGATCTGCAATCGATCGAATGGATTCGTATGATCTTTAGCCTAACGGAACGCACCTCTACCGAATTTCTTGTGTTTTGCAAAGAACTTGACGCGCTTGTGGCCAACAGTTTCGATGTCGTGCGATGTAGTGAACCTTGTGTCTGATCGGCCGAGAGATTTCTTGTTCACTACATCTACGAGATGAGGTGCTCTGCAAAAGATAAGATAACATAGTGAAAATCGTTACGCAATCGCTTATGAACATCCATTGCCTCACAGTGTTTCGAAATTTTTTGGCAAGTTGGTGATAAAAGGCGTCACTTGGGAATATCTCATGTACTGGCTAATATCTTCGAGAGAATTCGCATCAAGCGAAAGACAGACGAATGATTGAGCGAATTTCGAGCCAGTTTCTGGGTAATCGTACTTTCCTGAAAGACTTGTACTTAGGTACAACTCGGTGGTCGCAGGTTGGCTTACTTTACCTAAGTTCTGAATGGAGCAGTCACCTACCAGGCGGTGGGAAGTTAGGCACACTATGCACTAGCCAGAATCCGCTTTCGATGTTGAAGACAGCAACACCTTTGCTGTGACCGCGGCCGCTGTCCACTTGTTTGCCCGGGCAATCGTCATTGTAGGCAATTTTGAAGGTCGTGCGCTAGAACTGTGGGTATCTTTGTACTGTTGGCAGTTATCTGTCTTGCGCTAGATGAACGTGTCTCACATTATCGCTGTTGTATAGCTGGTTTACGGTAGCACCAATGGCAGAATCAGTGCTATTGATAGGCTGCTTACTAAAGACCCATCCGGTTTGGGTGGAGTCAAAGTAGGCAAAGCTTCGGCCGTTCCTTTCGTCGATGTTTGCTGGCAACTTAATGGCGACATACCTGTGATGCAGTAATCGGAGGGGCAATCATTCATTTACCTTTCACGATAAATCGTGAGCTTTAAAAAGTTTTTACTCCCTTCTTACCAGTCAACATCGTTTCCTTCCATGTTCTTGCACCGGTATCGAGCATCTACTGGGATGGCGAATGCCAGAATTGCCAGCAATACTATTGGCATTTTGGGGTTGGGAATATGTAGTCAAGCTTAGTAGTCTATTCGGGAAGATCCACTCAAGGGGTTTGAAAAACAGAAGGAGCTGTAACGCACTGTGTTCGATGAGAGAAACCACGCTTAATATAGCGAACAGCTTTATCCACGTGCGGAAACGGAAAAAACACACAAAAGCAGCTGAGCTCAGCTTTGATGTTCATAGACAGAGTTTTTTTCTGAAAGGACTGCTGCTTGTTCAGTTGTACATGAGCCGAATCCATTACCAGCACTACCACGCAATCTCGCGCTATGCCCATCCCTTATTCAAGTTCTCCAGAAGCTGTTCTTGACTCGGTCAGTACAACGTTCAGTGAAAGCATATTCGTCGAAGATTATATGCAAGAAATGGTTCATTAGTTCACAAGTCTTCAGCAGAGTGAGTGAGCGTCCTAAATTTTCTTCAAGATATTGGACAATTCTGCACTCTTCGTAGATTTTCTTCTTCCTACATGAATCGCTTATTATGTCCGTGCGTGTGTATCCGCCTGTTCGTCTCGTCCGAAATTCATATCTCGCGTCACAGCTGTTGGGATTCTCAATTTTACAAGTGACACAGGGAGTGATACGGGGGCTCTGGCTGTGGTGGATCGAAAGTGATAGTAGCTGATGAGGACTGATAAGGAGCGTCAAAATGCAAGCCTTGCCGAACACGTATCGGGCATAGATTCTTCCTGCATTGATCCCTGAACGCTGACACACATAGGTGTTTAGCAGGAAATGTGAACAACGTTTCATCATCAAGTTGCCTAAAATTTCGAAACACTGTGAAATGATGGATGTTAGTAAGCAGCATTGCTCAGCGACTCTCGCTACTCCTTTTTGTGAGAGCACCTCACCTCGTAGATGTACTGAACGAGAAGTCTCTCGGCCGATCAGATACTGGGATAGCGACAGCGCACGTCATTGAACCTAAACCACAAGCGCATCAGTTCTTTGGAAAATATAGGAATCCGGTAAAGATGTGTTCCGTTGGGCTAAAGATCATCCGAACCCATTTTCATCGCATAGAATTTGCTGTTTGCAAATCTCTGGCATGACTTCATTGCTCTCACGTCAGCACTCCTACGGCAGTTTGAAATGTGAAGAAATGGGATGCCGCGAATGTCGGCACACAGTGAGACCTTAATAACGTATGAGCGATCTGTATTATTTTGCTAACCATGAGCGCAATACCTCGGTGCCTCAAAAACGTGATTTTAGGTTCTTGACATCACTTCGGTAAAGATGGCCAATAAGTAATTCGCCAGCTCAAAAGATCATTAAAGGTGTTGTGTGTTCATGAAGGAATCAATATTAGCGGCCTGCATAGGACAGACAGGTTACAAGTGGCTTCAAGATGACAGCTCATCACCTTCATCAGTAATAACCTCTCTTGTGAACATGATTTCTTTCTTCAGCAGTTTCAATTCAAACGTGAAGGCGGCGCTGTCTGCATCGAAGATGCTGCGCTGTGGAGGACATTCAGTGGTTCAGTGAATTCTTACCTGAACTAAAATGAAGTGCGAGAAAGGAAAACTAGTGCGAGAAAGGAAAACTTCTCCTAGAAAATAAATGAAAAAAGTCCGAGGAAAAAAGCCCGCTCAAGGGAGTCAAAATAGAACAGTGCTAATTTGAATAGCATGTTCAATTGACAAGCTTTGTCTATTCCTCAAATTAGC
Organism: Trichostrongylus colubriformis; assembly: GCA_963978905.1. Classification (NCBI taxonomy): domain Eukaryota; kingdom Metazoa; phylum Nematoda; class Chromadorea; order Rhabditida; family Trichostrongylidae; genus Trichostrongylus; species Trichostrongylus colubriformis. The sequence goes on along the minus strand of OZ022257.1, from coordinate 42,302,919 downwards.
GGTACTTGTTCAGGCTAACCAAATCCTGAAAAGAGCCAAGTCAAAAAAAAGAAGTTGGCAGCATAATCATCTGCAAGGATAGATCTAAATTTCCAACTTCATCAAAATAGCATAGTAGTGTGGTTATAGGGTACACAACAGCCTGATAAGTTTAACAACATCAACCCTCAGGTGAAAGCGCTTCTTTGGATTACCCCTGAAATGGCGATCAGTCCGGTTCGCAGAAATCGTGCGACAGTATTCATACTCTGCGGTATTGGCGCCATCGCCGTGTGCTGCATACTCTGGTGCCGGTTTGAGTTATAGTTTCTGTTACATTAGCATCATGGGGAACTATAATCATTTTTAATGTTTTGAGCTCTGATCTGCTTACATTCGACGCAGCCCGCGTGCGAATGCTGTTTCAGAATGCTGACTTGTAGACAAAAGCACTGCAATGGGACAGGCTCGGGTAACGCTCAAAAGTAACAGCGCCCCGCTTTGCCCATGACCTAGGGTCCTTGTAATAACTACTTGCTATTTTCTGAAGGATATCTGTACTCCACACCTGCCCACCTTGATCCTTTCTCCTTAAGTCCTCTGTATACACAAGGTTGAATCACTTCATTTTCTTAACAAATTGAAATTTTTGGACCGCTTCTGTCTCTTCCTGCATTTGCTATGCATCAAACCCTTTCGACTCCATTTCTTCACTTCTTATATCAACGTTTGGAGGTATCTTTGCCGCTATAAAGTCCTTTCATGGCTTGGCACAGATACTTCATGAACTTTGCAACTTTCTCCGCTGATGAAAATCTGCTCGTACAATCTATTTTTGAGATTTATAAATCTGAGCTGAAACTTCTATGGTACACAAAAACGTCACTATACGCAGCTGTAGCTTGAAGACCTTTCGGACACCATATTACTGTATATATTTCGACAAAAAAATCCGCTTGGAAAGCTTCGGTAAGTTGATGGTCAACCCAACACATGCCTATTGCACCTCAAAAACGAGGAGCACTAATTTTACCTCTAACTAGTAACGCTTATGGTACAAGAACTTTCTCTCTTCGCACGGGTTCTCTAATAACGAATCAGGTAGTCGAAATCAGTTCACTTCATGTCGAGCGATGTCCTCGAATCGAACAACTATGTAGTCAAACCGCCCTTTGCAGGTGGCAACTGGAGGCGCATCTGTACAAATTCCACCCTGAACAATTTCCGGGAGTAGTGTGGCATAGCAACGAAGTATTCGCTATGTTTTTCCGATAGCTCTCTCAATAGCAATGAGAAATGAGCTAGTCTAAGAAGCTTGTTTTCATTATACGAAGAAATAAGACTAATATTTCCATTCCATCACGAGACTTTCCGAATAATCGCGACAAACTTCGAGGAAGCTTATCGTTAGCGAACTGCGAGAAAGGTTAGGACACCCTACGTTGCCGTATTGCTAGAGGGATATATGGGTCCAATGACTTTGAAACCTTTGTCTTCGCTTTTTGAAGTATCTAGCATTTGCACGATTCAAGAGCCTTTACAATTAGTGAGTTGCGTTTGTATGGATTGACCATGCGGAATTTTGCAGAAGTGATTTTTTGAGATTGTTCCGTCATGAAAAGAGTTTCTATGAAGCGGATTTGATGCATGTAGGGGAAATAATCGTGCTGCATTGTCTTTAATAGACGATTTGCAGGTCAGGCCACCTTGTCTGCGAAGACGTGAACAGAAAGGCGATTTGAAAAGTTTCAAGTTTTCTAGACCACTTCTAGGTGTAAACTCCTCTCGAGACACTTGCGAAACGGAAGGAAAATTAATTCCTTGCACACCCCCGTTAATCTTGTAAACACGATCTCTTCAACGATATTTTACCAATTCCTCCTAGTATTCAAATCCTTTGCAAATGAATTGGTTCAATTCCATAAAACAATTCAACTCAGAGCTGTTCAGGTTTTACCATTGTGGCGAACACGACGGCGGTTTATGTAACTGGTATGCCATGTCCAACAGGAAAAAAATCTCTAAAAACCCCCACTCCTAAAGGAAGAAACACTTGTGAAAAAATAAAGCTAATCCGTAAAATAGATACAATAAAATGATGAACGAGCAAAGTTTCTAGCGTTCATCAATCCCTTTTGCGGGATACGCCGTGCAGTCTAGTCCATCTAGGATAGTGATGGCAGGTGAATGCGATTTGGTCTATACGGGCCAGTCGATGTACAAGTCATTGCTTTCATCTTCCCAAATGGGTTTCATACCAATTCAACGACCCCGGAAGGGTAGAATGCCAAGTTGGCTCGGGCAGGTGTTAATGCGAGATTCAATCCCGGCACCATGAAAATGAGCGCAACATTATACTCTTTCCGCGTCTACTGTAACAAAGACATCAATATTGTGGGACTGCGTTATTATATGGCGCACTGCAATACGCTGTACGCACCACATCAGCTCTCAGAAAAAGCTTCTCTTTGAAGTGCCCAGACTGCAGCTCTTTTATTGGAAACGTAAAATTTAATCAATACTGCATTATGTATCCTGATGGGACTCTTCCATCCATGTTTTTCGATTTGTGTGATTCGACTGCATCCAATCAGCTATCGACGTGTTTCATTCACGCATCCATTGATTTGACTTGTCTGTTCGAACTAATGTCCGCGAAACATGGTGATTGAAAAGGAGGATGACCTGACTAGAAAGAAATTGCGATATTATAGCAGAGTGCTGTTGTGCACTCTCACTGGTAAAAGTTTATGTGCTGTGTACAACAATGTTCTGTGCTTCATCATCCTACGTGTAAATGTGACACGGTTTCGTGATCTCTTCGCCAGGTCCAACTTATATGTCGTGACTTATCGTCGACCTCAAGCAATGTTGCTGCTTGGCCGCGCTGCCTCTTTACACTGTCCATACCCTTTCTTGTCGAGGATGGAAGGCACCAGAATACTATGGCCGTCAGGGCCTAACCACTGCACCAGAACTGTAGTTAGTTCGTCGTCATGACACTGCAGTGACCAGTCGGTTTTCGTTCGAAATCTACGCCGTTCCACTGATCACCCATCTCCATCAATCGGCATAACTTCTGTGGAATACGCAACCGCCAAGGCAGTGAAAAGTTATAGCCTCACCTGTGTCATTCAGTGTAGCTCCGCGATTCAAGTGTGTTAATCAATTGTGTCTAGCTTCGGGCAACTATTGCACCATCGCTCGTCCGCTAATTGCTCACCTGTACATTGCCTTCAATCCAACATTGGCATATATTCTTAATCAGACTTTTCGACTAATCGATACGAGACATGGCCAATTTATCCCAACACGAAAAGCAGTCACACGCCTATGAGGAAGGGGCAGAGAGGTCTGTGAGAGCCGGCATGTACTATCTCCACCAGGCACATTCCAATCGGGCGCATATACCATTGCTCCGATGTAGGGGAACCACGAATTTCACTTTTGCCGCGATCCGCCTTCATCGCCGACTACATCCCCGCGGGTCACTACAGCTTGTGCTTGTGGCAAGAATAAAACGGCTCTACCACAGTTTTGTTCTGTACCGCAGAAGCACATGCAAGTATGCTTAAACTGTGGCCGCTTCGGCAGTAGATGTCGTGAAAGGACGCTACTGACAACTGCTCTGTAGGTACTGGTGTGACACCGCCGTATTAATGGGTATGTCCCCTTGCGTAGGGTCAGGAGTAGTGGTACACTCCGCTGTTTCTTCAATCGCTTTTTGACAAGAAAGGAGTATATCTCCATGGCCTTTAACCCATAACGGACGGTGCGCCACATGGTTACTCCCGACATTCAAACATATTTCCCGACATATTTCCAAATAACCAATTATACACGTATACACTACAAGTATTGAAGAATAACATATATTTCCAGGACCGGTGCAGCGCAAATTTTCAACAAACATTATGCGAGTAACTTCAAATGCAATCCTTTCTAGTTGTACAAACAAATGACAACAATTGTTTTTAGTTACAATCAACAATCCATTAGAATCCATAGGCTCCGTTTCCCATTTGGAAACCCTCGCGCTCATCTTACTACTCGAAATGCATTTTGCAGTAATAGGTAGAGAGAAGTACCGCGTATAACAGCATGAGGTGATGCCACTACACAGTGATGACCCTTTTATCAGTAGCAACTGCACAAAAAGGTTACAAAAATGACTCAATTGATAAAAATTGGCGAAAGATTTGATAAAAAACGGCGCAAAAACGCCGCCGTCCGTTATGGGTCTCGTGACCATGTGGCGCACCGTCCGTTATGGGTTAACTAGGCTGACTCGATTTCACTCTATCCTCATTTGTCTCGCATCTCCTTCGTCCAAGCTCTGAAGCGTGCCGTATACAAAATGCTCTAAAGCATGCTCTATTTTTTTGCTCTAGGGTATATTATATGCTTGAACAACCAGCCATCGCTTTGAACCGCATATCCTGTGACTGAAAGGCCCTCTGATTTCTTTCTTTCTCAATTAATTTGAGTGAACTACTTTCTATCTTTTTGACTAACTGCCTTCGGTTCTGTATATTATGTCGTGCAAATAACTGAACAAATAAATATACTGAATCGTACTGTTTTTCTGGTATTCATCACATCTGCATGCTTTCTTCTGCGATGACCCCAAGCGAGGCCCGCCGCAGAATGACTGCCAGTGTACGAAGAAGGCGGTTATAAAGGCACAGTCCAGGATTACTGAGGTATTACGGCTCCCCGCCCTGGTCAGTTCGACCACATCCACTAGATTGTTTTTTTATCGAGGTGCAATTGTCAGTTCATGGAGTGTGCAGAGCTAAAGAAGCAAGCGCGACTCCACTAAGCAGCCCAAGCCCGCCCATGCCAGACGTGATTGTTGGCAATGACGGTGGCAACGATGGCAACAACGTGGCAAATGAGGCCTACGATTTGTGAGGGAATACAAGATAAGGAAAAGATGCCAATGATCAAGGAGACGTTGACATGAGGAAAAAGGTGTTATTCCGGAGTTCCTCGTGATATCCTGATTCAAAGGATCGTTTTCACGCGATAATCTCGTCCAAGACCAGATGTCATGAGGCCTTACTTTGGCCGTTTTCGAAGACTTATTTTTGATTTTTCTAAGGTGACGTATTCCTCAGAACATCTAACTTCATAATTTAACGCTTCGGCCCACTGAGGGACTAATTAATAGATAGATCGTGCATGACTTGAAATCATGACGGCTCATTTTTTCACATCAGTGCGTTGTGCAACCAATTTTGACGTTGCCAAAACTGTAGCCAATGAGGAGCCAAGACTAATTTCTTTCTCCGTAGAATAGCAAATCCATCATTCAAGATATCGTCGCTCTTCCTATTGCTTCCGAAGAAATCGCACACGGAAATTTAGTAATTCTAATTATCCTTTAACACAGTATATTGCGTAACACATTCCGTTTCAATTTCTGCCGAACAGCATCTCAGCAGTTGGCGATCATGAAACATTTTCGTGGTGTTTCTTCTCTGTAGATCTGCCGCTCCATTCGTTATGCACGCGGTTTTGATTTGTTGCCTACAGCGCGCCACCGATCACGTGACTGTTTCCGACTCGCTGGACTTCACTTGGGCACCGTCCACGTTACTCGTGTGGGGAAAACTGCGATGACGGGAGCGCATGTTCGGCAAATTTTGACTTTTTGCGTGAGTCTTTGCATTTGGTGTTATGGGAATATCTAACAAAAAGTTTCGAAGCATGCAAAAAATACTTAAGGAAGATACAAAATAACAAAACAAAAGAAAATTACAAAAAACACAGCAAATCGCTGGGTGGGGGAAAGGGGACACAAGTTCATATCATTGTGAACGACTCCTCGACTAGAGGAGCAGGTAGCAAGTGAAATTCTATAACAGAGCTCATCTTGATGTCTATGCTTCATCGACAAGTTTTAAAGTTGCCGAATTTAGACAAAAAGAGGGACGAGGTGTTTCGATGTAAAGTCTGTTCTGTAAAAAAGAGACAGCGCTTATTGCTTCCTGATGAGTTCCACGTAGATCTAGCTAGCTGGAAAGCCCAGAAAGACTGACCGGTTATTTATAGAGTGCAGTTGTTCGGAAAGTTCTCATCGTTTTGAGTGTTTGACTTCAAACGATCATAACTTTCTTAATGCTCATCGGACTCAATCGAAATGAGCACCGTCAGAATCAGCACATTTTTGTCAATATGAGACCAGTCGATAAATCTCATCAAAGAAAAAAATTGGGTGGTCGAGAATCCACAAAGTCAACGAAGGCTTTTTTTCCTGATCCTGATAGATGAAGCATGTTCCAGCAAGGAAGTTCTCAAAATGTTTGAAAAGGTGATAGTTGGTTGGTGAAGAGTCTGGAGAATACCTGAATTCGTTTCATTTGTGGACGGTGATTCAAGAAATGTGTGTGAGGGCGTTGTCAACCAAAGGAATCGGACCCTCTCTGTTGACAAGTGCTGGCTGCAGGTGTCGCAATTTTCGGTACATTTCGTCGATATCTTCACAGTAGGACTCCGCTGTGGTGGACCACACCAGCCGATGACCACCACACCATAATCTAACCATAATCTTTTTTGTGAGGATTCGGTTTTGAGAATTACCTTGGTGGTTCGTCGGCATCCAACCACTATCTAGGAAGCCTCCGATTATCGTACATGATCCATTTTTTATCACAGGTGACAAATCGGTCCGAAAACGGGTCGTTTCTGTTGCGCAAAAGCAGTGAAGAAGAAACCTCGAGACGTGCCTATTTTTGCCGCTCATTATAATTATGGGGCACCCTTTTGTTGAGTTTTTTCACCTTTCCAATGGGTTTCAGACCATCCGCAACAGTGGATTAGCCAACGCCCAGCTTTTGTGCGATCTCTCGAACTGTTTGAGGTGGGTCACCCTCCACAAACGTCATAGATCCTCATCAGGTATTGCTTTAGGTCGACCGCCTCGAGGTTCGTCTTCAAGGCAAAAATCTTCAGAACGGAATTCGTTCAACCATTGTCGCACGGTGCTCTTCGCAGCACTGGTGCCCCCCCCCCCCCACCTCCACCTGGATTATTTGTCGAGCTGCGGACTGACCCAGTTTGTAGTTAAAGAGAAGTATCGTCCTAAGTTGCTCTTTTGACATGCTTCGAGGAGTCTTAAGAAAAAGAGGTTTATCAAGCAACAATGAAACGGCAATCATGCCATCAGATAGCGCGAAAAATCTCCTCAGAATGTACTACTGACAATGAGACCCATGGGAGGATGAGTTTTTAATCAGCAATGAATGTACAATAAACAGTCACACAAAATGATGAGAACCTTCTTGACGACCTAATATGTGAAAGTGTAAATTGATGGAGTATTTCAACCCATAACGTACCGCGTTCCAAACTCAAACCGCATTTTTTTGTTTGTTGAAAAGGTACCGAGGTCAAATGCTATCACCATATTTTTCGAGATGGAGAATAACACATATTTCTGGAACTCTTCTCCTCCAGAATGTAGATAGGATATTGACAACATGTTTTAAACGGCAAACGAGCAATAACAGTCTTCACATAGAAAATACTTGGTGTTGAAGTATGGGTCACTGTGACATTTACTTGCGTTAACTTTGTCAAGGACTGAACGATTATAATCTTCACAAATTTAAGCTGCGCGACGCGTTCGTTTTTATGGTGATTCTGGGACAATATTTCTCAGAAATCGAAAATTTCGTGTTTACCCCTGAACTTCGCTCGGGAATATAGGGTACTGCGAATTTTGGAGTTCCGTCTGGCAACCACGCAAAAAACACAATTTTCCTCAAATTGGCTAGAGATTAGCAAGACATTTACTGACTATTACAAATGAAACTTCCTCAAGGATTACTTTTCTATTGGCTATGGCGCTAGCTTTTTTGTTGTACAAAAATTCAATTTGTTCATGGTGTTAAGACGAGAACCATTTTTTACACTGGTACAACGACCGAAAGATATGTTGTTCTCCATATTCGAAAACATATTAGTACAGCGTTCGCTCTCAGAAATCAATGCTTTCATAGGACCTGAAAAAAGGGGCTCCTGGGTGGTCAAGTGGAACACAATTCAAAGATAGCAAAAAAACCTCGGTTCGTTATGTGGTAAAAGTTAATTCATTATGGCCCTCGTTAAAAGCAGATTGTGAAGGCCCTCCTTTTTTCTATGACAGAATCGCTCAGACTTGTACTAGGAGAGTTAGAGATTTGCCAGTGGCATAGGATGACAAACATGAACCGACTCGCTGGGTTCGGCAAAAAAGGCACTTTTGCCTGGTCGAATATTTCGGAACATCACCACACAAACAATTCCAACCTCGAACGTCATTGCTACATTATGCCAGACTGAAATGTTCAAAATCATAATGTTTGTACGAATTTCAAAAGAATCGTGCAAAAAACGGAAAATGGATGCCCCTCATAGCTTGAGCAAACGAATCCCACAACGAAACGAATTCAATGGAGACCTTTTGCAAATTCGGAAATTTGCAAATGTCTCCATCGACTATTTGTGAATGGCAAATTTGCAAGTCCGCGAAGAAACAATCCAAAAAAGCTTTTTCGCGGACGGATAGGTAGAGGGAGCCGAATAAATAACCCTTGCAAAGTGAAACGTCAAACTACTCGAGCGTGGAAACAACCGAGCACATCCCACTCTACACCGAAGGGATAGTTTTGGTCGGTGTTGACATTTAAAGGTGGAGTAAGGATCAAATTACTTACTACTTCTCTTGTTTTTCATATCTTTCATCAAAACAAACACGAATTTTTTGTTCCGCTTGTGTCTACAGAGTGAGCAATAGGTACTGTTGGATGAGGGCAGATTGGTCGGATTTTCGCTTCGCGGCGTCGCACTCGTGGCGCTGTCAGTACGGGTCGTTTGGAGTTCGCTCAAGACGCAATGGGGTGGTACCGTGAAGGATCTTCAAAGACTGCAGTATGTCAGCTTTGGGAGTTCGCCTATGTTGTTGTAGTTGCTGTTTCATTAGATAAAGCTGCAAACGACTTGCACTCGCCGCGCCGCTCACCGCGCGAAAATTCGACCAATGACCCTCACCCAAACACTGTTACGCGGTAAAAAAACCTAATACCTCTTGTAAAAGTGCAACAAAAGAAACAGAGATTTGTTGTGAATACTCATAACGATTCTCAACTAGATATTATCAATGGTTTTTGATACGATTCGATCCACGATTTTGGATGACGGTGCTCGGAGTTCAGGAGTCGATGGCAGGTCGTGGAACAACGAGCACCTGAGATCTTCTTGATCGAGAATCTCCTCGCTCAACCTCTATCGTTTAGACTACGCCGTTTAGGGATATCTGGAAGAGAAGGCCTGCCCAACGCCCCATCGACGTTTTGAGACTCTCGAGGCTGCCTTTCGACGAGAGTGGGCGAAACTCGACGTCGACTACCTACATCCTGTCTTGAACTCGGTACTCCGAACGTCTAAGTGCCATCATTTGAAATCAAGTCGAATCGAAAAATGTTGATAACATACATATTGTTCAAACTCGTTATGAATAATTATCATCCAATTTTCCTTTCTTTTGTTGCACACTTGCCAGAGACACTCGGCTTTTTTACCGCGTAACAGTATTTATGTGTACCCTGTATTTTCTCTCTGGTTATCTTGAATGGAAACAAGAGCTCACTTACAACGAGCCACCATAGATGGTGAGGCTACGGGAAAACCTCCCATTCCACCATTTTTTGCTATCAAATCCAATATGAATTTTTGAAAGGTATACAGCATTTGTGTGGTGTCCACACAACGGAATATGACGTACATGCTGTATGGCGTGAGTACATCCTGCAATCAACCTGCTGACAATGGACTGGTTTGAGAGAGCAAGTGACCAATAGGCCTAAGTCCTACCCGAGTTGCTGTGACAATCACATGACATACAAAGACGGCGATAAGTGTAGAGGCGACTCCTAAGCCGTTCAGTACTTGAAGAACTCTTGAATAAAAAGGAGATATAAGTAGTTCAGGAGAACAAAAGGTGGGCAACTTACGCTGATCCATCAGAAATGCCCTCAATGCCAAGAATCACAATGACGACTTGTAGGAAAACTCGTACAAGGGGCGACTGTCTTACGAAATAGGTCAGCCTCCGTACTTTGGTCCTGGAAATTCTGCATGTGCATACGCTGAAGAAGCATGCCCGAGTAATACATAAATTCATTCAGTAAGTAACGATGTGCCGAGAATGGTTTCAGTGCTAGCTGTCAATAAAGCATTATTACACGGTTACTTGGGTATGGTTAACACCACACAGACATTTTAACAGTTCAAGTTGTTTTTCCATGCGAACATCGCTCAAACCTTGGACTTTACTAATTGCTGTGCAGCGCTTAGAACATTTCGCAATTTTTAATCATATGCCCAAAAATTTTTGGGGCGTAGAAAGAAAGCTGTGCGATCCAGTAGACTAGACACTCAGATTTTCAGGAGTGTCAGATCGAGATGCAGCCGGTATTAGACTTTGTTTGAATGTTGGCTTCTAGTGAACTAGTCATTTCCCGAAATTCTGAACAGATTCCCTCTTTTCTTTGAGTCAAATTGAAGTACTATTTCGAATTCCACGACGGCTGAGAAGGATCGAATGAGGCAGAGTGAAGAGCAGTAGATGTAGAGTCGGTGTCGGTCCTCCGAAAGCATGGAACACTATTCCTATGAGTTGAACGGGACCATGATTTTCACTCGTAAAAACGGGGTGCGTGGCAGATTGCCACTAGCAACTGGTCGAATTTTGGCTTCGCGGCGTCGCACTCGCGGCGCCGTCAGTACGATTTGCCGCAGTCGTTTGGAATTGCACTCAAGACGCGATTGGGCTGGTATCGTGGAGGATCTTCAAAGATTGCAGCTTGAAAGCTTCGAAAGCTCTCGCCGCGCCGCCCGTCGCGAGCGACAGCGCGAAAATTCGACCAGCCGCCACACGCCTGTAGAAACGCATCAGCGGCGTAGAGGACACCCTTGGCCATCTCGTCCCCCCAAACTCCGGTGATCTATTACGCGGAATTACCCTAGCAACATAGCCTTCCCTCCTTAACTAGCGATGGGCGAGTGCTTTGCGTTTACCTTTCTCTCTTCCTTGGGTGTGACTGGGCCTTGCGACAGGTGCCCTACTCATTCCTTTGGCCGCGCTCGAGGGGTATAGCCGTCGTGAGATCCAGCGACCTGATCCAGCTCCAGTGCCTTGGCTTACACCTTCCCTCCTTCTCAATCTCGTCTACTTTTCTGTCCGATCACGTACTTTCATTGCTTTTCGAATCGCACAAAGCCCAAAATGAATCGCAAAAGAGTTTTCTTAGCGCTAATGTCTTCGGCTTTTAAAAAAAGTAGCACACCCCTGTGTCATCCTGAGCTTATATTCAAACTATGTGAAAGTCGAAAGTATGGCACATGATAGCAGTCATTCGTATTATTTTCAAACGTAATCAACGAAGAAAGCTCCTACGGATTAGGTGTCATGCTCGGCAAACAGTGGCAACAGCAGCAGTAAGGTCGAACATCAAAATAAAGCATCTGCAAATTTCGATAGTTTTGGCAGAAAAGGAAATGTGAAACGGACTATCTCCACCTTTTCGTTCTCCACCAACCACTTCGCCATTCCGTTTCTCGTGCCAAACAGTCGAATGATGATGATAATTGTGGTGTTTAAGCATAACATAAGAAATCTAAATACTATAGCTAGCATTCTTCGGCTCTGCAATCAATTTGCTGAACTTCCCCTACGGAGGCGTAGAACCTTGTAGTTTCGAACAACAGAGAATTTGTAACAGTCACCCTCTTCTCCCGCTTTTCCTGACATAGAGGTCAGGGAGAGATCGGATCATCCGTTATTATACTCGTCTCGATGTTGCTTCACGGTGACTGGGAAACCTTTCTTAGAGCACGGTCATATATTTGGAGGCTGCCTGGCCCAATCAGTCAAGGACTATTGATTTCTTCAGAGATCTCAAGAGTTTAATATGAAATACGATTAGGCAATCCATTACAAGAGATAATTACGCGATCCAACGCTTTCATGACCGAGTATTCAAATGTGGTGCGTTGCACACCTTCCAATACTATATTCTCCACTACCTTGTACTAACTAGTATATATAACACTAATGACGCGTCCATACTCTGCGCTGGTGCCTGCGCCAGGGCGTGACAACTTCACAAGAAACGAGACGGAGTCTTAGGGATGGAGGCGCAGAGACGGCACAACCAGCCCTGCAAAGACACCGGGAGGAGGAGTAAGGAGAAAGAGAAAACTGGGGATACATAATCTCTGAAAACGAACCTTCTACTTCAGGAGAGTCGATGTGTGGCGAAACTCGAAATGAAAAAGCGCGGCATGGGTCTTATCGCGATCACGCACCGCAGCACGGCGAGCCGTGCTGCCACGCATTCGCCGAAGAATTGCCTATAGGGCGGGACAGCTTTTGCAGCCGACTGACTAAGCCCCTCGCCCGTCTGCAGTGTGCCCTGCCGGGTAGTGACACAGCGGAAAGCGAAAAAAGGGGTTTTATCATGTTTCTCGGAATTTCCGCCGTACCATTTCGTTTTTCTTTCCTGTCACAGTGCTGAGCATCTGTGAACACATATTGATTGTTTCAATCAGAGCAGTATTCCATTATACCTTAGCGATAGGTAGTCGCGCTGTAAAAAGTCGGTGATGCTAGTTGATTCATCAGTGAAGAAACTCCAGAGGAAAAGCTCGAGCTGAAGAGAATATCCATTCTATCGAGAGGCGAACACAGGAAGAGACGGCCCACAACGGACACGGGACAGACGAGAGACAGCGGCGACATGCCGCCTGCGGTGTACGGTTCTCACTTCCCCGTCAATGTTATGAAGGAGGTCACGCACTTGCCATCTACCCTAGAGCAGCATATATGACGGGGAAGCTGGTTCACGGATTGGTAGCTTACTGTGCGGCTAGTGCATTGCTCCAGTGGGTAAACCAATCTGTCTTCACTTTGATTGAAACAGTGAAATATTTCACAACTCACATTAAGCCAACTGCGTATGTTACGGGAGCTGCTCGTGGTATAATGTTTCCAATGAGACACATTCCAGACACTATCTGGAACTCGAAACTGATGCTCTATCCGAATTATTTTGATTTTCCGCAAACGTTTTATTTTTTGAGTTTTGGAATCCGAGCTACACTGCCCATGGCACACGGATCGGATCCAAATAAGGTCAACTACGATCTCGGTCTTTTACATTGTCATTTCAGAGAGACCCAAGAGAAGCAGCGCTTGACTGGTTTTAGCTAACACCTACTACCCAGCCAAGCATTGGTGAACCCAGAGGCATTCAATCTGACTATTACCGCTCTGAATACATGTGAGACACACAGGATTACAAATTCAGGATGTCAAGATGGCTACAGTGACCCATGCGAGGTGCTTCCTATCTAACACGTCGGATAAAATATCCTGAAGATGTAAATGCACACATATGGAGAGCACTTCTGGGACATATCAAAAACCCTATCTGAATGGGTGAAGCATCTACTTCATAATCGGATTTTTTGCTATACCTTATATATCATAGCATCTTTATTTCCAATAGAGTCTTTGGTTAAAGGCACACCACGCGTTAATCACACGTTAATCACGTGACTTTCTTTGTTGGGGGCGAGTAGGTCCTTGGATAACTGCACAGGCCGTACGTTTTTACGACTGTACGGTACACACTCACGGTGTTGTGCCTGTTTGAAGAACCAAGCCACGCCTGCCCAAACAAATCACACCCGGCCTTGGACGAATGACTTTCCAATATGGAGGCTGGCCTAGGCATCAAAATGGCTGTTTTCGATTAACTTCTCTTACAGCAAGTTCCCTTTTCCATAAGAGTGCCACGTTGGAAATCGGTTCTCCTAAGGCTGGATATGGCTCAACCGAGTGGGAGTGGCTCGGTCGTGTTCAAGCGGGCGCAACTCCGTAAGCGTGCACCGTGTAGCCGCAATAAGGGTCAGCCTGAGCATTCATCCAAGCATCTACTTGCCCCAAGAAAGTAAGCCACTCATCGGATCATCGCTTGGTGTGCCTCTAATCTTAATGTAACGTCGTCGAACAACTTTACAAACTTAAGGGTATTATGTCATTAGCTGTCCGATAACACTATTGAGTACACCACACAATACCGTCATCTTGAACTACGATCTCATGTGCCATCCTGGGTGGTGTCAGAATACGACGCCTTCCCCAGAAAGGCTTGTATCGGGAGTATGGTGCTTTTTACAGATTTCTCTATAGCTTCTTATATTTTTCTCAAGGATTTGATCACATTGCAGGCTTTCTGTGTGCTTTACTGGACTCTTGGACCACGGACGCTGCATATAAACAATGTTGCTTCGAAGTATCGGGCAAGTATCGATGTTCCTTCAAAGTCTTGGGCAAGCATCGACCTCACATTATATTATTCCCCATATTTTTCAACATATGTTCTATCCAGTTCCTTCGATTCCGATATTGTTCAACGTTTGTTATTACCGCATGAGTCTAGGATTGTGCAATAAGCAATCATTACATCGATTACAACTAGAACTGTTCTTGCTTTGAAGTTCGGTTTTCGGTTGAGAGCTTGCCCACCAGTGTCTCAACTCCTCCTTAAGGCATTTGCAGCGTATTTCGGTTAGGCCTTTGATACTGGTTTACCCCTATCACGGTGTTTGGACAATAACTGTTTTTAAGACTATATTGAAAACCGAAAAGCGAATGTTATAATTACAAAGGAAACTGACGAATGGTACAAATATAATGAAGTACAAGTCTCCTTGAACGTATTCGTTTGGCACGTGGAAATGCACTTTGACGGCCATCAACACGGTCAATACGGTAATTCCAACAAATACGCAGCTACAGATACCAATGAATACTATGTAAACAGCCGGCAGACCTAAATTCGTTCAACAGTTCAATTGTTTGCAAAGTGAATGTGCGAACGATTCCGAGCCAATATGACTCACCTTTGAACCATTGATCGATAAATGGTACATAAGTAATATTCATGGCCTATCCACTTGTATGGAGATTTGCCCATAAAAATACCAATAGAGATCGCCACGTTGATTACTCCATTTAAGTATGTCAGTCCCTCACGAAGAATGCCATGAAAAGGAAATAGCAAAAATGATAGCCTGTTGCCTTGAAAATAGCCCTCTATATGTACATGTAGTATAGAACACAACAGCTACAACAATGCAGAACAATAAACAGTAACAAAAGATGTTGGTTATTACATGTTGGTGTGTTGGTTAATACAAATTCCAGTGCAAATCCCAGTGCATGTTCAGGAACTTGACCAACTACGACTGGGACAGGGAAAAATCAATTCAAAGTCAAAATAGAAGCCTGATCACATTATCGTTCTGATGATAATTCACACGATAACACACCATGAAAGGAATTTAAATGCATGGCGCAACTCGGAGCAACTAAAGGTCTACTTCATGTCCTCATTCGTACGTTTCTTGGTATCTGTCATGGATTCTAACGGCTGCCGCATAGCATGTATCCCATATTTTCTCTCCATCTGTGAACAAGAGAGCTGTCCAGGTAATTATGACTTCAGCTAAGCTCTCCACATGATCTGCTTCGAACGAGGATGCGCCATGCATGTGCTTTCTATATGATTTTTTGAGCACATACTCTCAAGTGTTCCGGTTTCACGTTTCTACTCCAGACACGACGAAGCAGAAAACGCGTGGAATAGCGAAAAACAATTGATTTGCAAAGGCCATAGATCGCACAGAGTTCTTAGAGCCATGCATGAGAAGGAAGAATTCCTGACTAAATCACAAATTCATTCAGCCTTTCATAAAATTTTGGGTTTTTACTTTCGTGAAGAATACATGGCTCCAGCTGGTATCATAAACCATGTGATGCTTATAAATTCAGGTAATTCGTAGTATATGAAGGCCAGTCATCGAGGAATTGCTGATTGTGATAGAATGACAGGAAAGACTGACGCTGAATTGACGAAAAAATTTCACACAGGTCCAAAGAGAGAAGGGGAAGAGATTCATTTTGAGTCCACGAGCTTTTACAACTCCGGGATGAATCATCAGAGTACCCTTCTGAATTGAATACTTCCGAAGACACGTAATGAAGACAACTGTTACATCACGGAAATCTCTATTCGGTAATTGTCAAAGAGATGCCTATTGAGGTTCCTCTCCAAAGCCTCGACCTGCAGACGGATTTGACTAATTCTGAGCACTTCGAGTTAGAATAGTAATTATTTAGTAACCTTATACAAAGTCGAACATGCGGAGGCGGTCTAGTTATGGGGAGTGTGTACCCTTATGTCAGCACTTCGCAGCACGACGAGCGGGATGCTACGCGGTGTATGCCAGGTGTGCGCGCTGCTGAGCTTGGATTTTGAAGCGATTACACGGTAAAACGGGGGGCGCCATACGCAGTTGACTTGTAATTGCTTTGGGACCCAATAACTCGGCTGCTCTAGCTCGACCGCATCGCTTTGCTTGCGAGAAGGTGCGTAATCCTGACAAAAGGACCTAGTGAAGGGTGTCGCACACACCCACCCACCTTCATGGACCAAATGGAGCATCGATGCCCCTAGACCAACCAAGCCTTCCATCTCTACGGGGTAGGTGAATTGGTACCAGAATCGTCTAGAACTATAAAAGCACTGACTTTCTCATCGAATGGCCCTTTCAAATCTTTGTATAGGCCAAACCGCACTCATCTTCAACCGCGATTCTGATGGGAACTAAAATGCGCGGCGTATCTCCACAAAGGTCTGATTCACTAGAAACCAAATCCTTTTACACGAATTGAAGATGTATACGAGACTATTATAATATTTTGGAAATATCACCTTTTGAGCTCTACATGAGCAAATTCATAGTTGACATAACACGTCACAACCTACCGCATTATGCATTGAATCAGCGCAGATCCTCTGTGTTACTTTAATAGCACTATGCTTTCAGAATCATGTTTACAGAAGGGTCCAGTTCACATGAAACTACGAAAAGGAATGAAGCGGTATATTCGCTTGAATGCAAGGGTTTCTTTCTTTCAACAGTGTCACTGGGCATTATGCACAGAGGCAAGGAATGTTAGGTAAAGGCCTCAGGGTGATGAAGTGAGAACATTACGTACGGCAGCTTCTCAAAAGTAAGAATAGCTTACTGGATGGCGAAAAGTTCAACGTGGGAACTCTGAGATGCGAAGATCAGCGCTGAATCACGAAATGAACCTATCAGATCAATATCGTTATTGTTTGCATAGGATAGTTGGCGACAGTTTGCTCACCTCCGAGGGAAAAGGCTGTTCTGGAAAGTAGAGTGAAATCGCTAAGCTTCAAAAACCCAAAAAGGTACGAAAATGTGCAGAGGGCATCACTAATACTGCGGGGAAATGAATATACAGGGGATGCCAAAAAAAGAAGTAATTTTGTCTCCTCCACTTCCACCCCACTTTAGTCGAACTACATTAAATTCTGTTGAGATATTTTCATCCCTGAAGTAAAGAGCAGACTTCACTCTGTCACTAAACTCCGTTGCAGCCTTCTGCACGAGCAGGAACGGGAGCGAGGAAAGAGTGAACAAGATGTGTCACCTCAACTGGGCAAAATCCGAAATTTCGTCGTCCTCGTTCACAACCTTGCTGAGGTCTGCTCACTCTGGGTACCTAAGGGGATTCATATTGGGTCTTGTTCTTTAACATTCCGTTTTTTCCAGGTTTCCAGCGCCCTTCGTTTCCAGAAGCCAAAACGTGCGCTTACCAATGAAACCCCTCCGGAGGCGGATTTGGGCATGAAAATGATACTTTGGATCATAGCAGCCTTGTCCAAGCAGCAGGGGCTCTGTGACTTCCATGAACCGAAGGGCCAATCCTCAGGAAGTTTACCACAAAAGATCTACCACGGAGCCTGGCTTCACTGTTTTTAGCAGACCTTGATACTGTAGGTACTCCGATGCCCGACTGCGCTGAGGGAATGCTCCATATTCTTATAAAGGTGAACGTAGGGAGCCACGTAGGGAGCTTGCTCCTGCTTTGAGAGGAACATTTCGGGAATATTTTGTACTCTCTGTCGTTCCCAATACTTTTATCTCTGTCGTTTCCCTGTTTTGTATAATTGGCAGATGTGAGCCGTGGGCAGGATTACTTTTTTTGGCACCCCCTGTACTCGTGGAGTGGCTCACTGTTTATTGGTTCTTGAGACTCTGTTTCCCTTTAACGACACCGTAGAGCTCTGAAGGCAAGCGTTCGTTTGAAGTGCAATGCAAAAATTGTTATTTCTTATTCGGCTTCTGTTTTATTTGTTTATTTTTGAAGTTTTTTTGAGTTTTGATAGCTGCTGATTCTCGTCGCAGCCCGCGATGCGAAAGTTGTTACAAGTACGCTGGGCAAGAGCGTCGGTTTCGGACGGGACTCGAACCCGCACTCCGTGCTTCCCGGGCATATGTGCTGATCCATTAGACTGCCCAGTTCATCTTCACCTTAACTCAGCTCGAGGTAGAAGGGGTCTCGTAGTGCAATGGATTAGCACATATGCCGGGGAAGCATGGAGTGCGGAATCGAGTCCCGTCCGAAACTCAACCTTTTGCCCATAACGCAGTATACTTGCTCATTTGTTGTAAAATTTAGTATGCTCGACAGAACTCGGAAGCATCATGTTAGCTAAGTTTTATCGTCAGGAATGTGATGGTATCATTTTGCTGCCGAATAAAAACTGCAGCGTGTAATTTTCTCGTTACCAGCATCGCCGCCGTTTTCTTCTCAATAGAAAATAATTTCAAAATTGTTTGTATTCATACTTTACAACAGTTGTAGAAATTTTGGAATCGTGGTATTAGTCAACTGTTTTTTTTCGTGGCTCCTGCAACGTTGAAACACCATTTCGAAAATCGTCCAATTCTAAAGATTTTCGTTGTCAAATTATATCTTCCACTTGATTGGAAGCGAGCGAAAAAGGTGAATGTCCGTAAGAGAAAGTTTGGAGAGTGCGGTAGGCCCTACCAATCCTCCAAATCAAGCTGGTGAAGAGCAGCCTTGATGATTTTTCAGGTGCGAGGTCTGGTGTCAATTTGGCTTCGCACTGCATATGGGTCTCGGCAGGCGGGTGAAAAGGGTATAGCTACGTGTACAGTCCACCAACAGTGAAACGAGACTCTTCTATTGGGAAACTGAAGTGAAATTGCAGGGAAAATCTCCCGAGCTGCCCTTTGTCAGATAAAATAGCGAAGGCGTTGCTTTGCGCTGCACAAACTTCCCTCTCAGACACCTTGTCTAAGGGAATAGTCACTTGTAGGAGAGAATGTCAATACATACATCTCCTCACGATCTCACGCATCTATGAGTGTCACTGCCCTAGGATCAACGTGGAAGGCGAAACGAATTTTGTGACATTCGCCTCTTGAGGCTCCATATCAGCTGCTATCACGTTTGATCCATCATCACTAAAGTCGCCTTAACACTATCACTTGATATGTAAAATTCAAGGTCCCAGCTTTGCTACAACGCAAGAGATGAATTTCGTGGCAAACAGAAGGACACTCACAGACAGACACACTCTGATTATACTGCAGCGGTCAAAAGATTGGAAAATTTTGAATTTCAACCTCTCTCGATTAAGAAACTACCGAGTTGTCTCGAATTCACAGAATAGACAGATTCAAGTAGAGATCACGATGTGTTCTCCGAAAGCTGTTGTCAGAAGGTGGTAATTTTGGGTGAGGAAATACTGTTTATGTCAAAAAGGGCACGTCAAAAGTTTGGAAACTTCTGAACAATATCGAAAATCGAATAAGTAACCTCAGAATGCAGGACAAAAACTAGTACTTCGTTGGATAACCGCGTGAATCAATGCTGCCTTACGTGGTCCGGACACTAAATCGATCAGAGCATCAATTTTGTACTGAGGGATTGAGGTCCATTCTTTAAGCAGGATATTAAACCTTTTATCGCAATTCTTCACTGAAATGTGTTTTGCACGGAGTTTAAGCTCTTTCCAAAGGTGCTCAATCGGATTGAGAGCCGCGCTATGGCTTGCCCACTTTGGACAGTGATCTTCGTTTTTAGGAAGTCGACCGCGAGGAGGGAGGCATGCTTTCGATCATTGTCATGCTGAATAATCCACTCCCTCGGCATTCTTCGAAGAGCAGGATGTGGTACCCTCCAGGATACCCGCATACGTGGCCGAGTTCATGCTCAATTGAATACGGAAAAGTGGTCCAACGCCGCATAGACCAGAGCATCCCCATACCATCCGCCATGCTTCACTGTTTGTACCTGGTACCGACACGATTTCTATTTCACAGGACGTCTCACGTACTTCGAATCATCGCTGTCAAAGAGGCAGGACTTAGACACGTCGCTGAGCAAAACTTTTTTCTACTCTCCTATAGTCCAGGCGAGGTGCTGACGGGTGAAATCCAGCCGCGCCTTCCTTTTTCTTGAGCTCACTAGTGTCTTCTCGCTGGGACTTCTTCCAGATAATCCGCCAGCTCTCAGAGAACTCTGAACAAAACTTCGGCTGATGGGAAGGCCCAAAAAATTTGTCACTTGCTTGAAAATTCGGTTGACGAAGTGCGCGGGTCGGCATGCAAGGACCACGAAATGAAATTGTCGTTTCTTGGCATCGAATTACGCGGTCCTCCTAAGCTCTAACTCTTCACCACACCTCCTTGCCTTTTGGAGCGAACCGCCGCGCGAGAATGTTCTTGAATTCCAGATTGAATGGCTCGAGCGACGCCTCCTGCATTATGCTGGATCTTTACCAAATCCCATCTGAAAATTAGATACTGCGCCATCATTTAACCTAAGACTATAAAAATTGCAAACCTTCACAAAACAGCAACGGGATGACAATGTTATAAGGGAGTTTCCATACTTTTGACGCGTCATCTTATAAGTAGATCAAAAATGTAGATCACATTATCCGCGAACGGCAAATTGATTTTTTCGTAATGAAGCGACATTGAAAATAAGAAAGTTTGCAAATTTTTGATATGTGTGTGATATATGTTGCTGTGGCTGTTTGCTTGAAATTTGGTAATTGAGCAGATAACTTGAAAATGGCTTATTAGTGAAGGACTCCTGACAAAGTCCGCTGCAAAACGAACGGATCAAAAACGATCGGCACATGAACCCAGCCTATCGACACCTCTGGGACACTCTCATGGTTAGAATACATCTCGTACATCATATGAACCTCGTACATCATATGAATGTGAGATGCGTAAAGTTTTTAAGACCACAAAATATATGTGAACACTCTCCCGAGCGGTAATTAAGGAATAGCGCTTTTCGACGACGAGGGTTTCATGGACACACCGCTCGAGAAGTGTGAGAAAGCCTATTGTGGAAATACAGCAGCAGTTTTGCGCGAAGAAACAAGCATCATAAAGTAATGAACATGGTGGATACACAGTGAATCATTTTGACTGATCGAATATCTCGTGGATCTAAAGTGTAATACGCGCGATGCGTCAGCCAAAGTGGGTGTGTGGAGTTAAGCCGCGTTGTACTTCGCACACCGACAGCGACGGCGGCGGCAATTTGACGCCTGGGGTGGGGTCCACGAGGTCGAATTTCCGCTTCGCGGCGGCGCTTTCGCGGCGCCTCCGTACGACTCGCCGTAGCGATTGCCCTTGGTCGCCCGGCTGAGCGTGACTGCGTCACGTCTGCGCTTTCCACTCATGCCACACTGCCTCGCTTGAAGGCTGCCATGCCCTGCCACTGGCACTCGCACCCGCCGTGCCGCTCATCGCGCGAGGCCGCGCGGAAATTCGACCTCGTGGACCCCACCCGGGTGCGCATAGTATGAACGCGACCCTACGTCGAGTTTTCGCTTTGCAGCGTCGCACTCGCGGCGCCATCACCACGGGGTTTCCGCACAGGACGCAATAAGCTGGTACTGTTGGAGTCTTTCAATGACTAGCTGTTTTCCGCATGATCCGTCCTTTACCGCTGCTTGTAGGGGGCGGCCTGGTACTGATCTACATATCTCTATTGACAGCCATCACTATATGGCAACATACATAGCGATCTAAGCATATTGCAACGTCTGATACAGATAGATTAGCCAAAATGATCATCCAAAAAGGGCCTTAGCGGTCGTGTGGTAACAGTGAATGGCATGTCGGATCGCGCCAAACCCTTTTCTCATTGAATCTTATCTGATTTCATGAGGTATTAGATGTCATGACACGCTATCAACTTCCCCGCACCACCTCACACACTGCTGATACGTGCCAACGTCGTAAGCGCGAGAATAGGTTGAATTTACCATGTTCCTGCCCTTCAATCCTTCTCACCAACATTCGTTGCTATAACTTTTGATAACCTACAGCCGGTGCTTCCTTAACTATCATTACATCAATTCATCTTTATTCGTGGGATCATGGTTTTACCTTTGCTGCTACTTTAGATGTAGGTTGTCTGAAAAGCAGTGAGAGACATACAAACACACATAATGGATTATGCATCTTTTTATTCCTCTATCACATGAACGTTTTACGTGCTTTAAGTGCCCGCGTGTCTGTTTTTCGATTACTTTGTCCGCAAATGTCTGTGTCTGTTCAAATGTTTGTCGATCCGTGTGTCTGTCCATCGGCTAGTGATCATGATAAGGGGATGATGGAAAATCGTCGCTTATTGTACGGAAGGATGATAGGTTTTACAGTATCAGCTAAAGGTCTACTATCGTTCTGATAGCGTTCCTAACCTGGATATAAACCTTCGAAACCTACACATGTGTATACATACTATCGCCTACTCAGTCATCTCCTCCCACGATACTAGTAACAGCGATCAGTGTTGCAAGCAGTTTCTGGGAAAGCAACATACACGCCGATGTCGGACTAGGTCCATGCACAGAAAAAATGAGTAGGTGTGAAGGTTGATGGAGGAATCACCTGTTCAGTTTAAATCGTAAGGTGGGAATGAGATGTAATTGCACGTCTCCTAATAAGTCTTACAAGCGAAGGACCCCAGGTCGAAGTGGCCATTCGGAATGGGATACATATGATCCGACGCATTTTCGGACGCTGATCCCGAATCTGTATTCGAAATTTGCAGAACGATTCTCGGAGCAAAGTTATGTAGGTTTTTCTGTGACGAGGCTCTATTTCATCAGCACGGCCGCTTGCTTAGCTAGCAACGGTCTCAGTGGCTAACTGGTAGTGTTCCGGATCTGCAGGACAAGGAACATGGGTTTACTCCCCGCCGCTGCGGGTTTTTTTGCACTTTGTGTTTAATTGTCAGTAAGTGCTTTTCTTTCACTTCTGGACGTTTCCTTGTACTGGAACCTACCGCACCCATCACTCTGCCACTTTATTTACAACTACTTACAATACTCACAGGGGAAGCATATCAGGCCGAAGAGACTCCCATACCACACGAATTAGGCGTTGTTGTGTGAAAAGATTATGATTTCCGCGCAGAGGGGGTCGAATTAGCTCTCTGTGCAAATTTCCAGCCCAATCTAGTTATTGGTGCAACTTCGGAAAATTGGGTGTGGCCAGGGGATAAAGTGGTAGTTTTCGAATTTTCTTCTACAGAAAACCCTGCATCCTGAACAAGATAGCCAACACATACCTTTTACACCTGCCCATCGCACTAATGTACGAAACAAGCGTGAAATAGGAGCACTTTCTAGGCAAGGGTCAACGACTTCTCCTTTGTTCAATGTGCTGCCACCCAATAGCCCGTGAATTTTTCCGAAATTTGGTCAAAATCTCGAATCGGCTAAAATTTGTCTCTTGGGGTAATTTGACACTCCCTGAATACGAGAATCGCCCTGGTTTTGCGCAAGAACGTCTGGCTCGCGTGCCATGGGCTTCACTTACCATATGATAGTACTGTTTTTTCAAAAAAACCTCCATAACTCCGCCCAGAGAATCGTTCTGCAAATTTCGAATACAGATTCGAGATCAGCGTCCGAAAATACGTCGGACCATATGTATCCCATTCCGAATGGCACTTCGAGCTGTGGTACTTCCCTTGTTAGTCAGCTCAGTCACTTATTGGATTGGCGCATAAGGCTGGAAAGGGATAGTGTTCCACATAGCTAAGTGATTCAGTTGCAGGACATTGAGTTTCATGATCATTACGTAGCATCCATGGATGAATCTCACGTGATCTTCGCTGAACCACACCGATGAAGACTAGTGTTTGCTATCACCTTGTGCATAGTGCTCCCTATCATAGCTCTATTACGAGTATTATCAGTGCCCAAAATTGGTCGTAAATTTCCTGTAAGATGGTAGAGGAAAGGGGTCTCGGTAGTATATAAGCGCAAAATACATTCATTTCAAAGTGTTATTTTTTCAGAACAAGAGTTTTTTATCTCCGCTGAAATACCTTAAAAGTGTGCGACTTTCTATGATTCTTGTAGTGTTTCAGATATAGTTGCTCGAATGTTCAGTTTCCAACTGGCATTTGATCCAAAATCATTCTCGACCTAGTTTCGGCTTCGTCGCGATCGTCAGAGCGTGAGCGGGCGAAACCTTCATGGAATTTATCTTCAAACACAATTCCAATTCACACAAAATCCAATTTATGACCCGAAAGGGTCATAAAATGGGGAAACGATTTTATGAAAATCAGGTTATTGAGCTGGAACTCCTCATTTGTGAAAGAGGGATTTGAAAAGATGAAAGTTCCGGGAACACCTCCCTGAAAAAGCCACTAGGTGTTATCGCAGTTTAAGCTGCCAAGATACGGATTACATCCTATCGAATCTGATATAACCCACAAACCATGTAAAAACCCCTGAAACTTACACCATAGATCAAAACCCGCGGAGACCCAGAAAGAGCGACAGCTCAGTGGCTCTAAGGTATTTCTTCCTTCTGTGGATTTCAGCGGTTTTGTCCGTTATCCACAAGGTCCGGTCAAGTGATACTATCGTGATGACCACCTGCATACATGCGTACCCAGCGGGTTGATGAAGCTGGTGATTTTCGGCCTCCACACGCCAACGCCACACCTGATGTCATGCAGTCTCCTTTCATGCCAAAAAGACAAATGACAAAGAAGAGACCAAACAAGAAGCCCCACGTCATCCTGATAAAAGCAATATACTGTCACACTATCTCGTTCCACAGAATTATGTATGTTCTTCAAAAACTGCACTGCTGCAAGGTTGTTGAAGTTAGATTATTTCGTGTTAGTCACGCTTTTTCACTATCCGTGCATCAAACGATTTAATGCTTTTTTAGGTAGCAGCTGCAACCACACCTGAACAAACTGTATTCATTATGGCGAAAAGAATTATAAGTCAGCGAGACTTCAATGTCAACCACCTGCTATGATGACAGTAAGCAATGGGCGAATTCGAGAACCCTTCAGTATTGTCCAGGTAAAATTTTGGATGACCAATTAGCATTAAATATTCATTGTACAGAACAATGAAGAGATCATACAGAATTTCAGCTTTCGTGCTTTCGTAACAACTTATTGCTAGAACCTTTTTAGAGAACTGCCAAAAACAAGAAAATTGCACGTTACTGAATGTGTAAGAACATGGTTGTTAGTTTAAAAACATTGTCCTTTTTCTGTGGAAAAGTATTTGTGTGAACAGTTCTTGCAGGAACCTTTGAGGGATGAGCGCTATAAATTACGGCTCTTAACTGGATCTTTCCACTCTGATTTCAGTCAGACATGTGATTCAAAAATGCCTTCAGTATAGCAATTGTCACAGGTTTTTTTGCAGTATTATATTTGCGCCACAAAATTGTTCGATTCAGGGGATTGTTTGGGACTGATAAAGTCCTTCACTGGAGTCTATGCGTTTACCAATCAGGATAGAGTGAATTGAGTTTGAGTGTTCTGTCGCGATGCTCTGCGATGTTGCGCACGATACAGAGTGCAAGAGTGACCGCTTCATTAATGTTGATCTAGCGAAACACTATGTAGGCGGCAATAAATCACTTCGCCTAACAAAGCTGATACCCTTCGTCTGCTCTTTCCGACGAAGTATTCTTAAAGGCACACCACGCGATGATCAAAGTGGTCCTTAGCTTTTCAGGGCAGGTAGACCCTTGGATAGTTGTGAAGACTGCACGTCTTTCGCAGCACTACGGCTCACCCCCGCCGCATACGGCCTGGTCGAACTGAGCCGAGTCGAGCCCACCGAGCTGAATCACACCCGGCATAGACGAGAGGGAATCTTGCGATAAGACAAGATAAGACAGCGATATCAATAGCGAAGGTAGCTTCAACAGGGAAGAATAGGTGATCTTGTAGCATTTTGCGCGATATCATCGAGGAAAAGCTCTTCTATGATCTCCAACACTCGTACGAAGCCCGATGGCAGGGAGCTTTATTTTTGGTAGTTGTGAAGGGTTTTTATTCTTTTTCCTCCACTGGTGGGTAAACCAGGGCCTCTACATCCTGTAACACGCGCGATAGTTCTCGCAATTTTTCGCAAGGTTTGCCTTTAACCAAAACAAATTATACTAGATTGGTGCCA
This sequence comes from Trichostrongylus colubriformis, assembly GCA_963978905.1. Taxonomy (NCBI): domain Eukaryota; kingdom Metazoa; phylum Nematoda; class Chromadorea; order Rhabditida; family Trichostrongylidae; genus Trichostrongylus; species Trichostrongylus colubriformis. Next base: position 42,276,502 of record OZ022257.1, on the reverse strand, counting down.
CGAAATTCTATGATAGGGATGGGACTAAAATTCTTCCAAATAATAATTTTTGACCGAAATTGGTTCTCAGCCGAGGTGCAAAACTAGTGGTTCTCAGCCAAGGTGCAAAGATATTGGTTCTCAGCCATGGTGTAAGAACTTCTTTGGAACCTACAATGAGTACACTTCCAAACTGCGTGAGACTGTCTTCATTCTCAATGAATTTACTGCCGCTGCTTATTAGTGTGGGAGAGCTCTTTTTGGGAATTTTTATAACTTCGTGATAGCATCGTGCATAGAGTTATTGAAGGTGGCTTTGTAATTCGAGTCAAGCAGCGCTTACGAGTGTGGAGAATTTCTTTACCCCACAGTCCCTCATTTTGAGGAGGGGGGACCTTGTTGGGAAGTTTCGGGAAAGAGCATGCGTATTAACGTTCTGACGAAATTCAGATTACTCCATTCAATTAAGCGAACTGTACCGTGTCAGCAGTGTGTGGTTTTTTAATGAAGGCGGCTCAATGTTCGCCCTTTCACTTAAAATCAGATAATGAAGGGTCTATTTCATGTGGAACGGGTCAACTCCTGCACCAAATCTTGCACTAATGTTTCTTATAAGAAGTTTGAACGACTGCACTGTATTCTGCTATTGTAAATAGAAAACTGTAAATACGTCTACTAGTGTACTATATTGCACTGTATTCTAGTATTGTACTAGAGTACTATTTGTATTCTACTATTGTACTTTTACTATTGTACTATATTGCACTGTATTTTACTATTGCTATTTGTACTATTCAACGTATCCTAAATCACTAGTGAGAAGCTTGATTTTTCTTTATCGGAAAGACTGTAATTTGCATTAACACTAAAAAGTGCTTAGGTGTTGCTGCTCGTCATCATGAAGGAACCCGAAACGTCCGGAAACAGAGAACACACTTTTACAGCTGAACAAAACCATTCGTGTGGGCTGCAATGTATGCTTTTCCCTACATATGAATGAATGTGAATGCTATATAAGCATAATGCCGATCTTCCACCACATCCGCTGTAATACCTCCTATCTTTCTGATCTTTTTGATCAAAATTTTCCAAATTTTCGAGCGCATCTCATCTGGATATTTACAGCCGGATAATGCGGGGAATCTTGTTGGTGATCTTGGCAATCGCCATCTTAGTAGGTGCTCGATTCCGGTGCAAAAGTATGAAGGGAAATGATGTTGACTGGTCAGTACGGAGTGATACCTAGCACAAAAATGCTTAGTTTCTTATTCTATTACCGAAAATACGCTTCTATTACTTCGTCACAGGTTCGTCGCCATAAAGTTACCAGCAAACGTCGACAAAAGGAACGGACGGAGCTTTGTTTATTTTGACTCCACCCAAACCGGATGGGTCTTGAGTGAGCAGCCTATCAATAGCACTGATTCTGCCATTGGTGCTACCGTAAACCAGCTATACAACAGCGATAATGTGAGACACGTTCATCTAGCGCAACACAGATAACTGCCAACAGTACAAAGATACCCACAGTTCTAGGGCACGACCTTCAAAATTGCCTATAATGACGATTGCCCGGGCAAAAAAGTGGACAGCGGCCGCGGTCACAGCAAAGGTGTTGCTGTCTTCACCATAGAAAGCGGATTCTGGCTAGTTCATAGTGTGCCTAACTTCCCACCGCCTGGTAGGTGACTGCTTCATTCTGAATTATAGGTGAAGTGATCCAACCTGCGACCACCGAGGAACTAGTTGTACCTAAGTACAAGCTTTCAGGAAAGTACGACTATCCAGAGACTGGCTCTAAATTCGCGCAATCATTCGTCTGTCTCTCGCTTGACGCCAATTTTCTCGAAGATATCAGCCAGTACATGAGATATTCCCAAGTGACGCCTTTCATCACCAACTTGCCCAAAAATTTCGAAACACTGTGAGACAATGGATGCCCATAAGCGACTGCGTAGCGATTTTTACTATTTTATTTTTTCTTTCGCAGAGCACCTCACCTCGTGGATGTAGTAAACAAAAAATCTCTTGGCCGATCAGACACGAGGTTCACGACATCGCACAACATTGAAACAGTTGGCCACAAGCGCGTCAAGCTCTTTGCAAAACATAAGAAATTCGGTAAAGGTGCATTCTGTCAGGCAAGAGATCACACAAACCCATTTTAATCCAATAGTATTTGCTGTTTGCAGACCTTTGGCATGACTTCATTGCTCTATACCTCAGAACTCCTATGGCCGTTGAAACGTGGAGAAATGGAGCTGCTGCGAATGTCGGCACACAGTGCGAACTTGGAAATAATGTATGAGCGATTTGTACTATTATTTAGTCAGCCATAGGTGCAATACCTCGAAACCTCCACAGCGCGATTTCAGGTTTATGACGTCACTTCGGTAGAGGTGGCCGATAAGAAATTCGCCAGCTCGAAAGATCATTCAAAGTGGGGTGTGTCCATGATGGAATCAGTGCCAGCTGTCTGCATAGGAGATGTGAACAGACAGGTCATTCCAAGTAGCTTAAAGATAAAAGGTCATCATCTTCATCAACTATAACCTGTATTGTAAACAAGATTCTTTCTTCAGGAGTCTCAATTCAAACGTGGAGGTGGCGCTGTCTGTATTGAAGATGCTACGCTGTGGAAGACATTCCGTGGCTCAGTGAGTTCTTACCTCAACTGTGGTGAAGTACAAGAAAAGAAAACTCCCGTCAAGAAAAAGAAGCCAGTCAAGGGTAAAACGAAGTCTGAGAAAAACAAAACTGAGCATAAAGTAAGTTGAATGAAAAGTTTTGTCTCTCACATAAACTAGCGGTACTTGTTCAGGCAAAACAAAGCCAAAGAAGAAACAAGATAAGAGGATGAAGTTTGCAGTGGCAGCATAATCGTTTGCAAGGTTAGATCTCAGTCCTTACTCATCAATAAAATAGTATTATACTGTGGTCGCATGGTAACAGGCAACATCCTGATGATCCCTGCAACATCAGTCTTCGGGAATAGGCTCTCCTTTACCTGAAGATAACGTATAAAGATAGCTAACAGTGTGATTCGCAGAAGTCATAAGGTAGCCTTCATAATATAAGGAACCGGCACCGATGCCGAGTGCCCCAAAAGTATAGGTCCACTCTATTTTTCATTCATATCTCCAGAATGGACCAGCGACTCCTTTCCGAATTTTCATCAGTGATACCTGATCACTGTGGCGATCAAACGCCTCAGTAAAATTGAAGACATAAAATTGCTAAATTTTATTTAATTTTTTCTTCAAAAATAACAGTGTCCCAAAAGTATAGGCCCCCATAGTAATTCCAACTTTTTCACGGATGAACCAAACAAAATCATTAACAACAACAATTTTTGTAAACTTGTGGCCTTTCCTCTTCTGTCAACTAGTTCAACCATCCGCTTCTGTATGCTCTGAACAAGTTGCGCGATCGTTTCCAGCGACACTCTCATCCACGCCTCCTGAATGGCGCTCTTCGACTTTCCGACGATGTCGAATTGCTTGCAGTCGGAGTAAACGTCTTGAACAAGGATCCCCCAGAGGTTTTCTGTTGGATTCAAGTCTGGGAACTTGGTAGGCCGCTCAAGAATACTAATATCTCTCGCTTCGAAACACGCCTGATATTATGAGTAGTATTTGTTCATATGTAATTCAACTGTAACTTGCAGAAGGCATTCTTTTGTTCGAGCAGTTATTCGGAAAGAGAACATAGTCTGACACGAACCAAAAGGGGATTTTAAAGCAGTGCAGTTTGTAGGGAACTTGTTGTTGTGAAAAAAGGCGGAGTGAACGCTTTTGTCTTCATTACAATCGATCTAATTGGAGGTGAGGCTAGTGTCCCATCGTATTTGAGGTACATTAGGCAAGCATTGGGTGTCCAGTAAATTACCGCATTTTCATGTGGTCGTATCGCAACAGATATTTGGTTGTGAGGTACGCAGTGATATGGCATCCGCAAAGTTTTCCGTCTTCAGTTACGTGCATTGACGTTTTGTTGTACAACTAAAATTTTTCTCAAACTTATGTTTCCGAAAGGAAAATCGAATGGCACAAAACGTACTGGACATACAAATTTCATCAACGAAAAAAAAACTGTAAAAAAACTCGTACGGGCATCTGTGCAATAGCAGTAAAAGACGTTAGCAGTGAATACGGCTCGAGACGTCGATGTTAAGGGGAAGAAAAGAACACATCCCCAAAACCCCGTGGTTTTCATTCGGGGCTTGTTGGACTGGTGGTGGATTCATATCGCAGCAGAGATGGGATCCTGAATTTGGATATGATGTAGATATGATGTGGTAAGAAGAGAACATCTGTATTGCCACGCGTTTTCTTCAAAATGGTTCTTGTAGTCCTTTACTATAAGCACCAAGAAGACAATGTGACGGTTGGAAAACTCCGCCGCTATGGGCTTATAGCATCTTATACGAGGTCTCCTGGGCGAAGAAAGGATATGATTACATTCTTTGAGCCAGATCAGCTAGGCGATAAGTTTCTCTTACATGTAGTTACAATGAGTCATTAGAGGAAAATAGAGAATATTTCGTGAGAAATAGAATAACAGAGACAGCGTAAAATAGACGTGTAAGAGGATAGAAAAAGGTACAATCCAACTACATTAAGTGATCTCATAGAGTGTCTTCCCTACAGTGAGGGACTGGAAGTAATGGCAACTAATAAGGGTTGATAAGGAGCCTCGAAACGCGTGTGGCGGGAGACTCGTGTCTCGCGTCGCAGCAAAGATGGGATCCTGAATTGTAGATATGATATAGGGGAGATCAGTGATAAGAGACCGAGAGTGACAGCAAAGTATCAATCATTTCCACATAATATACATAGTTCTTCCGTGTCATTCACGCGTAGATCACCCACAATACATAGATGACTCGCGCGGTACTGTGCGATGACCAAACTGTGACTGAGAAGGGTAATAATAAGTAACAAGTGAGTATGACAAAATCTTTAACATCAAGGTAATTTCACCGCGACGGGTCGCAAGCGAAGCAATGCGGACGAGTTAAAGGAGCCATATTGTTGGGTCACGAAGCGATTACAAGAACTGCGTATCGCTCCCCTAGCATTAAAGTGTAATCGTTCTAACAAGGGAAAGGCCCCAGGAAAGTGGCCATTCGGTATGGGATACATATGTTCCGATTCCGACGTACATTCAGACGCTGATATGGAATCTGTACTCCAAATTTGCGGAACGATTCTCTGAGCGGAGTTGTGGAGGTTTTTTTTTTTTGAAAAAAACAATACTATTATATGGTGGTGGAAGCGCATAGCACGCGAGCCAGGCGTTCTACTGCGAAACCAGTAGGATTTTCGTGTTCAAAAGGTCAAACTTCTCCATCGCACATAGTTTTAGCCAATTCGAGACTTTGACCAAATTTCGGGAAAGCTCACGTGCTATTTATTGGCTGGCAACTCATTCAACAAAGGAGAAGTCGTTGACCCTTGCTCATCAAATGCTCTTATTTGGCGCTTGTTAAGTACATTTGGTGTCATGGATATCTGTAATAGATGTGTTTAGATTATCTTTGTCATGGATGTGGTTTTTTATAGAAAATTTCACAAAAATTACTTACCCCTGGGCCACCCCCAATTTTCCGTAGTTGGCCCAAAAGCTCGATTCAACTGAAAATTTGCACAGAGTGGTAATTCGACCTCCAGAATGCGAATACCATATTCGTTTTGCGAATTAATGTCAAATTCGCAATCAACACGCTATGGGAGTCTGCTCACTTAAAAAGTTGGATCGCGAAGTATTCTGCGATCTCGAAGATAAGAATAGTGAGGTACACAGAAAAGGAATATACTATTCTGTGTAAACGACAACACTTTGGGTATGTTTTCCAGACATGAAAGAGAATTATGAAAAGGAAAATACCAATGCCTTCAATGTTGTGAGCGGACATTATATTTGCGAAAAGTGGTTACCATTTGAACATGTCTGATCCGAGAAGATCATCAAAATAAGGCGTTACCAAAGTGGAAGTGTTTTCTGTAGTCAGTAGAAAAAAACAACCACTGCAGAAACACAGCTTCCTTAGGGATCCGAACCATCGTCTTCAAATTTTCGAGCGAAGCACTTACCTCCCGTCATCCGTATGCTGCTGTCCTGGTTGCTCGTCGTATATTTAAGTCGACTTTCGTCGAAAAATGGCCTTGTAACTCTGATTAGAAAATCGTTCTGCAAATTTAGAATGCAGATTCGAGATCAGCGTCCAAAAATACATCGGACCATATGTACCCCATTCCAAATGGCCACTTCGACCTGGGGTCCTTCCCTTGTATGACACCACCGCGACGTGCTAGCTTGCACACACTGCGTCGACGCTGCTTGTCATCGTGCGTAATCATGACGTAAGCGCACACACCCCTTCTCGTTGAGCGCGGCACGTGGAAGTGCCATTTTACTGTCCTAATGGCACAAACCTGAGGAAGTCTATTTGAAAGCTCTTCTATTAGAACGATCTCGACATATACAGTGTAATGTAGTACGGTGGGATTTTAGAGAGTAAGCTCCTGCACCGATCGTGCAGCAATAAATACTGCGTTTTCCACAGCACATAACTAGGTGGCCAGCAGTCCTACACAGTAGGTAATCACATAGCAAGCTTCTATATTCTAAGAACAGCAAACTGTGGTTTTTTCCACAGTACGCAATTGCACGACAGGCCACTATACCATGTCCCTCCGACGGGTGTAAGGCCGCGGTCATACTTTACGTGTCTGCGTCATTTGACACCGGTGCCGGCATCAATTGACGCAGTCATGTGCCTGCCGCAGATGACGGCGTCAATCTGATAACGCGCATCGTTTGCGAAACGCTCGATCCAACCTCACTACACTATGGTGAGGCGAGATCCCACGATTTTGAGTTCAAATCTTGACATTGTGCCATAATAAGGCATAGTCAAATTTGAATTCCTGGGCTGTCGTCACGATCACCAAACTATAGTGTGGTTGGGTCGGGTATGTTCTCTTATGTCAGGATTTCGCACGACGACGAGCGGCGTGCGACGCAGTGTGTGCGAGCTGTGCGCGTCGCATTAGTTGGGTCTTCGAACGATTTCACTTTAATGCTAGGGGAGCCATACGCAGTTCCCTTGTAATCGCTTTGGGACCTTACACATGGCTCTTTTAGCTCATCCGCATTGCTTCGCTTGCGACATGCCGCGGTGCGAAATCCTGACATAAGCCAGTTCACTTCATGATGAGCAAAATTAAGCAGCTAAACTCGTCACATTCACACAGTTTTCTTAGTACCACACATACTGCCGGAGACGAAGACGAGCCCTCCTTCGTCATCAAATACCTGAAGAAGTGAGACTGGCATTATCCAAAAACAGCAAGCGCTTTTCCAGTTATTGTAAAAGAAAGCTCAAGTTGGCTGATCATATTCCGAATCTGAAGGGATCGTTATCGAGGACGATTTTGGTAAAGCCAATCTCTTTGCTGAGTACTTACAATTCGTGTATAGGAGGTCTTGTTCTGCAGACACCACCCCGTCCGCAGTAACGTCCAATGTCCTGGATTGGGTACACATGTCTAGCAATATCATTTATAGCATCTCACGCAAACTCCCTAATAGAGTTTCCACTTCTTCAGACAATATCCCATACAATCTCCTGAAAAAGCTGCTCTTGGAATTTCCGCTTCCTTGTCAATACTTTTTGATAGAATTTTACTGCATGGCGACGTCCCGAAGCTGTGGAAGATCGGACTTGTTGAGCCTATTTTCAAAAAAGGTAATAGAAATAGCGTTATGAACTACAGACCCATATGTTTAACTTGTTTGAGAGTGAAAAACCAGCAGAGCACCACACAACAGTTGTACGGACGATAGAATGCACGGAAGAACCGTTTATTCCTATTCAGGTGTTCGTAAATACCGGCTAATATCTTATCATATTCATAATGATATGGTATCTTGTCGGTGATTTTCTTCCTTCAGTTTGATACCGGTATCACATCAGAAGTCTTCACTTGTTATGCTTGCCTGATCATTAAAGATGATAAGATCGCCATGCTTGAGGTTAACCTGAGCTGACAGACTTCATACAGATTTTATATATGAAACTCAACAAACTTAAGCACAACAAACCAAACAATTCCAATATAACAATGCTTTATGCTTTGTGATTAAGACCAAGATGCTCTTATCCCCCTCACACCAAGAATGCTCCCGTTATCAGAAAAGATGTTCTGAGAGCCCTAATGTCAGATGGAAAGAATGCTTCAGAAGACCTAGCCCAAACAGGTAAAAAGGAGCAATAATAACAACATAGTGTCCTCCTTCCCCTGAGGGCTTATATACCCGCCATATCGGGTCCAAATTCCATTACCGCCAATTTTCTTCGCGGGGGGTCAAAGTTCATGCGGTCAAAGAACGATCATCGTTAAGAGACAAAAAAGAGGGGTCGCCGATATGACGAGACAAGTTCTATATTTCCCAAATGTTTTCTCAAACGTTATTTTGCATTTAATGCCCCTTTCATTTATTTTGGCTGTGCTCCCGTTCGCACACTCCCCCCCCTGCACTTTGGATGTGGATGGTTATGCACCAGAATTTGATCCGGAGAAGTCTTTGAAGGACTCAAGTTCCTTCTCGATTTCCTCGAGTTGCCCACAGTACATGCACGGTCCTGTTGAGCACCAGTAATTTTTGTGTCGTGACGGCTGTCGAGACAGACAGTACATCGGGTCCTTCTCATCCTCGATTGGACGCTCACATATCTTGGATAACTGCCCGAGTAATGCTGTCCTTTGGCCAGGCAGAATGAGCACACATGAAAGGTGTCCTCTGGTCTCATCGAATCCAGGTAGCTTATTCTCCATTCGGGTACATCACCCTTTCCTGCTAGAAATGCTCTGATGAGACTCCTACGTCACCCCAGTTCCATTTTTCTCTGCTTTTCTGGATACCTATACTGTTCGTGTTCCATTTTATCGGCCGGAGCACATTCTTCCTTGACTTCGGAGTTCGAGTCGCAGTGATCGTGCTCTTCGCCAAAATCAAGAAGATCTTCTTCCACCTGATCATCAGTATCTTTGACTCCGCCTTGGTCTTCTACCATGCTTGTCTTTCGAGGTGAGTCAGGCGTGATATCGGGGGCACGTGCGGCTGCTTCGCTCATCTCTCTCAGTGATTCACCCATCGCCTCAATACTCTCCTTCATGCTCTTCATGGAGTCATTCTGACTATCGATCTGGCCTCGAATTTGCTCCCATTCTTTTGCTGAAATCCTTACGGAGCTCTGAAACCATGTTCTGCACCTTTTCAATTCACTCTCGTGGCTCTCGTTTTGCTCCTGTAACTGCGCTTCTCTTATCTCGCCTTCAATCGATGATTCAGTTCTTCGAGGAAGTCCAGTTCTTTGCGCACGAAGATGGCGGTGAAACTCGATTCAAGGGATACTCCTTGTTCTTCCTCGTCGTAGAACGCATCCCTCTATGTCTCTAACGCCTTATCAGACAAAACCAAGAGGCCATAGACCTCATAAGCCATCGATAGACCCTCCGCCGCGCCTCAAATGCGGTCCATGGTGTTGCTCACTTCCATATGCACCTTTTCCAAGCGACACTTATAGAGCCGCCTCGCGCAAAGAGTTTAGACTTATAGCCCTTACTTCCGCTAACCCATTAGAGAGAAATTGGATGTACAATGGAATGTATAGATCTCATGAATTTACGAATTTTCTTTTGTATCTCTGCCTCTGATGGGAACGTCGGAGCTAATCGAACACACGAACGTTTGTAGCGAATTTGCTCGATCAGTCGACGTTCTTGAGCTTGTCTTTTTCTTGTAAACTCGTCTGTTGGTTGTGTTGATGCCATCGTTCTGAATTGAGTAGTGTCAGTCAAAAGGGATTAGTGCGAATGCTCTATATAGCTGATGATCTATGCTCAACACTATGCACACTATGCACTACATTCAGAGAATTTTCTCTGTGGTTTTTTCATGCTTTTGAGCGTAAACCAATTTCGATATCCAACATAAAATGCGCCTAAATGATCTGCATATAAGGAAGATTGCTTTCAATATGCCTTTTATGCAGCAACAGCTGCAACTGTTAGAATGATAAGTGTGACTCGATCTGGGTGTCCCACTGTGCTGGGCACATAATATATCGTATAGCAAACGGAAATAATGTTACGCTTGATCCCTTTAATACTGTCAGTGGCCAACACTGTGGATTCAAGATGTTTGCTGCACACATCGTGCTGTCGATTGCGGAACAGAATGGTTGAGCAGGGCAACTCGTTTCTACATAGGTGCACAAGTTTCTGGTTCGTAGCTTCCAGCGCACATCGTAGTTGTCGAGTAATTCATCATGAGGTGAATGTAACAGCTTATGCACCTAAGGGGACTTTCCTGTGATGCAGTGGTTATTGACGCACAGTTCATATTCTATTGACTGTGGTGCGTACAAATATGCTTTATGATGTTACCACTCGATTGCATATGCTGGATAGGTGGAAGATTCCATGCTCTGTTGCTCCTGTTGATCAGACTGTCTATCACCAACATTGACATTATTGCTAAACCCAGCGCCATTTTTTGGTAGAGCGAAGCTGGCCATGGTTTTGACGACCGTTGTGATGTGAAACAGTGGACATCGTTTTGCTCTCTACATTCTGCCGTTTTCCTTGGACGTAAATATAGCGCTTATTCGGAAGAGATGATGCTGATCTATGATTCTCTTCCCTTGCAGTTTCATGTTGCTCGGGTTCATTATCCTTTTCTGAGAGCTCCAAGGGGACAAGCTGATTGACCCGACGTCGAAGTGTCTTTTTGTTACAGTAGACTTCTACTTCCCTTATTGCTCCATCAGTGCTTCGTACCAACTTAGAGATGCGTCCCATCTTCCAAGTATTCCTTCTCTGGAGTGAATCGCTCAGAAGTACCACCTGTCCTTTCCGGACTTCCTTCGTGTTGCCTCGCTTGTCATCTATGTTTCTTCGATGCTGTTCACGCAAGGCTGTTAAGTATTGGTTCTTCCATATTTCCCAGAAGCGTTCTGTTATGGCATAAGATGATTGTAATGCTTTCTGTGCTTGCAACCTTGTTTCTATTCGTAATGCTTCTGAAGGGGGAAGGTAGCTCGGGTCAATATGATCATCCTCGGAGAAGTTTAGTGGAAGGATCAATTCTTTTCACTTTGAAGAAAGTCGATCGGACGCAACGGCACTATGTCATTGTTGATGTCACTTCCCTGATAGGTGAGAGGCCTACACTTGAGGCATCCTTCGATTTCGACAAGGAATGTGCATAGCTGCTCCATTGTTAAAATGCGTCTCCCCGCTGCCTTTATTAAGGCATGCTTTACCGACTTTATAAGGCGTTCATAGAATCCATCTTTCCAAGGTGAATGTGATGTAATATGCTTCCATTCGATAAGGTGATTGCTCATTGCTCTGGTTAAGTCACCGTCCTGCATGGCTGCACCTAGAGACTCGTTCATGGCTTCCGAGCACGAATCTCGGTGCATTATCACAGGTGACTGGGTGCGGTTCCCCTCTGCGAGCTACGAATCGACGGGAGGCATTCAGAAAGTTCTCTGTTGTACCATCTGATACGACTCCTAGATGAATTAGACGAGTGACACAGCACGTGAATATGCACCCATAAGCTTCTCTATGCTCACGAGTATCGTTACAGATAGTGATAGGGACGAAATAGTCCAACACTATATTCTGGAACAGTCATGCCTTTCGTACTCGGTCAGGGGGTTGATCGTCCTGCTCGTCTTCTTCCTCACACATAGCGATATTATGGCGACTAGGTGCTGGTTTGTGTTTGTCTTCCTTTTTCCGACTAGGAGTAGGAGTTCGAGAAGCGGATTTTAAGCAGATCGAGGTACGATGTTCCTCTCCGCACTGCTTGCAACCTTTGTTGCTACATTGAGCGTAATTGTGCGCCTTGGATCCGCATCCTATGCAGCCGCTGGCTTTTTTTTAAGATGCTCAAGCCGTGCCTTCGGACAAGTGATTTTTCAATCAGTAGACCAATGCTTTTCGCTATCGCAGTAGGAACAAAAGGGAGAACGGGAATTTGCCTGAAATCCCGCTTTCTTTTGTGAATTTCGAGGAAGTCGTGGGGTCTCAACTTTTGTGGGCATTTGTCGCTCAATCTCTTCTTCCTGTTTTATGACGCTGTCGAGCGTCGTCATAAGTTGTCATGGTCCAACTCTCGTTTTGGGCCAAGGACACTTTTTCTTTCAGAGTGCTTCTCTGGATAGCCTCCGTGAATTTTGAAAGAATTCTCGACAATAGCCATGGGCTATCGAGGGACTCGCCATTGCTCGCAGTTTGGGGCTATTATAGCCGATAGACGGTCATATAATTCGCGCTGATCTTTCAGCTGCATGCTCTTGGCATTCATTGCCCCAACTGACGATGCAAGTTGGTTATTATGCTTTGAGCATCCCCATATCTTTCTTTGAGATGAGCTACTGCAAGTTTGTAATTTACCCACGTTACTTGTAACCGAGCTACCGATTCACGGGCTTCACCTTTCAAGGCCCTCGGAAGGTAGTTGAACTTCTGGAGGTCTGAAAGCTGAAGAGAGTGGATGGTTGCGTCGAGTAGCTCCCAAAAGTTATCCCACATCCAGTCTTCCAGCTAAACTCGGGCAGTGATATTTTAGGGAGCTTGAATCGAGCTGCTGTACTTCCAGCCAGTTCTGGGGTTGGTGAGGATCTATGGGATGCTACCGTGTCTTTTTTGATTTGGAGTTTCACAAGTAGTTCCGCAGTTTCAGAGATAGCATCCTGAACATTGCTGAGGTACTCCGATACTTTTGTGCCCTCTTCGTTCGTCAAGGGCTCTGTGAGGTTATCCACCGCCTCGATGAATGCAAAAGGTCATGCTCAAATGTGGCTTGTAATGCTCTGATTTCCACTTCAGCAGCCTGTATTTCCTCAAGAATTTCTCTACATGCTCTTTGATTCTCCAGGTTTATATTATCACCCAAAGTATTGTATTTATTTAGACTTATTTATTTAGACTATTAGTATCCTGGTTAGTATTCCCTCTCTGACTTTCAGTGACGTTGCCATTTTTCAGTGCTCGCGTTGTAGTGTGCTTCGCGTTTTCGTTTTCTGCGATATGCTTGTATGACAAAATCTCGCGAGAAGCGAATGGCAACTTGTTCAAATGTAAGAAATCCAACTTCAAAGAAAGAAAGCGTTAATGTTAGCAATTGTTTCGAAATCCTCACCTTTTTCTTTGTGGGATTTTTTGATTCCTCCTTTGATGCTCGCACTACAACTCGGACTCGTATACGGATGCCGATGCACCAGTTGTCTGAGAGTGAAGAACCAGTAGAGCACCACACAATAGTTGTCCGGACGATATAATGCACGGAAGAACTGTTTATTCCTACTTAGGTGTTCTTAAATACCGGCTAATATCTTATCATATTGATTCATGTTAATATGGTATCGTATCGTTGGTTCTCTTCCTTCAGTTTGATACCGGTATCACATCAGAAGTCTTCACTTGTTATGCTTGCCTGATCATTAAGGATGATAAGATCGCCATGCTTGAAGTTAACCTGAGCTGACAGACTTCATACAGATTTTATATATGAAACTCAACAAACTTAAACACACGGTATCATACCACAAGTCTTCACTTGAATATTCACAGAGTGAAGACAACAGAGAGTGAAGAACCAGTACTATCCGTTGTCTGCACTCTCAGACAACAGAGAGTGCTGGAACTTCACTCTCTGTTGTCTGAAAGTGAAGAACCAGCACTGTGTCAGACGATAGAATGCACGTGGAACTGTTTATTCATACTCAGGTGTTCTTAAATACCGGCTGATATCTTACATATTGATTCATATTGATATGGTATCGTATCGGTGGTTTTCTTCCTTCAATTTGATACCGGTATCATACCACAAGTTTTCACTTGTTATGCTTGCCTGATCATTAAGGATGATAAGATCGCCATGTCTGAGGTTAACCTGAGCTTCATACAGATTTTATATATAAAACTCAACAAACTTAAACACAACAAACCGAACAATTTCAACAAGATGCTCTTATCCCCCTCACACCAAGAATGCTCCCGTTATCAGAAAAGATGCTCTGAGAGCTCCCAATGTCAGATGGAAAGAATGCTTCAGAAGACCTAGCCCAAAGAGGTAAAATGGCGCAATAATAACAACATAGTGTTCTCCTTCCCGTGAGGGCTTACATACCCGCCATATCGGGTCCAAAGTCCATTGCCGCCAATTTTCTTCGCGGGGGGTCAAAGTTCATGCGGTCAAAGAACGATCATCGTTAGGAGACAAAAAAGAGGGGTCGCCGATATGTCGAGACAATTTCTATACTTCCCAAATGCTTTCTCATACGTTATCATGCTTTCAATGCTCCTTTCATTTCTTTGGGCTGAGGTCCCGTTCGGACATAACTAGCTCCATCAGCAAAGTCATGGAGCGCTTCGTGTGTAGGAAAATTACCAGTTTTTTAATCGAAGGAGGTCTACTGCATACAAATCAACACGGCTTTCTGAGAGCGAAGATCTACCACATCGGCCTTACTATCAACTATCCCCTTATGGCAAAAAGAAGTCGACAGAGACATTTCATTTCACTTTGTTATGTAGACTACGCCAAGGCCTTTGACTCAATATCTATCTATATTTTATACGTTAATGATTTATACGACTCTATTCCACAAGGTGCCTTCTCTAGCCTATACGCCGACTACTCAAAAATTTTCACTATTAATGACTGCGATAAACTCCAGACAGCTTTCGTAAGCTCCAGACAACACTCGTGCCTATGAAGGGTCTTTACCTGTTAAAGTAATATTGATTTGGAATAAGCTTGATTGTAATTTTTCCAAATGGAGATATTCACGAAGTTTTCAGAACGAGCTAGCCAACTACCTCAAGCATCAAATGAATAATGCCGACTGAGGTATGGTTGTATTAAGAGGTTCGGTGTGTCACTGATGTCTGCCTTCATTATCCGCACATGCGCATTGATTGTAACTTTCGATGGCGCAAGGCGTGTGCTCGCTACTCGCACAAGCACTAAGACAGGATCGAATTCCTTGCCCTCAATGCTGCTTAGCGCACTTCGTCCTCCTACGCCATTTATTGGTTGTCTTGTGCAACGCATTCGCTGAATCCCATTATCAACAGGGTGTACCCCCCCCCCCCCAACCTTTCCCTACTCATTTCGCAACGATGTCCAAATCCTGCAGTATCTCATCAAAGCAATGGTGAGTCATTTAGATTGATCTGCTCTCCCGAGTGAACCAAAATTTTTGATGTAAAAAACGTTCTTTTTTTCAGCACTGGCATTTCAGAATGCTACATTTCCGCACCAACAGTGACCACTTCCTCTGTTCGTATTCCATTTCTATGTTGTATATGTATCTCCATTCTCCTATTTCTTATCCTCTCATGTTCAAGGGCGCAAGCCAAATTCACATGTTGTAAAAGTATCTCCCCTCCCCTGTATTTTCTCTATTCATGCTTGAAGGCGCAAGCCGATTACTTCGTGTTTTTTTTTATTGTACCTGTTTTTTACCTCTACTTAATTACCGCTTCCTATTGTCAACTAGTTCTCATTCTGGCACGGCACTAGCACGGCACCACCTTATAAAATAGTCTCAAATAAATAAATAAAGTAAATAAGGGTACACAGGGAGACGGACGTTTGGCGCGGCCATTTGCAGCAGATTTGCAAGTGGGGCACATGAGCGTAGTTGCCACTCCAACACCGGCCAATCAACGCGTCTTCTGCGTCGGGCATCTCGTCCACAGCACCGAACCCTCAGATTTACGTGAGTGATAATTACCACATAAAGGACCTCATTGAAGAACTACCCCGGAGTAAACAAGCAGTGTTCCTCATTGTGGAAAATGTGGTGGAGGCGAAAAAAGCCGAAAGCAGTATAAAATTGGAAATCACGTTTAGTTCGCCAGGGTAATAAAATGAGGCTTGTAAAAGTAAGTAATTTGCATTTTTTTTTTGTTCAGCGAAGTCTTTTGCATGGCAGTATCAACTACCAACATCTGAGGGTTCGGTAATGTGGACGAGTTATCCGTTACAGAAGATGCGTCGAACTGTCCGCCTTAGGGCGCCTTCAGACTTTGCGATATTGCGATTCTGCGATTTTGCGACCGCGATAGTGTAATTTTGCGATTTTGCGACCGCCATTTTGCGATTTTGGCTTCCTTGCAGGACTTTCCTTAGTATTTTCTTATTATGAACGCGCTTAACCTAGATTTGTGTTTGTTTTGTGTTTTATGTGTGTGGGTTGTGCGTTTTATCGTACATGTTGTCCGATTTACAACCACTTACCAGTTGCTATAATGTTTATTTCCTTTTTGTAACCCATACTTGTTTGTTTTTCAGAGTCGATGGTTTCTTATTCGATGCTATTTGGTTTGTTGGAGATGTAATTTTTGATTTTTTGAGAAATGAGAATGTGATTTTTTGACCGCACTAAATTCGGTAAGTTTGTCTGAATTCTTGTTGATTCCTCATGATTGCTTAGTTCTTTCCCTATTTACAGGAGCTTCTGAATTGCGGAGTATCTTCAAATCGTTGTTTTAGTAATGTATCGAGAATATTGTCTTTTGAATATGCATAGCATCATAGTTGCTATGAAGAGTGCAAGATCGCATCTGATTCTTTCCAACGAAGGTACGTGTTTCCACCTACGCTTTCATTGTGAAGTGCAGCAATATCACCATCATGAGTACTCATAATTTTTTGCTTCGCTCATTTTCATAATTCTCGGTAGTGGCTTTTTATTACAGATGGCACGTAACTTTGCTTTTGCTTCACGATTTCACACTAATATTCCTATGAAATCTTAGCTTGACGACATTGCGGGTTGATGATGTTAATGTTGTTGTTGTGATGAAGATGTTGATGATGTTTTCGTTGTTGTGTGCATAAGTGAAGCTGTGTTTGCAACTGTGAAGAAAATGCATCTACAACTGTGAAGAAAATAATCTAACAAAGTGTTATTGCCTATCGTTCCCTTTGCAGTTTCGCAGCGAGTACGAAAAAGATCAGCCGATTCTTCCTTCATCCATCAATGCAGGAAAGCCATTACACGCTTCATATATTACTCGAGGTAGTGGGAGTGATTGAGGGAAAGGGAGCATACAAAGGTACTCTATCTTTATATCTAGTGGCTCACAGGTTCGAGTTGTATACTCCCGTCCCAGCGTGCCAGCTCGTTTGACACACAGTTCGGATCGACTACGATGTCTGTATAATGAAAGGAGGTGCTTGTTGTCTAGGCCTCCCGCTCCTCTACGCAGTCAACTAGAGCAGGAGTGTAACAAAGATGCAAGGAATTCCATAAATTATAACTGAGAAAGAGTACGACAGTCAGAGCCCCAAAAAAGCTTGCATAATGTGTATTTATTGTAGTGAAGAAACGCTAAATAATGCAGGTGTGTGACTTCTCGGAACTCTTCGTTGTGTCGTATCTCAGTCTCTCGATTTGATTAATAAATCTACAATCACCTTGGAAATATGGCCGATGCTGAGAAGTCAGTCTTTTAGAAAATGTAATATAAGCGAAATATGCTACAAATTCTCCATGAACCACAGACTCCATGAATCGAGCAGACCGTTGTTACCGTTTGACAAAAAGGCTTTTTGAAGAGTTTGAAGCGTATCTGCCAACTTGAGAAGTGAGAAAATAAAGCTCTAGACAAATCTCCTTTAAAGCAACCACTGGTGGAAAATGTTTACAGATAAAATGTGAAAATGGCTTAGTCGGCTGATCTCTTTCCTACTGCCTACTCGCTGCGAAACTGCAAAGGGAGCGATAGCCAACAACAATTTATTATAGTTCATTTTCTTCACAGTTGTAGATGCATTTTCTTAACACTTGCAAACACAGCTTCACTTATGCACACAACTACAAAAACATCACTATTATCTTCAACAACATCAACAACATCAACATCATCAACACAACAACAACATCAACATCATCAACCTGCAATGTCGTCAGGCTCAGATTTCATGGGAGTATTAATGTGAAATCGTGAAGCAAAAGCAAAGTTATGTGCCACCTGCAATAAAAAGCCTCTTACCGGGAATTATGAAAATGAGCGAAGCAAAAAATTAAGGGTACTTATGATGGTGATATCACTGCACTTCACAATGAAAGCATAGGTGGAAACACGTACCTTCGTTGGAAAGAATCATAAGTACTGTCCATAGCAACTGCCATGATGTTATGCATACAGTCAAAAGACAATATTCTCGATACATTACTGAAACTATGGTTTAAAGATACTGCGCAATTCACAAGCTCCTATAAAATAGGGCAAAAACTAAGCAATCACGGGAATCAACAGGAATTCAGACAAACTTACCGATTTTAGTGCGGTAAAAAAACCACATTCCCATTTCTCAAAAAAAAAAATCGAAAATTACATCTCCAACAAACCAAATCACATCGAATAGGAAACCATCAACACTGAAAAAGCAAACAAGTATGGGTAAAGGAAATAAACATTACAGCAATTGGTAAGAGCATAGTGGTTGTAAATCGGAAATTGTAAATTGTAAATTGTAAAAAAATTGTAAAAAAATGTAAAGAAATGTAAAATGTACGATAAAACACACAACCCACACACATAAAACACATAACAAACACAAATCTAGGTTAAGCAAGTCCATAATAAGATAATACTAAAGAAAGTCCTGCAAGGAAGCCAAAATCGCAAAATTGCGGCCGCAAAATCGCAGAATCACATAATCGCGTTGGCTAAATCGCAGAATCGCAAAGTCTGAACGCGGCCTAAGGTTGCCCAGCAGTGCAACGGTGCAGAAAAACTGAAATAAGACGACCCGAAAAACGACGGAAGAACCCGAGAAATAGGAATCTGAACCCCTTTCTATTTTGCGCCGATCTACTTAAGTGACCGAAGGGATGGGTGCAGACATGCGAGCGGCTCACCTAATCGGCCACAAAAGTTGTCCTGCTCTCGCGGCAACTGTTCCAGGGGATGCGGGGCGGCGCGACTCTGTGTGCTGCGGAATTGTGATAAGACCCATACGTGGGAGGTCATTTAGGTCAAGACGCGTTTTTTTGTAAACGGTTTCTCACAAACATATGTGGACGATATGTCCGATATGATCTTACAACTGCCAAAAAGGGGTTGATGGTTCAAGCTCAGCTGAGAACAAAATTTGCAGAATTGGATATTTAGGATTTGGGTTTGTAAACACTTGTGTAAAAAATTGGTAGAATAATCATTTTTAGCATAACAGGTTATCACTAATTATCAGTATTCACCGAATATTACTCTTCAATTTTTCTTGCCTTCCAGTGCTCATAGCGCGCGAGCGAAGCGGGTACGAATTCGTGCTCGAAAGGTGGTCGAAGAGGTAAGTTCCCAGCGCGTCTACCGAGTAGTCACCAAACCAGGGTTGGAACTAATGGAAAATGTTCAGCCAAAACGGTCCGCCAAAAAGAGAGATACCAAGGAGGCATGATTGGCATCGCGAGGTACATCCAGAGATAGTTCACATTCTTATCGTATTTCACATTCTTTTTCTCGTATTTCATCTCGCTGTATCAATATCACACCTGCACAAAGACCATAGCAGCCATCTACTATTACATGCAGTACTACGGCTACCTCATAGGCACCTCGTGATACTGCAGTACCCAGGCCCGCCCAAATCTGGCTGAACCACAAATAATAACAACATCCGAGCACACGACTGTAGAAGCACCCAGAAAGAGCGAGAGCGGAGGAAGCTAGTTAACTAAAAGAAAAAGAGAAGAAACAGGACGACAAAGGAGAGGAAAAGGGGACCTCCACAGCGCTAGCAACATTTAACGTGGAGAGAGACGAGGGGATCCGGAAGAATCTATGAACACCTTGCCCGTGGTTCAAGTTAACCACATTTAGCCCATAATATCGATCCATCGGAATAGGCCACGGCACCACAGCTCCAGCTTCCTCATCAGTCCCCCCCCCCTTCACGAAGCGCCCTACGCCCTCAAGGACATCGTGGTCGGTGGCACAGAAGTCATTAGAGAAGGATAAAAGAGGGCGCAGAGCTAGCAAAGAAATTCGAGAGAATGCAGACGGCCGTAGCATTTTTGGAGGGGTGCCAAAGGAGCAGAACTCTTGGACAATGAGGTGGTCCTTTTAGACCCAACCCATATGCAGGCAAGATAGTACATTTGATGTCGAACCGTCTACTGTGGTGGAGCCTCAAGGCGTCGGCCTGCCCGGGTTCCCAGTACACCAACATGACCCTCAGGACCTAGGAAGGATAGTTTGTGCGTGGTTCACGATCAATGTGGGCTGTCCATGGGGCACTGTTCGCAACAGATGTAGACGGTTATTCATCCCATAAAATCTTGAGAGATACACAAACAGAGGCACGCTGCCTATAAGGAAGAAGGTAGGACACAGGAATTTGAAGATGAAAGTTGAGGACGATGTCGTAGAGAGGAGAGCATCTGAATAAACGTAGACGGCAAACAATTTGAGCCCAATTCCATAGGAGCCTCACCTCCTCCGTCACCCTAGCGTGCAAGGGCATATTGGTTGCGATCTGAGGTCCTCAAAGCACCGCCTGGGGTAAGAAAAGATGATAAATGGGAATGTTTTCTGAAAAGAAACATTTCAGCTCAGAAGGTGCGATGTGTGGCGGAACTCGTATTGAAAATCGCACTTCTTAAGGGAGATCTTTCATTTTATGGCACGCTTCTTAAGAACGGTTTTTGCTAAACATAGGGTACAAACATATGTATAGAACCGATACAAAATTTTGCTAAGCTGCACTCGAATGCCAAAAAAAGTATTGAGAAATTTTTTATCAGAGGGGTGGCTTTGATTTGCTTATTCTAGAGTAAGGTCTCGGATCAAATCGATACATTCCCAGACTGAGTCATTGGTCGTTGAAAGCTTAAAGTTTTCATGAGCAAGAAAGATTACAGGCGCTAGACAGCGTGGTCGGCTTGGGAACAGGGCTCAGAGGAGATTGGTTTCGCGACGACGACGAGCGAAGACGGCGGCTCCGTCCAACCTCGACCCGGCACGCTACACTGTATTCTCCCGGCGGCTGATTTAATTCCCCACATTGTATCAACGTAAGTATTCGCTTATAAACTCTGGTGCAGAAGGTCGTGTGTGCATGCAAAAGGCACAGACTAGGAGTGCTATGACTCCAGTAATGTTTTATGAAACCATTTCTAGAACGGTGGGAAATCATACTCATAAAACATTTCTCACATTCGCGTTTTGAGGAAAACGAAGACCAGTTATATAAAAATGCAAAACAAAGTTAGAGACTTGTAAATCGGTTGCCACTCTCAATCACTGAATACAGTACATACCACGGCGCTAGATAAGGTGTTTTCTACGGAGTTGAGTGAGAGTGTATCAGACTCTCTGACCCCGCCGCACACTCTCAGCCTCCAGAGACCATTCCCCATCTAGTGCTGTGATATGGACGATACCTATCCTGGTTGCGCGTCTGGGTCACGATTGCCGGAAAGGACGTACCTCAAAAATAGATTTGGAAAAAAGAGTTAATTTGACAATTTTTCAAGGTTGCAACTTTGTTGAAAATAATCTTTCGAAGTAATGTAAGTTACTTTCATGCTCTCCTTCAGTCCAGACAATTGAGGGCATGGTTTCCTTGATGTCTGCGAAGCTCTGTAGGTGCAAGTTTTGTCGCAAAAAAAAAATGGAAATTTTCAAAGCGTTTCACTTCAAACGACCGCGACTTCCCTCAAACTCACCTTATGAATCCAGATCTCGTGTGCTAGTTGTACAAAGTGGTAGTTTACTAACGACTGCTAGAATTGTACCATATATGCAGAAAGGAGGAATTATGTTGAAGACGTTGCCGAGGAAAATTTTTTTCCGTCGTAATGGAAAATACTCACTTCACAAACAATTATGTGTTCTGACTGAAATACTTCCAGCACACATTCGTTGCTCTCGGGGAGAACTGAGGAACTTTGTTTTACTCTTTTACTAGTCCTTCTAATCCGAAAGTTGACAAAGGGGTTACTGAGAGGAGAACAGTGAAACGCCCTGAAGACCAACCATTCAAATTACGCTTTCTCCATTGCACAAGATTTTCGTCGTTGCGCAATTTCGCCATAGAGATACGCACCCAGGGCAGCAAACACCATTAACCAGCGCATTATAGGGCTGCTGCGTAATTTTTAACTTTTCTATACTTCCATGTAGTTTCTAATTTTGTCACCTAATTGGTTTCAGCTTTTTAGCCGTAGGTTTCGTTTTTCTTAGCCTAGTTTCGTTAATTGACTGGGTAAAAACATGGAAATAACTGAGCCTGAAGAGCGGGGGGTCGTATGAGGGCCCCATTTCAGAGAGAGGGTCTATCTTTCGAAAATTTTCCTCGACGCCACGCTTGAGTCTCCTTCTCTACCTTGAAGTAACAGGCCTTTAACATGTTTGAACAACTTTATCTGTCCACAAAAGACCTTGAAATAGTGAAATGCGATTCTGAATAACCAGAAGCATCCTACATGAGACACAGTTTCTAGCCTTATGAGTGCAACAAGACAAAGGATAACTATTATGCCTCCTTTAGCGTGTCGCAGAGCCTCTAATGCCAAAAGATCTTGGGAATAATTATTTGAACTCTCCGACGTGTGATGCGTTAGCCATCAGTGTTTGTTCATTTACGTTCTACGTGATGTTTTGATGTTTGTTCGAAAATAAAAACCACTTCCAGGGGCGATTCTAGTTTACGGGCATAATATGGTGGAAAGGGTCGATTAATACGTTCCTCTGAATGTTTCGTGTGAGGATACAATTGAACACTGTGCAGGCCGTTATTCAGTGAAGACGATAACAAAAATAGCGAGAACTTTTATTATACACAAGGTACAGAATCAGCAGAACCCACATGATTTTGGGCACACTTTCATTTTGGTTGCTGCAGAGAGAGTTCCAGTACAGAATCCAGTTTTTACAAGTGAAAGACAGCTGAAATATCGTTCAATTACATTGATGCAGTAGGACCAGGGGGCTAACAGTGCTTCTTACCTAGAATTGTCCACACATCTGAAACCAGATCCTGTTTTCACTGGAGAATCCGTTATTATAGCACCAGAGGGTTTCATTGTTGAAACGCCAAGAAGTTCTTTTGTTGTAGCGGAAACTGGAGAAGATGGTTCCGATTCAGTCGGTTTACTTGACGGAACTAAATGCTGTTGAACTGAACATTTACGTCAGAAATGTACAACTATGATGGTACCGTGTCGGAATTCCAAAACAACCCTCGTTGTTCCGATTCTATTGAATGTCATGACTGGAACGCGGTTTGAGTGAGAACGGAGTGTTGTTCCAGCAGCATCAGGGGAGCAAAACCTTCAATTTGCTTATTTTTACTCCTTATAAATTCATAATTCGTGTTTACTAGAGAAGTGTTTCGCTTAGGGTGGCTCAAAAAGCTTTCAACTCTATTATGTGTCGGCCCTGATATTGAGATATTGTAACACAGATGTTGCCTTTCTTGAGTACCACAGTAATCGTTATGGCTTCGAGGCGTAAAAGTAAGCATATTCACTTGCACATTCTTAAAATGTATCGTCCCACGATTTTCCTACATACAACAGCTGTACCTGTAACCAGTCATTGTCTGATCTTCGTTTGTCTTGATCTCCACGCCAGCGTAAGCGCATCCGTCAACCGAAACACCTTTCGTGAAATACAATATCTTCACTTCAATATTTGTTCCTTCTGGAGACTACAAAACACATAGTTATCACCTGTAACTTTCTACCGAGCTGTGATTTCCTATATACGAAATGACCAAAAAGGATAACAATGAACAAGATGAAAGTATGAAAGCAGGTGACATACTTCAATCCAATACCAACATGTTTCGAATTCCTGTTGCTCTTTTCCACCAAGGCCAATTGCATCTTCTAATTTCTCCCAAGCTGGTGAAGCTTGGATGGTTCTGCCGCATCCTGATGGCTGAAAGGAAACTTGTTTCACCGGGCATAATTTTCGGAATTTCCAGTGGTTACTCACTCTCTCTGTGCAGAGGTCTCCGCCGTAGCCTCCAGGACAAATGCACTTGCTGCAGTTTCTGGGATGAGGGAATCCACCCATCTGGCACTTCGCCGATATACTAGGGATGCACCTCCCTAAACTGAGCCTTAAGAATCACATAACAGAAACAAATTTGTAGAATGTATAGGCCTTGAGAATGGCTGCAGTGTATTTATAAACTCATTTTTCTTCAGCTGGAAAGCTGTACGAATTGTGGTATCACGTGAAGGTGGCTATACATATTATGTAATGCTTTCAACACTTCTCATGACTGGCTCTTTCATCATATGGTAGCCGATGCTTGAAACGAAGCTCACAAACACATATGCACATATATGATTTTCCAATAAGTAAGCTCTGAGCACAGTCAGTAAAAGCAAAGACGAAAAAAGGTTTGGTGTAAGACCTATACTCCTCGACTGTTGGAAATGATCAAACCTTTACAGCCGTAGTGTTCGTTAAGCATGGATAGTTCGATAAACGAAATGAATGGAGAGCCAAGAGTTTGTCGGTAGTTTATATCAAATGGCACCAATGTTGGCTCATCTTCGTTTAACGATCCGCTGTAAAATTTATGAATAACGTATTTCTATTAATATTTAGATGTAAGAAAGAGCTATGGCTGATGCGTTTTCTATTCTTTATAGTACGTTTATCATTGTCACACCAAGGTGATTGGCACAATTATCTGGATGACGTTTAGTATTTGCATGAACTTGAACAATAGTTTGTTAACGCACGTAGTTGCACCATAGTGCATAATACTGCCGTAGTCGTACTTCATACCATAATTATAGTTAGTCCTTGTTGTTTCTTTGTTGAACTGATCTATGAAGTCCTCCTAGAAGCATAAGCGTAAGTTGAACCCAGCATAGCACCAGCCAATTTTCTGTCTATATTTGGCCATTGCTTTAGAATGAAAAATGAATAAAATGTGCTTTTTATTGGTCAGAACGGCTTATGACTTACCTACCACGCTTTATTAGGACAAATATAATGAAACGTTCATCGCTTATTCATGTAATAGCAGTTCTCCAACCATTCCAAAAGGCTCACCTCTACATTCTTGATATTTATAGTGACATATTCGTCGCGATCCGTTCGAGATTGCGTATGCCAAAATCCAAGAGCGTGACCAATTTCGTGCGCAGTTGTACATACTACCTCACAACCATCACCCAACGACAGTCTCTGTAAACCACCTTTTTTTCCAACACTCGACCAGCATCCGTCTTGCTTGAACACCATAATTCGATCGTAAGCTGAAACAATAAGATTTTTTGGATATATTGCAGAAAACGAAACAGTGTAATGTGCAAAAATTCAACACTTTTGATGGATTCCAATTTGCAGTCTCCATCTTCATTACTAGGTGAGGATGCTTTATATTATATACATGGGATGAATCGTTGTTTAAGATTGTGAGTGAAACGGACTCAGCTTACATGATCCCTAATTGTATTGAAGATCTGTCAGGAGCGATAGAAGATACGAATACTCATTCAAATAAACTTCCTCACCGTTTTCGTTCTCTATGAAGTCAATGCAAGTGTCTTTTTCCCACCATTTTGCTGCTTTGAGAAACGCATTTTTCATTGCGTCAGCTGCAAAGATAGTGTAATGTTAGTATATTTTGAACAACGTAAGCATATTCTTAAACTCACTAGCCGAAGAGTGAAAGAAGAAGTTCACTCCTTGTTTCCACAGCCCCTGCGGATGAAAAATATCCTTGAATGCCTGACGTTTCGCACGACTGGACGAATTTGACAATTCTTCTATCTCCTCGATCACTTCTTTAGTTTGATTCCTTCAACAGTGCTCGATCAGGGAAATCTACATGTGCCACTTGTTCTACGTACTCTGATAGACCTATGTCACCCTGATAGAAGATCTTGGAAACGTTGCCGTGCGCATTAATCTCGTTGATATTGTCTCCATTTGTTCTCACTCTATCCCTCTTGAAAGGAAGCCATTTCTGCAACGCAAAATCAGCTATGCATTGCGATTAGATTATGCGTTCCTTGTGGAGTGGGAACATGTTTGTTTGAGTAACTTAATATTTCCTGTTACGATAGCTATGAGATTGATTAGTCAGCGCTACCTTTAGTCTTTCACCGAGAGATTTCGCCATTGCCGATGTTAACTGTAGTGCCTTCAGCATTTTACCCTTCAAACTTCTTAGCTTCTCACGCGTTTTCAAAAACGGCGTTTTGTCGAAGAGCTGCAAATATGTACAGCAGAATGAGAAATCATTGCAAGAATAAAATGGTTTCAAAAACACTGGCATCCAGCAAACCAAGAAATGCTTGTTTAAAGAAAGAAATAGCCCCAACCTTTTTGACCTGTTGGATGGTTGCGTTTTTGAATTTTTGTCCTATGTTGCGTCCACTCGTGAGCAGTCCCTTTGCTTTGTCAAGCAAGCTGCTATCGACGACAACAATTAAGAGCAAGGTGAGCAATATCAGTCTCATTCTAGAACGGGAAATTTTTGAGATTCTGAACAGACCATATGCCTGATAATGTGAAAAATCCTCTACAGTGGACGTAATGATGCAATGCAATGAAAACATTGCAGGCTATTTTTCATGGTGTAGATCTGAGAAATTTTGAAGAGACTCTGGCAAGCAAATTGTAATAGATGCCGAACGAACTCGTGGAAAAGTGAAAGCAAACAATGAAGATGAAATGATTGCCTGTGGAGAGACATACTGCACTATGGTCACCCCTTTTATATCCACTCTATATTGATTACCGTTGTATAAGGCGGCTGAGGAAACATGTGGGTATAGCTTTTGTTTTCCTTTTTTCCTGTTTCTTGTGCGTTTTGTTTTGTAACATGTTTCCTCAGCCGCCTTATACAACGGTAATCAATATAGAGTGGATATAAAAGGGGTGACCATAGTGCAGTATGTCTCTCCACAGGCAATCATTTCATCTTCATTGTTTGCTTTCACTTTCCACGA